>CM055868.1:1422500-2845000 GCA_029582165.1 Portulaca oleracea
TTGCTGAAGCAACACCTAAGCACCGAGAGAACTAAAAACCTGAAATGCATGCATGTTTGATTGCCCGAAGAATATCACGAACCTTTCCTAAAGGAGAAATAGTGATTATTCTGTTGCAAAGTGCTGTAAGATGAGAGTTGAGGAAGAATAGATTCTATTTTCTGACCTTTCATTTCAATTCACAGTGTTGTTTGTAGATACACTCAAGAAGATATGTGGAAACCTGAGGCTGCTGTAGGATTTTACGGCCCTTTGGATTTCCCACTTTAATATTATTCTGAGATATCGGCTACACCTGTACGAAGAATCTGATATGGTGGCCGAAAGCGTCAAAAGCTTATCCGGAATTGGGAAAAAAAGAGAAATCTGCAGATTTCCATCAGGTTTCGTATGTTTTGTTGCTTGTCTCGTCAATAGATTGTCGGCATCATTTTCAGTAGAAACGTGTGAAATTCGCATAATATCAACAAAAACAAAACCTTGGTATGTTGGTAAAGTGACATTTCTTTCTGGTTATGACTTACAATCAAGAAGAAAGATTGTCTATGGAACTGCATGAAAAATCTGATTAACACAAGTGATAGAACGATTTTGACGTTTGATGAACATCCAGGAATTGCTGAATGGACATGCGATAACCTAAATGGTGGCGTATTTGTCTTTTGTTGTCGCGATGAGATTATTCCAGTTTACTGTCATTTTCTGTGCATCTGCTAAGTATGACATTTTGTGTATGGTTGCAGAATGTTATTGTCTGCGCGTATTTTTGATTGAATTCTGTCATGAGGAAAACAGACTGCTTTATTGTACTTATGTGTCAACCATCCGAAAGGATTCCAATTCAGGGTTGTCAAATATCCGGGTTCAGACGAATGGGACATTGGATGATTATTTGATGTCCCATACCCAGTTTTTTCGGGATTTTTCCGGATTGGACGATTCGGGAACGCCGAAATTCGGGTCACTATCAGGTTCAGTCAACATGAAAATGGAAATATTGTGTCTAGATTCCATTAGGGCTGTCAAAAACCCGGGTTCGGAGGAAAAGTTGATGTCCCATGCCTAGTTTTTTTGGGCATTTTCCGGGTTGGACAATTCGGGAAAGCCCAAATTCGAGTCAATATCAGGTTCGGTATACAGGAAAATGGGAAATCTGTGTCTGGACTTTCGGTCGAAGTTATTTTCCTGAACCGGGCATTCAGATCGGACAGTTTTTTGACAACCTTAGATTCCGTGCACAGGTTTCATTGCATTGCGATCTGATCTGATCCGAGGTGACTGATTTCATAGCATCGCGATCCACGAACTGATAAGCCCGTAAAAGTTTGATTTTACATGTTGATTCTAGGGTTTCAAATCACCGTCCAGATCAGAGAGGGTTGAAATGTATGTGGCTGGGAATTATTGCCAGGGGTTTCTTAGTTACTCCTTTTGAGAGTCAGAGGAAGATTTTATGCAAAGAATCTTCAAAAAAAAAAGGTGTAATTTTTGGATATTGCTACGTGCCTTTAGTCCAATGAAAACCTTTAGGAATCTTTAGGTTAAGCAGCTCAATTGAGAGCCAAGGGTCAATTTTGTTCTCCATTCTACTGTTTATTTGGATGCCATGTGAGATGGATAACTCATTATCCACTTAGACTTTATTGGGCCGTGTTCTTTTCTACGGTTAGTAAGATGCGAAAATGATGCGAAAATGGTCTGGTGTGTACGGTTAGTAAGATGTCGAAATGGTGTGGTATGGTGAAATTGTGGAAAGTGTGGTAAGGAATGTCAAAATTTGTTCTAACCCGAAAATCGGGTTCAGTTTGATTTCGGGGAAAACTTGGGTGTGGTCAGAGTTTTCGGCCGGATTTCGACATTCATCTATTTGGTCGAACATTCAGATACGATCTTTCCAAATTTCTATTGTCTGGACGTATGGGTGGGTAATGGGCGGATTGATTCAGGGTTAGGGTCGGTCCATTAGCGATGTAGGATTGGGGCGGGTCAAGGTCGGCCTGTTGAAGTTGTGGGTTGGGTCAGGGCTTTCTAGCATGGGTCGACTCGTTTCCACGCTAAAATTAAAATGAAGTAAACTTGTACAAAGAAAGTAGTTATGTTAATTATTGATTAATGTGGGGTATTAATTATATATCTATGTATGTTTAGCATTTAAAATAATAAGAAAAACTATTTCTTTTAAGTGATTGATAGGCTGATCCAGTCTGACCCATTTCCATTGTTAAATTGAGTCGGCCCTTTAATGACCCACATTTTCTATGGCACAACCATCTTGACCCTAATTGATCTTGCCTAAGTTTTAGATGTGGTTATCATTTTATTTAATTTTTTATATCTTGAGGATCTATAACCTTCAATGTTAAGACCCAAAAATACTTTCTCCCTTAAAGCTAGAGGAAGACTAAAGGAAAACAAATGTGGTTATTAATAAGGTGGTCATCCAAGATCTTTTTCCATGTACTCTTTTACTAAAAATACCAATATCATGGGATCTAAGTGGTACCTATCTTCGTCATCCAACCTTCTCACCAAAGTTGAAATCTTGGTGAAAATAAAAATTTCTAATCAAGTGGAATTGTGGGGTTGATTGGCCATATGCTTGCCAATGACAGTTTGATACCTCTTCTTCCCAGCATGTAGAGCTTACTGTTGGTTACACCTGGAGATGAGAGCCCGTAAGCGGGCCAAATTTACCTGATGGTTGTTAACTACAAGTTGAGCTAATATTTGCACACATGCCAATGTTGTGGTTTTTATTTGGATGTTCTACATATATATCCATCGTGTTTGCAACTTAACTTTCATACTCTCTCACCTTTGCTCTTAGATATTTTTCTAACCAAAACATGATTTCTGAGTCTTAATTGCATTGAAATACCATTGCCATTGGGGTTTAGGTGAACTTTTGTTGTCCCCCTAATTTTTATTTTTGGTTTGATGAACCATTTGTTTCAAGTAGAGATTATTATAATCCGAAACACATCTATGAATATGATTTTCGCCTGAAGTTAGTAAGAGGAGCCAATGAAAGTTTACATAAAACACACACATTAACACGGACATTTTGATCTATTCAAAAAAAGGGCATCCCGGTTCACAAAGCGTCCTCGCAAGCGGGGGTTCGGGGAAGGGTCCCACCGTAAAGGTGTAATGTACGCAAACTTTACCTTGCATTATGATCTATTCAAGTGTTGAAAATTATACTTTGGCCAAAAATTTACGGAGATATGCAAGTTAAATCGTAAACATAGATAACTTTATAATTACATTTAACCCAAGGGAATACATAGGTCAAATACATATTCTTATTTACAAAAGCACAACTACATTACTACTAAACCCTCCTTAAAACCAAAGTGACATGCATACATAATTGACAATTGACCACATTTCTTTTGTGAATTATAGCTCAAGTAATTAACAAGTTATTACAAAAGATGTTTTCAATAATCCTATTTCCAAACCCATATAGCTCCAGCCTCCATGAGCATAGGAACCAATTTACCTTGTACTTGGAGACTAAGGACTTCATTAGGCCCTCCTATGAACTTGTTCCCTATAAAAACAGCTGGTACACTAGGGTTTTTCCCCATAGATTGGAGGGCCCTTTCGATTTCTCGCCCATTTGCGAGTTCGTCTAGCTCGTACACCGTCGGATTAGCTCCATAGCCGGTCATGAGCTGCTTCATTGTGTGAGACACGCCGCAATTGGAGCTCTTGCTGAATATGACTAGTGGTTTTTCATCCACTAAGCTCTTCACGACATCCATTTTCGATCAGCTGATCCTGGCTAGCTGGCGAGATTTCTCGACCTTCAGTCAACTTAGATGTATGAGTTTCTCCTGAAAGTTTGTTGTTGTCGTTAGTGTTTTTGTTGTTGTCGAGAACCTAGAGATCGAGCGGGTAAGTTAATTAAATGTAAGGTTGAGGGGGGTATGGCATTAAAAGATGTTAATGCGTGCGTGGTTTAGGGTTTAGTTTGGTTTAGGGTTCAATTTAGGGTTCGGTTTAGGGTTTAGTTTAGGGTTTTCTTCTGAAAATCTGTTGTTGTTGTTGTAGGGTTCAGTTTGATGTGTCGGTTTTTGTTGTTGCTAGGGTTGGTATTGTGATATACTTGTTAAGGAGACTATAAAATGTTTCGGGTTTTTCTATGGGGAACTCGTGGCAACTCCGATACCTATTTATAGAAAAGGTTTAGGGTTTTTCTATGGGGAATTTGTGATACCTTCGATATCTATTTATATGGTTCAGTTTGATGTGTATGTGTGATTTCGTTGTTGCAAAGGCTATATTACATTTTATTTTTTCCTGTTGAGGAATATATAAAATGGACCTCCCATTGATATCAAAGATATTATGTGGTAGTAATATTCTTAGCATGATACGTGTTAAAGCAACTTTGTTTGTGCCTCAAATTTGATCCAACAATATCAACTAGGGAATTGGATATCTATTGGAAATTTACCTGTTCATGATTGAATGACTATGGAATGGATTCTCATAATCTCAATTGAATGATAATACTTCGTACTTTGTCTTGTATATCAGCGTTCATAGAAAATAAAATCCTATTTTTTTTGGTACCAAATCAACCTATATATTTTTACTCTAGGGTTTTCAAAATTTTAGATTTTTTAATTTTTTCATTCCTGCCCTATAAAGGATATGAAGTGTAGTTAATGAATCAATTTTTTTTATTTCTTTTGAGAATCCAAACAATCATTTTGATTTTTTCTAAAGAATAAGGGGAGGAATCAAAAAAATTAGAAAAAAATAAATAAAATTGGGACAAAATTTGCAAATTCACTAAAAATTGTGGGGAATGGTTGTGCTAAATTTGGGGGTAAGCACAAGTCAAAATCCTCAATATGTAAGGTATACACTTGGAGGTGAACCCAAAAATACTTTTTTTTTTTGGAACCGCTATCGTATAAAAATAAAATAAGGATTATCATCATCCAATTAGCAAAAATTGAGATAATTATAATCCAATTTTGCAAGGACTATATCCATGCGTTGCATTTACATACAAAAAGTGGATAAAATAGGGTAGTCTTTCCATTGCAAAGTGTTACTAAGACCATGTTCTTTTATATGGTTGGCTGCGGTATGACACGGTGCGGTGTGGTAGAATTGTGGTGGAATTGTGGTGGAGTGTAGTGGGTTGTGGTAAGTTGTGATGAGTTTTGTTTTTAATAATTGTAAATTGTATTGATAAATGTGAAAAAATAATTGGAAAAAGTGAGATGAAAAGGTATTTGGAAAAATGTGAAAAAGTAATTGGAAAAGTTGATTGTGGTGGATTGTGGTAAATTGTGGTGGATTGGTACGTTGTGATGGGTTGTAACAAAGCGGTATGTTATGACACCGTAACCAGCCAGTCACATAAAAGAACAAGGCCTAAGTTGGCTAATTGAGGATCTCTCTCAAAAACATATATTCTCTACCAAGTTGTGTAGATATTATTATCACATGTGGGGAAAATTGAGGCTGTTGTAGACTTGTAGTGTATACTAGAGCCTTTTGGTCTCTTTAAAATTCTTACTTTTGTAAATTTAATAAATTTGCAACACTTGTTTAAAAGAATCTAACTAAATGGATAAAAGGGGTAAGAACTAATCCATAATAGTGTGAAGATATATGTGAAGATTTCTCTATGATTTAACTCAGGGAGCGTTTGGCGGTGAATGTTTTTAAAGAAAGCTTATCGATTTTTTTTATGTTTGATTGTAAAATGAGAAAGAGAAACGTTTGGCGGTGAATTTTTTAAAGAAAGCTGATCGAATTTTTTTTATGTTTGATTGTAAAATGAGAAAGAGAAAGTTTTTGAGTGAAGTCCAAAATTTTCTATGATCCATGGAAAACACTTTTTCATGAAGAATTTGGAAAGTTTCTTTTTCTTTCCCATGGGAAAATGTAACATAGCTTCCCGAAATACACTTGAAAATTATTTTAGAATTTTAAATTAAGGGTAATTTTGACATTTAAATAAAATTATTTTCATATGTAAACCAAACATTATACTATATTCTTTCCTAGGAAAAAATCTGCCAAGAAGAACTTTCTTAGGGTGTGTTTGGTTGATAAAAAATCCTCGGGAAATAGTCAATTTTCCCATGTTGAAATATTTTCCCCATGTTTAGATGCAAGTTGACCTTGGGAAGCATTTTACGGAAGACTCACCATTTCTTATATTTTCCTAGGAAATTTTTTTTAGGGAAATATTTCCCATGAAAAACTTCTCATGGATAATTTTTCATGAGAAAAATTTTCCCTAAATTCCTACCAAACACTCCCATAGAGAAAAGTTTACCAAAAAAAAACTCTTGGAAAAGAACTAGATGCACCATCAGAAAATTGATCTGACTGGCACTACAAGAAAAATGACATTGGGCGTCGCCTGTTTTCGTCGCCCTATACCTTAATTTCGCCGCCCCATTGCTAGGACGACGAAACCAATTTCGTCATTACTCATTACTTCGACGTCATTATGCTGAAGCCCTATAGTAGGAACTCAAATCCACTTTTTAGAGCCCCTCTAAAAAGAGGGACAAGCTGACAATATTCACAATAAATAATTAATTTACCCAACAATGCTTTCATGATCATATATTAAAAGCATAATTGGTGTCACAAAAGTTAACATAAAACAAGCCGGCATATTGTTTGGTGCAAGATAGTCAATTAACAAAAGACAAAGACTATGTACTGTACGTGTTGGCCCCCAAAATATACCCTGAACATATATGCAATATATGCGCATATATGCACATATAGACAAAATAACTTCATATGGCTTGAAAGTTGTTTCTTCAGTTAATATGTGCAAAATATATCATTCACATCGATCGGTTAGGATTTGCAATCCTTGTTTCCATGCCAGCATTGTCAAAATAATAGGCTGTGACGGAAATTTCTCAAAGGTTGATAAGGCCTAATGAAAATTTCTTGGAAAAGCCATGTTAGTAAAATACGGTACGGGAATTAAACGCATATAATACGATACGTGTTTTATTCGACAATATTGTGTAAAAGTACGGTCAATTATTGATCGATATAAACGTTGACTTTTATTAAACGGTGATACATTAAAAAAGTCGTGTTTTATACGGTAGTTTTTTTATATTTGGGAACACTAATAAATTCTTATTATTATATCGATTTTGTGTTCATAATCCTTACTTCACCCTTTTAAAACGAATAGTTCGTGAATGCGTTTTAAACGTTATAATTCGGCGAAGTAAAAAAATGCTCTTATTATTCGGCGGCTTCCATAAAAGACGGATTCATGCTTTTTAAACGGTCAATTTTTCAATACATATTTTATACGCTTATTATACGCGTTTTAAAAAACGGAATATTCTTGTTATCTGCAAGTAACACATCATTCAAATAATGTTAAAAGTAGGGTTGTTAAAAAAACTGTCGAATTTAAGTATGGAAACTGATTATATGGACATGATACTTTGGTGAACATGGGAGCATTGATGGACATCATGTACAAGGTTGTTACAATCGGGATCATAGTTAGGAGAGTAAATTCCATTTACCTTACCTGGCATTTGTGGTAATAATTTTTATACACCCGACATTTGTGAAATAATTTTTACCTTATCTGACATTAAGTATTCATATATTTAAACCTCCTAAGATTTTTATGATTGATTTATGTTGGATTTTTCGGCGAACATTAAAAAGATAAATACGAATTGACTTTTTTTACCCTTGATTAGTTCACCATGCAAACTTGATGTCCACAAAAACAATACCTGATATCAAGTAAGGGAATATCAAGTTTGCATGGTGAATTAACATTAAGGGGACAACTGTTCACCATGCAAACTTGATGTCCACAAAAACAATACCTGATATCCACAAACAATACCTGATATCCATAAAAACAATACCTGATCATAGTTATTGAAATCCCGACCTGGATATACGATCCTACGATTTACGATCCCAAAATCCTCGATGTGATTCTGCGATCTACGTTTCGATTCATGATCTTATGTGAGTTTATTCCGATCTTAACTACATATATACATATATAAGGAACTATCACACTAATATTTAAAGATATTTTTATTGAAGACAGATATTTCTATTATTTTTAAGAAGGTTGGATGTTAATAAGCCTAAGTATAAGGATTGAGACAGCGGTAAGTCAAACTTTAAAATGTACCCCAACAAATTGGACTATTGAACTCTTAGAAAGTATACCACCACTAAATTGTTCAAAGTTGGACAATTGTTTGAGCTATTGCAATCAAATATATGATGATAATTTGAACTACTGCAATCTAATATTTATGATAGCTTGGACTATTGCAATCCTAAAAATTTTAAATAACTACAATACACGAACCATGCAGGAAAACCACCATCTCCAATACTAGATAGGAAAACTACTGAGTTAACTCGGCGGCGGTGCACTGAAATCCAAAGATTTAATAGTTCATTCAATAATAAAATGCTAAAGTCCGCTCCACAATCATCCCAACCCTATAGTTCGACTCGTTAAAACCCAACTTCCTTACTTTTATTATCTGATCATATTGTACGTAGCTTGAATATAGGTCCATTCGAATTAATCCACGTGAAAATTTCGGACAAAGGAAGTCAACAACTTTGATATTGATTGACTTAATTAATTGACTAAATTTCTTTAATTTTTTTTCTCATCCAGCCCAATATACAGAGAACTGATCATATAAATATGACTCTTTAGTGAGCATGGTTGGATATTTAGGACTCGAACTTGTGTTCTCATCCTTGTGGGGGTTGAGTTGCTTACCACTCTTCCAACACCTAGTTGGTATATATATATATATATATATATATAAACATACTTGAAATTTTTTTTTCAAGAAATTAATTTACGCTTGCACCAAACACTTCCTCCCCTAAAAAATGTATAAAAGACAAAAGCCATAAGCGATCTACTCCTTTAAATGTGGCGGGAATTTGAAATATCGAAAACTTTGAGTGTACACTGTATATACACTGCATACCGCCCTGACAAATTCAGACTTCAGAGATATCGAGTTTACGCGCATAAAATGTTCGACGAAATGTCTCAATGAATTCAGGTATCTTAGAACTCAATTTCTGCCCTAATCTTGTCTGCAATCATGCATTATACCGTCGATTATGGATGATTTGAGGATTGTGATCGGTAATTCTTTATTATCAATCGGTAACTCTTTATTATCAATCGATTAATTGAAGTCAGAAATGATTCCTGTTCGTGCATGATTCCAAATCGAGATCAGTTTTGAACGAAATTCAGGCGTTTGTGATGAGAAATCACCTTGGATTATGGATGATTTTAGGATTGGAACAGAGATGTATCGGTAACTCTTTATCATCAATCGATCCATTGATGAAATCAGAAATGATTCCCGTTGTTCATGATTCGAAATTCGAGATCACTTATGAACGAAATTCAGGCGTTTGTGACGAGAAATCGCGATTATGATTCGACTGCTCTATAATCGGGATTTCTTCCGTAAGAAATTCATGCATTTGTGATGACAACTCATGATTCAACAGTTGTTTGCAGTGTGTTTTCACGAATCATTTTATTTTTTGAAGTGAATGTTTGTTTGCTGGATTCTTCAATTTGGACGTGGCATGTTCATATAGGCGATCTTCAATTGACTAGCACTAATATGTGGTCACAGTCAAACACCTTGTGATTGTGATTCGAAGCTTGTTTTCTGTTCGGAATCGATTCAATTGATTGGTGAGTTTTTGTGATTCACTTGTTGTTGGTTTGTGGTCAATTGATGTGATGTAATGTAACATTGCAGAACTTGCAGAATTTGAAGCATCGAGCATAAACGTTGTGCCCACGAGGAAGTGAGAGATTCTGTTAGGTAATGAGCTCGAAAGCCCTCTCGAATGTTATTGTACTTGGATGCTATGCTACTCTACTGTGATTTGATCTTTAGAATGCTGCAAGATGTATATTTCCGACCCAAGTACGACACGAAAGCGAATGAAGTTAGGTCTCGCGATAAAGTTGTAGAACTAGGATTATACTCCCGGGAGTACCATGCTTGTGTATCTAGGTGTATAATTTTACGAGTTATGAGCATACATGTATATATTTATGAGAATATTCAATTATTTACATCATTAATATACACATGGGCATAAAACGAAAATTGTAAATTCATAAAGTTATTAATGTATGGTCATGTATAAATTATGAACTGAAACTACAAAGATGTATATATGATCAAAGAACGAAAACTGTATGCTCATAAATTTATATATGCGTGCTCATAAAATTATACACATATGTTCATAAAATCCATTCTAGGAGTACATGAGCATAGTGCTCTTGGGAGTATAATCCGATTTTCAATAAAGATAGCCGTTTCTGATGTAGCTAATTACTCTTGTAAGTTGCAAATCTCATGGTTTCCTCTTAGAAAACTTAGAGCAGGAAGCAAAAAATATAGAAGAGAAAATAAAGAAAAAGATTGATTGTTCTGTTAGTTCTTGTGCTGAATTGATCAGATAGTGTTACCTTGTTACATTTCATCTTTGTTGTTCCGGAGTATATCGCTCCAGACCACAGTAACCGGGAAGGCGGGAACGCTATATATGCCTGCGACCCGCGTTACGGGAACAAGCATTCCAAAGTCAAAACTAGACGAAATTTGTGTAAAAATTAGCGACCCGCATTCGGGGACTAGAGACCCGGGAAGCATTCCTGGTAACTATGCTCCGGACAGTGGAACTTTCTGCTAATTGGATTGCCTTGAGAGATTAACAGGGATATTTGCATTAATCATGCGTAATCGGCTTGGCTCGTGATTGAAATCTTTCATATATAGTTAAATTAAATGGGATTGCTATTTATGGTTCAATGAATATTCATTTTCAAAAGAAGGTTGTGAAGGGAAACTGTTTGTAACTGGATAGCATGCTTGGGCTGTATTGCAGAAACCACCAGAGTATCATACCAAGGGAAAATCTGATAACTAATAGTGGACAGCCTCCAACAACTGCGAATACCAGATTTCTGCATGTTTGTCCGGGTAAGTCGGTTAACTTTATGGTCTTCATCTCATTATGTAGAAACAAGACTAGCCTTTATGCCGTTTTTAATTCCTTTTTAGTCATGCTTTGTATGTTATCTTCTGCAGGATTTCTAGTTTTCTAGTTATCTTGTTGTTCCTGTACCTGCCCCCCCCCCCCTCTTTTTCAAAAAAAGAAAAAGAAAAGAAAAGAAAGAGAAAAAAGAGTAATATGACTTTGATGTCAAAAAGAAGGGACCCTACTTGCTTGGCTTTGCTTTGTTTTGTTTTGTTTTTTGTTTTTTTTTTTTTTGGTTTGGGGGGGGGGGGGGGGGGTGTGAGAGGAGATGTACGGAACACAAGAATCATCTTTAACACTGTCTTGTTTTTACAAACAAGATAACATTGTTAAGAAAACTTCACAATAATATCTGTTGTCAATGGTACAAGGGCTATGAACTGATAGTTGAATAGTTTCTCAGTTCATTTTTGCCAAATAGTGGCGGAAAAACAAGGAAGAAAGAAGAAAAAGAAAATAGACTTTTAGCAGTCCTAGTTTGCTCTATTCCAAATCCATATAGCTCCAGCATCCATGAGCATGGGCACAAGTTTGCCTTGGACTTGGAGGCTGATTACGTCATTCGCTCCTCCTACGAGCTTCTGACCTATGAACACAGCCGGAACCCCTGGCTTACATCCGAGCTTCTGTAATGCTCTGTCTATTTCACGCCCATTTGGAAGCTCGTCGAGCTCATAAACTGTCGGGTTTGCTCCATAACCTGTGATCAGCTGTTTCATGGAGTGGCTCATGCAACACGAGTTCTTGCTGAAGATAACCACTGGCTTGTCTTCCACTAGACGCCTTACAGTGTCCATTGTGATTAGTCAACCAAACTATATGTGGTTTTGTTAACAAAGGAACTGTCAAAGGGTGTCACTTGAGGTTTGAGACTTCTAGTCTAATGTGTTTGAAAACAGAAGTCACTTGAGAGGCTTAAGACTTGTGGTGTAGTGTGTATTTGGAGGATGACCGTTGGATTTTTGTGCCAGGAAACTGAAATTTAGGCCTGTATTTATAGAAAGTTCTGGCAATGAATGCATATCCTTTTTGGAAGTTCTAGATAAGGTTTTATAAAGTGGTTGCAAAGGTCCTTTTCTGTGCCTGATTCACTCTCTCCTTTGCTGATGGTTGTGTTTTTGTTTTTTTAATCTTATTCTGTCATTATGACACGAGTAGTATGCTGTACCATATTATTGCTCTCTGTTGTACAAATCAATAGGATATTGTTATGATTTTAAAATTTTATGGGTAAAGTATAGCATGATGCTGATTATACTGACTGGGCTAGCACAATGGTCATGAGGGTGCATGGTGCCTTTTGCTTACCATCAAATCTGTGAGGTTGTTGGTCCAAGCCCCAATATTGAAGATGTAAGTGTGTTATTTTATGAGGTGCTTCAAGTGCCACTATCTAAGTGTCATATTTGTTTCCTTTTTTTTCCTAGTCAATTGTGTAAAAGTTGATGAATTTAGTAATTTACTTTCATGGTTTATGAATTAAAGAATTGTGATTCTTGATTGGAGATTTACAATTATTCTTGGCAAATTCTTACGTTTTACTTTTTGTAGTTCTTGTCAGTTTCATTATATTTTTGGCAAACTTGAGGAGTTTGACATCTCTCGTAGGCTTTTAAGTTTCTAGGACTATGGAATGTTTTAGAGAAATAGGGAAAGAAAAACATATTTAAAATTGGACAAACATTGCTTTACATTGTACAGCATAGTTTGAAACCTCTTTCTTCAATTTCGGGCTTTTTGATGACAACCCAACAAATTTAGGCTGATGGAAGATTTAAGTTCATTCAACTACTGGTTTAGGAGTTCTGTAGCATACATCCTTCTGGGTTGTGTTCATGTAGGCAATTTTTATTCTTTTACATTGTATACTTTTTAAGTATGATATTATGTTGGAACTGTATCCTATGATCTTCTGATATATTGCATTCTTCTCTGTTTTGTGTGTCATGAAAGTTTCACAAAGATTTTCTTGGGAAAAGAAATAAAATGCATTCATTAGGTGAAGCTGGTTACTAATAAACTGAATTAGATGTTTTGGACATTTGCTGACAAATATGTACTTCATTTTATTTTCATGAACGCGTTTGTTCTTTCTTTGTGTGATAGCTCCAAAGTGATCAGAAATGACTGAGATTCCGATGCTTTGGTTATGAATATGCCACCTATTCAGATTTTGTGGGGATAATCTTACGGAAGACAATATGCTTGATAAAATCTGTTTAACCAGCTCAATGTGTATCCAAAGGCCACATAATTTGTTCCACTCTTTATGTGAGAAGCTAGGGACAATTGACCCTCTTCAATTCCCTGCTGGACAGAGAAAGCTGCTGTTCCATCCATGGATTCCCTGCATTAATTTCGGCATCAGGGAGACCCAATTGTAATTTAATCTTCAAAGTTCTCAGAACATTTCTCAGAAGCTCATGTCTGTGGCCTTTTTTTTTCCCCGTGAATTATCTTCATCGAATAGCATCTATGACAATTAGGATATAAATAATTTTTTTCTTGTCTTTCATTAAGTGAGGTGGGTTGACTTAATGTATATGGTCATTGAGTCTTGACACTAAGTTGATATTTTATATCTTTGACATTAAGGAAAAGCCAACGTATATATGAGTGGGGATGATTTTGGAGCTATCAAAGAATATGCTTATGGACATGAAAGTGAAGGTGCACAAGGATTGCCAAATTTCCTTTTTGGTTGCCATCTTATCCTGATGTGGAAAGAGAACAATACAAAGACGGCTCCTCACATCTGATAAACAAAAACAGAATAGGCCTTGACATGTGATGATACCCAAGTTGGCAAAAGTTGATGATTCAGCATCTCTCTCTCTCTCTCTCTCTCTCTCTCTATCTCTAGCTTTCAAGAAAGCAGATTGGTGAATTGTTGCTTTTTTTTAGTGTTCTGGATGCTATAAAGAGAGATTCTTCCTTTGGGTCCATAGGAAATAATATACTAATTGTGGGCTGTGGCATATGTTAGAATCTGATATACAGTGCTTTTATGCAACCATTCTTATCACTTGTGCTTCAAAATCTTCTTACCTTTTTCACATTGGATCATGATATGCAGGACAACTTTTTTCGTACGCCTGATTCCCTTTCTGCTGGACGTGGCATCTTCACATTGGTAAAGTTTTTTCGATCTCCAACTTTCATTGTGCCTTTCCTCCAATTTCCTTTGCTCCTTTCTTTTAGTTTCTTGGTCCTTTTGGAGCTCTCATTGGTTAATATTCTAAATAGCTCATATTTGGATGCAAGTAGAAGACTTTGTAAATCTCTTGCCCCCATTTTCTTGGCCTCTATTGCTGTTTTTGTGACTATTTTATGTTTAGTAGACCATACAAGCTTGCACTTTCCGGCAGTGGATTGAAATATGGTTGTATGTAACAAAAGAAAGGTGTTTAGAAAATCCCTTATCCTGCTTTTTTGCTTATTTTATTTAGCCCTGGGCTGACACCATGATAAGTATGCTTATAATGATGAATAAAGGAGAGAAAATTTTTCAATGTATTGAATTCTAAGTTTATCTTGGAGGTGGAATTGTGTTCCTTATACGGTGAGGACATAGAAAACTGGTAAAATTCAGATGGCAAAATATAAGATCAATTGGACAAAATCCAATGAGAAAGAGAAGGAAAGATGAGAATGAGACTATGTACGTGTTAACTATGCTGCAGTTATAACACAAAATAATATGCTCTGAAGGACAACTAAACATATATTAAGAAAAGAAAAAGAAAAAAAAAGGAGATGCACAAAGTTCTCAATCAACTGGATTTTGATGGTGAAACAAATAGAAAATACTTTGTATGTTATGTGGACACGTATGACTGAAGAAGACATAAGGCTTAGTCTTCTAAAGTAGCTGAAAGTCATTCTTGATAGGTAGATTAGAGATACTTTCATTAATAGAAATAAATCTTGGCTATAAATTTTTTTAGTGATATACTAGATCTCATGTGCAAATATTTGAGTAATTTACACTCGTAAAGTTCAAATACTTGGTGACCAATGGAAGTTCATTCTAGTAGTATTATTTTAACAGCTCTTCACTTTTGAAGTTCTGATAGAGCAATGCATCTTACATCAGTGTAGGCTTCTCTTTTTCTAGTTTATCTTGTGCTGGGAATTCTTGCATAAAGTTAACATCTCGTGTGATTCTGTTTACTCCTTCCATTGTGTACTTATCAATTCTTCTACTTTTGGGAGCGCGCATGCTTATAACAGTCTTGCTAATGTATGATGTTCATATTATGATCCCAACTTCTTTTCCCAAAACAAACAAAACTCTTCTCTCAAGCCGAAGCAGAAGAATCTCATGTACAAATGGCAAAATGATTCAATTCTACAGAAATGACTTATTCCTATATTATGAGAAGTTTAAGTGTAACAGGAGTCCGAGTCCTAAAACTTTGGTAGAAATACGTGCAGAAGAACTTGGAATATCTTGTTAATAATAGATTAGGAAAGCTAACCATCACCAAAATTGTGCCAAATAACCTTATTTTGACTGTCCTTTATGCTTAAGGGGGGAAAAAAAACAGAAAAGAGAGAGAATATTACATTGCCAATCATGACTTATTCTATATCTTTGCCTATAAAGATAAGACTCCTTCACATCTCAGAATATGTTTTTCAATGTTTGATGTTTGATGTAGTAACCTTTAGAACACCTTTGTACTTCACACTAATTTGCTTCCCATGAAGACTATCAGAATTAACCACTTTGTAAGATAAATCCTTACCTATGAGGACACAAACTTGCCTCTAATGAAATGTAGATAGACCATTTCCATTGGGCCCGCCCAACCTAGATTGAAAGTTGACTGTCAAGGGTTTAAAATTACAACAGAGGAGTAGAGATTAGCTTAGTAGGACATTTGTCTTAGCCCACTATAGTGAATAGTCCCTAGTTATGCATCATTTGCCAAAAATGACTCACTTTAGCTGTCTTGATAATGGACAGAAGAAACATAACTGGTGCATACAAACAAAAATCTACCCCCAAAAAAGGGACAAAAAGTGTATTATGTAGTATATTGAGACTATCCATCAAATCCATATGGCTCCTGCTTCCTTTAGCATTGGCACTAGCCTGCCTTGGATTTGCAGGCTGATGACCTCTTTAGCTCCACCGACATACCTCTCCCCTATAAACAGAGCGGGGATGCTTGGCCCTTGACCTAGTCTTTGGAGTGCCGTGTCGATTTCTTGCCCCTCTGGAATCTCATCCAGCTCATAAACTGTTGGATTTGCTCCGTAGCCGCTGATTAGTTGCTTCATTGAGTGAGACATACAACAGCAAGTCCTGCTGAATATCACCACGGGCTTTTCTTCCACTAGATGTTTTACCATGTCCATATCTCAGACAGTTTAAGTTGGGTTTTTGGCGGTTTTCTTTCTCCCACTGACCTTATAGAAGATGTTTAAGAAAATTATTGAGGAGCCTGGAAAGTAGTCTTTCTGAAAACTGATGTAAAGTAGTGGTTTTTCCTTGGAAGGTAAGGTGCTGTAAGCATATGTTTATATAGCATGTTTGGCTGGGATATTATATTTATAGTGTGGTCACTTTACATGAAAGTACATGAAGGAATTATCCCGAAATAAACCCTCATATTCCCGGATGGCATATCATTGGATCCTTACGGCGACAAACGAGTTGTCCTTTCAATTAGCAAGTTGCGCGGATGATGCTAGAACTATAATGGATAAACCCTGGCCTAGCAATGATATAAGAAAAGCTTTGGATCTTCAGACTATGATTAAGGTTCTGCAGTTGTCCATGGTATCTTTTGCTGGAAGTTGAAGTTAACAACAAGCAAATCACTAGGAAAGGGAGTGGTGACAAAAGTATAGATCTTAGAGAGTGACTAGCTATGGCAATCTCATTGCTGCTATATTTAACCACATGAACTATTGGTTCTTTTTGTTCTTGCATTAGGAATCTCTAGATGAACTTCGAAGCAACCCTTTAATTACGGTGTCTGTTGAGATCACAATATATTTGCTTCTCACCATTACTTCTTGCCTATTCTGCTGCATTTCCTGTGTCCACAGCAGTGAGAGTTCATAAGGAATCAGAGTATTTCCGGCCTCCGGAGAAGCAAGAATTGATGAGGAATCAGAGCTTCCCTTTGCTAGGCAGAAAAGTAATGCTTTGCATTCTATATATAATTGCTTATTCTAGAATAGGTTTTCAAGATCATCTGTTTGTGTGCGGTCATTTGGTCGTCATTGCTTAATGTCAAACTCTTAATGTGATTGTAGAATACTAGGATTTATATCCCTTAGGTGAAATTGCATGCTATAACCTTTTCCTATATGCACCCTAGTACAAATGCTAAGACCTATGAGCATCACATTGACCAAGATAATTCAGAAAGCATATGGCTACTGTCTGCAAATCACCCAGAAATACACAAAAGCATTGCTTGCAAAAGCTGACCCGACCTGAGACTGACCTGGTTTTTCAAACTTAAAATATAACAAACCCGGAATATGGGGCATAACGAACCCGACCCGACCCGACCCAACCGAATTGACAGGTCTACACAAAAGGGGAAAAAAAAGGCAAAACAGGTTTCTAGAGTTGACACATTTCCAATTTTATCAATCACTTGTCGCTACCAAGTAAGATGGCGTCCTTTGCCCACTTATCCTAGCCTGGAAATAACTGTACCGAAACTGAAAATATGGAAATTACTGAGGTTGCAAATCATTCATTACTTTATTAGCATTGCACCAATTGAGAAAGTATGACCGAACATCATTTTTCCAAACGCGGTAGGGGAATATGGAAAATAGTGAGGTTGCAAAGCAATCAGTACTTTATTAGCATTTGCACTAATTGAGAAAGGATGGCCTCAACAACTGTTTTCCAAAAGTGGTAGGGGAATATAGAAATGTAGAAAAAGGGCATATTTTGGTATATTATCCTTAGAGGATTTCTAAATCATTGATTGGGGCATTTAAATGTTTATTAAAGCTCCACGAATTGCTCCTTTATATTGAATCAAAAGCACTGGTTTATGAGTTGGCTCCTGGTTGAAAATTGTGCCCAGACCATATATGCTTCCAAGAATCTACAAAAGTTTTCTTAATGCAGCATACATTTCTGGTTTTTATATTCATGTGAGCCATGGATGTTTCTGGCTTTGTAATTATAAGGAAGGTGACCCACCTCAAAGCTATAGCCATTCAGATTGGACGGAAACTAACATTAAAAATATTTAATGGATTTAAAGTCAAGTTGGAAAGCAAACTAACATGAAAATGTCTCTATGGTGCTTTTTTTTTTTTTTGGTTCTTGCTTTCTTGTTCTGGACCAGGACTTGCAGCTGAAATCTTTATGGTCTTAAACATGGTAGAATTGAATGTATGGATGTCTGTAGGTAGGCCATCTTTTTATGAAATCTGTAAAACTTTGGAGTGCATTCATTCAGGAAAGTGTTCATGTCTATGTTATGGGTTGCTGCTGGAAGTTACAGAAGAATGATCTGGCCAACTCCATTGTAACCCATAAGTAGGAACCTTCAGATGTGGAATGTGTCCAAGAAATATGCTCATTTATTCTCAATGAATTTTCAATAATTAGGAACCGTCCTAATGTCTAATTATCATGAAACATGTACAATGCAGGTTCAACCAAACTTAATGTATCTGAACTGCATTTTATCACATAATTTCTTCCTGGTGTTCGGGAGAGATATAAATGACAAACACATAGTGGAAAATGCATTTCTAAGCAGCAAATTATGATTGAGCTCTTAATAGGGAATCTACCTCGTTAATCATAGGTCATTGATTGAAAGGTGCGATCCTAAAAACTTGGCATCTGTTGAACCTAAAAACATGGCATTGTAAATATATGTTCATTGCTAAATATTTTTTATTTTAGGAACAAGGCTAGCTAGCTTTCTCTGTGTCCCCTAGCTTTTTCATAAATATATACCTATTGCTAAATGTGTATATGCTCATTGAAGGATACTTAGTGTTCTCTTATGGTTGTTCTAGAAAAAAAGTGAGGACAGATTTTTATCTGATTCTCTTAGATCCTAAGGACAAGTTTGCTAAATGCATTGCGCAATCAGCTTCTCATTTGGCTAAAAGCCAAACTAATATGGGGACAATTACCCTCTTCTTCACTAGGAAGATAATTGAAGGGAATATTCTGGCAAAAACCTGATCTGATACTACGTGTATGGATTGTAAGGACGTACTGCTAAGATCAACTAGAGATTCTATCTTTTCAGATGCAAGAAGAACAATGTGAGCTCAGTTTCCTCATATTGTGAACAAGTATCATGTATTAAGCCTTATCATGAACATTATTGGCAAGTTGCTAAAGTAGATATACCTGTGCCACTTCTCTGCTTCCTTTGTGGAATTCAGTTGGCTACTTCAAGCTTTACCTACTATCTAGATAGCAACAGGGAAAAGTATCCCAAAAGATCACATTATAGTTAACAGTACATGATTATGTACAAATACATACTAGAGTTCAGATCTGATTTTTTTGCAGATATGCTCTCCACCTTCATTCCCCCTGTCCCTTGTATTTATTGAAGTCAACAACTAGCGGCGGAACTAGGTTCAGTTTTATCATGATATAGATATATCCCTGATGCTAGCCTAACCTTTGACAATAATACACTGTACTTTGAGGGTGTTGAACGATAATGCATCCAGAACGATTCCGGCAGTGGCTGATTCGTTGGCAATCCTACGTAGCAAGTGGATGAGATGAATTGGCCCAAAAATATTTGAATTTATAACATGTCAGCTAATCCACACATAAGCAGGGGATCAACTTTGAAAAGAGAAGAAAGAAAACCATAAAATCACATTTGCTTCAACGTGTTTTTCCAGAGAGATTGTTGTTGTAGTTGTATAAAATCACCTTTGCTTAGGTAGATATCCCTGATGCTAGCCTAGAGCATAATTGGACCTTTGGCACATCATTATTCCATAATTGGTTATTTCATATAATAAAGCGAAATGCACACCTTATGAAAATGTGACTTGTTGTGAAATGTTTGTGTCTAGCTTGTTCATTATTACTATAAGTATGTCATTCATGTTACTATAAGTATGCCATTCATGTTACTATAAGTATGTCATTCATGAGGGATATTCTTATCCACTTATTTAGAAGAGATTATGTAGCAGGACAAACCTTTGTCAGAAGCAACTCAAACTAGCAGAAAAAAAGGAAGGGAAGAAATTATACTTTCTGAATAGCATTGGAAATGGAAATAAGGATTTTGAAAGATTAATGATAGAATAGAAAGATTATTTAGCTATGTACAGTATTATTGGCGGGTAGAAAGGCTTTGCTAACTTATGTGCTCATGCACAAGATTGCATATCATAATATCTTCCTGCCTCCTTCCTATTCTCGTTAGTACTTTCTGGAGGACATGCAGTTAAATATTAATGTCAGGAACCAAAACATGCACTCCTACTGATGAAAACTTCAAAGGTCTGAAACGTTCAGGCTCAGGAGATGAAATTAAGCCAAAAGACTTGAATGCACTTTCCCGAGAATATTGTCGGCTGGTTTACATCTATACTATTATTTTCTTTGGTTTCATCTGATGGGTTATCGACCCACAGAATGTGTCAATATTACAAATGACAGAGAGTTAGTAATAATATCATTTCCTTCTCTTGATTCTGTGTTTTGATCAGAAACTTTCTTTTTTTTTTGGCTGCAATTTCAAGAATGGCATGTAGTACTAGAATATTTATTTACTTGAAAAGCACATTACAAACTTAACATGGCTGCTTACGCTTGACGATTACATGAAAATGTCCTCTAATCCTCCCAATAGAAAAGAAAAACATAGAGAGGAAAGAGGGTTCACAAAAACAAAAACAATATCCTTCTTAGTTACAGGCAGTTTTTCTATTAAGTTGCAAGCTATGATAACTTGTTATTCTAAACCCATATAGCTCTAGCCTCCATCAACATGGGCACGAGTCTTCCTTGTACCTGAAGGCTAATTATTTCTTTAGCCCCACCGACAAACTTTTGGCCTATGTAAACAACCGGAACACTTGGCCGGAGCCCCAGCCTCTGGAGTTCTTTATCGACTTCCGAGCCATTTGGTAAGTCGTCTACTTGACATACTGTTGCATTCGCTCCATAGCTGCTTATGATTTGCTTAACTGAATGGCTAATGCAGCAGGAGCTCTTGCAGAAGATGACGACAGGATGCTCTTGCACTAATTGGTTCACAGCATCCATTGTTGATATAACAGGTATGAACGAGAAGATGGAATTCTAGTTTGTTTCGGGATGATCTTGTATGACTTTGTGAAATGGGGTTTTTGTTTTTTGCTGTGAGGAAATCTGAGCTCCCATGCTGTCTATTTATAAGGGTGACTTGGGCAGTGATGATTTCATATCTATACGGAAATGATGCTCAACTGATATCTTTTTGCTCAGTAGAATCTTCACTTTAAGTGACCTGGTTGTCCATAATTAAATGCTGTCCTATTGGTTTTTCGGTAATAGTCGAGGGTATCTGAAAGGTCACTTTAAGTCTATAACAGTGACCTTATTTGTCCTATTGGTGGTTGGTACTCTGGTTTTTGTCCTGAGGTTTAGAGAAGTAGTCAATCAGCAATAGGTAGAAAAGACTTATTGAGTGAAAAAGTATGCTTGCTTCATACTCCCTCCCTTCCATATTAATTGTCGTCTTTGAAATTGTGCAGTCAAACTTTGTAAATTTTAGCCATAAGTTTCTCAATATTTATAATGACTTGTTATATAAAATTACTACCATTAGACTCGCAACGAAAAACTACTATCCTGAAAGTATTGCAATCCTCAACAAAATATTATATAAGGAATTATCAATCAAAGAGTGAGATTGGAGACAGTGACAGTCAACTAACATGAAGAATTTAACAGGTTTTGTGAATATCTTCCTTTTGACATTGAGAGGGAAGTTGGTAAGAAAACTAACACAAAAAATTCTCGGTGGTTTTTAAGATTTTTTTGCTTTCTTGTTTTGCGTCAGGATGTGCAGCCTACATGGTCTTAAACACGGTAGAATTGAACACACACACACACACAGAGGTAGGCCATACGCCAACTCCATTGTATTTGTAACCCATAACTAGGAACCTTAAGATGTGGAATGTGTCCACGAAATATGCTCAGTTATTCTCAATGAATTTTCAATAATTAGTAACTGTCCTAATGTCTGATTATCATGAAACATGTACTATGAAGATTCAACCAAACTTAATGTATCTTAACTGCATTTTATCACATAATTTCTTCCTGATGTCCGGGAGTGATATAAATGACAAACATATAGTGGGAAATGCATTTCTAAGAAGAAATGAATGAGCTCTTAGAGGGAAATCTGCCTCATTTATCATATGTCTTGATTGAAAGATGTGATCCTAAAAACATGGCATTGTAAATATATGTTCATTGCTAAATTTTTTTTCTTTAGGTTCAAGGCTAGCTAGCTGTCTCTGTGTACCCTAGCTTTTTCATGAATAATATACCTATTGCTATATGTATATATGCCCATTGAAGGATGCTTAGTGTTCTCTTATGGTAGTATTAGAAAAAAAGTGAGGAAAAGTGATTCTCTTAGATCCTAAGGACAAGTTTTCTCAATGCATTGCGCAATAAGCTTCTCATTTGGCTAAAAGCCAAACTAATATGGAGACAATTACCCTCTTCTTCACTAGGAAGATGATTGAAGGGAATATTCTGGCAAAAACCTGATCTGATACTACGTGTATAGACTGTAAGGACGTACTGCTAAGATCAACTAGAGATTCTATCTTTTCAGAAGCAAGAAGAACAATGTGAGCTCAGTTTCCTCATAACATGAACGAGTATCATGTATTAAGCCTTATCATGAATATTTTTTTGGCAAGTTGCTAAAGTAGATATACCCGTGCCACTTCTCTGCTTCCTTTGTGGAATTCAATTGGCTACTTCGAGCTTTACCTACTGTCTAGATAGCAACAGGAAAAAGTGTCCCAAAAGAGGACATTATAGTTGACAGTACATGATTATGTACAAATACATACTGCAGCACCACTAACTAGGGTTCAGATCTGATTTTTTGCAGATATGCTCCCCCCCCCCCATTCCCCTTGTCCCTTGTATTTATTGAAGTCAACAACTAGCAGCGGAAACTAGGTTTGGTTTTATCATAATATAGATATCCCGATGCTAGCCTAGAGCATAATTGGACCTTTGGCACATCATTATTCCATAATTGGTTATTTCCTATGTTACTCAGACTCAGGTACGCGTGTCCATATCGGACACGGATACAGGTGTCAGACTCGGCTATTTTAAAGAAATTTTATACTTTTTCATTGTATTGAAGTGTCGAGTGTCGTACCCTTGTTCGGGTATCAAAGGTCCGACACGGGTGCAGCAGGGAAAACGAAGAGTCAAGTAACATAGGTTATTTCAAGCGAAATCCACACCTTATGAAAATGTGACCTGTTGTGAAATGTTAGTGTCTAGCCATACAGCTTGTTCATTATTACTATATTATTACTATAAGTATGTCATTCATGAGGGATATTCTTATCCACTTATTTAGAAGGGATTACTTAGCAGGACAAACCTTTGTCAGAAGCAACTCAAACTAGCAGAAAAAAATGGAAGGGAAGAAATCGTACTTTCTAAATAGCATTGAAAATGGACATAAGGATTTTGAAAGATTAATGATAGAAGAGAAAGAATTCAAAATTTTGCAAGAGAATTTTGTTCGCTGGTGTACAGTACTATTGGCGGGCAGAAAGGCTTTGCTAACTTATGTGCTCATGCACAAGATTGCATATCATAATGTCTTCCTGCCTCCTTCCTATTCTCATAAGTACTTTTTGGAGGACATGCAACTAAATATTCAATGTCAGGAACCAAAACATGAACTCCTACTGAAAAACTTCAAAGGGCTGAAAAGTTCAGGCTAAGGAGATGAAATTAAGCCAAAAGACTTAAATGCACTTTCCCGAGATTATTGTCGACTGGGGTACGTCTATACTATTCTTTTCTTTGGTTTCACCTGATGGGTTATAGACCCACAGAATGTGTCAGTGTTAAAAATGACATAGAAGTTAATATCGTTTCCTTTTCTTGGTTCTGTGTTTCAATCAGAAACTTTCTTTCTTTTTTTTTTTTTTTTGGTTGCAATTTCAGGAATGGCATGTAGTAGAATAATATTTATTTACTTGAAAAGCACATTACAAACTTAACATGGCTGCTTATGCTTGGCGATTGCATGAAAATGTCCTCTAATCCTCCCTACAGAAAAGAAAAACATGGAGAGGAAAAAGGGGGTTCACAAAAACAAAAACAATATCCTTCTTAGTTACAGGCAGTTTTTCTATTAAGTTGCAAGCTATGATAACTTGTTATTCTAAACCCATATAGCTCTAGCCTCCATCAACATGGGCACGAGTCTTCCTTGTACCTGAAGGCTAATTATTTCTTTAGCCCCACCGACAAACTTTTGGCCTATGTAAACAACCGGAACACTTGGCCGGAGCCCCAGCCTCTGGAGTTCTTTATCGAATTCCGAGCCATTTGGTAAGTCATCTACTTGACATACTGTTGCATTCGCTCCATAGCTGCTTATGATTTGCTTAACTGAATGGCTAATGCAGCAGGAGCTCTTGCAGAAGATGACCACAGGCTGCTCTCGCACTAACTGGTTCACAGCATCCATTGCTGATATAACAGGTATGAACGAGAATATCGGATTCTAATTTGTTTTGGGATGATCTTGTATGTCTTTGTGAAATGGGGTTTTTGTTTTTTGCTGTGAGGAAATCTGAGCTCCCATGCTGTCTATTTATAAGGCCGACTAGGGCAGTGATGATATCATATCTATACGGAAATGATGCTCAACTGATATCTTTTTACTCAGTAGAATCTTCACTTTGAATGACCTGGTTGTCCACTATTGGATGTTGTCCTATTGGTTTTTTGGGTTTTAGTCGAGAGTATCGGAAAGGTCACTTTAAGTCTATAACAGTGACCTTATTTGTCCTCTTGGGGGTTGGTACTCTGGTTTTTGTCCTGAGTTTTAGAGAAGTGGTCAATCAGCAATAGGTAGAAAAGACTTTTTGAGTAGAAAAGTATGCTTGCTTCATACTCCCTCCTTTCCATATGAATTGTCGTCTTTGAAAATTGTGCGGTCAAACTTTGGAAATTTTGAGCATAAATTTCTCAATATATATAATGACTAGTACCATTAGATTCGTAATGAAAAAGTACTATCCTAAAAGTATGATATTGCAATTGTCAACAAGATATTACATGAGAAATTATCAATCAAAGAGTGAGATTGGGGACCGTGACAATCAACTAAGTGACAATTAATATGGAATGGAGAGAGTGAATCAAAAGGATTTCTTTATTGTCATTAGAAGAGATACTTATCTTTTTAAAGGTCATGTGATACAAATTGATTTAAGATTGTTCTATTGCTTTTTTAGTTGCAGGCTTCACATAGGTCCCTTGCATTTTATGTTCGGAGATCACAGGTACCATAAGCAGATTATCCTTTCTTCTCTTGAGCCGATTGTATGACTCTTTATTTAGTTCTGGGATTATTGAAGTAAATGAACAACAAGTCTTATGTGAGACCATCTTACCATAACTTTATTGTGAGACGTAGAGTTTTGTGACTTCTTTTTATGAAATAGGGGTGACTTAATGAAAATCATTTCTTGATAAATTATTAGTCATATTAGCGTTAAAAAGTCCTCCCCAATATGACTTTAGTCATGGTAAAATATTAAAAGGGTTATCGTGAAAGGAGCCTGTCTCAAGATAATTTTATGTGAGACTGTCTTAGAATTTATGCTAAATGAAAGACTGCTTTTAACTGTCCTTCTGTTTTTACCCCCTTACTAGAGTAAAACCCGTGTTAAGGATTGTCCAGACTTAGGTCTACGGGTGCAAACAAGCATGAACCATCAAACATATTACGATTGGTGTACAAGAGTATTGAAGTTCTAATACATAAAGGCATTAGAAGCATACAAAATACTTTTTGGGTTGGCCGTACAAGATATCGAAATTATGGCTAGATTCAAAGTATATAACTTTTAAGCATTACATGAGTCACCACTAGATATTCTCCAAGCATGGATGAGAATTGCTACAGTCACATTTCGAGTTTTGGCATATATCCCCATCCCACATGCAAGCCTTTCTAGAGACGGAATGTTTAGGCATCTTAAGTTGAAGAAATGCCACTAAGCTTACCTTGTTCATCAATACTCATGATGATAACAAAAGTCGTCTACATGCTTGTTTCGTTGAGATTTTTAGCTAAAAAGGTTAATAGTGTTGTGACTCTAGGATAAAGCCATCCATAGGATCGAGCAGATATTTCTATGCTTTTTATACTGAAAGAAAAACAAAAATCCATTATGATTAGTACATGACCATTTCGAATATTGAAAAATGATAAAAGGAATAATAATGGAACGAATTGTATTCATTTTATTTTGAGTTGCTACACATAATCCTAACAACAATTTATTTTGACCTCTTGCTATGTGTTAAAACTTAAAAGGTATGTCTATTGGGTGGGAATTTTGTTTTTAGCAAGCCAGTAATTCTAGACTTAGTTAGATTTATACTCATGTTATGGCCAAGTTACGTGAACCCTTCTAGTGTTTATTGTGACAAATAAAGATGACTAGATGATAGACTCATCTATTCAGTACTGTGCTTATGCACATTTTGCTGATTGATTAAACTTCAGACATTTGCTTATGCAGTAAATAACATGCTTTCAATACTAAGAAATGTGTGTAAAAAATATGATTCCATAGACGAAATGGATACAGCTAAGTGATGATAGAGGAAATCAACTTGTGTGAATCGAATGTCAACTTGTGCGCAATTTGAGTGAGACGAAAGATGAGGAAATTAGGAAAAGAGGGAAGAAAAGAGAGGAATCTAAGATTGATTCTTCTGAGCACACCAAGTCTGTCATGCTCGAGTCCTTCAATATTACTTCAGCTTTGTCCTGATCTTTGCTGTCCTCCATTTCTGTGTCTTGTGAGATTAATCTAGGAAATTCTGTGGTCCATTATAGCAAGGTGTGTCCTTCTTGTACTCATTATGCATAGATGTGTGGGCCCTCAGATTGAAATTCCTCCGAAATGACGAGTTGCCAACTGTAGAAATCTCTTGGTGTTCTTAGAATAAAGTATTCATTCGATTATTTGGATTGAACTATTGTGCATTAGGGCCTTACCTAAAAAAACATTCCAGTCAGTACACCAAAGGGGAAGACGTACAATTTTGTAAATGTTAGGGCACCAACCTTTGTATCCGATGTTCTGGTCATATCCAAGAAATTCTTCTCATGTTCTTTGGTCGATTGGTTTTTATTGATGATGATAACAAAATAAAATTCAGAAATTTGGTAGTTTGGAAATGCTGATAAACCATCACAAATAGAATGTCGTTTCTAGATGATTCATTTGGAACAAAGGGAGGCGTATGATCCATGGCACATCAGTGTGAAATTGCTCCTCTAAGAGGAAGCCAAAAAACTGGATAAACGTAGTTTTCAAAATACATATTTCATGCACCTAGAGCATGTGCTCCGGGTAAGTATGAATGAACAATTATGTTATTGGTAGTGAACGACGGGTAGGTATGAGTGGACAATTATACTATTGGAAGTGAACAATAATCGTATTTGGAGCACATGCTCCAGCAACATGAATAAATTGCGCCCTTTAAATAGTTGTGTCATTGTGTGATCTAGTTCTAAAAGTGGGAGATATCTATTATGTTTTTCTCTTCTGTAACAGATAATAGTGAGTGAATGATAGTATAGTCTCATAAACAGATGGACTCATGGAAATTAATTTAGGATGAGGAGGTTTCATTTTCTTGCATTGACTCATTTAGGATAAATCAAGTCTCAGTGTCTCACTCTTCAATTGCTTGACCGAGTAAGTTCATATGGTGGGCATTGCAATCTATTACTTTGGGTCCCTTGTGTTGGGCAAAGTTTAAGATCATTTTGTTATAGGTAAGTTTTTCCATGTGCACATAGATATGTAACGGACTAATCGATGACATTTTAGCCGATGGGCTAGATTTGCAGATGTCAGAAACTTCGATATGTCAAGCTTAAAATATTGAGAGATTAATTTTTGCATCTTTCATTCTTCTTTTCAGCTTTATCTCAATAGAAATGTTCCATTGTAGTTTTAAAGCACCTTTGGTTCCGAAGGCAGCCCTTAATGAACCCAAGGGACAAATATGTTTGCCACCTTTTTATGGTGATGCAGGGTGGTATAATCGAACCCCTCATCAAAGCAGTAAAAGATAAGGACATGCTTCTACGGAGGAATAAAATCCGACGTACCTCAGTACGGCTGGATTTGGCATATAGAACAACTGATGGTTCCGTATTCTGACACGCTTCTTGATGGTAGTTCACACGTTGAGCATGAAAAATGTGCACTTTTCTGTGTGTTGGGGATCGTGAGGGATGATCTGAATTTAGGACCATTTGTTACAGGTGTCTTTATGCCATGAACCCTAGCAAAAGATTATGGTTAAGTGCATCGATGTATTGAAGAAGCTTAGTTTTATGTGGATATACATTGGGAACACTGCCTTTTCTGGGTTTTGTTAGTTTGTATGCATTGTTTTGAATTTTATCAGTTGAATGTTAAGTAAATTTTTGCATTAGATTCATTAGAGTTGCAGGATGGCTCGCTGTTAGAAAACCTCATGAATGTCATACTTCCGTGTGGGAAATTCTAAAAATAGAAACCGGTAAAATTGTACTTTCGAAGCATCCTAGATGACATTTGACAGTAATCTCTGTATTCGGCAATGTTTATTTCTGTTATGAATGATTCATCAGTGTCATAGTAAAAAAGAAAACTGTGAAAATTTTGATGTTCTCCAAATTGGATCTAACTTTTTTGGTGATCCATATTGCAAATCAGATAATCTCATGCAGTTCGAGTATATTATCCTGATCATGTTTCTATGTACTTCATTCTTCCCTTTGGTGCTACCTCCTAATTCAAAAGTACAATCAGTAGTAACCACTGCCTTTTGGGTTCTTGTGCAGTTGCATTTTTAGTTCTCGGTAACTTTGTATAGAAAACTACATGGTTTGTGGAGAAATTACACTGTATCATGTGAGAAAATTTTACTGACAGGGTGCTTATGTACGCAGGTTATTTGATTGAGCAAGATTAGTCACTGAACGTTGCAATAAGGACACGCATGAAAGAAACCTGAGGTACATCTTTGTAAAATTCTGTTGATTTCTACGGTCCGTTAGCTTTCAACTTTATTCAATATGTTTCCAAGTGAATTTCACATTTGACATATGAACTTACGTATGCATGATCTATCATTAAAGCTTTATATGACTGGTGGCTGGAAAATCGAACGTGTTCATTTAGGCAGCTGAGTGTTCATTGGAGTGAATTTTAGAATCTGAATGTCCACATCTAACTGTAAGTTCTAGTATAGGACGCGAGAGATTAGAGTATTCTTGCATCAAAGACCCATGATTATTGCAATTTGTTACGTGCTCTTGGAATTTGTGTTCCAAATAGTGCAATTGTTCACTTGCATACATCAGGTTGTTCACTTTCAATAGTGTGATTGTTCACTTGCAAATATTTGTAGTATAAACTCCAGGTGCAATGAATGTATATTGGTCGGACATGTGTAACTAGGTATTCGGAAATAATTCATTTTAATGACACTGATTGTATGATAGGGCTGTCATTCTGAGACTACTTTCTAAAGTTTTTTGGTGTATTTCCACCAGAATGAATTTGGTTGAGTCCAAATGAAGGATAGTTGAGCTATAATAGGAAGTCAATCCTATAGAGCTTTTTCAACTTCAATGGGCACATATTGATACTTCAGTTTGATAATAAAGAAGATAGATATTTTTTCCCCTCATATATGTTATAAAAGATAGATTTTAGAACTGTTGCTGAAAGGATAAGAATGGATTAATGGAATTTCACCTTTTTCTCTTTCTCAACCCAGCAGGAATCAGGTTCCTGCTTCACTGCACTCTGTCTATTAACCATCTACTACTTCATGATAAAAGAGGCAGTGTACAGCTTGGCAAAGGTATGTCAGTCAGGCTTATCGATTTTTACTGTAATTCCAAAACTCGTAAGTTGGCATGTATAGACTCTTCAGCCACCTGGAAAGTGAATGTTGAAAGTCGGCTTCTAAAATTCGCTGGTAAATATATGGTATGGTAAAAGTTCAGTTTTAGTAACTTTTGGTAAGGTCCCGTTCTTTTATATAGTTGGTTGTGGTATGTTAATAGTGCAGTGTGGTGAGTTATGGTGAGAATTATGGTAAGTTGGGTAGGTAAGAAGAGAGAATATAAAAAGTAGGGGAGAAAAGTGAAGAGATATACGAGTAACGGTTTTGCTAAATGTCGCCCTGAGGGCGATGGATAAGAAGTATTTGAATTTATTTTATATCTTATTTTTGGTGTGAATCTAAATTGATTTTATATCATAATATCTATTATATACTACTTTCCTATTAGAAAAATAAAATTAAGATATTAGAGAATTAAAGTTTCCATGAGGGCATCAAATCTTTTGAAAAATAAAATCTTGTCCCTATCAAATTCAAGTAATAACAAGAAGTATAATTAAAAATAATTAATTAGACATGATTTTATTTTTATAATAGGAAAGTATTTTATAATAGATATTATGATATAAAATCAATTTAGATTAACACCAAAAATAAGATATAAAACAAATTTAGATATTCCTTATCCATCGCCCCTAGGGCGACATTTAGCAAAACCGTATTAGTAATGATTGTGGTGAAGTGTGCTAGAAATTTAAAAGTTGCAGTAATACTTTTGAATAAAGTAGTAGTTTTGTAAAGAAAAAGTACAAATATGTAAAATTCGGTCAATTCTGGTAATTTTTGGTAAATATTTAGTTAGATCTATTTACCATTGACTTTCACAAAAGTTAATATAGGAAGGAAGGATTGTGATTAGGCTGTCCGACCGGGAAAGTCCCGGGTAAGGTCATAGGTCTCATAGATTTCTCGTTTAGGTGGACAGGGCCTTGTTTTTGGTGACGACCCAATTAAAAGTGAAAAGTCCATTAAAATCAATTCTAGGAGGCCGGATGTGATCCAAAAAAAAAAAGTGGAATTAAGTGAAATATTTGCCATTGGACTATAGACCATTTCAAACTTTGGATTGCAAATCATTTTCCTTTTATTTTGTCTTGAAATTAGCAATTGTAAATTTGTAATTAATACTTGTTTTCTTTTTTTTTTTTGCCTCAAAGATATAATTTTTGGCCCTATATTTTGGTTGGGTTATTTTCAAGTTTGGATGTATAAGTTAGGATAAGTTAGAATAGGTCGAGATAAGTTATAAAGCTTGGAAATTGTGTTTTTAGAGTGAATGTTTTTTAGGAAATTGTGTAAGGTTTGCATAAATTAGGATAAATTTGGATAAGTTTGGATAGGTTGGTTAAACCTAACCAAAGAACAAAGCAGAATGTCGCCAAGTAATCAAAAAATTGGATTGTTATTATTTGAAGTTTGCGCAATCCATTGAACACATTCCAATCGAAACTTGAATTCTTTGAATATTACCTTACAGTGTGGCTTACAGGCTACAGCAATCTAATCTTTCATAATGTTGCAAAAGATCGAGTTCGGGTTAAGTTTTGGTCAAATAAGTTAATGTTATAGTCTGGATGCAAAATAGATGATCATCGTCGGGTTTTTTGGTCAGATTAGGTTGGATAATTCTGCCACACTTAAATTCAAGTCAAATTACAAGAAATGTTGTATCCAAATTTTCGATCAATTCGATTAATCTGAACAAAAAATCCATTGTCGTATCCAGCTTTTTCCAAGTTTGACAAATCCGGATTAGCGCTGGCAATAAATCGAGTCCGGGTAAATTCGGGTCATACAAATTCGGACGAGAAATTCACGTTCGGACCCAGTTTTATTTTGGTTCGGACAATTTAGACAAAGCTAAAATTGGATTTGGATAATAGAAAAAAGATAAATTTTATATTCGAATATTCGGTCAATATTAAAACTCGGACGAAAAATTTATGTCCAGGCCTAGTTTTTCTGGGGTCGGAGAATTCAGACCATTCGGGGAGTAAAAAATTTTGTCACCTCTAATCAAGGTTGTTAGAATCGGGATCCTGGTTAGGATCGATGGACCTAGTTAGGATTGGAATCGTAGAATCGGATCGAGAATCGTAAGATTCTAATACAATAGGAAAATATCAAATAAAGTTCTATGATAATTAAAATCCTAACATTTTGTTCACTAGTAATGAAACAATACGTTAAATTGTATATCAATTGATAACTTCAATAAAAAATTTAAATTGTTATCACAAAATTTTAAAGATGATATTGTGCGGAAACATTATCATATCCAAGTAGGATTGTGGATCGTGGATCGAGTCACAGGATCGTAGAATCGTGTTGCGATTCTAACATATAATATTCAAAACTAAGATCGTATGATCCTAACTACTTTATGATCTTAGTAAGAGTTGGATCGATGGAGGATTTTTGGATCGTAAACTCGCAGAATCGTTGATCCGGATCGAGATTTTAATACTATGCCTCTAATCCGAATCTTCTAGTGGGATAAAAATCATAAAAATTTGCCTACTTTAGTTTTTCCATGAAAATAACTGCTGTGGCAAAAATCAAGTCCTACGTAGGCAACACTCGGATAAACCAAAGCTCGAGAGGCCTCAACTTGGCTTCTTTTGGGTGGACTCAAACAACGTACAGAAAGCTTGAAGGTGAGCAACAATGGCGAGAGCAGCTTGTTGCAATTGGCTGCCTTCTCTCTCATTCTCCGGCGTTGCTCTCAAGTCTTCCTTTCTCTCTCAAACTCATTCGCTCAACAATGGCGTCTTCTCTAGTTACATGGTTTCAACCACCAGGCGTTTCTCTTCTTCTTCGAGGATTACCATGAGTTTGAGAGCTGGCATTGTGGGTCTTCCCAACGTAGGCAAATCTACGCTTTTCAATGCTGTGGTAAGTTTTGAATTGATTGAATAATGGTATGGTTGGATTTGGGTTTGCATTGGTGGGTGAATTTTGTGCCTGCAAGGTGTTTGATGAAACGACATGGTTGAATTGAGCTTAGTTTCCTGTTGTGTTTGCTTTCTGGGTGTTTGATTAACTGGCATGGTTGGACTTGGATGGTTGGTTTTGGGTTTGCATTGGTGGGTGATTTTATGCATGTAAGGTGTTTGATGAAATGACATGGTTGAATTGAGCTTAGTTTTAGCAAATTTCCTGTTGGTTTGCTTTTTTGTGCCCGTAAGGTGTTTGATGAAATGACATGATTTAATTAAATAATGGTATGGTTGGATTTGGTTTGCTTTGATGGATGAGTTTTGTGCCTACAAGGTGTTTGATGAAATGACATGATTGAATTGAGCTTAGTTCTGCCTAATTTCCTGTTGGTGTTTGATTAACTGGCGTGGTTGAGTGGTTGGATTTGGTTTTATATTGGTGGGTGAGTTTTGTGCCTGTAAGGTGTTTGATGAAATGACATGGTTGAACTGAGCTTAGATATGCCTAATTTACTGTGGGTGTTTGCTTTCTGGGTGTTTGACTAATTGGACATGGTTGAATGATCGGGTTTGTTTTTGCATTGTTCTTCCGGATTTCTTGTTGGGTTCTTTCTGGGTGTTTGATTAACTGGCATGGCTGAATGGGTTGGATTTGGTTTTGCATTGGTGGGTGAGTTTTGTGTGTGCAAAGGCGTTTGATTGAATGGCATGATTGAATTGAGCTTACTGCACTTGTAGGTTTGCTTTCTGGGCGTTTGATTGATTGTGGTTTCTGGTAGTGAACTATTGTTACGTCTTGGTCTGTTGGCTGATGCCTGTTGATGATGATTTGGGTTAGTTAGTTAGTTATTATTGTGTTGTGCTATTTTGATCCTCTTGTTAACTCCATAGTCTTCATGTTTGTTCAAATTGCCCAACCTGAAAAAAGCTGGGTAATGGTTATTAGTTTCCCATCTAAATTTTGATATTGACCAATTCGACCGACCATATTTGATCTAGGCCCTAGTGTTTGCCAGCTCTATCCACATGGATGATCGGGAAATTTGATAATTGTGTTCTTTACCCTTATTAACCTTAAGGTTTAGAACAGGTTGGAAAGAAGGAATGAGAAGACATAGAGAAAGGAAGAGAGAAGTGATAGAGGAGCTATACTGCATATTGAGTTGTGAATAGATTGGGGTTCTCTTTAATGGAAAGCAGGTGCATGTTCATATTTGTAGCTTATGGGTGTAATCTAGCTTTCTGACCAGCTTCTTTGAAACTTTCACTTGTTCTTAGTTTGTAGGTTGAGCCAACTTGGTATTTATAATTAGGCATTGATACTTGTGAATATTGTTATTTAGCAATTTTCAGACCTTGCCTTTTTGATTTATGTGAGTACATGTGATAATGTCATGTAATTCGTACTTCGCAGGTTGAGAATGGAAAGGCTCAAGCTGCTAATTTTCCCTTCTGCACAATAGAACCAAATGTAGGAATTGTTGCTGTTCCAGACCCACGATTACAAGTGCTTTCTGACCTAAGCAAGTCTCAGAGAGCAGTTCCAGCGTCAGTGGAATTTGTTGATATTGCTGGACTTGTCAAGGGAGCCAGCCAGGGGGAGGTCTCGCCCTGTTCTGTTTATGTTTTCTTTCATAATAATTTCACTTCTCTTTTCAAAATGGTCTCCTTCTAGGGCATTTTAATCGTCATTTCAGTTACTTTTGAAGATGTTTCTTAATTTTGATTCTCTCATTGCAGGGATTGGGTAATAAATTCTTGTCGCATATCCGCGAAGTTGACTCCATACTTCAGGTGCTTATTGTTGCTGTTAATATAGACTTTATCTGTTTTAGCCGATGGTCATATACGGTGTACACTATTATGCGCCTACAGTTATTTAACTGTTGTGCATTTAGATGAGATGTGATATGAGACTAGGTTTTGCGTGCAGTCTACTTGCTAGTCTCAAGGATGGTATACCAGTTTAGCACATATATAATTTTGCGGTATTTTGTCTTCGAGGAATAAGTTCAAGTGGCTTCCTACATCATTTAGGTCCCAGATTGAGAGTTTCTTTCCTTGTAATTACTCAACTGTTTTTCGTGGTTTCTTTGCCAATTTTTTTTCCCTTTTTGTTACTAATTCTGAATGTTAATGGGTTCAGGTTGTTCGTTGTTTTGAGGACAATGATATAATTCATGTGAATGGAAAAGTTGATCCCAAGTCTGACATAGATGTTATAAACTTGGAGCTTGTCTTTTCAGATTTGGATCAGGTACTTGTCCATCCTGTTGTTAGTCTTACATATAAACTATATCCTTTTCAATTACAAGACATGTGAAGTGGTCTGATATTTTCCTACCCAACTTTTGTCCCAAACAAGCAAGAAGATGGCATGTGAATTTCCGAGTTGGATTAATAGAATGGCAACAAGCCATCTGCTTTGAATATACATATGTGTCGGAATTTCTATCTTGCTTCTTGAGTAACTACCAATTTTGACAACCCCCTTATCTATAGTTTTCGAACTTACTGATTTTGACATCTTTTTGGTCTTCTGCTTACTCCCTTGCTGTTTTGGTTATAGTTCTTATGTAGCCTATCGGTTGTTTGGTGGACTGTTACTGATGTGGATTCTTTAGTTGATTTTACTAGAACCATATTTTGATTCATTTCAATTGTGCAGATCGAAAAAAGGATGGAGAAACTTAAGAAAAGTAAGGCGAAAGATCCACAATCTAAAGCGAAGGTATATTAAACCTTCCTACGGTTCTCCATCCTATGCAAGCTCGTTTTCCTCTGCTCAAAGATCATGAAGGGCTAATCCTAGTTTTATAAACTCTTCCTAACATCAGGAGGAAGCTGAAAGGTCTGCACTAGAAAGGATCCAAGAGGTGTTAATGGATGGAAAACCAGCGCGATCAGTAGCTTTGTCAGATCTGGAAAAGGATGCTGTGAAGCATCTTTGTTTACTTACACTGAAACCAGTAATTTACGTGGCCAATGTAGCAGAAACTGATCTGGCTGATGCAGAAAGTAATCATTTTGTACAAGAAGTTACAAAAATTGCATCCGAGTTGCAATCAGGGGTGGTGACTATCTCAGCTCAGGTTCCTAAACAAGCTTGCTTAGTTTTAATCCAAGTCTATACAGAATGAATACGCTTTTGAATATGCTTTTGTTTTCCCCACTGCTTGGATCATTAGTTCCTGTTAGCTACTAAGGCCCTGTTTGGCAACCAAATGATAGCTGTTTGGATTAGCTATTTGACAATAGCTGTTTGAGTTAGCTGATTGCAGGAAAGGTGCTTGGTAAAGTAGATGTTTGTGAAAATCTACATCAAAAAGCTTCTTAAAGTAATTTTTTGAAAATTAGCTTATTGGGTCCAAAAACTTAATATGAAAAGTTGTTTACCAAACACCTCAGGTGGCTTTTTGACCTTGGTAAAAAAAAAAGCTAACAATGTCCAAAAAGCTAAAAGCTACCCGAAAAAGGTGGTTGCCAAACACCCTCTAAGGCACCGTTCTTTTGTGCGTTAACGCACCCAAACGCAACGCAAATCAATAAAACCTAAAGCATGGCAAACGCAAGATAACGCAACTTATCACAATCTACTATTCACCTCTACTCACCTTTTTATTATTTCCTACTGCAACCCAACGCAATCCAACGCAACCCAAACGCAACTTATCGAAACGCAAACGCAACGCAACGCACAAAAGAACGGTGCCTAAGTGTTTGATCTCATTTTAAAAGTCCATAAAGGAGTTCAATTCAGGCGTATTAATTTAATGGAGCTTCAATTTCGGAAAGTCTTTCTTAAGCTTATTTCTAGCTTGATATTTTCTATTCAAAAGGTCAACCAATGACGAAACTAACTCTTGTGAAATTTTTTGTGAATTAACATGGATAAATGCAGGTGGAAGCAGAACTTACAGAGCTTCCATCTGAGGATAGGACTGAGTTCTTAAAGTCCCTTGGTGTTGAGGAAAGTGGATTGGGAAACCTTATTAGAGCGACCTATAGGCTTTTGGGGCTGCGGACGTATTTTACTTCTGGAGAGAAGGTGATGCTTATGATTTTATTGATTTTATTTATTGATTTAAAGTGGTTCCTGAGCTCATTTGACATCCATCCTTTATTTTTACAGGAGACAAAAGCGTGGACAATACATGCAGGTTAGATTTCTGGTGTCTGTTCAGCTATTTTAGAGTATTATCCAAGGAAAATAATAATAATAATAATCATTATCAAGACAAAAGCTTTATGTACCTCAGAGCATGCCTGGATAAGAAATCCTGATAATATTCGTGGTGTCATGTAAAGCCATTCCTTCAAATCCCTTGTAAAGCAACCTCATGGAATATTCATTTAATGATTGGAATCCAAAAAAAGTTAAGGGAGAAATCAGAGAATGAGTCCACTCCTGAACAAAATAAAAAAGAGCAACTCTTTGAAGGGTCTAACTCTCTAAGATTTGTGGCGGAAGGTAATACAAAGTATAATCAATTTAAGTTACTCTTCACCTTATTGTGTTATGAGATGAATGATCATAGTTCTAGCTGAGCTTGGTTAGTAGGATTTATCCTTAAAGATTTAGTGAGAGGACTCTCTCCGTCTTTGAGTTCTAAAGTTCTCCACTGGCGCCTTTTCTCCCGGTATCTCTTTCCTTCGGTAACACACTCTGTCTCTCATATGTCACGAGCTAGGGTTTTTATTGAAGTGTTTTTGGCCTGGGTTGGCACTTCTTAGGGTTTTGATGTTCTAATCAGAATGGGATCAACCATCCACCATGATTTGTATTCTTTTAAGAATGATGGTGTTGTTTTGATGATTGGTTCAAATGGTTGTGGGCCATACTGGCAAAAGATGACCCGACCCGGTTTTCAAACCTGAAATATAACGAATCCGGAATACGGGGCATACCGAACCTGACCCGACCGAATTGACAGGTCTAGACTCGTGGAGGATATGAGTTGGGATTTGATTTGCATTGAGGTTGATTTGATTGTGGGGGACTAATGGAAATGGGGGTGTGGGGTTTTAGTTGAGTTTGATTTGATTTTGTGGAGGATTGATGGCATTGGGTGCTTGGGATTCTCTTCCCCAAATTTGGCGCCTTTTAGCTTCATCATCTTGATCTTCACTCGTTCTGTGTAGTAATCTCAATAATTCTCTCGTCACAAGCAGGCTCTTCATGCAATCCAAGGCTGCCTAGTGCCTACATCTAGATTCCCTCATACCTTGCATTAACGAGACTATGTTGGGTTTTTTTTGTTGTAGAGTTTTCTTTCTTCCTAATCTTTTTTGAGCGCAAACATTGCCTAAAAGAATGAGTCATCTGTAAATGAGAAGTTTAAATAAAGAACTAGTCATCAGCCAGCCTGGTTGTTATAATAGTCGAAGGCCCCTGATTAATGGTGGGAACTTGGGAATGGTTTTGGTGAAAAAAAATAAAATCACTCTCAAAGTAGGGTCGGGCAAATGGCTCGTCCAAGCTGGACCCTAAGTAAATCACCTGCTGCACTCTTCCTAACATGAAATATCGATCTAAAATTGAAGTAGTGGATGCTGTTGCAGACGTGCTACATGCTTCATGTGGTGAAATTTCCATGAGGAGCATATCTATTTTTTTTTTCCCGTTGTGTGCCAGCATAATTCAGTCTGAAATGCATGTTGATGCTAATATAGTATTTTCTTATTTTAGGGATGACTGCTCCTCAAGCTGCTGGAGTTATCCATTCTGACTTTGAGAAGGGTTTTATTCGTGCTGAGACTGTAAGTATTGCTGCCATGATGTACTTATCTAATAGGAATATTGGTTTACTTGAAATTGGGTATGCCTGGTTCATTTTCGCTCACTCAGATGTATGACGGAAAATGCTAGCCTGTACGATGCTGCTCATTAGTGAAACAGCTATTTGGTTTTGGGAGTTGGTTCAAACTTTCTTTTATTTAATCTATAGTAGAGTTTTAGTGGTTGTCGATCTCTTTAAGTCTAGCAGGGGAAGGTCTTGTGATATCATATACTATGTTAGCATGTTACTTGTGATATCATATACTATGTGCTCCGGAATTCCATTTTACCTCCTATGTACGCGCATTCGGTGGAAGTGTTTGCCAAGTGGTAGAACAGAAAAATGCCAATTTCAAAAATTCATAATAGTTTAGCTAAGATGGAGTCCTTGCATGCTTCTTTTTATGTGTGAGACTGCAGTTTAACAACTTCCTTATAATTAAAAGATTCGTTAATGGTGAGAAGGTACTCTCTTTTTGTGTCTGATCTCACATCATCTGATAATTTTTACCATTTGCTTTTCAGGTTGCTTATGATGATTTTGTTGCTGCTGGATCTTTAGCAGCTGCAAGGGAGAAAGGACTGGTGAGTATATTTCTTTGAACACAAACCCTAACATGTTGTACCAAGTTTCCTCAAACAAGAAGCTCTATACCGCTGCTAAGTTGGGTGAATTTCGGGTCAATCAGTTTTAGTCCAAATAAGACTTTCATACTAAAGGAGGCATCTTTGTAAACAGAATTTTGGTTGACTTCAGTTTAGTTTAGTTCAGAACAATTTGGGTTTGGGTCCGCTTTTAGGTGAACTTTTTCAGATAACCTTTTTTCTGATGTTGGTTCATATATGGATTAAAGTCGTTCGGTTCGGATATTGAGCCTCAAAGTCGGTTTTGCTAGGTGTAGATGAGAAACACTAGCTAATTATATCAAAGGGACCATAAGGCTACATATGCAAGGGGAAATCTGCATAGGAACTGTTGCACAGTCATTGGAACTTTACTTCGTGTCATAGACTCATAGCATAAATGTGATTAAGATTTCCTTGGGCTCGTTTATTTCGAACTTTGCTTCATGTCATAAGCTCATAGCATAACCAGTGAAGCACAACCTTACGGCAACATATGTAAGGGAAAATCAATTAAAACTGCAATACAACATTGCCAATTTGCCATAGATGGTGTTGCTCGTGTGTTGACTAATTGTTAATATTATCCTTGTGATGGTACTAACTGGTTAGCCGCTTCATGCGTTTTGGGTAGTCATGGAAAAAGCTGACCTGACCGGGGTTTTCAAGCCTAAAGTATAACAAACCCGGAATACGGGGTTTATTGAACCCGACCCGCCCAAATTAACAGGTCTAGTTTTTGGGGAAGATTGTCTGCATTTAGATTCCCACAGACATCGCATTAGGAGGACCATACTGGTATGTTGTTGTATGGTACTAATTAGTTAGCATGTTTTGATGAATGCAGTTGAGGTCCGAGGGAAAAGACTACGTCGTACAGGAAGGTGATGTCATGTTGTTCCGCTTCAATGTTTGATCGGATTTTAACGCAACACAGACAAAAAGGCAAGCAGTTCACCCTACGGATACATTAGTATTCACAACAGCTAGTTCATTTGATGATTTTGATGAACTACTGAGAGCCGAGTTTCAAATGCAAGTGAATTCATCACTAATGGATTCAATGTGATGAGAACAATTTTGCAGAAGACGAAGCGTCCGATATAGAGTATACACATTCATTTATTTTTACCAGATTACTGAACTTTAGAAGCTTGAGTATGCATTAGGGATATGATGATGCTCTACTAGTTTTCTCCAGTAAACTGTTCAAGATTGTGCAAAGATTATTCTCATTATTATTCTTTATCATGCAATTTTATAGGTATATTGTAAGCATCCTTGGATGCGCTCGTGCTAGTAAATCATTATAATTGAATTTCTCGGTTTTACCTTGCAACTTATTTAGTGCTCCAGGAGTGATCGTTGTTCACTAGCTTGTTCTGTTTGGTTCACTCGTATAATTATCGATTGTTCATTATGGAAGATGTGTTCCGGGTGCATGGAATATATATATATATATTCTCCATTGACATCCTTTATCTATTAACCATTAAAATTATCTTGAGCCGTGCCTTAAGTTATTCACAATTGTTAATTTGAGGGTTGTTATCCTCCATAAATTATACAAAATTATTTTTTATTTATATTTTTACATCTGATAGCATTTGGTTATCATTTACATTTGTCAAAGTAGTTGATAATTGTTATATACTTTTTTTAAAGGTAAATGAGAGAAGTGATTATAGATTTTCTTCTTACAAAAAATCCACTGTATCCTCATACAAAATGTTATTGAGCTCTTTATCATCTATATGTTCCTATTTTTCAACTGTTAGCCAGTTAGCTGCTTCATTCGCTATGAAAATGTTGGAATGACTCATTTCTGTTGCTTCCATTAATCTATCTTTTAACGTTCTTGCCTCGGCCACAATATTGGAGAGTCTATATAGTTTCCTGTGCCTGCCTTAATCAAGACTCCCCTCCAATCTCTAGAAGAAACCCTCCTGACGCCGAATTTTGATTGCGCGAACTGTCAAAGTTAGGTTTGATGCTTCTTCTGAGGGTGCCAGCCATCTTGATTTAAATCATGAAAAACATAAATCATCATAGATAAAAAAGTTCAAAAAGCATCTTGATTATGTGCATGTATTGTCAAAAAGGAATTGCAATAAAACCAAATATACTCAAGTATAAACTTTTCTCAACAAGGAATATATACCTTCCAACCTCACATTCTCACAGGCTCACAAAGCATAATTTTTCTTTCTCTGGCTTGATAACTTGGCCATATTTGAGACTATTATCATATATTAATTTCCAATTAAGGAATTACTTGGCCTTTAGATGTTCCTATTTCCCTTAATTATGGCTTGAAATTAGAGATAGCCAAGGTGCTATGAAAGGTGTTCATCCTACAAATAATGATCAATGTCACATCTTACAAGGGTCATGAAACCTACATATTATTCTAATTTAAAGCAATTTTATGAATTTTCATTATTGATTTTAAGTGTTAAATGTTATATCCTTGTTCATGTAATCATGCAATTTATTAGATGCACCGACATGTGTTCCAAATACTACGATTGTACATCTATGGATACTAATTTGTTCACTCTTATATTATTTTGTTCACTCTTATTATTATGATTGTTCATTCGCAAATATGTGAAGCATATGCTTCTGGTGCAATATGTTTTAATTTTTGCAATTTATTAGGTGCTCCCGGAGCATGTGCTCCAGATTTTACAATTGTTCCCCTGTATGTATTAGGTTGTTCACTTTAATTATTATGATTGTTCACTCTGATTTACATGATTGTTCACTCGCAAATATCTGGAGCACATGATCCGGGTGCATCTAATATATATTGCTTTATTTTACTCACTTCATCCAACTCTATCCACTTTGTCCGACCTGCTCACCAGCCTACAACACAAAAGATTAGGGTAATTTATTGACTTCCTTAATCTAAACTATGTTTGTTAAAAGTTACCTAAAATATTTTTATATTTCCATCACAGTTACAACATTTTATAGATTACAGCACATATTTATAACTTTTTGCAAAAGCTTATTTTATCAACCAGTATGGTGCTTACTTTTGCCATCCTCTTTGCTTTGTTATTTACCAACTTTTTAAATCTGCGCCCTATCTATATTTATCCAACCTTGTCTTGTTTGACCAAAAGTTATTTCAGGTATTTTTATATTTCCATCACAGTTACAACATTTTACTTATTATTACACATATATTTGCAACTCTTTACAAAAAGAAAAAAAAAACTTATTTTGTCAACCTCACCCCTTATCAATAGAAAGAACAAATTCAAGAGACTGTAATTTGAGCTTCATTCACGATGATCATGAGACTGTAATGAAAATTTTCAGGGATACATGGCTGGAAGAAAAGAAAACTATTCTTGATTAGCTATTTATTTACGGTAGCTGCCGAGCTATTGTATTCTGCAGCTTTATGCAACCAGTGTTGCGATCCTTGCAGCTTGATTTGTACTTTAAACCATCGGAAAAAATGCAATTTATTACATGCTTCAAATATGGTAGTTGTTCACTCTCATTAGTATAATTGTTCATTCATATCTACTCGTTGTTTGCTCTTAGTAACATAATTGTTTACTCATATCTACGCGTTGTTTCATTCCCAATAACATACTCATACATATTCGGAGCACATGCTTTAGGTATTAAAAAAAAAATTCAAAAGTAGTAGTAAATAAATAAATAAATAAATAAATAAATTATAAAGAACGGCAAGAATGAGAAAAAATAGAATCTTGCAGCCTTTTACGTGTTGGCAAGAATCATGCATGCATGGCATGCAAGTTGGTGGGCACACACCCAACACATAGAATCACACCCTCATAATAATTAATTAATTTCAATTCAAACCACTAACATATTTTTTAGAATATGCTGAAAAATACAATCTAGAGAATGTATTTTTTTCGATTATTCAAAGTTTATTGGGTCGAAGGGTCCGTAATAAAGTTGTATGTATATATATATATTTTTTTTTATAATTCAAAGTCTTAATAGGTTGAGTAGTAGAATGCTGCAGAAAACAACGAAAATAACGGTATGATAGCTATAGAAACTAACAAGGAAACAACACTTCGACAGCTATACATGAGAAATCATAATTAATTCTTAGAATTTGAAATTTTCACTTTGCGTCATTTTTCTTTAAATAGCTCCGCCGTAGTAAAGGTCCCTGCTAAGTGCTAATTAAGCATGTACCACAACCAAATTTTATTGCGTATCATGTCATCCAAGTTACTTTGAAGAAGCTCCGAGGATTTTTCAACCAAGACAATAATCTTTTCCTTCGTACCGATAGGACCCTAAATTTTGCAGAAGCGATTTTGCATGCTGCTTGGCTAACAAATACACGTCTTTCAAGATAGCAAAATAGCAAAATGCAAAACATTAAACACCACTGACACATATTGAGCAATACACATCTTTCAAGATTTGTCCTTCAATTTTCCTTTCTTGTCTTCTTGTCGCATTTATTTGAAACCTTTGTCATAGTCTCTTCATCATTGAATATAAAGTCTATATCACAACCAACTTTCTTTTCGCTCATTTATCCAAGCTATTTCTTTGTCATCGTGTATAAATCCTTTATTTCTTCCCCTTTTTATTTTTTTACAACATAATAATTAACCAATGAACCAAAATTGCCATCACCATCATTCTATCAAGAAAGCAAGCAAATTCATGCTTAGATAATCAATCAAAATCCTCACTTTTAATTAGCTCCCAAAGCTACCATAAATTAGGTATATGAGCATAAAGTTTTGTTCAAAAGCAAGTATATATGTCACTCAACTAAGCAACTTGGGCTCATTACTTACAACTACAAGTTCCAATAAATCTCCCTAGAAAGCAACTTTACAATCAAACTTACCTTTAAATAAGAATCTATACTCCAACCACCCCTTTATAAATGGCTCATTTTGGGGGTTGCAAACTTCCATATATCAACTCCTAACTTCTATACCTTCTTTCCCCTTTATAAAGAAATCCCCATCAATTCTCTGAACTTTGATCACCAATTTTTGGGTCTTGTGGCATAACAAAAACTTTAACCGGCCCTAAATCACGTCGCGCCACAAGACCCTTTATAATTTTCAATTCCATCTATTGAACATTTCTCGAGTTTTCAAACCCTGAACACTGTCAATCGTGTCACCGAACCTTTTTCCTTTTCGATCTACTCTATCTATTGAACGTTTCTTGAGCTTTTGAACTCTAAACCCTGAATCTTGAACCCTAATATCAATCACGTTGTTTCACAAAACGCTTTTCTCAATTCGATCCACTCTATCAGTTGCACCTTTCTCGAGTTTCTGAACCCTATTAATCACGCTTTCCCGCAAGACCCTTTTTCCCAATTTGCTCTACTCTATCCATTGAACCTTTCACTATCTTCTAAACTTCGGACCCTAAATCTTGAACCAACCCTAGCCGCCTAACCCTAAACCGTAAAACTCCGAACTCTAAACCCTAAACCCTAATTAAACACTGATATGGACAAGATCAATAGGATAATCTCAGAGCACGGCGTGGTGATCATGAGCAAGAGCTCATGTTGCCTCTCATACACGATCTTGATCCTATTCCAAGAACTCGGCGTGACCCCCTTGACCTACGAGCTTGACCATGACCCGGAGGGGCGAGAAATGGAGAGAGCCCTAATGAAGCTAGGGTGCAACATGCCTTCACCAGCAGTCTTCATTGGGGGAAAGTTCATGGGGTCCACCAATGAGATCATGTCCCTCCATTTGAGAGGGAGTTTGATCCCTTTGCTCAAACCCTACCAAATGCATGGATGTAATCCCATGCAAGGTTGAATAATTGAAGTGAATTCTTGTTCTCAAGACTTGAATTTCTTCAATTACAATTAACTAAAGTTTATCCCTTAATATATGTCATCATCAATGTGTACTATTTTTCATTATATATGTAGCAAGTTCCTTTGTATTGTTAGATAGCTCTAGTATGTAATTTATCTCCATGTTGGTAATGAAAATTACTTTTGTTCTAACTAAAATAATAATATATTGTTAATGAAATATTTGAGGGGATTGAAATGTAGGTCCTTCTTTCATGCACGAAAATACTGGAACAGGTTGATTCCAATAAACTTAAAAATTTATTTTAGAAACCTAGAAAAAAAAACAGCAAAACAAAACCAATTCGAAAGCAGAAATAAAGCCTCTTAGAATAGCTATGACACATGACACATGCCATAATACTAAATAAATCCTTAGGGAATCAATTATTTTAAATAAAAAGTACATGTGTATTCTTAGGATAATTTGCTTCAATCTTTAATTACTTGTATGGATAAGGTTATCTACATAATCAACCTTTTATATAAATATAAACAAGTTTATATATATAATCACATTTCATATTCTCACGTCTTCTTAAATATGGTAATGTAGAATACTAGAATGTATAAGTTATTAGGAAACGTACCCTTACATACTTGCACAAATATTTATAGGAATTTCCTATCATTTCTTCAACAAATTGAAAATTATTTTGCAAGTTTTAGAATGATTTCTAGCATAATTTATAACTTTTCCTATTTATTTGTTTTTTTGGAGGGTTGGTTGACACTAGTACAGTGTTCAAGAAACTATCGAAATGTGAAGTTTAACCGAAACCAAAATCAATACTTTGAATTAAATTTTACATTCAATTTTATAATTTAAAGAGATTGACTTCTAATTATATTGCTTCCACGTAACAAATGAGCAAAAGCAATGTCCCTATGTGACTATAAAACATTAGTTGTAAAAAGTAATTAAGGTCGTGTTCGATAGTAGCATTTGGAGTAGCGTTCAGTGTTTTGACCAAATCAAAACTCTAATATCATAAACATTAATGTTCGGTAAGTTAGTGTTTTGATTTACTTTTATCGTTTCAAGCTACGTTTTATGAAACGTTAATACAGTCAATGTTTAGCATTTGGAGTAACGTTCCATGTTTTTTGGTCAAAAACTACCCGCTAAAAATTTTATCTTTGAAAATTATTGATCATACCATTTGATGTCTATTCAAATCAATATCCGCTAACTCAAATGCCAAGTTTATCGAACACAATTCTCATTTGACAATCATCCGCTATCAGCTACTTAAACCACTATCCGCTACATAAATCGATATCTAAGGTTGTGTTCGGCAGTAGTATTTAGCATTTTGACCGAGTCAATACTTCAATTAGGAAAACATTAGTGCTTGGAAAGCTAGCATTTTAACTAGCATTACCGTTTCAACTAACATTCTCTGAAACGTTACGTTAATAGAGCCAAAGTTTAGCGTTCAGAGTAACTTTTCACATGTTTTGTCGTAAATATCCTTTGAAAATTTTATCTTTGGAAATTGAAAATTAACCATATCTTTTTATGTCAATCACCTTAATCAGCTAATTCAACCGCTAAATTTATCAAACACAATGTTCATTTGAACAGTCATCTATTATCCGCTACCTAAACCGCTATCTGTTACATACCTAAAATGTTATCCGCTACATAATTCGCTATCTAAACTGTTAATTTTATCGAACAGTGCATGAAACACAACAACAACAACAACAACAAATTTCAGTATAGTCTCGCTTATGCGTGGTTTGAGAAATAAATACATAAACAATTAATAATTACAAATTAATAGTAGATGACCTTTTGAGATATTCCATGCCCCCCTACTCAATCCATAGGACCATGCATGAACAACAAACAAACCAATAACCAAAATGCAAATGCCATTCTTTTTCTTTGTGGTGCTAAGAATTGCATCTTTTCATCTTTCTTTTTCAATTGCCCAATTTTGCATCTTTTTATCTTAGAATATATTTTTTGATGAGAAAAAGGGGGACCATGCCAATTAATATATTCCATGGTTTGAGAATTGAGAGGACATATACTACACTCATAATAGAATGTCCTTGGAGATCATTGACCATGAGATTTGAAATGCCACCACTTGGACCAATGATTTTAAACAATCAAATGTGGTAGCTTCTAAAAGAAATTTTGGACTATAATAATACAAACTTTAGGGTTACAGGTCGATATTAACATAAACAATTTTGTTGGACATTTGTAATACTAATTACTATGTACCTATTTCCCAGCAATAAGACAACACAGAGTTGGTAGGTGTTTAACTTGACAAAAGTTGGTTTATAATGAAAAGTTGGTATAAATGGTATTTTTTTGTATTTGAAATTTAGGAGGAAGACTATTGGACCATGTCGGGTTCGGGCCCGAGCTTCCTTAGCCGGGTTTGCGAAAAGAGACACGAGGGAGAAAACCCGACCCGACATTCTCGAGCGAAATCCACCGACCACTATCCTTCACGAATCGTTACATCTTTGTAAAGGGTGGGGTGGAGAGCATCACACTATCGTGGCCTTGAAGAGCCATCCTTGACGGAGTAAGGAGAGACTCGGGATTTGTCAACGACCTCAGAGGCCTCGGGACCGGGCTAGGTCGTCCCGGGAATGAGGAGTGTCGAGGCTCAGAAGTACCCCAGGGCATGAAAAGTCAAGGCAGGAGCAGCGCCGACGAACAGTCGGTAGTCACGCCTGTGACGTTGTTGTCACGCCCGAGAAGGCCTGCTGGCCAAAGGCGGAATGTTGGGCTGTTGTGGGCGTCGCGCCCGCTACACCTACCTTCGCGCCCGCGACATGTTGTTTGGTCAGCCAGGAAGTGGAGCAGTTCACGGTCGTACTCGGGACACGGCCTGTCACGCCCGTGACAGATAGAGGTCGCGCCCGCGACCGGCCTCAAGCTGACGGCAGTTGGTTGCGGACAGAGGGTCGTCGCGCTCGCAACCTCCCCAGCAACGCGCGTGCTGATTCGTTTTTTTTCTGAGTTTTTAACCTAATTTCTATTTAGTATAAATACTATGTTTAGCACTCTTTTCTAGGCAACTTATGTTTATGAATGATATGTTAAGGCATTGTTAGGGTTTTCTCCCTTTTCTCTCAAAAATCTTGTTCTTACTTTATCCATCGTTAATGGTGGTGTTAGCAAGTCATCTCTTTATTGATCATTTGGTGGATGATTCCTTTATGGTGGTCATGGTGGGGTATTAGATTTTGGTGGTGGATTCTCCTTTACCCAAAATCATATCCAATCCCTTTGGTGTTCAAGGTTCATGTCTTGGTTTATTTTGATTAATATTCAAGTTCATGGTTAATATTGTTATGATTCAAGCATGGGTGTTTGAGAGTTGCTTCATTCTCTCTCTATTCTATTGATTATGGATGCTCAAGAGGTCTTCTCACATCTTCTCTTCAAGAACTACTCAAGCTAAGTTTATTATTCAATCCACCGCGCATCGGGAGCCGCTCCAACTGCTATATCTAATGACTTCATACCTCGTTTGAACAGAATTTCGGAGTATTGATTTTGATTTTAGTTGATATACAGTTAGAGAAGGATCACACAATTTGTTTCCTAGAAGCTTCCTTCCAAAATTCAATTTTTAGAAGCGAAAAAAGTCTCAACTTAGTGCTTTATCGCTCAGGTAGTTATTACATGCTGCTAAAGTATATGTTCCAAATAGAGTCATTGTTCACTTACATATATTAAACTGTTTACTCCCAATTGTGTAATTGTTCACTTGCATATGACTTGAAACACAAACTCCAAGTACATATCATATATATATTGAGTCCATATTAACTTGGGTTTGAAAAAAGGTACATCTTTGCATTATTGCATGTCTGATCTGAAAAATTCGAATTTTGTCCGAAAAAAGGTAAACAACAACAAAAGCAAGACTGCAAAAGTTAGAGCCGGCACAACTTTGTCCGATCCGAAAAATTTGAATTGCCCGACTCAGAAAAAATCGGGTTCGGACATAGATTTTTCATCTGAACTTTGATATTGACCGTATTGACCGAATATTCGGACATAATATTCTCTTTTTCCTATTGTCCGAACCCAAATTTAGCATCGTCCGAATTGTCCAACCCGATCTGACCCGAACAAAAATCGAGTAGACATGAATTGTTTGCCTGAATTTTGACATTGACCAAATTTGACCGACTTGAATTTACCCATACCCAAATTTTTACCGGCTAGCTAAAGTAAAAGAAACATTAACAAACACTAAAACGGCAGTATATCAAAATAAAACAGCTCAACAAAATTAACGATAAATTGTTGATAGTTTTAATTAAAGTTGATAAATATTTATAGAGTTATAAAGTTGAGTATTCCCACACAAGAAAATTACATGTGGATCGGATAGCCCTTCCTTTTTGACATTGTGGACCAGCCCAAAAACATACGGCCCTGTACCCATCAAATCTGTGTCCAAAATCATAGCCAAGAATCTATGTCGACATTACTATTCACATGGAGCATGTGTTGACAAAATTTTGTCCAACTTGGGAAGAATACGGCTTGATCTGAACCCGATTTCGATATTGTATAAACGGAATGAATATTCGAATGTAATAGCTCTCTTTTTTTATATATAGTCTGAACCTGATTTTGACCCGGATTTAATTATGTATGAATTGTTTGACCCGAAAAAATTTGGGCGATTTTTCATCTGAATTTTGACATTGACCACTACAAAAAATGTGTGTATCACCAACCATTTTTTCCAACCAATTTAAAATGGTTGGAAAAACTAACTATTTTAGTAACCATTTCATATTTTTCTAATTTTCCAACTATTTTTCTAATTTTAGGTGCGAAAAATGGTTGAAAATTCCAACCACTTTCGCCAAAATGGTGAAAAAAATTCCAATCATTTTTCCTACTGTTTGAAAACGGGTTGGGAAAATGGTTGGTTTATTTTTCCTACCAACCATTTTTTCTAACCATTTTCAAATTGGAAGTTATGCAATTCGCGTAACTTGCAAGTCTTCATGTATGGGGAAGAATTAGACCATAAACCAAACCATTTTGTCCGATTGATGTATCTCTGAAATAAAACCTAATTTTGATGACTTGAACTTACCTTTATAAAATTAAAAAATCAAAAAAATTTCATGTTCTTTCAATGTATGATATAGCCATATAAATATGATGTAGGGTGTCACAATCACCCATAAAAATAGGATGACAAGAATGATTTCTTGGTTGTGTATTCATGACTCGTGAATTTAAACATATTCCCACAATCAATATGATTAACCACTTAACTTGTAGTTCTTATCCATATGGTCTCCTAGATTCTAAAATAAAACAAGGGGGAATAAATTGTGTTCAATTCGAATATTTCAATTTATCCGATTCGGTAAAAATTCATGTACAGTCATAGATTTTTTGTCCAAATTTTAACACTGACCACCACGATCATTCTCCCATATTCTATTGCCCGAGCCTACTTTTAACCCGAATTCAACTGTGTCTAAACTGTTTGGCCTTAAAAAAAGTAGGGGATACCAGACACAAATTAAACCTCTCATCTTAATTTAACATTGATCAATTTGATCAACTTGAATTTAACCCATCTCCAAAAAAAAATTCCGACAATAAATAAGGTGTAACACTAACCTTTTTGGAGCCTCAATACATGAAGAAGTTTTAGTACAATAGCAAACTCCCAAACAACATACTGATACACAATTCTAAAACCCTTAAAATCGAGTCGAGTCTCTCTCTCTCTCTATATATATATAGGGTAAGAATCTGGTAGGAAGAGAATTTAAGTAGGAAGGTGAGAAGAGTGAATCTCAGTCATTAGTTTTACATCTGACAGTGTATGGTCATGCATTTCAGGGGGTGAAGTCATGAAATGCATGACCACACTCTCTAATATCTATGACCACACACCGTTATATATAAAATTATTGGCTGAAATTTACTCTTATCTCCTTACTGCCTAAACTCTTTTCCTACCAGATCCATTTCATATACATATGTGGCTCAAGATGAGCCCATGTATGAATGAGGAAACAACTCTGAAAAGAGTGAATTCTTAAGTTTAATAAAAAGTGAATAGAGTCCATAGCAAGCAACTAGAAATACAGCCAGGATCAAATACCTGCATTAATTCATCAAACACATGTTAATTAAGAAGAAATATGAGACAATATATTTAATTTAGACTTTAATTTGCACCTTAACTAAGCACAAGTTTGATTTCTTAATAAAATTTGATATTACTTACCACAAAGGTGCCCATGGTGATGACAACTCCAAAAAAGGATATGGCCACCTGAAAAATAGTCATGGTATGGATCATATTGTATTCCATTAGTATATAGTACTCTTAATTTGGTGAATGATAAACAAACAAAAAAAAAAAGATCAAAAATTCGGTTTTTGGTCATTTCGATGAATTGGACATCAGATGAAAAGTTAATGTTTGATACTTGCGTTTTTTGAAAATTTCCGGGGTCAGACAAGCCTAAATTCGGGTCATATCGGCTAGGGGCGTGCATTATTCGGTTTTGAACCGAATAAATCGAGAATCAAACGGGTTTCATTCGGTTCGGTTTTTAGTTTGAACTTTAGCCCTTAATCGTTTTCGGTTTAACTGATTCAGCTCGTTCCAATGAAAAACCTAAATAAAGACGTGCATTATTGATTTTGAATTGAGAACTAAACCAGTTTAGTTTGGTTCGGTTTTGACTTTACCTCTTATTTGTTTTGGTTCGGTTCGCTTTCGAACTGATGAACAACCTACATATCGGGTTTGGTTAATAAAAAATGGAAAATATCATATCTGGATTTTCGGTCAGATCGATCGAAGTTAAAATTCGGACAAAAATTTCATGACCGTACCCGAATTTTTCCAAGTCGGACTAAACCGAACTTTCATACTGGATAGTTTTTTGATGGTCTTACTCTATATCTTTATATTTTACAAGTCGGGTTGGGTTGGGTCAAGGCCCAGCGGCCCAAGTCCAAAGTAGATAAGCGACTTTCCAGTCCTTGATCCACGTATTTTTGGGTCGGGCCGGGCTGAGAAGGTCCTGATTAGGTCAAAAGAGGAGGCAAAATAAATAATTTGAATGCATACCATGTAAAACCACAAAGGTGGATTAGCCATTGAAATACAATGTAGATGCAGCTCCACAACACAAAATAGGCAAGCCGGAACCAAGGGAATGTCTGCACGCGCATGCACACACATATATATAGTTATTAGTGTTCGTTGAAGATTACAAGCGGGAAGTCGCAGTCAAATAGATGGATTTGGGAAGTCCGGGGAAAGCTCGTTTGAGAGAATGGTTGATGAAGCTTGTAGGCCAGGCGGCAAAGTTTGGTTGTGACATTGGCATCATTCGCGAAGATTAAGAGACTACGACGAGGTTGTTCTTAGAGTAATGGCAAGAAGATAGGAGGGCAATTTGATGGATAAATCTTAATTGTTGTTTAGTTTACTGCCGCTTTGCTGTTTTTGCTTTATTTTGGTGATCCTTGTTATTTTTGTGTCTTGCTGTTTGTTTGCAACTTTTATTGCGAGACCTTTAGCTCTTCTGAACTTTAAATAATCGAAAAAAAGATTACTTGTGGACCAAGGTACAATAAAAAGACTAAATATTATAGATATTGCATGGTTGGTATACGTACGAGGCGATTGACACAAGTGTCAATAAGTAGACATCCAAGATTCAGTGTGTGCATGCAACCCGTCAACTGTATCACGTACGTACACAATTAGCAACAACCAATAATCAAAATTTTGAAATCAATAAGAATAACAAAATACTTAAGAAGTGTCTTGGCCGATACACAATATGTATCATCATCTAATATAATTATATCATAAACGTATCATTTATATTTATCAACATAACGCATCCTTTGTACACATGCATAATGTTATGTACGTATATTTGGTCCTTGAGAAATAAAGACGTAAAAGATATGATTAACTAATTACCAGGCTCAAACGGAGGTGTGTGTTTGAGAGGAAGGGGACAATAATACACCAGAAAACTATGTCTGTCAAAATAGCTGCTCCAGCACAAGTCTGCAAGAACCAAAAAGCAAAGGATATATCGCAAACGATATCAATTTACGCCAACATTGAAAGCGAAAACCATGCTCAAACATTTAGACAATCGAATTTGAATCCGATTACACATAATCAAATGAAAATGGTAACTAAATTGTACTATAAGGACATTGATTTGGACAAGAAATTGGACATTTGGGTTAATTAGAGTTCAAGTTGGTGTGTTTTATTGGGTAAATTTTGATGTTTGAGTAAAGTTGAAAATTTTTGGAATAGTTGGACAATTTGGATATGTGTAATCATGTAATGTAAGTATTGTTTTTCTTTTTGATAATTGTACCCACAATGGTGCTTGGAACAACGTAACCAAACATATCCAACAGTACCAAAAAAAAAAAAAAAACAATGACAAAACGAAGACCAAGGCACATAAAACCAAAATTAAACTTACCATACTTTAAGTATTCTTATATATTTTGTAAAATTATCAAAAAAATTTGACATTCTATTACAATTTTCCCAATCATAACTTACCGAATTTTACGTAGTCGTCCTAGCCTTACCCTATAAATTATAAAAGAACACAAATTTGTCCGATTTAGTAACTACTACCTCCGTCCCAATTCGTTTGTCACAATAACTATTCTCTCCGACCCTTTTTTGTTTGTCACTTTTATAATTCCAACAATTGTCATTCCTACTTTACCCCTATCAAACTAAACTTATTTAGAATTCCAACAATTTTCATTTTTGTAATGCATGAACTTTGTAGGGGTAAATTGGCCAATTCATAAATTTTTTACCTCATTTTTCAATGTTTCTAGGTCTTATAAAAGTAGTTGAGATGACAAAGATTAGGGGACAGAGGTAGTACATCCAAATTTATTGACATTCACCTAGGTTTGAACGATCTGAATTTAAATTTGTCTAAATCCGAATTTTTATATGATCCACCAAAAAACGACTAAAGGATCTTCATATTTTGATGTAATTATTTTAAGGGCCCTGCATTTTGATAAATAATTATAGGGTAACATTATCTTTGTTGTAATTATTTCTGGAGGATATTTCGATCTATTTTCCGGCGAACAAAGCATTAATTGCAGTATTTATTATTGATTAGGGTTATGTATATTTGACCAACCCTAAATATTAAGGCCTAAGGCTAAAATGATAGTTGACTTCAATTAAAACGACCTTAAATATAAAAATCATTGATTCACACATTTTTTGTCCGGAAAATTGGTCGGAATGTCCCCAATAAATAATTACCGCAAAGATAATGTCACTCCATAATAATTTGTCAAAATATAGGGCTAAAATAATTACATGAAAATATATGGACCTGTTAGTCGTTTTTTTGATGATCCACCATCAAAACATATTCAAACATGAAAGGAGAAAAGGAGACACATGAATTACCTGGTATATAATTTGCATAAATTGCCCCCAAAATCCAGCCTTTTGTGAGGTGCATTCTTGGAGATAATAGCTTTGGAGTTGGACAAATCCCTTGTTATTATTATTATTGTTAACACCCCTTGTATTTGTATAAGTTTTTAAAGCTCTATTTTCTTCCAAATGCCCTCTAATTTCAGAACTTTCAACATCTCCAATGTAAGCTTTTCCCATGTACAATAACCAACACCCATGAGCTGATATAACACTCCCAATCTGCATTTTCATGCACATATAATTCGAGTCAAAATCAAGTGTGAACATCATGAAAGTAAAACTATTACTGAGCCTTCAACTATCAGCTTAAACTTTTGGTTGAGATGATTTCACATGTTATCAGAGCCAGACATGAATAAAAGTTCTCATGTTCAAATCTCAGTGCCCCCATATTCATTTACGTAAGGTGAAGGGGGCCTTTTGCAACATCCACGCTTTAAGTCCAAAAGGCATTCGCATAAAGGGGCATGTTAGAGTATAACAATTATTATTGGGCCTTCAACCATCAACTTTAACTTTTGGTTGAGATGTTTCTACAAAGTAAGAGTAAAATAATCATATTTTTTACCACACCCAACTTTACCTATGCAATTTTGCTCCGTTTTACTTATTTTTATCTAAACTTAGTCAAACTTATCTAAAGTTATTCAGTTCCATGAAAAACTACCCAACAATGTCAATATTTATGAAGGCCCTATTCTTTTGTACGATAAGCTGAGTGCAGTAAATGGTATGGCATGACAATATTGTGGAAAGTGTGGTATGATATAGTAAGATGTGGTAAAATTTGTGGTAAGGATGATTGATGTGGTAGGTGCATGAGGAGAGAGAAAGTTATGGTTGTTGTGATAAAGTGTGGAATGATATAGCATAGTACGAAAGGATTGTGGTAAGTATAGAAAAATATGGCAAGTATGGTATAGAACAACACAAAAGAACAGGGTCGAAATGTTTCTTTGACCAATTTTACCTTACATGTCAAAAGAACATATTCTTATAATCTAGTATGTGCGTTTTCTGAACCAGAAATAAATTTAGCAAGCCCTAGGGGAAATGGTGCGTACCACAAAGTATAGCATAACCAAGGAGAAAGTCCACCTGTAGATAAGTGATATGACAATATTAATGGTAATCGACAAAAATCACATACACAAATGTAGGACACGAATAGACAAATAACTAACTGGGAAATTGGATTCTAATAATCCCTACTATCACAAATTGTATGATAATAATTCCTACTATCATTTTGGATTCTGGTGGTCCAAAAAAAAAAAAATTGTATTGTAGTGGTACCAAATCCATCACCACATTCTTTTTATTTTTTCCATGTCTAGCCCATATTGTTTTTGTTTTTTTGGTTCCTACCCCTAGATAGGTAACGAAGTGTAGTTACTAAAACATTTTTTTAATTATTTTTTTGAGATTCCGAGCAATTATTATGATTTTTCAAAAGGAATAAAATTGAAAAAATCATAAAAAATTGAAAAAAAATTGAAAAAAATTGGGAGAAATGCTGTAAATTCATTAAAAATCGTGATAAAGTATTACACAAAGTTTTGAATCAAATGCAACACAAAATCTATGATATTTAGCGTATACACTCGATTTTGTCCCACTACAATACAATTTTTTTTTTGGACCACTAGAATCCAAAATGATAGTAGGGATTATTGTCATACAATTTGTGATAGTAGGGATTATTAGAATCCAACATCCCTAACTAACTAATAAAATAGAGGGCGGCATAATAATAATACAACGAAAAAGTTGAACGGACAAATAACAGACGTGACAATATTGTCGCTAAGATTCTAAAATACTAATATTATAAGAACGAAAAAAAGTAGTTAAAATGACTTATAACACAATTTAGGACAAGGTTATTTGGTGACAAAAATGAGTTGGTGGTAACTTACTCGGTGTAGTACACAAAGATTGATTGTCGTTTTTTGAAATTGTATAGTCAAATTTGAAAATCTTCAATATATACAATAATTTATTATGTGAAACTACGTATTGCTATTAGGTTCGTAACGAAAAATATTATCCTAAAAGTATAATACTACAATTGTCAATAAGATATTATATAAGAAATTATCAATCAAAGAGTGATATTGGAGACCGTGAAAGTCAACTAACAGACAAATAATATGAAATAGACAGAGTAGATACTTACTCAGTGTAGTACATGAAGATTGAAAGACCCCATTGTCGGATATCCCAAGACAAGACCGCCGTGAGGACAAAGAACAAGAGAACACGAATTGCGAGCAGCCAGACAGGGTGGACGCCACGCCAGCAGCTCGTCCACATCGACGAGCTGCTGACGTGTCCACCATCATTATTCTTATGGAGGAGGAGATTTTCTTCTTCTAATTGACCATTGTAATTAACATTATTATTGTTGCGTCTTGATGAAAAACAACAACCCTCCTTCCTACACAAGACGTAAACCGAAACAAGGACTGCAAACCCTACTATGGCGAAACAAACAAAATCATACCAGTAAACCACCATTTCCATTTGGCTAATATTTCTTCAAGTGTGTAGTTTAATTTGTTTCAAATGATATAGAGTAAAGTAAAGAAATACAGCATGCATGGTAGCTGTGTGTGTTGCTTAGTTTTGAGCTAGCTAGCTAGCTACTAGCTTGTTTCAGTTGGCTTTTGGATTGAACGGTAGATATATGCTTTGACCGTAAGATACACCAACTCTACTCTTTTTTGTTTTGATTTTATTTTAATGTAGGTAAGTAGTTCAATCTATCGCTGACAAAAATTCGAGTTAGGGTAAAGTCTGGTTCGATCAACATCAAAATTTGGATGAAGAGTTGATGTTCGGGCTGGTGTGTTCAGGTCAGGCCGGGTCGGACAATTCGAACGGAGCTGAATTCGGGTCAAAATCGAGTTCGGACAATAGAAAAAGAGAAACATTGTGTCCGAATATTGGGTCGATGTCAAAATTCGGACGGAGCTAAATTTGGGTTCGGTCAATATCAAATTCGGACGAGAAAGTGATGTTCGGGTCATAATGGATCGTACAATTCGGACGGAGTTAAATTCGGGTCCGGACAATAGAAAAAGAGAAATATTGTGAATAAATACTCGGCCAATTCCGTCAATGTCAACATCACATTCTGACAAAATCGGGTTATTTTCCGGTCAAAGAAGATTTTTGCCAATACTAATCCAGTCTATTGGACCTTATCACAGAGGAACACTAAGGCCCCATTCTTTTATACGGTACCGCACTTTGCGATACCGCAAGTTACCGCAACTCACCACAACTTACCACAATCCTTTTTTTAATTAATATATTTCAACACCTACTTTTTAATTTCCATCATAACTTACATGCACTTTACCGCAGCATGACTTTCTGCGCATGGCATCGTATAAAAGAATTGGGCCTAACCGAATGGGTGAAGTGGATGAAGGGTAAGAGGATTTCAACAAGAAGTTAGGCCCACTACCAAGTCCCACCCACAATGCTCCTCAAATTGCTAAGAAAAAAATGTCTCCCTCCGAATTCGAACTTTAGAGAAGAGGGATGGTAAACGCTAATTGCATACACTACTTTAATTATTACGAGTATAAGAAGAGTGAGCCAGGATTTTTTTCCTCGCCTTGGTGAGAATAAAGGAGATCAGAGGAAGGAGAGTTTGAGTAGGGGTGGGCAATGGGCCGAGGTTCCATAAGGTCAATAGGGTCGGGCCAAATAAAAATGAGGTCGTCAAAGAGTTGAGTCATCAACAAGGCGACTTTTTAAACAATGTTAAAGGATCGATATGGTTGACTGATTAATGACTTTAAATTAAAGAAGTAGTCTTTCGTATTAATTTGAATGTTAAATTTACGTGCTTAACATTAAACAATATTTAGCATGACTAATTTTTTCACTTTTTTTAATAAAAACACACTTTATTTCAAGTTTTTATCACAATTTACCACACCGTATCACATCATATCACATTATCTACATATTTACCATATTATACCGTTACTACACATTACCCACCGCAGAAAAGAATATAGTCTCAATGGATCAGTCTTAACTCACGCCAACCTTAAATGGCCAATAGATTAACCATAACTTGACCCGAATACAACGTGATGTCCCCTCCTAGTCCGGTGAGATGTAAATGTAAATTTCATTTTAAGTTTTTTATCTTTATTTATTTTTGGAGGGTTGGTATGCAATAACACAAACACTATGTACAAGATCTTGGATCTCTTTCTTAAAGACGAATTTCCTACCAAAATCGATTTTGAAAAATGTATATATAAAATTCACTATTCCATAAATTTGATTATTACTTGTAGTTTGCTTTCACACCCTCCTCCAATTATTTCCCCCCTTCACAAGTTCAAGCAAAGATTCATCAATGGCGGAAGAAAATCAAGAAATTCTCGTCGCTGAAAATCGCGAAGATAGCTCCGTTCCTGAAAACCGTGAAGATTTCGGCAAGCTTCAATACGGGTGCATTTCTTCTTCTTCTCTGTTCATCTCCGTATTCATTTTTTTCTGCTGTTAATCGAATTCAATTTGACCTACTTTTTCCCCAAAAGTTGCGAGCATTATCGGAGACGATGCAAAATTCGAGCGCCTTGTTGCAATCGAGTTTTCACTTGCCGCCATTGCCACAACGAAGCCATGGTACTGCTTTTCTTCCTCGTTCGTTCTTTTTCGAGTGATTGATCGTGATTCTAGGGTTTTGTTGATAGGTTTTTTTTTTTTTTGTGTTTTCGGAATTAGAATTTGTTGAGTAACCCTAAGGAGCGGCACGAGCTTGTTCGTCAAGATGTTAAGCAAGTAATTCCGTTGCCCTAATTTAATTTATCTGTGTTTTCCGTGAATTTTTGTGATGATTTGGGGATGAATTTGCTGCCGAGCTTATGAGTAGGAGTGTTGAATTATTGCAGGTTATTTGTGCAGTTTGTGATACAGAGCAGCCGGTAAGATTATAATTCTTTCCTGTATTTGTATTTTTTCCTTGAAATTTTTTGGTTGGTGCACCTAATTTAGGGTTTATAGGCATCTACTTGCACAAGATTATCTCTCAGTCTCAGCTATAAGTTTAGGTTTAGGGCTAAGTTGCGTGCTTAGAATGGGAATATCCAAGAATTATATGGTAATCCAGACTTAGACAAGCAGGTATCTATGGCTTGTGTAGTTGTGTATAGACTCTAGGTTAGATATGTAAGTGTTTTGTTACGGCATCAAATTAACAATGTAATGAATGTATCTGGTAATCCAGACTTTGACTAGCAGGTATCTATGACTTTTTTAGTTGTGTATAGAGTAAATATGAAAGTATCTATGGCTTTTTTAGTTGTGTATAGAGTAGATATGTAAGTGTTTCTTTTGCGTTGTGACCATAGTTACCGCCTTACCGGGAAAGCTACATTCGCCAATGACCCGCGTTCCACGAACAAGCGTTCTGAAGTAAAAGCTAGACTAAATGTTTGTAAAAATTAGTGACCCGCATTCAAGGACTAACGATGCGGGAAGCGTTCCTAGTAACTATGGTTGTAATGTCATCAATTGACAATGTCTGAATGAAATTATTTAGAAGCGGATGGATTGATGGCGGATAATTGTTAAGGTAAATGTTTCCCTGTTTGGTTGTCCAAGTAGGAGCTGATATGTGTTTGAGTAGTTATTAAGGTAATGGATACTTGTTGTATTTTAGCTCTCAACGCGGTAGTTTAACCAGCTGTTTAGAATTTGCTCCGTTCAATTAGTTGAGAAACATGAATTGACACAAAGGGACATAACTAAGATGTTCAATTAGTTGTTTAGTAAGAACGTGTTGTTGTATGTATTGTTGTTATGCTGATCTAAACTAAAATGGAAGTAGAAAACTGGCAGTTTCCGATCAATTTGGTAATTAATTTGGATAGTTAATGAAGCAAAAGTTTAATAAGCTAATGGATTAGAAGACAAGGAACTGTGGAAAGAGAGGCATAATGGTGACTTCACCTGGCAAGTGTTCTTACAAGGAAAGAATTATGTCATTGGTATAGCAATAATTAAGTACTGTTAGGGTATTTTGGATGCGAAAAAGTGAAACTCTAAATTTATTAGTGAAACCTTAGCCAGCTTAACGCTTACGGAATGCTAGCTCAAACGCTACACGATGATTGAATGTGCTACCTCACTGAAGACTTAAAATTTGATGAAATAGATTTTTGATATTATGAAAAGTCAAAATGCTAAACCCAACTCATGCACTCCTGCTGCTTAGGGCCTATATGTTAAAAGAATTGGGGCACAACTTAGTGAGGTATTTTGGCTTTAATCTATTCTGATATATGCTGTAAAAAAAGTTACGAAGAGAAACTTTTCAGCTAATGTTGTAAAGGCAGGAGTAAAGTTAGCATTCTAACTTTTTAATCTTTCGCTTAATATTTGGAAATTTCATGTCCTGCTTCAGGTTGCCAAAATTTGTTCTAAATGCGGGGTCAGCATGGGAGAGTATTTTTGTGAGGTGTGCAAATTCTACGATGATGAGGTACTGCCAATGCCATAGATCCATTGACGACATGTGTTGATATAGTAATTAGTTTTGTTGATCATTCTATGGATTCATGGTGCTTGGTTGGCCTTTTCAGGTTGATAAAAGACAATTCCATTGTGATGAATGTGGGATTTGTAGGTCAGTAAGTACAGTTGTAATTCATTGATCACTTTTCTTAACATCCTAGTTTTCCTTATTATGTGACAGTGATCTTTCTATAATCTTGAAATTCAGGGTTGGAGGTCGTGAGAATTTCTTTCATTGCCCAAAATGTGGTATGCCTTTTTATCCGTATGTGACTATTGAGTATTGATGTTTAATTGTTGTGGACTTATTTGTCTATATGAGTGTGGACTGTGGAAAAATATTTATATTGCTTGTTCTAGGTTACGATGTTACACTGTTACGCACTTACACAGTATCAAAAGCCCATGTTTGTTTATGTTCTAACTACTGTTCTCTTTATAAATGCAGGGTCATGTTATGCAATGGGACTGCGTGATAATCATTTGTGTGTGGAAAATGCCATGAAGAATTGTTGCCCCATTTGTTATGAGGTCTGCTCCTTTGATTTTCAGAGTTTGTCTGTTATACGTGACTATATTCTACTTTATAGAGAAGTTCCAGCTTTTTATCCTGACTATGGTATATTTTCTTCATAGTATCTTTTTGACTCCGTCAAAGGGACAACGGTGATGAGATGTGGACATACAATACATATGGAATGCTACCGCGAGATGCTAGACAAGAAACAGTAAGTTCCTTTTGCTTCTTTGCTGCCTCCTCCCTAACCCCTCCCTCACTCATGGCTTAGATGATAACCCCGGGTTACAAACATAAGTAGTCCCGGGCTGGAAACGAAAAAAAAAGTTGCCTATGTTGACCTACTTCGGATGTGTGAATTAGCTGCTTCTTCAAATTTGCTAACATACACCGAATTTCTCCAATATTCTTCCTGAAATCAAAGAGTTGTAATGAAAACATAATTGGGAAAAGTTCGGAAATTTTCATGTCAACCTTCAATTCTGAGAGAGAAAATCTAACAATGAGCATAGAACACCCATAAGTACCGAGTGAAATGCTCAATTTCCTAATCTAGAATGCTTGATGTTCTAGCTTGATGTTGACGTAACACTTCGTGCTCTTTTAACTTTTCTCTTTTTCCGCTGCACACTTTCATCGACCTCTTATTAGCTTGCACCGGTGACATCTTCAATCATTTTATATTCTGAAGAATCTGAAATAATAAGTTTCTAGTTTTATTTTCATAAACTATCATCTAGTACTGTTTTGATGAAAAAAGTCGCTGCAGCAGGGCAAAACTATAGGATATTTCTTTGGAAAGTTTTTAGTTATGAGTCTTATGACCGTTCAATATGGTGCTGTGATTAACTTGTTTATCATCGTGCACTTGTTTTCCCTGTGTTCATGTCATTTCTGGCCTAAAGTTGTGTTGATTTTTCTCCCTTCCAAATGTAGGTATCGTTGTCCCATATGCTCCAAGTCAACTTTGGACATGTCCAGGAGTTGGGAAAGATTAGACCAAGAGGTAAAAGATAGTGTTATGTCATGAATTCATCTGAGAAGTTTTGAAACATAGTAACCTGTTGATATGCTTGAGTTCACTCCCATGCGATTGCTGAATACTTACTGTAGGCGACTTCTATTCTGGTCCAAGTGAATGCATGAGTTGTAGGGAGTGATTGGTTTATTTAGAAATGATCTAGCAAGATACAGAAAGGAAATTTGAAAAAAAAAAAGAAAGAGAAGAAATGGTTAGAGTTGGCAAAATTTTGTCCGACCCGAAACACCCTAATTGTCCGACCCCAAAAACCGCGCCCGGACATAGATTTTTTGTCCAAATTATTGACCGAGTTTTGGAAAATTTTATTAAAACATACATTCATTTACCAAAGGTATAATAATACTTTATTAAAACATACATTCATTTACCAAAAGTTGCAAAAACTTAACTCTTACCATCCGAATTTTGCCTTTTCCGTTTTCCGCTAAAGAACAATAGCCGCCATTTCAACCTTTAGATGGTCACCGACTCGAGAAGCATTCAGCACATTATGACACATGGCTGAAACTCGGACATCCTTGTTTCAGCTTGGGTAGTTGATTTAAGGATGATCAAAGCCACATCCATGTGTTTTATTTACGGTTTATTGTGAGACAGATTGTCTCTGGGATTATTGCTTGCATTAATTTCTTGTATCAGTTGTATGACCTGTTTTCGGTTGCGCATTGGTAGATTGCAGCAACTGCCATGCCTGACGAGTATCAATACGAGGTATTAACAAAAAAGATCCTCTAATTATACGATGAACTTTGGAATTTATACCTGCGGCATGTGTGTAAATGTGAAATGAATTGTGCAGGTGATGATCCTTTGCAACGATTGCAGTGGTACAAGCACGGTGAAATTTCACGTATTCGGTCATAAGTGCAGTCACTGCAATTCGTATAATACGCGTATAACGCAGAGATTAGATCCCCAGTAGGATCTCCTCAAACATCCATCCATCCTCAATTCCCATACTTTGTAATTGTTAAATATATGAACATTCATATTTGATTCAATCATTGAGTATTCAGATTTCAAAAATTACTGTGCCTGTCTTTTTAGAAGGGGGGGGGGGGGTGTAGTGTTGGACCGTAGGGCTATGCATGGTCCAGTCCGAACTGAAAAGGGGACTAGATTGGATTGGAGCGAGGAAGTTCTGTCCAGTCCTCTGTTCAAATTTTTTTCAGGATTTCTTTCAATATGTCAGTATTGCTTGTGCATAGTCTAGTCTGGACTGGACCAAGGATTGAACGGGAAAAAGTCCGGTCTGTCTAGTCCAGGACCGAAAAAATTTTGGTCGGGTTCAGTCCTAGACCAAGTTTTTTTGAGTCCAGTCTTCGGTGTGGGCAAATTTGCAAGTTCAGCCCTCGGTCCTTACGGTCCACTCTCATTCAGTCCATTCCTAGATCGATGCTCAGCCCTATTGGATCGGCTGGCAGCATTTGGCTTGTGACATTGACATTAGGACAAGAAAATTCACGGTGGCTTGACTTGGTATTTTTTCCAAGGGTTGGAAATGGTGTCATATTACTAATTTACAATAGAATTTAGTGTTGGCAAAAATTTGGATCCTTATAAATTCGGTGAATGTCAAAATTTAGACGAAAAATTGAGGTCACCTAATTTTTTTTCTTTGAGTCTGGTAATTCAGGTGAGATTAAGGTCTTGTTTTTTCTGCAATGGGTAAATGTAGTCTGTGACATCTGTGATTTATCTCACCACACATTACCACAAATCATTACTTTTTTCTCTCCTCACTTTTCTCTTTCTGCACTTTTCTCCTCTACTTTTTACATTCTCTCTCCTCACCTACCCCACATATCAATAACCCACCACAATTCCACCACACCATACCGCAAAAATATCGCAGAAAAGAACATAGCCTAATTCTTATTAAAATTGTCTGGATAATAGAAATAAAGAAATGCTGTTTAGAATGTGGATGATGCCTTGGGTTTCAAGTTTCAACGATGACAAGACATACCTGTCTTTCACTGTAAGTCGTGACTCAGCTTGCTTGAGAAAGAAAATTCTGCATACTTCGACCCTCTTCTATTGCTGTCTCATGTCACTCAATATGTCATCCCCTCTTTTTATTCATTTTTTCCTTTTTTCTTTGGAGTGATGAGATATATACTCTTTCCGTTACATATTATTTGTCATTTCTGAAAATTATATCATCAAGCTTTTATATTATGGCCATGTTCTTTTATATTGTGCAGTACTACACTTCAATATGCTATTCAATATTTTTACACACTTCACCACATTTACCACAATTATTACCAATATATATTTTCTCTTTTTTTTCTCCTCAATTTTCTTTTTTTTTTTTACATTCTTTCTCCTTATTTACCACATGAATCATACTTTTCATAAATTTTACCATATTTTCCCACAATTTTACGATACCGTATAATTTTCATATCTTATCAATTTGACAAAATAACATGACCTACATTTGTTATCCGAATTGATATAATATTTCAATTGGTGAAAATTAAGATTATTAGAATCCTTCGCTGGGGAAAGAGGGAAGAATACACCGCCTACGTCTCAATATATATTAGATGTATCCGGAGCATATGCTCCAGATATTTGCGAGTGAGCAATCATAATAATTAGAGTGAATAACTTAATACATACGAATGAACAATTGTAGAATTTAAAGCACGTGCTCCAAGAGCACCTAAGATATTGCAACCACGTCTAGCGTTCTGGCATGATGACCATCCGTACAGTGCGCGCAAATATCAAAAGATATGGCGGCTGGGCATTGTGACCCGCGCTAATCCCCCACGTACTAGCCTTCCCAACCAATCATATACACTAAACAAAAATCCCTCCAAAAATCCAAAATCACGACAAACAATTAAACAAATAATATTACAAACAAAAACAAATCACTCTACTGTAGTAGCTCAAAATCAAATCTTCATGAAACTACTCCATTCATTCATTCATTCATTCTATAACCTTCCTTGTGACCCACTTCACTCCCTCTTCAATCTTCATTTCATCTCATTTCATCTCTTCATCTTTCACCCAATTCAGCTTCTCATCAAAATTTCACAGATTTCAATCCAAAACCCATCAAAATTCACCCTCAAATACCTTGTATCAACACCATATTCAACTTCAACTTCTCAAAACTTCCCAGATTCCCCATCAAAGTTCATCCTCAAATTCCACGTATAAACACCATATTCAACTTCAACTTATCAGCTATCATCAAACCTTCCCAGATTTTAATCCAAAACCCATCAAAATTCATCCTCAATTCTCCCTGAATCCCCCAAATTATTCATCACTCTAGACACCATCCACAAAATTTCCCAGATTCCAACCCAAAACCCATCAAAATTCATCCTCAAATTCCTTGTATCAACACCACATTCAACTTCAACACCTGAAACCTTCCCAATTCCAACCAAAACCCATCAAAATTCATCCTCAATTTTCCCCTGAATCCCCCAAATTCCTTGTATCAGACCACATTCAACTCCAACTCTTCAAAATTTCCCAAATTCCAATCCAAAATCCACCCCAAATCATGCCAACTTCACCCCCAAATCCCACCCGAACCTGCGATTTCTGCTCCAAATCCACCGCCATCATCTTCTGCCGCCCCGATTCCGCCAAACTCTGCCTCTCCTGCGACATCGAAGTTCATTCCACAAACCCTCTCTTCTCCAAACACACTCGATTCCTCCTCTGCGATGTCTGCGACGATTCCCCCGCCTCGATCTTCTGTTCTACGGAGAAGTCCGTTTTCTGTCAGAATTGCGACTTCGAGGCCCACTCCGGCGGTGGTTCCGGCCATGATCGGCGGCCGGTGGAGGGGTTTTCCGGCCGGCCGTCGGCGGCGGAGATGGCGGAGATTCTAGGGTTTGATGGCGGGTTTGATTGGGGGAAGGGTTTGAGTGAGGAATTTGGGGGTTTTGGAGGGGTTTTAGGGGATGGGTATGGGTTGAATGATGATGATGAAGGTGGGTTTTGTGGGATGTTTGTTTGGGATACTCCAGATGCTGTGTTTAGTATGGATGAGTTGATTGTTGGTATGGATGATGTTGGGCATAATTTTCATGCCATGGCCATGGGTGTGCCTCCATTGCCTAAGGTAAGCTCATCTTTCTTTGTTTCTCTCTGTTTGCAGTGTTTATGTTGAGATTTATGTGATGTTTGATGATGGTGGGTTTCTTTCTTTGTTGAATTTGGTTTGTTCATAGTGAGTTTGATAAGATTTTTGGGAGAAGCTTGTTTTGGGTATTATTGGCCATGCATATGTTCAATTAGACATTTAGACATGACAATTTCTGACTCGAGGTGGTAACCCGACCCGAGTCCCCTCATAATTTCTGGGTTTTGAATACGATTTTTGGATGAGATGATTGTTGATATGGATGTTGGACATAATTTTCATGTCATGGGTGTGCCTCCTTTGCCTAAGGTAAGGTCATCTCTCTTTCTTTGTCTCTCTCTGTTTGTGGTGTTTATGTTGAGATTTGTGTGATGTGTGTTCTTCTGTGCTTAGATGAATGGACAATGATATGTGTCTTGGTTAATAACTATCTTGAATTGTCCGTAATTCGCATTTATGTAACTAAATGATAGCCTAATTTTAATAGAGAATGCACATTTTATGCATAGTTTTAGACCCATCATCACTCAAAGGATCGAACCAGTCTCCATCATCACTCAAAGGCCCATCACCTCACATTTTAAGTTGAGATTTCTGGGCGGCCTTTGGTGACGGAGATTCTAGGGTTTGATGGGAAAATTGAGGATTTTGGAGATTGTTTGATGGGAAAATTGAGGGTTTTGGGCGGCCTTTGGTGGCGGAGATTCTAGGGTTTGGTGGCAGAGATTCTAGGGTTTGATGATGGGTTCGATACCCAGACAAGAAGGGTACGATGTTCGACGCTTCAAAGTACAATGAAAATGTGCAAATTTCCTTAAGATTAGCCGAGTCCGACACCCATATCCGTGTCCCATATGGACACGTGTACCATAGCGTTTATGTTGAGATTTCTGTGATGTGTGTTCTTCTGTGCTTTGATAAATGGACAATGATATGCGTCTTGGTTAATAATCGTCTTGAATTGTCAAAATTTTATCGTTATTTTTCCTTACTTTACCTTACCAAACCTAAATTGATCCTACCACTCTAAAGAACATGACAACTCATTTGAGCATTGTTTGTTACATACAGGATAGAAATGTGTGTTCTGGGAAGCACAAGCAAGAGATACTTCGTCAGCTTCGTGAACTAGCCAAGTCAGATCCTAATGTTAAAAAACAACACTCTCATCAGTTGCTTAGTACCCAAATTGTGACTGCAGATGAAACTGAAAACAACCTCACAAGAACACAACATACAGTCCAGAATTTTCAGCATGATGATGACAAAAACGCCACATTTGATCAAGAGCATGAGGTATGATTACTTAGCTGCTTTTGGTGTTGTGTTTTGGCTAGGTTTGCTAACCATGTTAATTTGTGTTCAAATGATTCATCAACTTTGTTTCATATTGTAGTCATTTTAGCCGTTGAAGTCTAAAAATTGGATTACAGACCTAGGACCATGAAATATAATGGTCTAGGTCGGTCCTAATTGCAGAAAACCTAGCAGAAAAGTCTCAGCCCATAAAAATGCTCAATCATAACACAAAAGCCCCCAAGCTCGGACCACAATCTAAGAGTTGGTTGAAGTCTATAGCTAGTAACAAGATTTGGTCTTGGCTTAGATCCTGTTTGGCAATTATCTGTTGGCTATTTGTATTCGTCGTTTGGAAAAAGATGGGTTTGGTAAAATTGATTGTTTTCGAATAAGCTATTTGTTAAAGTTCCATTTATATGGTTATACCCTTTGTCACTAACTTTGGTAAACGATTTATTGGATAACTCATTGAGAAAAATGACCTATTGAAAGATTTGATAAAGTCAAATATGCTAAATGGGTGTTTAGTAAACAATCTATTCACTTGGCCATTCGGGTCTGACAGGCTGATTTTCAATAGGATGAAATGAGCAATCTATTGGATTGGATGTTTACTGAAATTACATATATGTCATCATAAGAATAATTTGTACATATTATTTTGAAATTGCTGTATAAATGAAACTTCAAAAAATATTTTCATAAGCAACTAACTTTACCCATCACAACTTTTTCAAATAACCAATTCAAACAACCAATAGTAAACAACCAATGCAAATAGCCAACAAGTGACAGTGGTTTGTCAAACAAGATCACTATCTATTTTAATATGGAGTGTATGTAACTTTGGGTAATTTTTGAGTTAAATTTCCACAAACAGCCAATTCTAACCTGCTACTCCTTTCAACCTATTGAAAATTGGTTGTTAGGACCCAAACAATCTATTCAATAGGCTGCTCCTTTCAGCCTACTAAAAATGGTTGTTAGGACCCAAACAACCAATTGAATAGGTTGTTTACCGGAGACTTATCTAGCTTCTTTGACTTGGCCAAATCTTCCAATCGGTTAACTTACTTCTATCGATAGGTTTATGAAGGTGTTGTTATTTTTATTTTTATTTTTTTTCGGTTTTTCCCACTGGATAATAAAGCAACTAAAATATGGAGTGACAAAAGGACTAATTAAGGCTCTGTTCTTTTATACGGTGCAGTATCATAACTCATTATATTACTCAATATTCTTCTATACTTCACTACGCTTTACCACAATCGTTATCATTATATCTCCTTATTTTTCTTCTCTACTTATCACATTCTCTCTCCTTACCTATCACATCAACCATATTTTCCACAAATTTTACCATACCATATCATTCCATATATTACCGTACTTTTCACGATTTCACCACACCGCACTATTTCTGCATCTTACCAACCACACATAAGAACAGGGCCTTAAGTTTGCTAGATTATAACTGATGATGGTGCTTGTTGTGCTTTGCTTATCCAGGGAAGACCATTTAATTGTGCAAATGATGCTGTGAATGATTTCTTCTCATCTATCCTATTGGAAAGCCACAATGAAGAACATACTCAAAATCCTGATGGGTACTTAAACATGAATGATGGGCCAAATCCTGTCATTAGTGGGTTAAATTTGCATAATTCAGTTGGCTCTGAATCAGTGATAGTCGCTCCCAAAGTTGAGTTTAGTAGCGTCGATCGCGACTCTGCAATATCGCGATACAAAGAAAAGAAGAGAGCTCGAAGGTACGATAAGCACATCCGATATGAATCGAGAAAAGTTCAAGCAGAAGGGAGGACAAGAATCAAGGGCCGCTTTGCAAAAGATGGAAAACCTGCATGTGGGTTGAGGAATTCTTCGAAGAGGAATCGATGAGTTTCGAGCATAGATGAAGATATGCTGCTTGTAAAATTTGTTGGTAAATGAATGGGTGTTAAATTTGGTCGTGGTAACTTTTGGTGAGGTAATTTCTAGTTTCGGGAAGAATTTTATATTGGAACAACGTAGCACTTCTTTTTAGGAAAGAGTAAGTATCGATAAACGTGTAAGTCTTATAGACGGTATGTTTGGATGTTGTTGCATCACCTAAGGAAGAGTAGTCAAAATGATTTGAACACTTTGCAACTCTGCAATATCGCGGTACAAAGAAAAGAAGAGAGCTCGAAGGTACAATAAGCACATCCGATATGCATCGAGAAAGGTCCAAGCTAAAGGGAGGATGAGAATCAATGGTCGCTTTGCACAAGATGGAAAACCTGCATATGTCTTGAGACATCCCCAAAGAGGAATCGATGTTTCGAGCATGAAGGAGGATATGTTGTGTGTAAAGTTTGTTGGTAAATGGATGGTATGGTAAAAGTGAAGTTGGGGTAACTTTTGGTGTGGTAAGTTCTTCCGAAGGAAGACTTTTACTTTCGAACAAAGTAGCACTTCTTTTTAGGGAAAAAGTAAGTATTGGTAAACGTTTAGCAGCACCTAAGTATCTGTGATTAAGTTCAAGGCCTTCAATATCCGCCAAAAAATTCGTTTGTATAAGCATGTAACTTGTAAATGAGATTGTATGTCTCCTATTAATAAAGTTTGGTGCAATTTTGGATCAGATTGATCTTTGGAGCATGTACAATGTCTAGAATGATAGGCTTGGAACGTGTGCTAAAAAGTCGAGTGTTTATACATCAAAGAATGTGTTGAGTTTTTGTTTATCTATTTCTTAAATAGATATATATTAATTGACGAAAACTTATAACTATTATGAATCAATTAATCGACCGAGGAATATTCGTAACTATTAATTAATGGCAAGTTACACAAATCTAATATAAAGATTGTCATATCGCAAAATATATGACAAATACTCATTACAAATCTAACTAAAAGGATTGGTGGTTGTTGGGGTAATGTTTTGGCTATTGACTCTCCGGCTATGAATTTCGAAGCTTTTGACTCCTTCAAGGTTTGTGTTTTTACGAGGCAAAGGTCAAGGATTGATGGGAAATTCCTTCTTGAGTTTGATCGAGAAGCGTATCGTACTAGTGTTGCGGAGGACGACGTAGGAGCACGCATAGTTATTAAAATCTCGATCCTGATTTACGATCCTATGATTTTATGGACCAAAATCGTCGATACAATTCTACTACTTAGTATTTACACACGATCTACGATCCTACATGGGCTAAATTCCGATCCTAACTTCCTCATAATTTCGAGTTAAAATCCTGATTTTAACAACTTTGGGAGCACGATACTAATAAGGGGGTTGAGAGTTGCGATTCGGGTATTGCGTTAAGAGATTTTGCTAAGAACGATGGGGATCATCGTGCATTGGGTCTGGCTTATCTTTTTCGATTTTGGGCCCTAAATTTCCATCTGGTGTTGAAGAGTTTATCCTTGGAGAGGCCTTAGCTATAGCTAGGAGAAAGGAGAAGGCCAAAGCCAGAGCGTTTAGGCGGTACCATAGGAGTTTAAGCAAGAGCCTTTTCATGCATTCCAAAGTTTTGAACCGGACAAATAGGAGTAGAAAGAGGTCTAGGAAGGTCAAGCTTTCAAATTAAGCCCCATTCATCCTCGAATTCTGGGGCATATCTTTGTTTGACGATAACATTGATCGGTTGATTGTGGATATCAACAATAAGGGTAGCTTGAAAATCTTGAAAGACTTGGAGACGGCTAAAAAACTGCTTGAGGAGGAGAGGTTGTCTAGACACAAGGCCTGACTAGGTCAAGTTGTTTCTTTCTAAAGTGCGGGTTTTTGTTTTGTTCTTTCTTGGCGGTCTCTTTGGGGCCTTTTGTCTGGTGTTGTTACCTGCTCTTTCCTTTTGTGTTCTTTAGTCTAGGACCATTGTTTGTTGTCGTCTATTTTATGGTGTTTTGGATGTTTTGTTTCTTGTTTGTTTTTGGTGTTTCTTGGTGTTGTATTTGAGTGGACTCTTAAGACGTAAGGTTTCTTTTAACTTATGCCTACGTACAATTATTGAAAAAATACTCATAACTATTATGAATCAATTCCAGCTGATGTAAAATTCGGTGCAATTTCGGAAACTAACGGCTATCATCCACAATTTCGGTTAGTTTTTTGAAAATGCTAAAAATCCACAAAATTGAAGGCTATTTTTTTTTTGTAGTAACAGTGGGGCAGCGCCCCAAAATTATTCAAAACTTAAGCAAACGAGTTACAAAACATAAACTCCGCGGGCTCGCATCCGATCCACATGGAGGAGGTATTGCACCTCGGTTGGAGGTTCATCAAAATAAACTACATCAGGGTTATCATTATCTAGAGCCAATTTTGCAAGTTTATCCGCTACTTGATTCGCTTCACGGTAACAGACAATCACATCCACTTGCCATCCTTCCATGTTCAGCCAAAACTTGCATTGGGTCATGAGATTGTTTAGGCCCGCAAACTAATAAACTCCTGGCTTAGTAATCATATGATGGGTCACTCTAGAGTCCACCTTCAGGTTGAGTTGTTGGATACCCAAGCCCTTAGCAATCTTGAGGCCAAATTGAAGGCTACTACCTCCGTCCCAAATTATTTGTCATTTTACCTAACTTCTTTGTCCCAAAATATTTGTTTTATTTACATTCCCAACAACTGTAATTCCTTTTCTACCCCTAATTAATAAATTCATTTATCACTTTTTACAATTCCAACAACTATTATCTTCAATTAAAGTAGGCATAATTTGGGTAAATTACAAACTTTTTACCTCAATTCCTCCCAAATTAGGTAATGGACAAATAAAATGGGACGGAGGTAGTATTTTATATATATATACAATGTTGGTCAGTTTTTGAAAAAATGCTGAAATAACTCAAAACTAAAGGCTATTTATTATCCACAGTTAAGGTCAATTTTAAAAAATGCTGAAAACCTAAACCCGAATTTTTGCCAACACCGGCCCTTTTTCCCCATTCTTTCCCCTAGGGAAGGAAAGAAAATGAAGGGCGTACGTATCAATAAACATATACATGCTCAACACTCCTCCTTCCATGCTTTGCTCTTCCATATCTCCCTCTAATTCTCTCCTCATTTTCATGCTTCACGCCACCTAAATCATGATACTTATTTATTGAAAATTCAATTGTACATGGAATATTAATAGAGCAATAAATAAATTGATTACTCTCTCTGTTCCATATTATCTATCATCTTTGAAAATTGTGCGGTCAAATTTTTAATAATTTTGACTATAAATTTTTCAATATATATAATCACTTGTTATATAAATTTACTCCCATTAGATTAATAATGAAAAATATTGTTCTGAAAATATAATTTTGTAATGGTTAATAAAATACTCCTTTATTTTCATATTATTTGTCCTTTTGTTGATTATCAAGGTATTCAATGCATATTATACTTTTATTTAACAATCATCGTATATATTGAAAAATTTATAGTCAAATTTTAAAACTTTGGCTGCATGATTTCCAAAGAGGACAAATAATATGAAACGAAGGTAGACGATACAAGAAACTATTAATTAAAGAGTGACATTGAAATCCGTGATAGTTAACTAAGTGACGATTAGACCTTGTTCTTTTGCACGATGTGGTGTGGCACCACAATTCACCATACCGCTCAATATTTTTCAACACTTTACCATACCATATCACGTTTTAATTACCACAATCATTACCAATGTATCTCATCATTTTTCTCTCTTCTTGCTTTTTTGCTCTACGTTTTACATTCTCTCTGTCTCATCATCTACCATATCAATCACCCTTTCCACAAATTTTACCATACCAATCCACACATTATTATACCTTCCATAATTTCACCATATCGCACTTTACATAATTTCACCACACCACACCAATTTTTCACCATATCAACTCCATAAAAGAACAAGGCTTTAATATGGAACAGAGCAAAGTAGCTATTGAAAACTCAATTATGAAAAAGAAAAATAATAAACCAATAAATAAATTGATTATTTTGGTATAATAATTGCGCCGTTGAGCAGATTTTATTCCTAAACTAAGGCATGCATGCATAGCCATTGAGCCACACTCCCAACTAAATTATCATATCATTAATGGCCATGCAATATTGCATGCCTCTTTCCTTCGTACCTTCATCCCCAACTTTTTCTTTTTTTATCCCTCAATAAAGGAAAAAAAGACCAAGAAAATTCTCTTTTTCTCCTTATTTTGCTCCTTTTTAATTCACAATAATTGCACTTAAATAACTAATCAATAGTTCGGATACTTTGAATGTATAAGGCAAACATGTGTTGATGAAAATTTAGCGCAATATATATATATATATATATATTATATATATATATATATATATATATATATATATATATATATATATATATATATATATATATATATATATATATAAGGCAATACCTTGCCTTAAGGGCCCGGCCAGCTCTCCCTTCACTGACGAGGAATTCATTCCGCCTAACTCAGCGGCATATATATATATACATATATATATATACCCTTTTTCTCCTTATTTTGCTCTTTTTTTAGTTCAAACAAAAATATTGGGTATATATATATATATATATATATATATATATATATATATATATATATATATATATATATATATATATATAGGAGAATTGGATTTTAATATTCCCTAATTCACAATTGGACAGCAATAATCCCTACTATCAATTTGGATTCTGGTGGTCCAAAAAAAAAAAATTGGATTGTAGTGGGGCATCATCGAGAGTATACTCTAAATATCATAGATTTTGTGTTGCGTTTTATTCAAAACTTAGTATAACACTTTACCATGATTTTTTAATGAATTTACAACGTTTCTCTCAATTTTTTTCAATTTTTAATGATTTTTTCACTTTTAATCCTTTTAAAAAATCATAATAATTGATTGGAGTCTCAAAAAAATAAATTAAAAATTGTTTAAGTAAATATACTTCATTACCTTTCTGGGACCAGGAACGAAAAAAACAAAAAAAATATCGGGTAGGAAAGAAAGAAAATAAAAAGAATTTGGAGGTGGATTTGATATCACTACAATACAATTTTATTTATTTTTTGGACCACCAGAATACAAACTGAAAGTATGAATTATCGTCATCCAATTTGCAATTCAGTAGAATACAATTCAGTAGATGGAGCAAGCTCTGCCGACACATAAGGAGAATTGGTGTACCACATGAAGCAGTGGAGAAAAGTTAGGCCAACCTAAGGAAGTTTTGATCAAAGATGGGAACCATGACGATTCTTGTGTCCGCGTCAGATGCTAGGAATTGGATCATACCCACGGCCACGGCTGCCTCCAATGCCGGCCCCTCCTGACTATTTTCCAGAACCAAATTAATGAAGCCTATATATCCATCAAATTTAGGCCCTCACCCCAAATCCTTGCTGTCGGGGCTAATCTTTCAATTGTTTTTACCAAGGGTTGAAGGATGAGCTTGTGAGCACGGGCAAGGACGAAGCTAACGTGGATTCACGTGGGGTCATGTGACCCAGTTTTTAGAAACAAGATAACAATGTTGTCGTTTTTTTTATAAAAATATACTTATATAATATCATTTAATAAGTTAATTATAACTTTTACTTGTCTTTTTAAGTATAAAATGAAAAACAGAAGAATAATTTGTGCACAAATGTAATCCAATATATTACACATCATACACTATATTATATAACATAGAAATTTTAAAATAAGGTTTACGAGTTGTTTGTATTTAAATTTCAATATTAGTTTTTGAATGTTATTAATTAGATGTAAATTTTCAAGTACCCGCGACTTTAAATTTAACCCCGGCCCGCTAAATTTAGTTTATAGATTCGCACCTGAACATGGGTGTTGATTATCAACAATCGGAGCACTAACAAGCAGTAAAATTGAACTTTTGAAGAGTTAACTTGGTGAAGAAATTGGGCAAAATGTTAGGCAAAGTGGGCATCTAGCTCGCCAACATTAACTGGATAATCATTATGCTCTGCCAGTGCCACAAGAAGCCTGGTGAGCAGAGTGATAGGATATCTTCTTCCTGAGCCAAACTTTCAACACCAAGAAGCATCCTTTTTTGAGTTCAAACTCTCAATTAGATAAATCAAAAGAAGTGTTGACAATGGAGCACAAAATATCCCAGCAGATGCCAACCAACATATGTAACATCTTGAACCCGTAACTCCATCAGCCCCATAATCAATCAAGTTGATGCACTCAATCAAGTTTTCCAGCTTCACTTGCTTGTTCACCTTAAGATCTTCTTGCTTGTTCACCTTAAGATCTTCCCTTGCCTCATTAGGAGATTGTAGATCGTGTAAAACAGGGGATGGAATAACTTCTGGTACTTGCATTGCCCTTATGTCATGAAGCAACAAAGTTTTTATCACCTCTTTCACAACGTCAGTTCTGAGAATTTTGAAGAGAGCAAAAGCACTAAACCATACACGATCCCATTTTGCCTCCCAAGTAACACCACACACCAGTATGAAGAAACCAACTCATCATTGAACACTTGACCTAATTCACTACAAATCTAGTGAACTCTGTCACTATTATCAACTCGTGAATCTTCTATCAAAATGGCCTATATAGTGCACAACCGTCACCATTTCCCATACAAATCTATTTGTTTCCCTCGAGTTGTGCAATTTCTGGCGAATTCTCTGATCTTGGATAAGTATTCATAAAGGCGGTTGATCACCACTAATTGAATAAAAAAAAACAATCACCACTAAATCAGCAAAGTAATAAAATGATACGGTCAACTAACATGGTGTGTAATTTGCTAAAATATACGGTAATCAGCAGACAAAACAAGCAGGCCACAATTTTATAACATTATTAAGCACATCTAACAAATGCTATATTAGCTACTAGGATAACACAGTTCTAAACATAAGCACAAGCTACTCCCATCAAAAGAGATGAAAATAAGACTGTTTCAAGGGACAAGCAGGACGTATAATTAGCAATAAACTCCTCTACATCTCTATTAACATTAGAAATAAGATCAGTCCAAACATATAATATTGTTAAGCACATCCAACAAATGCCATATTTGTTAGGTTAACACAACTTTGACCATACACACAAGCTATTGTTTTGCTACTAATAAGTGATTCAAAACTGATGCAACGAAACTAGAACAGGGAAAAAAGAAATTAATTGTGGAATTGATTAAATACATCCGTTTACTGAGAGTTGATAGCCACTTGATCAGATGTCATCTTCATCATCATCACTCAAATCCAGATTTGCAAACACATCCTGTAACTCGCTAACCGGAACCATATCATCATTCTGTAATGAAATGTTAAACATTGATTCTGCGTTCACTTCCAAATCACTCAAAAACCGTTGATACTATGAATTTATCATCTAAATTTACCCATGTAGAATCATGGATTGGAATGTAGATAGTAGAATCGCCTCGAGGATTTTGGACCATAAAATCGTAGGATCGTAGACTAGGATCGAGATTTTAATAAGTATGCTCCTCATCTATCACATTAATCATTTTTACCATAAATTTTACCATATCTTACCATATCACACCACACTTTCCACAATATTACCATACCATACCATTTACCACACCCAATTTGCCGCACAAAAGAACATGGCCTTAAAATTGACAAGAACCTAAATAATAAGTTTACTAGACTGCAAACTACGCATAAACTATCCTAAGGCTTAAAACTTTCAAATTTTAATAAAAAGGGTTTTGCGTGGAGAAATTTGATCGACATGAATCATGAATGTTAGAGTATAAAACTAAAATTTTAAGGAGAGCTTTATAGCATTCACGCTTCAAATCAAAATGATATTTACGTGTTAAAGAGCATAAAACTATATAATTTGGTCATTTCAACATAGAAAACATATGTTTAGTCGCCTGATTATGCTGATTTTGATTTTGATTTTGATTTTATCCATTGAATTATTTCGAATCTCCATGGTTGAACTTGAACCTTGCCTCTTCATCAAAACGACGACCCTCGAAAAAGCAAGGGCTTTGTTTGATTTCTTACGGCTGCCTGTTTTTTGTTTATAAACCCTAAACCACATTATCTAATTAATTCTCAATTAACCCTCCATAGGGTTTCCTTTTATCTATGCCTCTCACAGTAAAAATCTTGTGTAATCTTTCTAAATAGTAAATATTCTGCGGATCATATATTATACAGTAGTATATGGTAATTACGAAACGGTTTGATAATTAGTTTTACAATACTGTTAGGCTCTGCTTAAATGGAGGGTACGAGTTCATTAGAGTAAAGGAAGGTGAGAGTATGAGAGGGTTCATAAGGGTAAACTACTTACCTCTATTTGGGAGATTATTTGGAGAGTTCATAAAAATAAAATGTTAATTGACATATTTACCTTTTCATATTATATATAATTCAATTAGGGTTAAGGGTATTATGGTCATTTCCCATTGTAGGTATATTATAACTTACTTGAACATCTCTTTTGGGGTGTTAAAAAAATAAAGGTTAAGAGGGGTAAAGGGGTGTAAACCCCACTCCCTCTTAGAGCACCCGCAATGGTGAGTTTGAATTTGACTAATTGTATGACGTGAAATCTGTGGAAGAGTCAAAATTTAACCTTTTATTTAGCTAGCTTTCCAATGGTGAGAATGAGTTTGACTCGTATTCATTAAAAAAAGTAAATCGGTCCCACTTAAGAATATAATTAATTTGGTTATATTGATAAAAAATGAGGTGGAGGAGGAAAGAGAAAAAAATATGATTAAAATATTAATATTTTAAACTCGCTTTCAAACTCGTCTCACGAGATTCTCGCGAGATGAGTCTCATTCTCATCACTGAAATGTTTTATACGACCTCATTCCGTTCTCGTTTCATGCCACGTCAGCAGTGAGTCGAATTAAAACTCACCATTGCAGATGCTCTTACCCTCTCTCGCTCTCTTCTCAAGCGGGGTTAAGGAGGAGTAAGGGCCCTCCTTTACCCCTCCTAACCCCCCTCTACCCCTCTCCCAAGCGGGCCCTTAGACCAGTAGTCATCATGGGAGTTTGTGGATCTGACGATCGATCAAAAGGTTATTGGCTCCACGAGTAGGAATTCTCGATTTGCTTTAATTTATTAACTACTTTTTGTCAGACCCGTTCCTGGTATTTACTGCACCACATTGCAATACTCAATTTTCTACCACACTTCACGTATTCACCATACTCCACCACACTTTACCACAATATTTATCAAAATATCTTCTTATTTTTTTCTCTTTCCTCACCTACCTTACCCACCACAACTCACCATAATCTGTCACACTTTACCACACTTTTTTAAATTCCACCGCACCGCACCACACCATTATCACACCATACCGCACCGTATAAAAAAACAGAAACTTATCTGAGTAGTTATTTATTGGCATAATAAACACAAAAGTTAGAACTGGTACACATAACACACATAGAGAACAGATATTTACTCCCTCTCCATTGCCTAGAAATACAAACCTAATAAACAACATGCATGGAATTAATGAAAAACTGTTAAGAAAAATTAAACAAACAACACCCCAAAACAAAGCATGCATGCATGCATGAATTCAAGCTCCTCCCTCCATAAAATTTCAACCTCTTTAATTTATTCTCTCTCTCTCTCTTCTTTCTCTCTCTAGAAAAATGTTGTCTGCATGCATCCACGTACCCACATCCCCATAATACCCTCCATAATCTACGTACTCTGGTACACGTGACCACGGTGAACGTCACACACAGGATAACTCCTCGCCATGTGGCAGACCGCCAATGGTCGAAACTTTCTTCTCCTTTTGATCATCATGAGAAGCAGTAGTAGTAGTGATTGCATTTGTGTCAACAACAACTTGAACAACTTGATGGTCAAAAACGACGCCGTTTTCCTTGATACTCTCAATGTTGGTGAGCTTGATGTTATCATTTGTGGCCAATTTTTGCTTCTTTGGATGGTCTTTGTAGATGATGTAGAGGATCATTTGTGCAATCCCAAATGCAAACCCTAGGATGTTTGGTAGCTGAGTATTTTTAAAAAAATAACACTCGTCAGTACGCAACGTAAATTATACCGTATACTGTGATAGATTAAACTGTATGTATGTGATGAACTTTTGTAACGGATTGTTAAATTTGAAAATATCGATGAATTTTGTAATGATACTGATAAATTTATGATAAATTATACCGTACATCGTGATAAATTAATTTTTATGTGGTGAAATTCGGTAACAAATTGTTAAATTTGAAAATATGGATGAGTTTTGCAATGATATTGATAAATTTATATAAAATTTGTAAAAGGTATTGATGATTTTTTTTTTAAAAAAAATTAATAGGATCTAGGTAGGTACTTCAAGGTGTATATAATACTACCTAGGTCCTTCTTCAAAACCAAAATTAATGCTCTGAAATCCCGCCCGGGTGGGGTACAGAGGGGTCTAATATAGTAGTCTTCCCTAAAGTTTGCAACTTATATAGATTGGTTGCAATTGACCCAAGATTTATAAATTGCTCGTTACCTATTATTCAATAGAGAAGAAGCATATGAGGTTTAACGAGACATTTTACTTTAGGTCCCTCACACATAATCAAAATATATATCAATTTTATGTGATAAATTTGTGTAATAAATTGATAAATTTAAAAATATCTATGAATTTTGTAATTATATTATTAATGATAAATTTACGATGAATTTATTAATAAATATTGTCATATTGACGATCTTTTTAAAAGAAAATTAACTCGTTGAAAGATCTAGGCAGATACTACAAGTATAAGTAAAATTCATCCATTTATTTCATAACAAAAAACTAAGTATGGTTGGTGTTAGTTTGTGTAACTTACCGCAATGTAGAAATCATGAATGAGGAAACCATAGAAGAACCACATGACTGCGCAAAGGGTGAGGAAGAAAGACAGCCAGAATGGCATGAATTCCACGCTCTTTGTCCTTATAACCGTTCTCTGTTATTTGTTTTTTTTTTCCCCAAAAAAAAATACACAATTAATCATTAATTAATTAGCAAATATACTACATTTTTTCTTTAAAAGAATTAGAGAAATAATGCGTGAGAGCATTAGATATATACTTGGTAGTAAGTCTATGACGTAAAAATTTGTGGTAACCTTTACGGGTGGACAAAGTGTGGTAGTGTGGTAAAAATATGTATAGTATGATATGATCTGGTACAACGTGGTAAGTTGTTGTAACATTTGTGGTAAAAATAGTTTGTGTAATAAGTGGGGGGAGAGAAGTGAAAAGTTGAGAAAATTATGGTTATTGTAAAATGTGGTATGATATGGTAATATGCGATGGTTTGTGGTTAGAATGTTAAATTGTAGTAGGTGTGGTACGGAATCGCACAAAAGAACAGGGTCTTAATCGATTTGAGATATGACTTTGATAGAAGCCATCATCATTCATTAATTAAATTAAAAATTCTTTCTAATATCACTTATTAGTTATAATAAAATATTAAAAATACCATCTTATAAAAGTCCGTATCACGGTAAATTTGTAAAAGACAGTCTCATACTAGAATTTGCGTATTGTTATTACCATGACACTGAGGGGAGCGGCGAAGACACAAACGGAGAAGATGGCATTGATCCATCCGACAACCTTCTCACGGTCACCACCCTTAGACAACATGTTGTGTGTGTCGTTTCCATGTACGAATGCCATTGTTACCAACACAATGAGGCAGTAGAACACCACGTTGAACAGCCCCAATAGTTTGAATGTGTACACCTACATTTCAAATTAATCAAACCCCACAAATTAAATTAATTAAATAATTCAATTGACGATATCAACAACAGATCCTAGCATAGCTCAGTTGACATGAAGTCTAAAGGGATCCACAAATTTATTCACTAATTCAATATACGATAGCAACTACAACAAAAAATTCTAGCATAGCCCCGTTAATATGAAGTCCGAAGGGATCTACAAATTAATTCACTAATTCAATCGACAACAGCGATGACATCAAACCCTAGCTAGCATAGCGCCGTTGATATGAGGTGCGAAGGGATCCACAAATTAATTTATTCGATTTCAGGTTAACGATTCATTACCATTGTGTATAACCATTGATCTCAACCATACAACCGAAACTAATGCTCTGGAATCCTGCCAGCTATAGGACGAGGTAGGAAGGGGTCAGGTGTAGCTGTTTTAAACTGTTAATTACTCTAAATTTAAAAATTTTTAAGAATGGGCTCCAGTTGAACCAAGATTTAAAGATGGTTCGCTATCTATTACTCCATAGAAATAATAATTTAAAAAAACAAATGAGATTTAATGAGACATTGAAGAAACAATAAACCTTGCATGCAAAAAAACTTAAATAATAAACTTTAACAACCCCTTTCACGTTATGCGAGTGTACTTTAAACTTGACGAGTGGATGTTACAAAAGGACATCGTCCGGATTAACCTTGCATGCACGTAAATAAAAGCAGGGTAGCTGTTGCTATGTCATATAGAACCATCTCAACTAAAAAGCTTAAGCCCTTGATTAAAGGTCGGTCCAGTGACGTTTATATAGTACCCTAAAGATTATGCGAGTATATATACACATACAAATCGATAATTTTGTAGGTAGATACATACATACATACATACATACATACATACATACATACATACATACATACATGCAGAACCATTGATCTCAACTAAAAAGCTTAAACTTTTGATTGAAGGTCAGTCCAGTGATGGTTATGTGAGTATATATACATACAAATCGATGATTTTGTAGTTAGGTAGATACATACATACATACATACATACATACATACATACATACATACATACATACATACATACCTTGGTCTTTTTCGGGGCGTAGACGAGGAAGACGACGAGGTAGAAGCTCTCGATGGCGAAACCGATGGAGTTAATGGTGATGATCAAGGTGGCATTGTCTTCCTTGAGGAATGCATAGTACAGCAAAAGCATGGCACTAAACAATGCCACAGCATATGGTATGGCTTGGAATCCCTCTGTTGATTTCTTCTTGAATATCCTCCAAAATGTTGGCCTATATACATACATACATACATATATAAATTAAAGTGCAACCAACAAAAGCTAAATAAATCAACATGCAAATCTCCATGCAACAAAAAAAAAAAAACAAGTAAAATGTTGCAATATATTTTATGCATTCTATATCTAAAGTTTTATATGCTAGGAAATGAAAATTTTAAGGAAATCATTTAATTTAATACAATGTTTTGTATTAATTCTAAAAAAAAAGAAGAAATTGAATATTATTAATAATTAAATGGATAATAGTTTTAGAACTAACATAAAATGAAAGACAAACAATAGAGTAACGTTTAATTTTTTTTCTGATTTTCGAAAAACATTAAAATGGAAATAAAATTTTTATGTTCTTTTCACTAGTTTGGTGTAAAAATTTAAAGTTTATTCCTCCATTCATCTTTTTTATTTTTCTCCCTCCTCAATTCTATGAGTCCATCATATTCTCTCATCTTACTATTATGTTAAATTTGAAAGTAAAATGTTATGACAAAATCAATCAAATTTTTATAGTGTTTTCCATCTAAAACTTTTCTTCTTCTTCAATTCCCCCTTTTCTAAAGCCTAGTAACAAAAAAAGCTAACTCATTTGCCAAATTTCCTTTCCACAAAACTTTTTTCAAGAAGCAAACCTAGCTTTGCAAAAAGGATCCAAACTCAAATATTTTTTTTTAAAAAAAGGGTAAATTTGACCCACCCTTTGAATCTCGACATATGTGTAACTGACAACGAACTTAACCAACTTACTCTCGACAAACACGACCCATCAACCCTATAATTAAAAAACGGGCAAATTTGACCCACCCATTGAACCTCTACATATGTCAAGGTATAACTAGCAACGAACTTAACCAAATTAGTCTCGATAAACACCACCCATCAACTCTATAATTATAAAAAAGGCAAATTCAACCCGCCCACTGAACCTCTACATATCTCAATATGTCCAACTCAGCCAACCTACTATCGACAAACACGACCCATCAACCCTATAATTGAAAAAGGGGCAAATTTGACCCACCCGCTGAACCTCTGCATATCTCAAGGTATAACTGGCAACGAACTTAACCAAATTAGTCTTGATAGTAACACGACCCATCAACCCTACAATTATAAAAAAGGGCAAATTCAAACCGCCCACTGAACCTCTGCATATCTCAAGATGTAACTGACAACGAACTCAACCAAACTACTCTCGACAACACGACCCATCAACCCTACACTTTCCTCCTACGGTATCCGAATTCAGCTTCGGATACCGATTATTCTACCCAGTTTTCCTAGGGTTTATGAACACAAGTCTCAATACATACACATTCTAGAGAGAGAAAGAGAGAGCTTACAGAGGAGACAAGTAAACACCAAAGGAGACAATGTTACCAAGAATGCCAAACACAAAGGTTAATTCATGGAAGTTAATGGAAGTCAGTGCCATTTTTATTAACCCTCAACTTCTTAATTAACCCTCAAGATGAAAAATTAACCTAGAGAGAGAAAGAGAGATTAAGAAGAAGAAGAAGCTTTAAGTAATTTTTTCAGCTCCTTCTAGAGAGAGAAGTTGTAGTTATGTTATGGCAACTGCATCTAGCAAAGATGGTTAAGTACGGTTTATATAGCCATCAAGAAACAGATTAAATTAATTTTATTTTTTTTTAAATGTGAATTTTGTATTTATTTCTTTTACATATTTTCAGGGGTTGAGCTGTTACGCAATATAAAATATTATATAACCTAAGATAGTGTGTTGGTATTGCTCTTTGTTCAGGTGGGTGGATGTAGTGTGGCACTGTAGATAGTACTGCTGCATTTGGGTGGTAATTATTATTCTTTAATTTACTGGCTTGTAAAATTAATTAATGATGGGATTACTCTCATAAGACATCTTTTAAGTGTTTTGTCATATCATGAAACTATATTACTCCCTCCGTTCCATATTAATTGTCATAATTTTTAATTTCACGGTCTCCTATATCATTCTTTGAATGATAATTTCTTAAGGTTTTTTGCTTTTTGGACCCTATATTTTGGGGGTATTTACAATCTGGACCCCCATGTTTGAAAGTTTATAATTTGGACCCTATTCAATATGGACCCAAAAAATTTAGCCCAAAGTTAAGTTTGACTCCGGTGAAGACTAAAATCTTGCATAAACTGACCGATTTACCCTTATTTCATTTATTCATTTATTTTGAATTTCCTTTTGAAATTGAATAGAATGAAGACTTCAACTTCACAGCCCATACGCATATCCCACCCTTAGTGACTATTCAACTCCAAACTCCCAGAAAACCGAATAAATGAAGGGTAAATTTGGAAGTTTAGAAATAATTAAGGGGCAACTTTGGAAGGAAAAATCAGTCAAACTACAATAAGGGCCTCTTTTGGCCGGACCCCTCTAATTATGTCCAAATTGTTGTCGTAAACAAATATAGGGTCCAAATTGTAAACTTTGAAACATGAGGGTCCAAATTGTAAATACCCCCAAAATACAGGGTTCAAAAAGCAAAAATTCCTAATTTCTTACATAATATGTTATTAACAATCGCAATATTATACTTTTATGATAGTATTTTTCGTTATGAAGCTAATGGTGGTAATTTTATATAGCAACTCATTGTAAATATTGAGAAATTTATGGTCAAAATTTTTGAAGTTTGACTGCACGATTTCCAAAAACGACAATTAATATGGAACGGAGGGAGTACTATATATTAAGTTGAAATAAAATGACATAATTAAGTTCTGTTGGGATTCACCCATGAGTAAAAATGTCCCATATCGGAAAAGTAGAGAGAAAGGACATGGTAATATGGTATATAAGTCAAGTGGTTACTCCTCTTAACACCAATTGCTTTTAAGATGGAACCTCACTTAACTTGTGTACCATGGGCTTTGGTTGAAGTGGGCTCTCGCCTTGGATCTCCTCAACAAGTTCTATAACTATAATGTTACATATAAATTTCGTAAAAATTATACTTTTATCCATCATTTTTTATATTTTCAAAAAATGCCTAAAATATGCCTAACGGATGGGGTTGATTCGATCGAGGTATCATTTGTCTTCATTGACATATCGAACGCAGCTAAAGCTTCTTATAATTGATAATTGGTAATTACTATTAAAAAAAATTAGTGTTAAAGATCATTAAAAATACTAATTTAGAAACGGCCGGTAAGATAGTTAAGAAGTGTTTTGGAGCAAGACTCATATCATCACCCCTTACGAAATAAGAGGAATGGATAAAAAAACACGGATAGTTTGCAATTTAGTATCTTGAAGGAAAATGATATGAGTCCCAGAATACATCTTTTAGGTGTCTTTCATTAAAATTATGTTGTTATATATCAAAATTGAAATAAAATAATATGATTGATTCTATCATTATAATCTTACATATAAATTGAGTAAATTCGTACTTTTATTATTATTATTTTATATTTTCAAAAACGCCTAAAATAAGCTTAGAAAACCAGGTTGATTCAATTTGTGTACCTAACATAGGCTTAAAAATGACCATCCCCCAAGTTAAAATTCACCCAAAATGATCTAATTTCATCTAGTACTATAATATAATACTTGTAATAACTACAGTTACAAAAGTTTTGTTCGACCCGAAGTCTGGAATATATGAATTTGTCCGATTTGAGAAATGTCTGATTTTGTTCAAACTGATTTTGATAAGCCCAAATATTCGAACATAATACTTCTCTTTTTTCTATTGTCTGTATCCGAATTTGATTCGAATTTAGCTCTGTCTTAGGTCATATTACAAAAACTCTAAACCCTTATAAACCTTAAACATCAATTTCTTGTTCGAATTTTGACATTAACCAAATTTGACCAACATAAATTCATCTAACTCAAATTTTTGTTAACACTAGTAATAACTTATAATTTTCTGACAGATGGCAACATGCTAGGCCAAAGTACACAATACCATCCACTTTTCTTACAACTTGATTTCTTCTTGGCTGAATTGATGAATGGTGTTCAGTGTTCTAGCTGTATATTAAATTTGCTCCTTTTTAGCTTTGGCAAATTCAATTAAATCACAAAAATTTGGTTAATATTTTTTTTTATCAAAAAGTTATTATGAATGACTGCAATTGATGGACAATATGGTGTGCTTTGTAATAAGATTCTTTTCTAGTGCATACTTGATTCACTTGATTCTTTCCCCCAATATTTTGACCATGGAATATGGTACCTACATTTAATCATATGCTTGTCACTTGAACAAAGCAATGGAATCATATAAATGAGAGAACTTAAGTACACCCTCTGTTTCATATTAATTGTCGTCTTTAAAAATTGTAAAATTAAATTCCAAAAGTTTTGACTATAAATTTCTCAATATACACAATGAGTTGCTATATAAAATTACTACTACTAGATTCGTAACGAAAAATAATATCATAAAAGTATAATATTGCAATTGTTAATAACATATTATGTAAGAAATTATCAATCAAATAGTGATATTAGACACTGTGAAGTCAAAATTATGACAATTAATATGAAACGGATGGAGTACTTTTTTTTTTTTTTGAGATTATACTATGACTAAAAATGATTTTAATTAATTATCATGGTTAAAATTAAAATTATCTCTGATTCTCCTTTAAAAATCAAACTCAATAAAGTATAGCTATCATTGATTGTACTTTAACAAACTGAAATCAATACATGTTTATTAAAGTAACTTCCAACAATTAATTGTATTGCTTGAGATATAAATATTTTTTAAAAATAATATTTATTTTAGACAAATTAATAAAATCGGGTTTATTGCATATAATTAAGTTATAACAATAAGCACATATATTTTTGTGTTATCAATAGGATTCCTTTACTATAACACCGTGACAACGTATATTATATGCCATCATCATGATTTTATTATGATAACGTCATGAACTCATGATAACATATATTTGGATTGTACGTAACAATAGTACGTTATGATCGATGAATTTATAATCTTGATTTCTTTGAAATTTGTCATTAATCTTTTGATTTTTAAATTTTGAATAAGTTGGAATCAAGTTTTCTGAATTAAAAAATTTCATAATAAGACTGTTACATCGAGGCATTTCATATACCTCGGCCTCGCACTATAACAAGATTCCGGAGCATTAATTTTGGTTTAGTCTTTAACATTTTCGGAACCGTGCATTAACACAATGATCAAAAAGGGTAAACGGATAATAATTAAAACCCTATCAAAATTAGGTAAATAAATAATTTAACAAATATATGTGAGGGATGCATGATAATACCATGTTTCTAACTAAAGCTTCTTGATCTTTCTCTTGTTTCCTAGAGGTTTTCAAATTGAGTTTCTTTTGTGCCTATTCTGGTTTTCAAAATGGTTTTTCTTGAAAATGTTTTTGTAGGTCCATCGGAATTAATTCCTCTCAATGAACTTTAGTTCATGGAAAAAGGCTACCTACTTCTGAATCATCAGATCGCGTTCAAACGTATTTTTTCTGAGAATTTGCCTTTGGTGCATATGAGGAATGCATGATAATACCGTGTTTCAATATGAATCTCTGAAATATTTTTTGATAAGTAGTCGCCTCTTAGTCAAGTATATTCAACGAAATCGAAAGTGCCAAAGAGCACACAAACACACGAGTCCCATCATGAAAATGGGCTTAGAAAAAACCGTACTAATTCAATGAATCTTTGAAATATACATCATAAGAAAAATGTGTGATTTTTGAAACCAAATTTTGCCATTTTTCAAGGTTATGTTGGCATGAAGGTCATGCATGTATACTAGATCCAAATCACACTTCCTCTAATGCATGCAAAGTGCAAATGCGGTTACCCTTATGTTCCATATAAATTGTCATAATTTTGATTCACACAGTTTCCAATATCACGTTTCGATTGGTAATATTTTACATAATATGTTATTAACAATTGCAATATTATACTTTTATGATGATATTTTTTGTTACGAATCTAATGGTGATAATTTCATATAGCAACTCATTGTACATATTAACCAATTTATGGTCAAAATTTTTAAAATTTGGCTGCACAATTTTAAAAAACGGTAATTAATATGGAATGGAGGGAGTATATAAGATGATAGAGTGAGTTAGTTTTAATTGGGAATGGGACTCAAAAGAATGAGGCAATGGAGGAAGAAAGGCATGATAAATGAACACAAAAGAGGTAGTAAAAGAAAGTTAGTTGAGTGGAAGTTATGCTAAATGATATACTAGCATATATAGAGTAATAATCAATGATACATGACTAGTATATCAAAACTAATCTTAACCCTTTTTTCGTATTTTAGGGTAAAGTTGATGCTTTGTAATTAATTTGATTTACGTCACCTCTCTGATGTTTCGCACGCATCCTCCGCAGCAAATTGCGAGACATATAACAATATAACACACAACAAAAATCCAACCCCTTCTTGTGTCATGCTTGTTTGGTGTAATAATTATCACCTAATAAATATTGCGCGGTCTCTAATATTTTTTTTTTTACTGAGAATCTCTCATAGCTTTTTTGGGTTGCAATATTACATAATTAAGCTCTTATGATAGTATTTTTCGTTACGAATCCAATGATAATATGTTGACATGTAAAAGATTTTAAAGTTTGACTAGCGCGGAAATTGAAGTGACAGATGAAAAAGAACGGAGGGAATAGGTGTTTTGGAAGCTTTTATTTCAAAAACGATTGTTTACTAGTTTGTTGTGGTTAGTTCACTCATAAAATAAGATTATTTACAATGAAATATATGTTCGGGACAACATAATGGGAATTAATTACCTGACCATGACACTTTGATGAGCATGTGAGTATGGATGGACATCAGGTATTGTTTTGTGGACATCAAGTATTATTCTAGGAAACATCAAGTTTGCATGGTGACTTGATCTTCATGATGCAAACTTGATGTCCCTTAGAAAGATACTTGATGTCCTTAAAAACAATACTTGTTGTCCATCCATGTTCACATACTCACCAAACTGTCATGCTCATAATGTAATTGTTAGAGTATAAACCATCATTAGACTTTCAACTATTAGCTTAAACTTTTGGTTAAGAACCAGACTAAGCAAAAGGTCCCAGGTTCAATTCTCGACAACCCCACATTCATTTGCACAAGGTGAAAGGGAATCTTTGCCGCATATATGTTTCTAAGCCTAAAGGGCATTCAAGTAAGAGAGCATGTTAGAGTATAAAATCATTATTGTGTTTTCAACTATCAACTTAAAACTTTTGATTGAGATGATTCATAGAAAAATATATATTAATGTTTGGATGCTAAAATTTGATGCAAAATCACTTTTTACGGATTCAACAGCTGCTAGAAAGTATTATCCCCTTTCCATAATTTACTTTTAACTTTTTAAGGTCTCTAATATACCACTTTAATTTCAATTTCTAATAGGATATATATTTGCAAAAAACGCAACTATATTTATATGAAAGTATTTTTTACGAAAAATATAACTATGTTATATTTAAAATCATGCATAATATTGAATAAAATTTACAAATGTGAGCAATATATAAGTAAATGAGTAGCTGGAATTAATAATAAACAAAAAGGTCCATTTATTTGGGAAAATGGTTATCTCGAAAATGAATTTTTTTTTTATTTCTAATTGTTTTTTTTCGAAAAGTTAGGGGCAGAAGCCCACTTTATTGCAATCAAAGGATATTTTCAATTGTTTGATGACATCAATGATGAAAAATACTTTTTCTAGAGCAAAATACTTTTGTTCAAATAGGAAAAACATCTTTTATTTGAGACTGTTGTTTTCATCATACCCCTAATTGGCTCAAAATTACTAGCAAAATTCAAATAACCAAACTATTTTTATAATTATTTTAACCTTTGGACCTTTGCCAAATGGCAACATGTAGAACTTTCCAATTGGTACTCAAAAAGTGCCAATAATAATTACATTATTATTGTTTTAGTAGCAAATAACCAAAACTATTTTTTTTTCAAAGAGGAAATAACCACACTATCTTTTCAAAAGATTTATGGAAAACCACACTATTCTACTCATCCCTTAGGAAATTTCTTCAACCTTGATCAAATGATAACAACTATGTTGGTTAAAAATAATAATAACATTAATAATAATAATAATATTAATATTAATAATAATCCTAGAGCATAAATTATTAACACTAGTCATGGTACATTCAAGCACTTTAGAACCACGAGCAACACGATTCATGATCGTTTAAGTGTGAAACATTTGAGGCGGAGGATAGAAATCCTTAACTAAGATTTCTAAACATTATCTTGAGACAGGATAAGAGACCTAACGGAAACAAGTTCAAATATGATGAATTGTATCATTCTCAAATATTATGGACAATAAGGCGACACAAATGAGAAAAATAAGGTTAGATGTTAAGGAGAAATGAATACAACACGTGTGAAGTGTTATATTTGTGGAAGTAGACGGGAAGTAAGTTGGTACTTGTAATCTTAAACTAGTTAGTTTGTTCTTCTCCACTTGTTCTCTCAAACTATATGTCCGACAATAATTATCAGTTACATAATCAACATTATTCGTTGAGGGAACCACTACTAAAAACATTTCATATTGTGATGGAACTTACGACGGAAAAATGTCTATCGCTTGGTCCATGCAAAGTTATAGCTGATTTGGCAAATAAAATGGGTCTTGCGACGGACCTTGCTATGAAACAATCCGTCGTTCGACCCATATTTTTTAAAAAAAAAAGAAGAAAAAGACCCAATTTTTTCTTCACTATGATCAGAAATCAAAAATTCCATCGCTCGGTCCCAAAATTCCACCGCACCCTTATAACTTTCTGTCGCTATATGATAAGTTTTTAGTAGTGAACAAACAAACTAAACTAGACTTCATACATCAGTGATAGATAGAACCTTTAAAAGTTTCTTTGTTGAAACAGGAAACCTTATTATGCTTCTAAAGCATTAATTTATTTCATAAGGTAATATGTGTTCGACCACAATATTTTTACTTTTTACTTACAATGATATATTTTTAAAGTCCGACTCCCCATTGTAACATGCAATTTCTATGATTTGACTTATTGGACCGACTCTTGTTTATAGGAAACCCTAATATTACAAAGTAGTTGTAGTGTTTCTGACTTAAGTAATTTTAAACAAATCATGTTACAAGGTAGAGTGCCCAATAACCTGAGAATTCATTAAGAAAATACGAAGTTTTGTACGATGTTATGATCCAAAATCTTTGATGCAATTCTACTATTTACATTATGATCCATGATCTTATATATATGGGTTAACTTCAATCCTAACTACCTCATAAATTCGAATTAGGATCCCGATTCTAACAACTTTGATTAGCAGTACAAAGTAGTAGCAAGAATACATTAGTTACCTTATTATGTAGGGTAAATACAAATAGACTAAAATAATTGTAGGTTTAAAATGTTGAGGAGATCCAAGGCGGGAGCTCATTTCAATCAAGATTCATGGTACACAAGTTAAACCAATTGGTGTTAAGAGGAGTTGCCCACTTAACTTATATATCATATCATTTCTCTTTATTTTTTCGATATGGGACATTTTTATTCATGGGTGAATCCCAACATAAAATGCACAAAACTTGAGCAATTAGGCCAACCAGTCTAATTGCCTTTTACTCTCTCTCTCTCTCTCTGACCAAATAGTCCAAGTTAAAGGCATGTGAGGCCTAATTAGCTTGTGTAATTAACAAAAGGAAAGTGTAAGGCTACATTTCATCGTGTATATTTTAAATTTCTATATACAATTGATTTGATTATATATATTTTGATATGTTGATGCTCATGAAAATTATGCTACATTTATCTTGTTGATTCTTATGGGCTAATTTTTGCATCGAAAATGATATGAGTTTTGGGGTAAGATATCTTTTAAGTGTCTTGTCATTATTAAGCCTATGTTATTGTGTATACTAAAATAAAATTAAAAGATATGATGGAATTTTCTATAACTACACCATCACATATAAATCGCATAAAGTTATACTTTTATACATTATTTTTTATATTTCATAACAATGTTTAAAATAAGCTTAATGGAAGAGATTGATTTGATTAGGATATTATACCTACGTAGCCCAATCTTCTTACAATTGATAATTAATACTGACTATTAAAAACACTAGTGTAAAAAGTCATTAGAAATACCAATTTGGTGAAAGATAAGACACATAAAGAGTGTCTTGAGATAAGACTCATATCATCACCCCGTATGCATACCCCCTCGGGTTTTTGGCATTAATAAAATCAATCCTGACATTTTTTAATAACAATTTACCTCCCCTGAACTTTTTATCCACTGTACTATAGTGCCTTTTCTTGCGACATTATTATTATTATTATTATTATTATTATTATTATTATTATTATTAGTATAAGAAACAAATCAGTGAGAAGAGTATTATGATAGGAAGATGAGAAGAGGAAATCACAATCATTGATTTTACATTATCTGACGGTATGTGGCACTGGCGGATCCCAGAGTTAGGTTGGGGTGGCCACCAGTAAAAAAAAGTTTAGTATAATTAGGGATAAAATTATGGGTTTTATTTGTATCTGATAAATATAATAGTATTGTGGTCACCCTTAATTAATCAGTAGACCTAAATCCGCCACTACTGTGTGATCATGCATACAAAGAAATATTATTATAGATTTCATGACCACACTCTCTAATATCAGTGCAATATACTTTATACTCCCTCCGTTCCATAATAATTATCGTCTTTGGAAATCGTGTAGCAAATTTCAAAAATTTTGACCATAAATTTTTCAATATATACAATGAATTGTTATATAAAATTACCATCATTAGATTCGTAACGAAAAATATTATCACAAAAGTATAATATTGCAATTATTAATAATATATTATGTAAACCTTTATCAATCAAACAATAATATTGAAGACCGCGAAACGGAGGCAGTACTTTACTAGTCTTCAATTTAAGTTTCTCTTGGCTAATAGGGTCCTATCATCATGGGGTAATGATCTTAATATATAATGTTGGAACCCTTTAAAATCAAGTACTATATATATTTGTACGTACTACAATCATGACCCAATTTCACTCCAAAAGCCCTTGTTATATACCATATGTTTATTTGCATTAATCCTTGCTTTTCCCAATGGCTATATATAACATAACATAATATATAATATATACTTGTTATATAATCTCCATCGTATCTAAATTCATGTGCCTCCAACTTCATCTCAATTTTCTTTTAGTCATAGTACTTGTGTGTGGCCATTTAATCATATAATGTATGCATGCTTTGGATGGCTATAGCATGGGTAGGTTCTATCTGTCTCGCCTAAATTCTTAGGCTTTTTCTTCGGAAAATTTGCATAGATCTTCCTTCATATTTACGACGTTTGTAAATTCAGTCCTGATGTTTTTGAATCAATATTACATATCCGAAGCTTTCAAACTGATTTCATTTAGCTAGTTTGTCGGAAAATTTAGCAACCTTTGTAGTGAATTTGATATGTGATGAAATTTATTTGCTAAGGGAGCGTTTGGTAAGAACCCCAGATAAATTTTTCCCAGGGAAAGTTTTCCAAGGAAAGTTTTCCATGGGAAGGATTTTCCTAAGAAACATTTCCCCTAGCCCCCCAGCTAAAAGAAAATTTTCCTATCAAAATGTAGAAAATGGTAGGTACCCTTGTAAAGTTTTTCTCAAGGTTTACATCCAAACATCGAGAAAATAAGTAAACATGGTAAAATTGATCATTTCCCCTGGTTTTTTTTACCAACCAAAAGAACCTTAATTAAAATTATCATCATTCCATCGAACAAATTCCGTCATAAATCACACATTAATTCGCTAGAAAAATTGTTAAATTCACCGAAAAATAGTTAAATAAAATTAGTTCAAAAGTTTGGATTTGGTAAATATTAACTTTAAAATGTTATGGTTGAATTTATAAATATCATAAATCGGAAAGGTTATAGGCAAATTATCCTTTTCCTTGTATGTATGGGGATGGATTCGTGTCCAAATTACATTGCTCATGCTTTTCTTAGACCACACTATTTTCATTAATTATAATTATATTTCTTGGAGGTTAATAAATATATAGCTTTTGAATATTTAATCTAACATTTGTACGTAGATGCCTATGCTTGAAAGTTGTCTATATGTTGATCCCGGTATCACTTTTGGTATCTTTCTTGGTTTGTTTTAATAATCAATCATTGTTTTGTGGGTAAGGTCCGAGAGCCCCTAGTCTCCTCTTTTCTTTTTCTCTCTAGAAAACCCTAGCCTTCACTCTTTTACAGGGGTTGCTATCAATTCTTTTGTCGATGGTAAGCCCCAATTCAATTGATTTCTACCCCAATTGTTAGTTCAATTTTACGTTTACGTAACGAAAATTAGTCTCTTCATTTGTAAGAGTTTTATTGTACCCTTATTTAGGGTTTTGGTCTCTTTCTAGAGTTTTTGTTCAGTTGGTGTGGTATAATTCGTTGGATGAAGATCAACTTTCAAATCGCTATAACACGAGTTGTGAGGTTCCATCAATAGTAAAGATGCAGAGTCATCGAAAAAAGATGCAGATTCATCGAAGAAAGATGCAGAGTCATCGAAGAAATTGGAGTCGAACGTCAGTAAGATTAGTATTAGTTATTTGAAAGTTGAATTTCATATCTTTGTTTTAGATCTACAATTGTTCAATCACAATTTTCATTGTAAGTATTGTATGACTTATTATTAATGAAATCGTTACGTTTGGTTTAGAAAAAGATCCGAGAGCACCATTTTCACCATAAGTTCTTAGGCTTTAAGATAGTGAAATCATTTCAATCAAAAAAAATAAATAAATTGATGGTTAAAGATTTGAAGGTCCAACGATGATTTTATGTTCTAACACCCCTTTATTTGAAGGTTCTTTGAGCGTGAAATGTAGATGTTGCAAAGACTTTCCCTCACCTTGTACAAACAAATTTATTTTTAGAAATTGTACTATCAAACATAACATATTTCGTCCAGTTTTCCGTTCTCACGAGGTTTACGAGCTTCACGAGCCGAGCTTCCTTGGGCGTCGCTAAGCTCGTTTATTTGACGAGTTCGAGCCTGAACCGGCTCGAGCTTATTGCGAGCCGAACTTATCCAGTTTTCCACCGAGTTGGATTGCGAGGGCTCACGAGCTGGTTTGGCTTATTGCCAACCCTATATATTAAAAACAACAAAATCCTATAATCTATACTGAGATGGAGACTCCTTTCTTAATCATACCATGTGGAAACATCTCAACCAAAAGCTTAAGCTAATGGTTGAAGCCCCATGAATAGTTGTATAATCTAACACGCCCCCTCACGTGATTGCCCTTTGGGCTTGAAGCATGGATGCTGCAAAAGTCCCTTCACCTTGCATAAATGAATATGGGAATGTTGATATTCGAACCTGAGACATCTCGCTCAGGTCTGACTCTGATACCATGTGGAATGACAATTATGAGAATGAGTTGGGATACTCTGTAATTGAGAGGCTCTAAGTTTATATATATATCAATGTACAATATACAAGATGTTCTAGAAAATTCTACACAAATATACCCTAGAATATTATATACTACCTCAGTTCCATAATAATTATCATAATTTTGAGTTTTACGGTCTCCAATGTTACTCTTTGATTGATAATTTCTTACATAATATATTATTAACAATTGCAATATTATACTTTTATGATAGTATTTTTCGTCACGAATCTAATGGTGGTAATTTTATATGGCAACTCATTGTATATATTGAGAAATTTATGGTCAAAATTTTTGAAATTTGACTGCATAATTTCCAAAAACGATAGTTAATATGGAATGGAGAGAGTAATACATAATTATCCTAGAATATTCTATCACTTAATTCATTACAAATTATTCTCATTTGATGAAATCATGAAGATGAAGTTTCATTAAAACAAATAATAGTAATCAAACATTAGCATGTATAATACTTATTGGTGAGTAATAATATAGAGTGGTACATATATTTTTTTGCTGTTTTTTAAATTTAAAGAATCTAAATTTTGATTCATAAGTCTTATAATCTAAATTTTAAAATTAAATATCATTAAATAATCTAGAGTTCAGTTAACATATTAATTATGGATGAGGTTAGAGAGACTGTCGTCAGCAAGTAAAGGTTTAGTCAAATAATAATACAAATTCTGATGATAAGATGCCCTGCAAAAGCATAATAAATCGGCTGTACACGAGTTTTTATTCGTTTATCCACTCTCATTCTTCCGTTTAGAGATTCCGTTATCTTTCTTTTGTCTCAGCTTTTTCTAATCCATCACTAATCCCATTACTAAGACAACATTCTGTTACGTGATACCGCAACTTATCACACCGCAATATACTAGTTACATTTTCACTAATATCAACACGCATTTATTATTTTCCACCGCAACTTACCGCAACTCACCACAATACAATTCCACCGTATAAAAGAACGGTGCCTAATTCATTTATTTACAAAGGAGATGTCTGGCGGGAGCCCACTTCAATTGAGGTCCATGGTACACAAGTTAAGTGAGGTTCCATCTTAAAACTAATTGGTGTTAAGTGGAGTAACCACTTGACTTATATCCCATGTGCTTTCTCATTATTTTTTCGATGTGGGACATTTTTACTCATGGGTGAATTCCAACAATCTCCCCATTCACACATGAGTCTCTTCCCCTTGATCGTAAGCCTTTTTTTTACCAAGGTTTCAAGTCACCATAAGGAGCCCATCATAGCCACACCTTACTCTTCAAAGCCGCACCCTACTCCACCTGAGTCTCATGCCACCACTCTGCCTCAAGAGTCCCAGCCACACCTTACTCCACAGAGTCGCACCCTACTCCACCTGAGTCCTATGCCACCACTCTGTGCATTCAAGAGACTCAGCCGCGTACGCGCTATGGTCTCTGCTACTGTCCATGGTGATCTTCCCGTACCTTGCGCGTACCCAACCGAACGAACCATCGGCTCTAATACCACTTGCTAGGGAGATCCAAGGCGGGAGCCCACTTCAACCGAGGCTCATGGTACACAAGTTAAGTGAGGTTCCATCTTAAAACCAATTGGAGTTAAGAGGAGTAGCCCACTTGACTTATATACCATGTGCTTTCTCTTTACTTTTTCAATGTGGGACATTTTTACTAATGGATGAATCCCAACATTGTTTACTCAAGATGGAAACATTTTTGTATGGGCCATTTGGTATCTAATTCGTAATTTATTACATGTTTTTGGAATTTGTATGATTCAAACAGTGTGATTCTTCACTTACAAATATCAAGTTGTTCTCTCTCAATTAGAGTTAGAAATGGGTGACTCAACACACTTATTGACTTGAACCGAACGTGGAAGTTCGTGCAGCGATTTGTGGCTTCTATTTCTATTTTCATCTCCTTATTTTTCTCAATTCTTATAAAACAAACGTGAAAATTCTATTATCCATTATTATATTCTCATTTCCACTCCCCAACTTCCACATATTTCGCCATTTTATTTCAGTTTCCATAGAATAATTTTGGTAAAAACTTCATGGGTAAAAGTTAAATTTTGATAATTTTTGGTAACTTTTGGTAAATTTTGATAATTTTTGGAAAATTTATTCCAATATATCAAAATTAATTTTTTTTATTTTTTTAAGTTTGATAATTTTTGGTAAATTTTGGTCAAAACTAATAAATTTGGATAATTTGAAATTACCCATAAATTTGACAAGGCCTTATGGAAATTCTATCACCAATTATTGTATTCTCATAGTCAACTCTTGCATATGCCAAATGACTAATATGGATTTCGTTATCACGAGTTGGGATGGTACGTAGATTATTCAAGCTAAATCCACCAATTTAAGAGTAGCTTCAATTTCAGTAGCCGAGGCAACAACTATAAGAAATAAAGTTCGTGCAGCGAGTGATGGTAGGTGAAAATCAAGTGTTCGTTGAAGTTTGAATGAAATTCTTATTCCTTGGGAGATTCAAACTTTAGTGACGGATACCGAACTTTTTCTTAGTATATGCAACCAAATTCTTGTTAAACATATTCATTGCAAACGTAATCTAGCGACACATTGGATAACTAAGCCAAGTATTTCTTTTTCTTTTTTTTTTCCTCTGTGTTGTGGAATACTACACCAAGTAAATCTTTCTGGTTTATTCTTATAGAGGACAAATTAGACAGAACCCATCGCTAGAAAAAGTTCGGGTCTAGGTAAATTCGAGTCGGTCAAATTTGGTCATGTCAAAATTCGGGCAAGAAGTTGATATCCAAACCTTTTTTTTTGTCGAATAATTTGGACAAAGCTAAATTCAGGTTAAAACAATAGAAAAATAGAAATATTATGTCCAAATGCTTGATCAATTCGATCCATGTCAAAATCTTGTTTAGATCAAACCGGGATTTCCCCTAATCGGACAAAGTTGGGTATCTAGGTTGGACAAAATTTTACTAACCCTAGTTGAAACCTTGAGAAAAATGTTGTCTAACTATTGTATTCCTCGATAATCCTTACCATTTCCAAAATATAAAAAAATCTACTTTAGCCAAGTCAAATTATCCAAATCAAAGGTGACTGCAATTTATTACATATTTCTGGAGCATGTGCTCCAAAAATGGTCATTGTTCACTTATGGAGCGTTTGATAGGAACTCTAGGAAAAAAGTTTTTGAGGAAAATTCTACATGGGAAGTTTTCCATAGAAAATATTTCCCTATGAAAAATTTTCCTTAGCCCCCCCCCCCCTTCTAAGGGGAAATTTTCCCTAGGAAAATATAGGAAATGGTGGGTCTCCCGTAAAACTTTTCCAATGTCAACCTACATCCAAAATTCCAAATATAAAAAAATAAGTTAATCTGAAAAAATTGACTATTTCCCCATAATATTTGACCAACCAGACATACCCTTACACAGACTACGTTGATCACTTTCAATAGCATAATTATCACTTACACATACTCGGAACATATACTCCCTCCATATACACATAATACATACTAAATCTGACATAATTATCACTTTCAATAGCATGTGCTCCAGATATTTATAAGTGAACAATTATAGTTATATGAGTGAACAATCTAATATCTGCGGTAAACAATTGAATATATGTGTGCCGGTGAACAATCATACCATCTGGAGCACGTGCTACGGGTACACCTAATAAATTGCAGTTTATAAGGGGCAAAATGTAGTGCTACAGTAACCGACCAGATAAATATCTGGCAAATATATTATTATGCATGCATAACTATCTTAATCCATCTAATTAATGCATGGTAACATGGCCAATTGGAAATTCAAATTAACACAGAAAGCCCCTGGTTTTGTAGAAATCTAATCTTTTACACTTCCAAATCCAGAAATGTTTCTTTTTTTTCCTTTTTTTTAAGTGTTCCAAGTGATGGTCCACATTACTAATTATAGCTTAAAATATTATGGGTTGATATATCTACATATATTAATTGTTGTTAGTGGTGTGTCATTAATATGTTTCAAGTACAGATTTTTGTATTTGTCTATAACTTTATATCATCTCTTATCATGTCATTTTGTACAGTTGCTTTTGTCTTGTTTCACCGAAAGAGGAGCTTGCTAGGTAGATCAAATGTATGTAGAAAACTTGTTAAAATCTCGATCCTATGATTGTATGATTTTATGATTCAAAATCCTCGATGTGATTCTACCATTTACATTTTGATCCACGATCCTATGTGGGTTAATTCCGATATCAATTACCGCATGACTTCGAGTAAGGATCCTGATTCTAACAATCTTGATGTAGAGGTGGTATTTGAATTCATACGTCTTATGTTATTTTCTTTTTTCGATAATTCGAGGTAAAAAAGTTAAGAAGTTCACATCAAAGGATGGATAGAGTTATAAAAGTAACAGCAAAATAGCGAGAAGAAAACAACAAAAATCAGCTTAAACAGTATCATAATGAAAGCAACACACTCAAAATTGATCCTGCAAATGAGTTTTCCTTTGCTCATGCAGCATCTTCTTAGAATCACACACCGATTTCCTTCTATTGTCCATGATCAGATTCTTCATACATCTTATGTTATAGAATTTCATATGTATTAGGCAAACTTTTGCACAGGTTATTAGGTTTTAAAATTCTCGTCTTGGAATTGTTTATTAGAATATACTAAAATGTCCGAAACTTACCAAAACTTACCGTACCTACCAAAAGTAACATTCAACATACAAATCGAAAATTACCGAAAGTTACCGGAACTTATCGAAATTTACCAAAACTTTTTAAATTTTGACCATAAATTATAATAATTTTAAAAATGTTAATATAAAATCAAATAATCATTTACCAAACACACTAAAATACACTTAAAATTATAATCCCTCAGTTCCAAAAAAATTGTCTATGTTTGACTAATAAGGTCAAACTTTATAAATTTTGACCACTAATTTATCAAATTATATATTGAGTTATTATATGAAAATTATTTTCATTTGATTATAATCTTACTTGGAGGGTGAAACTCTAGCCTCCTCTTTTCGTTTTCTCTCTAAAAAAACCCTAGCCTCCTCTTTTCGTTTTCTCTCTAGAAAACCCTAGCCTCCATTTCCTTGGAGGGGCTGTCATCGATTTTTTTGTCGATGGTAAGCCCCAATTTGATTGATCTCTATCCCAATTATTAGTTTGGTTTTACGTTTCCGCAAAAAAAGTTAGTCTCTTCTTTTATAAGAGTTTTTTTGTACGCTTATTTAGGGTTTTTAGTATCTTTCTAGAGTTTTTGTTCAGTTGGTGTGATCTAATACGTTGGATGAAGATCGACTTTCAAATCGATATAGCATGGGTTGTGAGGTTCTCCAAAGATGCATAGTCATCGAAGAAATTAGATGCAGAGTCATCAAAGAAATCGAAGTCGAACGTCAGTAAGATTAATATTAGTTATTTGGAAGTTGAATTTCATATCTATATTTTAGATCTACAATTATTCAATCACGATTTTCATTGTAAGTGCCGTATGACTTGTTATTAATGAAATCGTTATATTTGGTTTCAAAAAAAAAGTGCAAAATTAACAATTCAAATATTATATTAAAGACAGTTTAAAAGCAAACTAGACAAATTTTTTAGGGATATTGGATGACGATATACCGACCTATAGGGGTATTGGATTGTAATATATCGACCTTTACTATTGGACAACAATATCCCTTACCTTTATACTTATGTGAGATTATTATACCAACAGTAGATTAAGGGGTGGTGACTGGTTAACTAGTATCTGTTCTGACGTGACAGGCGGAGGGAAAATAACCAACTCTTGCCCAATAATCCCATTAACCCCTCCGTTTTTCTCACTAACCCATATTAAAAAAATCAGCCCTAACACAGTGACTAACGGGGGTGGTGAGCCGGTCTTCGTACCAGCGTGACACACAACCAACCAATGTCTTGTAATGTAGGTTAGTGAAAAAAACTAAGGGATTAATAGGGTTATTGGCCTGGGATAGTTTTTTTTTTCCTTTGCCAGCCACGTTATTGCGCATGGGGACCGATTCACCACCTCCTAGTTACTGTTGGTATAATAATGTCACATAGGTATAACGGTCAAGCATATCGTTGTCCAATAATAAAGGTTGATATATTACAATCCATCATCCCTAAAGATTAGTATATTATCATTCAAAAACCTAATTTTTTAAGCATTTAGCAATCCATTGATGGTAACTTCGCATACAATTAAGGCCCTGTTCTTTTCTGCGGTTGTCAAACTGCGGTGTCACAGCATACCGCAATTTGCCACAACCCACCACACTTCACCACACACCATTGTTTTTCTCTCTCCTCACTTTTCTTCTCTACTTTTTACATTCTCTCTCCTCACCTACCCCACATACCAATAATCCGCCACAATTACAACGCAACCCGCCACAATTTCATCACATCACACCGCTAAATACCGCAGAAAAGAACATGACTTAAAAAAAAAGTGCACAAATTTGTCCTTTTTTAAATTTGATGGATTTATTGTTCATATATATTATTAGCTCTAGTTCCGATATCGACTTATTCATATATGATATATCTCACCGACATGAATTTTATATTGTTATAATTTATAAATCTTAATTATGTACATATCCAAACCCAACCAACTAAATAGGGAAATTTTCTGTCTCATTTAATTTGGTCAAGTTTGGTGTTCTTCAATTATATATGAAATACTAGTACATACCTCTAAATATCTACCAAGAGCAAACTCAGTCCTCAAAACACTGTTTTCCCAAAAATATATATTCAAAAAGTCAAGACCCTACATAAGTTAACTTGTATAGATGTCCCCTATAGAGATCGGGATATTAATGCGGAGATTGAATGTAAGGTTGTTATTGTAAGAAAGATTTACGGTAGGAAGACTATTGGCAATCAACTTGGATCTCGGATAAATTTGAGTTAGGGAGTGTTTGGTAGAAACCTGGGAAAAATTTCTATGAGAAGTTTTCTATAGGAAAGATTTACTTGGGAAAAAATTTTCTTAGCTCCCCCTAAGTGGAATTTTTCCTAGAAAAATGGAGAAAATGGTGGGCTCATCGTGAAAACTTTCTGGAAGTTAACCCGCATCCAAACATGGGGAAAATAAGGCAACCCAGGAAAATTGATCATTTCCCCGAGGTTATTGACCAACCAAACGCACCCTTAGTTAAATTCGTGTAAATGTCGAAATTCGAACGAAAATTTTATGTTCGGACCTGGTTTTCGGATCGGACTGGTCGGAGAATTCGGACGGAACTAAATTCATGTTCTTTCAATGTCAAAAAGGTATACGGGTATCAAGCAAGGTTATTAAAATCGGGATCCTAACTCGAAACTACGGGGAAGTTAGAATCGGAATTTAGCCCATGTAGGATCGTGGATCGTGTGTAAATTGTAGGATCGTTTCGACGATTTTGGATCATAAAATCGTAGGATCGTAAATCATGATCGGGATTTTAATAACTATGGTATCAAGTTGTAGTGGAGTACTCCAAAACAGTTGCCAAAAAGAAAAGAATGCAAAATGATTGATTTTTTTTTGGAGTGACCTGTAGTTTAGATGATACTCCCTCTATTTGTGATTATGTTCTATTGTGATATTATTTGTTCTCTTTGGAAATTATGTAGTCAAATTTTTAAAAATTTGACGATATTCTCAATATATGACTTGTTAAATAAAATCTACTACCATTTGATTCATCATGAAACATATTATTACTATCCTACAATTATATAATATTGTACTTGTTAATATGATATTATATAAGAAATTATCAATGAAATAGTAACATTGGAGACCGTAAGAGTCAACTAAAGAACAAATAGTATGAAACGGAGGGAGTATGTTTTTGCGGATCTAGCTTTGGCCATATCTTTTTAGTTGTAGTGAGTCTTGTCTGACGATCATTTTTTTTATTTCCGGATCTTTGGAGCATCTTTCATGTAAAGTTTATTAGCTGACTTTCTATTTTAAATGGATAATAATATATTGACCTTTAGGGATATTGGATTATAATATACTGACATTTACTATTGGACGTCAATATTTCCGACCTATATACCTAAGTGACATTATTATATCAATAGTAACTAATTAGGGGGTGGCGAACCAATCTCCATGCTGACGTGGCTGGTAGACAGAAAAAACGTTCCCCAACCCGCCAATAACTCAGTTAACCCCTCCGTTTTTATCACTAGCCCACATGACAAGACATAGGTTGGTTGTGTGCCATGTCAGTACGGTAACCGGTTCATCATCCCCTTAGTCACTGTGTTGAGGCCAATTCTTTTTATGTGGGTTAGTAAGAAAAACGGATGGGTCAATGAGCTACTGGGCAAGGGCCAGTTATTTTCCCTCCTTCTGCCACATCAGCACGGAGACGAATTCACTAGTCACCACCCCTTAATCACTTTTGATATAAAATTTCACATAAATATAAAAGTCAGAGATATTGTTGTCTAATAATAAAGGTTAGTATACTACAATCCAATACCTCACAAGTTGGTATATTGTCTTTAATATATACTACCTCCGTTCCAAATTAATTGTCACTTTGACTAAATTTTGACCGTTAATTATTCACACATTATAATGAATTATAATATGAAACTACTGTTAAAGATATTTTCCTAACAATTATAATTGAGGTAATTTTATATTGTAATTCATTGTAATTTGTGAATAATTAACGGTCAAAATTTAGCCAAAGAAACAATTAATTTGGAACGGAGGAAATATATATATATATATATATATATATATATATATATATATAAGAAAAAAAACCTTTTTATATGCAAATGGATCATGAATGAGTGGATTTATTTTTTTGGCAACCCTATTGAATGCCACAACATGACTGGTCGAAATATATATCCAACACCCAACTGCTTGTCATTATTCACTCATATACACTCACTTTAATTTGTTTGCAAATTGAAACCGTACGTAGCCTGGCAAGTTTGTCCCTTGGCACTTGCTAGGGTTGTCAAGTAATTTTCAGATCCGAAAATCGGAGGCGAAGCCAGTCATTATATAGAAGGTATATTCATAAACTAGTCCGAATAATTTGGGGGCTATAATATCGAAAACTATGCCGATTTTATATAACTTATAATTTTATATGATCAAAAAATAACTTGTATGTAAAAAGTCGAGGAGAGTTGTTGATCGAAAGAAAAAATGATTGGGTGCAAAGACAATATTTCACTTAATTATCTCGGTTGTCCGAATCTGAACTTAGGCTCTTCCAAATTGTCTGACTTTGAAAAAAGAACAGAAAAGAATCATACGTAGCCTAGCAAGTTTGTCCCTTGGGGCTTAATTAGTAGAATTGTCAAGTAATTTTCAGATCCGAAAATCGGGGCGAAGCCAGTCATTATATACCTTTGTATATCCGTAAACTAGTTCTTATAATTTGGAGGTTATAATAATGAAAATCATGTTAATTTTATATGATTTATAATTTTACATGGTCAAATAATAACTTATGTGTAAAAAGTCGAGGAGGGCCGCCACACCCCTCCTTAAAACTCCGTCTAGTTCGATCTAAAGAAGAAAAAAAATCGGGTGCAGACACAATATTTTACTTATTTTCGATTGTCTGAATCCGAACTTAGTCTCTTATAAATTACTCCCTCCGTTCTTTTTTATCTGTCGTTTACGGTTTTTAGTGTGAATTTTAAATTAATAATTTATAATATAAAACTTTTATAGAAAAATATAATATTATATTTTTTTAATAGTATTTTTTATTACGAATCTAATGATATCAATTTTGTATGATGAGTGTAATTAAGATATTAATGATCAAAGTTTTTGCCACAATTCCCTAGGCGACAGATAAAACAAAACGGTGGTAGTACCTAACTTGAAAAAAAAAACAAAAAGAATTGGTACCAAACATCATTTTTTTTTCATCCAATAGATACGATTCGACCAGATTGAAAATTGGATTATAGACCCATAAGGACCATGCATGCTCCCATACTCCCAGGTTTGCCTAATTATGAGCATTTCCCAATAATTATATGGTACACCTTAGCGCACTTTCTAAATCCTCCAATATGTTAAATTTTAATAAAATAATTCATCAATATTATTAATAAAATTTATTGTAAATTTATCAAAATTATTAATTGTAAATTCATCAAATTTTTTAGTTTAACATTTTTTATACAAATTCATCGCATCAAGAATTGGCTTATTTTAATACATATAGTGAGGCTAGGTAGATCCAACCCAATTAATGTACGTACGGTATAATTGGCCTTTTCCACAAAATTGATGAACAATGTAATTTGGGAGCATGAGGTTCCTATAATGTTGAGAGTATAATCCAATGTCCAAATTTAAAATATGAAAATGATAAACATTTTGATGCAATATAGTTAATAATCTTCTTGCATTTTATTTAAATCACTCATAAAGTTAAATGTAAGTATATGTGAATCATTATAAATGTATCTTTCATTACTTTGAGGGTTATTACAACTTATAAACAAGATAAAAATAATTATTTATATATATTTTTCATAAATATAAAACTATGCATAAAATTTGCATTTTCTACTATGATTGATAAAATGAGGCTATAATTATTCATATCTTTTTTACCTAACTAATAAGTATTATACTCTTATATATGGTTGATAAATACATACAATTATTAAAGAAAATATTATTAAAAATTACAAAAAATGTGAAATACGGACAATTCAAGATGGTTATTAACCATCTTGAACCAAGACCATGGGCGGACCTGAGGGTATGCCAACATTGACCCCGATCACCGTTAACCCCAAAAAAGATTAGTATAATTTGGAATAAAAATTATAAATTTTTATATTTATTATATAAAATAACAGTGTATTGGACACCCTTAATAAGAAGGTTGAGATCCGCCACTGACCAAGACATGTATCATTAATGTCCTTTAAAATAACTTAAATTTTGAATTTTTGAGAACCATATCCCCTATGCCCTTCATTTTCCAACTCCTATATATAGACATACCACCTTGCTATAGTTTTCATACAAACTCAACCTCTTCTTTACTCAAAATCTAAACATGGCTTCTAAAGCTCTTCTTCTTGTGTTGGGTCTTTTTGCTGTCATTCTCCTCATTGCTTCTGAAGTTTCTGCAAGTGACTTGGCTAGTCATGAACCCAAGAGTAAGTTTATCCATTTTATGAACATTTTTCATGAGGTTTTTGCATCCTACTTAAGTTCTTAATAAGTATAAACTAAGACAAAAGTTGGTTGTAGAAGTTGGTAGTAGACTGATGTTGCAATTAGCACTTGTAGCCGGTGACGAATTTTGCTTTTTAAATTAAGGGTGACCAATATATTATTATACTTAATAAATATATATTTGATAAAGTTTATATCAAATTATGCTAAAATTTTAATTTTTTTTTTTAAGTTCAGGATGTTCATGGACACCTCTAGCTATGTTACTCATATTTTAATGGTATATACCCTAATATTAATTTTGAGAAAATTTTTCTAGAATTTTGAGAAAATTTTTCTAGAATTTTGAGAAAATTTTTCCAGAATTTTGAGAAAAAACTTCTTTGGAAAAATTTCATGAAATTGAGTACAAAATAATAGGTCCCACGTTAAATTTTATCATCCATCAAACACTACCAAATATAAAAGAAAATTAGATCAACTTGAAAAGGTGACCAATTGTTTAGGAAAAATTTACAAACCTCACCATGGAACAAATTTTTTTATTTCTCATATCAAACAATAGTGGCAATAATAGTTAATGACAATAATAATGCATGTTTTGTACTTTTTTAAAATGTTGACTAAGTTCTTTAATTTTCCTTGTTAATTTATTGACTTTTTCGAACCATACCTAAATTTACACATTCCTTAACCTGTTTGGCCCATTGTCTCTCAAAACTTTTACATATTACTATCACAGTCACAACTTTTTTGCATAAATGTTACGTACATTTACAACTTCTTAGCATGTATATCCTATTTTACTCTACCTTACTTTATCGTACGCAAACAATATGCCCTTTAAAATATGACGGATTACGTACATTTACAACATCCTGCATGGATGCAAATCCTAATTTATCCAACCTTGCTTTACCAACGCAAACAACATGGCCTTAAAGACATGACGAATTGTTTTGCAGAGGTAAGCGGTGCAGAAAAGGAAACAGACTCTAAGATGGAAACAGAACAATATGGTGGTGGCCGATATGGTGGAGGAGGATACCCCGGTGGTGGTTACCCTGGCGGTGGTGGTGGTTACCCTGGTGGTGGCTACCCTGGTGGAGGTGGTGGTTACCGTAGAGGATACTGCCGCTATGGATGTTGCTACCGTGGATACCGCGGTTGTGCAAGGTGTTGCTCTTATGCCGGAGAGGTGGCTGAGGCACAAGTTGAGACCAAGCCTCATAACTAGGAGGGAAAATTAATGAAGGACCATCATGGTCAAGCTATAAATGCTCTTTTGTGTTCAAGAATTGTGTTGTCGTTGTGGGTCTGCAGGAATCAGTTTATCCAAGCAGTTCTGTTTATATACGTAAGGAGGGTTGCATGCATCTAAATTCTTCAGACCGGATTCAACGTGTTTTTTCTTAGGGTTTGTTGTTGTTTTAATTGTAATGTCGATCTATGCTAGCTAGTATCAATGTTATGTATGTGTTAAATAAGGGTCAGCTCGATGTGTAGTCGATCTGTACTCTATGTAAGAAATAATGAGTTAGCTAGCATTGTGTGTTTTTTTTTTTTGGGAAATGTAACTTTGCGGTCTAATTATGATGAATGTATGAATTATGACAAGTTCCTGCTTTTATCATTAGAATTTAATTGTGACTCATTTTCAGTGTTTTAGTGGATCATGTGCTTAACTTGATTTTGGGAAGCTATTGAAAATTTGAATATCTAGAAACTTCATATCCGACAAGGGAATGAGTGAGAAGAAGGTGGCAGGGGTAAGTGGATCACGGATAGTCCCTAAAAAATAGGGTTTTTGGATGCTAATATACTGAATTTTTGGGGCATTGGACAATAATATACTGAACTTTAACCTTGGACAATAATACACTGTGCTTTGGGGGTGTTGAACAATAATGCACCCAAAACGATTTCGGGAGTGGCTGACTTGGTGACAATCCTACTTAGCAGATAGAGGAGATGAATTGACCCAAAAATATTTAAATTTATGACATGTCAGTTAATTCACACACAAGCAAAGGGAATCAACTTTGAAAAGAGTAAAAAAAAAACATAAAATCACATTTGTTTAAACGTGTTTTCGTTGAGAGATTGTTGTTGTAATTGTATAAAATCACATTTGCTTGTGTAGATTAGCTGACATGTCAGAAATTTAAATATAATTTAGCCAATTTATCGTCTCGGCCCGCCCCGTAAGATCGCCACCAAGTGAGCCACCATCGAAATCGTTTCGGGTGCATTATTGTCCAACGCCCCTCAAAGTTCAGTGCATTTTTGTCCAAGGTCAAAGTTCAGTGTATTATTGTCCAATACTCCAAAAGTTCAGTATATTAGCATCCAAAAGTCCTTAAAAATATGATTTTATTTATATTTATGAGGGTATTAATTTTCAAAACTTTATCCTTACCTGTTGTGATAAATTCCTAAATTCTAAAAACTTCACTCAAGTATAGTTAAGCGAAGGCTTTTTAACTTATTCTTTTGAGTGTCCCAACTATCTAACTATTTCCAAATATTTCTAACATTTCTTGGTGAAGTTTTAGCCTGGTGGTTAAGATTTCAGCCTTGGGTACATTAGGTCTCACATTTGAATCCTTCTCCCCCCAAGTAGTTACCTTGTTTTTAACTTTGTATAATTAAAATCCATAAATAGGATAAAGTTTAATGCTACATAGAACAGCAAAAATAGACGGCAAAAAGAAGACAATAAAATAGAACCTAACAACTAAAAATAGAAACAATTGCATCACAAACTCAACCAATACAATGCCATCACTCCAAGAAATACCCAAATTTTCTTTTTAGCAACTCTCTTGAAGTGTTCCTTTGTTGTACGATCATTACAATGACTTCTAAACCATAAACTCTTGTTACTATAATCCTTCTGCAAGCAAACTCCACGTCAATATATGCAAAATCTTTAAGTTTTCCAAGAGTTTCATTTGAAGTACACTTAACATTGAAAGTAGTTTCCATAACCCTCCTCCGCTTGGACTTTAACAAAACCTTTTCTTTTTGCTTCCTTCTAACGTTAACTTTCGAGCTGGCCAAGATGGTATCCTTGAGTCCAGAAGAAATATCAGACACTGATTGGATCATAGATAAAATGTCCTCACTGTCAATGAACTCATGTCTAGAAGACACACCCTAATGCATTCGCAAAATGGAAGAAGTCAAACCATGAAAACCAAGGGCACCTGAGACAGCTTTTTGTTGACACAAACCTACACAAACTAGGTTAGAAATTGTCCGATTTAAGTCTAAAGAGTCAACAAAGTCACCACATGGTTAACAATAGGAGGAGACTTCCCGGTTATGAGAAACTCTTCTTGGAGATGGATGTGGCCAATGAAACAGTTACCTTCTTTAAAATGCTAAAAAGTCTCAAAAACTGAATGCTATTATTATTCATAATTTTGGCTAATTTTTTGAAAATATTGAACCTGAAGAGATCCAACCAGGTGACATTCAACCCGGACTGACCCGAGTCGAATATCTCCCGCTTTTTCTCTTGAAAGATCGAAATATATCTTTCATTCAAATTATTTGCCTTTCAAAATATAATCCTATCTCACAAAAGAATTAGCGCTGAAAAAAAATGGGTTTGGGTCAAATTCGAGTCGGTCAATGTTCAAATTTGGACAAAAAATTAATATCCGGACCAACTTTTTTCGGGTCTAATCACATCGGACAATTCGGGCGGGGCCTATCTTCGGATTGAAATCAGGTTCATACAATAGAAAAAAAAAACTTTATGTTCAAATATTCGTCAATTTAGTCAACATCATAAATTTGGACTAAAAATTAATGACCAGACTCAGTTTTTCTGATCGGATAAATTCGAATATTTGAGTCAAGACAATTCTGTCAACTCTAAAAAAAATAAAAATAAAGCTACCTGCCCGAATTACCCAACCCAGATGGTCGCAACCCAAACCCGACTCTCACATCAAATTTGGCTCTCGAAAATTAGGGTTTTTGGCTGATTCGCCTGATTGTGCTCACAGAGTTGCAACTTCGCATCATTGCGTGTTTCTCCCTTCGTTGATTCCGATTCCGACGAAATTCTGAGAATGAAGAGCAGGAAATCGAGCTTTGGCGATGGAGTCGATGATCGAGGAGACAGATTTGGCCATGGAAGCGACGGCAAGAAGACTTGGAAGATGAAGAAAAACATGCAGAGATTGGGAGGTCATGGTGCTGGACTTTCTCTTGAAGCTTTCGCCAATGCTAAATCCAGAAACTCTGCTTACAATCCTGCTTTGTTAAGTACGCTCTCTCAATCTCTCTTTCTCTCTGAGTGTTTGATGATGATTAGGTTGAATTTTGATTGTTGATAGGTTTTCTGTTTTGATTATACTGTTTACTGATTGAGGAACCTATTTGGTTGAGAATTGAAAATGCATGATTTGATTGTAATTGTCCAGCGTAGTTAAATCGAGAAGATGATGCTTGCAACTTTGTTTGATTTACAATATTCTCTCTGAGTGATTGATGATGAGTAGGTTGAATTTTGAGTGTTTCTGGTGTTGTTGATAGGTTTTCTGTTTTGATTATAATGTTTTGCTGATTGAGGAACGTATTTGGCTGAGAATGGAAAATAAATGATTGTAATTGTCCAGATTAGTTCAATTGAGATGATGATGCTTGCAACTTTGTTTGATTTACGCTCTCGCTCTGAGTTTTTCATGATGGGTAGGTTGAATTTCTATTGTTTCTGGCGGTGTTGATAGGTTTTCTGTTTTGATTGTATTGTTTACTGATTGAGGGACCTATTTGGCCCAATTACGAATGAAAAATACACTAGTTTAGTTCTCCAATCGAAATGAATGTCTTTGTAGTAGAAAAGAGTAGATGATTTGTGTATCTTTGATGTTTGGATTCAGTTAATTAGGAAGATTGGCAAGTTGGCTCTTAAAACTCTATGATGTTTCGGGGGGAATAAGTGGTTAAGTAAATGGACATGTAAATATGTGTATGGATCAGTAATAGGAGTACTCTATGCCTTAAGAATCATGAAAGCTTCTCTGGATATTATGTTGGAAGATTTTAGTGGGCTTTGTGGTTGCCAGAGTGATTCGCTTTACAAAAGATTTAACAATGGCCACAAACCCCATTGTTCATAAGCTTGTTAAGATCACCAATGTACTCATTCACACGCTAACTCAATGACAATTTTGAAAAGTGGTCGAAATCCTCAACACGAAAGGTTATGTGCAAGTGAAAAATTACATTATTGAAAATAAACAACCTAATATATGCAAGTGAACAATGAACCTATTTGGGGCACAGACTCCAGGAGCATGTAATAAATTGCACAGGAGAGAGGACTTGAACTTTCCTAGAACCCTTATTCAAGACCGCTTCAAACAGAGTATTTCTATCTTGATAGGAGATTAGAGGAGTGTTAAGTGACTTGCTCCTCGCCTCCAAAAGTTGTCCTTAGGCGAGAACTCTAGGTTTTCTCTGCATTTGGATGACAACCTCTTTTCTGTGCTAAAATGCTTAAGGGTATAAGGTTGCTGAAGTTGCTTTTGGATGACGTCCATGGTTTCTCCAAGGCAAGGTGAGGAACTTGTAAAAGAGAACTATTAGAGCTTTTGTTTCATTCATTAAGATGACACCCATGTTATAAAGAACCGTACAACTTTAGTGCAAGCAATGACTTACGTTCAGTTTCCTCATATCTTGGTTTCTACTTGGAATTTGAGGTGTATGATGTAGCTCGTCAAAAAATAGACACCCAAGACTCTCCAACTCTCCAACTATGTGTAGACCAAGATGAAGGGAGCTCGCTTCTTCAAACATGTACTAGTTGGAGCAATTAACTCTGATTGTCTATGGTTGGGATATGTTATTGATGCTTGGATTTTTCTATTTGTGTGTTTAGAGAAGAAAAGAGAATTCTACAAGAATGCTAAACATGTGAGCAAGTACAAGAAAATGCTCAAGCAACAAGGTCAAACAAATGATCCATCCTCGTCTGCTCAATACACCAAGGTTGGTACTCCCTTGTCATTTTCGACATTGTTCCATGAGTTCAGTTTGTGCATTTCTTGACGTAAGTGTGGGTTTCAGTTCACGGGGAGAAGACTGCCTCCATTTGGATCTCCCAGACCGCATTCAAACGTGTTTCCTCTAAGAGTTTGTTGTTGTATAATGTAAGTGCGGTTGTGGGTGCAGGTGAATGAGAATGAGTCTGGGAACCCCGATGAGATGTACAGCAAGAAAGGTAAGAAAAAGCAAAAGGAACCGTATCGTTTGAAAGAGCTGTACGAGACGAAGCGGGAAGAAGAAGAGAAAGCAAGGATGGAAAGAGAAGCGATCTTCAAAGAAAAGAACGAAGCCCGTGAACGAGCTGAAGCCCGTCGAAAAGAATTGAGGGAGAAGATGTTCAAGAAGACAAAGAGAGGTCAACCCGTCATGAAGTACAGAATCGAGCACATTTTGGAGACTCTTCAGGGTTCCAAAACATAAGTCATTGCGTCGTGTCTATCTGTAACATAACCAACTAAAAGCTTTCGGAGAGGTATTTTTGTCCTTGTAATCTGCAAGTGATGCCTCTTTATGATCCTTAGATTGGAATGTAATTTCAAGCTAATACTGTAGGAAGTGTTTATTAAATTGTAGTAATTGATCAGTCTTTTTGATGTTTTTCTCTCTTTCTTGGAACTGTTATTATTGTCTTCTGAAATGCAGTGGATATTTCGCAATATTTGTTTTAGCCTTTTAGTTAGCTATAAGATATTCACATCCCTGACATAGACCTGCAGGATACAATTCCACCCAGACCCTAAAATGCCAAAATTAATGAACCTAAGATGGACCTGAACCCAAAATGACCCAAACCGATACCAACTTGACCCTGAATTTATCTTTTACTAAAGTTCTTATTTTTTATGAGATAGAAGGTGACCCAAAATCAAACTGACGCAAACCTAATCCAAGTCAATCCAAGCCAACCGGAACCAATACCAACTTGATCCTCAATTTATCTTTTACTAAAGTCATTCGGATTTAGAGATAATCTTGTCTGATAAAAAATAAGGTGCCCCAAAATCAAACTGACCCAAACCTAATCCAAGCCAACCCAACCCAACTCAAACCGAACCAATACCAACTTGACCCTCAATTCATCTTTTATCAAAGTCGTTCCGTTTTTAGAGATAATCTTATCTGATAAAAAATAAGGTGACCCAAAATCAAACTGACCCAAACCTTATCCAAGCCAAACCTAACCCAACCTAAACCTTGTTCACTCGAATTGACCCAACCCAAATTCACTACGTATCATTGTGCAAAAAAGCACTTTCATAAAACCAAACAAGTTTGAAATAAGTATGTAGTCTATTTCAGCAAAATCTCAGGAGCAGAAGACAAAATGGGTAGTTAATCCATGAAATCTTTTCGGCTATTACATCAAAATGTCGAAAATTCAGCCGCACCTACACGCCCCGTGAACCGAAACGCAGCTTAATACAATCTATGCGATGACAATACAGAAACAAACCACATGCGACGGTCCTCATTTCACAACACCAGACCATCAAATTTCCATATATCAAAATTCCAAATGCATTAAGATACATGAACACAAATACCACCGCACCACTCCGACAAACTGAATCATGAAGCTACTACTACAATAAGAATAATGCCCCAAAAGCCCGAATATACGAGTAAGTCAACTTCATGGGGAGCATAACATTAACAACTGCATGCTCAACACATACAAACGTCGCTCGAGAAAAAAGACTTAAGAATTCTCGGTTGGCTCCTCCGGGTTCGAGTCCGATGGGCTGACAGTCTCTTCAACGGTATCCATGTCCATGGTGGTCACACTCGAACCATCATCAACCTTATCGTCAACTTTATCGTCGTCAACTTGAGCTTCGACTTCCGACATCACCTCGTCCGTGTCTGCTTCTCTGTCGGCAGTCATCGGTTCGCCGCCGTTTTCGACGGAAGTGGTGGGATGAGGCGGCTGCGGGGGAGTCTCGGGTTGAGGAGGCTGCACATCATCCTCAACTTTCTCTTCGGGGGCGATTGATGCTTGTGTTGTTGAGGACGGGTGTGGGTCCGTGGATCTTGTTAGCGTGCTTGTCACCAACAGGTTCTGTTCCAATGAATAAACTTCATCTCAGAAAGGTCGGTAGCAAACGGTTTTAAATCTTGGGTCAATTGGAACTAGTCTCTCTAAATTACAAAATTTCGGTGGTAACGCTGCTATATCCGACCCCTCCATCCGACCCCTCCGTACCTTACCTAGGCAAGACTTTGGGGTATTGGTTTTGGCCCTGTTCGGCAAAATTAGTGTTTTAGATAGCTGATAGCGGTTTATGTAGTGTATAGCGGTTTAAGCAACGGATAGCGTTTTAAGTAGCGAATAGCGGATGACTGTTTAAATAAGAACTGTGTTTAGTAAATTTAGCAGTTCAATTAACAGATTAATATGAATTAACATAAAAGGGTATCAATAATTTCCAAAGATAAAAGTTACAAAGGGTATTTTTTGACCGAAAAATATGAAACGCTACTCAAAACACTAAACGTTAACTTTATTAGCGTTTCACAAAACGCTCTTTAAAACGCTAAACGCTCCTCAAAATGCTAGTTTACCGAACGCTAATATTTATGCAATTAGAGTTTTGACTTGGTCAAGACGCTAAACGCTACCCCAAACGCTATTGCCGAACACAGCCTTTATCTCCACAATCTATATAATATTTTTTCGATTTAGATTGTAATGGACTAAAGTGAAATGTTTCATTGAACCTCCTCTACTTCTCTTCCATGGAGTAGCAGGTAGTGAACAAGTTCTCAATCTTGGGTCCATTGGAACTAGTATCTCTCAACTGTAAAATTTAGGTGTAAAGACTGGTATATTCAAACCCTCCATACCTTTCTAGAGCAGGATTTTGGAGTACTAGTTTTGGTTGTCATTTTGGTTTTGGTTTTCATTTCCAGATAAAACCAAAAACAATACTCGCAACTAGACCTGTCAATTCAGTCCAGTCAGGCTCGGTATGCCCCGTGTTCCAAGTTCGTCATATTTTACATTTGAAAAAACGAGTCAGTTTCAGGTTGGGTCAGCTTTTCCCAGGCCTATTTGCAACATTGCCAGACAAATTACGGGAATTTCACATGTTCTACCAGGCCCACAACAGCAAAATGCGGCGAGCTAGGCTACAACTACCACCGAAAAAGATCTTTCCAGTTGGAAACTTGCACCTCGTGTTCAGAAAAGATCTTTCCAAGAGTAGGAAAGATAGCCTAATATTAGAAACGAGAACAACGACCCCGTACTTTGCCAATGTTCTGAAAGAAAACTTGGCCTCACAATCGGAAAGAAAAAACGAAGGCATTCAAGATCCTAAGGTTGCTTCTGTAGTAAAAAACTAACCACTAAACCGAAGACTAAGGCAATTTACAGCCATTGCAAGTGACAAGTGATAACTTAGACATACCTTTTCCAATGCCAGTGCAAGCTTTGACAGATTTGGATAGATAGTTCGCGCCTCAAGCAAAATCTGCTTCCATAACATAATGCATTAGACTTAAATGAGTGCTAACAGCTAAAAAGAAAAAAAGAAAAAAAAAGCACATGTAAATTTATAACATAAAGTTATTCCGAATGTAATTACAGAGATGAGACGCAGTAGTCCTGGGTTTTGTTCGGAACTAGTAGTGAGACGATAAACTTACATTCACATAATAGCATGGATGTGTTTGGTAATAAATGCATGAAACTCCTGACTTCTCGTGGAAAATAATCACTTCCTACTTGAAAATGATTTGATTCATACCAAGAAGACACGATCTATTAGAACCCAATTCCCTACACGCCATACCTAAGAATAGCGCTGGCAAAAATTTGCATCGGACAAATTCGGTCAACAGAAATCGACAATTTTAAGGGTTCTTAATATGACTTTACTCTTGGGACTGTTTGAGTTCTTCGTAATTCACTTGATTTAGTATCGTTCACAATTGAAAGTACAAGACCCAAAAACGGGATCAAAAATTGTGTAATTGCAAATCTTCATCACACTGAGAGGTCTAAAATACATGTTTGAAACAACCAGCACAAAAAACTTTAACTTTTGTGATAAACTTACCTCACAAAGTCTTTGCAAAGTGAATGGAGGGCCTTCTATAAAGCAGAAAAGAGCTGGGGAGAGAAGAAAGTGTGTCAACATTTTTCGATAAGAAAATGTGTAACATTGACAACAGAACAGATATCTACAGATACACCACATTGCTAATGCGTTCAGTGAATTATTATTTAGGAAAATTGGATCCTAATAATCCCCACTTTCACCAATTTTGAACATGTTGTGCAAAATAAGCAAAGAACAAGCAGTGAACATAAATACGGGGCAATAAATTAGCAACAAATTACTTAGGGGTGCCCTAACTTTTGGTGAAATGTTTTTCTGGTACCCCAATTTTTAAAAACTAATTTTGGGGTACCCAAACTTTTAGAATTAGAAATAATTAGGTGAATTTCCGACCAATGATTTGAATTTTCCGGTGAGTTTTAGGCGGGAAATTGATTAAATGTTTTTGTGGATGAAAATGCCCTTTGTTTTCGTGGACGAAAATGATTTGAATCAATCGGAGTTTCGCCGGAAATTCACCTAGGTATTTCTAATCCTAAAAGTGAGGGTACCCCAAAATTAGTTTTGAAAAGTTAGGGTACCAAAAAATTGTTTCTTCAAAAGTTAGGGTACCTCTAAGTAATTTTTTGAATTAATTAGAGAGATACCTTCCTCCAATCTCTTCTCCAATTCTACAAAGCTCTCCCCCAAAGAAGAACTTTGTTTTGTTGTGTCATCCTTTGTTGCTTCTGGGTATTCTGAAAGGACCTTGAAGTTCAAAATTTGCAGAATTAAATACCACCATCACTAAAAAAAAAACAAAAAACTCCCACCGTTTTTATTTATCTGACGTCTGGGAAATTGTGTTGAAAACTTTGGCCGTTAATATCTGAATTTGTATAATGATTCATCATGCAAAACTAAAGTCATTAGATTCATAATAAGAAATATTATTCAAAAAGTATAATATTATATTCTTTTATTAAAAAATTTATATTAGAAATTATTGATTAAAGATTGACACTGAAAACCGTAAATGACAGAAAAAAAAGAACAGAGGGAGTACTACCTCCGTCCCAGAATGTTTGTCCTTTGACTAAATTTTGACCGTCAATTATTCACAAATTACAATGAGTTGCAATATGAAGTTACCGTCATTGTAACTTTTAGTAAGTTATCTTTCTAATGACGACAATTTCATATCGTAGCTCATTGTGATTTGTGAATAATTAACAGTCTCTATTACTCCGACTCTTCATTTTCCCTGTTGTACACGTGTCACGCCCTTGATACCCGGACAAGGGTACCCCATTCGACACTTCGAATTACGATGAAAATGTATAAAATTTCTTTAAAATAGCCGAGTCTGACACCTGTATCTGTGTCCGATATGGACACGCGTACCCCGAGTTCATGTAACATAGATTAACAGTCAAAATTTAGTCAAAGACAAACATTTTGGGACGGAGGTAGTAAAGTAAAATCACATACTCAAGTTCCGAGGGACAATCAAGTACAAATGGGCACACCAAATGCACCAAGACCTTACATACAGGCATACCTCACCATTACCTGCTTCAACTGAAAGGCTAGCATACTCTTTAACTCATCCCAATCATGCCTGCCACAAGGCATAGAAAAAATCAAAGATTCGACTCAGCGACAAAGGTCAAAGATTAGACTCCGATTTTGCAAATGCATGGCGAGCACACGTAAAAAGTTGCAGGTACTTTAGATAAGGTCGGTCCGGAGATATGACTTGCTAAATTGTATTATCATATATTTTTGAAATTAATTACATAAACACATAGAGCTAGCAAATTTTCGTCCGACCTGAAAAACTCGAATTGTCCAATCCGGAAAAAACCGCGTCCGGACATAGATTTTCGACCGAATTTTGATATTAGCCGAACATTCAGACATAATATTTCGCTTTTTTCTATTGTCCGAACCCGATTATAACCCGAATTAAGCTCTGTCCGCATTGTCCGACCCAATCTTACCCTTAAAAAACCAGGTCCGGACATCAATTTCTCGCCCCAATTTTGACGTTGACCGAATTTCGCCGACACAAATTTACCTGGACCCGGAATTTTTGCCGGCGTTATAAACACACATGGTTTTCTTTAGGCTGTGATATGCATGTCAACCTAAACACTTCCACATCTACATCCAGTTCTCAAATGCAAGAGATCAAATGTACACATGGAAGCTAGAAATCAGGGAAGAGCGGCGTACCAAAATTTTCCAGTAGATGCTATTATTTCCAGCTCTTTTTTAACTTCTTCAGCTGACAGCTTAAGCTCAGGTTCCCGGCTTCTGGAATGGAACAAATAATATCCATCAGAGATTAAATACAAGCCCAAAATGAATGAACACTAAAAACACATGAAACTAAGAACAGAGCCAGAACCGAAATCAGATAAAATATGATCAAGTAGTCAAAAATAACATCAGCAAACCAAATGCACATAGAATCAACCTTTTGCACCAAGATAAACAGTCATTCAAGTAATCTCGTGATAAGTCGTTAGGAAGACCAATCTAATTGATGGGGAACTGGAAACAAAAACCCAGATGAGGTCCTGGGATAGTACAGTCACCAATGACCGATCAATATAATAGTCAAAAGACATTTTGGCATAGCGTGGCAATAGTTGACAAAGCCTAGAGCGCTAAAGTCCAGCCTTCACACCCCAGACAATGCATTTCAGCACCACGGAAAATGAATTCCGGAATAAATGACGTAGAATAAGCAGATATACAATGATACATTGTTCTTCTCACCGATGACGGAATAAATTTTCATGTATCAATTTATAGTCTTTACCAAGAGAGCTGAAGCACCAAGAAAAAATGCTGCTTTCTTTTCAAATAAAAACGACCATAACCTGGCATGTTCACAGTAATCATATTGGTAAACAATACTCGTAAGACATCCAACGATTGTTCCCCAAATGAGATCTTAGCTCTCTCATGAAATGCAAGCTAATCGATTTTACTCCCCATCCAAGACTGAGTACTATCCATACTGTGCTTCCCACAGCATGAACCCTAACACAGGCACAGAGCTAACAGAAAACAAAGAGAAAAGTAGATAACCCACAATCATGAGTTTCTTGGAAATAACATATCAAGAACTATCCCCCAAAGTTCAAACTTCAAACACTTCCGAGTCCCCACAAACGAAAATCACCGCTCATCACTAGACGACAAATCACAGTAAGCTGACTGACAATTAGCAAGTTATGAAAACCCAGACCGATTAAACAAAATCCCATTTCGCAAAACTCCAATACCAAACAATTACAAGTTAAGAAGGAATAATGAAGAGGCTAACAAAATCTCAGCATAAATACTGCAGAGAACCCCAAACATACGCCAAAATAATCTGTAAAAATAAGGAGTACCCATAACTTTGGCCCGTGATTCCTAACACAGGCACACAACTAACAGAAAACAAAGTGCCAACCACAATCAAGTTTCTTCGAAATAACATATCAAGAACTAATCATCGCAGTTCAAACTTCAAACACTTCCCAATCCCCAAAAACAAAATCCCCCTCATCAAATTAGCAGTTACGAAAATCCGGACCGATTAAACAAAATCCCATTTCGCAAAAACTCCACTATACTGAACAACCAGAAGTTACAAACCAACAATGAAGATAACAATACAACAAGAAGCTAACAAAATCTCATCATAAAAACAGACAAACTTCTAAAACTTCCCACAAATGAAAATCCCCTCATGTAATCAACTATCACCATCACAAGACAATAAATCACAGTAAGCTGACAAAATCCCAGTTTGCAAAAACTCCACAATACTGAACAATTTGAAGTTACAAACGAACAATAAAGATAACAATCCAACAAATTTCTAACAAAATCTCAGCATAAAAACGTAAATAGCAGTTCCAACTTCAAACACTTCCCACCAATTCATCCCCTCATGTAATCAACTATCACTATCACCAGACACTCAATCACAGCAAGCTGACTGACAATTAGCAGTAACAAAAATCCAGACATATTAAACAAAATCCCATTTCACAAAAACTCCAGAATACTAACAAAATCACAGCATAAAAACAGACATAGCAGTTCAAACTTCAAAAACTTCCCACAAATTCATCCCCTCATGCAATCAACTACTCCCTCCGTTCCATATTAATTGTCCAAAATATGGTCTTTGCCAAAGAATTTCATATAGTATATTTTATCAAAAAAATTACAAAACTATATTTTTATGATAATACTTTTCGTTATGAATCTAATGATGGAACCTACGTATATTAGAACATTGTATATGTTGAGAAACTAATGTCGTGCCGGGACAATTAATATGGAACGGAGGGAGTATCACTATCACCAGACAATAAATCACACTAAGCTGACAATTAGTAGCTACGAAAATCCGGGAAGATTAAACAAAACCCCGTTTCGCAAATATTCCACAATACTGAACAATTACAAGTTACAAACCAACAATGTAGATAACAATCCACCAAATTTCTAACAAAATCTCAGCATAAAATCTCCAGAAAACCCTAACAAACAACAAATAATCCACAAAAATAATCAGTACCCATTAGCATCAGAAGCTTAAGGAACTTCAATGGAGTTACAAACGAACAATGAAGACAACAATCCACCAAATTTCTAACAAAATCTCAGCACAAAATCTCCAGAAAACCCTAAAAAAACGACAAACAATCCACAAAAATAATCAGTACCCATTAGCATCGGAAGCTTGAGGAACTTCGACGGTTTGATCTGGAGGTGCCACTTCATCGGATGAATTGGTGGTTGGCTGCGAATTCTCGAGTGGTGGCGCCTCCATCCGGCTAACCACCGACCAAGATTCACTGCCTGAGTGTGAAATTTGAGAAAGAAAAAACACGATTGAGTAGAATGGAAGTGGAAATGGAGAAGAGAGATTGATGAAATTGAAGAGATGAAGTAGAAAGAGAGTACCTTTAAGTGATTTGGGAAGATTTAGGGGAAATATCGAGAGAAAGAAAGGGGGGAATGAAGAATTGGGAATGAGATTTTGTGTTGTGGGTTAAATTAGGGTTCGAAGATTATGCACAGAAAATAAGGGGGGAGGAATCGATGATTTTACCGCCGGACGGGGAGAGACCCTTTTTATCGAACAATTTGTGTTTCAAATACTACGATTGTTCATCATCTTAGAGTTGGCAAAATTTTGTCTGATTCGGAATATTTGGATTGTCTGACCAGGGAAAATTGGATCTGAACATAGATTTTGTTTGAATTTAGATACTGACCGAGTATTCGGATATAAAATCTCTCTTTTTTTCTATTGTATAAACCCGATTTTGACATGAATTTACCCGGACATAAATTTCTTGTTTGAATTTTGACATTGTCCGAATTCGTCCGACCTTAATTTACCTGGATCCGAATTTTTACTAGCGCTAGTTCACCGCACATATATCAAATAGCGCTAGTTCATCCCACATATATCCAATAGTTCACTTCTAGTCTCTCTGTTCTATGTTAATTGACCTTTTTTTTATGTGCATGATCTTCACTGTCACTCTTTAATAGACAATTTCTTGCATAATATGTTATTTACGAATCGAATGGTGATGATTTTATATATCAACTCGTTGTATATAGTGAGAAATTTATGATAGAATTTTTCATTACGATTCTTGGAAATCGCATCACAATAAGCCGAGATGTGACACTATCGGACTGCAATGGACCATCACCAAGCTTGGTGAAACTAAAATGTGACAAATTAGACTCCAGTAGACCTAACAATTCGCGACTTGAAGCTTAGTACACCATAGTACAATGTATTTGACTGCAGGAATCCAAATATTTGAGCCATTACATCGTGGTACACCAAACTATGACAATCCATCGAAATGATTCAATAATGAGAATTGAGAATAGTGAGAATTGAGAAACAACCTATGTGAAATCCACCAACTTAGTTCTCACCTATCCTTGGCTTTCTTTCTTGCTATAGTAGTACTAGTAGTAATGTTACAACAATCTCCAACTACAATACAATGACCAAACCACACTCACAAAGGCCAATCAAACTCCCAAATTGGCAAACTCCATGAGTAGAAAAAGAGTGGGAGGGGGCATTTGGGTGCACATACTAATTCTCACTCAAATAGCATGAAAAAAAGGGCGAAAATTAGAGCGTTCGTCTTTTGGCAATGACATCAATGGTTATATACAAGTCGTCGAAATTAGCCTTAGATAAAATTGGAACCCCGACTCGTCAAACCCATTCGAGAAGCCGTCGTGCATTCAGAAACTTTCTTGCGAACATCCACCCGTAGAATGAACGCAACCATGGAAGGAATGACATCTTGAGATTTTTTTTCGGGGGGTCAAAATACCTGAGACGTACATGCATAGTATAAATGAGAACAAAATCGAACGATAGTATTTGCCAACAAGATCATTAACTTGCCGAGTATAAGATATAAATGAGGATATGAGAGCAAATCAAAGAACCGTGTTCACCCACAAAATGCAACATAGAGTTTGAAGTTCACAATGGAAGGGAAAAACAAAAGGGGAAAAACAAAAAACACAAGGGTCTATCCATTTCATTGGTAGAGCAAGGTATGGTATAATGGTAAAATTAAGTTTCGATGAGTTTTGGCAAGCTTAGGTAGGTTTGGGATTTGTGGGTAAATACTTTAGTTTGTTGCTTTTGGCAAATAGGCTCTAGTTTGTCACCCATGCATGCATCTCATTCAAGCCCTAATTTTTTTTCTCAGTTTAGTGGGGTAAATACCCGATCCTCAACTCAATCCAAATTTACCCATTTACCCATATTTTTATAACCCTCAACTTTTCAACTTTTACCTAAACCTATCCAACTTTACCTTACCCTTATAGATTTTCTTTCCCAGGGTGGAGTTGACGGTCAATTGCTACATTTTAGGCCCTATTCTCTGCAAGGGCAGACTACCCACGACCATAGTTATTAAAATCTCGATCCTGATCTATGATCCTACGGTTTTATGATCCAAAATCCTCAATGCGATTCTACTATCTACATTCCGATCCACAACCCTACGTGGGTTTATTCCAATCCTAATTGTCCCATTGATCCGAGTTGGGATCGCGATTCTAACAACCTTGCCCACAACATATTTCTACCAATTCCTACCCAGTTCTACTTTTTCTACCTAAAACTTACTTAACTTTTCTACTTTTAAAACAACTCGGTGCCTACTTCTACCTACCTCTACATAAATTACTCAAATCTACCCAACTTTTACATACCCATCGAAAGAACATGGTCGTTTTCAGATATAAAAAGTCACCAAGGGAATTCATAACCAAAAGGGTTTTCGGACAATAATATATTGAACTTTAGAGGTGTTGGACAATAATATACTTGAAATGATTCTCTTTTCAAAAAAAAAAAAAGAAATGATTTTGACTATGGCCAACTCGGTGACAGTCTTACGTGGTGGGTTGAGGAGCAAAAGAAATTAAAATCGTTACTAAATTAATATCATATAGAGATATAAATTCATCTCACATGACGATTCAATCAAACACAACAAGCATATAAATGAAACTTGACTATGAATGGTATTCGAACCTCACCTCAGCACAAGTCATTCACAGGCGATTTTGGTGTCAAAGCTGCTCAGACACATCGCGAATGCCTGGAAAGCCGAGATCGGATACTGATAGTCCATGGTGAAGACATCCTTTCCGACTTTCCCGAACTGAAGAATGACATTTTCGTGCTCCGATCCGTTCTCTCGGGCGGCAACCAACTGGAAATTCTTGACGGAAGCGACCGTGACACGTCCGTTGAAGTTGAGGCACCAACACTGAAGCTGTTCATGCCACCTCGGGGCCTTGTTTCTCAAAACGAGCATCCCCTCCTTTGGAGTAGGACCACATTCGGACCGACTACTACTGCTACTACTATCTGCACGAATCGATTTTGACCGGAAAAAGGGGATCGAAGGAAAAGAATCCACGTTGTTAACCACAAACTCGGTCTGCGTCGGTGCACGGCCTCCGGGCTCGATTGCGGAAGCGGGAATAGTATCCATCACACACTGCATTCGCCTCGGACCCCTGTCAATGAGTTGGAAATTGTATTAGACTTCGAAAACACTTGCCCAAATTTACCCATTTTTAACCATATTTTCAGCAATCGGTTTTTCAACTTTTACCTAAACTTACCCAACCTTAATTTACCCTTACTCATCTAAAGAACAAAGCCAATTTGGGTAAAAGTTACAAAAATTGAGGCCTTGTTCTTTACATGGGTAAGGTACGGTTGGGTCAAATAAAATTGTGCATGTCAGGGTAAATATTGACAATTTTTGGTCAAGGATTAGAAATTTTTGCATGTCAGGGTACATTTTATATGCTTTTTAAGTTTTACCAAAAGTTAACTAATATTACAGTAATCATGCAACCTTATCTTACCCAACCTCACATCACCCTCGTATTGAAAATAGGGTTTTCAGCCCAAGATAATTTGTACTTTTGGGGTTTCGATCGGGAATGATCCAAACCGACCTTTTGTCCATCAACAGTCCAAACTTTTGACCTATTTTCTATAACTAAACTTCATACCTATTTTAGGTCCAAAATTTGGGAGACACGTCAGATTATAGACGCCTAAAATAGGTAAAAAGTTTGGTTATAGAAATAGGTCAGAAGTTTGGACTATTGGTTGACAAAAGGTCGGCTTAGATTATTCCCAATCAAGACCCCAAAGTAGAGATTATTTGGGGCCCAAAACCCTAGAAAGCATGGGTAAAATGGGTAAATTTGAGTCGGATTGGGTAGATTGGGTATTTACTCTGGCAAAGAACAAAGCTTTTAAGGTTGTTGCATTTGTTGATACCATAGTTACCAGGAACGCTTCCCGGGTCGTTAGTATCGGAATGCGGGTCGCTAATTTTTACACAAAATTTAGCCTAGTTTTGACTTAGAACGCTTGTTCCCGGAACGCGGATCGCGGGCTTATGTAGCGTTCCCGATAACTATGGTTGATACTAGGGGGAAAAATGGACCAAATCACACACTAATATGATAGCATTCAGACATCAACACTCACCTTGAGCCCAACACATTCAACTCATACGAAATGTGAGCGACGGGATAGTTGCCGGCAGGAACCCTAGGGGCAACTTGTTTAGAACCCACTAGCCTGGTGGACCGACTCCTCGTAACACTACTAGCTCCCGCATTCGAAGGTTGCCCGTCATAGATTGTAAACTTTGTGCCGAGGAAATTGGACCTGGGGAGAAAAGACGGTGTAAAACAATCAAACGGGTAGATCAAGAAGGTTCAAAAGATGCACGAGAATCTAATCATGGTAGTACGTAGTACCTTAATTTCCCTATATATGTGCTACTCCCTTTAGAGACGTATTCGGGATTCAGGGAAATAATGTAGTCGGTGCAAGTCGGGCGCCTACACTTTCTTGCAGCAAGAAGGAACTTGCCATCATCATAGGAGGCTGCCAGTAGTTTCGGTGTAAATGAGAAACCGTGCAACGCATGTCAAAGAAAGAAGCAATTCTAGCGCATTTGACGCAATTCCTTTCATAAAGGGATTTCTTTTACATATATACCCCTAGGGTTTGACATAATTACACAGTCATCCATGTCGTTTGCAACTTAACTTTCATGCCCCCTGTGCTTTGCTACCAATGGCACTTCCAGCCAAAACATGTTTTTTTGAGACTTAAATAGACCAAAATGCCCCTGTCAATGTGTTTTAAGTAAACTTTTGTCGGCCCCAAATTTTTATTTACGTTTTATTTTGTTTTATTTTTAGGTTAACCAACCTTCTAGTTTTATATTGGAATTATCATAATCCGAAAACACGTTTATAAAATATAATTTTGGGCCAAAATTAGTAAAAGACTCAACAAAAGTCTACAAAACACATTGGTGGGTCCATTTAAGTCTCAAAAACTATATTTTTGGCGGAAATGTATTTAGTAGCGAAGATGAAGGGGTGTGAAAGTTAAGTTGTAAACGACATAGGTAACTTCGTAATTACGCGAAACCTCAGGGGTTATATATGTTTTTAAAAAATCCTTTTATAAAGGGGCTTTTATGGCATTTAGAAACCAAAAAAGGCAATTCTATAGGCTACATAGATATAAGTATAACTACACCAACCAAGATTCGGCGAATAGAAATTTTACCTGAGCTTAAGCCAAGGAATAAATAATATGTGTGGCTGCTACGATGCCGCTTTATATAACACTGAATAAGAGTGTCCCTTGGCCCAGGCTGAATAACAGCAATAGTAAACATTAGTTTGAAACATAGTTACCAGGAACGCTTCCCGGGTCATTAGTCTAATTTTTACAGAAATTAATCTAGTTTTGCCATCGGAACGCTTGTTCCCGGAACGTGGGTCGCATGCCTATGTAGCATTTCCTGTAACTATGGTTTGAAAGAAAAGAGAAACTAAACGTCTCGAATAATGAGAGACGAAAAGATTATTAGCCAGCAACATTTAACAGAAACTATCATTTGCTACTTTCAGAATTGATTTTCTTCAGAATTTTAATTGAAATTACCCAATTCAGAATATTTTTTAGGCAAGACTCCGGCAAATCCTACAAATAACTTCTTTTACTAACAACTTCCATTATGAAATACGATAGGCTGCTAATCAGACCTGCACCAATAAACTAAAATATTGAAGTCTCCGGCATTTTTAATTACAGGGGATGAATGGTTGTCCGAATTCGTCAAAAAACAAACCTTCTATTGAGATGCTTGATGTTTTATTTTTGTTTTTATGTTTTATTCTTTCTTCTTCAATTCTTTAAGGAAACAATCAACCTAACTAATAAATACTCATAGAAAATAAGCAACTCCAGAACCTTTCTTAGTTCGATCCGTCACTTTCAGTAATGTGTTCCAACACAATATTATTAGACAAATCTAAACAGTTGTCAAAGTAACTTGTAGTTATTCTAGATTATAACTCACTACGTCATTTTTTGGCATCGTCAGAAAACTTTATATAACAAATGAGCCAACCACGAATCTGATCATAAAAAAAAACCAAAAACCAATACTCCGAAATCCCGCCCAAGCGAGGTATAGAGAGGTCGGTTGTAGCAGTCTTTCCCCTAAATTTGCAACTTAGAGAGACCGGTTCCAATTGACCCAACTACGAATACAATCAATCATCAACAATGTAAATAGAACCGAGGAGTTGTGTAAGTTGCCGAACCTGCTTCAACGATATCGGAAATGTCAGCTTCCCCGAGACCTCGGGAGTCTTCACAATCTCATTCATAATCTCCCTCCAACTCCTGCAAACACCGGCACAAGCAACAACATGCCTTCTAAGAGGCCAGCTACTCTCGGAGTCCTCTATCCTCATCAACACATCTCTCAAGAGCTCGGGCGGCATGTTTGCCCAACAACTCTGCTTCAAAGCGGCATCCACCGGCACCAAATTGTCCTGAACAACATGCTGCGACCTCGATCGAAATCCGTGCCCTAACTTGACGTCAAACCCTTTCCTAGACATGCTCCCAAACTCCCCTCTCATGTCGTGAAAGATGCTTCTGAAAGACATTCTTCTTCTCTTCTCTAATCCCTATACTAATTACTACGACGTTGATGTTACACTATTTTTCTACATACACCAAATCTCCTCAAACCCACATCAAAACAAGCACATTACACATCATTCTCTATACTCCCACAAATCCCTACTACTACAACTCGACATTACACAAGTTTCTACACATACCAAATCTCCTCAAACCCACGTCGAAATAAGCACATTACACACGATGCTCAATTCTCCCACTAATCCCTATACTACACCTCGACGTTACACAAGTTTCTACACATACCAAATCTCCTCAAACCCATGTCGAAACAAGCGCATTACACATGATTCTCGATACTCGCACTAATCCCTACACTACACCTTGATGTTACACAATTTTTCTACATACACCAAAACTCCTCAATCCGACATCGAAACAAACCCATTACAGATGATTCTCACACTAATCCCTCTACTACACCTTGATGTTACACGATTTTTCTACATACACCAAATCTCCTCAAACCCACATCGAAACAAGCACATTACATATGATTCTCTATGAAATGAACCACATATAGAACATCCCAAACACTAATTAACATTGTCTACATACACCAAATCTCCTCAAACCCGCATCGAACCAAGCACATTACATATGATTCTCTATGAAATGAACCACATATAGAACATCCCAAACACTAACTAACATTGTCTACATACACCAAATCTCCTCAAACCCGCATCGAAACAAGCACATTACTATCATTCCATATGATTCTCAAACTGACCCAACAAAACTCAAAAACCCTAACTCCAACTTATGTGAAGTGAACCACATACTAAAACAGGTTCACACTTGAGATCCTCAACAAATAAGGAGATTCTGAGCTACCGAAACAACCATCAAACAAAACCCACATCACAAAATGTGATGAAAATCAAGGGTTTGAAGGTTGTTCGTCACAATCAATGACCAAATCTAGCACAACATACTAAATTCCTTCCCCAATAACTTCACCAATATGAACAAAAACCCAGATCTATAGACCAAATTCTTGATACTTTACACCATCACAAAACATACTCCAGATGATGTATAATCATAAAAGGATGAGAAATTTGAGCTTGATAATAACGAATACCTGAAAAACACCCAATTTCAGCAGTTATTTGAAGTTTGACGGCATTTTTCAGTGGGTTTTTTTCTCTCCTAAGATGGAGAAATGAGGGAGAAATAAGAGATGGGGCATTTTGTTTTTTTAGGGTTTGTAGAAGGTAAGATGTGAGTGGGAGTGCATCTATCTGTGTTCGCTTTTAGGAGTACTGGGAAAACACCAGCTTGATGGATTGATGCAAAAGTCCTTCTTTATGCCCTTTTGTTTTTGTTTTTCCTTTTCTTATTTTACTTTTCTTTTTCTTTTCCTTTTTTATTTTCACTTCCAACGTTTATTTTTGTTTTATCCAATATTAATTGTTATCTTTAAAAATTGTACAATTAAATATTAATAATTTTGACCATAACTTTCCTAATATATACAATGATTTATTACATTTAGATTTGTAACCAAAAATATTATCATAAAAATATAATATTATAATTGTTACAATAATATCAATCAAATAATGACATTGGATAACGTGACAGATAAATATATGACAATTAATATGGGATTGATGGAGTATGTTGGTAGTAGACCTGTCGATATGGGCAGGTCGAATTCAATACGGGTTGATTTTGTATTTAATTATGCTCTAGGTTTGGAAATTTCGAATCTAACTCTAAATTTTCGGACTTAGTGAAATTTTGTCAGGTCTAGTTGATAAAGGTTGAGTTAATTAAGATTATGTGTATTAGGGTAATGTTAGTAATTTTTTGATGGAAATGATAGAATAATGTAAAAGATATTTGAATTTCACATCACCAAAATTTTATCATTTTTAATAAAAATAAAAATAACAGTAACAGACCAGTATAGTCTCCGTTAATACGGGGTGTGAGAGAATCTAAATGTAAGTGACATTCCCTCTTGTCCGAACATACATTAAGAGGTAAATGTTGGTAGACCCAGAAAAAAAAAAAGACTTTTGAAAAGCTGCATGGAAATCAAATGAACAAGTGATTTAAGTTGAAAGAACTGGATACTTGTGTTTTCTAAACAATATATTATTAAGCTAGTGAATTTGACGCACTTGAAACACACGCACACAAATAGGGCACAGGGGACATGAAAATGTAAAGTAAGACGTCATATTGACAATATTTCACTCTCTCAATTCGACGACTTTAATACTTGTTTGTAAAAAATTACATGCTTTATGCTAAGCTTTCTACAAATTTCTCCAAATTATTTTTATTAATCATATGTCCGTCTTTTTGGCTAGTCTTATGATTCTTGGAGTGTCTTTTCCTTACATTTATTATACGACTCAAACCCAAAAAGCAACTTTTACAAGTTGCTTGTTTGACTAAAGTTGCCATTTAGATTTCTACCGAATGTTTTGTTCCCTCTTAAGTCACTCTCTGATTTTCTAAGCATATTATGGAACCCTTAAAATCAAGAGGCAAGTCAAAATCACTGTCAATAATAAATAATAATGTTGTTACTGTCAAAGTCAACCCCCTGCTTGCTATATTCCTCGCTATTAAATTGGGACCCACTCAAAAGAACATCGCCGCATGAAAACATGTTTGCACCGTTGGTAACACTGATAGGATTTGAACCAATTTACCTTCTCGACAACCAGGGTTTGTCTACTTATCAAAATTTGCATAGTCCAACCATGTCAACACCAAAGATTCCTAAACTTCCCTCAAACTATATTGTTCTCCTAAACTAATATTCATATGTACTCTCCTTAAATCATACCAGTCCACAATGCACATATATAATACACTAACAATCACGACACAATAAGTTAGTGTCCAAAAGCGATGACATCATTGTGGCGTTAGAAAAAATTCGAGTCCGAGTAAATTTGGGTCAGAAAATTTGATCATGTTAAAATTTAGATTAGAAATTCATGTCCGGACCCAGTTTTATTTCATGTCAAACCCGGTCAGACAATTATGACAAAGCTAATTCGGATCGAAATCATGTTCAGACAATAGAAAAAGAACAAATTTTATGTTCGAATATTCGATCAATATCAAAAATTCGGACGAAAAAATCTTTGTCTAGACTCAATTTTTTTTTTTTATCAAACAATTCGGATATTACGGATCGGAAGAAATTTGGTCACCTCTACATCATACCCAAAAATCCATTGGTTTTTTTTCTATTAATTATTAGTAGCTACAAGGCTAAAAGTTCAAAAAGTACAACAACCGGCATACAAAACAACATGCAACCACCACCAAAAGAAAAATGTTACCACCAAACAGTTAAATAAGATAAAACAGCAAGGACTTCAGCATGCGCCAAGCCAAACCAAAATCATTACATCGCAAAAGGAAGCAAGATCAATAAATTTAGCTTATTGGGTCATCAAAGACTCGCATGCCAATAGCGTTGTCATTAATCGTATACCTTCGCACATCGCAAAAATCCATTAAAATCCATTGTTTTTTCCTGATGAAGGGCCTGTAAATTTCATGGGTATCTTGAGGTAAGGTAAATGATGAATTTTTGCAATATTTGGTAACTTTTTGTAATTTTTGGTAATTTATGATAACTTTGGGTAAATTTATATGGGTAAATTTGTGTTTTTGAAATAAAAGGAAAAAATGAAAAAAAAACATACTTTACACGTACTAGGTGATTTTCGATAATTTTGGTAATTTTTGATAATTATTAGTAACTTTTGTTAATTTATGGTAATTTTTTACCGCCCACAAACTAACCACGAAGTTTACATGGCCGAAGAGTGACAAAGGATGACATGAAATGAAAGGAATCCTTTTGTTTCCTAATTGAAACTCCATCTTCATCTTCATCTTCATCTCCAATCCTAGCATTCCCTGCAAATTTCCTTCGCTCGCTGCTACTCATCTCCGCCGGCGACCGGCCGCCGGCCGGCGAATACTCCGTCCGGTAAGTCTCCATTGCTGCCTCTTCAAGTCTTCTATCCTCTTTTGTCACAATCTCTCGTTTTTTACAAAATCTCTCGTTTTCGAACTCCTTTGTAGTAGTATAGTCTACTCTAATTCAGTGCTGCTCCGTAGAATCTGGATCTGATTCGGTGCTGCTGCTTGCTGTTCAGCTGTTCTAGTTCGAAATTTCAAGTAAGCAAGAAGCAAATTCAGCAATTTTTTGGCAGGTCTGATTGGTTCAGTTGTTTACTGTTTCTGTTGAATAGTTAAGTTAATTGCTTGTTTGATTCAAATTTTCAGTTGTTTGAGTGATTATGAGTGAGAAATCATGAGTTTGTGGATGTTTGAGTGATTGTGGTGATCAGATTATGACATAGAAGTTAATTGTGTTTGATGAAATCTTCCTGATTGATAGGATTGGTATCTTCAATTGTTTGCTGTTTCTGTTAAATACTTAAAGCTGCTTACTTGCTTTGATTCAAATTTGCAGTTGTTTGAGTGATTGTGAGTGAGGAATCATTAAGTCTGTGGATGTTTGAGTGATTGTGGTGATGAGATTATGACATAATAAGCTAATTGTGTTTGCTGAAATCTTCCTGATTGATTGGATTGGTATCTTCGATTCTTTACTGTTTTTGTTAAATACTTTAATGGGTGCGTTTGGTTGGTCAAAAACCCTGGGGAAATGGTCAATTTTCCCGGGTTGACATATTTTCCGCATGTTTGGAAGTAGGTTGATCTTGAGAAAATTTTACAGTGTGCCTACCATTTCCTACATTTTCCTAGGGAAAATTTTCCTTAAGGGGGCCAAAGAGAAAATTTTTCCCGGGGAATCTTTCCCATGGAAGACTTCCTATGAAAAAGTTTTCCCGGGAAAAACTTCCCTGGGGTTCCTACCAAACGCTCCCTAAGTTGCTTACATGCTTTGATTCAAGTTTTTGGTTCTGTAAGTAATTGCGAGGAGTGAAATCATAAGCATGTGGTTGCTTAAGTGATCGTGGTGCTGAGATTATGACATACGAGTTAGGACTTTTGCTAGGTTTAGTATCTTCAATTGTTTGCTGTTTCTGTTAATAGTTAAGTTGTTTACTTGCTTTCATTCAAAGTTTTAGCTCTTTGATTGATTACGAGGAGAGAAATCATAAGTCCGTGGTTGTTTAAGTGATTGTGGTGCTGAGATTGTGACGTACGAGTTAGGACTGTTTGCTGAAATCTTCCTGATAGATAAGATTGGTATCTTCAATTGTTTGCTGTTTCTGTTCAATACTTAAGTTGCTTACGTGTTTTGATTCAAATTTTTGGTTCTGCAAGTGATTGTGGTGCTGAGATTATAACATAGGAGTTAGGACTGTTTGTTGAAATCTTCCTGGTAGATAGGATTAGTATCTTCACTGGGTTTATCAGGAAGGTGTAAGAGTTGTGGGGGAGACTGACTGTTGGAGAAAAAGGTCTAGGCTATTATAGGCGGCTTGCAGCTGGTATTGAGCCATAATAGGATTCCTTCGCATACAACACTAGTATCAGTGGCGGCAAAAAGTTCGGGTTTGGGTCAAGTTTGGGTCTGTCAGATCTGTCAGTGTCAAATTCGGATGAGAAATTGATGCCCATTACCTTTTTTTTGTTCTTCTTTCGGGTCAGACTGAGTCGGACAATTTGGATAAATCTATATTTAAGTCAAAATTGGGTTCGGGCAATAGGAAAAGAGAAATTTTATGTCCACATATTCGGTCAAATAGCTCAATGCTAAAATTTGGATGAAAAATCTATTCCCTTAGCCGGTCTTTTCTGGGTGGGACAAATTGGGGTATTTCGGTAAGAGAAAATTTTGCCAGTTGTAATTAATATGGAAACTTTGAGCATTGGAGATCCCGGTAGCTCCACCACTGATTCAAGCTAAGTTGTCAATTTGATATTGGTGCAGTCGCTAGGGTTGAGGGTTGTTATATTAGGTCCTAAGTTCAATCCACCATCTACATTATTGTGCTGTTCTGCATTCACGTTCGTGCTTTACCCAACCACAACATTGGAAAGAATACGACCTTATTAGATTTTAAGCATTTGTGTACAGTGTATTCTTTAGCTTTATTAACTTGTACAACTTATGAAGACCTTTGGCAGATCACGGTCCTCACGGAGCAGTTTTTTCGCAATTTTATCCTATTTGAACCCTGACCAGTTACCTACGTCCCATGCAGGAAATTCAGCTGTAATTTCTTCGCAAGGAGTTGGTAATCCATCTGCATTTTGTACCAACAGATGGCAACGCTTGCAACACACGTTAGAGTAGGATTGTTCCAAACAAGCCAGAGCACAGCAGAATCATCGAGAAAAGGCAGTTATGTTTTCCCTTCATTCAGTAAAACGGCTTTGCATTGCGAAGATAAGTTGGTTGTCCAAAGAGAGCTTCTAGTTCGAGAAGTTATTGGTAATGCTAAGCGATATCCATTTCGCAAACTCCGTTGTCAAACACAGGCTGTACTGAGCATTGCTGTTGATCAGGTAGAGCAAGGATCATCAAAGTATGTGTTTAGGACAGAGGATGGCTGTCGTGTGAAGGTTGGTGTGGGGAAGAAAGACACTAGATATTCAGTAAATATCGAGGTTTTGCCTTTGGGATCAAATGTTAACCCCGATAAACTGCTGCTAAGTTGGGGAATATACCGGTCCGATTCTTCGACTTCTATTCCTATTGATGGTGAAACTTCAGTGGCTAATGGTGAAAGGGCGATTTACGAGACTCCATTCATGCAGAACTCTTCTGGCACATATACAGTTGAAATTGATTTGGAATCACATTTTGCCCCTTTGTACGTCTCATTTGTGTTGAAATATATGTTTGGTGACGGTACAGAAAGCAAAGAGATAAAAACCCATGCACACAGAAAGTTTAGCGTACCTATCGGCTTTGGTTCTGGGAATCCCGCTCCTTTGGGTCTGTGCTTTTTCGACAATGGCAGTATAAACTTTGCTCTTCAATCAAGAAGTGCTGAAAGTGTTGTCCTCTGTCTATACGACGACGATGCATCAGAGAAACCATCTTTAGAGATTGAACTGGATCCTTATGTCAACCGAACCGGGGACGTTTGGCATGCCTCCCTCGATAATGTTGGCCCGTTTGTGAGCTATGGTTATCGGTGCAAGGGGGATAGAATTTTTTTGGATCCTTACGCTAAATTAATTAGAAAAAAGATTGCGGGTCTTCCTAGACTCGGGGAGTTATATGCTACACCTGCTTTTGATTGGAGTGGGGATGTCCGACCCGGATTACCCATGGAGAAATTGGTTGTCTATCGGCTAAATGTGAAGCATTTCACAGGAGACAAGTCGAGTAAACTTCCTGCTGGCATTTCTGGAACATTCTCCGGTATTGCTGAAAAGGTTCAACACTTCAAAAATCTAGGGATCAATGCCATATTATTGGAGCCGGATTTCCCTTACGATGAGAAAAAAGGGTCGTATTTCCCGTTCCATTTCTTTTCAGCAGCGGAGGGATATGGACCCGATGGTGACTCTATATCAGCTATTAAGTCGATGAAAGAGATGGTGAAGAAAATGCATGCCAACGGGATCGAAGTTTATTTGGAAGTTGTCTTCACTTACACGGCCGAAGGTGCGTCATTCCGAGATATTGACAATGGATCTTATTATAGTGTTGGAGATGCAGATTTGGATGCTCGAAACGCGTTGAATTGTAACTATCCGACCGTCCAGAAGCTCATTCTTGACAGTCTTAGGTATTGGGTGACCGAGTTTCACATCGATGGATTTTGCTTCATGAATGCTTCGAACCTTCTCAAGGGCTCACATGGCGAAGCCCTATCTCGGCCCCCGTTAGTAGAGACCATTGCTTTCGACCCGGTACTCTCGAAAGCGAAGATAATTGCAGATTCTTGGGATCCGTACGTCTCGGCTTCCGAAGACGTCCGGTTTCCGCATTGGAAAAGATGGGCTGAGACGAACTCCAAATTCTCCGTCGACGTGAAGAACTTTTTACGCGGGGAGGGGCTTCTGAGCAGCCTCGCAACGCGACTGTGTGGAAGCGGCGACATCTTCTCGGCAGGGCGGGGCCCGGCATTCTCCCTCAATTTCGTCGCCCGTAACTTCGGACTCCCGCTCGTCGATTTGGTCAGTTTCAGCAACCCTTCGGAGCTGAGCTGGAACTGCGGCGAAGAGGGTCCCACAAACAAGAAACTCGTCCTCGAAAGGCGGCTCAAACAAGTTCGAAACTTCATCCTGATCCTCTTCATCTCGCTCGGTGTCCCCGTGTTGAACATGGGAGACGAATGCGGCCAATCGTCAGGCGGGTCACCCGCAAACACCGATCGAAAACCGTTCAATTGGACCATCCTGAACACCTCCTTCGGTTCCCAAATCACGCAGTTCATTTCATACCTAACCACTCTCCGAGAGAGGCGCAGCGATCTCCTGCAGAAGAGGGAGTTCTTAAAAGTCGAAAACATAGACTGGTATGGTCCGGATTTGTCCGCCCCGAAATGGGACGACAAATCCGCGAAATTCCTGGCAATGCTCCTGAAGGTCGACGACAACAAAGACGACACCCGAAAATGGGGCAATTTGTACGTCGCATTCAACGCCGGGGAACAGGCCGAGAACATAATCTTGCCACCGGCTCCCGAAGAAATGGCATGGGAATGTCTGGTCGACACGGCTCTACCATTTCCCGGGTTTTTCTCGGGCGATGGCATGCCAGTTCCCGAGGAGACGATGCCGGGTTCGGTAACTTATGAAATGAAGTCATACAGTTGTGCAGTTTTTGAAGCCAATGTGAAAGAAAGTTGAAGAAGTTTGGAGCATGTTTTTGTAGCATAGAGCTTAATAAGTAGTTAATTTGATATACAGTTATATACACAAATATGGATAGTTGTCAATGTCATCAATAATGTGTAAATTATTCAGGCTTTCCTTGTTTTAGTGATAATCATGTTTGTAGTACTGTAGTATTGAACATATTCTATCCCTACTAAAAATGTGCTCCTATTGATATTCAAAGTAGACCTGTTCAAAGTCCGGGTCGGGTCGGGCTAGGGTGCGGGCCGGAAGTCTGGGTCTGGTCGGAAAATGTGGGATATTCGGCCCGCGGCCTGACCCAGATCTGTGGGTCGGGCATCCTTGACGCTGACCCTACGGGTCACAAGTCACCCCATTGTCCAAAGTAGGATAAAGTGGGAATTATGGGATAATGTTTGGAGAGGTCAGTCACCTCGGTTACATCATTTAAATATAAAAGATTTTAAATGTATAGTTTATAACTTTTGATATAGGTATTGTGAGTAAGGTAACTCACATCAATCGTACCACTTATTTCCTTCATTCCATATTAATTGACACAAGTATGCATTCAGTTTCCAAAAAACAATTAATAATAATGTGAAACAGGGTGAGAATTAAATGTATAAATTTTTAAATATAGATCAGGAAAGTAGGTAAGAAACTACTCCCTTTGTTCCATGTTAACTGTCAAAATTCTGTCGTCAAACTTTAAAAAATTTAACCCAAAAGTTTCTATACAATGATTTGTTATATAAAATTACTATCATTAGATTCGTAAAATACTATTCTACAAATATAATATTGTAATTGTTAATAAACCATTGTATAAAGAGATTATCAATTAAATAATGGCATTGGAGACCATGGTGATCAATTAAGTCGCAATTAATATGAAACTAAAGCTCACAGAATCTGACCCGACCTGGAAATAGACCCAAATCCGCTCAGAAATTCAAGGTTAGGCCCATAATTCTAAACCTAAAAATAAATAAACCTAAAACCGACTTGTATCAAACTCGATCCGTACTGAACATGACCCGAAACCGAATATTTAAACATAAATACATGCCAAATTCATGGGTAACTTTATTTTACTAAAATTTATCAGTTTTTGCCTAAATTTACCAAAATGTACCAAAAGTTATCCAAAATTACCAAAATTATAAAACCAAAAAAAATTAATTTTGATATATTAATATAAACTTACCAAAATTTACTAAAGATTACTAAAAATTATCAAAATTTAACTTTTACGGAAACTATTTGAACGGAGGGAGAATGTGATAGGACCGGGAAAGACTTGGAAACGTGGGAATAGTTTATATTCCCGTACCATAAAAGAAGAGGACTTATTATTATGTTGCGCAATTTTTCGAAATGCCGAGAAAACCTAAAATATCATTTTCCCAAACCCAAACCCAAACCCAAACACAAACACACAAGTTTCATCCATGGACGTTCTGAGCTGAAGATTTTGTTCCTCTTCCTCCATTTCCAACTGTAAATCTTTCCAAGGTAATCTCTCTCTCAATCTCAATCTTAGTGTACTCTGTCAAAGCAATGGAGATAATAAGCTTGTGTGCCTGTGCTATAATCTATGGCTTCGATTTCGATTTCGATTTCGCTAGGGTTTCCTCTGAACAATGCTTCTGCTTCTGCTTCTGGATTCTCGGATGCTCGATTTTTCGTATCTTCAATCTCTCCGATTTGTAGCTCGCGTCTAGTCTTGATTTCTTCTTTTTATGAAAAAATTAGGTTTCGTTTGTGGATCGATAGCCATAGGTATTGGTGTTCGGAGTTTGAGTGTTTGATGTGGTAAGCAGAGGTCAAATTTCGTGAATGTTTCGGTTTAGTGTTTGGAGATGTTCGTTTTTGGGATGTGTGAATTGATATTTCTGTTTGATTGGATCCTTGTGAATAGGTATTGGTGGTAATTTGTGTTGTTCTGATGAATTCTTTTCTTCGTTACCTTCAGTTGTGTATGAACTTTTTCTTTTTGTAATGTGGATTGAGTAGTAATGAACTTAGTCTTTCGAAGGAAATCTCTCTCATTCTTAGTGTACTCTGTCAAAACAATAGAGATAAGCTTGTGTGCCTGTGCTATAATCCGTGGCTTCGATTTCGATTTCGTTAAGGTTTCCTCTGAACAATGCTTCTGCTTCTGGATTCTCGGATGCTTGATTTTTCGTTTCTTCAATCTCTCCGATTTGTAGCTCGCTTCTAGTTTTGATTTCTTCTTTGTATGAAAAAAATTAGGTTTCGTTTGTGGATCGGTAGGTATTGGTGTTCGGAGTTTGAGTGTTTGATGTGGTAACCAGAGGTCAAATTTCGTGAATGTTTCGATTTAGTGTTTGGAGATGTTCGTTTTGGGATCGATAGGTATTGGTGTTCGGCATTGGAGTATTTGATGGAGTAAGCAGAGGTCAAATTTCGTGAATATTTCGATTTAGTGTTTGGAGATGTTCGTTTTTGGGATGTATGAATTGATGTTTCTGTTTGATTGGATCCTTGTGAATAGGTATTGGTGCTAATTTATGTTGTTCTGATGAATTCTTTTCTTCGTTACCCTCAGTTGTGTATGAACTTTTTCTTTTCATAATGTGGATTGAAGTACTGATTAAATGTTCATTAATCTTGGAGGATGGACTATACATATTGCCGGATGCATCTGTGCAAAATTATTAATGGACTTTGGCTCGGTTGGATGATACTATGAACATTTCTGATAGTGATATTATGTTTGTTGCCAACTGCCATTTTTAGGTCATCAAATCCTATTTATCGTGTGTCTAAATATGTTTATCCCATTGATAGCACTTGTGCTTGCATGTGAATGGGCCCATTTCAAGTTTGATCAGAGTTTAACCTGTTGATACCTGTCGTTCCAATGTTATCTCATAGTATTGTCATGCTAAAGATGCAGAAAAACGATAATAATGAAGAACTTTGTCTCAGTTGAATAGTCCTATGATCATTTCTGATAATGATATTATGTTTGTTGCCAACTGCCATCTTTAGGCCATCAAATCCTATTTACCGTGTGTCTAAATATGTTTATCCCATTCATAGCACTTGCACATGCATATGAATAGATAATATCGTAATGCTAAAGATGCAGAAAAACCATATTGATGTAGAATACATTACTCGGACACGATACACGTGTTCGACATGGACACTGATAGAGGTGACGTGGGTGTCGGAGTAAGCTACTTTTAAGATCTCCTTTGTAAGTTGAAGAGTGTCGTAAGAGTCCTTGTTCGGGTGTCAAGGGTCCAACACTGTATGATAGTGAAAATGAAGATTTGTTTGTGCTTCTTTTTTGCCTAAATTTTGAACTGCTAGTTTAGTGAAGCTATATATACTTAACAGTTGCATGCCGTGGATGCCTAATTTCCAGGTAAAATATGGAGCTGGAAAAGAACAAGGAACCTACGCCTGCTGTTGATAATGCTAAATCTGATAATGCTAAATCAGCAGTCCTTGACAAGAAGGCCCGCAAATATTTAAAGCTCAAAGCAAAAAAGCTGAAAAAAGCAATGCAGAAGAAGTCGATGCAATTAAACGTAACAGAAGATGCCTCGACGAGTCAAGCTGCTAAGGAAGATACTAAGAAGACCATTACGGAGGCTGGAAAGGACAGCAATACGAATATGAACTTAAAGGGAAAACCCGAACCATCTCCCAAGGTTAAAAAGAATCGGAGAAATAAAAACAAGAATCACGAGGAAAAAAGGGCCGAGGGTCAGAATTCAGATAGGAAACTGGGTGGATTAATATTCATGTGCAATCAAAAAACAAAGCCTGATTGTTTTCGGTATAACGTCATGGGTGTCTCTGTTGGGAAGAAGGAGGTCGTGCTTGGAATAAAACCCGGCCTAAAGCTCTTCCTTTATGATTTTGATCTCAGGCTTTTGTATGGTATCTATGAAGCATCATCTGCTGGGGGCATGAAACTTGAACCGGCTGCATTTGGTGGGGCTTTTCCTGCTCAGGTGGGTCTCCTCGATTTCTCTTTAGGCATTCTGTTTTGTGAGAAAAACACTTATAGAGCGTTTGGTTGATGAACTTTCGAGTTTTAATGTAGGACCCATTATTTTCCTCAGAATCTCAGTAAAACGTTTTCCATTGGGGAGCGGGGGTGGCGCTAGGGAAAGTTTTTCCTGGGACCGAGAATCTACCAAACGCACCGTTAGAAGCTTGTGTGTTTATTCAATATTGGTATCAAATTTTGTTTTTCCAGGTTCGCTTTAAGATATGTGAAGAAATCTACCAAACGCGCCGTTAGAAGCTTGTGTGTTTATTCAATACTGGTATCAAATTTTGTTTTTCCAGGTTCGCTTTAAGATATGTGAAGATTGCCTGCCACTCCCTGAAAGTACTTTCAAGAAGGCAATCAAAGAGAACTATGACGAAAAGACGCACAAATTCAAAACTGAGCTAACTCCTAAACAAGTGAGTCGCAACTTTATTCATCTTTCTTTGGCCTTTTCTCTCAAGTAGACAAGGATTCTTATTGGTGATAGTTTTGGTGTTCATGAATATCATGTAAGGGTTACAACTGGGGAGGTCCTTGAGGAAGTGAGTTGCAACTTTCTTCATCTTTCTTTCTTTGGCCTTTTCTCTCAAATAGACAAGGATTCTTATTGGTAATAGTTTTGGTATTCATGAATATCATGTAAGGGTTACAACTGGGAAGGTCCTTGAGCAAGTCAAGAAAGTATGCATCCCTTTAGAGCAATTTGGTTCCACTTCCTACCATCAATGTCTGGGAGTGGTAACTAAGGTTGTTAGAATCGGGATCCTAACTCAGATCCATAGGGTAGTTAGCATCGAAATTAATCCACGTAGGATCGTAGATCGGAATGTAGATTGTAGAATTGCATCGAGAATTTTGGATCATAAAATCGTAGGATCGTAGATCAGGATTGGGATTTTGATAACTATCTGGTAAGTTAGGCTTATCCTTACCTAACCTTACCTTACCTTATCCAATTCCCTAAAAAACACTCAAACCAAAGTTAAAATTTTATCCTTACCTTTCCTTTCTTTACTTTAGCAAACCTAACTTGATCCTACCACTTTAAAGAACAAGGCTTAGGCATGATAAGAATATAGGATGGTGCTCTGAGATGACAAATAATAGTATTGGATTCGAGAATTCTATTCCTCAAAAGAAATTGAAATATTTTTTTTCCTATAAAAAAAATGGGTTTTTGGCTGCAAATAATCCGTATCGAGGGGCAACCACTAGCAGTCTGTACTTTTTCACTATTTTCTCATAGCATTCCAGAATCAATTTCTAGCACAAGAAAGCTGATATGACGATCAGAAATTTCCTTTTTGAAGTATGAATTAACATACTTTCCGGTTGCCATGCCAGCTTTTCGATGCTGGAAATTGAATCTGGACTACTATGAGAAAATAGTGAAAAAGTACAGACTGCTAGTGGCCGAAAAGTCACTTTGGATTATTCCTAGTCACAAGCCCCTCAGTACGGATTATTTGTGGCCAAGAACCCTAAAAAAATATATGCTGATTTCTTTTGAGGAATTGTTTTCGTAACTTTTTAACTAGGATAAAGAAATCTTATCATTTGGTGATCTATAGAGAGTTTGAAGTGTTGAGAAATGAGAAGTATTTAGGCAAGTTCTATTTCATTAACATAGGTCTCTAGAATATAACTTCCTCTGTCCTGTATTATAACGTCAAATCTTAGGCAGTAATTCTTATGTAAGACCGCCTCATCATAAATTTATCATAAGATGTATAACATTGTGGTGACCATTTATGAATACAGGGGTAACTAATAGTTTAGTTAGGTTGACTTTGCTAAAAGTCACCCCTTGATAAATTATTAGTCACATTCGTATTAAAAAGTCATTCTAATATCACTATTAAAAAAGTCACTTTGTAAAGAGTATGTCTCACGATAAGTTTACGTGAGACGGTCTTATAATAGAATTTGCGAATCTTAGGAATGCATGTGAGTGTTACATAGCATTAAATGCATTAAAACTTTATGCTTAAAGAAACTTCAAGCAGTTTGAGGGAGTATTTCTTCTTTTTTGAAAAAAACTAATGTTCCTTGCATACGATTAGACCTGTCAATTCGGTCGGGCGGGCGGTTTCGAATCGGTCGTATATCGTGTTCAGGTAAATACGGGTCGAGTGTATTTCGGGTTCGGGAAAATACGGGCGATGTATTTCGGTTTCGGGTCAACCCAACGGGTTATGATTGCGACCTTTTTTCGCTTTTTCTTTTTAAAATATGGTCTCTAAATACTACTTTTTGTACAATATATATAATAAAATATGATTATCTTCTAGCAATGATAGATTATTGTAACTATTTTAACTTAAATAAGAGAAATAACAAATAAATAAGTTGCGTTTATAGTTTAATAGTTAAAAATTTGAATGCAAAGTCACAAATTTTAGTAAAGTTTAACTCAAAAAGTTAAATTTCCGGGTCAAACGGGCGGGTCGGGTTTGACCCGCTAATTTTCGGGTTTGGTATACTTCGGGTTTAGTTGAAAAAATCGTGTTCAAAACCCAGAAATTTCGGGCGGGTTCGGATCGGGTCAGAAATTGCCAGGTCTACATACGATTAATCAGAGTTGACTCGATTAAAAACAAGAATGCACCGTGTTTCAAGGTCCAAGTAATTCGTTCTTATATTGGGCAGTATATCCTTCAGTGAATATGGAATCTGATATGGAGCATACTATATTTTGGTTGCCACTGAAATATTGTTGGAACTGCAGCCTTAAGAAGCTATAACATTTTGTTGTTATATTATTATTATTCTACAATATATCCAATTTTTCTGAACGATAAAGGAAAATGATTGCCGAACGAAGGGAAGGTATCAAACTGGCATCTTCTTTTTATTATTTTTAGGGGGCAGGGAACGTTGTGGTTGCTCATTGTTATTATTTGATTGAATTTGTGTTGGGAGCCTTGGATACATAAGATGTATTGATATTTGTTTTATTAGGATTATGAATCCATTTCATGGGTCCGCCGGAATCATCCTCTCCATGGACAATCATGGGGGGAATCATCCTCTCCATGGACAATCATGGGGGGAAGGCTGCCTACATTTGGATTCCTCAGACTGCGCGCAAGCAGTGTTTCCCCTGAGAGTTTGTTGTTTTTGTGGGATCACAAATCTTTTTATTGCTGACCATTTTACGAAGCTAAAGCATTAGATTATTTAGGGAAAGTATTATTTGGTCACTTGAAAACATTTCTTGTGTTCTTTTCTTGTTATCCAAGCTATATACTCCTATTTCGTATTAATTGTCCGTTGGCATCATTAATTTATCAGTGTATACAATATTCTAGTATATGAAAGTACTATCATTAGATTCATAATGAAAAATATTATCACAAGAATATAATGTTTTCTTTTTTTTATAAGATGTATTGTGAGAAATTATGAGTCAAAGAAGAACATTTGGACAATTAATATGGAACGGAGGGAGTAATTAGGCATCTAGCTGTGAAAATAGTCCGGCATCACTCCTTTCGGCGCTTCTCTATGGAGTGTTGATTTCTCATCTCGCCACATCCTCATGCAACTTTGCCCTTGTTTCCGACATTTCAGGTAAAGAAACTGAAATCTCTATTCCGTCCTATTCGCTTTACGGATCCGTCAGCCGTCCGGCATCCTGCATCTTCTACTGAAAATGTCAGGTATCTCACCGAAGCGGAATACCGCAGTTATGGCCTCCGTTCTGAGTTCCGTAGTTTGAAGGACGACAAAGTGCCCTACGTTCCTCAGTTCCACAGTTTGAAGGACGATAAGGTAGTTCCCTACGTGCCTTCTCAGGAACCGTTCAGGAGCCCCGCAGGAATATATAGGGGCGCACCCTTGGCTCAGGACCGTATTTTGAGGAACCCTGCCCCTGTGTATACCGATGCACCCTTGTCTCAGGAACATATTTTGAGGAACGCTGCCCCGGTATATGCAAATGGACCGTCTGCACCAGAGCATATTTTAAGGAACCCTGCCCCAGTATTTGCAGATGGACCGTCTGCAGCACAGGAGCGTATTTTGAGGAACGGTGCCTCGACATACAATGCAGAGGCACCTTCTTCACAGGACCATAATATTTTGAGGAACTCGGCCTCGACATATGCTGCAGAGGCACCCTCCACACAGGACCCATATTTAAGGAACCGTGCCCCGGTATATGCCGAAGCACCCTTGAGCTACCGTGCCCCGATATACGAACCACCCTTTACAAAGGAACATAGTTTGAGGAAACCCGCCGAAATGTATGCCGAGGCTCCCTCTTCACAGGAGCATATTTTCAGGGGTCCTGCTGCTGCTCCTGTACATGGTGGGGATGTCTCGGTTCTGCGTGGCCAAGCGGCGAGTTCTGAGCCGCGGTTTTTGAGCGAAGATGAGTATCGGATGTATGGTTTGAAGGGGCGAAGCGGGCAATCTCCTTTGATGCCGACGAGACAAACACACGGGTCGGATTATTATAACCGGGGCGATCAGTATGTTTCTCATAATAATTACCATGCGTCCTCATCGGTGCCTTATCCAAGGTCGACATTGAGTGATGCGTATCAGGCTTCTGTTGAGATGAAGCCTGCCAATCACAACCACGCCGTGGAGTACCATTTGCCAACAAGGGTTGTTGCCGATGAAGGGATGATACAACATTCATCATCATACGGTGCCGGTTCTCAAGAGAAGCATTTCGTGTTCGCTCGTGGAAACCCTAGTAGTGCTGGAAGCCAGTATGATCACGCCTCTGCGCCCGTGTCATCTCGGTATTCGTTCGCAGGAGCTTCGTATTCGTACAGGTAAACCGTAAACAGGGTTCGTGCTGTGAAATGGTTAGTATGTCGAGGAGACTTAAGTTGTGCCCCTCGACAGAAGAAATGAAACAAAATGGTATGTTGAGCTGCGTGTTCATTCACAAGGGCACAAAACAAAACATACTCGAGCACTTCCGGGAAACATCTTTGATTTCTCTCTTTTATTATGTATCTATACTTTTCAGTTCGTTTCTTACCGGATGTGCTTTTGCTGGGAATACTAGCGGATCCCTGAGCGAGCGGCCAGAAGAAAACCGGATGGATCGATTGCCAAAATGGCAATGGAAAAAGTTGTTGCCTCCCCAACATCGACATAAAGGCAGACGCCTTATAATCAATTTGAATGGATATTAGTTGCTTTTCTTAATGTGCAGTGCCGAAACAATCTCTAGAACTTAAAATGCTCGGGCGGGCGATCTTGGATCTCGGCCATGGGCTTCCAAAGGCGATGAGGTCGAAGAAGGTAGGGTGTCATTTTTGCTTTCAAACATGTTTTTTCATGGTATGAAATGAGAGTTTCTTTTTTTGGAGGGGGGGACTCCTTTTGCCTTTGATTTCTTAGCTTTTTCTAGGAATGTTTTTATTAATAATGTTGAAAGGGTTTTTGACTTCTGATTTCTTGGCTTTTTCTAGGAATGTTTTTATAAAAAGATGAAGAGATTTGAAGAGTCCATTTTTTAAAGAATTATTTCCTCAAACAAGATTCACTATTTGAATAATAGACCTAGATTTTTCCTCGCCTACTTCAAGATATTGGATGGTTAGAGTTTCAATTTTTGCTAGTATCGATTAAAAATGAGCAAAATCCTGTAGGTTTGGGAAAAATGTATCCGATCTGATAACTCAGATTTGTTCGATATGAAAAAAATCGGGTACAGTCATAATTTTTTTTTCAAATTTTTATTGTCCAAACCTAGTTTAGGACCTGTCAAGTTTAGTGGTAAATGGTAGGTATGTTAAATATTATTTTTGGTAAGTTTATATAAGTTTAGATATGTTTTTTGAAATATGTTTACTACAAAATGAACAAATTAAAATTTAGAGTATAAAAATTTATAACTTTCAAATATTTAAATAACATAAAATTTAAAAATTAATAATTACCAAATTACAAAATCAAACATTAAAGATTGAAAAATATCCAATTTTCAAAAATTAACAATTTAAAATTTCAAAATCAAACATAAAAGATTAAAAAGTTTAGGTTTTTAAAATTTGAAAAATCAAAATTTTAAAAATTACAAATTACAAATATTCAAAAATTAACACTTTGAATTTTTAATAGAATAATAAAATTACAAAATCAAACATAAAAAGTAACAAAAGTTTCCAATTTTCATAAATTAACTATTTTAAATTTTAAAACTAAAATTAAAATTTTAAAATTTTAAATTTCATTTAAATTTTAAAAATAAAAATATAAAGAATAAAATAGTAAAATTAACTATTTTAAATTTTAAAATTTAAAATTTATTTAAAATTTTCAAAAAGTGAAAGTACTATTTAAATTTTAAAATTATAAAATTACAAAATCAAACATAAAAAGTAACAAAAGTTTCCAATTTTCATAAATTAACTATTTTAAATTTTAAAAACTAAAATTAAAATTAAAAATTAAATTTTTTCAAAATTCATTTAAATTTAAAAAATTAAAAGTGTATAGAATAAAATAGTAAAAATTTGAAAATAAATTATTAAAAATTTAAAATGGAACAAAAAATGAACTAATTTAAATTTACAAAATCAAACATAAAAAGATTAAAATAATTTTAAATATTAATAGACTATGAATTTTAAAATAAAAATAGAATATTAAATTATTAAAATATTAAAAAGTATAAGTTTAAAAATAAAAAATTTGAGAAAAACCAAAATTTAAAAATAAAAAATCATAAATTGGAAAATAGAAAACATAAAGACAAAAAATTATATTAATAAATAAATAATTGCACAATTGTAAACTTTTGTTTTTTTGGTAAACTTTGGCAAGCGAAAATGTCGGTAAATTTTGGTAAATGTAAATAGATATTTTACCCAGGGCGAATTACCCAAAAAGTTTACAACCCTTAGACTCGAATTTATGCTCATCTGATTTGTTTGACCTAAAAAAATGTGCGAAAAATTTGAGTATCGAACATAAAGTTTAGTTGTCTGAACTCGACTCGAACTTTTACCCACTCTAAAATCCCTGTACGAACCACAGAAACATGCCTAGTAAAGTTATATATGCAAGTTGAGGTATTTAGAACTTCCCCCCCTACTTATCCTGTTGCAGAAATATACAAAGTCACAGCTGTGAGAATTTGGTTGAGGAAGAATCAATAAATTAAATCATCAAACATACAAATTAAATGGATCCATCCCCATAATGATAATGATACAAGAAAATACAAATAAATTTAGTGAGCTAGCTCGACATCAATGGCTACTAATTCCTGAGGATGAAGGAAGGCGATTACCATTTTGTGCAGGCAGAATTATACACCAGATCTCTCAGTTGCATTTATCAACGATCCTCATGTTTTTTCACCATGGATAAATAATAATACTAGAATTGTTTGTTGTATTTGTTTTCTCTTTTGAGCTGAACCTTCAACTTCTTACTACCTAATTGAAACCCATTCATCATGCTAATCGCAGCTTGAGCAGCTGCGGGTGTGTCATAACTCACAAATCCTGTGTAATGGAAAAATGAAGTCAACATATCTACACGTGCCAAAATTGAACAGATTCGAATGATCCGTCTGAACCCAACCCAAAAATGTCAAAACTAATTACCTGGAAATGGATCCGAACTCGAAATGACTTGACTTGATATCTTTCATTAAAGTTGTTTGTTTTTTTAAAGATAATCTCCAAAAAAAACGATGGGAAGGTACACCTCATTTTTGTGGAAACTATTTTTAAGCCTCCATGTTTCTAAAATAGATTTTAAGATAAAGCATAATTTAAGTTAATTATTTGTTATGTGATATATTCGGTGATGTGGACATGCTTTTGGCGAAATTTTGGTGGTAAATTGTTTGAAAATGTTTATTGTTGACGAACGTTAATATTCAAAAAATGTTTCTAAAATAGTTTTTAAGATACCGTATAATTTAAGTAAAATAGTTTTTAAAATACCGTATAATTTAAGTCAATTATTGTTATGTGATAAATTAAGTGATAAGGACATGTTCTTTGCGAAGTTTTGGTGGCAAATTGCTTGAAAATATTCAATTGTTGACGAACATCAATATTCAAAAGATCATGGGCATTTAAGTTGTCCACATAACCTCACAAGAAACATGATTAAATCACCGAATTCATCACCTACCAATTGTTAACTTAAATTATAGGGTGCCTTAAAATGTATTTTAAAAACATGGAGACCTAAAAATAGTTTCCACAAAATGAAGGATATCTTGACCTTCTAATCATTTTTTTTGGATAATCTCATATGATAAAAACAATGTGACCCGAAAATAACTCAGCCTAAACCCGAAATGGCTCATTTTCCAGGTATTGTGTCATCAGGGTGCAAAACAAGAGAAATAAAAAGCACGTACCAAAACATTTGCTGAGCCCCGTAGCTTTGTCAATGAACACCTTAGCGCTGAGGACCCTACCAAATGGTTGAAATGCATTTGCCAATTCTTGATCCCCGAATTCTTGAGGTATATGGTATATGAACAAGTTAGCGCCAGTTGGTCCTGCGGCATTGATAAGAGTTAAAAGTGTAAAACCGTAACTAGACTTTAACTATTAGCTTAAGCTTTTAGTTGAGGTAGTTTCGCATACTATCATAGTGGTTCTCGATGAAAATTTCAGCGGGGAAATCTTTTCCATGGAAAAAATTTCCCCCACCCTCTTCTAACGGAAATTTCCCTAGTGAAGGTGAGAAATTGTGTGCCCCTAGTAAAATTTTTCTCAAGGTAAACCATATAATCAAACATGACGAAAATTGATCAACTTGGAAAATTGACCAATTTCCAAGGGTTTTTAACCAACCAACAAACACTCTCCCAGTAATGTTTTTCCAGGGTTAGCAAAATCCTTCCCTAGGAAAACATTTCCGAGAATTCTACCGAATACGCCTTAGGTTTATGGCTTGGGGGGGGGGGGCAAAGTGAAGAGAAAGAGAGGTCCACCAACCTTCGACCTGACTTGCAGCGCTCGAAACTCCCCCAGGAGATGTTCCTGAGGGACTGTTTGTCACAGTAGACGGAACCGATCCAGGAGAACTACCATTCATAGGCCTATTATTATTTGTCAACCCTCCAGGATACGCTCCGGGATACTGTAGACTGGGGACTGCAGGATAACCCGACCCAACGAAGTTCCTAGGTCCCGCAGCTGAGGAAAGATCGGGCCTCACGCCACGCACCGAGTTTGCCTGATTTACGGGAGGAACCATGTTATGAAATGGGAGCTGGTTTTGCATTTGTGGGAGGCGATAGGGCATCAGGCCATAACCACCTGGAGACTGCAGCATTCACCAGAAAAAAGAACACTATGGTTAAAAATCTTCATCATCAGGCAATCAAAGAATATGATTTAACTACGAGCTGTTAATTTTTGACCCAACCTTGGACCCGAACCCGCCTGCAAACTCTGGTTTTGAATGCGATTTTCTCAACCCAAACCTAAAAGACCTGTAAAGTAGCGGCTCAACCCGACTCGCCCATTTGATCCAATTTGTGACTTTCTTGAGATTCCTTATTATTAAACTATAAGTGCAACTTATTTATCTATCATTTCTCTAGTTTAAGTTAAGCATTCAAAATAATCTACCATTCCTAGAAGATAATTGTATTTTATTATGTACATTGTACAAAATACAGTACTTAGAGAATTTATTTAAAAGAAAAAATGGGAAAAAGTCGCGGTCATATCCAGTTGGGTTGATCCAAAACAGAAATACACTATTCGTATTTACTCGAACCCGATGTGCACCCGACCCATATTACACCTAACCGCCCGGATTGACAGGTCTAGATGTAACAATGGAACTTTTACTAAGAAAACAAACCTGATACCCATATCCGTTATATGGGGGAAGATAGCTCATTGGCATTGCTCCGAACAGCGAAGAATGTTGAGAAGGGTCACCGCTTGCTGCTGCAGCGGCTCTCGATTGGGCCTTCTGAGCCCGACGAGCTTGTCTTTCTTTCTCGGTATCTGCCCACTTTACAACTAGTGGCACATTCGAGCCCTTATGCAGGAAAAGATTGTTATCAATTGAACAGTAATTGCAAAATATATATTACATGTACCTGGAGCATGTGCTCCAAGTAAGTATGAACGAACAATTATACAATTAGAAGTGAACAATAGATATGTATGAATGAACAATTATGCTATTGAAAATAAACAATGACCATTTTTGTAGCACATGCTCCTGGAACATATAATAAATTGCATTCAAGTAAAGCAATAATTCAACATGATCCATAAACCTAGAAAGACAATTTCAGGGGACATTTTTGTGTAGATGTTTTATGTTCGGGCAACACACAGTAACATAGAAAAGAATAAAACTTACCGGAAGAACAGAGCAGACAAGACAATAATAGAGTAACAACTGCTATACTCCATTGTAGTGCTGACAAAATTTGACAGACCCAAACCCAATTTGACCAACTCAGGAAAAAAATTTCGGTAGAGGTTTTTTGACCAGATTTAAAATACAGTACCAAATGAAACTAAGGTTACGTTTGGTTTTGGCATTCAGGTTCGGGGTTGACCGACTTTTTGATGAAATTCTGGTTTCATCAAATTAGGTCATTCGGGTCCAGGCTGACCGAAGCCAATCTGGGGGAAAATGTGAATGTCCCATATTAAACTCGGTCAGAATAATTTGGTCAAATTCGGTCAAAAGAATCTGATATACAGTAGATCAGTCAATTATAGTTTTGACCACATTTTCAATTCAATCATTTGGTCAAATTGGGTTCGGGTTCGGGTTCAAGTTTGAGTATTTTGTCCAAACTGAATTCGGTCAGGGCATAGGAATGTGGGGTTTTTGACTGAATCCAAATCAGCTACACTTCAAGATCACAGTTGGTCATGTACTTTTCTTGGGAACAATTACAAACATCTAAACCCCCCACAGATGCAATTGACTGCTGTGCCATCAAGTATTGTGTGTATTACACAAAAGCAGAGCTAAGTAACAACTCCATAGCTTCTAGCTTTGACAATTTCCAAAATATGAACCAATAAAGTTTGTTACTGGACTACAGAAAGCATCAACATGTACAATACTCCTACAAAAATCATTATGTATTGGTTCAGTATACCAGAAGATATGCAAAACCTTCAATGAATTTTCACAAGAAAGTCACAAGGCAACAAAATGGGTTAACAACGAACCTACCTCCATTGTATGTTTTCCATTGACAGCATCCATGGCTGCAACCGCCTGCTCCTTAGTTTCGTATTTCAGGAAAGCACAACCTGACACAATACGACGTATACTGTTTTCAAATTTTCCAATCAAAAGATAAGTTCTGTTCTTTAGAGTGATAGGATCAAGTTAAGTTTAGTAAAATAAGGAAATGAAAGGAAAGGAAATTTCAAACAAACAAATAAACCATCAAGATTTTTACTTAACAAAAAGATAGTACCTTTGCTTGTCTGCTGGGGACCCCTCAAAATTTGCAACTCTTTTATTATACCATACTGAGAAAACAAAGCTGAAACCTCATCCTCCGATACATTCTTTGGAAGCATGCCAACAAAAAGCTTGTGCTCTGATTTTTAAAAAATAAAAATTACAAGGAAATTTCAAATGAAGAACGAAAAAACTCATTGGCATAAGCAAATGACACTTATATAGAGTATGCAAATTCAAACTAGCATATCCGCAATCCTTACCACAAAAAATGCAATCATTATCGCAAAAAAAGTTGGAGGAAAGAAAGTACGGTATAGATTCTAATGGTTACTCAACTGAGACATTGCTAAGAGTTACGAGTTCACCCTCTTTAAGAATTATTTACTATACCGTAAATGTTCAAATAATCCCAACAAAAAACAGAAACATTATGTGACATAATTTATGTAAGGGGAAACTTACAACAAGGGAAAAAAATACTAACCTAATCTTTCCAGTTCGCCATCTGCATATTTTACTTGCAACGGGCTCGATGCCTGCATCCAGGAAGGCGTGGTGAATTAGAGCAACAAGCAAACTAGCTAAAATAATATTATGATATCAACACCCTATAGCATCATAAATTACATAAAATCTGAAACTAGGAAAAATAACACACACACACACACTCCAGATTCTAAAGATTTAGGAACGTATTCAATCTGTTTCAAGCATGATTTCTTAAGAGAGAAATGGCAGTAACCACTTAGGAAAAGTTTTGGATAGAGAAATCTGAACCCTTAACATCATGCCACGGCCTAAAGTAGGGGTTTTAAGCTCGGCTTGGTTAGGAAAAGCTCGGCTCATGTGACAATTTCCTTAGGGTGCGTTTGATTGATCAATAACCCCGAGGAAATGGTCAATTTTCCTGAGTTGACTTTTTTTCCCATGTTTGAACGTGGGTTGACTTCGGGAAAATTTTCACGATGGGCCCACTATTTTCTCCATTTTCCTAGGGAAAATTTCCCTTAGGGGGGGGCTAAGAGAAATTTTTCCTAGGGAAATTTTTCCCATGGAAAACTTCCTACCAAACACTCCCTTAGTAAAGAATAAAAAGTCATTTCATCTTCTCTTGTGGGACTCTTATTCCTCTCTTTACCATTAACTCATGTTTACAAACTACCAACAATTTGGACATCTTTTTTTTAATATAAATAAGCGGTCCAACCCATCGGGCCCCTAGCTCAGAGAAATAACCCAACAAGCCTATAACGGACGGGAAACAAGGATGTCAAATGACCCAAAGTTGGGCCCCTCTCTTACCGATAGCATTCTCCGAAAAAGGAGATGAAGAATGCTCCTCCAGAATTTGAACCCTGGACACACGGACAAGACAACAATTTGGACATGGGCATAGGTAAACCCCACCTTAATTTTATTTTTTCTCTTTTTGAAGGTGGTATGGATGGTACTGTGAAACTTACATTGGAACCACACTTCTACTTCTATTTCCAAAAATTTAGGAACATGATCAATCAGGTACATATGGCCCCCAATGCAGTCCATCCCTTCCTACTAAGTCAATTCGGTCGGGTCGGGTTCGGTATGCCCCATATTCCAAGTTTGTTACATTTCATGTTTGAAAAACCGGGTCGGGTTAGGGTTAGGTCGGTTTTTGCCAGCTCTGCTTCCTACCAAGCCCTCACTTCATTTTCTCCCTCCACAATCCTCCCAATTTTGCTAATCAAATTTTCCTACATGTTTCTGTCTACTTTGGAGTTTGGAAGGAAAGTTGTGTCGACAAAATAAATCAAAATTTTCATGATGTTTATCCTTCATCAAATTAATATTTCTTACGTTTTTTACATTTATTTCATTTTATAGTAAGTATTAATTATCAATTATAAGAAGTTTTGGATGAGTAAGTTGCGTCAATGAACACAAATGATAACCTAATCGAATCAATCCATTCCGTTAAGCTTATTTTAAACATTTTTTTAAAATATAAAAAATAATGGATAAAAGTATAACTTTATGCAATTTATATGTTACAGTATAGTCATAAAATTCAATCATAACATTTAATTTCATTTAAATGTATAATAACATACAAAACACTTAAAATATGTCTTGCCCCAAGACTCATATCATTTCCGCTCTCGCAATTTTTTTACGCAAAATGAAAGAATGTATGTCATTCTTCGAATTTTTTCTTTCCACATCATTTTCCAAGAACATAATCGAGCCTAAGTCTTTACAGCATCGCACGCATAGTCAAATAGAGCATTTGTGCAAGGAGACGTTTAAAAATAATTCTTAAGCATTCAACTATCAACTTAAACCTATGGTGGATATAGTTCTTGAGCTATATATATCAAAGAAAATGAGAACACTAAGAAACAACAAAAAAAAAAGTCTTACGTAAGACTGACTTACCATAAATTTATTGTGAGACGTATAACTTTGTGGTAATCTTTTATGAATATAGGGGTGATTAACAATTTATTTGGGGTGACTCTAATAAAAGTCGTCCCTTGATAAATTATTAGTCACATGCATATGAAAAGTCATTCTAATATCATTTATTAGTCACAGTAAAATATTATAAAAGTCACATGTAAGAAGTCCGTCTCAGGATAAGTTTACACGAGACGGTCTTGTACTAGAATTTGCGAAAAATGAAACCAACAAAAACCAACAATGAAGTATTCAATTTTGAAAATTCTACCATAGTTGAAATTTCATAACTATTAATTTATTAAAAATAAAATCAGATCCATTAAAAAAATTTCTTGTATCCCAAAATATGAGTAACTGTTAAAACAAGAGACTTCCGTCAACATACTTTAATTTTAACTTTTTATGGTAAAATTAATGGTACTAACACTTTTCAACTATGATAGTTGAAAAGTAAATAATTATGATAGAATCTCCTTAAAATATTATAATTTGTAAAAGTTTATATCCCAACAAATAGGATTACTTATTATAACAAGTCCTTTCATCAATATATATTGATTTCGATTTTCTTATAGATATATTTTAGAGTAATTATACATTTCAATTACCATTGTCGAAAATTTTTTCAACTATAATAGAATCTCCCATAAAATTCATGCTCTCCCAAAACTCTAGTTCAAGGCAACTGAATCCACTCAAACAGAGAGCCCAAAAATAAGCCCAAAATTAAGTTTAAAGTTTCAGCATTAGAATACTCATTTCAGACTGCTTTTGGAAGCATTGTTGTTCAGGAATCTTGGCACATGCAAATGCAATACAACACACATCAAATTCCAGCACAGTAAAGTAAGACTCCAAACTAACCGAATAGCAAACTAGCATTTGATCTTTCACTAAATTGCAGAATTTGGAAGCTAATTACTCTCTTCGTTCCATGTTAAATATCGTCTTTGAAAATCATGTAGTCAAATTTCAAAAATTTTGACTATAAATTTCTCAATATATATGCAATGAGTTGTTATATAAAATTACCACCATTAAATTCGGAACGAAAAACACTACTACATCTGTCCCAAAGTGTTTGTGTTTTGACTAAATTTTGACCGTTGATTATTCTCAAATTACAATGAGTTACGATATGAAATTATCCGTCATTGTAATTTTTTCTAATGTATTTTTTTAATGGCGGTAATTTCATAGCGTAACTTATGGTAATTTGTGAATAATCAATGGTCGAAATTTAGTCAAAGGACAAACATTTTAGGACGAATGTAGTATCATAAAACCATAATATTGCAATTGTTAATAACAAATTATGTAAAAAATTATCAACCAAAAAGTGACATTATAGGCTATAAAAGTTAAAATTATGACAATTAATATCGAAATGATGGAGTAAATGCAGAATTCGGAATCCCATTCATTCCCTAAGTCAACTGTTCGACTAAAATCAACAATTTCGAAGAACAATCAGAGAGAAAATTAGCAAGATCAAAGAAGAAGTACTTACTCCAGGAAGAGTCTTCTTGTTATGACAAGCATTGACAGCCTTATCAGCTTCCTCTCTGGACGGACAAATCACGAAGCAACAACCTACAAAAACACGAATTCAACCTCAAATTCATCGAATCGCTAAAATCTAGAAGCAGATCGCAGAAAACCAGCCGGCATTGTGCGAAATCCTCGATCGAATCATCAAACGAAACACGAAAACACGCAAAATTGCATAAAGAGATTGAAAGAATGAACTCGAGAAAACAAATCCTCAAACGAAGAACAACAACAAACGAAATTGCAGAAAGAGATTGAGAGAATGAACTCGAGAAATCAAATCATCAATTGAAGAACAAAAACATACAAAATTGAAGAAAGAGAACAAGAGAATGAACTCTAGAAATCAAATCATCAAACGAAGAACAAAAACATGCGAAATTGAAGAAAGAGATTGAGAATTTGAGAGAATGAACTCGAGAAGCTCGATCAAATCACAAACGAAGAACAAAAACAAGCGAGATTGAGAGAATGAGCTCGAGAAAGCTCGATCAAATCACAAACGAAGAACAAAAACAAGCGAGATTGAGAGAATGAGCTCGAGAAGCTCGATCAAATCATCAAACGAAGAACAAAAACATGCGAAATTGAAGAAAGAGAACAAGAGAATGAACTCCAGAAGCTCGATCAAATCAACAACGAAGAATAAAAACAAGCGAAATTGCAGAAAGAGATTGAGAGAATGACCTCGAGAAGCTCGATCAAATCATCAAACGAAACACAAAAACACGCGAAATTGAAGAAAGAGATTGAAACGAAGAACAAAACACGCGAAATTGAAGAAAGAGATTAAGAGAATGAACTCGAGAAGCTCGATCAAATTCACCAAACGAAGAACAAAAAACACGCGAAATTGCAGAAAGAGATTGAGAGAATGACTTCGAGAAGCTCGATCGAATCATCAAACGAAGAACGAAAACAAGATTGAGAGAATGACCTCGAGAATGACCTCGATCAAGTCATCAAACGAAGAACAAAAACACTTCGAAATTAAACAAAGAGTTCAACAAGAGAATGACCTCGAGAAGCCTTGGTAGCTTTGTCCTTGATAATGTTGACCTCATCAACTAGCGCGAACTCCTTGAACATGGCGAGCAGCTGAGCTTCGGTCATGTGCTTCGGGACTTGGCCGACGAAGAGCTTCACGCTCTCTTCGCTGCTTCCATGGCTTCTCTCGTCCGCCATTGATGAATCCTTCAAACCTTCTTCAAACCTTCAAACCTTCTTCTTCTTCTGCTACTCTTCTTCTTCAAGCTCTGTAGTTTCTCTCTCTAGTTTCTTTCTCACTCTAGTTTCTCTCTCTTCCTTCGCTTGCGGACGATGGTCCCTTTTGGTTTATACGCTCTGATCTGTCTTTCTCTTTCCTGTTTTGTGCCTTGTTTGGGTCGTCGAAAATGGCGTCTCATTTTTCTAGATGGCAAATTTGGATCTTCCCGTAAAAAAAATACTATGCGGTATTTTTAATGATTTTTGAGTATGAGTTGGACCCTGGATTCTGTGGGATTTACGGAAGTGCCACTGAAGTTCGTTGTTTTGCGGGGAATCAGCTGGACAGCTAGCACTTGCAAATTTTTACCCGCCCCTGATTCTGAATTTTGACATTAACCAAATTAACTGAATATTCAAACGCGATATTTCTTTTTTTTATTTTTGAAATTCGATTTTGATTCATATTTAATTCCATTCAAATTGCTCGACCAGAAAAAAGGGTCTGGATATCAACTCTTATTCCGAATTTTGATATTGACCGACTCAAATTTAACTCGATCCTAACTTTTGTCAGCGCTAATCAATGTTGTCGAATTATTGTCTTGCTTGAATGCCTGTATTTGTCCTTCACAAAAGAATTCAGGTATAATATATTTTTTGAACAAATTTTAACATTGACCCATTTGACCAAAATTATTAATATATTAGTTCTTATGCTTCTATCATCTAAACTCGGTTTTGACTTGATTACATATTTATCTAAATGATTCAATCAAGCTCGACCCAAAAGACTGGATAATCATTATCATTTTTTTACCTCGAATTTTAAAATGGGCTCAATTAATTGATCAGGCTGAATTTCAATATATATTATATGTATTTGGAGCCTATATTATAAGATATTTGTTAATGAACAATCATATTGTTAAGAATAAACAACTTGATATCCATGGATGAGAAATCACACTATCTAAGACATAAACTCTAAAAATGCTTACTCCCCACGTACCAAATAAATTGTCAAACTGTAACTAATTAGGTCAAATTTTTTAAATTTTGACCGTTAATTTATTAAATTATATGTTAAGTTATTATGCAATACCATATTTATCTGGATATAATATTATTAATCTTGTTAAGATAAAATTTAAAAAATTAATGATCAAATTATTATATCAAATCCATAAAAAAATAAATTGGACAAATCAATTACCAAGTGATCAATTGCAACTGAATTTGACTAGGACTCCCTCTTTTGTATTTTTAACCATTCTCTAGTGAACATTTACCCCTCGATTCTGCAATATTCACGAAAGTGCCACTGAAGTTCGTTGTAAATTTTGCTGGAATTCGGCAGTGGGATCTGAGAGTAAAGGGAGTGGGATCTGACTACCCTTTTATGGGTGTTTCTTTTTCCTTTTTATTTATTAATCATTTGGATTTTTAAATTAAATAACTTTTTCCTTTTTCTGGGGAGATGGATAAGCTGATTTACAGGTTGGATTAAGTGGGGGCCACGCATGCATGTTTCAACATTAAATTCAAAAACTAATGTGTTCTGTCGTTTTGGAAGTCTGTTGGGGTGTGACCCAACAAAAATATTAGATTCCATATTAATTGTCATTTTGTTGACTATCACGGTCTCTAATATCACTCTTTGATTGATAATTTCTTATACAATATTTTATGAACAATTACAATATTATACTTTTACGATAGTATTTTTCGTTACGAATCTAATGGTAGTAATTTTATATAACAAACCATTGTATATATTGAAAAATTTGTAGTCAAAATTTTTAACGTTTGCCTGCACAATTTCCAAAGATGTCAGTTAATATGGAACGGAGGGAGTAGTACAAAGTGGAACTGAGGCTGTAGATATTTTTCTACTCTCGCCATGTTGGTAAAAAATCGGGTCGGGTTAAATTCGAATTTATTAACGTTCAAATTCAGGCAAAATCTGTTTTTTTACGATTCAGATTCAGTCGAACAATTCAGATGAGGCATATATTTGGGTCGAAATCAAGTTCGGATAATAGAAAAAAAGGAATATTATATCTGGATATTCAGTAAATATCAAAATTAAGAAAAAAAATATATGTCCAAATCCAATTTTTTCCGAGTGGACACTTCGAGTATTTTAGGTCAAACAAAATTTTGACAGCTCTACCAACACCGTTGAATAAGTGTCAATTTAAATATGTTTTTACCGTTGATTACTCATAAATTATAATGAATTACAATATAAAATTAACATAATTATTATGTATTGTCGACGTGAATAATACAAAGTTGCATCTTATTGGTCAATAATAATACCAATTTTTTTGGACATAAATATTATTTACTGCACGGGTGTTGGACAAAAATAATACAACGGTCACATCAAAATGTTAATTCGCTGACTTGTGTGGCGGAAATCAACATGCACTTGGAGGCTCGTGACAAAAATAATTTGACGGTCATATACATAAAAGTATCCTAAGAAGGTGAGAAATACGAAATACCACTGTAAACATGTAAATTTCAAAAGAATTTCAAAGGTATGAACAAGGTCCCGTATACCAAGTCCACATGTTACACACAATGTCCACATAGGACCATATCTACACTTTAAAAATTCTCATTCCACAGTGTTATCTCTCACAGAATCCATCCCATATAGACTTCTTCTTGGTGAACTGCTCCAATTGCATTAGCAACATTGCAATTAGAGTGCATTAGAAAATCATTCATCATGCTACTTCATCAGGCATGATCAAATTTGAGCCAACACAGGCAGCAAGACATACTCTTACAGTTTTATTTACACACCAAAACAAACAGCACCTAGGGAATTTACAATAACTCACAAAATGCTACATTTGTTTCAGGACTCCTTCAGTTTATGACCTATCTCCAAAGGTCTGCAAAAACATTATGTCGGTTCGCGAGCATATATATCGATAACTGTAGCCCTTCCAATCTGCAAATTATCGTTCTCGGGAGCCAACTCTTGTAGCATGCATCAGTCCTGATACCTGAAAACAATGGCAACTCATTAATTACGGTGCAAAATACGACTAAAGATCCTCATATTTTAACTTCATTATTTTAAGGGTCTTGTATTTTGACAAATAACTGTGACGTGGCATGATCTTTGCTATGTGGCTTGGGCCAACCCTAAACATTGAGGCTTGAAATGATAGTTGACTTCGATTAAAACAATCCTAAACACAAAAATCATTGCTTCCCGCAACTTTGACCAAAAAATAAGTCGAAATGTCCCAAATAAATAATTACAGCAAAGATCATGTTACCCCACAATTATTTCTCGAAATACAGGGTCCTTGAAATAATTAAACCAAAATACAGGGGCCTTTTAGTTGTTTCTTTTTATTATGGTGCTTTTGGTAGTTTTCTGAGAATGATTTTTCTGGGAAAAACTTTTCCGACAAAGACTTTTCCTAGACACCTTGGAAAACGGTTTACTAAGTTTGAGAGTAGAATAACGGGCCCCGCACTAAAATGTTCCTACTAATTCACGACCAACCAAACATGGGAAAAATTTTCTGAGATAATGTTGGAAACAAAAACCTAGATGCTCACCACCAAAATGCTTCTCATTATATCCACATCTCAGCCACCTTGGGAAGATTGCAATCCTTAGATACAATATGTGAATTAGCGTCGTCTTCTGTGATTTTTGAATAGTCGATGTCTGCGTAAAATTAGAGACAAGATCATATACTCGGGCAGTCACGACAAGCAAATCCAGAGTTCATTAGCTCACAAAAGCTTCATATATAGTTAGCAGTAGAGCTGGCAAAATTTTATCCGATCCGAATGCAAAACATGTCCGACCCGGGAAAAAAACTGGGTCTGGTCATACATTACATCCGAATTTCTCATATTTCTATTGTTCGGACTTGATTATAGCCCGATTTTACGCCTATCTTAATAGTTGGGTCAACCCGGAAAAAAAACAGGTAACGGTCATCAATTTTTCATCAGTATTTTGAGTTTTTTGACATTGGCCGATTCGACCACCCAAATTGGTCCCAGACACGAAATTTTGCCAGCGCCTGCGAATGAATCCTTCTGATGGTCAGGCATTGCCAGAAGTTTCAAGTTTAGGGTTTAGGATTAGGGTTTAGGGCTTAGGATTGCCACAAGTTTTCAACATTCGAGAAAGCTAAGAATTTGCATGCATTATTCAGCTACTACTGCATACCTTTCAAACTCGAGTTTCTGAATAACAATCCCATTCAATATCAGCTCTGGGCTGCAAGCCATTGCACCTGTAATCACATTTATTCAACAATTAATAAACACTTGACTCCGAAAGATAAACTATGCAGATTACTGTCAATGGATCGTGAAATTTTGTCGCAACTCATCACAACAATGTCGCACCATAACTTACATTTCCATGCAATACATTATTCAGATAGTTAAGGCCTTCTATATTACTAAAAAGAAGCGAAGAAACTTGAAATTGAATTCAACCCGTGATGGGAAAAGGGAGACAAAGGGGAAAAAAGAAAAGATCAAACCTCTTTTGAGGTACGGCGCACAATAATCTGCATCTTCTTCACAAGATAGAATGATCAGATCATCCAAATGCCCTGTTTTGCAGTCCGTGATCGGATCCACCACCTGAGGATAGAATTAACATTTATAAGAATTCCATGGTCAAACAGGGCAAGATTGGGTAAATTTAGGTAGGGTTCAGAAAGTCAGTAAAAATTATCAAAGAAAAGAACATGGCCATAGTAGAGCACAAAAACCCACACATATGATGAATTTCCCCGCTTAAATTTCATCCTTTGCCGTGAAAGACCCTTAATGTGTTTCCATAGATGGAATAACATAACATAGAAAGATTTCACAGCAAAACTATGAAGAAAACGCAGAAGAAGATCACGAGATGATGCACCTGGCCATGAGCAGCCTTGATCAAGCTAGGGAGCATTTCATGTCCAGGTTTGGCATTCTGTGTGATAAAGACCTTGTATCCCTACTCAGGAGCAAAACACGGAAGAAATTAGGCGGTGAAAAAACATATCAACATGAATGAAAGATGCTGAATGAGAAACCATAACATTCTTCGGCATCCCAAATCTAATCTTATATATAGATCAAACCCAAAACCAATACTCCAAAATCTCGCCCAAACGAGATATGGAGGAGTCAAATGTAGCAGTCTTACCTTTGAAACCTTTAAATTTTTCAATTTTTAGAGCGTCTGGTTGCAATTGACCCAAGATTTACATGTCGTTCGTTATTTACTTCATGGGGAAAAAACATAGGATGTTTAATGAGGCAAAACCCCAGGGAAATGGTCAATTTTCCCGAGTTTACTTATTTTCCCCATGTTTGGATGTAGATTGACCTTGGGAAAAATTTCATGGTGGGCCAACTATTTCCTACATTTTCCTAGGGAAAATTTCCCTTAAAGGGGGCTAAGGAAAATCTTTCCCAAGGAAATCTTTCCCATGGAAAACTTCCCATGGAAAATTTTCCTCGGGAAAAATTTCCCTGAGGCTCCTACCAAACGCTCCCTTAAAAAACATAATCTTTTTCAACTATCAAGATTATGGACATATCCTAATATTATAGATCATGCCAAGTAAATGCATATACGGTGAGAAGAGAACCTTCAACAGAGGGTGCTGTCTTGCTTTGTCCAATGAAAGAGGCAATTTAAAACCAACTTCCTGCTCTTTCTTCACGTCCCTTAGGATGTAACTTCTCTCATCAATGTAAGAACCCGCTTGCTCACAGCTTTCAAGCCACATATGGGTTACCACGGGTTTACCTTGCGCAATGAACTCTAACATGTTTCTTGTCCGTGCAAACTTATCTGCTATGAAATGAGTTGCGGAAGAGGGACAAGATACCATCGGAACACCAAGACGTGCCAAAATCTGGTGAATAGATGTCATAGTAAGATCCATAATGATGAACAAATTATAAAGCAACCACTAAGGCAAGTTTAAGGTTGTGATCGAAATTAGCGTTTAAACTTCAGCATTTTGTCCAAAACACTAATTGGATAAATTATTAGTGCACATTAAGCTAGCATTTCGAGTGGCGTTTAGTGCTTCAAACAACTTTTCTGAAATGTTATTCGAGTTAATGTTGAGCTTTTGGAGTAAGCATTTCGTATCCTTTGGTCAAAAATACCCTTAAAAAATTTAATCTTTGGAAATTATCCATGGCTTTTTATGTCAAGTGTTAACTTTATCGAACATAATTTCTCCATATGCTAATCTGGACAGTTATCCACTAATCCCTAAAATAAACCCTAGTATAGTATCCACTACTCAACAGTTTTCTGCTACCTAAATAGCAATCTAGTCCATCCGCTATCTAAACCGCTAATTTTGGCAAACACGGCCTAAGTGTTGAATAGTGAAAGGAGACATACCTTCTTCTGCTGCTTCAATGTACCCTTGTCCAAATTGTTGCTCAACAAGACCCGAATATGAGACATCACTTTCCGCCTTCGAGAATATGTTGAAGTTAATTCTGGACTTGACTCATTAATCCCCAATCGGACTAATTCTCGTACAAGAGGTGACAATGTCGCCTTTTTCTTGCCAGCTCGTTCACGACAGCCATCACTTGTCCTGGTTAAATTTGTCTCATCTGTAAGCGGAGAGTGGTTAGGAGACATGACATGTCTCGGCTCATCTGATTTTAGACGATCTATCCTTCTTGCACCATCGATCACATTTTCAGAAATATTTTGCTTCTTTTCCGCACATACAGGACCATTGTCACATATTGGTTTCTGCCTCGAGACATCAACATTGTGACTATGGAACCCCAAACTACAATTTTCCTTCAAAGGAAACGAACACGGGCTAATATACACCGATGATCGCCTTTTTCTCTTCACAGAGGAACCAAAGCAAGATGAGCTAAAAAGGCTTTGCAAATTACATTGGCTTCTCAATGACAACTGATTGCATCGTTGTGTAGAACCCTCAGAATGCCTGCACGTTCTTTTACCCTTTGAATAGTCACTCAAAAACCAGGGCTTAGGGTCGAGCGCATGTGATTTACTTTCACGAACAACAAACGAGCTCAAATCATCCTTGAAACCATTGATTTTGACCCGCTTAGCTCTCTTTACCGATGTTTTCTTCATACACTTAGCCTTGCAAGAATCCTCAAAGCTCCTTTCCTCGATGGATTTCCCGGTTAGTTTCTTCCCATTTTTTCGTCCATCCGATTCCAATATTTGCACTTTCTTCCGCTTGTTATCAGAGCACGAAGTTTTTCTATCATTTTTCTCCTCGTGAGCTCCCATGTCCAAGGAGCCTGCAAGGGCAGCAAATGACAACTCTTGTATAGCTTCCGCTGCCATCTGCGTATCAATCCCTACGTCAAAATTATGTTCCGATTCTTCAAGGATAGCACAATTTACTTCTTTGGTCTCAGCAGTTTCAACATCACAAGCTCCCAATTTGGCATTCGAGTGAGTCAAATCCGTTAGTTTTTTATTCTCACTCAATTTCTCAAGTTCCTTAGAGATCGCATCCTTCAACTCATGGGATCTTCTCACAAACCCTTTACCATATTTACTTCCCCGAAAACATAGCTCAGCCCTATCGGACTCGGATTTTCCCACATTATCCTCATCGTGATCCCATTCGAAAATTCCCACTTCCTCAGCTTTGTCTCTAAGCTTGGCCGATCTGACCAATCTTTGAACCCCTTTGACACTCGACAGAGTAGGCGATCCGCCCTTGACGTTGACGTTGACGTTGACATTGACATTCGCCACCGGGGAGGAGTTAATAGCGTTAACCGAAACATATTTATCAACAAAGAGAAGTGCTTTGGAGAGATCTTCGGGTTCTTGGGAATAAACATAACTTAAACCTGCGCACTCACAGTCAACATTAGGTTGTTCCCTTTTTTCTTCTAGACTTGTTCTTCGCTTTTTGCGTGTATATACTATATGTACTTCTCTTGTCTTAACAGCATAATCAAATGTAACTCGGTCACTCGGCTGTTTACTATCGTCAGTAAATATAACACGAGAAATTGAATTGACCAAGTCTACATCTTTTACTAGAGACGCCCCAGGCTTCTCAAAAAGTACCTCCGTATCTTGTATCTCACCCTGCTCGGTAAAAGGGGTGCTATCATCTCCCTTGTGAATATTCGTATGAGTGGATTGGCCTGAACAAACACAGTGCAAATGAAGGTATGAGTATCAGAAACTAAACCGGCCCTTTTCATGCATTTCAACTTCGTAGAGGACAAAAGCATGCAATCACTACCTAAATACTACTGCATGACCTCATTGGCTATTCTACTTCTTCATATAATCCTCCTACTACACAATACTATGGCATAGGCCATCGCAACAGAGAACCATCCAACGGTCAGCAACATTGTAATATTAGAAAACTATTTACAAGTGTTGAGCAAGTTGTCCTTGCTACGTCTTAAAAGAAAAGTTTCAAGCAGTAAAATCATAGCTAAGTAATATCCCAAAGAGTGTGTGCTGAAAATTTCTTCACTAAGAAAGTCCAAGTGAAACTTCATAAAACTTTTCCTCTAAAGATGAATAGATCAAAATGAAAAGAAAGATGACAACTATGAAATTTCAAACACCACAAAAGAAGAAATCTCCAAAGGCCAAGAACCAAATTATCATGAAAGGATTCTTCAGATTCAAATTTTAACGCACGTGAATTTTCGGATCTAAGATGTATAGTGGTTGATGTCAAAGTTCCCATGCCCAAAAGGGAGCAACCCCGGGGCTGGGGCTATATCAAACTAAATGATCAAAGCAATAAAAGAAAGAAGATATTAGAGTTATTTTCTTACACCTTAATCTATTAGGTGCTCCTAGAGCTTGTTCTCCAGGAGCCGCACTTGTTTACTAGCTTGTTCAGTTTTGTTCATTCATGAAATTAAGATTCTTCAATGTAAAGTATATACTTTGGGTGTATATAATATATATTGGCCAGGGAACTGACCTGAAACGTGCCCACTATCAGCACATGCAGCGCTTGGGTGCCTTTGTTGCTTGCATGGAGAAACGGGGGGAGCCATACCATCGACAGAACTACCACCTAGACACGAGAACTCTTTTCTTTCAACATCATTTGTTACTTCATCATCGCTGTCGGGAACAACTTCAGTATCATATCCCTCCAGCATTTGAGTCTCCCAATTTCCCTCAGAATCAACAATATTGAGTACTTCAGTATCATGCAGTGCATCATCCATTTGACTCCAACTTGACAAGTCATTGACCTTCACAACAGTGTCAAAAGACTCTGTGCGCCTTCATACCACCAAGCTTGTCACCTGTTGTGGACGCAACAAAAAACACATAACTTGTACAACACGAAGCACAGCCTTTCACGATATCAACAAACAAATCCAACTACAATCCCGTAATAAGTACCAAAATCTCTTGACTAAAAGAAAAACATCACCAAAATCCTCTTTAAAGAAAAAGGGGCACCATTAGGATGAATAATGCCTCCATCTATGTAAATACTAAATACAACAACAAACTCAAGGATCTCAATCGACAGTGAACAAATATTTCAGTGTACCTAAACGAAGCAGTTGACAAAGTGCGTATAAGCTCATGCCAAACAAACCAAAAACCAATGCTCTAAAATCTCGCCAAGGCAAAGTATGGAGGGATCGGATAATGCAGTCTCACCCCTAAATTTTGCCATTTAGAGAGACTGGTTTCAATTAACCCAAGATTTAGAAGTAATTTGCTACTTACTACTTCATGGAAACGAAGCGGATGAGATTTAACGAGACCCTTTTACTTTAGTGCATTACAATCTAAGGTAATTCCGGGACGCGGGTCGCTAATTTTTGCACAAATTTAGTCCAGTTTAACCTTCGGAATGCTTGTCCTATAAAAAAAATGCAATTGGAACAATTACACCATAGTTACCAGGAAGGCTTCCCCAGTCGGTACTTTCGATACGCGGGTCCCTAATTTATGCACAAATTTAGTCCAGTTTAACCTACAGAACACTTGTTCCCGGGTACGTAGCGTTCCCAGTAACTATGAATTACACTGTTAAGAGTGAACAATTGTACTGTTGAGAGTGAACAATGATATTATTCAAAGCAAAAAACCCCATGAACATGTAATAAACTACATCGAAAATTAACACTTCCTCCCCTAATTCGTTAAACCCTAGTAAAAGAGGATTTCTTTGGCAACCCCAATTCTGCAAAAAAACACTCCTAAATCATACACCCCAGCGATAATCAACAAACTAACATCCGAAAACAATAGGTCGAAAAACCCTAGAATCCGAATTGATAAAAAGGATGACCATTTTCTAAACTTTATCCTTGATCAACTACGATTGTTTATCAAAAATGATGTTGCTCGCTTAATTTATGGATTCGGGAAACAATGGCGGAAAAATTTTTTTAAAAAAAGCAGTTTCAACTACGATTATATGTAAAAAAAGTGAGTGCTGCTTAGAGAGAGAAGGAGAAAGAAGAAGAAGAAGAAGATTACCGGAAAATGGAAGGTCTGAATGAGCAGCCATTGAAATTGTGGAAGAAAACCTCAGAGCTTCAAATGCGACATTAGTATTGAGAGCGGGAACGAAAGTGTGTAGAGGAAGACTGTCAAATGTTGACAGGCCAGGGTTTTAAAAATTTTAATATATATATATATATATATATATATATATATATATATATATATATATATATTATCATAAAGGGAAAAAATAATCAAAACTTTGGAGGTATTGGAAAAAAATAATTTGAACATACAATTTTGTTATAATGAGTTGAACTTTGAAATTTATTATTTTTAGTATCCACCACCTAGTTAAAATTATTTGAAAAATGACGTGGTAGCAGTGATATTTCACATAGAGCATACGTTTAACTTTCTTTAAGTTGCAAAAAGTTTCACGAATAATATGGTCATCACTGCGTCACTTTTTGGACGAGTTCAACTAAATGATGAATGCTGAAAATAATACACATTAAGGTTCAGCTCATCCATCAAAAAGTTATAAGTTCTTTTTTTTTCCAATGCCCTAAAATTTGGAATTTGTTTTCTAGTTTCTCTGCTTAAAAAAAGAATTTTGGATCGTAGCATACCCACCTTTTGGAGTGCTGGATCGTAGTATGCCCATTTTACTTTTAGATACCAATATATCGACCTTTATACATATGTGATTTTAATGTATTTATTATGACTTAAATGGCGGTGAACCGTTCTCAATGATAATTTGCCCGGCAGTAAAACTTTCCGAGACTCGTAAGGAACCAATACAAACCCACGTAAGTCATCTTTGAGATCGGTTCACCACCATTAAAATTGTGGAAAATACATTAAAATCACAAAGGTATAAAGACGTTATATTAGTATCCAATAATAAAAGTTGATATATTACGATCAAATACCCCAAAATATGGGTATACTATGATCCAAAACTCCATTTAAAAATACATATACTTAATGTGCGACGTGATTGATGTTATAATCAAGTTAAGTTTGGTAATGTAAAGAAAAGAAAGGTAAAGATAAAATTTTGACTTTAATTTGAATGTTTTTTAGCAAATAGGATAAAGGGGTGTTTGGCTACCCAACTTTTTTGGTAGTTTTTAGTTTTTTGACCATGGTTAAAGATATACTTGAGGTGTTTAGTAAGTAATTTTTTATAGGGTTAATTGCTTTGTGGTGTTGGGCTTAAGATTTATTTACAAGGAGTATTTCTTTATAACTTGGTGTTGCCATCAATCAAACTCACATTTGACCAAAAAAACATTTACAGTTTAGTGTTTTTTAGTAGAACACAACTTATATGCATAGGTGTAATGATGGGAAATGAATATTTAACAATTAAAATTGCGTTTGCAGTTACCCTATTCATTCAACTTATTAACCTACTGTATTTTGGGTTAATCAAATCATTGGTGTGGGTTAACTACAATGAACTTCACGTACTTCTAACGCATAATTCCAACATAAGGTTTGTATACTGAAATTGGTAATTAATAAAGTAAAAACTACATAAGTTATGTTTTATGGTCATGAAGATAGGTCATATGGGTAATGATGCTAACATAAAGCACTTAACATGGACACCATGGACGGTTAACCCATAACAAGTTCACGTTAACCTACTGTATTTTAGGTTAATCACCTCATTGGTTTGGGTTAACCTACAATGGACAGTTAACCCATAATAAGTTCATGTTAACCAAGTTATGTCTGGGTTAATCTATATTGAAGTTCACCGGTTATTTATGTTAAATACATAAGACATGTCACATCAGATATGTTACATCAACAGCAACCCTACTTGCTTCAACCAAATTTTAATCAAAAATAAATTATTGGTCAAAACAAGTTGATTGATGGCAACACCTAGTTGTAAAAGCATCTCATATAAGTTCAACACTAGAGAGCAATTAACCATTTTTTATATTAGTTTTTTGACCCAATAAGTTAGTTTCAAAAAGTTACTTGATGAAGTTTTTTGAGGTACTTTTTTACAAAAAAGTTACTTTACCAAACATTTTTCCTCTAATTAGCTAACCCAAACAGCTAAAGTCAAACATATAATCCAAAAAACTATCGACTAACAGTTACCAGCTACCAGTTGGTTGCCAAACAGGACCAAAATAAGGTTAGATAAAATTAAATCTAACTTACCGTCATAAAAACTATGACATGATTAAATAAATTCTGCGATTGATGTAACCTATTTGTATATATATATTTTTTTTGAGGCAATTGATAATAAAACTTGGACAACAAGCCTGAAGCACACTTGCAACCAAGCCAACCATCATCTATGTGCAATTAATTCAAGAGGCAATTGACAAAACTTTTTTTTTTTCTTGAAAAATTGATAAAAACTTATACATCAATACAAAATAAAATGGTGCATAATCATGAGCATATGTCCCTTTGTGAAGCAATACAAAATTGTGAGCTGTCACTGCCCCAGCTACTTGTTCATAACACTGTTGTGCTGTCACTTCTGTGTGCTGGAATGCTGGGTGTGCTGGTCCACTTGACATTTTTTCTTACTTCCTATGTTCTTTTTGCTTTAGGTTTTCTGGCTCAAAATAATTTGAAGTCCGTGGTCATTGGCTAAAAATAATCCAAACTCACTTTTTGGTTGAAAATAATCCAAACTTTTAACCTATTTACTCGGACTAAACCGAAATCGATTTCCGACGTCAGAATGCTGACCGGTCAGCTTATGTAGACCCCAGTCAGCATAAATTCAAAACCAAAATCAATTAAAGAAACATATCCTCCAGCTACCCAGTCAAAATTCTGACGCCGGAAATCGATTCCGGTTTAGTCCGAGTAAATATGTTAAAAATTTGAGTTATTTTCAGCAAAAAAGTGAGTTTGGATTATTTTCAATCAATAACCTCCGACTTCGGATTATTTTGAGCCAAAAACCCTTTTATTTGTCATTTATAGTTTTTAGTGTCTAGCTTTAATCAATAATTTCTAATATAAATTTTTTATAAATAATTATAATATTATATTTTTTTAATAGTATTTTTTATTATGAATTTAATGATATCAATTTTGCATGATGAATCATTATACAGATTAAGATATTGACAGTAAAAGTTTTTAACACAATTTACTAGGTGACAATTAAAAAAGAACGGAGGTAGTATTTTTCAAGAGTATGTTCTTTGGATGGTTAAAATAAAGTCTGGATTGCTTGGATTGGATTGAATAAGTTATGATTATTTTTGGGAATTGTGTTTTTATAGATGATTTTTTTTGGGAAATTATGTAAGGTTTGGATAAATTTGGATCGAATTGGAATGGATTTGATTGAATATGTTAGTGTAACATATCCAAAAAGTATGACCTAATTATTAATTTAATGAAAAAATAGACTAACCGATGTTCGGTTAGTTAGCTTTTTTCCGGTTACTATTTCGGTTCACGATTTTGTGTACCGGAAAATAAGGTTGGTTGACCGACACTAATTGCATGAACTTAGGCCTTGTTCTTTGATTAAGTTATTTTTAGGTTTGGATTGATAAGTTTGTATAAGTTTGGATAAATTGGGATAAGCTATGATGTTTTTTTTTTTATAATTGTGTTTTTAACGAAAATGTTTTTTTGGAAAATTGTGTTAGGTTTGGATAGGTTTAGATAAGTTTGAATAAGTTAAAATAATGTGAGAGAGTTATATAAGACCACCAAAGATCAGGGCCTGAATCGAATTTAATTGCACTTATCGTATATTTATCAATATACCTGGAGTTAATGGTGGAAAAATTTGGGTCCGACTTAAATTCAGGCCGGTCGAATTAGATCAATATCAAAATTTGGATGAGAAATCGATGTGCATGCCCGAGTTTTTCTTGGACAAGTTGGAGCAGATTAAATGCAGGTTCAAATAAGGTTCTAACAATAGTAAAAAGGAAAAACTATTGTGTCTGAAATCGGGTCATAATGTCAAACTAAATTCAGACTCAACTTATTTATTTATTTTTTAATTGGATAAAATTTCGCTCAAAAACGTCAGTATTTATATTTTGAAATGTCTACAAGTGAACAATTATGTTGAAAGTGAATTTCTTGATATCACAAATGAACAATTAGAACATCAATTCTTTACTCCCTCTTTTCCATATTTATTGTAATTTTACTAATTATCACGATTTTCAATATCACATTTTGATTGATAATTTTTTGTATTATATTTTATTAATAATTGCAATATTATCCCTTTATGATAATGTTTTTCATTCCGAATCGAATGGGAGTAATACAGTACTCCGTATAAGACAACTCATTGCACAATTTTCAACTTCCCTCATTTCTATATTAATTGTTACATTTGAAAAATGTGCAATCAAACTTCAAAATTTTGATCGTAAATTTATCAATATATGAAATAATTTATTATATAAAATTATTGTCGTTATATTTACAATGAAAAATATTAGCTTAAAACTAAAATATTGTAATGGTTAATAATGCTACATCCGTCCCAAAATGTTTGTCACCATATTTAACTCATTTGCTCTAATTTGTTTGTCACATTTACATTTTCAACAACTGTCATTTCTCTTTTAACCCTAATAAATAATTTTATTTATCACATTTTACAATTCCACTAACTATTATTCTCAATTAATGAATGTGCAATATTGACAAATCACAAAAATTTCATCCCAATTCCAAGGTACATTGGACTCCTCAAATTAGTTAAATTGATAATCAAATTGGGAGGGAGGTAGTATATACTCCATCCGTCCCAAATTAATTGACATTTTGACTAAACTTTGTCCGTTAATTATTCATCAATTACAATGAGTTACAATATGAAACGACCTCCATGGTAAATTTTAATAAAACATCTTTCTAATGACGGTAATTTCATATTGGTACTCATTGTAATTTGTTAGTAATTAATATTTAGCCCAATATCAATCAATTTGGGACGGAGGGAGTAATACACTATTTCATTAATAAATTAGGATGTAGGGAGTATTTATCCGGTTCTAATAATGCAAGTAATGCACTAATGCTTTTGTTGTTGCAACGCACCACCTGAAAAGCGAAAAAAAGAAACAGAAAAAAGTAAACAAAAGAAAATGGATAATGACAAATGACAATTCTATCTTTTCATTCAATCTTTAATTAATAATCCTCAAAAGCTAAAAAAAGCCATTGAATTTTTAGGAATCTCAGATGCATAAAAAATTTGACTCCCTCTAAAATTCAACTTGCTCAACTCAACCACCGCTTCAATTCAATCACTCGTCAGATTCTCAATCTCAATCCCCAATTAGTACTCCAAATTTCATCAGGTCAGTGCAATCAAATCGTTGAATCTCAATTTATAAACCCTAATTCGTAAAATCGAGGAACATAGCATAGCATAGACTTCGTATTCAATCCGAAATTCACTCCCAAATTCACTCCCAATTTCGTCATGTCAGTGTAATCAAATTGCTGAATCTCAATTTTATAAACCCTAAATCTGCAAAATCGAGGAACATAGCATAGACTTCGTATTCAATTCGTAAACAAAGACTTAGAAAAAGTCCACTCTGAGCCGTTCTTTGTTGCGTGTACACTTCATTCTCCATCGTTTTCTTCATTGCCGTCTTTAGATTGCGTCTTCTTCTTTGATACTCGGTCTGAATTCAAAATTCAAATCCATAATTTTCAAAACTAGTACTAGTTTTAGTTTGTGTGCACAATTAGGTTTCAGTTTCTTCAATCCTATCCTATCGATGGTTGTTTGATTTTGCGTGCATTTTCCAGGTGTTTTGGTTGATAGTTTTGTGCATCTCGATCGATTATTTTCGAGTTTGGATTTGGAGAATTTGCGGAAGAAGGAGGAGTAATAATCATGGGGAGTGGAAGCTCAAAGGGTTCGCCGACGAGTAGATCGATGCCGAGGAGTTATTCCGACAATCACCATGGATATCCACCTTCATCTTCACCATATCAACCATCTTCTTCACCATATCCACCACCTTATCAATCTCAGTATGAGGCGTATGGTTCTCCAGCACACCATAGCTACTCTGCTCCTGCTCCTCCTCCTACTGAGAATGTTGCAAGGTCGAACAGGAGATTGGATAGAAAGTATTCAAGGATTGCAGATAATTATCGCAGCTTAGATGAGGTTGGTTGGTTAATCCTTGTGCAATTTTTTTTAAAAAACTTTTTGGGGGGCCATGTTTGGCGAATAGCTGTTGGTAGAGGTGTCGATTCGGGCGGGTGGGACAGTTTCGGGTCAGGTTCAGTACGGGTCGGATGTTTGTTGCCAGACAAAAATTTGGGTCTGGGTCAAATAGCTGTTGGTAGAGGTATCGATCCGGATGGGCGGGTTGGTTTCGGGTCTGGTAGGCTGTTTGCGTTGGCTGTTTGTAGCATTGACAAAATTTCGGGTGGGGTCAAATTCGATCAATGTCAAAATTCGTATGAGAAATTGATGCCGGATCATTGTGCTATTCGGGGCACTGTTTGTCAAATAACTGTTGGTAGAAGTGTCAATTCTGGAGGGCGGGTCGGTTTCGGGTCAGGTTCGGTTGGGGTCGGCTATTGGTAGGCTGTTTGTAGCGTTGATAAAAATTCGGGTGGGGTCAAATTCGATCAATGTCGAAATTAGTACGAGAAATTGATGTCGGGTCCTTGTGCAATTGGTTTTTACGTTTTGGGGCCCTGTTTGGCAAATAGCGGTTGGTAGACACATCAATTCGAGCAGGCGGGTCTGTTTCGGGTCAGGTTCGGTAGGGGTCAGCTGTCGGTAGGCTGTTTGTATTAGCTGTTTTTAGCATTGGCAAAATTTTTGGTGCGGTCAAATTCGATCAATGTCAATTTGTACAAGAAATTGATATCAGGTCCTTGTGCAATTGTTTTTACTTTGGCCTTGTTTGGCAAATAACTGGTGGTAAGGGTGGGTGCGAAAAACCAAAACCGGAAACCAAACCATAAATTCCGGTTAACTGTTCGTGTTTAGGTTAATAGAACCGGTATGAGTATAACCGCAACCGGTTTAGGTTTAGGTTTTGCATTTTTGTGAAGTGGTTCGGTTAACCGGTTTTGGTTGAATTAGTAGCAAAATGTGAAATTCGAAAATTGAATGTTCAACTTTTTGCCATGATTGTTACTTTAAATTTCCAGTGACCAGGGTTAACTGTAAACTGAATCCAAAAAGCGGTTAACCATATTTTCAATGCAGTTAGCCGATGATTCCTCTTTGGTTTTGGTTTCCTGATTTCACTTGCGGTTGACCGCTAACGGGTTAACTGCATAATGCTGTTTAAGTTTAGATTTACATAATGGTTAACCGAAAAGTAGGGCAGGTCCGAGACGAGTCTAGGACCCACTTTAACCCCCCCAGAAAGTTTGCCGGTGTTTCTATCTTTATAAGAAATATAGTGATGCGTACGTACTAAAAGTGATCATTAAATTCAATGAATTTTATTTTGACAATTCTGCAGGTCACTGCAGCACTTGGACGAGCCGGGCTTGAATCTTCTAATTTAATTGTTGGCATTGACTTTACAAAGAGCAACGAATGGACAGGTCCATCCTTATCCTTTTTCCTTGTGCCTCATTGATTACGACTGCGCTCCGTTTCCTATAATGCAATTCTTTTCACAAAATTCTACACATATCGCATTTTGATCAAACCTTCGTCCAAACCAGGTGCCAAGTCATTCAACCGGCGAAGTTTGCATCATATTGGAAATGATCTAAATCCCTATGAACAAGCAATATCAATCATTGGGAAAACTCTATCCGCATTCGATGACGATAACTTGATTCCATGTTTTGGATTTGGAGATGGTACTATGCTCCAATATTCACTTAGCTTTCCTTCTTAAACTTCCTCATCTAATGTGTTGAGACTATTCTTTGATAATCACTTAATTTTCGTTGTATTTGTAGCGTCGACTCACGACCAAGACGTCTTCAGTTTCTTTGATGATGATAGATATTGCCAGGGCTTTGAGGAGGTTTTGTCGCGATATAGGGAGCTAGTCCCTCAGCTACGACTAGCAGGTAAGGATTTCTTATTGCCACAACCTTTGGATAAAATAGAATTATAGGACCAATTGTTTACTTGCTGAAGTCTTGCTACAGGGCCAACTTCCTTCGCCCCCGTTATCGAAATGGCCATGACTATTGTCGAGCAAAGTGGTGGACAGTACCATGTCTTGCTGATTGTTGCTGATGGTCAGGTAACTTATAAGTTTGTGCTCTTCTTAATTTCAGTAATTTCTGGACAGAAGCGTGTATCAGTATCGTGACACGTCTGCTTGACTCTCATTTCGTGAGGAAAGCTAAAGTCCACATAGCTCTCCTGATTGTGAGCTGTAACCATATATGCTATTTCATGTGTTTCGGGTCATGGCAAGGTTGTTAGAATCCGGATCCTAGTTAGGATACATGGGATAGTTAGGATCGGAATAAACTCACGTAGGATTGTGGATCGGAATGTAGATCGTAGAATTCCATCGGGGATTTTTTGGATCATAAAATCGTAGGATCGCGGATCTGGATCGGGATTTTGGACAAAAGGCAAAACATGAGCAGCCTCGGTAGGTATTGATTCTGCGGGTTGAGTAAGAGTGACTGATGATTATTTTGGAGATTTTGGTCCAACCAAGTGGCGGCCATTAGCCCATTACCAGGGATAAGCTCCCCGAGACTCAAGTTAAGAGTTATGGTCAAAGAGAACCGTTATGTTATACTTTGCTCGTTGAGAATTCTGAAGAGATGACACTGGCTCTAGAGAATGAGAATAATGACCTGGGATAGAATCGTATAATCTGAAGTTGGAAATGGATGGACGATACTTTGTACTTTCTGATTTTTTGGGTGAACAGTTGGTGACTTCCCCATTTTCACCGTTCTATTATGCGGTACCGCATGTTGCCGCACCGCACCTGACCGCAACTTACCAGTTACCACAATCTACCACAATCTACCATACCTTTCCATTTACCTTTTTGATGATTTAAAACTTCCTAGATAAGATGCCTATGCAAGCTTGCTTTAGAAAATGTTACGCAAAATTCTAAGAATACTGTAAATTCAGTGAACCTTTTCATGCCTCTGTCTGTCACCTTGCTGTCTGTAGTCGTGTTGATCGTTAAGTGTCTTCTTTATCAAATCAGGTTACACGGAGTGTTGATACCGAGGCAGGCCAGCTTAGCCCACAAGAACAAAAGACTATTGACGCCATAGTTCAAGCTAGGTAGGTCAAATAATGCACTATTTTTTTCGACAACCCAGTTTTCTATTTCGCCTATTAATTTCCCCCATCAAATTGCAGCAAATATCCGTTGTCAATCGTTCTTGTTGGAGTAGGAGATGGCCCATGGGACATGATGAAAGAGTTTGATGATAACATCCCGGCTCGTGATTTTGATAATTTCCAAGTAAGCAATCCATGCTGCCGATAACTCACAATTCAAATAATGTTTTCATTGTCTCACTTGTCAACTTAACTATTGCTTCATATTTTCGATGTTTAGTTCGTGAACTTCACACAAATTATGTCAAAGAATATCGACCCGTCAAGAAAGCAGACCGAATTCGCACTTTCAGCTTTGATGGAAATACCTTCACAGTACAATGCCACTATCGAGCTTGGCATATTGGGGTAATAATATGAATTTCCATTACCGTTCAATTTTAGTTTAGTATACATCTTGGGTAAATCGGAACCGGTCTCTCTAAATTGCAAAATTTAGGGGTAAGAGTGTAAGTCTGCTACATTCAACCCCTCAATACTCCGCCTAGGCGGCATTCTGGGGTATTGGTTTATGTTTGTGGGTAAACTTTGGTGTACAAAATGTGACTTGTGGATGATTTCCTTGGTTGTTTGAGCAGTCGTCGACGTGGGTATTCCCCAGAGAGGGTTGCTCTACCGCCACCTCGATACAATGGCTCTTCTTCTGGAGTTGGCTCAAAACCGTATTCCCGGTCCACCAGTTTTCAGCAGAGTAGTCCCGCTTATCCTCCGCCTGGTACTGGAGGTTATCCAAGTTCAGCCTCAACTTACAATTATGGCGAGTCGGCACCAGCTCCTCCGTCGAGTGATACTCTTGACAACCAGGTATATGCTCCTCTTCACAAACTTTTTTTGGGTAACTTTAGGGTTTTGATCGATGGATCGGAAAAATTTAGAAAACTTTAGGTTTTGATCGATGGATTGGAAAAACTGAGGAAAAATGTTTGTCTTCCCTACATTTGGTCTATAAATAATAATAAAAAAGGATGCAAAATATATAGGTGATGACTTTCTTTCATCGGAGCACCGACTCTAGGAACATGTAATAAATTGTAATTATGTAATATTCTCCGGTGTTTTTCTTTTGGATTTGGTGGTTATATGAGAGACAGAACCAGGCTAGGATGAAACCTGGACTTCTGGGCCCACTAAGGCAATCATACCTAGAGCTGTTGGAATTTAACCCAACCCGAAAACTGACCTGAATGTGCCCGATCGTTTTGGGTTTTGAACACGGGTTCCAAACCCGGGACCTAAATAAACCTGAAACCGACCCGCACCAAACCCGACCTGAAACCAACGTGCCCGTCTGCCCAAATTGACGTGTTCCATTGAGTCGGGAGTTTCTTTCAACTTTTTGTGATGAGTATCTGAAAGCATTAATGCATGAATATGAAACCCGGACTTCTGGGCCCACTAAGGCAATCTTACCTAGAGCCGTTAGAATTTAACCCGATCTAAACCTGCCTGATCATTTTGGGTTTTGAACACGAGTTCCAAACCTGGAACCTTAATAAACTCGAAACCGACCCGTGCCAAATCCGACCCGAAACCAACCTGCCCGCCCGCCCGCCCAAATTATCCATTCCATCGAGTCTGGGGGTTCTTTCATCTTTTTGTGATGAGTATCGAAATAATGCATGAGTGCATGACTATGGAGTCTTCTATGCATTGATCATTCCGTGTTTATAATCTCGAGCAGCTTTGCCCCATTTGCCTCTCCAATCGCAAGGATATGGCTTTCGGTTGTGGACATCAGGTATGTATTCCCCTCTATTCATTCACCGACTCTTGCTCGACCCATAATTTCAAAGTCTAATTTCAAATTTGTACCTCCTCACTTATCGATGCTCCCTTTCAGACATGCTGCGACTGTGGAGAGTCTCTCCAAAATTGCCCTATTTGTCGACGCACAATCCAAACGAGAATAAAGCTGTATTGAAGAGTTTCTGTGCCGTCCGTCTTTCTTAGCCTCTTTCAAAAGTACATACAATCCCAAGTAGCAGCACCTTTATCTCCGTCAGAAAAGATGAGCGAACCGGGCGTTGTTAGTTGTATGATTCTATAACATGGGCAGAAATGCGATCTTTGTTCGACAACGATGGATGTCTGGGGTTTGAGAAGTACATGATTATTTTTGTACAGTCGTAATGCATTCATTTTCATTCTTTGTTAGCGGGATTACACTGGAGTTTGCTGTTGTAACGCATTCATTTTTATCCTTCGGTTGTGGTCCGTCGCCCTAATAATTGACAATTTCTTCGTCGTCTTAGTGAAGTAGGGTGGTTCGTTTCTGATTGTTAAAACAAGTGTGTATGATTGATTGTGCCATCTAACTTTTATTTTTGTCGAAATTGTCATCCTACTTCTTTCGGTCACTATTTTTTCGTCATTCTTATTACTTGGTCCCTTGCATCTCTTTGTCATAATTTATTCTTTTTGCGCATGAGTTATTCACGCTTTTTTCTACAGACATTTTAAAGTTAAATTTACTCAACATCACTAGCCAAATAAAACTCGTAGCTCAATTTTCCAACTTCATCTCATTTTAGGTCCTTACGAAAACTGAAAAGGAGAGGATGAGGATGAATAAAAAGAAGGCGATGTTTCATGCTAGTGTTTGTATCGAAGATTCTCAATTTATTTGTGTTTCCAAAAATTATAAAGGAATTTCATTTAGTAAGCCCGGACTTTTGTTATTGCAAGTACTAGTACTAGGTTTATTTTAGAGATTATTCTAAGTAGTAGGTTTATTTTTAAAATGATTCTATCATGTATCATTGTATGCTCTTCTTGTATTGTGGTTAACTCATTACCTCACACCTATTCCATAAATTTGGAATTGAACAATATATATTGCATGCACTTGGAGATGTGTTTCGGGTAGGTATGAGTGAATAATTATGCTATTGAGAGTGAACAATGGGCATGTATGAGTGAACAATTATGCTATTGCTAATGAATGATGACCATATTTGGAACACGTACTCCAGAAGCATATAATAAATTACAATAGTTAAAACATTGATGACCAAACCCGGTTTAATTTGAATTGGACAAATTTAAATATTCAGATCAGACAGATTTTCACCAACGCCGGGAGGTTAAAGGGCCCAACCCTTAACACATGAGTTTTACTTTAGCCTAGAGCTAACAAAAATTTGTCCGACCCGGAAAAAATCGGGTATGGACATATATTTTTCGTCCGAATTTTGATATTGTCTGAATATTCGGACATAAATTTTTTTTTCTTCTATTGTTCGAACCCGATTTTAGCTTTGTCCGAATTGTCCGATCCGATCCGACCCAAAATTAGACCGAGTCTGGACATAAATTTCTCATCCGAATGTTAACATTGTCTGACCTGAATTTACCCGGATTCGAATTTTTGTGAGAGTTACTTTAGTCCTTTATCCCTTGTAATATGAAAAAGACATGACACCAAGACACATCATTCTTGTCTTTAGGTGGTGCTCTACTATCACAATTCCAACGCACCAAACAACTCCTTTCCCCATAAAACATCCCAAAGCTCGCCCCTCTTTAATTTCTCATTCCCATGGGTTCCACATTAGTTCACCCGTTGTGGCGGTTAGAGTTAGTAAAAATTTGTCCGATTCGAAAAATTCAGTTGGATTACAAATTTTCGTCCGAAATTTGATATTGATTAATTCGATTGAATATTTAAGCACAATTTTTTTTCAAAATTTTTATTGTGTGAACTAGACCCGAATTTATGCTTGATTGTTTTGTTTGACCCGAAAAATACGTGAAAATCTTGATACCAAACATCAAATTTTCGTCTGATGTTCGATTTGTCTGCACTTGAAATTACCTGAACCCTAATTTTCGCCAACTCTAGTAGTTGTGGTTGATATGTTGTATGTTCGTTTTTTCTAGTATACATATATATATATGTGAGACTGCGACCCTGTTCTTTTGTGCGGTTTCATATCACACCTACCATATTTTTCCGCAATTACTACAATTATTTCATAATATATCATACCATTCCATACCTTTCTCTCCTTTCTTTCTCTCTCCTCACTTTTCTTCTCTTCTTTTCACGTTATTTCTTCTCATCTATCACATTAATCACTCTTACCACAAATTTTATCATATTTTACCATATCATAACACACTTTCCACAATATTACCATACAAAACCATTTAACGCACCCAATTTGCCACACAAAAGAACAGAGCTTGTGGAACCCAAATATATGATCAATTATGGCTTAGGATTGCAATGACTAAATATCACTAAGTTATACTTTTCTTTTAGGAACCTCTTCTGTGGAGAACTCTCCAATTGAGTGTACTGTGGGGTCAATCATCAATAAATAAAAGTAAATATTCATTCAAAATGGAAGCTTATCACGCCCATATTGTGAAATTATTTCTGCTTTTGGAGCTAGTTTTTGTCAAAATTGTTTTGGGAAACAACTTTTTACTTCCGAAAAAGTATTTAGCTTCTAATTGTTTTCCAAACTAGGCCAAACAATGAATTTTTTAATATCCAAAAAAGCATTTAGCCTAAATGTTTTCCAAACTTTATAATCAAATAAGCGTGCGTTGAGTTAAAAAGCACCAACAAGGCAAAATAATGATTTTTTTAAGAAGCTAATAATTGTTTTCCAAAAGTAGTTTTGGCCATAAAAACAATTTCAAAAGTAGAACCAATAAATTGCCGCTTCTACTTCCCAAAAACTAATAATTGTTTAATCCGTGTGATATTTTGATCATAATTTTCATAATTTCAAATAGATATAGACATATAGTGATTCATATGAATATCATCTTTTAATATTATATTAGAACTTTTAATATTATGTTGAATTTTTTAATATTATGTTAAAATTTTTAGATATTTTTAATTATCTAATCCCTGCAAAGAGGATATTTAATAAATTATTGATATATAACCATTTAATTAGATCATTTTACAATTAGGTAAAGGGCAATTATAACAAATGAAAAAACCAAACACAAGTTTTTGTGTTTTGACCCTCTTTCATATTGGCAATTGGGCAACTTGCAATTGGTATCTTTTCATTGATTTCAGTTTTGTGTATTTTTTTATTTATTTAAAATCCCTATTGCTCATTATAAATTTGTTTCTCTAGTCAAACCCAATAACCCACATTCCCTCTCCTTGGTTTTTTGCCATTTCTCAAATCAACCATGCTCAGGCTCAAACTAAGGTTAGTTTTCTCTCACTCTTGTTACTTGTTCTTCAACTTTTATGTTTATTTCCTCTCCTCTTTCCTTATTTCATGGGTTATATCTTCATGCAATTCTATGCATGAGAAGACTGTCTACATCTGGATCCCCTCAAATCTCGTAACAGCAAGATTATTATATTGGGGCTTGTTGTTGTTCATGGGTTGTCTCTTAATGCATTTCCATGCATGAGAAGATTGTCTACATTCGGATCCCCTCAAATCTCGTAACAACAAGATTATTATACTGGGGCTTGTTGTTGTTTCTTATTTCATGGGTTGCTTCAAGTTTTGATTTCTTCACTTGAATGTTGAAATGTTGATCCATTTTGTTGTTTGATCAAATGGCATTTGTTAAATCAAAGTGGGTTTTTTTTTTCTTCATCTTTTTGTTTCTACAATGGAGTAGTGATTGTCTATGGTGTTCCAACTTTTGAATGTTGAAATGTTGATCCATTTTGTTGTTTAATCAAATGGGTTTTTGTTAAATCAAAGTGGGTTTTCTTTTTCTTTTTTTTTTTTTCAAATTTTTGTTCAACAATGGAGGAGTAGTGATTAAAATTTATGGTGTTCAAACAGAGAAACAAGCCTTTTGTCAAGAGCTTTGCTACATTCAAGCATCTTCACCAGAAGATTCTCCAATCACAGCAGAAGGTATGAGGGTACATACTTCTTTGACTTGAATATTTTTATATGCAAGTTGTCAATCTCAAGGAGGAATAATCAAGTGATAATCTCATTTAAAATTAAGTGTTATGAATATTTAAGGGTGTGTTTGGTGTAATCTAGAGAAAAAAAAAAGTTTTGCTGTTTTTTGGGAAAAGTTTCCTCCCTGAGAGTAATCAAACGTAAAAAAAAAATGGGTCAACTTGAAAAAGTTGATCAGTGTTTTTCTGTGAAAGTTCACCAATAAAACACTCACTAAGAGAAGCTCGGGTTCAATGGGTATCACTTACAATTTTTTGTCCGGCCTAAATTTCTGAATTTGTTTGATCGGGAAAAACCCAGTTTAATCCGACCCTAGTTTTGACATTGACCGAATTGATCGAATATTCAGATACAATATTTCTCTTTATTTTATTGTCCTAGCCCGATTTTGACTGAATTCAACTTTGTTCGAATTGTCCAACTTGATCTGACCCGAAAAAATCCAAGTCTAAACATCAATTTCTCCTCCAAATGTTCAGATTGACAGAACCTAAATTTACCCGGACCTGAACTTTTACCAGCGACTTTGATTCCATTTACATGGCTAAGGTTGTGTACACCATGAATTGCCTAAACTTACATTTGAGTTTTTTGTATGTTGTTTTTGTTTTGTATGGTTGGATCTTTGTTTGTAGTAGTAAGGTTGCCTGTCTTGATCAAACAAGGTGGTACCTACATTGATTGTTGTTTTAGTTGTGGTTGTAGAATATGTATGCATTATTCTATCAAAATCAAAATAAAAGAAAGAAGAATATGTATGCATTATAGCTCTGTCAACCATAAATTTGTGGGCCTTCTTGTCTATCCATTTGATGTTTACATCCATTCTTATCCCTCATAAAATAAAAAAAACCAAAACAAATACTAAATATGAAAGGGGAGGAGCTCCAATATGACTTGATAGTGTGTTTATAATTATATGTAATTGATACAGTTTTTATTGTCACGGAAATTTTCACTTCGATTAGAATTTCAAAAAAGCAAATTAATTGGTATAGTCCAGGGTTTGATTTTATATGCATTATAAAGTAAGACAAATTCTGGGAAGAACCAAGATTCTAGATTCGTTATGGGACGACTTAGTATTTCTTCATTCATTCCCATCCAATCAAAACGTTTTTTCTTTTGATGTGATCGCTTAATCTCTTGATAAATTGTGTGATAAAAAAATATCTTTTTTATTTATTTTATCAACAATTTGAAAATTCTTTCCATATTAATTAAGACTGTGACAAAATTTTAACCATTAAATACTCACAAATTACAATGAGTTATAATATGAAAGTACCACCATTGTAATTTTTAGTTAAATATCTTTCTAACGATGGTAATTTCATTTTCATATTGTCACTCATTGTAATTTGTGGATAATTAGCGAGCAAAATTTAGTGAAAGTGTCAATTTATATGGAACGAAGGGAGTAACTTGAGTACTTGTCCCTTGAGACCCATCATGCTACATCTTAGCAAAGTGATAAAGTCGATCTATTATGTAGTTGTGCACGGTAAATTGAATGATAACTAAAAGAGTTTAATTTCAAAGTTTATTGTAATTGTCTTGTCCCTAAAATTTGTAACGGATAGAGATTAATTTTAATTGGCCCAATATTTATAAATTATTCGCTATTTAGTACTCTACGTTGTATATATGATATGGTAACTTGTCATGTGGTTCTAGATAAAAGCTTAGCATAAGGTTCCAAAATATATGTTCAAGATGTTTTGCTATGTGATGTCATTTGCTTGTTACCCATTTTTTGCTTCCTTGGTGGGGAATGGGGATGTTTGTTTGCATTAGTGCTCTAATATGATCTTTTTCAGTAATGTCTTTTTCATTTTTACTTTTTTATTCCTTTTTACATCAGTAAGGTCGTATTTTTTTATACGATACGGTGTAATGAAGTACCACAGCTCACTATATGACTCAATATTATATTATTCTACACTTTACCACATCATATTATACTTTACCATAATCATTACCAAATATATCTCCTCACTTTTTTTATCCTCACTTTTCTCCTGTATTTTTTACATTTTCTTTCATCACTTACCATATCAATATACTTTCCACAAATTTTAACATACCATCCACACCTTGCCGCACTTTTTCCACAAGTTCACCATATGACATCATTTTCACACTATATCAAATTACCAACCGCATAAAAGAACAAAGCTAAGTTGGTCCAATACTTAATCTTAATACCAACAAAAAATCTATAAAAATACCAACTTCCTATGTGAAAAAAGCTTCATTCTTTTGTTTAAAGTAGGCAGTAAAAAGTTGAAAAGAAGGTAAAAAGGAAGAGAAAAGCAAATCTAAATCTAATTGCTGAACAAGTACAAAGATCCTGTGTTTTAAATAAGTTAGGGAAGTTTATGTCGGTATGCTCTCGACAACCACGTTTTTGTATTTTAAAACCTTGCTGTCGGCTAAACTCATGCAGTGTCACTCTGCCCTAACATTAGTTTAAGGCAACCCTTATTTTAGGTAGCTAACTTGCACCCACTTATAACTACTTTTGAGATCTCCTTTTTTATCTACTTTAGCCAATCACATCTTTAGGCATTGCACCAATACGCTTTTAGTTCAAGTGGTACTTGCTGCACTGTAGTATTTTATAGGTTTTAGGATCGATTACTGAGAGCAACAACTGGTGTGCATGCCTAGTTTCTCCTTTACCCATAGGCTGGTGGATCCATTGAGCTTTCCTTGAGATAGGGGGTCCAATGGGTTGCCAGACTTACTAATGTAAAAAAAAAAAAACTTTAAGCATTGCCTAATCGTTCTTTTATGTTGTTGGTATGGTGCAGAAATGATACACTATGGTGAAATTATATAGTGAGTTGCAGTACTGCATCGTGCCGCACCATACAAAAGAATATGACCTTAATCTTACATAGCAATATTACCAGGAGTTAGGATCTGACATTAAAGTTATGTGTCCACTTAATAATAGTTGTTATTACGACCCTGTTTTTTAGATTGGATAAAATAAAGTTTGAATGGATTGGATTGGAAAAAGTTACAAATCCAAAAAACAGGGCAGTACATATATTTAAAAAAACATCATCCTCTCAATAAAACTACTTTTGATATCTCCTTTTTTTTTAAATCTACTTTAGCCCAATCAAATCTTGAGTAGTGGGAGCTAGGGTTAGAGTATACTCCATTTTGCTTGTATTGGAATTGTTTTGTGAATTGTTAAGATGTGTTTGGTAGTTTCCGATAAAGATTTACATGGTGCATTTTGTAGTTTTTCGGGAAAGACTTTTCTAGGAAGAATTTTCTTAGGAAAGATTTTCCGTAGCTCTTATTAGAAAACTGTTATTGAGGCTGTGTGGGAAATAATGAATCTCATATTAAAACTTTTCTATGAATTATGCAGAATCAAACATGAAAAAGTTTATCAAGTTGTAAAAGTTAATCAAACTAACTTTTCCGTAAAATTTCCTAACCGAACGCTCTCATAGGGAAAACTTTCACGGAAAGATGTTCACAAAAATCATATACAGTGTGAGGATTGCATGCAGATGGTAGAGTTCTGCTGCAACAAGGAACCCCTTACGTGGCCACGCATTTGGAGAATGCTACGCCCTTTGTGTTGAGCATATAGTCACTATTGAGCATTCAACTATCAGCTTAATCTTTTGGTCGAGACCGTTCTGCATTATATATCAGATCGTATTAGAGTATATAACTATCATGAAAGAGCGTATTAGAGTATATAACTATCATCATACCTTCAATTATCAATTTAAACTTTTAGTTGAGATAGTTCCACAGTTTGGAGAAGATTTTCAACCAAGTTGACTACCTTTCCTTATTAAGAACATCTTCTAACCAAATGCACTATATTTTCTTTTCTTTTTTTTTAAAAAAAAGAAGATTATTTTGTGATGTGGTAGCTAGATGAGATTATCAACACTTTAATTTAATTTGGCAGCTTCTTTGTTGATTTGTTACACTATGACAGATTTTGTTAGGGGGCAGTCCATCTATATCTTGACCTATTTGAAACTTATCATAATACGTGTCTTCGTATTCCTTCATTACATATTAATTGTTTTAATTTTAATTTTCATAATTTTTAATATTATTCTTTGATTGATAATTTTTTGTATAATATATTATTAACAATTATAATATTATATTTTTATGATAGTATTTTTCATTATAAATTTAATAATGATTTTATGTAAAAATTCATTATATATATTGAAAAAATTATGATAAAAAATTTCAAAATTTGACGGTACGATTTAAAAAAACCACAATTAATATAGAAGGGAGGGAGTATTTTCTTAAATTTGGTGTGTTAGCTTGCATGCATGCATCAACTTTTCTGATCTCATGTGTTTATCTTTATTCTATAGTAGTTAAGCTTGTTTTATTCTAAATTATTCAATTATTCTTTCCTGATGATAGTTCTAACTGAAAGGGACTTTATTGATTTGATAAACTTTGGATGACTCAACTCCCTTGATCCAATAATACAATTACACCTCTATTTGGCAAGTATAGAGTATTTACTTTGTTAGGTAATCTATTTTTATTGAGTGGAAAAAGTGATTGAAAGCTAACATATTCTTTTGTCTTTGGGAATTAGGGTTGCTCATGGTCCAGTTCGGACCGAAAAAAGGATTGGACTGAGGAACTTCCCTCATTGCATTTGGTCCAATCCTCGGTCCAGGAAATTTTTATATTTGGTCCTCGGTTCAGTCCGGGGATCGAACTGTGGATCAAAGTTACAAAAATTATAGTGTTTTTTTTATGTATAGTCCAGTCTGGATTGGTCGGTCCAGTCCTGGATCAGACTTTTTTCGGTCCAATCCTCGGTTTAGCTTAGTCCTCTAATTCGATAATCGGTCCAGTCCGAGGCCGATGAACAATCCTATTTAGTAAAACAAATATGGTCACAGATTAGTTAGTTAATAAGGGGTATTCCAGTCAAAACTTGCAAAACCTAGATCACTAGATGTATGGAGTTTTAGCCTTTCTTATGTTTTTTTGTTTTATTTTGCTTCATGATAATTTAGGTAGACGTCTTGCGAAAAGGGTCTTATTCCTTTGTACTCCACCTTTACCCGGATTCAAAAAAATAAAAAAAGGTACCAAATGAACACCATGGTATTATAGACATAGTTGTTCTGGTTAGATCCTGTGTTTTATGCAATTCATTTCGTGTTCATGTAATTTGTGCTTTAAATAGTATGATTGTTTATTTATATATATCAGGTTGTTTATTTTCATTAGTGTGATTGTTTACTTGTAGATATTTTGGAATATAAACTCAAAAGCCAAACGGGAACTTAAACTTTTAGTGGACTATAACCTAAAGTTGACCAAAATGTTAAAAAGTGACATTACATGTTAATGTGTGATGGTTAAAGATACTCCTTTCCCAATGACTAGACTTTGGCAATTGAGCTATTCGGTTTTGGTCAGTTTTGAGTCGTTTTATTTTTAGTTTAATTTACGTATTTTGCAGAAAACAATTATTTTGATGAATGATAGATCTAGGTTGGGTCATTTCATGTTAAAGTCTACTTCGATCGATTTAATAGACATTTTCGAGTCTGGGTGGGTTGAGTTTGGATGAGTCATTCAACTCGATTTAGTTCCGACCACTTTAATATATATGTTTTTAGAAAAGGAAATGTGACGTGTTTTCCTTGTTGCGACAAGGCAGACTCGAGGGAAAAGTTGCTCTAATCACTGGGGCAGCTAGTGGAATCGGCAAGGCAACCGCAGTTAAGTTCGTTGAAAATGGAGCGAAGGTCGTGATCGCTGACATTCAGGACCAACCAGGTCAAGACATGGTGGAGCAACTCGGCTCTAATGCTTCGTTTGTTCGATGTGATGTTACAAAGGAGTTAGATGTTTCGAGGGCCGTCGACTTTGCAGTCGCTCAATATGGTCAACTGGATATCATGTATAACAATGCAGGTATGTTCACTTCTTTACTAACTGACTTAATAGACTAAAATATTATTTTCAAATAAATAATTAGACAGTCTTCCTCTCAAAGATTATATCTATATTGCCATCAATGAGTATAGTAAGAAAGAATGAACAAAGGAATAGAGAGTCACACAATGGAATAAATTTATACATGTTTGTTCATAAAATCATACACATGCATATGCTCCTAAATTTATACATCGAAAGTACAAGATCATGATGCTCCTGATAGTATAATCCTAATTCTACAAAAAATGAATGCAGGGGTTGCTAGCAAATCACCACCCAGCATCGTGGACCTGGACCTCGCCAACTTTGACCAGGTGATGTCAATCAACGTACAAGGCGTGCTTATAGGGATGAAGCACGCCTCGCGAGTGATGATCCCTCGGAAAAAGGGCACCATCCTCTGCACAGCTAGCGCGACTGGGATCTTGGGCGGCTTAGCCCAGCACACCTACGCCATCTCCAAGTCCACAGTCATTGGCATCGTCAAGACTGTTTCCGGAGAGCTCAGTGGGCATGGGATCCGAGTGAATTGCATATCGCCATACGCGATCCCAACCCCCTTTGTGATGGAGGAGATGAGGATGATGTATCCCGGGGTGCGAGATGAGGTGCTAATAAAGATGTTGCATTCGACGGGAGAATTGAAGGGGGAGAATTGCGAAGAGGATGATGTCGCGAATGCGGCACTGTATTTGGTGTCGGATGAGGCTAAGTATGTCACAGGGCATAATCTTGTGGTGGATGGAGGGTATACTTCGTTTAAGCATCTTATGTTTCCGTCCCCTGATCAAGTGTAGTATGATTGAATTAGCAAATCTTGTAAATTAACATCTCAGGGTTCAGTCTTTCCATGAACTATAGTTTATCGAAGGAAGACTGTCTACATCTGAACCCTCCATATCGCGCTAAAAACATGTTTCCCTCGAGAAATTGATTTAAAGAACTTATCATTGTATGTGGATTGGTTCGAGGCATCGAAATAGGAACAAAAATGGGCAACAATCATAAAGAGAGCGAACGGCCAGAAACATGTCTCATTTCTATCAATAAATGTAGCCTAGGTTTGGAATTGTACAATGAGTCAAAGCCAACTTATATCCATTTCTACTCATGAGCCTTGTGATCTAATCTAAATCAGTTATTTTGACCATAAATTTCTCAATATACACAATGATTTGCTGTATAAAACTACCGTCATTAGATTCATAACGAAAAATATACTCATAAGTATAATATTGCAATTATTTATAAAATATTATCTAAGAAATTATTAATAAAAATTATATATTAGTAATCATGACAGTCAAATAAGTGACAATTAATATAAAATGGATGGGGTAAATATCATTTCATTGTAAATTTGTAATCTAAAAGGCTATGCTAGTGTGTCCCATTGGAGTACCAAATTAGAGGACACAGCTTCAAGTTCATCCATGGCGGCAACCACTCATTTCTCCCTCTTTCTACTCCCCTCCCTAAATTATCCCCAAAAAACTACCACTCATCGCCTACGCCCAAAAACATCTTCAATATCCCCTCCAAAATTGCAATTTCTTCTCAGAAGATCAAAATCACAATCCCTGCAATTTTGCCGAAATTCTCTCGGTGACGATGGAGATTCAGTTGAGGTTCTTAGGGTTCCTCACCATTGGTCGGAACCTTCCACAGCTCTGCAGGTTACTCTCCTGTCCAATTAATTTCTCAATTTCCGCTGCTTTTGAGTTCAATTCAATTTATGTCCTGCATATTGCAATCTATATCGACGAATTTGTTCTTTGATTTGCAACCTATATAGCTTTGAATTTGGATGATAGAGAACAAAATTGAACTTATCAATCAAACTCGTTGCCATTGTTTCTGAATTTTGGCGTTTTAGTAATTTTGATTTCGATCAATACTTAGATTTCTCAATTGATTTCAATTCAATTCTCAATTGAGTTCAATTCAATTTCTGTCCTGTATATTGCAATCTTTGTTGCTGAATTTATACTGCAATTTGCGACCTATATCGCTTTGAATTTGGATGAGAGTAGAGAACAAAATCAAACTTATCGATCAAACTCATTGCAGCTGATTCTGAAATTTGGTGTTTCAGTAATTTCAATCAATACTTAAATTTCTTCAATTCAATTTCTGTCTTGTATATAGCAATCTATATCGTCGAATTTGTACTGTGATTTGCGACCTATATCGCTTTGAATTTGGATGAGAGTAGAGAACAGAATCAAATTTATCAATCAAACTCATTGCAATTTGCAGTTGTTTCTGAATTTTGGTGTTTCAGTCATTTCATGTTGATACATACAGTAGGTGTGTCACTGAGATTATAGGATTGCGAAATTGGCGGATTTAGGTATTCTAATTAGGGGTGACCAATACACTATTATATTCATCTGACATACAAAAAATCCATAATGTTCATCCCAAACTATACTGATTTTTTTTTTATGTGTTACTAGTGGCCGTGGCCATCTTTGGCTTAGCGCGAGATCCACCAGTGGCAAAATATATGGAATTCGGAAATGCAATCTTTAGGGCTAAGAAGAGTCAGATCACTAGTTTTGATGTGGGTGCTCTGTCATTTTAGTTTGGTTAATTGATTTACCATCTCCAAGTTTCTTGCACTAAGATTCAAACACATAACTAAACCATATCCTGATATATATTGGAGTTTTGGACACTAATATGCGGACATTTGGGGTATTGGATTGTAATACCGACCTTTGGACCTGTTTATCCTTAGTGTATTATAGCCGTGTTAAGGGGTGGTATATTAGTGTCCAGTTTTACTGATTATCATCAAGGGTCAGTACTTTAACGAGAAATAAATCCAAAAGGTCGGTATACTAGGTTCAATTTTAAAGGTTGGTATATTTCAGTCTGATACTCCAAGAGTTCTGTGCATAAAAACCCCACATTGTGTTTTCATTGTGAGGATGTGAATGCTAGTCAATTGGGAGTTGTACAAACTTGGAAATTAGGAACCCTCTTACTTATCCAAAATCATTAGGAAAATTGGATAGTAGTGCATTATATTTAAGGGTTTGGATTGTGTCAAACTGTATTTTAAATTTGTGTCACAGTGCACCAAAACGTAAAAGTGTTGGATTTCAATGCACTACCGCCAACTTGGGTCCCAACTCGGTGGTGGCACATTGAAATCCAACACTTTTACTTTTGGGTGTACTGTGATACAAATTTAAAGTACAGTTTGTCACAATCCGAACCTCTAAAGTACAGTGCAATACGATTCAATTTTCCAAATCATTATTATGGCACCTTGTATTAATTAGTAACATAGATAAACGGGTAGAAGAAAAGCACAGAAGCCTCTTCATACACTCCCATGCATAGAGGGAAAGTTATCAACATCTAGATCCCCTCAGACCTTGCTTTAGTAGGACTACAATTGGGTTGGTTGTTGTTGTTGTAATATAGGGATGAATTTCCTTGTGCAACTTATATTCTTAAAGAATAACAAATTGTTGTTTGGCCATGTGGATGTGAATGCTTATTGAGCCAAGTGGGAGTTGTACAAACTTGAAATTTAGAAGCCCTGATACTTATCAACAACAACGGTCCTCATTATAGACCCGTTGACGTGGGGTCTGAGGGGATTCAGATGTAGGTAGCCTTCCCGCTATGCACAAGAGTGTATGAAGAGGCTGATTCGGGCGGACCTAAACCTTGTTATCCAAAATCATTATCATGACACCTTGTATTAGTAAGGTGGATAAAGGGGAAGAAGGAAAAATATGCAAGTCTTTGTTAGAATGACATTTTTGGAGAGGATATATAAGGAGCTCTTGCGATAATGCGATTGCTACTATTTCGATAATGGATCCCCTCAGACCTTGCGTTAGGGACTACAATTGGGTAGATCGGTTGTTGTTGTTGTTGTATAGGGATGAATTCGCTTGTGCAGCTTATAATCTTAATTGCTCTCTTTTCACATTTTGTCAGGAATCTGAATGGCTTCGAGTTTCTCTGCACAAATGGTTAGACGACGAATACTGTCCTGAACCGACTAATGTCGACATCAGCAGGATTGCTGCTAACTCTTACTACCAATCTTTGCTGCAAAAACAAACCGATCTCGGCGAGATTTTGTTGAGGATGGTAGGAGAATTACAGACCATTTCCTATCAGGAAAGCTTTCATGGAGCATTCTCTTCAGCAAATGCTGCTGTTGCTCTCATTGCTGAAAGAGTAGAGCAAGCCTCCTAGATTAGGTTCTTTTCCATTGCATTCCTTCTCCTTTTCTCTCTTTGTTTTTCTTCTAGTTTTGTTTTATATTTGTAAGTATTTGTATATCATTATTTGGAACAGATAAGTATGTAGTTTCTTAGTGTTCCAATCTTTTTGACTTCTCGGTTTCATAGTCTTTGGGAGTGTTTTCTCTGGGAGGTTGTTGTTGTTTTCAAAGAGTTCATTTACTGTCCTTTTTACGTTTTCAAAGGGGGTTTTTTTTTAAATGTTTCTTTTTCGGATTCGCTGGAATCTGTCTCTTTATGAATTTTCATTTATGAGGATAAGACTGTCTACATTTGGATATCACACACTGCGCTCAAAAGTGTTTTCCCAGGGAGATTGTTACTGTTGTTGTTGGATCTCATTATTTGGTAGGTTTTTACGGTCAGTAAGTTACAAATTCTAGGTAGCCCTAATCGAGTCATTTAAGCTTACTTGATGGTGTTCTATAAAGTAGTCCCCACGTGAGACATAATTCGAAAACCTATGGAAAACCCCTGCATTACCAAGAAAACGAGCAGGGTACAACAATAAATAAATACATGGAAGATTGTACCAAAATTTATCAAAAGTTACTCAAACTTAGCTTTTGCCCGTGAATTATAAGAAAAGGAAATTTGGATCCTAATAATTCCTACTTTTAACTTTTGTGTATCAATAATTTCTACCTTGTTTTGTATTTTGGTGATCCAAAAAATGATATTCTAGTGGTACCAAATCTCTCTCCACATTTTTTTTATTCCTACCCATATTGTTTTTGTTTTTTTTTTCATTTTTGCCTCCAGAAATATTATAAAGTGTAGTTGGTAAAAAAATTTAAATTATTTTTGTAACGAATAAAAGTGAAAAGATGAAACAATTTGAGACAAACGTAGTAAATTAATTAAAAATCGTGGGAAAATATTATGTTAAGTTTTGTATCAAATATAAATAAAAATCAATGATGTTTAGAGTATATTTATTTTTTTAGACCACCAAAATACAAAAGTAAAATAGAAATTACTCACCTAAAAAAACTGAAAATAGGAATTATTAGAATCCAATTTTTGTAAAACATAGAATGGTGCTATTTTAATATTTGCGCCATCAACAAAAACACACCCCCAGAAAAGAGGGAAGCTAACGAAATTGCTCTAATCATCAGCGAACTATCCCAGCTGAAACCAACACTCCCCAGTTCTCCCTCCTCACGATTTTCGCAATTTCGAACTCGATAATCCCCTCGCTTTTGAAAAACAATCCAGATTCATTCAAAAACAAGTTTAATTTCTGCGCACAACAATGGAATCCTCTGCAGACGATGGCAACCCGAGCTTTCTCGACCGTTCTTCGCGGGCTACGAGAGGGAAACGGTACGATTGGATGAACCCTAATTGAACATCTTTGGTTTGATTTATCTTTTGATTGTTTTTTTATGGTGGGTGTGTTTTTAGGGTTGATTTTGATGGGTGTTTGTTTTGTCTTACTTCATTTTTGGATGAACAAATTGCTCGAGCGAGATGAACCCTAAACATCTTTAGTTTGATTTGTTTTCTGGTTGTTTGTTATGGTGGTTATAGTTTTAGGGTTCATTTTAGGATTAACAAGTTGCTCGATGGAGATGAACCCTAGACGTCTTTAGTTTGATTTGTTTTCTGGTTGTTTGTTATGGTGTTTATAGTTTTAGGGTTCATTTTAGGATGAACAAGTTGCTCGATGGAGATGAACCCTAGACGTCTTTAGTTTGATTTGTTTTCTGGTTGTTTGTTATGGTGGTTATAGTTTTAGGGTTCATTTTAGGATGAACAAGTTGCTCGATGGAGATGAACCCTAGACGTCTTTAGTTTGATTTGTTTTCTGGTTGTTTGTTATGGCGGTTGTAGTTTTAGGGTTCATTTTAGGATGAACAAGTTGCTCGATCGAGATGAACCCTAAACATCTTTGGTTTGATTTGTTTTCTGGTTGGTTTTTTTTTATGGTGGTTGTAGTTTTAGGGTTGATTTTGGGTGTTTGTTTTGTTTTACTTCATTTTAGGATGAACAAGTTGCTCGATTGAGATGAACCCTAAACATCTTTAGTTTGATTTGTTTTCTGGTTGTTTGTTATAGTGGTTGTAGTTTTAGGGTTGATTTTAATGGGTGTTTGTTTTGTTTTACTTCATTTTAGTATGAACAAGTTGCTCGATGATGAGGTTGAGGAGGACGAGGCTTTCTGGAATCAAGATGCTCTTCGGGAGGTATGTGTGTAATTTTGCCCTATATATGTGGTTTGCTTGCTATTGATATTTGATATTGTACTGCTGGATTTCTTTGCTGCTCATTATTTATGGAATCACTGTGAGTCTTGTTGTTTTTGTGTATGTTGGTGATATACGTAATCGGGATTGTTGAAATTTGAAATTGAATTTGTTTGCATTGGCTCTCATTTCATATTTCGATGAGCTTGTGATGTAATCAGAAGATGTGGGCGGAACAAAACAACTGGGCTCATCCTATTGCATCTACCAAAGATCATGTTGAATGAATCTGCTAATCAATAGCCAATGACTTTGTCAATAGAATGTCATTCATTCATGAATTATGACCTAGAATGTCACAATATTCAACTAAAATTTGGGTCAATTGAAATATTGGAACCGGTCTTATTAAGCCTCCTATGCTTCTTGTCCATGGAGCAATAGGCCGCAGACGTTTTTTAAATCATGGGTTTAGGCCTTAGGGTTTAGGGTTTGGATCGGTTTTCTCTAAATTGCAAAATTTTGGGGTAAGAATGTTATGTCTAACCCCTCCATGCCTCGGCCTGGGTGGAATTTCGGAGCGTTGGTTTTGATTTTGATTTTTTGGTTTGCGTAATCTGGTGAACGCATTTGTTTTCCTTTATTGGTGGTGGGGGGGATGGTGGAGTCTATGAATTGGATTTTATGGAACCAGAAAGATCGCTTATGAGATACGGGATTTTGTTTGGTAGGAAGAGAATGATGAAGAATACGAAGCGGAACCAGAAGTCGCTGATGAGTTCGATAGTGATTTTGATGAAGATGTGAGTATTCTTGAGCTGTTCTTATTTTCTTTTATTTTATTGCACCTTTCAATGCCTTGATTGCCTTTTTTATTGTTTTGGTGGTGGAAAAGTGACATACCCTTGACTCGTCATATGCATGCTCAATTCGTAGGAGTCTGAGCCTGACGACGATGAAGCAGAAAAAGAGGCCGAGGAAAGGTTTGTTCATGTATTGAAAACATCCGTCATTCTTCTATTTCAGCTGCAAAAGCCTTTTACTGATAGGATTATATTTCAGGGAGAGGAGGCCGAAAAAGCGGCTCATATTTCCAGGAAAGCAAATACCAAAGAAGAGAAAGAAGAAGAAGGACATTTCCAAATTGGAGGAATCTCTGAATGATGACAATAAAAGGGACCTCTCAAAATCAGATGATTCATCTGATGATGAGAAGAATTCTGAGCAAGCTACCACGCCTGATCAAGGTGAGGCCCGAGATGAAGTTGAAGGAGAAAGAACAGTGAGGAAGTCCACTAGAACTGCTGTCATAGTTAGGCAAGCGGAAAGAGATGCAATACGTGCGGCCTTGCAAGCCACAATGAAGGTCAGCGTTTGGCCAAGTCTTATTTCTTTTCTATGAAAGTGAAGTGAAATGCCTCATTAACCTCCTGTACTTCTTTTCCATGGAGTAGTAGGTGGCGAATGGTTTTTAAATCTTGGGTCAACTGGAATTAGTCTCTCTAAATTGCCAAATTTAGACGTAGGACTGCTACATTCGACCCCCTCCATATCTCACATGGCGGGATCTCGGAGTATTAGTTTTGGTTATAGATATTGCAAAGAGAGTTTATGGGTCAAATGAATGATGTTTGACCGGGTTGGTGGGAAGTCAATCATTTGTTGGTCCTTTTGATCACTTTCTTATCCCTTTCGGGATGTTGGGTTTTAGGGGGTAGTTCTGCATTATTGTATGACTATGCATTGTTAACTCTCTTATGGTGATATGCACCATGTTAGATCTTGCAAATTGTAGGCTTCCTATTCAAACGTTCGGAAAATCCTAGACTGCGAACTATTACTGAGATGAGAAACTCTCTGACCCAGAAAGTTTCTTTGCCAGCCTATAAAAAGGAAGAAGGAAGGTGAGGAGAAGCGAATGACCCAAGAAGAGATGCTTTTGGAAGCAGCTCAAACAGGTTTCCTCTGGTTTGGTTCTCTTAGTTGATATAGAAATTGAAAGTATATTCGAATGTCAGATATTCTGGGGAATATTGTGATTTTTATTGCATATACATTTCGTTATGATTGCAGAAATTATGAACTTGAGAAACCTGGAGCGTGTTTTAGCAAGAGAGGAGGAAGTTAAGAAAAGGGCCATTGTTCATAAGGCAGTGTATACAGGCCCACAAACACGATTCTACTCCAAAAATGGTAAGCATTCTTCAGATTTTGAAGAATAGTAAGCTAAATGTCCATGAATCATGTTTAATTCGGATGGACGGGTTGGTTTTAGGTTTATTTAGGTTTTTGGGTTTGGAAATTGTGTTCAAAACCCTAAACTTTCTGGTGGGTTCAGGTCGATTTTTGGGTCTGGTCAGGTCTAGTTTCATGAGCTTTGTTTCAATTAACTGAAGTGTTCGTGTAAGTTTTTTTAAAAATAATACTGAATAACATCCATGGTCTAGGAGATACTCTGGTTTTCTGGGGACCTTTGAATTTGATTTCGTGCACTTCTTTCATTGTCACGTCTTGCAGGCGATTCTTACATTGAGTTCAGTAATGGAGCGTCATTTGATTCAGATCTCTCTACAAAACCAGTTCCTTGTAAGTGGATATCCAACCTCTTCTTTTCCAAGGTTTGAATTCTGAACCTCAACAAGACAACAACCACCTCCTAGGGGAAACACGTTTAAGCGCAGTCTTGGGGAAACACGTTGTAAGTGGATATCCAACCTCTTCTTTTCCAAGGTTTGAATTCTGAACCTCAACAAGACAACAACCACCTCCTAGGGGGAAACACGTTTAAGCGCAGTCTTGGGGTTCAGATGTAGTCAGTCTTCCTCCCATCAACTAGAGTTTATTGAGAGGCTGATTCCTGCGGACCTGTAAAAACTTTTCAAAAACCACTTTTGAAAACCAAACAAGACGAAAAAAAAGGACCCAAAAGGAAATCCTATGAGAACCAACTTGAAAAAACAAGAAAGTAGCGTTAGTATAGAGATGAATTTTGAACCTCATACAATGTAAAATAGGAATAATCCTGAACTAACTGCATCTATAGGTGCCATATGAATCTTCAATCTTCCCCTTTATCGCCTGGTGTTCATCGGTTTCTCTTTCTCTAATTGCAGAATGCTGTTTGTGTATTCATCATATTGACTTTTTCTTGCAGATCCCGAAAAGGCAGTATGTGCAGTGACTGGATTGCCTGCAAAGTAAGAACTATGAATTTAATGCGATTTTTTTGCTTTTTTTCGTTCTTGGTAATTGGGTCATTAGCTACATCTAGGGTTTGTGGAGGCACATTTTGGAAACAATGAAAGTTGAAAACCTGAAATTTTGCACAACACAGATCTAAGGAAATAGTGTTTATGATTTGGAGTTCATTTGCCCTTGATCTTCGATAAGTTACGCTACTATTTGTGGCGAAAGTAGTCTGAAGAAAATGATTTTAGGAATTCGAGCTATTCAAACCACGAGGAGAAACCGTCGAATTGAAAATCCTACTTGCAAATAGACTTGAATTCTTTCAGACCAAATGGTGCATCTTAGGTGCCAGCATTTAAATTGACCCGACATATTCCGGTAGAGACAAAGTAGCAAAATGCTGATTATTTAACTCTTGATAATGGCTTATTATGATTGAACATGCGGCTAGATAACGATTATATTCCATTGACGATTGTGTCTGGATTCTTCTTACCCATTGATGTCTGGGTATCCGTTTATGAACACATGCATGAAATAGGCAGGTTTTGTTGCAGATATAGAACATTTGTGTTGGAAGTCTTGTTCGGACTTGACTGGATTCTGTAATCTCTTAATGCTTGTCAGTTTTGCATAGCAGTGAAGCTATAATCAAATTGTTTGGATACACAAATCTGCAATTTGTAGAACTCAATGCGTTTTCTCTAAGGTTGCTGTCAATTTTTATTTATTGATTTTTGTGTTGGCGTTCCAGGTATCGTGATCCAAAGACAGGACTACCTTATGCAACGAAAGAAGCTTTCCAAATTATTCGCCAACGGTATTACTTGCTCCATTCTTGTGCTCAATATTTGTCTATGTATGATTTGTCAAAAGTTGATCCAAAATGGACACAGACTCATACTTTATGGTGTGTTTGGTTGATAAACTTTCCCATGTTTGGTTTTCCATAATACATAGGAAAGTTTTAACATGGGACCCATTATTTCCCTCATAACCACAGGAAAAAGTTTCCCAAGGGGGGGCTAGAGGAAATCTTTCCCGGGAAAGTTTTTCCTGGGAAAATCTTTTCCGGGAAACTACCAAACCCAACATTAGAGAATTTGGTGGGTATAAGCAGCTACAAACTTATATAGGGTGTGTGTTTTGACAATTTTACTATCAGAAATCATTGGTGTAGGAATTCTGGAGTGATCTTCAAATATTGTGAATGTTTTGAGGTAGCTTTTAGTTTTTTGGACACTGTTAGCTTTGTGACCAGTCAAAAAACTACCTAAAGGTGTTTGGTAAACAACTTTTCGTATTAGCTTTTCGGACCCAATAAGCTAGTTTCAAAAACATTTTTTAAGTAGCTTTTCACGAACAGTTTTTTTTTACCAAACATACTTTTCCTGCAATTAGCTAAGTCAAACAGCTAATCCAAACGACTACCAACTTATTACCAAACAGACTTAGAAACATCCCGCGTAGTTGTCCTTTGAAGCGCTTCTCATTTCATACAAAGCCTATAGGATGTCATATCGTTCTTTACTAGGTATCAACTTTTTTGATTTTGCTTTTTTGACTATGCAGTTATTCAGAAGAACATGGTGGTGGAAGAGGGGCGATGGTGATGGGAAATCTGTATGATTCCATCATTGGGCACGGATTCTCGAAGAAGCGGAAGAGATCGTCAGCTGCACTCGAAAATGCAACATCGAACGCTCGATCCATGAGGCGGTTTTGCAGAATACCTGCTTCTGACAACTTGGTTTCAGATTAGGGGTTTTTGTGTTCTTAATCATATGTCATGTTTTAATGCTACTATTTGAAGGTCACATGAACCCCTCACTTGCACAGGATGGTAAATAGTTAAGAGTTTCAGTTGAGCAACCATCTTACTGTTGGAACTTAGGGGCTCAAGTAAGAGTTCATCGAGACCCGGCGAAACTGATTCGGAACCCGATCCAAAAAACGGAACGTGGACCCAAACCGATAATTGGATGGATGACCCAATATTGACCCGAAATCTATCCAAACAGCAACCAGAAAAGTGAGCCGATCCACGGTCGAATTACCCCAAATCAAACCAAAACCCAAGATCTTGGAAAGACTTACCCGAAGTCAGCCCAAACCGGAATTCCCTGTTTGTCAGGTCTAAGTTCATAGTCTGTCGGAGGACTTGGCTAAGGAAAGGTATTTGAAGATGTCCTCCTGGGCCTCATCCAGTTGTGTTTTATTTATTGGTAATCTTTTCAAGAAATTTGCAATGAGATTGCTGGTTGAGATGAATAGAACATTAATTTTTGCTGATGAATCTTTCAGGTAAATAGTATATGTCTATACTATGTTTCTGTCTCTTTTAGTTGAAATTAGAGTGGCATCATATCGCTACTGTCATAACCTAGGTCTAAGATCCATGGTAGCAGCAACAACCCGAAAACTCGATTCAGTCCGATCGAGGAAAAACTTGTAATGGTTATAAATTTTTCTTTCAAATTTATTGAACGTACAATTTCGGTATGGACACAATATGTTTCTTACTCTGTTATATGAATCCTAATTTAGTTGTGCACGAATTGTTAGACTTGGAGCAAATCGGCTAAGTATCGAACATAAACTTTTCGTCCAAAGGCCAAGTATTGAACAACTTTTTGCCAATGACACAATTTGTCTAACCCTAAAATGGACACAGTATATTTCTTATTTTGCTGTGTGAACCCCAATTTAGTCTCACACGAATTATCCGGACAGGAGCAAACCCTCAAAAGGGTAGGTATCGAGCATCGAATTATCCGGCCAGGAACAAACCCTCAAAAGGCTAGGTATCGAGCATCAACTTTTCGTCCAATGACACGATTTGTCTAACCCAAAATGATCGAATTCGAACTTGTGACAGCCCTGCAAAGGAGTTGGCATACTATGATGTAGTTAACAAAAGCTTGTGAATGCCATTCTAAGCATAGTCAACCTGGCCCTTCTCACAAACCAGTAGCAACAATAGGAAACTCCCATAGTAGAAAAACCTCACAACCTTATTCCGAATGTAAGACGGGTTGTAGAGCGGGATGAAGAACACAAGCACGAATACCAAAAACACAGACCCGATGACCAAAACCACATACGACAACCACATTTGGTTCCTCAACACGACGTGCACGCCCATCATGAACGCGATAGACATCATCACGAGAGCAAACCCTAGCAATGGCAATGCAAACCTGAGAGACACCAGGATGAGCTTGAGGTCTTCCAAATGTGCCCATATTAGGATTACCACTGCTAGTAGAGAGCTATACATGCCGGCCGTGTTGCATATCACAAAGACATTGAAGGCCCACTTATGAGGTAGGACCGTCATGCCTATGTGCGGGTCATCCTGCTTGTACCCGCCCGGGAGGGTAAAACCGGCAGCAAAGGTGACAGTGGCCACCAGGGTTGCCACCAACAAGTGAGTGCCGATCCTCTTCTTGTAGCTCTTCCTTGTTGATTGTGAGCTCCGAGGCGCGTCGATGTATCTTAATGCCATCCAAGTTAGCCGCTGCCAAAATTTTGGAAGTTACTTCGTTGTTCAAATATTCCACAGAGCAGTAGCCAACAAACGATTTCTAAATCTTGGATCAACTGGAACTAGTGTCTCTAAATTGCAAAATTTTGGGGTAACTACTACACTAGATCTCTCCACAGCCCGCTTGGGGGGATTTCTTGGTATTGGTTTCGGTTTTGTTTTATTTGATTGTTCGGATTCAAGAATGAGAGGAGTAGGGTCAAAAAGTATGGCTCTTGTTATATTTGTTGAAGTCTTGAACTCCATGCCTTATGTCAAAGCAAGATAACAAAGCCCTATATACATTTGGTTCAGGGATTGAAATGATCAAGGGACTTTAGTGATACCTATCAAATTTAGGTGTAAGACTGCTACATCCGACCTCTATGTACCTCCTCTGACGGTGGTTGCAAATTACATTTCGGCTTCACCTTACCCCTCTAAAGAACGACCCATAAATACCTCCAAACTAATCAATTTAGTAAGGTGAAAGTATGCTCAACACGTACCGCTTCAAATGTAGGTTTCGACCCCGCGTGGATCTCAGCCACGTCGAGGGCTGTCAACCCGTCCTTGTTCTTCACCTCCGGCTTGACTTTCGCCTCCCGTGTCAAGATGTACACCACCCTAGGGTGGAACCCAAATGTGGCCAAATGCAGCGGAGTGTTGCCATCTTCGTCTTTCATATTGATCAGCCTCTCGAGCTCCCTTATTTTCAGCAGATGCAAGACGGCGTCAGACCTGCCATTCCCAGCTGCGACATGAAGAATGTTTTGGCCTTTCCTGTTGCACAGCTCCTTCGTACCGTGGAGCGCTTTGATCGCTTTGATGTGGCCCCCACTTGCCGCACTGTGAATAGGGAAGGATCCTGATTCATCGTTGTCACATTTGTATGCACAGTCAGAGAATTCCTCGAGCAGATATTGAATCCCTTGAAGGTACCCTTTGAATGCGGTGTAAGACAGGGGTGTTCTGCCATCCTCATCATGAGATTCGATTAGGTTTCGAAAGTTTTTCAGTATCTCTTTCAGAACTTCTGCATATCAAAACAGTAGCAAAGGTTGAGAACATTGAATGCTGTAGCACTCACAGAGTGACAGTCCATTGAAGATTAGATTTCTAAACTTAATCAGTATCTCTTTCAGAATTTCTGCACACATCAAAATAGTAGCGTAAGGTTGACAACATTGTATGATATAGCACTGACAGTGACAGTCTGCTGTTGACACTTGACATAGCATATGCATAGACATGTAAATTCGGGCGGGCGGGTTAGGGTCGATCGTATAACGGGTTCGGGTAAATACGGGTTGGGTGTATTTCGGGTTCAAGTAAATACGGGCGGTGTACTTCGATTTTGGGTCAACCCAACGGGTTATTACTCTGACATTTTTCCGCTTTTTCTTTAAAGAAATTTGTCTTTAAATACTACTCCCTCCGTCCCAAATTAATTGACATTTTTATTAAATTTTGATCGTTAATTATTTATAAGTTATAATGAGTTACAATATAAAATTATTGCCATTAGAGAGATACTTTATTAAAAATTACAATGGAGATAATTTTATAGTGTAACTCATTATAATCTGTGAATAATTAACAATCAAAATTTAGTCAAAATGTCAATTAATTTGGGACGGAGGGAGTATTTTTTGTACAATATACATAACAAAATACAATTATCTTCTAGTAATGATAGATTATTGTAAATGTTTCAACTTAAATTAGAGAAATAACAAATGAATGAGTTATGGTTATAGTTTAACAGTCATGAATCCTTACGAAAAGTTACAAATTCTAATAGGTTTTAAACTTAAAAAGTAAAGTTTCGGATCAAATGGCGGGTCGGGTTTGACCCGCTAATTTGCAAGGTTTCAAGTTCGGGGCGAGAAAATCGTGTTCAAAAGACATAGTTTCGGGTTGAGAAAATCGTGTTAAAAACCCATAAATTTCGGACGGGTTCGAGGCGGGTCAAAGCTTGACAGATCTGCATATGCATTTTGATTTTCACTTTCACAAGTCCCTAATGACTGATTCAATATATATATAAATATATATATATATATATATATATATATATATATATATATATATATATATATATATGTGTGTGTGTGTGTATATATATATATATATATTGAACTTCAGCACTCAGCATGGTATATCCATAAAAATAGGAAACGATAAGAGATAAGAAAACAGTAACAAATAAACAAATAAGACAATCAGAGATAAACAAACATGAACAAACAAAGAATTCTGTGTATGAATGTGATTACCCAACTGCTGTGCCTCAATTGCAGCATGAACAACTGATTTCCCATGCAGCAAACCCCTCTCAGCATCCCCCATTCTCCCCTCTGCAACTATCTGTTCAATCATTCTTCTCACAATTCCCCAGAATCCAGCTTTGATTGCCAAACACAAAGGAGCAACCATCTTCTGATTCATCTGATAACATGCTTCTGGATGTTCATTCACCAAATACAACCCCATCTCTTCATGATTGTTCATCATCGCAATATGCAGCGGCGTATCACCTTCATCGTTTCCAAACCCTAGCAGCTTCGAATCGATGTTTTCGGAATCGTATTTCTCCCAATCGCACAACGCCTTGAGATTCTCCAGATTTCCGGCCTTCGCCGCCGTGTGAAACGCTAGGTCGCCGGTAGAATTCCGCCGCTTGATCAGGTCCGTCGATGTCGGAAGAAGCTCGGAAATTAGGGTTGATTGCGACCGACTGGAGGCAGCGATGTGGAGGACAGAGTTCTCGTCAATGGCGGATCGGAACTCCGCGAAATCGAACCCTAGGGTTTCGAGCTCGTTAGTGTTGCCGGCGACGAGGATTCTGAGTACCTTTGGATCGATCGCCTTGGAGATTGGTTTTTCATCCATGGCGGATGCTTTGACTAGCTCGAGGCAGCGCGCGAGGTCGTCGGAGGGGATCGCCGGCGGTGGCGCGGCGCGGTCGTCGACGATGGCGGGGGAAGGAGAGGTGTGATTCATGGAGGTTGAAGTTGAAGCAGAGGATGTTGAATGTTGGCTGAGGTGAGGTTGAATTGAGCTCTAATGGAGGTTTTAGCGATGGCTTCCATGATTGAGTTTTCGCAATTCTCCAAGTCAATGAAAGCGTTTACTTACGTTTGGATTGGTGTTGGGAAAAATGAGAGGTAGATAAAATTTTCAAACAAAAATGGCGCAAAACTGCGATTCATTTTGGATTTATATATTTCAGATATTTCTGAAAGTAAAATACTGCAATTTACTACACGGGTGAACGCCCTGTTAATAAAATACGGGAATTGAATGAATAAAATACGGTATGTCCAAAAATATTTGTGCATAAGATTGTCACCAAGTTGGTCACCGTCAAAATTGTCTCGAGTGTATTATTGTCCAACACCCTCTAAATTTCAGTGCATTATTGTCCAAGGTCAAAGTTCAGTGCATTATTGTCCAATACCCCAAAAATTCAGTATATTAGCGTCTAAAATTTCTAAATTATAATGAGTTACAATATAAAATTACTACTGTTAGAAAGATCTTGTAATAAAAATTATAATGATGTTAATTTTATATTGTAACTCTTTATAATTTGTGCGCAACCAACGGTCAAATCTTAATTAAATTGACACTTATTTGAGGACGGATGTAGTATAAAACAATATCTATTATGTGCACTAAAATACAGTCAATTATTGATCGATATAAACGTTGACTTTTATTAAACGGTGGCACATAAAAATTCGTGTTTTATACGGTAACTTTTTACTGGGAACACTGAAAAATTCTTATTACTATATTGATTTTATGTCATTGTCAATAATTCTTAGTTCCCCTTTTAAAATGAATAGTTTGTTGTAATATGGCCATATTATTCGGTGGTCTCCGTAGAAGATGGATTTGTGTTTTTTAAACGGTCAATTCGTCTATATGCGTTTTATACGCATATTATACGCGTTTTAATTAACATAGGGTGAACTGTTCCAAATTCAGAACCTGGAACTTGATTGAAATCGGTCAATCGGGTAGGTTCTGTTCAATCGGGTAGGTTCTGAAACTTGAACCTGAACCAGTCAAACAGGTAAGAATAATTAATAAAATTCACAAACCCTATCAATTAGGTTAGGTTTCAGGTATTGTTGCTCGATTTAAAAATTTTATGAATTTTAAGCTTGTTATATGACTTAGGTTATTTTTCGTGAAGTTGAAATTTTACGTTGAAACTTAATATTTATTAAGATTATTAATAATTTTGTATCGTTTGTTTCCGTGAAACTAACCAACTTGTAAGAATGTACAAGATTACTACAACATAATTTACACTAACAAGAAAACATGAATAATTTACACATGATTAATGACAACAATTCAATTATGTACATCAAATCATCAATTCACCACTATCCTACAAAATCATACTCAAAAGTAGACATAGTAGACTTTGGTCAAATCCAAAAATTGATCTGAATTTGTTCGAAAGTTTATTTTGAACATGATTCCAAATTTCTAATCTAAATAAATCTATAATTGACCTGTACCAAAACTGATTTGTTTGTCCAAATTGACCTGAATCTGTTCGAAAGTTTATTTTGAACATGATTCCAAACTTGTAATCTAAATAAATCTATAACTGACCTATATCAAAACTGAACCATCTGTCCAAATTTATCGGTCTACGTCAAAATTTCAAGTTTGTTCTTGGCTTCAAAAACTACACAACTATACTCCTTCATTTCATAAGTCACCAACCCATGCACCTGCTCAGGAACCAAAACCCCATCTATCGAGAAAAACCCCGGAAAAGGGACACTCGTGTCAACTAAACGTCGCCATGCCATTCCCTTAGGAACCGATGGCAAAACTATGTTTTCCAAATGTTTCCCAGGATTGAAGCCCACATACAAGTCACCCCATTGGGGGTCATTTTTGTCGTCGGCCTTCAATAATACTGCAATGCATTTTGCTGATTTTTCATGTATGTTTTCCGCCTTTAAGAACTCCTTTCTCTGCATAATGTCGCCACGCCTCTCCCGTAAGCTGGTCAAGTATGAAATGAACCGCGTGATTTGCGACCCATAGACAGTATTCATGGCGGTCCAATCCATTGATTCCGATGACAATTGGTCTAGGCCACATTCATTCCCCATGTTCAACACCGGAACACCTAATGAAATAAACATCACCAAGAGGAAATTTCGTGCTTGTCTCAGCCTCGTGTCGAGGACAATGTTTTCACTTGTAGAATCGTCTTCACCACAACTTTGGATTGACTGTGAAGTGTTAGTGAAACTAACCAAATTGAAAGAGAATGATGGACCTCGACCCGCTAAGAAAACGTCCTCACTTCCAAAACTGTTTAAACGACCTTCTCCCCTTAAAAAGTTCATCACATCGGCGGAATATTTTGGGCTCATTTCGGCCCATCTTTTCCAATGTGGAAAACGAATTTCTTTCGAGCCCAATTCGGAAGCATCCCTACAATCTGCAATTATTTTCACTCTCGAGAGCACCGGATCAAAAGCAATGGTCTCTACTAACACGGGTCGGGTTAAGGCTTCCCCATTATAAGAGCCATTTAAAAGGTTAAAAGCATTCATGAAGCAAAACCCATCAATGTGAAACTCGATCACCCAATGCCTAAGACTGTCGACGACGAGCTTTTGCACCACCGGATGGTTGCAATTTAGAGCATATCGAGCATCTAAATCTGCATCTTCAACACAATAGTATAACAAGACCCTTCGTTAGTACGCAAATTCTAGTATAAAACCGTCTCACGTAAACTTATGGTGTGACGGATTTTTTACATGGTGTTCTTTTAATATTTTGCTATGACTAACAAGCAAATAAATTTTTAAGGATTTTTGGATGGTAAGAATACCCAACTTTTGGGATATTGGATCGTAATATATCAACATTTACTATTGGATACTAATATATCGTTCTTCATACCTAGGTGATTTAAATGTAATTACCATAACTTAAGTGGTAGCTAACCAGTCTCAAAGAAAAATATGGCAGGTGATGGAAACTTCCCGATAGCTCATTTAAGTCATCCTTGAGGTCGTTTCACAACATTAAAGTCATGGTAAGTACACTAAAATCACCTATATATGAAGGTCGGTATATTAGTATCCAATAATAAAGACGAGTATATTACAATTCAATACCAAAATGTGGGTACATTACGATCCAAAAATCCAATTTTTAATACAAATGTGACTAATAATTTAGTAAGGGATTACTTTTATGAGCCCCTCCCCCGCCCCCGCCCCCAATGATTTAGTAAGGGATTACTTTTATGAGTCACCCCTATATTCATAAAATGAAACCACAAAGTTATACGTTTCACAATTACTTTATGATGAGACGATCTCACATAAGACTTACCGTTGCCAATATCTGTGAAGTCAACTTCCAAATACACCTCTATCCCATTGGCATGCATTTTCTTGACCATCTCCTTCATTGAGATAATAGCCGACACAGAATCACCATCGGGTCCATATTCCTCCCGCGGCGAAAAGAAATGGAACCCTTTTTTCGCATCGTAAGGGAAAACTGGCTCCAACAATATGGCATTGATGCCTAGATTCTTGAAATGGTCCATCTTTTCGGCGACACCAGAGAAGGTTCCAAAAACTGTAAAACACGCCACATTTAGGCGATGTACTACTAATTTCTCTAGGGGTAATCTAGGCCCAATGTCCCCGCTCCAATTGAAACTAGGAGTTGCACATAATTCCCCGAGCCTAGGAAGAACGGGAACCTTTTTGCTAATCAATTTAGCGTAAGGATCCAAAAACGTGTTTCCCCTGAGATTTTGTTGTTGCTGGTCCGAAAATTTGGGCCGTTTGCTGATCATGTTGTCTTTTATTGCAGAGCCTAAAAGAGCAGGAAACTTTTTGCTAATCGATTTAGCATAAGGATGCAAAAACGTGTTTTCTCTAGAAGTTTGATGTTGTTGTTGATCAAAAAATGTGGGCCCTTTGCACCGGTAGCCATATCTCACGAATGGGCCCGCGCTACCAATGGAGGCGTGCCATATGTCACCAGTTCGGTTGACACAAGGGTCCAGTTCAATCTCTAAAGTGGGGTTCTCTGATGCATTGTCGTCGTATAGACAAAGGGAAACACTTTCGGCGTTCCTTAATAAAAGAGCTAAGTTTATACTGCCATCATCAAAAAAGCAAGGGCCCAAAGGAGATGGACTCCCAGGACCAAAGCCCACAGGTACATTAAACTTTCTATATGCATTGATTTTTACTGTCCCTGAACCTTTAGAATCATCGACGAATGGATATTTCAACTCAAACGAGAGATAAAACGGGGCTAGATATTGTTCGAATTCCATCTCAACTTTATAGGTAGTGCCACAAGAGTTTTGCATGAATGGAGTCTCGTAAACTGAAGTTTCACTACCAATAGGGATAAAAGTCGAAGAATCGGATCGAAAAATTCCCCAACTTAGCAACATTTTATCTAGGATAACACTTGATCCCAACGGCAAAACCTCAATATGTACTAAATATATGACATCTTTCTTTCCCACGTCAACCTTCACATGACACCCATTCTCGGCTCTAAACACATACTTTGACAACCCTTTCTCAATATGATCAACAGCAGCAGTGCTCGGTAATGCCCATGTTTGAAAACAAAGCTTCCTAAATGGATGCTTGTTTCGAACTACAAGTTTATCTTCACAAGGTGAAGTTGTTCTATCGAATAAAGGGGAAATATGGATACTTTTGCGCAATGATTCTGTTGGAATATGGCTTATTTGGAACGATCCGATTCTAAAGTGCATTGGAAGCGTCGCCATCTATTGGTACAAAATGCAGATCGAACACCCAAATTGTTGCGAAGAAATTAAAGCAGGTTTTTCTGCATGGCAAGTAAATAGCTACTTAGTGTTCATCTAGGAAAAATTGTGCAAAAAATGCTCCAAGCCTCCATGGACCACCTATGGTGTTCACAAGTTATTAAAGCCACAAGATGAACAAATGTTTAAAATCCAATATGACCTTCCTTTGGTCCTTCTAACATATGGACATGTAAACTACATTGATAAATGATGGCATGGTAAAAATTAAATGTTTGATTGTTTTTGGTATAAAAAAAAGGTAAATTTTAGTAGGTGTTAAAAATATGTTACTTTTAAATAAAGTTACAAATTTTTTAGGGAAAAACCGCTTCAAGCTCGTGACCTACCAATCAGTTTGCATATACACTTAACCGAAAATGCAGTTAACTATTTTCAAACACCTCTAGTGATGACGACGGAAAAAGAATGACGACGGAAAAGGAAAAAGGAAAAGAGAGGGAAAAAGAAGAATACATCAAGGAGAGAGTAGCAACCAACAAAAAGAGATTGTTTGGTGTTTTCTCTAGCTGTCGTTTTTGTTTTATGATTGTCTTGCTCTTGTTGTCGGTTTGGGCAATGTGTTGGTGGTGTCTTGGCGTATTATACCATTTGCCTTTGACTTCAGCCTTGGCATATAATTATAAAATTAAAAAAAATAGAAACGTTGATTTCTGTAAAAGGTTAATGGTGTGAGATCTAAAGCATGATAAAACTTACGACCCCACCACCAAAAATCTTAGAGAGAGAAAAAAAACAATTTGGAGAATCAAAATGAGGAAGAAAATGAAGAAATTCAAAGGGTGGAGTGTGTGTTTTGTCAATTTATTATGTGCATGTATTCATCTTGTGTTTGTCAATTTATTGAAGGAAATGGTCGAGAGAGAAGGAAGGAGGTCGCATGAAATGAAACTATTTTAAGAAGAGGTCATTTGATATTGAATTATTGAAGAGTTGTATAAGTAAATTTTATATAATTGTTACCAAGAGTTATATAAGTAAATTTTATAGGTTAAAATTTACTCCTCTCATTTAATAGTATCAAAAAATGGTTAAAAGATCCCTATACTTTTATGTAATTATCTTAAGGGCCCTATATTTTGACAAATATTTATTAGGTGACATTATCTTTGCTGTAATTATCTATTAAGGGCATTATGACCTATTTTTCGGCCAAAAAACGCGGGAAACAATGATTTTTTTGTTTATGATTGTTTTAATTGAAGTCAAGTATCATTTCAAGCCTCAATATTTAGGGTTGTTTAAAGCCAAAAAAACCCTAAACAATAAATTCTACAATTAATGTTTTGTGTGAAAATAGGCCGAAATGTCCCCGAGACCCTCACAAATAATTATAGCAAAGATAGTGTCACCTCATTATTACTTGTAAGAATACAGGGACCTTAAAATAATTACATCAAAATATGAGAAGTTTTTAGTCGTTTTTTTGTTTATCAACCACTTCAACAACTACAAGTCTGTAAATGACACTCCAATCATATTAACTATAACAATAAATATACATTTTCCAAGAAAATTAATATACAAAAAATGTAAATAAAACAATGCAATATAGCTCTTTTATTACCTTTCATGATAAATCAATTACAACCAAAGAACCATCATCACCATCATAATATGACATGAACAAATTGAAAGAATGCAACCTATGAACAATCCCTATATTAACTTGAATACTAAACTGAAGTTATTCTAGTTCAAAATTTTGCAAAAGAAATGTTGTTTGGCAATGTATTCACTAATGCACCACAATAGCTAACAGTATACCCTAACATGTATGATATATGCCTACTATATACTTTGGCCTTCTGCAAAACTCCCTACCTGAACTCGATTTCACCCTGTTTTGGGCTTCGAACAATCGAGAAAACAAAAGAAAAATGTGACTCGACCCCTCTAGATACGGACGGAAAACACTGGTTTGGCACTTCTTAGGAGACAACCCAGACAAACTTCTCAATCGAACAAGGCCCATCTTGAAGATTTCAACATGTTGTTTACCCTTCCTTCGAGTTGTTTTGGTATTATGTAGACGATGGATTTCATCCTGTTCTAAGCTTTGAATAACTGGTAAGAGAAAAAGGGCAACTGCGACGCCTTTACATAGGGACAAGACTAGTTTGACACTTCTTAGGAGACAACCCAAACAAACTCCCCAATCCAACAAGGCCCATCTTGAAGATCCGACACACAATTCAGTCTTTGTTTGAGTTGTTTTGCGATTGTACTAATGGACTGGTTCCGGGCCCATTCTAAATTAGAGAGGGACAACACTAGTTTGACACTTAGGGGCCAAGCCCAACAAACTCCCAAGCCCAACAAGACCCTTGAAGAAGCCTTGGGCCTCATTGAGCCCACCACTCTTTTTACTAGGCCCACTTTCCACTCCCCCCTTCACCATCAATCTCTTCATCAAAGCCTCATTCTCCTCCCTCAACATTTGCATTCCCAAACTCAATTGCCTAATCACTTCCCTCTTCTCTTCATCTTTCTCAACTAATTTACCTTCCAAACATTCATTTTGGACCTTCATTTCACCCCTCACTTTCACCAACTCACACTTCACCTCATCCAACTCCTCATCCTTCTTCTTCACCAACTCCCTCAAACTCGCCCTCTCCGACTTGAGACTCTCCACCTCATTCCTCAACCTCATCAACTCCTCGCAATCGTGATCATGATCATCACCATCATCGATCACAACCTCATCATGATCATGATCGTGATCTTCTTCATCGGTGGGGTCATCCACATCAGATACAGCCTCCTCCTCCTCGGAGAAGGCATCGTCGAAGAAGGTAGCATTACCAATAGTAGTGTCAATAGTAGTAGTGATTGACTTGAACCCGAAGTCAGGCATTGAGTGTCGCAGGGGAGACTTGACCCGGTTGACTGGGTCCCACTTCTGCTGGTCGTATCGCTCAGCTAACGAGCGATATGACCGGTAGAAGCCCTCCACCATGGTGATGAGCTCGGGGCGCTTCTTGTAGTACATCTCGGCCCGTTGGGCGAAGGAATCGGCGTCTTCCTCTATCAGCTTCAGCATGGCCTTAGTCTTCTCATCAAGCTCTGGAATTTAGTAGTAAACAGTAATCATGTATCAAAATATTGTACTAAAGTAGACTCTCATGAATGAATGTCTAAAGTGACAATAACAAAAAAGTATAAAGTTGGGTACATGCTTGGCCTAGGCAAATAGCACTGACAAAAAAATACCGGGTTCAGGTCAAACCGGTCCATAAACTTATGTAAATCCGTGTCAAAATTGAGTCCAGTCCATAAACTTATGTTACAACTCGGGCCAATGGCAAAAAATTTGAGCTGGGGTCAAATCAGCCATAAACTTATGTAAATCCGTGTCAACATTGCGTCCGGTCCATAAACTTATGTTACAACTCGGGCCAATGGTAAAAAATTCGAGCTGGGGTCAAATCAGCCTACGTTAGAATTCGAACGAAAAATCAATGATCATCTTTTCCTGGTCAGACCAGACGGGACAATTTTAACAGACGTAAATTCGCGTCAAAATTGCGTTCGGACAACAAACATATGAGAAATACTATGCCTGAAAATCTTCGGTAAATGTTGAAACTCGGACCAAAGGCCAAAAGATTTCGAGTTGGGGTCAAATCAGCCTAGGTTAAAATTCGAACAAAAACCCGATGACCATCTTTTTTGGGTCGGACCAGACCGAACAACTTTAACAGACGTAAATTTGGGTCAAAATCGGGTTCGGAAAACGAAGAAAAAAAGGAGGAAGAAGAAGAAGAAACCTGCAAGAGTAGATCTGAGCCAGGGAGAGTATTTGGGAGTGTTGTGACTGTCAAACCACCACCAGTATGCTTCCCTTTTTGCATCCATTTTTCTTCCTCTAATAATCCTCTCTATTCATTTATCTTCACCTCAATTTATTCACCAAACACAACAAAAACTCAAATTAGCACCACAAAAAGCAAGAAATTTGCAACACAAACACTCAAAATTATCACCTCAATGTATTCACAAAAACAACACCACAAACTCAAATTAACACCCCCAAAAAACCCCACAAAAAGATTTTAAAAAAAACTTAAACTCAAACAAGAACAAGAACAGATTGAAGAAAGGGGGAAAAAAAAAGGTTAGAAATTTGCAACACAAAAACTCAAAAATTATCTGTAATTTTCCCTTTTAGCATCCATTTTCACCTCAATGTATTTTATTCACCAAAAACTCAAATTAACACCCCCAAAAAACCCACAAAAAGATTAAAAAAACTCAAACAAGAACAAGAACAGATTAAAGGATGAAAAAAAAGGGTTAGAAATTTGCAACAGAAAAACTCTAAAATTATAAGTTACAAACCTGAAAATTGAAGAAGCAGAAAACTGTTCTTCACTCTCTCTATTCTCTCTCTAAAATGGTGTTTTTTCTCTCTCTAAAATGGGTTAAATTAATAGAGTGAGTAAAACAGGGGGTGGGTTTTTAATGAGGGAGGGAAAGCTTTGATTTTTGGTTGGAGAAAAATTATGAATATGACCAACGGAAACTTGCCACCGTCTTTTTATATCTTTCTGGCTTCTCTTCTATTTTAAGCTTCGTAACGTTCACTTCCCTATTTTATTATTTTCTCCCTAATTTATTTTATTCAACCCATTAATGACATGTGAACCCAATTAAAGAAAATAATCAAAATAAATACTATTCCCTTCGTCCATATTAATTGACGTCCTTCAAGATTGTGGAGTAAAATATTTCCTTCGCTCTTTTTTATCTTTACTTACGATTTTCAGTGTCAATCTTCAAATTTAATCAATAATTTTTAATATAATTTTTTTATGAAAAAATGTAATAGTATACTTTTTTAATAGTATTTCTTTATTACGAATTCAATGACATCAATTTTATATAATGAATCATTATACAAAGTAAACTATTAACGGACAAAGTTTTAAACACAATTTTCTAGTCGATAGATAAATAAAAATAGGAGGAGGATTAAAAATTTCGGTCATAAATTTCTCAATATATACAAAGTTTTGTTACATAAGATTATTACCATTAGATTCATAACGAAGAGTATTATCATAAAAGTATAATATTGCAATTGTTAATATAATATTATAGAATAAATTATCAATCAAAGAATGATATTGAAGACCGTGACAGTCAAATATATGACAATTAATATGGAACAAATGGAGTATTACTCACTCCGATTTTTTTATCTGATTTTTTTACTCTTTTTTTTTTGTTTCATGTTATCTGTCCATTTTCAATCTCAATTACAATGATATATAATTATTATTTTTTATTTTACCTATAATATTCATAGAATAAACATCAAGAATTTCTTTTAATTTAATATATTTAAATATTTTTTTCTAATAACAACCTCATATAGTTTTGCAAGCTAAATTTTCCCCCATCATTCAAAATGCTAATTAAAAAAATGGAGGGAGTACCTCTATCTCATAATGTTTGTCACCATAATCATTTTAATAAGATCTAAACACATTGAAAATTGGGTGAAAAGTTTATAAATTGTCAAAGTTAACTCTACATTATTCATGCACACAAAAACAAAAAACAAAATAGAAAGACATACATTTATTAATTAGGGTAAATTTGGCATCATTCATGAAGATCAAGAGACTGTAACAATACTCTTCTTAATTCGAGCAGTGGCAAGAAGATAGGAAAGCAATTTGAACGATAAATCTTATTTGATGTTTAGTTTGCAATTTTTATTCGGGTGAACTTTTTTGTTTTGATATCTTGTTGTTTGTATGCAACCTTTGTTGCAAAACCTCTTGCCCTTTTGGGTGTTAAATAATCTGAAAAAAACAAATAAAATGGGACAATGAAGTTATTTATTGTGACAAATATTTATAAGAAAGTTTTATCATTTGATTCATAATAAAAAATACTATTAAAAGAGTTACAATACTGTAATTTTTTGATAGAATACATTATAAAAAATTCTTAGCTAGAAAAAGACATGAAGGGAAATTTCCTTCATCCAAAAACAAAATTCCAATAAATCCAACCGTCAATCTTGTATTTAGTACATTTGACAATTTAAACAACGTACCACTACCAACACTCATACTTTCCATTGAAAAAAAGGTACTTGCATTCTACTCTCTTTGTTTTATATTATTTGTTTTATTTGAAAATTGTATCTCAAATTATAAAAATTTTCAACATAAACTTTTTAATATATAATGAGTCAATGACTTGCTATATAAAATTATTATCATTAGATTAGTTAGCGACAAATATTATCCTAAAAGTATAATATTTACAATCTTTAATAAAATATTATATACGAAATAATCAATCAAATAATAATATAGAAAATCATGACAGTCAACAAAATGACAAATAATATGAAATGGAGAGAGTATTTATTTTTGTAAAATAAGGCAAGTAATCAAATAGATAAATTGCCAAAAAAAATCAAACGAGAAAATGAATTTTTTGGGTAGGAGATTAGACTGCTTCAAAATGTGTGAGCAATTATTAATTGCAGTGTTGAAAAATAGAAATAAACCCGGCACCTCCATCAATAATTGTAGAGATTATTTGGGAATTTGTCAACAAAAATTGCAAAGAAAAAAAATGGGTGTCAAACTCTGACATATTATTACCTTCAGGCCGTGTTTTTGGTTGGATATAACTATGTCAATTTATCATAATTTATCCAAACCTAATACAATTAACCAAAAAAAAACATTCACACTAAAAACACAGTTTCCCAAAAATACATCATTACTAATTTACTTATAATAACTTATCTCAACTTATCATAATTCATCGTAACTTATTCATTCAAATCTGAAAATAACTCAATCAAATAACAGGGTCTCATTTTATATTACTTGTTCTCTCTAAAAATTACACTATCCTATTTTTTAAAAAAATTAATTATATATTTCTCAATATATCTAATGATTTGTTAAATAAAATTATTACTATTAAATTCATAATGAAAAAATTATCTTTAAAATATAATATTATAATTATTAATGAAAAAAATAATATTAAAAACTGTAATAATTAAAATAGATAAATAATAATAACACGAAACGGAGGGATTATAACTTTTATTTAACAGAGCGTGTGATTGAAGAAAGGTGAGATTTGTGAAGTGATCTGGAAATGTAACGGTCGAAAATGTTGGTGGGGAATGCGTGGGCTCTGACTGGTCCCCTCCGTGATGGACCAAACGAGAAAGTCACATGCACTTTCTAAGTTTCATTGTTAGGCCCATTTTTTCCATAGTTAGTCATAGACCTGTCAATTCGGTCATGGCGCGGTTTGGCCATTGATATCGTGCTCAGAATACGGCCGCCAGATTTCGGGTTCGCAAAATACGGCGCGCAGATTTCTTTTTTGTCAACCTAACTAAGCATGATTGCGACATTTTTACGATTTTCCTTTAAAAAAAATGGTCTCTAAATACTACTTTTTGTACAATATACATAATAAAATATGATTATCTTCTACTAACGATAGATTATTGTAACTATTTTAACTTAAATTAGAGAAATAATAAATAAATAAGTTGCGCTTATAGTTTAACGTTGAAAATTACAAAGAAAAATCACAAATTCTAATAAAGTTGAACTTAAAAAATTAATTTTTCGGGTTAAACGGCGTAGTCGGGTTTGACTCTCATAATTTTCGTTCGATATCTTGGGATTAGTTGAAAAATCGTGTTCAAAACCCATAAATTTCGGGCGGTTCGGGTCGGGTTATCGGGTCGGGTCAGAAACTTTCAGGTCTAGTTAGTTACTATACACATATTTCTAACCTCATTAATTATTTTCATTAAAAAGTAAAAAAATTATTAGATTTTTCCTAAAATGATTCTCGCCGTTTATATATATATATATATATATATATATATATATATATATATATATATATATTATTCATAAATTATCGGCTTACCGCATCTTACTACTCCCTCCGTTCCATATTAATTAATATTTTGACTAAATTTTGATCGTCAATTATTCACAAATTACAATGAGTTACAATATGCAATTACCTTCATTGTAATTTTTAGTAAAGTATCTTGCTAATGATGATAGTTTCATATTATAGCTCATTGTAATTTATTAGTAATTGACGGTTAAAATTTAATCAAAGTGTCAATTAATATGGAACGGAGGAAGTATATCATACCACAGCTTACCACAACCGCAAACAAGAGTCTCCTAAAATAAAATAAATAAATAAAAGACGAGAGAACTACATTCAAAATATCAACCTCACCCAAAAATTACTGGAACACACTTTAAAAGTTGATTTCTTATCTTTCTCTCACAATGGATGGGAGAAAACTACGAGATAATTACATTTACCCTACCTGACATATGTGGTAATAATTTTTGCACATCCGACATTTGAGAAATAATTTTCACCCTACCTGACATTTAGTGAAAGTGTTTTTTTTTGTGTCAAATTCCGGTAACTTGTCATCGGGGATATGAAAATACAATAATACCCCTATATAATTATGTGAAAGTACCAAACTGCCCTTAAGATTGCGATTGAAATGACAATACTGACCCTTCAATTGTTTTGTGTGGGAAAAGGGGAAAGATCATTAACTAAAAAAGAAATATATCACTCCACTCTTCTCACTGTCGTCTTCTATAAAGGTAAATAGGTAATTTCGTTTTAATTGAAAATATTATGAATTAATAGCAAGGGTAAACATGTCACTTCCTATTAATTTTTTTAATACTTGCCGGAAAATCCCACAAAAAACCATTATAATATATCCTAGGTGGTTTAAATTTACGACCACTTAAATGTCAGGTAGGGTGAAAATTATTTCTCAAATATCGGGTGTGCAAAAATTATTACCACATATGTCAGGTTGGGTAAATGTAATTATCTCAGAAAACTACTATATCACAAATTGTGAAAGTCTAATAAGTTTTGATTCGACCTTACTAAAATTGGTAGTTGTGTTCCATACAAAAAAAATCTTAAAAAATAAAAAAAATTGGTAGTTGTGGTCATAGTTTTCAAATCCAAATTGCGTCTAGCAATAAAAATCAATAAAACATAGTTAATTGGGCAGTTTAGTTTGTTATTCGATCTCAATTAGGTGGGGGCAATGGTCTAGGGCCTCATGAGGTTAAGAGGGTCATGAGGTTAAGAGGGTCAGGCCCTAAGAAAGAAGGGTTGTAAAAGGGTTAGATTTAATGATCCAACCCATTTCACAATATTGAAGGGTCGGTAAATTAACCGGACCAAATGAGTCTAAATAGTTTTTCTTTTTTATTTTAAATGCTAACCTTACTTAAATATATTAATAATACTCTATATTAAATAATAATTACCGTAATTACTCTTTTTTGTACAAATGCACTTAATTTACTAAAAAGCCCTGACCCAACCCATTACTACAAGGGTTGACCATAACTCGACCCGACATGACTAATAGGTCGAACCTAATCCGACCCGGCCCATTGCCCACCCCTACTCTCCATAGTATAATTGTTCACTTGTACATATCCATATCCTGAAGCATATAGTGACATGTCAAGCATCTTAGATTTCATATGAACAAATGGCATTGTCACCTTTTCTAGTTTCACTAATCCTAAAATTTTCCCATGGTTCAATAAATACACACATCCCCATCACTATATGATCAGACACAATCTGATGCAATGCAATCCAATAAAACCAACAAAAAAAAAAAAAAGGAGGATTGGAGCAAGAAAAGAAAGAAAGACATACAATCCCCACCTACAACTGTGAAAATAACATGGCCCTTTTCAAATGTTTACATAAAACCAACCCAACTTCTTTCCTAGAGCATCCTTTGACAATAGGACCTCGTCCATCGTCCACACGTAACATATTCATTCGGACCCGATTCCATGTCAGCATCAGGTCCACATCAGCATCATGTCCACATCAGCAAGATGATGGCTAGCTAGCTTTTTCCATCGTGATGTGGGGTGCTTGGGACTTATCCCGAGAAGAAACTTGTTCAAGCTCCGGCGTTTGCCATGGACTCGATCAACAGCTGGTATCCTTCGGGGACGGGAGTTTCGGTGCGCACGCACTCTGTCAGGGGTGGGATGTCGGCGTTTATGTCCAGGAACCGCGACAGTGCCAGGAGCAGATGGAAGTCTGAGATTCTCTTCACGAATGGCATGTTCCTGCTTCTTTCTAGGTGGGTCTTCAGAGCCCTCATTGTGACCGGGGTGTTCCTGTTTTCTACCGGGAATGTTGTAGTGAGCGGGCCCTGTGTACAGTCAGAGGTTTCTGTGAGTAATGAAAGTCGACGGACATTTTCAAGCAGAGGAAGGAGATATTGTTTGTCAGACAGCACAGTGTAGAATTCAGAGATTACGTAGCATTCAGATAGAACAAATTCCATACTGGTACAATTATTATAGACCTTGCAAACGGGTGAAGATCAGTTCAGGTTGACATCAGGTCGACCAATTCCAGTTCAGGTACCATCGGGTCAACCGATTTCGGTTCAGGTTCGGGTGAGGACTAAATTCGGGTGAGTCTTACTAGGGTTGGTCCGAGTGAGGTTCTTTCATATTGGGTTCTGGTTCAATTTGGGGTCATTCAAGGGTGAATTTTAATCGAGTCACTTTCCGGGTTACGGTTCGGATCGGTTTTCTTTGGGTTCGTCGCCAAACTCGGATCATCCATCTGGGTGTCGGTTTGGGTCCATGTTCAGTTTTCCCAGTTTGGGTCTTGAGTCAGTTTTGACCAGTCTAAAACCAAAGCCATCTGATCCACAGTAAAAGAAATTTCTGCAGAATCCGCATCTGATCCACAGTGAACTCAAAGCCTCCAAGTAGCTTTTAAAAAAAAGGATTAAGATAGGATTGAATCTAAGTTTAGAAAATGAAGACAGCAAGAACATCTAGTGCAAGGGAATGCATAATACCAGAACCATGGTTGTGTATATCTATGAGAATCAAACTTTTTACCCTTTTCTTTGAGTTAGGCTAAGAAAAGTTCACCAGTTCAAAGATTCTATCGGATTAAGAATAATGTTGACAATTATCTAAGTAATAACACCATAAATTCATCAGATCACTCAATGCAAAATATACGGCAATGACCAGAAATATGCCAATATACGGTTCAAAAAAGGAATCTGGGTCGGTTATTAAACACAGTTGATTTAGCTAAACCTCTACAAGGAAACTACCCTTGTAGGATTATATGGTCATATAAGATTTGAAGCAAATTATGAAAGCAAACATTATTTCTGCTTATTTTCCGTAGCCTTTCCACTCCCTCCTCTACCTTTTACTTTCAGCTAGGTATACTATTACTGTGACTTCAATAGGCACACCTTGCCTTCCCATCTTTCTCGGCTCATATTTAATTTGGGTTTAAACTATCCATAACCCATGTTTTAAAAAAATTTAGAAAAACTTTTGGGTTTAAACTATCCATAACCTATTTGAACAATATATTACACAAATGGAGCTAGCCTCATGAACGTCCCCAATATCACTCTTTCCATGCCATACTTAAATTCATTTTAATTCATAATCATAGCACACTCAAACACTCAACCCATTACTAATGATCTGATCCAGCTAGCCACTCATACTTTAGTGAAAGAAAGTCAGAAGCCAAGGTTCAATATGCGTACCATACCTTGGAGGAAATTTAATCAAAATTTTCCTGATAGTAAAGAAAGTCAGAAGCCAAGGTTCAATATGCTTACTCTACTCTGAACTCTAATTACTCAGCACATCTACTAAACAAAGCCATGCGCTGTTCCTTGACAAACAATGCCCACTATATTCCCCTTACAAAACAAACCAGGGAGAAGATATGATGCAAATTCTTTCCTTACATAGCAACAATTTTCTTCTCTTTTGCCACCTATGAGCTTCCAACAAGGCCAAACTTATCATCTTTTCTCGTATGCAACACATACAATCCTAAAGTTATATACCTCATAACAAGAAATTGCTTCCATGTTATAATTCAAGCACACAAAACATCCAGCAAATCCAAATTTAGTAATGTATGTGTCACCATATCTCATGCGTGAGTATATATAATCCTAAAAGTTCTGTACTTTATAACACGGTGTGAAAAATAAGTTACACCGAAAATCCTCAATGGCAAGAAGCCAAGCAATTAACAACTACGATCAAACAACCAATTCCAAAAATTAACATATGCGCGACATATCTCACATGTAACCCACATATATATTATCCTAAAAGTTCTGTACTCTAACAATATGTGACTGACCAGCTACTCCCGAACATCCTCAATTGAGTTGAGGGAGAACTTAGTTATGATGTATGTGCAACATATCTAACTACCCATATATTATCCTAAAAGCTCTGTACTTCATAACAAGATGTGAACAATCAGTTACTCCATAACACCCTCAATGGCAAGAAATTAACAACTACGATCAAACAACCCAATTCCCAAACTAGCATATGCGCAATATATCTCACATACAACCGATATATAATCCTAAAAGTTCTATACTCTATAACAATATGTGAATAACCACTTACTCCCAAACATCCTCAATGGAAAGCAATCAACAACTAAGATCAAACAAACAATTCCAAAAATAATCATATACGCAACATTTCTTACATGCGACCAATATATATAATCCTGAAAGTTCTGTACTCTATAACAATATGTAAATAACCAGCTACTCCTTGACATCCTCAATGGAAAGCAATCAACAACTAATGTCAAACAAACAATTCCAAAAATAATCATATGAGCGACATATCACACATGTGACCCATATATATTATGTATACATAATCCTAAAAGTTCTGTACTATGTAACAAGATGTGAACAATCAGTCACTCCCGAACATCCTCAATGGGAAGCAATCAACTAAAATCAAACAACCGATTCCAACAGTAACATATGTGCAACATATCTCACATACGACCGATATATAATCCTAAAAGTTCTATACTCTATAACAATATGTGAATAACCAGTTACTCCCAAACATCCTCAACGGAAAGCAATCAACAACTACGATCAAACACCCAATTCCAAAAATAACATATGCACGACATATCTCAAATGCGACCCATATATATAATCCTGAAAGTTCTGTACTCTATAACAACATGTGAAAAACCAGTTACTCCCGAACATCCTCAATGTAAAGCAATCAACAACTAAGATCAAACAACCGATTCCAAAAGTAACATACGTGCAGCATATCTCGATATATAATCCTAAAAGTTATGTACTCTATAACAATATGTGAATAACCAGTTACCCCTGAACATCCTCAATGGAAAGCAATCAACAACTAAGATCAAACAAACAATCCCGCAAACATAACTAAGTGATAGTATAAAGTATAAACAACAAACCTGGTGATCAGCAATCTTAACCACAACCAAAAAGAAGTCATTGTCCACCTCCTTGACATCCTTCCCACCGACGACAACCTCCTTCTTCATCCTCGACAACTTCGGATCAATCTTTTCGCCCTCCTTATTCGCGCCCTCCAAATCAAACCACCCTTCCTTGAACAACCTCACACACATATCACTCATCTGAAACGCCTCGAAATGCACGTCAGCACCCCCATCTTCATTCACATTCAGCTTCACAATTGCAGTAACCCACTCCTTCAACTCGCTCTCGGCGTGCAATTCGGCCGCCTGGGCAACCTCGAGGTTCGACATTGTGTACTCCTCCTTGTTCTGCTCGATCGTCTGCGTAAATATAAACCCTACCCTCCTCATCCCCAACCCCATTGCAATCGCATCGACAAGCTTCTCCTCATCAGAATCCCTCATCAACATCAATCTCTCCTCAGTCCCAACCTGAGGCGGTTCGTATACGAAATCCACCTCAACTTTCCCAGTATCCGCAACGGTCCCATACATGAATCCCCCTCTCTTCACACCAAAAGCTAGGGTTTCACTCACGTAATGCTGGAACACATTCGCAGCATCCCGATCAAACGACACAATCTCACAATGCGGATTCTCCTGCCGAGTCACCCTCATCTGCTTCGCGATGAGGTCATCCATCGTCATTTTCCGGCCAAACGACCCCGCCGGAGTGAAGCTCGGCCGGCGAGGGGCGACGATCTCGCGCTCACCGTCGTAGTGGAGGTACACGATCGAGCCGTGGGTGATCCCCAACGATGAGATTAGGGTTTTGGGGTCGGACATGTCGGAGAATTGAGCAAGATCCGAGGGGGTTTTCGCGAGGAGTAGGTTTTTATCCATGGAAAGGGTTTGCTGCGAGATGGGGACATGGAGGTGGGACTCGATTAGGGCTTTGAGGTCGGCGATGGTGGTGTGGAGGGAGGAGAGGGAGAGACGCTCGATGCCGTCGCGACTGCGGATGCGGAGCATGACCGCCATTGATGCAGAGCTTGGAGAGGTTGAATTAGGGTTTGGAGAAGAGGGATTTGAGATTTTGAGGGGGGGGATTTGGGGGTTTTGGGGAGAATTTGTAGGGTTTGATGGTTGGGATTTTGGGGAGTGTTTGAGTGGTGGTTGAATTGGTGATGGTGAAGGAGAAGAGTGTTGCGATAAAATTGCCACTAAACTTTCCCATTTAATCAAATTTGCCACTAATGTTTCTAAAGTGTCAAAAATATCATTAAACCATCCAAAATAATCAAAATTGCCACCATGACTTGCAATAGCCGGTATCTCACTGTTAATAGCCGGTATCCCACCAAAAACATAATCATCACCATTGTCATCAATTTCATCTTCATCTTCTCCTTCACCTCTTTCATATTCTTCACCTCCCCCTTCAATCCATTCACTTCAGCCTCTAGAACCGCCACCTTCTTCAATCAATTCAGTTTCAGGGAGCTTCTTCAATGAATTCCAGCTTCATCGGTGAGTAGGATAACTAATTAGAGCTCCTGATGAGCATAGCGTTCCTCGACCCGGGAAACCTCGAAGGCGACCTCTGCCAGTCGCGGCCACTCCCCCTGTGGTCGACGGCGATGGGGCTCCTCATCCAGCTCCTGTCGGCGAGGCTCGGCGTCGCCATCGGCTGCCCCCGGGAGTGCGATTGGGGCGGATATTCAGGAGGTGCTTGGGAGTGGGAGTGCGATTGCGATTAGGGTTTTGAGTCGTGGGGGTTTTGCGGCTGTGGTCGGGGGTCGTCATCACTGTGCTTGATTGGTACTGGTTTTTTCTGGGTTTGACTTTGATTCTGATTTTGGTGTTCAATTCTGTTGGTATTGGTGATTTTTTTTTTTTTGTGGGGATTCTAGGGTTTATTGCTGGAAATTTCATTGTGCTGATTTTGGTGTTCAATTCTGTTGGTATTGGATGGTGGTTTATAGAGTTGAGGGGTATCCATGGTGATGTGGTGAGACGGTGGCTGTGTGATGGTGATGGTGATGATCATGTAAGGGGAAGTGATGAAACATGGGTGATGAAGATGGGGAATTTGGGGATTTTCTTTTTTTTTTTGAAATTAGGGTTAGGATTACCTGTTATATCAGGTTGAAAATAGTTTTGAGTGCCATTTTTGATCAATTTGGAAAGACGAATGATATTTTCGATACTTTGAAAATATTAGTGGCAAATTTGACTAAATGGGAAAGTTTAGTGGCAATTTTACCCCAACACTCTGAAGGAGAACTGGAGAAGGAGAGGGAAGCGGAATCTTGCGGGTGATTGCGTGCTGAGGAAGATCTCTCTAATCTCAAGTAATTACGTGTCCTTTTAGATTCTAACCAAGGTTTTCTTTGGTTCTTCCTTTATTTTATACGAAAATGATAAACATCTTAACGCAATGATTTTTAATCATCTTGTATTTTTTCTAAATCACTAATAAAATTAAATGCAAGTGTATTTAAATCAGTCTAAAGTATGTTTCATTATTTTTAGGATTACTATAACTTATAAACAATTTAAAAATAATTATTTATTTATATTTATACTTATTTCATAAATATAAAACTATGTATAAAATGTGCATTTTCTACTATAATTGATAAAATTAGGCTATTATTATATTTTTTGACTAGGCTAATAAGTACTATATTATTATAATTGATAAATACATATAACTATTAAAGAAAATATTAATAAAAGTTACAAAAATGTGAAATATGAACAATTCAAGCCATCTTGAGTCAAGATGGTTATCATGGTCCTATTTTATTTTCTTCGAGATTATTTTTATACTAGTGGTCACTGAGTCCACCCTTAAATAAGCGTCAGTTAATTAAGTTTTAATCGTTAATTACTTATAAATTATAGTCTCTCTTTCATATTAATTGTCTTATTTAAAAATCGTATGATCAAATTTCAAAAATTTAGTCAAATTTCAAAAAAATTGACTATAAATTTATCAATAAATACAATGAATTGCTACATGAAATTACCATCATTAAATTCATAACAAAAATACTATCATATAAGTATAATAATGCAATTAGTAATAATATACTACCTACGTCCCTAAATAATTGTCGATTTGACTAAATTTTGACCATTAATTACCTACAAATTGCAATGAGTTACGATATGAAATTATCATCATTAGAAATATATAGTACTAAAAATTACAATAATATTAATTTTATATTGTAACTCATTGTAATCTGTGAGTCATCAACGGTCAAAATTTAGCCAAATGGACAATTATTTAGGGACGGAGGTAGTATTATATAAAAAATTATCAATAAAAAAGTGACATTGGATATCGTGAAAAACAAAATTATGATAATTAATATGAAACGGGGTGAGTAACTACGTATCCTTCTAGATTCTTCTACCAATGTTTTTTTTTTGGGGGGGTCTTAGGCTTTTTTTTTTAATATTATCTTTTATGTCAATTTATTACATATTCTTGAAGCATATGTTTCAAATGTAATCATTGTTCATTTCCATTTTTCAATAGCATAATTGTTCACTAATATCTACTCATTATTAACTTTCAATGACATAATTGTTTGCTCGTATCTACCTATTGAATCAAGTAAGTCCGCGTTGAAATGGATTTGTTCACCCTCGATCCAAGTTGAAGACTGAGCACAACTTATAAGAGATTACGGATTCCCTACCTTTCCTTATTCCTTACTAAAAACTTGCACGACTCTTGAACGATCCCATGAATTTCTTCATTAAGTGTCTCACAAGGGTCGTCTCTTACTTAAAACTTGCACGACTCTTGAACGATCTCATGAATCTTCTCATTAAGTGACTCACAAGGGTCATCTAGCCTAGAGCTAATTATTTTGCCAAGTTCTAAGAAATCTTCCCCAAACTCTTTCTTCAAAATGTCCATCTTTTCACCTTTTTTTTCACAATCATTATTATTTTGTCTCACATGCTTCGATTTTGACTAAGAACATCATTATTTTAGGAAACATTATGCAACTCATTGTAGAAGCGAGAAGGCGCATACAGACAATAACCTCAATATGAACCCACTAGACCAACATGCCGCCATAATAAGGCATCATCAACAGCACGATGACACCATATAATTAGCAACCCAACAAACGGTAACTTCGTGACAAAACTGGCAATTAGAGTTTCCGGTGACGGGGGGCGAACACTGAAAACAATTTGTCGTACCTTGTTAAGAGACCCCAGTAGTAGGGAGAGTCACTAAACAACGGGCACAACACGACAACACGCGTACATTTCGTGATATAAGGTTTCGCAAAACTAGGGTATAAATGGAATCAATATGGGGTTGTTTTAGCACAATTGACTGATGGTTTGTTGGACAAATTGGGCAGTAAAGTGATGGGTGTGGTTTTAGGCAGTAGGACAATGATTGTATAATTTATATTTTTGGAGGGCATCAGCGGTAAAGAAAAAAATTGGGCGAAACTTAGAATCAAGAAATTGTTCTGATATCCAAAATATAGTTATTCATTTATACTTGCCCGCAACATAAGCTCTAGGTGCATGTAGTATGCATTATTTTTTTATAAAAGGCAAAATGTCCGACCCAGAAAAATCGAATCCAGACGTAGATTGTTTGTCCGAATTTTGATATTGATCAAATTGACCGAGTATCCGTACATAATATTTATCTTTTTCCATTGGATGAACTTGATTTTAATATGAATTTAACTCTATCCAAATTATTTGACTAGTTAACCCAAATAAAAACCGGGTTTGTGTATGAATTTTTCATCCAAATTTTACATTAATCGAAGTTACCGAGACCCAATTTTGATCAACATTAATCGGACCTTAACTTTTTGTATGATGTCCGATTCATCCAACCCCAAAAAGGTGACCCGAATGCCAATTTCCCCTAAATTTACAAGTCTTCTGGTTTGGCGGGAGGAATCCGCTCAATTTCTTCACATTCACATCCCTGCACCCCAATTTCACGAAAATTAAGCATTTCGAGCACACTTCAAACTGACAACCCACGAAATCCCAATTCCGACTATCTCCTCGAAGATCGGCAGCCATGGATGATGCTTTTGCTGCTGCTTCCGAAGCTTCAGTTCGCCGCTCGGTCAGTCTCTCTCTCTCTCTCTCTCTCTAGTTACTGCAATCTTACTCTCTCGCTAACTCGAAAATGGCGGATTTGAGCAGAAAAGGGCTAGGGTTAACAGACTCAACAACCTAGGAGATTACCAGGAAGGGAGAACTGACCCCACCGACCAAAGCCCTAACGAGGATGACTCGTTCGAAGATTTCAAAGAGGTTCGACCTAAAGCTAAGCGGAATCGTGCTCCTGCTGATGCAGCGCCTGATGCGACATCTGACCTCACTTTGATTGGTAATTTTGATTTTTGTTCGAGTTTTGTTTGAACATTATGTGTAGATTGGGGAATGATTGTGAACTCTAAACAGTCAAATTTTGATGCACATATGTTTTGGTAGTTTTGATTTAGTTTAGCGAGGATCGTGTGGGTTTGTAAATGTGTGATTTCTCGTTGTTTTAACCTAATTTGGTCGTTTGTGATGTCAGTTCGATTGTTCTTGGTGTAGGATTGTAGTTTAATTGGCAATTTGGCATGTATATGGTCTTACTTTGTCAAATTTTGACCTAGCATTCCATTTTAACGAGACGACTAATTGCTTGTATGAGGTACTGATGTCTGGGGTTTTCGCCACAATTACAGGACAGGATGAGAAGTGTGTGTCAAATACAGTTTATATGGATTTTTGTTCCCACTAGTTTTTTTGCTCAATTTTAAGTGTTTTACATTGCTCACTTTCTAGAGAGCTGTAACAGCCAATTTAACCCCCCCTTTTTTTTGTTTGTGGGGGGGGGGGGGGGGTGAACTAAAGCCCAATTCTTATCTAAATGTCAGACTTTTATGTAGTAAGTGGTGAGCAATTTTTACATCTAGGGTCCCGTGGAACCATTCCCTATATGATTTGCAATTGAAGGGTATGCACATGATATTAGACTCCCACTCTGCTCAACAATGGCTCTTGGGGGTAGTTATGGTCTTATGGATTGATGCATCTTTTGTCAGAAGTGGCTGTATTCTGGTATAATGGAAAAATTCCAAGTTGCTATAATGCTAATGCATGTGTACTCTTTAAGTAGCCACTTGACCCGAAATGTAGGTGGGAGTGGGACATATTTGTGGCGGTAAATCATGCCATCTATGACCAATAAGTGAGACCCTTTTGGATGTCAATTGTGTGAGTCTTATATGGTGTATCACATTGATGGGGTGTCATTGCTCAGAGCATGCAATTTCTGTATGCCTGAACTGGAGTGAATTCTACATAATTGTAGCTCCAGACAAATGTATGTCTCTCTTTGTACTGGAGTATCGAAAACAATATAATCTTCAAATAGGGGAGTAGAACCAATGGTGTATCTATTATTGTGTTAAGATGGCCTTTTCTTTATATTCGATGGATAAATTTGTTGATATTTCCCTGAATAGAGAAGAATACTTGCTATTGGGTCTCTCCCGTAGGTTTTGGTATGGAGTGGTCCAAGATCAGTGGTTGATGTGTTGTTCGTTGGTTAGAAAAGAATGCTTGTTTGCAATCATATTTTGGCGAGACATTGGTCCATAATTGGGTTGATGCCATCTTTTTATGCATTGCATACTAGGAAAAGGAGTCAATATTGCATAAAGATGGTCCATAGTTTACTGAAACTCAACGATTTCGCCTCAGACATTGTTTTGTCTGACAAATGCTTCTAGGAAGGTTGTCAACTTGTCTCTTGGATTTCATGTAGGTTAAACAATGTAAAAGTTTGAAAAACAGCCATGACAGATGGCTAAACATGTATGTAAGTAGGATGGTAAAAGCTTAGTCCAATTAACGTTACTAGGGCCTGCTATTTAATGCTTGAGGTTTTGTGCTTTTTGTAGTGAGACATTTACTACATCTGTAGCTTTGTGAAGTAATTTTGCTGTCAAGTCTCCTGCTGTATTTCTTCACGTGTTGTGAACAGTAGTTTTCCTTATTTACTAGTGAAGACATTATTCTCCTTTGCAGAGGCTGTCAGAGGCAGCAGGAAGAATATTCCTCAGGTGGCTAAGTTATGGGTTGAACGCTATGAAAAGGACCGAAAACCAGCAATGCTTGATCTTCTCAGTATGTTGTTTGAGGTAATGGAACAACATATGCTGTTTCCAGGATAATAGCAGCCATTTATATAATTGTATAAGCTGCATGAGTTGTCTGAGTTTTTCGGTTAATAAGATGAATTATAATAACACCTGTCTGTTCATGTTGCTACGTTGTCTGATGGGATTTTAAACTGTTACAGTCATGTGGTGCAAAGTATCACATAGATGGAGATCCTTTTGAGGAGACCGATGTTGACACTGTAGTGCTTGCCCTGGTCAATCTTGCAAGGAAGGTATTTCTTGATGGCTCTATAACTGATAATTTCTTGTTCTTTCATGGTCGTTAAATAACTGTTTTAGAGACGAGGAGGGGGTCAGAGATGTGATTTAATTTTTATAGTTAGGTGCCTTCTTTTTTGATCAGCTCTGCAGTGTCTTTGATTGGGGATAGATGATAAGATTCCATGCTAGATTTCACTGTGGATGCTGTGCATGAGAATGAAATAGATTTCCCCCTTCGCCCTCTCTTCTTTTGGCATATGTGGGGTCTTCTTTTTAACTTTGAGAGAAGGGAAGGCTTTGGGGGGGGGGGGGGGGTTAGTGGTTTGTTTGTTCAAGACGTTTGAGTAAAGAAATATTCTGTGTAATTTAGTAATATCAAATGGGTGCTTGCAAAATTCTGGAAGTTCATAGTAGTTTGATTAATCTGGAAGATGCATTCTCTTAAATCTCTTAAGTTTTTTTTCTTCTTGTTTACAAGGTTTTTTCAAGTACTTGTTTCTCGAGCATAAAAGAATAGTGGAATGTCTCTTACTCTAACTGTTGCTTTGTCTTTAACTCTTAACTGTTTTGTGCTATTAGGGTGAAGTTGAGGACCCACAAGGCTCTAAAAGGAAGGACTTCAACAATTTCAGAGATAACCTTGTTTACTTTTGGGACTGTTTGGTTAGTGAATGTCAAAATGGGCCGTTATTTGATGGGGTTTTGCTAGAGAAGTGCACTGACTATGTGATTGCTCTATCATGGTCAGTAATCTGGAAGTTTGTCTTGCGCATTGAGTGATTTTTAAGAGCCTTATTTTCGCTGATTTGCTTCCTTACATATTCCAGCACTCCCCCACGAGTCTTCCGCCAAATAGCTTCATTGGTTGGCCTTCAGCTTGTGACATCATTTATAACAATTGCAAAAATGCTCGGATCACAGCGTGAAACTACACAAAGGCAGTTAAATGCTGAAAACAAGAAAAGAGCAGAGGGACCTCGAGCAGAATCCCTCAATAAGCGATTGGTAACAACTCATAAAAAGATAACCTTGATTGAGGAGATGATGGACAAGATATTTAAAGGGTATGACTTTCCATTTATATCCGGTATGGATAAGTACAATCATTTAGATAATGTTGCAGCTGTAATGTGGCCTGATGGTGACCATCTCTTATAGTCTGTTGATAGACCAAGGGTAGTTGACTTAAAGGTAGGTGACCTTAGATGATTGTTGAAAGTCTAGCCTTTTCCTTATGCTCTTTCAGCGGTCTATTGGGATAAAGATTAGCAATAAAGTTATTGTTTCCCATTGACTTGTGACAGCGGCTTTTTTCGGGTGAGACACATGCTGGGTATGATGACCAAACTTTGAACCTTGAGCACCAAACGTGTGTGCTATTTGCTGATTGCTATTGCTCTTTTTTTTTTTAAAAAATAATGTTTTTAAAAGTATTTATCACTGCCTGTCTTCACCATGAATCGACAGTAGACTACACATATATTTGCAGTTGTAAACTTCTCAAGATGTTAGCGTGTCTTCAAATCATAGATAGTGAAGTGAAGTGACTTTCTTGAAAATGAGATATTTTCCTTTTTTTTGTTTTATTTGCTTTCCGGGTTTTCAGGGGATGATTAAATTGTGGGTGATGCACAAATTGGTCTAAAGAACTGACCATTTTTTGTTTGGTCTGACTATACTTTGCAGGTTATTCATGCATCGTTATCGAGACATTGATCCCAATATTAGAATGTCCTGCATACAGTCTTTGGGTACCTGGATTTTGTCATACCCGTCCCTGTTCTTGCAAGATAGATATTTGAAGTATCTTGGATGGACACTCAATGACAAAGTATGTTTATATTTCTCGTCTTCGTCTATATTTTCTGTGCAGTTCATGCATAATTTAAGTTTGCTGCCTCTCTTTAATTGTACTTTCTTTTTTCCTTGCCCACTGCTTGGATTTGGTTTGCATTTAGAGTGCTGGAGTGAGAAAGGCTTCCATTCTTGCATTGCAAAGTTTGTATGAAGTGGACGACAACATTCCAAACCTGGATCTGTTCACGCAAAGATTCTCCGGCAGGATGATTGAACTTGCAGATGATATTGATGTCTCTGTGGCTGTGTGTGCAATAGGACTTGTGAAGCAATTACTGAGGTAGAATTCCTATGTTTTCTTCAAGACTTCATTTATGCAATTTGACATTTTAAAGCGTGTTTGCTGATGATATTCTGTATGAGCTTCCAGACACCAGCTTCTACTGGATGATCACTTAGGTCCTTTGTATGATCTACTTGTTGTTGAGTCCCCTGAAATCAGACGTGCAATTGGGGAGCTGGTCTATGATCACCTAATTGCACAGAAGTTCAACAGTTCTCAATCTCACTCTAAAGGTTTTCTTTTGCTTCCATTTTTCTATCTCCACCATTCATCCCAAAAGAAACTGGATGTTAAAGATGCTGACATAATTTTTCTCTTTCTTGTATGATTTCTTTTCAGCTGACAGCGAGTCTTCTCTGGTTACACTCAGTAGAATGTTGCAAATATTGAGGGAATTCTCAACTGATCCTATTCTAATTACTTATGTCATTGATGATGTTTGGGAGTATATGAAGGCTATGAAAGTATGTTACCTTGCTCCTTAGATGTTAATGTTTTGAGGTTTGTGCAAATGTGAACCCCCTCCCCAGAAAAAATAGAAGGGTCTGTGGACTGTGTTGTATTTTGTCCTGCTTTTATAGTTTGTTGAGATTGATAAGTTCTGATGATAAGCATAACGGGTTTTCATCCTCTTCCTTTTTATGCCTCTTTCGTAGGATTGGAAATGTATTATCTCTATGCTCTTGGATGAGAATCCATCAGTTGAGCTTACTGAAACTGATGCAACAAATTTGATTCGCCTGCTCTGTGCATCTGTTACAAAGGCTGTTGGGGAGAGGATTGTGCCTGCTACTGATAATAAGAAACAATACTACACCAAGGCTCAGAAGGTTGTCTTCTGCATCTTTGTATCGTAATGTTGGCTTCCATTTATATCTCTGTAGTATTTTCCAGACTAGTTGATGGCAGTGACCAGTGGTTTTAAGGATGTTCTTATCTTTTTCTTTTTTATGTTTTAGTGAACAAAATGGGTGATGTCGTACTTTTAGTTTTTGTGTTCTGTATGTGACTTGCAGTGGAACTTTTCATCTTATAAGCAAGTGTCCCTTGTCCAGTAAAAAGTCTTCATTTATGCAGCAAATCTTACCTGCCCATTTGAATTTGATACTGCTTCAGTCCTCTTGCTTGCGGTTGATGGATACTGAGAATGATTGACACATATTCTTCTTGCAAACTTTTGCTGAACTAGGCCATGCTCACACACACACACACACACACACACACACATATAGACACACACGCACACACACATATATATTGGGAGGGGGGGGGGGGGGAGTGGTGTTCTTAGTTTTTGACTGGCAAAGGATAAAAGGGATACAGCGTTGGTCCAATGGATGTATTCTGCTATAAGAAAATGCCATTTTATTGATGACAAGCTTATGAGACAAAACATGGCAGCATTTTTGCTAATGGCACAGCAGAGAATAAATGTTACTTCCTTTTGTTTATCCCTCATTTCTTTAACCTGCATGTTATTAACTTATTAGGAAGTTTTCGAAAACAACAAGCGGGATATTACTGTGGTCATGATGAAGAACTACCCCCAGCTTCTGCGCAAGTATGTGTCTGACAAGGCAAAAGCTCCATCATTGATTGAAATTATTCTCCATATGGATCTTGAACTTTATTCGCTGAAGAGACAGGAAGAGGTGAATAACATATTTGTATTTCATCTGTTATTTATCTAGAAAGAGCCGAAGTTCCTGATGAGAATTTCTGTATGCTTGTAGAGTTTCAAAATTGTGCTCAACCACATAAGGGAAGCGTTTTTCAAGCTTGGTGATAAGGACACCCTTAGATCTTGTGTGAAGGCTTTGGACTTCTTTACAAAAGAGAGCAGAGGAGAGCTGCGAGATTTTGTCAGCAACAAATTGAAAGAACTTGAAGATGAGCTTATAGCAAAGCTGAAGACAGCTATGAAAGAAGTGGTGGTATGGTGTTTTACCTGAGTCCTGCTTTCATTTTCGCTTTTTAGCGGCTCAGCAGCTTGAGTTCAGACTGATTGTTTATTAATTTTTATCATGATAATTATTCATTTGGGTCGATAGGACGGAGATGATGAGTATCCTCTTCTTGTAAACTTAAAGAGGCTCTTTGAGCTCCAGTTGTTAAGGTCTGTCCCCATCGACAGCTTATTTGAGGAGTTTGCTTCTATGCTTCAGAATTACAGGAATGTAAATGATGAGGTATGTGGTCTACATCTCTATGTTCATTAGATTCATTCCCATTTCGGGCTGTATCCTAATTTCTCTTCTTAACAGATGAACAGTTTTCTATTGCTCAACATGTACCTGCACATAAAATGGTCTCTGTATTCCGTTTTGAACTCTGAAAGTGTATCAGAGTCATCCGTGTCTTCTTTGCTTTCCAAACGTGATACATTATTGAAGCTCTTAGAATCTTTTCTTCCTACTTCTGACAATGAAGGGATAGATCTGGAACACGCGGTTGCTTGCAGAGTAAGCTTCTTCCCACTTTTCTTGTAGTTTTGTGCAGGCCCTCATTTCAAAAAATATTTTATTTTAATATAATTAAAATAGCTCCTTTCAGTTGACTTAACTGCTGACTCACTAGAATTCCTCGCGATACTCTAGGTTTGTACAATACTCGTTGAGCTCTGGTCTTTGTTCAAAAAATCCAAGTTTTCTTCTACAGCGCTGGTAGTTTTGGGAATTCATCCAGAACAGTCCACTCTCAAGAGGTTCTGGAGGCTTTGTGAGCAGCAACTTGATGTTTCAAGTAAGTCCATTTCTGATTCTTTGAAGGAAAATTGGATCAAAATGATATAAGTTTTGTGTGTGTTGGACGATAATGATATGAATAATTTTCCTGGATATGAGCAATATGAACTTTTGGGGTATTATGTGGTAGCCATTGTGGTTGACTTTGTGTACACATCATGGATAGCTAAAAAGAAATAGTAATGTGTGGAATTGTCCGTAATTTGGGATTTCCACTTTGCTCAAATGAAAATTTAGAACTTCATTAGGAGGCATAGGAAGTATGTCAAAATTTTATTTTAGGAAGGGGTGTGCCTACTGGTTTATCCAGCGACCCCATTCCAAAATCTTGTTTAGCTTATAAATTAAGCACAATCACCTGTGTTCGATACTTTGTGCCTACTGGTGTATCTTCTCTTTCTTTCTTTCTTTCTTTCTTTCTTTATTTTTTATTTTATTTTATTTTTTTTAAAGAAACTTTCTGCTTCTTAGTTGGCATTTGGCGTTTGCTTTGCTGGAGGTGAGTTGGGTGCAACCTCTAGGTGTAAGAGATGTCTTAGTGGCATGGGGAAGGAGATTGAAGAAGAGTTGGGTTCTTAATGTGTGGAAATTGATCCCTTTGACTATTTGGTAGTGCGCTTGGAAGGGAAGAGATTCCAGTATTTTTGAGGACAGGACTAGAATGCTTCATGACTTGAACCGTTAGTTTTTGGGAACATTGTGCATTAGGTGTCAAGGTTTTCATTAAGGTAAAGAGTTGACTATTTTGGTTTTTGTGGATAAGATTACTGTAGAGAGCTTTAGGGGCTGAGGCTTTTTGTATTTTTGTTCAAACCTCCTTTTGTATCTGGGTGACATTCCCATTGTGTTCTTTAATACATATTTTCATTATCAGAAAAAGCTTCTTGAAAGATGCGGTTTCTGTATTATTTTCTAGCAATTTTGAATAAAAACATGCTTTGCTTCTGAAAACCACCTACTGCATATCGAAGCATGCCTCCTTTAATTTAAGATCTGAACTGATCTTTCTTGCCGCTAACTTTACATTAGTTCTAGATGAGACAGAAGATGCAGATGTTAACAGAGAGTATGTTGAAGAGACAAGTGGAGATGCAGTTATGTATGAAGCATCGCGGTTGGTTGCTACTGATATAGTTCCCATGGTAAAACTCATTTGTCTGAAATGTTTATCGTTTTTTGTTTCATATCCCTGTCACCAATGTAGTCTTTTGGCTAAGATGTCTGATAATTAGTAGATTTGCTGTTTATGTTTGTATCAGTACATGTGTGGCTATGCTGCATTTTGCTAACAAATTATAATCTTGAGGGGATGCTAATGGTGATGCAGGAGTTTCTTGCTCCGGAGATAATCTCTCATTTGGTCAAGCATGGAGCCAACACCGGTGAGGTGGTTAAGCAACTAATAGCTGTTCTGAAGAAAAAAGATGGAAATATCTTCAATATATATCTTGAAGCGCTTAAAAGGGTATGGCATATATGAACTGGTTCCAGCTGTACATGTTTCTGGTCTGTTTTGGCACAGTTCATATATTGTCTTTTGTCATGTTTAAAACAAGTTTGTCAAGCAGACAGCTTTAATGAGAAGGCAGAAATATGAAAAAAATCTTAGCTTTCAGCGTATAGAGAAGTCATGAAAGTTTACAAGTTACATGGATTGAGGAATGGACAGCTGGATAATCGGGCTGTAGGAGTTGCATTCATAGTTGGTCTTGCTACCTACTTGAGAATGCATCATAAACACGAGATCTACAGTTTCACTTTTTTTTTTTGTCTTTGTTTGATTGGCAGGTGTATTACCGTTACATTGAGAAATGTTCTGACGGTGGTGATGAGGCTGCTATTAAGTCGTCTTTGCTTGAGTGCAAGGACCTTGCTGTTCATCTATCGGCGACGTTTGTTGGATTCGCAAGAACTAATCATCGATCAGACATCCTAAAGCTTGTGGAAGATGGTATAAGTTTTGCATTTGAGGACGTACCTAATCGGGTTTCCTTCTTAGAATGTGCTGTCCTACATTTTGCACAGAAATTGCCAGCCACTGATGTTGCTGACGTGTAAGTGTGAATCCCTGATTAACTGTTGTATGTATGACTAGTCTGATTGATCTTCTAACTAACTGATTTATTGGAAAAGTTAAATCAAATTGGTCTTATTCCTTGTTTGATCTGCTAGGTTAAAGAATGTCCAAGGACGAACAGAGAGTGTAAACACCGATGAGAATCCTAGTGGCTGGCGTCCGTATCATGTGTTTGTTGCAGCCTTGCAGGAGAAATGTCTGAAGAATGAAGCTTTAGCAGGTATTTCTGGGCTTATGTCTTATTTTGTATTTCTGGTGTTTAATTTTTATTCTTTGTAAATAGATTTAATGTGCAACCAACATAGAGATGCAGATTAACTTCACCTCTTATTATAAATTTATAACATTTTTTTATAGGAAAAAAATGTTATATAAAGGTGAAATTTCACCTTTGTTATAACATGTTTCCACATGAATTCTTAAACATTCATTGAGTATTTCTCAAGAATGTTTTTGTTTTTTTCTTTTTTTTTTGGGAGTGGGTGGGTTTTGGGGGGGGGGGGGGGTCTTTTTGGCCCCAGTCCCCTTTTATTATCAAATATCAAATCAAACTTAGTTTAGATGATGTCTAAATAAGCTTTGTTATTTGCCTTTAATGTTCAAATAGATGAAGAAAATATTAATTCATGACTGTGAAGCAAGGGTTTTAAGCTAGTTATCTATGCAGAAATGTCACAAATGTCTTCTTTTGTGATGTGCACCTTGTACACATTCCATGTTATGATGCTTTAAAATGTTGCTTCAGGCGCTGATGAAAAAGAAGGAACTTCAGTAAGACGTCGCGGCCGTCCAGCCAAGCAACACAAGTTACGGGGAAAGAAATTATTTGATGAGCAGAGTGAGAGTGAAGACGAGGACATGCTAAGCGCGTCTGACCAAGAAGGTCCAGATGAAGATAATCAGGATGAGGAGTACGAGGAGGATACGGCTCTGATAAATGTGATTAAATCGTCAAAGTTGAAGTCGAAAACAGTTTCTAAGTAGTCAGGTATATAAAATGCATTCCTTCCTCTCTTGCCTTTATCGGTTTTGTTCTTATGGAACCTTTATCGGGTCGCGGGCATATGTAGCATTCCCGGTAACTATGATCTATACAGTGTATTGAGTGAAGTTGGGAACTTCGCAGTCTACATTCCGGAAAAAAAAAGGATTGTCATTGCCCATGCTCAAACTTCCAATATACATTGTGAATTCTGCTTAATGACTCAACAATCTTGTATCGTTTATATATTTCTTTACCGAGAACTATGACTGTGATCATAATTCATTTCCCGTAAATTGAAATCTCTTGTTCCGTTTATGTGTAGGCATACCAAGCTAGTGGCAGACTAACGCGACAATCATGCATCCATGATGTGGCTTGGCTGCTGAAGAGTTTGTCATGAATATGCCAGGGTTTGTAAAGAAGTTGTTCTGTTCCTGTCCGTCTTCGGTTGTAGATGTAGTTGAAACAGAATTCGTTTCTCTTCTCTGTGATGTTTGTGTATGTTTGTGCTGCCTGTTTTTAAGCCCTGTGTAGTATGCTTCCAATTCTATCTGGGGTGTAGTGTAGCAAAAGACATGTTCAGCTTTTGTGTATATGTTTTGTTCAACTAGCATCCTTTAGAGTTATGTATCACCAAAAAACAAGCTCTCTGCAAACTTTACCACATTTCGTGTAAAGTTTAGTGCTAAATGGTAGGTATGGTAAATGTTATTTTTGATAAGTTTTGGTAAATTTCTATAAGTTTCGGTGACTTTTGGTAACTTTAGGTTTGTATGCTAAATGTTATTTTTGGTAGGTATGATAAGTTTCGGTAAGTTTTTACCGTCATCCACTTACCATCCAGTTTGACCGGTCCTTGAAGAGGAAGAGTCAAACTTATCATTCACCCAAAAGATGTGAGACTTGGCAAAATCATCTTTCAATTTTTGATGGGGAATTCAACCTCTTCAAATTTGATTATATTTGTATTAAATTGTTTTATTACGGTTTATGATAGTAGTTTTGATATATATATATATATATATATATATATATATATATATATTGATTAATTAATAGTTAAGATCCACTAAATTCAACTACAGATAGTTAAAATAGGGAGGTATCTAGTAGTATCATACAATTTGCATTATATGTTGCATACACTACAACATGTACTCCATGATGAACACGTTGCATGTTAGAAAAAAGAAAGAAAAGATTTTACTGAACTCTAAATGAGATCTATTTGGTCAAGTAGAGTGTACGGACACTTCTGTAAGGTTTATGGGTTCCAACGAAAAGAAGTACGAACACTTCTGTAAGGTTTATGGGTTCCAACGAAAGGAAGAAAAGGGGTTGTCTTATTAGAGGGATCCTCGGAGCTTTCTCAAGATAGCTTGGATGACATGGCGCACAAAATGATAATGTTTGGTTGTAGTACATGCTTGATTTGTGAGCACCTTGTGACTACGGTGGAATTGTTTAAGAAGAAATGGGGTACAGAGAATTACAAATTCAAAGAATCAATTCTAATTTCTCATTTTTAGTTGTCTTTGCTGCGATGTTCCTTGTTGATTTTTTTTAAAAATTTTATAGTTGTCATGTTGTTATTTGCTATTTTGCAACGCTATCACAAGCTCTTTAGCTTGTTCTGACTTTGAATAATAATGAAAAAATAACTCATAATGGACAATCTCAATATTAAGTTTACCGTTGTTTTTGTATCATAATCTCAAGTTTGAGAACGTAGACTTGGCAAAACTAACTTGAGCTTCAAAACCCAAATTGAAAAACCAAATCTGGTCCCGAATTGACATCGGATGGATGACCCGAACTTGACCTAAATCAGAAGAATATTCAGCCCAAAACTAAACTGACCCAAATAAGAAATAACCTCACCAATCCAACCCAAGTAGGATTCACATGAAATCAGTCAGAACACCAAACCACACCTAAACCGAAACCCGAACCAAAAATTGGTTGACCTTGTACCACAAACTGATCACCCGATCAGAACCCGAACCGATTCGCTCGTTTGCCAATAAATAGCAAATGGTACAGTCGGTGGTAGTTGAATTTTCCGTTGTTTTCCTACCCAATTCTCCCTCTCCAGTCTCCAGTCTTCCCCACCCACCCTCAGTCTCCTTCTGGTTGACATTCTCCTCACTGAATCAAATTTCTCAAGCTCAAGCTCAAGTTCAAGCTCAAGCAGAAGCTTATTACTCCTCCGATCAGATCGATGCTGACCGCCATGTTCATGAGCTTAAGCTTATCATCTCCCCCATCATCTCTCTCTCTTCTCTCTCCTCATCGCATCCTCCCTTCTTCATCCCTCCCTGATTTCAAGCGTAGCAGCCATGGAACATCAAGGATTGCGATGCTTCCTCTCAGGTGTTTGCCGGGTCCAATCCGAGAATTCGAGAAATCTTCGGAAAAGGAGGATTCAAACGAAGAAAATGAAGTGCTACCAGCTTCAAATTCTGGGTCAGACATTTTGTCATACACCTGGTGTGCAGCTCTCGGAGGGGTTGGTTTTCTGGAGACTGCTTACTTGACCTACCTTAAACTCACTGGTTCAGAGGCCTTTTGTCCGGTCGGTGGTGGGTCTTGCGGGGATGTTCTCAACAGTGATTATGCGGAGGTTTTGGGTATGTATGTATGGATGTTTGTCGATTTCTTACTCGATTGGTTGGTGATTGTTCTTCTATTGTTGTGGTTGTTTATTGGTTTAGGGTTCGTACCGTTTTCAGGTTTGGATCATGTAGAAGTTTGTTGAGGGTCAGATATAGTAATCTTAAGCTATGTGATTGGGATGACAATATGTATTGGATTTAACCCGGATTCTGCCTTTAATTGTGATTGTTTTAGGGTTGGTACCGTTCAGTTTTGGCTCATGTAGAAGTTTGTTGAGGGTTGGATATAGTAATCTATGTGATAATGGTGGGGTAATCTGTATTGGATTTAACCCAGACTCTCCCTTTGATTGTGACTAGGGTGGCTCATGTAGAAGTTTGTTAAGTGTTAGATATAGTAATCTGGGTGATTAGGGGGGCAATCTGTATTGGATTTAACCCAGATTCTCCTTTGATTGTGATTGTTTTATGCTTTGCACCATTTTCTGTTTTAGCTCATGTAGAAGTTTGTTGCGGGTTGGATACAGTAACGTTAACCTATGTGATTAGGGTGGCAATATGTATTGGATTAAACCTGTATTTTCCCTTTAATTGTGATTGTTTTAGGCTTCGTACCATTTTCAGTTTTAGCTCATGTAGAAGTTTGTTAAGTTTCTGATGTAGTAATATATGTGATTAGGGCGGCAATCTGTATTGGGTTTTACCCAGATTCTCCCTTTGATTGTGATTGTTTTGGGGTTCGTACCATTTTCAGTGTTAGCTCATGTAGAAGTTTGTTAAGTTTTAGATATAGTAATCTGTGTGATTTCTGATTAAAGTGGCAATGGGTATTGATTGTTCTTTTTTTATTGCTGTATGGATGGATGTTTTGGGTATTTATGGATGGATGTTTGTTGATTGCTTACTCGATTGGGCGTTGATTGTTCTTTTATTGTTGTGATTGATTTAGGTTCGTGCCGTTTTCAGTTTTGGCCCATGTAGAAGTTTGCTAGGTTTCCGATATAGTAATCTATGTGATTGGGGTGGCACTGGGTGTTGGATTTAACCCAGATTCTCCCTTTGATTGTATTGTTTTAGGGTTCGTACCATTTTCAGCTTTAGCTCATGTAGAAGTTTGTTAAGTTTCTGATATAGTAATCTATGTGATTAGGGTGGCAATCTGTATTGGGTTTAAACCATATTCCCCCTTTAAATGGGTCTAGACCCATATTTTTCTTTTATTGTGATTGTGTAGGGTATTGGATTTAACCCATATTCTCCCTTTGAATGGGTCTAGACCCATATTTTTCTTTTGATGTGATTGTTTTACGCTTCGTACCATTTTCTGTTTTAGCTCATGTAGAAGTTCGTTGAGGGTTGGATATAGTCACCTTAACCTATGTGATTAGGGTGGCGATATGCAAGGACTTAAGGTTTAGAGATAGTAATTTATGTGATTAGGGTGGCAATATGTATTGGATTTAACCTAGTTTCACTCTCTAAAGGGGTTCTAGATCCATGTTTATGCCTCCATCTTCGTAGGATCTAACTTATTTGGATCATTTGGACATCATATGCTGTAGTTGTGCTTCTTGTTGTTTTGTCTCTAAGGTTCTCGCGCCTTCCCCTTGATATCAAGTTTCATTGTAATATGTCAGTGAAGCTTGTTTTTTGACTTGAGAATATACTTTTAATATTAATGCAGGTGTTGTGTTTGAAAGAGGATTCAATGATCATCCTTTTACATTTGCCAGGTGTTCCTCTTCCGTTGTTCGGAATGACGGCATATGGATTTGTCCTTCTCCTTGGTCTGAAGCTATCGGGGTGGAACTTACCGTTCAAAGTCAGCCAAAGTGATGGCCGTGTGCTTTTGCTTTCAGCAACTTCCACGATGGCTGCTGCCAGTGCTTACTTTTTGTACACTCTAAGCACCAAATTCACCGGAGTGTCATGTTCGTATTGTTTGGCATCAGCTGTGTTGTCATTCACCTTGTTTTTCATCGTTTTGAAGGTTTTCCCTTCCTTCTCTTATCAATTTCTTTCTTAATCTGAAAAAAAAAAAGTTTGGTTATCAAGCCGTAAAGTGCATGTTACAGGATTTCGGGCTTCAGGAGATTCAGAAAATTGTGGCTTTACCATTATTTACGGCCGGCATTGTGCTTGCTGTTTTAAACAGCACATACAGTTCTCTTCCTCCTCCAGGACCAAGGTTATCGGTTATTCCTATACCTTCTGCTTGAAACCTTGCGGTAGACAGCTGTTAAATGTCTTATATTTAGTATTTGAGAACTGATCATATGAGATTATGAGCATAGCTCTTTGATGGGCATGTGAGCATGATTGGATATCTAGAGGACATTAAGTTTTATTTTTGTGGACATCAAGTATGAAAAGTGGGCATCAACATTTGATGTCTGCCAAACAAACCTTTATATTTCCTTTGCTTACTTGATATCCACAAAAATAATACTTGATGTCCACAAAATAATATTTGATGTCCGCCAGATATCCAACCATGCTCACATGCTCGCTAAAGGGCCATGCTCGTATGATCAGTTCCCTTAGTATTTCACTGGAAATCAGGAAATTGGGTTTTGGGTTTCCATGGAAGATACATGCTTAGTTAGATGACACGTTTACCGAGAATGTTTGCATCAAAGTGAACTTTTGGCTTTAGTTGAATTCGACATTGTGTTCGGTAGATACCTTTTCTGGTTTGTGAGAGGACCAAACAAGGCTAATTGTGCAGTTGCTTACTGAGAATGTTTGCTTGCTTATCTGGTAAAAGCTAAAGGGTTCTTTGTCGACATGGGTTTCTCACTTGTAGCGGATCTTGAGTTTATGCTATCTTTCACTTGTTGGTACTCGTCTTTTTTTGAACATGTTCATCAGTAAGATGACATGCTCAACGATGTTACCTTATTCATGACTCATGAGTGTGTATAACTTAGTTTAGAATAGCCTACTCTAGACATAGAAAAGCGGAAAAATGCACAGACTGACTTATCTAATTTATTATTCACTGTTGAATTACGGGGGCAAGAGGATAATTGCTTAAAGTGACATAGCGTTTTTTCCCCCCGCTGTTGAACTACTCTGTTATATTATTTGCTAGATCTTGCATCCTGAATGTCAATGCTAGTCTTTCTCTTGACTCAAATGTTGGGAGTGACTATTTGGCTGTTATTTTCTTTTCTGATCATTGACTTGGCCTCGTTTATGGAACAGTTCGGCAGAAGTGGATTTGGCATATTACACGACCCCAATTACTACAGAATCGAGTCCGTTTGCCATTGCGCTTGCGAAACATCTCCAATCCATAGGTGCAAAGATGTATGGAGCATTTTGGTGTTCACACTGTCACGAACAAAAAGAGGTATCTACTTCTGTTATTTAATGAATGATGATTTCTTCTTGAGAATGTTTTATATCCAATTCATCTTTCTTCATTCTAGATCCCAAATGGCTATCTGCATTATTACGGTGGATTTTGACTTTCAAGGAATTCATATTTTGCTTATCTTGAGCTTTGCATAAGAAACTAGACAAGGTTTTTGGGTTTTGGTATTCTAAATGACATGTTAGCTCCGAAGGAGTTTGTGATTGGAAAGGGGTGTTTTTTTGGACAAACTCTAACCGATTTTCTAAGACTTTAAGCCATTGGCAAGCCGACATGAATAGTGTTGAATATGTGAACTCTTCTCTTGGACATACATAGATAGAGTGCTCCCACTTCTCCAAAACTACCATTCATTAACCGGTGTTCTTACGGGTGAAAGTGCTAGAAAGTCAGTGAATGTCTGTTTAAAAAATCCTTCAAAGGTCATACTATTTACATCCTAGATAAAGGTTGTGCTATATTTTGTCCGATAACCTAAAGGTTGGATTAGTTACGTCCAATTTTCCTTAAGGATATTGGATGACAATATACCGACCTTTGGGGTATTGGATTGTAATATACCGACCTTTACTATTGGACAACAACATTCCTGACATTTATACTTAGGTGAGATTATTATACCAACAGGCAACAGTGACTAAGGGGGTGGTTTTTGGTGAACTGGTATCAGTGCTAATGTGGCAGGCGGAATGAAAATAATCAGCCCTTGCCCAGTAACCTCGTTAACCCCACCGTTTTCCCCACTAACCCATGTGGAAAAAAATCGACCCCAGCACAGTGACCAAGGGGGGTGGTGAATCGGTCTCGGTATTGACATGACACACAACCAACCAATGTCTGGTAATGTGGATTGGTGAGAAAAATATATGGGTTAACAGGGTTATTGGGTTGGGGCATCTTTTTCCCCTCTGCCCCCCACGTAAGCATAGAGACTGGTTCATCACCCCCTTAGTTACTGTTGGTATAATAATGTCACCTAGATATAAAGGTCAGAGATATTACTGTCCAATAGTAAAGGTCGGTGTATTACAATACAATACCGCCAAAGGTCGGGTATATTATCATCCAATATCCCTTTTCCTTATATTATTTGTTATTCTCGATCTTGAAACATCCCATTTGGGTGACACTTAGTGGGGTTACCCAAATGATTAAGAAGAGTACTCTTTTGATCATCTTCCTCAGCGTCCTTTGCCAAAATCAAGAAACATGGTGACTAATTTCCTCAAACGGTGAAATTGTTGTATTTGTCAATCAATCCAGCATGCACCGAAGAATAGAATCTTGTATCAATTACCTCATTCTGTTTCTTTTGCGATTCTCTCCTTCACTCCTTGAGTATCGTGAATTCCTCCGAAAGTGGTTTGACTTCCTTAAATCATCATTCGAATACGTGGCTCTGGAACAAATGAACAAGTACGACGACAGATTGGCAATGTCAACCAATTTGAAATGTCATATGAGCAAAAAAAAAAAAAAAAGACAAACTTATTCGGGACGATAATTAGGTGTCATGATATTAAATGCTACTTGTTTGGAAATTGAACAGATGTTTGGGCGCGAGGCAGCCAAACTGTTCGACTATGTTGAGTGCTTTCCAGATGGAGTTAGAAAAGGAACTGTGATGGCTCCGGAGTGCTCTCTTGTTCGTATCGATGGGTTCCCTACATGGGTCATCAACGGCGAGGTGAGTTTGATTATCTAATTTGCTCACAATTTGCTCCATACGATGTACCTAACATATATTACATGCACCTGGACTTTACACTCCAAAATATCTGCAAGTGAACAATCATATTATTGAGAATGAAAAACCTGATATTTGCAAGTGAAGAATCACACTATTTGAAACACAAATTCCAGGATCATGTCTAATGAATTCCATGCGTGTACACACACATATCATGGAAGAAAGTAGAATGCGTCGAAAATTTCTCCCGAACCATTCAATTGTTGTAAATTCGGTCTTTGTTTTTCAAGTTCTAATCTCATGTTTGTTGCGGAGATGGGAATGGTGTGAACTTAACATGCCTATGAGCACCTTGATGATGTTGGATTAGGCCTAGGAAAGTTGGTGCCTCCTAACCTCTCAAAGTTGACACAACCCCAATTTGGTTGAACCTCAATGGAGTTGACCCATACGGGCAATACCCAAAACCAAAACCAATACTCCGAAATCCCGTCCAGATGGGGTATGGAGGGGTCAGACGTAACAGTCTTACCCTTAAATTTTGCAATTTAGAGAGACTGGTTCTGATAGACTCACGATTTTTAAATCATTTGCTACCTACTACTCTATTTAGACCGCAACTTATTCTCTTTTGCAGGCGTATAGCGGAGAAAAAGAACTTGAAGAGCTTGCAAGGCTATCCGGTTTTGATAGTGCCAAGATTAATCCTAATTAAGCCTGTAACTATCTTATTATGGGCCATTGTATTGAGGCATTTTGTTTGATAATGTTATTCATATGTACAATTACATTTTTGCTAGGTTTAACTTTATAACATTAGTTCAAAAGTTTTGTTAATATACGTGTACCCTTTTCAGTGTGATAAAAGTTATCACTTGATAAATTATACGAATAATTCTATCTAAACAATTTATTCGTCATTTTAAAGCACTAAACAATTCACCTTGAAAGTGAATTTCATTATAATTTTACGTGAGATAACCTAAACTCAAGTAGATGCGTTTTGTTGGAAATAATGCGTGCAGTCACAGGAATCGCAAATCGCAATAAAAGAGATCATACTTGATATATTGAGACCTTTTGTACGGTGTGATGCTGTCATAACTCACCATACCATTCAATAATCTTCCACATTTTATCACAATCAATACTAATATATCTCCTCACTTCTCTCCTATCACTTTTCTGGGAATCGCAATAAAAGAGATCACACTTGATATATTGAGACCTTCTTTTGTATGGTGTGATGTTGTCATAACTCACCATACCATTCAACAATCTTCCATATTTTATCACAATCAATACTAATATATCTCCTCACTTCTCTCCTATCACTTTTCTCCTCTATTTTTCATGTTCATGTTCTCTCGTTACCTATCATATCAAATTATCAATCATGTTTTTCATAAATTTTACCATACTATTCCACACTTTACCGCACTTTCCACAATTTCACCATACCACACCATACCAACAGCATATAACAACACAACATATAACAACACCGTAAAATACCATTTGAAAGAGCACTATATTGAAGTTGCTCCCTTTAACAATATGACACCCCCCACCCCCCAAAAAAAACCACCAATAAATAAATAAATAAATAAATAAATTAATAAAATCAATCCCTTGGACTAGGTTGAAAATAAATAAATTGGTAATAAATAAATGTGAAGAATTGCAATAAAAAAAATGCACAGTTAAATGACTAGTTACAATTATCTGTAATATTAATAGTCTTGTACTATTCCTAGCCAAAAAAAAAAAAATCTCAAAGAAAACCTTCTCTCAGGTGCTGCTGACCTCTACATTTATCCATGGCCTTGATTTTACAGTATACAAAAAATGCTTATAAAACCTTCTACCTACTAACACCATCCATGAATGAACTAACAAAATCAGGCTACAATCTATTCTCTGATGCTCGAATTACATGTACATAATTAATTAATACGGCTTACTCTATGGGAACCTTATACTTTAGGGCGCGGGAAACTTTTCCCGGGAAAGTTGGTTGACTTTTCCACGATAACTTCCCCATGTAAAATTTTAATGTGAGACTCATTATTTCTCTCAAAATATCAGTAAAAAGTTTCCGGGGGATAGGGAAAATCTTTCCTAGAAAAAGTTTTTCCTGGGAAAGTCGGAAACTACCAACTGCACCATTAGAAATTAGAATAATAACGCTTACAACGCCGCCATACAATGCTGATTGATCACTGGGATGTCGAGAGCGGGGATTTCAAACATTGGAGTTTTCGGTTAATTCTGGTAAAGCAGGTTCGAACGAAACTGAAATTCATATGTATGCAAGCGAATTTCGATCGTGATCTGAATTCGGACGGCCTCTCGTGGGGGTTGGTGGTCTTTGAGTGTTGAGCTCCTGAGAAATCAAACAAGGTTGCATTATTAACCATCTGGACAGGAGAGGAGTACGAAGAGGATATAATATTGGTCAATAGAACTTAATATTACACCCATCGGACAAATGTTGGCCCAATTCAGCTAGGATCAGATCTGTTAGAGTATTAAAGCCATCATTGGGCCTTCAACCATCATCTTAAACTTTAGGTTGATATGATTTTACAAGTAAACTTGGCAAACAGGTGAATCGGTTCAGGTTGGAATTGCGACAACCAATTTCGGTTCAGGTGAGGTTCGGGCACAGACCGAGTTCGGTGAGTCTTATTCGGGTTGGTTCATTCTTTCATATTGGATTCCGGTTCGATTTAGGGTCATTCGGGTGTAGATCTTAATCAGGTTGGGGTTTGGATCAGTTTCGGCTCGGGTTGTCTTTGGCATGGGGTCAAGATCGGGTGTCGGTTTCGGTTTAGGTCAATTTTGCCAAGTCTATCTACAAGGTATGAGAGCCGGATTAAGTGAGAGGTCCTAAATTCAAATCTTAGCAGCCCCATGTTTATTTGCACCAAGTTAGGGGGTCTTTGCAGCATCCACGCTTCGATCCCAGAAAGCTTTTGAGTGAGGGGGCATTAGAGTATAAAAAACATCATAGGGCCTCAACCATCAACTTAACCTTTTGGTTTAGATGGTTCCACGAGATCATTTCGCATCCCCAAAAAAAAAAAAAGATGCCCTTTCTTCTAATCAGCCCTCTAGGTTCTTCAGGAAATCAGGATGAGTATTCTCGTCGGGTCAATTTTGCAGGAAAAAGTTCAGAAGCAACCTCGAGTTTTGCAATAACTAACACATTACCTGCATCCACGTGTCATCCATCGCATGCTCAGGAGAATTCTCGGGCGATTGCACAGGTGGAGGCAAAGGATGAATCAACTTCGGAACCACCACCAAACCCCTACCAATGACAAGTATTGCTCCGGCATTGTTTGCAGTTCCTAACATTAACAACAGACAATCAGACCATAGATGGTGTCAGACGAGGGAAACGGAATGTGAAACTGACGACTGCCATCCTTACCACAATAGTTAGTCGCGGAGAAGAGAGTGATCAATTGCCCTTGAGCAAATCGTTCGAAACCATCCATCACACACTCGTGGGCTCTTATGATGAGCTGTAGTTTATTTCTCTTACAAAACTCCAAAACGCGATCAGGCTGCAAATAATACCAGATTCAAATACCAAATTAGCCAGAAATCAAAACAATAAAGCAAAAAATAACTGAAGATCCAAATTCGTTCCACTAGGAGTACACGACAAACTTTTGGTAGATAAATCTCGGAACATTGAACAAATGGAAACAAACAGATAAATTTGATCGCATTCTAATCACAGTTCATGATGTCTTGCATACGCTATATTCGCCATGATTTCATTTCTTGCAAACATCAGGACACACTGACACAAGACTCAGTGACGAACAAAGGGCATATTAGAACAAACATGATATATTCGACAAATAATTGGATATGGTTGATGCAGTTACATGTTTGCCTTGAAGACAATCGTCTTCGACCTTGCACACCTAAGTCAACTAGACGTGCCAGACAGAGACCAAAGTTTTCGGAAATCGAATAGAGTATTACTATTATACGTAGAAACGTTTCTCCAAAAGCTTCTTTATTGCATATTATTCCTACATTTAGTAAGTATAGCATCCAATTCAACAAAATGTAGCTGCATATTACATACCCCAAATGTGACTAAACCAGGTCCTCTTGCATTTGGTCTGAGACCCTCAATACTATCATTTTCTGTGGGATCAGACCTGCATAGAGAGTAACACGAGGCATCTGAAAAAAGCTCATAGAATGTAAAATAAATGATAAGAATTGAACACTTTTACGTACCACAAGAGGTCCATTAGAACTATAGATCCAGCATCCATCGTTATTGGCCTCTCAATATTCTCTATCTGTTCCACTGCATGTATTGACCTTCCAATACCACCATGCATGCAAATGATCTTCTTCTCTATAAGGGCAGCAAGCGGCAGAAAATTGAAGAGCTGATTGAACCGTGTCCACGCCCATATCCCATCATTCTCCCCCTAAACAACATCCTATATTAGAGCAATGTGAATATCAAAAAAATAAAAGGGATAAAGAAGAGAGGTTCACTCCGTATACCATTCTTTCAATGCATTCAAGACGAAACCCAAAGAGTGCATTAATGTCAGCAGCTTCGTGATTCCCACGTATCAAGTGAATCTGGTCTGGGTACTCAATCTTGAAAAATAACAAAAATAGCAAATCATCAGTTTAGGATCATTAAATACTACCCCCTCCATTCCTAATATCTGTTATTTTAGCTAATTTTTTATTTTCCATAATATCTGTCACTTTACAATTCCAATACAATATTAATGTCAAATAGAAATTTATCTATTACTTTTATCATTTCCAATACAATTATCATTCTCAATACTAAAGGGCAGCCTGGTGCACAAAGCGTCCCCGCAAGCGGGAGTCCGGGGAAGGGTCCCACCGTAAAGGTGTAATTATCATTCTCAATACTATTTTCTTAAAATCTTTCCAAAACCCAAATGTGACAATTATTAAGGAATGGAGGGAGTATCATACTAGCAATCATTATAGCTAGAAAGATAAGTGTAAGCATACCTTTAGAGCAAGGAGTAAAGTTATGGTCTCCAAACTATGTTGTCCTCGATCAACATAGTCGCCCAAAAACAAATAGTCTATGTACCTGAAACAGATATACATTGGTAGGTTTGTTAGCATGTTTGATTTATGACTAGAATCAAGCCGCAAATTTTTTGAACTCTTTGCTAGACTAGGATGTTGCATGGAAACTTCACAAATCTTTTTCATCAACTGAGTAGTCACTAGAAATTAAGTTTTCCTTCCATTCCAAAGAGCTATCGAAGCAAAGAAAAGTGCATTTGACATGTCTCTTTCACAAGAATATTGTACTATACTAAGCATGAAGACTGGATTTCCCGAATATGCTGCTGCTTGACTTAGATCTAAGACACCCAGTCATAACTCAACCCTTTTCTATAGCATCATAACACCATCCCCATGATTCCAATAAAAAGCTGAAATAATGATGAAATACAGGAATTCGGCAGAGGATATAAATCATAGGTATGACAACTTCCTGCATGATACGTTTCACACATAATGCATAAAATAGATGAAACTAAACAACCCTATAAAGTACAGATTGCACATGAACCCATCACTTCTATTCTACAGTGGTAGTCATCAAAAGGTTCCAGGTTGACAGATTTGCCTTACGTAATATCGCCAGCAGTCGAAGGAAATCCATATTCATCAAATAACCGCATTAGGTCTCCAAATTGTCCATGGAGATCCCCAAACACTTTGATTGGAGCTTTCAACTGAAGAACAGAGGGTTCATTCATAAAGATCTGCTCTGCAGCATGACAAAGCTCGCCCACTTCATAAGAATCTAAGAAGAACAACCTATTAACGGGAGGTCTCCAATTTCTTGGCCGTAATAAAGTAGAAATGACCTGCCAAAGTGAGGCAAAAAAGGGATTAAGTGTACAATGTAGAACCCAACATTTGTGTGTGTGTGTGTGTAAAGATAATGATTCTGTGGGTCTTACCTTCTTATGAAGACCTTGAGGCGACTTCTGTCGCAAGAACTTTTTACTAGAATGTGAGGGATCACTGCTCATCGGCATCATCCTCCTGCTTTCATTTTCAAATTGATCAAGTGATAACTGCCTCACCATCCCACCTAAGTTCCCTACAGCTTCTTTAGCAACCACAACCTGTGCCAGCCAAAAACTCAATACTGGAAGAGTAAACCACATTCAACACATAGAAAGAAAAGAACATACCGCTCTAGAGTGAAGGCGAACATCGAAATCAATATCATTCCCATCTGGAGTACTTGAAGTTGGTGTGCTGCTCTGAGCCAATGGTCTCTCTTCTGGTGGAGATGAAGAAGCTGCCTGGGCAGCTTGCCATACTGTTCGAACTGCCTCCACTTCAGCAACAGATGCCTCCACAAGTTTGTCCACAGACTTCTTTTGTAAGCTGGATTAAAAGATAGGCAAACAGTCAAACGGGATACAAGCAAGTAAGACAATCCAACAATGTGGTACCCTTTAGATAACCAAACAGCTCGTACATAATGCCACTTGAAGGGGATTCATGTCTTCCATCTGATCCTGGTACAGGGGGAGGTAAATTCGGATTATGTTGATTCACTTTAGAACCATTCATGATTTGGGCTCTCAATGAAGTCAGTGGGGCAGAGCTCACATCAGGCTGAGACGCTGCATTTTCTGCCACCAGGAAGTCATCGAGCAGGATTTCTGCACAGAAGTTTGGTATTTGGTAATGTGACGGATATATTCACTGATTGCAATGCTCATAAACCACACATCAAATTTTAGTAGATCATAATCAGTAAAAATGCTCCAGCACTGCAGCATATAAGATAAATAAAGACATTGAAGACATGGAATAGTACCATAACAGCAACATGCATAAAACTAAGCTGTAAATACTGAGGAGACAATTTGAAAACAATCAAATCAAAGCCCTAACAAAGCTGGCATTCAGGCAACCTCAAATACTGAGAAGACAATTTGAAAACAATCAAATCCTGCATTGAAACAACACAAGGACCAAGGGGAGCAGCTTCTAGAAGATGATCAATAAAGAACGATACCCTCTGTAAAGCAACTTCAATCATCACCAAGAAATTTCCGCAAATCCAAGGTTGCATAGGAAATATGATTCAGGTATTGACAGCGCATTATGTGTCAAGTATTAATCATCTCAATGACATATGTAACAAGTATTAATCATCCTGATGATATTCTAAAATGTTATGTATCAACTGTCAAGTATTGATCAAGAATGACATTTTTAAAACACAAATCTATTTACCTCCTCTAAGGCCACCATATATGTATATACGAGCACCCACAGATGCAGCTGCATGCCGACAACGACGCATTAGCTCCAAAGAAGGATCATGCTCCGATTGCCCCCTGTTAACCTTCGAAGAATTTACTAGCCCATGTTTGTCCAACCATACTCCACCAGCAGTGTCCAAAACTACATTGCATCACACAAAACAGAAAGTACTAACTTATCATTCAAAGAATTTTCCAGATATTAATGGACAAGTCCCGATCCTTACCAGCAATAGCTGCTTCACCTTCAACAGCACGTCCTCCCCTAAGAGCACCCCCAGTCACATGCAATCTAGTGCCTACGAAGACCTAATATGCAACAGCTTTAGTTACTACTAACATGTCTTTAAGCATTCAATGAACCCACATAATTAATGGACCTTCCTAAGCCATAATACCAAAACACTTACCGCAGCATGTTGGTACCTCGGTGAAGGTGAAACACCAGGTGCAAGAGTCCACTCCCATTCACCATTTCTATGCATTAGCAACCCATAAGCATCAGCCAGTGGCTGCAAATGAACAACTAAACCAGTCAGAGAAATGCCTTTTTTTGGAGTTATGAGACACCATCATGCACACAGCACAGAGCTTTATTCTAGCCTCACATGATTCACCATCTTCTAATAAGTTACTTAAGAAGAGGACACTATGATAAATTGAAAATTACACAGATTACATCATTATGACGGCTATATTTAGGTCCAACTATCAACATGTCAAATCATTCATCAACGCAGACTTCTTCTTCATCAGTTTTCCATGATAGTTGTCCCCACATGTTCAAACAAATCCACCAGAGCTGCTTTCTTTTGACCGTTAAGTTTCTGATGCAAGTCAATTATTTGACATGACATTCTAGGGGTAGGAAGTTTCATAAGTTAGGGATTTTAGTTTAGGGAAATAATATCTTTTAGTTGTCACTTAATTCGCAAATAATATGTTTTAGTTATTCTAGGTTCATTATCTTATTCTAGTTATTCTAGTTTTCCTTATTCTGTTCGGATTGTAAGGTTATTTAAACTCCCAACTCTCTCCTTGAAGAGGCGGACTCTGCTTATTGAATTAAATTGAATAGAGTTAATCCTTTGTGTGAGAATTCCCTTGAAGAACAGCTTCCTACTGGGCTACTGGCAAAGCATTGTTTTCAGGTTATGAAGACAGGAGGAAAATGTTTAATGCACCCGTAAAGTAGAACAGAAGCTCTGTGATTCTCTGGTTCCATTTGCAGTACAATGCCAAAACAAGGGAGTACATGACTATCCGGAATCAGAAGGGGGAAGAATATAAAACTGCTGAACTATCTTTAAAGGAAATCTAAGCATCAATAAATGCATCACAACTATATGGCATACAGCACAGATACAGGCATACAGCACAACATGCAATTTCCAACTATATGGCAACATACCGTGCCTGTTGAGTCTCTACCACCACAGAGCAAAAACATTCCATCAGAACGGGCACTGGCTGTTGCATACCTATAGATTGCACAACATACATTTTTTTAAAGATATTTACAAACAAGTATTAAAGTTAAAGATACCCATTAGCAGCAAGTTCAACGTAAGAGTCAGCAGAGACAAGACGGTCAAATTTCAGAAATTCCAAACAAATCTACAGGTGAAAGACTAAGAATGACCAGAAATCTCAAGGCATCTCCAATTAGAAAAATCAAACAGCAACACACACCCAGAGAATAGAGAAGGATTGAAAACCATATAAAGACGGCGAGGATCACAATATCCCCAAAATTGTTCAAATAGCCAAAAAAACAATGCTTAGAGGACTCCAAACTAAAATAAAAATTAGTAAAACAGAATAAACTCACATTCTGGCACACGGTTTATCACCTTCAGGATTAAGCCTTCGCCATAAATATGGCTTTTGGGCAGTATCTAGGGCCCATGCATCTGAAAGAACCCTCTTCCCTGAAAGATGTGAAAATGTATGATCATCTGAATGATTTTAGCACAATCATATTTATCAAACATGTTCAACACTAACTACAACAACAGCAGAGGACAGAATGTAGATCCTGTCCAAGTGAGTGTAGGGAGATGCAAATGCATTTGAGCCTTATCCTAGACAAGCATTTACAGACAGTACAAAACTTAACAAGAAGATAAGATCGGAACATCATGGAACGAGATAAAAATAAATGAAGGTATAGGTAGGATATGCCCAATGAAGGTAGACCGGGCTAATGAACATTAACTAAAGGTAGTTCAGGCAGCTAATAGATGCTCCAAAATGAAATAGGCCAAACATTCGTGATTAAGTGAATACAAGATACTACAATTTTGTTGCTTTCATGAATACTGCATTTCCTTTCAAATTTTATGGAGGGCAACATCATTGGAGTTCCAACATCATCAAACTACTTTACAACATCATCAACAGCATAAGTTCAACAGGTGATGTAGGCATCCTACATAACCTAGTCACTCTACATCCAAGCAACCAACAGATTCTTAACATATTGAGGCAACAATATTGTTTTCACTTACAAATGGAACTACATTGTATTAAATCACACACTACACAAGGGATCAAACTAACCGTCGTTCCCACTGACAGTAACAAGATATCTTTGTGCAACCAAATCCATCACATGGCCATACCTAGGCCCTGGTCCTGGCCCTTGTACTACTACTCTGCAACCAAACAATTTCCATTAGCAAAAACTAACCCACATTTGCACTATCCAACACCATAGTAATTTCAGCATTGAAAAAACTCACCTGTGCCACTTGTATTTGTCATTGGTCAAATCAAGCACATAGAGATCATCCGTAGAATGTCCCGCAGGACCTATGCCACCCTAGCAGAAGAAAACAACACCCCACATAAGCAATTAACTCTCATCAATCAAAACACCTTAATGATCTTCAGATTTCTGGACGTTAATATACTGTTCTCTGGGGGTGTTGGACTTTTACAAGAACCTTAGGCTAAATTCCAGTGCATAATTGTCCAAAAACACTCATATAGTTCGCACACAATACCCACCCACCCACCCCCAAAGCACAATTTATTATATTAATCCAAGGCACAATATATTACATTATCGTACCAAAAAAAAGTGTATAGTGCAATGTTGTCCAACACCCCACATAAGCAATTCACTCTCATCAACTAAAACACCTTGACAATCTTCAAATTTTTGGACGCTAATATACTATTCTTTGGGGGTATTGGATTTTTACTATAACCTTAGGCTAAATTCCGGTGCATAATTGTCCAAAAACACTCGTATAGTTTGTCCACAACACCCACCCCCAAAGCACAATATCTTATAATATTATATTAATCCAAGGCACAGTATATTATATTATCGTACCCAAAAAAAAGTGTATAGTGCACTATTATCAAACACCCCATACTATATTATATTAGCACAATATACTATACTATATTCTCCCACGCTACAGTATATTATATCATCGTAAAAAAAATTGTATAGTGCACTATATTATATCCACATTGCACACAACACCCACCTCCATATCATAATATTGTACCAAAGAAAAAAAGTGTATAGTGCACTATTGTCCAACACCCCAAACTATATTATATTAACATAGTATAAACCACGGTATATTATTATCGTAAAACAAATTGTACAGTACACTATTGTCTAACACACCAAACAATATTGCATTAGCAACCAAAAACACATGATCTTCAAAAAACACACCTGAAATACGACCATAGTGCACTATTTTCCAACACCCCCAAACTATATTATCTTAGCACAGTATAAGCCAAGTTATATTACATTATCGTAATCAAATTGTATACTGCACTATTGTCCAACGCACCGCACCAAACAATATTACATTAGCATCCAAAAACACATGATCTTCAAAAAAACACACCTGAAATACGACCATAGTGCACTATTGTCCAACACTCCCAAACTATATTCTATTAACACAGTATAAGCCAAGCTATATTACATTATCCCAAAACAAATTGTATAGTACACTGCTGTCCAACGCACCGAACAATATTACATTAGCATCCAAAAACACATGATCTTAAAAAAAACACACCTGAAATACGACCATGGTACCAACTGCAGCAGCAGCATGAGCCGCCCTCGGCGAAGGCGGGTCCCCCGCCGGCCTAATTCTGCACGAATTCGAACAAAATCAAATCGAAAATCACACTCCTACATCCACATTGATATGAAAATCACATTGACAGAGACATAAGCACTGACTAACCTGATCCATTTTCTGGTGTTAACATCGAATGAATGAACAGAGTTCGTCACTCCAGCCAGCCCTAGAAACACAATCAAATCATTCAACGTCATTTCAATGGCGGTCGTAGAGAGAGAGAGAGAGAGAGAGAGAGAGAGAGAGAGAGATTACGGATGCCGGGGGAGGAGGAGGAGGAAGCACCGCCTTCAATGGCGGTGGCGCCGCCGAAGAGGATGAGGCGAGGGCTGTGGGATTTGGTGGCGGCGACCGCCGTGAGAGTGTGGCCGCACCGGGGGCCGGGGCCGTCGTCGTCGGAGTCCCAGAAGGATTCCGTCGGCCGGTAAGTCGGAGCAGGCTGAAGCCATGGCTTCGCCGCCATGGAAATCAAACCTTATGATTCTCCAAATGTGAATCAATGTCGATGTCAATCAATGTCGGAATGTATGCATGAAATTGAAATTGATTGCCGCCAGAATTTGTGTGATGATTTGCGGAATTGAATCGGATCGAAATGAAATGAATGATGTCGGAATGAGATTGATTCAACGGGGTGGTGAGAGGGATTGGAACCCTAATTTGTATGAGGAGAGCATTTTGGATTTGATTTTTGGGGATTGGCACCAAAAGACGGTTGAATTGGGGAAGAACTGACTGGGATTGCAATTTAGTTTCTCCTTCTTCTGTCAGAATGTCCGGATCTATTTCTTTGTCTTTTCCCTTTTTTTTTCCTTAATAACTTTTCCTGATTTCCCCCTTTTTTTTTATCTGATTTTAATTTTATTATATCTAGCCTAGATAGAAGTTGTTAAAATATTTATTTTAATAATTATGTTTGCTGTGAAATTAATAAATAAAAACTGGTAGTAATAATAATAATAATATTGTATAGAATGAACAGAAGACATGGCTGTAATAATAATAATAATAATAATATGGTTATAGTTATTGTTATTATTGTTGTCGTCATTATTAACTTATTACACTCAAATAATAAAAAGTCTTATCTTATAAAAAAAATTCTTAGGTATTATTATTGTTATTATTATTTTGAAGCCATTATTAATTATAATAATTATTATTATCATTATTATTATTATAATAATAATAATAATAATAATAATAATAATAATAATAATATGGTGGTAGGTATTATTGTTGTTGTCGAGTATTTTTTTTTATCCTTGGATTTGGTGAAAGGGGTTTGATATGACAAGCAAAAACAATCTAGTTCTGCTGTTCTGATGTGGATACGAGAAGTCACTTCTTCTTTAAACTAAGGAGATTAACCACACTAAAGAGACGTAACAAAGAATAATTGAGTAGTATCGGTTGAAAGGGAAAACATATCGATTGTGGTAACTAGAAAGAGGAGAAATGTAGGAATGGAAAGAGGAGAAATGTAGGAAGATGAATTTTGAGGTGGAGTTGGACTAAAAGTCGACGCAATGACCCACGGTGATGTCAGAAGATGGTGGTGGCATCATAACTAAAAATAACAATAATAAACACGAAATAAGGATGGGAAAAAAGTCAAATAAAATAAGTTAACAGGAGCATTTCGATCAAGTCATGTCTGAAAGTTTTGTCAACAAATTTACACATTTATAATTAACAACTAAGGTTCGTGAACTCAACGTGTGAGTGTTTTTGGTATCATGTAAAATCAAACGGTACTTGGATGTATGTCCATACACGGAGTGGCCAATTCCATTGTCCTCATACAGAAATTGAATGTATGTCCAACCATGTGGAAGTCACTATATATATTACATGCACCTATAGTTTATACTCCATGATATCTACAAGTGAACAATCACACTGTTGACAGTGAACAATTTGTTATCCACAAGAGAACAATCACATTATTTGGAGCACAAACTCCAGAAACACATAATAAATTATATAGATTTGGGTAGCCTTAGCTCTTTAACAAACATCGTCATTTGTGGAGATGTTGATTTCAAAGATAGGCACGTATACTTCACTTTCACTAAAAAATAATATATGGTCATTTCACATCAAAGGGGCATCATATGTTGTAGGTTGATAATACTTGTATATATTGAAACACACATGCATGGGGGTGATATATACACAAAACAAGTGAAACAAAGAGAGAAATTAGCTAAAACAATGTAGACAATGAATCTAGTTATAGAGGGTGAATGAGAAATTAAGATGTAGTAGAGGGAATTGATCTACTCCCTCCGTTCCATATTAATTGTCCTGATGTGCCATCAATTTTTCAAAATATACGATGTTCTAATATACGAAAGTACCATCATTAGATTCATAACGAAAAATACTATCATAAGAATATAATTTTGTACTTTTTTGATAAAATATACTATAAGAAATTCATAGTCAAAGACGACATTTTGGACAATTAATATGGAACGAAGGGAGTAGTACATTAGGGGGCAAGCATTGACAATAATGAGGAGGTTAGTTGGTGCGTTGTTGAGCAAAGTTTTTGTGCAATCGACCTTAATATATGCTAGAATTCACACCATACACTTTCGACATATCATGCAACCACCATTAATCTTATTCTGTTTGATCTCTGACGAAAAGGGCATGAAGAAAATTATGTTGTATGTCGATAATACTTGTATATATTTAAACACACTTACATGAAGGCGATATATATACATACAAAACAAGTGAAACAAAGAGTGAAACTAGCCATAACAAGGTGGTGAATGAGACATTAAGGTGTTGAACTATTACATAAGTGTGCAAGCATTGACATTGTCATCATTAAACATGTTACTAACTTTGTCGTCCCCACGAGAACTAATTGGTATTGTCCCATGCCTATCTCCGACATTGTACCCGTGCCGGTAGTAATTGTAGCTCTCTTTGTAGTCATTTGTCATGTCTTTGAAGTAGTTGGCAGGACAAGTGAAGTAGAGCGGCGGGTTGGGGTATGGCCAAAACTCTGCCCTTTTTCCTGCCCGTCGGACCGCCTTGAGGACCTTGTTTCGGTCCACGTACCCTACGACCGTCACCTTCTCCATTTCCAACTCGACCTCGACTGAGTCGATGCCTCGGAGCTTCAGGATTGCGTCCTTGACCACCCTCTCGCAGCCCGTGCAGCACATTCGGACCTTCAGCTCCACAGTCTGTGGACAGGTTAGAGACGTCAAAAGCAACCAAGAATGTTAGAATCGGGATTATAGGAAGGTCCGTAAAGGGTCATTGTACTTGGAGTCGTGGAATTGGCTGGTGATTGTATGATTATATAAAACACTGTTGAAATTGAGAAAAAATTACTCCATACAATATTCCTAATATTGGTTACTGTGGGAACTATGCAATTAACTTTTGAGAGCTTTAACTGTAAATTTCTCAACATACATAAATGTTCTATCATGTGAAAATACTATCTTTAGATTCATACTAAAAAATGCTTTCATAAAAGCATAATTTTATAATTTTTTTTCCAAAAAAAAACATATTATTAGAAAAGTGATGCTCAATGGCTTACTTCGTAGAATGTGAAAAGTCAAATATGACATATTCTAAGGAATGAAGATAGTATTTGAAAGCATGTATTTTGCAAGTGCAATATATACCCACCTTTAGTTCCACAGTCTACACCCAAATTAAACATGAAAACTTACCAATTCAATTGCAACACCCGATATGGAGCTCGTATACACAGGGTCCGGAAAGATCCATGGCAGCCATACCGGCATACGTTTTCATTTATTCAAATATTAGTTCCACGAGATCCATGAAAAGATCCATGATATGAATTTCGGCACAAAACACTTATAAAAGGTCTTTTTTCATATAAAAAGTTTATTATTATAAATTAAACTGGAAAAATAATATAACTAAATTTTATAAGTATAATGCCATATAAATTGTATAAAATCACTTGTATTCAAAAAATTTCAACTTCACAAAAAATATGTAAATTATGCTCCAAGGATTAGTTGATTTCAATTAGTGTTATCTATATATAGTCTACACCAATCAAGTTTAAGTCCCTTATAATTAATAATTAATTAATAATTAATAATAACTATAAAAAATATGTAAATTATGCTTGAAGGATGACGTTGATTCAATTAGTATTATCTATATAGTCTACACCTACAAAGTCCAAATCCCTTATAATTAATAATTAATAATAACTATTAAAAAAGCTAGCGTCTTAAAAATATTAGTGTCAAAAATCTTAATACATATTAATTTGACAAAAGAAATCCCCTTAAAAAATACCTTATAGCAAGACTCATATCATCCTTAATTAATGTCCTAGCTTAAGATAATCTAAATGTTTATTGTTAACAAATTACTCCCTCCATTTTATATTAATTGTCGTGTCGTATTTGTAAATCATGCAGTTAAATTTCAAATTTTTTTATCATATCATAAATTTTTCAATATATATAACAAATTGTTATATAAAATTACCACCATTAGATTTATAATAAAAAATACTATCATAAAAGTATAATATTGCAATTGTTAATAATATATTATGTAAAAATTATCAATCAAAGAGTGACATTGAAGACTATGAAAGTCAAAATACTGACAATTAATATGGAACGGAGAAAGTACGATACACTATTAAACTAAACAAGAATCATTTTTATTGCAAAAAAAAAAGAACAAAAAATAAATTCAAGAGGCAATTTTTAAATAAATTGCAACGTGACATTGCTAGATGCTCTTTCCACTTGTTAAAGTAAGTAGGTTGATGCTTCCTATAAATATTAGTTATTATTATTATTATACTCCTGTTTCTAGAACTAGAAATTAAAGTGATCGAATAACTTGATCACTATCATGATTCATGCATTCTATTTCTATTAATAAAAATATGTTCATTTCCACCAAAAAAAAACAAAAAAACAAATTGAAATGGTTCATATATTTTAAGTGACTTTTAAAGTTTTAAGGTAATATTTTTAGGGTTTTTTGCATTTTGGACCCTGAATTTTAGGGGTATTTATATTTTGAACCATTGGTTTTCAACTTTAACTTTTTAGACTCTAAAGTTTGTAGGCTGAAAAAAATGACCCTAAAGTTTGTGAGGTGAAAAAAAGTCTGTTTCCCGTTTTTCTTTTTCTTTCCATGTTTGAATTTCTCTTCCAATTGGCGTCAAACTTCAAGACTAAGGTTAAAACCGATATTAAAGTTATAATAAACCTCTTTTATTCATGTTGGAGTTACTTAAAACCATGTACTCAGGGGTCTAAGTAGCTCCGACATGAATAAGAAAGGTGTATTATAGCTTCAAAATTAGTTTTAACCATAGTCCTGAAGTTTGACGTCAATCGGGAGACAAATTCAAACATGGGAGGAAAATAAAGAATGAGACAGGGGCCTTTTTTTTTCAGCCCACAAACTTTAAGGTCCTTTTTTATTCAACCTACAAACTTTAGGGTCTAAAAAATTAATGTTGAAAACCAAGGGTTAAAAATATTTCAAGTTATGTAATGGTCCAATATCATATCAGCCTATAGTAATTGTTATTTGTTAGGAAATATAAGCTGGCCTAAATGGTATGATAATAATTTCTTAAACAAACTCTTTGAAGTTCATTTAATTCCTCCGTTCCATATTAATTTTTGTATTTGAAAATTAAATCGTGCGGTCAAATTTCAAAAATTTTGACCATAAACTTCTTAATATATATATACAATGAGTTACTATACAAAACCACCATCAAATTCGATCGAAACGAAAAATACTATCATAAAAATATAATATTGCAATTGTTAATAACATATTATGTAAAAAAACTATCAATCAAAAGTGATATTAGAGAACGTTAAAGTTAAAATGATGACAATTAATAAGGAACAGATGGAGTATTAATTAAGGGTAAAAAGATTTGCCTATTAGGCTCTTATTTCTTAAGTAACAAGTAACAACCAAGAAACTTCATCATAAGTTTGATACTTGGATTGATAAAATGGAGTGAACATATAATAACATCAATTTGAATTAATAAAATAGATAATCAAATAAAATATAAACTGAATTTATAACTTAAATTCTTTAAGTTAATCCCAACAAATCTAGCTTTTTGTGTGTGATTAGCCTTTTGACTTTGGTGTCTATTATCTAATCTTCTACTATTAATTATAATTCTTTGTGTTTTAATTTCTATTTCTTTCTCTCAAAATTATTTTTTCCTATTTCTTGTACTTGATTGGCTTTTGCATTTCAGCCTTGTGTTCAATAAAGGACACTAAAAAGTGAAAAGATGTAACCAAAAAGCTCTAAAAAAGCCTCTAAATCCTCAATTCAGATATAAAATTTTAAAGGCATGCACAAATGTATTGAACTGTTAAGATCTATGGTCACTGTTATTAAAAAAATAGAATTATTAAATTTTTTTATATAAAATTATATTTCTTGAAATTTTTTTAAGTGTGATAAATTAAGTTTAAAATTTGAAATTATAAGATAATGTAAACATAAAAACAATGCATGTTAGAGCATATTAAAATAGTAACAAAGGATCATCAAATTTGTAGCCAAAGAATTGAAATATTTAGATGTTTTTTCTCTATTATGCTAATATATGTCAAATTTTATATTTCTATACGGAAAGAATAATAGTATTAAATGAAGTTTGGATTACAATAATCTCAACTTTGTCTTATAGAGTTGCTGATATTCTAAATTTTAAAATAGCTTTAGAGTGCTCCCGCCTATTTTATTTTGGTATACTACTATATATGTACATACTACCCATGCCAGCCTGGAAGCTAAGATGTTGAGTTTGAAGGCCCAAGAAGTTGATATCTCGCGAACAACTAACTAACTTGCCCACAAAGCGAGACTTGGCTTCTGGGCAAGTTAGTTAGTAATAGTAAAGCTAGAAGCGCTCAAAGATATTTTTAACATCTGGATCACCACCAGCAACTTAACCCCTAAAAAATTAGAACTACCGTAATCTCAAAACCCTAATTACTCAAATAACATGCAAATGACACTTTTTTCGACTCTTCAGAGCCTAAACCAGGTCGTAAAGCTAGCAACGAACTTGCAAAAACACTATACCTGTAAGGACAGTGGTCGACTCTTGAACATGTTGTAGTATTTGACCCTCTTGGAATGATGACGACGAGGACGATGAATCTTGCACCCTAAGAAACAATAAGCAATGGTAGAGAAGAACAAAGAGAAGGCTTTCTCAATAGAAGTAGCCATTTTCAATGGGTGTCTATGTTTATATATATCTAGTATCTACACAAAATTTGGCAAAGTTGTAGAGATTAAGGAAAGATAAAGATGGTGATGAACTTAGCCCTAAGGCTGAACAAGAACATATTCCTTCTCTTAGGCAAATATTTCTTCATTTGCATTTATATTCCACTACATGCATGCCCAAGTGTCTCTTTTTCTAATTAATTAATTGATTAATTAATTAATTAATTATTGCCCAAGTGTTTCTTTTTATGTTCTCTGTTTCATATTAATTGTCGTTTTTGAAAATTGTACAGTCAAATTTTAAAATTTTTGACCATAAATTGCTCAATATGTACAATGAGTTGCTATATAAAATTACCACCATTATATTTATAACGAAGAATACTATCATAAAAGTATAATATTGCAATTGATGATAATATATTATGTAAGAAATTATTAATATCAAAGAGTTACATTGGAGACTGTGAAAGTCAAAATTATGACAATTAATATGAAACGAAGGGAGTAGCTTTGGATGCATTGGCTGCGCCAATGAGCACAAAAGATACCCTAATCAAATCAACCTCATTCCTCAGGTATAATTTAAACATTTTTTTAAAAAAAATATGAAAAATAATTGATAAGTTTATACAATTTATATATGATATATAGTTATCGAATTCAATCATATCATTTTATTTCAATTTAACATAATAATATAATTTTAATAATATGACAAAACGCTTAAAAAGTGTATTGTCCCATGACTTGTACCATTTTCATTAATTAATTAATTAATTAGTATAATAATTATTAATACAAATCCCAATTCCTCCCAAAAAGCAACAGGATGTTTCTTTTGTTTAAATTCATTGCTTTTTGGCTTTCGGCTCAGAGAGACAAGACACTGGTTTTAGTTTATAGTTGAGACTTTTCATTTGGGCCACGGCTAAGTTTTGTATTTTTAATTCTAACTTTTTGTCACTTCAAATTTAAATAAATTTTCTTTCTGAATAAATTGTCCTATGAATCTATGCTCATATATTCTATTCTTTTTTTTAATGAAGGAATAAATGTTAATTTGTTTTCAAAAAATGTGTGTGGTACTATCTCGGTTTCTTTTTATGTGACTTTTAGATGTGGTGGGGGAAAATCAACAGTGCTAAAATTATAAATTAGGTAGTGAAAAATTAATTAAATATCTTTAACCAGAATTAATGTTTGGAGTTTTATTCAAGTGGAAAATAAATATCCATGAAATTATAAAATGATAGATAATATTAAATAAAAAATAAATTAAAAAGTCAGATAAAAAACGCTGGGGTTTTATGACAAACAATAGGTCAAGTCTGATTTTATAAAATTAAATGACTAATAAATTAAGAAAAGTAGTAATTAAAATTTTATTTAGAGTTTTTTTTTAATTTTATATTGGTCACCTTTTCCATGGAAACAGAAAGTTAAATGGTAAAAGAGAGTTAAGAAAGAGGGAATCAAAGACTGCCTTTGATAATGAAATTGGCAAATTGAAGGGGGAATATTAGGTATGTGATAGTATTAGATATGAATGAATAATTAGTGAGAATAAATATATGGGATAAGTTACGTATGTTCCTTCATGTTTATCACATTTGAAAATTCAATAATAATACTTTTAAGTTAATATTTACTCACCTTAAACTTTTGAACTGATTTCATTTAGTTACCTTTTCGACTAATATAACAACTTCTCCGGTGATTTGTCATGAAATTTATTTGCTAAAATGACGATAAGTTTAGCAGAAAAATTTCATCACATATCACACATTCACCGGAAAAATTACTAAATTTATCGAAAAATAACTAAATGAAGTTGGTTCAAAATTTAGGAGGGTTTTTTGCATTTCGGACCCTGAATTTTAGGGGTATTTATATTATCAACCCTTGGTTTTCAACTTTAATTTTTTGGACCCTAAAGTTTGTAGAATGAAAAAAAAATGACCCTAAAGTTTGTGATGTTGAAAAAAAGTCCGTTTCCCGTTTTTATTTTTCTTTCCATATTTAAATTTCTCCCCCGATTAGCGTCAAACTTCAAAGCTAAGTTTAAAACTGATATTAAAGTATTAAAGTTATAATGAACCTCTCTTATTCATGTTCGAGTGACTTAAATCTTGTACTCAGGTCTAAGTAGCCCTGACATGAATAAGAGAGGTGTACTATAACTTCAATATCAGTTTTAACCATAATCCTAAAGTTTGACGTTAAACAGGAGATAAATTCAAACATGGGAGGAAAACAAACAATGAGACAAAGGTTTTTTTTTTTTAACTCACAAACTTTAGGGTTCTTTTTTCTTCATTCGACAAACTTTAGGGGCCAAAAAATTAAAGTCGAAAACCAAGGGTTCATAATATAAATACCCTAAAGTTCGGGGTCCAAAATGCAAAAAACCCAAATTTAGGATGGGTAAACATATATATTCCCTCTGTTCCATATTAATTGTCATAATTTTAACTTTCACGGTCTCCAATATCATTCTTTTATTGATAATTTCTTACGTATAGCAACTTATTGTATATATATTGAAAAATTTATAATCAAAATTTTTGAAATTTTACCGTACAATTTTCGAAGACGATACATGATGTCTCAATTGTATATGACAAGGCCAAAACAACATATAATATATTCGCGAATAATAATGTATTGTTCAGTAACGTTCCATAAATATTCTATACCTTGAAACCTACTACTCATAAAGATCGATCAAATATATGCTCAGCCTTAACAAAGGTAAAATAATATTCCACGTACATAATATTCTAAGATAATAAATTCTACACCCTCCATTTATTGAATATTTTGGATCTACATTTATCACTTGTGAAGCAAGTTATCTACTCCCTCACTTTTATATTAATAATTGTCGTATTTGGAAATCGTGTAGTCAAATTTTAAAAATCTTGACCGTAATTTTTTCAATATATATACAATGAGTTGTTATATAGAATTACCACCATTAAATTTGTAATGAAAAATACTATCATAAAAGTATGATATTGCAATTGTCAATGACATATTATGTGAGAAATTATCAATCAAAGAGTGACGTTGGAGACCGTAAAAATCAAAATTATGACAATTATATGGAATGAAGGGATCGAGTAATAAATATATGAGTGATGATACGAGTCATACCATGAAATTAGCATTTTTTATGATTTTTGACACAATTTTTTTAGTTGAGTATTAATTATCAATTATTAAAAGCTTTGGATGCATTGGCTACGCCAATCAACACAAATAATATTTTAATAGAGACGAACCCTGTCCATTTGGCATATTATAGGCATTTTTTTTAAATATAAAAAATAATAGATAAAAGTATAACTTTATGTATTTATATGTGATATTATAGTTGTAGAATTCAATTATACCATTTTATTTTAATTTAATATATAATAATAAGATTTTGATAATAGAAAAAGATATTAAAGTGTCTTGGAAAAGGATCTTGTTCCAAAACTCTTATCATTTTTGTATATATAGTACCTGACAAAATGGTGGTGGCCTGACATGACTCACAGGAAAAAGTTGACCAAATTTTGAAGTGTTAATTTCCTAAATGGCGTTATTGTCATCAAATAAGCTTACGTCTTGATCGGGTTTACCTTCTCTCGATAATTCAAAGATGACTTTTTTTCTTTAAACTTCAATTAATGCATTAATCTAGATTTATTCAGAAGAGAAGAGAAGGTAAACTCAAAACACAAGTTAAATTATTTGTTGATTAAGACGTCTTTTTCTGTCCTGCCAAGTTAGACACCCACCAATTCCCTGAGTCGCTCTCACAAAATTCGATGACGGTTGAAATAAATCTGAATATATTTTTAAAGTAAGGATGATTAGAATTCAATTAATCTTGACATAATCTCTTTCAAATTTATAAACTTTGGTGGTATTCCACTATTTATCATGTCCTACCTTGACCATGCTCAGTTGCTCACTACATGGAGCACCTTGTCGTACGGTCCACTAATCATAGACCCACCACTAATTAGCTTGTTTTCACAATAATCAAATAAATAATCTAATTTATACACCCTTTGCTTAGAGACCTAACTAGTGAGTAGGGTTGTCAAAAATTTTTCCGATCCAATAATTCGGATTTGTCCGATTCGAAAAAAATCGGGTCCAATTATAGAATTTTCGTCTGAATTTTGATATTGATCGATTTGACCGAAAATGCAAACACAACTTTCTCAAAATTCTATTGAATGAACTCGATTCAAATGCAGATTTATGTTTGTCTATCCCGAGTCTGACCCGAAAAATACTCGAAAAAAGAACATTAAATTTTCATCCAATTTCCAATTTGTCTGAACTCGAAATTAACCGAACCCGAAATATTGGCAGCTCTATAATAATTAGTGAGTGATAATGCCATGATTATTCATAACAAATATATATATATATATATATATATATATATATATATATATATATATATATATATATATATATTCCCTATCCACTTATCTTGGGAGCGGCGATCATATATATTACTTAGATTGATCGTTAGTGGTGAACAAATTGGTACAAATAGTCCAATAAAATGACTTTATACACTTGCTTTTATTTTATTATACTAATAAATACATAATATATATTACCCGATAATATATGCTCCTGCTTTTATGTATTTGTTTTCCTGGTGAGGGGCCAATGTCATCGCACTTACAATGGACATTCATGATTTCGGATAATTTATGGGGTCCCACCTCTTGATATTTCCCCAAGCAACAATATCAAGCCAATAATATATATTAATATATTATGTTACGTTTGATAATTTCCCGTGAAAGATTTTCTCTAGCCCATCTTAAGAAACTTTTTTATGAAGTTGTGAGAGAAATAATGGATCCCACATCAAAACTTTCCTATATATTATGGAAAATTAAACATGGGAAAGTTTATCTATTTGGAAAAGTTGACCGACTTTCCTAGGATTGTTTCTCAACCAAATGCCCCATTAGAAATTGGACAATATATTTGGAGGGCTTTTTGCTTTTTGGACCCCGAACTTTGAGGATATTTATTTTCTTGACCCCTATATTTCAAAGTTTATATTTTGAACCCTATATTTTGTCTCCGACAACAATATGGACCCTATACTTTGTCTCCGGCAACAATATGGACCCCCATATTTCAAAGCCATTATCGATTTTTTTATCTTTCGAAAATTTTCCAGCCGCAACTTCTTCTTCCTCTTCTTGCACGATTTTCAACCCCCATATGAGTATAAATTTGTCAAAAAATTTACCAAAATTTAACTATATATTACCTTACTGTTTTTTACCCATGAATTTTACACACCCTTAGCTGTCAAAGTCTGGTCAATTTCAAAACAACAGTCAAAAGAAGGAAAAAATGATAAAAGGCCATATCGGGAAGTTTAGGCAACAATTAAGTCATCGCCGAAGTCAAACATAAATTTGGGCCACATTTTTAGGGTCCACAAAGTGTAGGTTCCAAAATATAAACTTTGAAATATAGGGGGTCCAGAAAATAAATACCGCTAAAATTCAGGGTCCAAAAAGCAAAAAACCCTATATTTGGAAGTCTGGAACTAGGGTTGGCAATGAGCCGAGTCGAGCCCGAGCTTGACAGGATTGAGGCTTGACTTGTGAGCTATATTGTACGCTCGGCTCGGCTCGGCTCGGCTCGCGAGCTTGAAAAGTTAGGCTCGCAAGCTCTCATGAGCTTCAACGAGCCAACACTTGTTCATTACTATTTATTTTGCTGATCTACAAAGTGATAATAAAGAGTATCTCCAAAATAGAAAATAGTAAAAAAAAAGGAGCACTTATAACAAAGTTAAATAATGATATAATTAATATTGAAAATTAATTAATTCGAAATAAAAAGTTATAGGATGTAAAAAAAGTAAGCCGATAATGAGAATAATTTATGATTGTGTATTAATACCACATAAGAAAAAAGATCTATCAAAAGCGCAAATTTTAATTCATGTGAATAACGTAATTTTATTTTGGAAATTGTATTATCTAACCTAACATATTTCGTCCAATTTTCTATTCTCACGAGCCTTACGAGCTTCACGAGTCGAGCTTCCTTGGCTCGGCTTAACTCGTTTATTTGACAAGCTCGAGCCCGAGTCGGCTTGAGCTTATTGCAAGTCGAACTTATCGAGCTTCCCGCTGAATTGGTTCGCAAGGACTCACGAGCCGACGTGGCTCATTAATTGCCAGCCCTATCTGGAACCATCTTCCTTCGTAGCCCCAGCTTGAACTTAACACTTGGACCAAGTGTCATGAAGCCCAAACAATATCAAAAAGGACTCACGACGACCATGACACTGCATAGGCCTTGGTGCATGATGTAATCCATGCCAATAATTAATATATTCCACATCAACCATTATTCCAGCGATAAGGGCATCCAAGTTCCAACGGATGTGATAAAGTTCGACTTCATTTGGAAGCATTTTGCTTCCGAGTATCCAAATTTACTTGTTTATTATCGGGCATTGTTCAGGTGGTAAGGACTTATAATGAATGTGACAGAAGTCATGAGTTTGAGTCTGTAGGAAGCATTCTAGGTTTGGGTGTCTGAATTGTTTTTCTAAAACCATAAGCCAGAACAAGCAACTCAGTTAATTGATGTCGATGAACCACATTAACTAAAACTCACTTTATTTTCGTAAAAGTTATTTCTTGAAATTACTTGATTATAATTTGGAAACCACTTAAAAAAACCGTAAAAGAAACTAAACTGAAAACCACAAGAATAACTATGAAACCGAGACAAAGTAAAGATAGATGAATACATGTTTGTGTGCTCCATGAAGCCGAGGGAGGGCTAAATGTAGCTGCACAACATAATCAAACAGAAAATACGAGACAAGAGATCAAGGCAAAGCGCAATATCCTACTAGCAACCCTCACCCAATTACGTTAATCCTTTGTGAATCTAGTGATAACTCTTTCACATACTCCCCCCGTTCCATATTAATTGTTCCTTAGCATCATTAATTTTTAACATATATAATATTCTATTATACAAAAGTACTATCATTAGATTCATAACAAAAAAAGAATCATAAGAATATAGTGTTGCACGTAACTTTCAGATAAAATATGTTATAAGAAATTCTAGAATATTGGAGACAACTAATATGGAACATAACAGGCAGAATAATAGAACATTGTATAAGTTGAAAAATTAATGGTCAAAGTTTTTAAAGTATATGCAAATCAAGATGATAGCTAATACTGAATAAAAGTTGTATTAAATTTGATTAATGAGAAGAAGTTATATAGTCATCTATCAAATTGAATTATGAAGGAACTCAATATCAAAGGGAGAAGGTTACAATGTCACTTCCTAGATGCATATTTATTCATTCCTACCCTAGCCATCAAATTGGAGGATGCCTACAAAATCTCCCACTAATGGAAAAAAGATTTTTCTACATACCTATAAGCCTCCCATACCGCGTTAGTATGTGTTTTGCCTAAGAGTTTATTGTTGTTGTTATTGTTGAACGAAAACCCTTACACCTAAAATAAGTAAAACTATTTAGTTACAGTAAAACGATTGAAATTATGACTTGTTTCGTGGGATTCTTTCGCATATTAAGAACTGTGACGACGACAGTAAGGTGGGAAAAGAAATAGTACTCCTTCGTTTCTTACATGAATTCCAATTGCATCACGAAATATTATGATTCAAATAAGAAAAGTAGTCATATATTTGTTTTATATTATTTGTCACTTATTTGACTGTTCACAATCTCCATTGTTTCTCTTATTAGAGCGGGTATAGTCATACTCCCTCCTTTTTTATTTATTTGTTCAATTAGCTTATCTTTTTTGTTCGTAATTATTGTCATTTTACATTCTCAATGTAACTTTTATTATGGAATCATTTCAACTAAAAGTTTAAAATGATAGTTGAAGACCAATAAGCTTGAAGCGTGGATGCTGCAAAAGTCCCCTACACTTTGCATAAGTAAATATTGGGGGGTAGGGAGAGAAAAGGGGGGGGGGGGGGGAGATTCGAACTTGAAACCTCTTACTCGGTCCGACTCTAATACCATATATAGAACTATCGATCTCAACTAAAAGCTTAAGCTTATAGTTGAAGACTCATTGATTGTTTTATACTCTAACATTTATCAGTCTTACATTTATATTCTACATCCCTCACTTTTGGCTCAAAATAATTAATCCGAAGTGGGAGTTCATCGGCTGAAAATAATCCAAACTCACTTTTTGGCTGAAAATAATCCAAACTTTTAACCTATTTACTCGGACTAAACCGAAATCGATTTTCGGCGTCGGACTGCTAACTGGTCAGCTTATGTAGACCCCAGTCAGCATAAATTCAAAACCAAAATCATTAAAGAAACACGTGCGCAGGCTGCCCAGTCAGTATTCCGACGCCGGAAATCGATTTCGGTTTAGTGCGAGTAAATAGGTTGAAAGTTTGGATTATTTTCAACCAAAAAGTGAGTTTGGATTATTTTTAGCCAATGACCTCCCATATCGGATTATTTTGAGCCAAAAACCCTAATTAAATTTTACCACTTTAAGTAATTTACAATTTTTCTCCCTAATTTTCTTAATTATCACGATGTCTTCTCAATCTACTAAAGCGACAAATAAACAGGGGTGGGAGAGTACTATCTTAATTAAAGACCTGTTCTTTTCTGGTATTGGTTAAATTTAACCGCACTAATCACACTTCACCAACTTTATCCCACCGCACCACTTGTTTTCACATTTATCTATCAAACGTAACCACTTTTAACCACACTAACCCCATGTTGCCAACTTAATTGTAACTACACTTTTACTCACCGCAGAAAAGAACGTAGCTGACAATCTCTCTTTTGTTTTTTATTTTTATTTTTTGAAAATCTTATGCAAAAAAGAGGAAGGTAGGTAGGAAGAACCAACTGACTTTATCTCTAAGGTGAAGAAATCCACCCAATTTAAGTTTGCTCATTAACCCCCCTATATATTGTATTTGTACCACATTGTCTCTTTCCCCTCTATCTTACATGCAGTATTTAATAAGATAGGGTAAGACTTCACAAACTAGGGTTTTTTTTTCATATGTCTTTCTATAGCTCATAAACAATTGAAGGTATGATATATTAACAATTTAATTTATTTTTTCTCTGTTGATTTTGGTTCAAAAAAAATAGAGATCATCACCCAATATTGTGTGCTCCAATTTTGAACCATGTCTTTTCCTGCTGTCCAACTTCTGATCCAAGATCAATATGTAAGTCTCCTACTCATCTTTGCTTCTTTTTTTTTTTCTACCATTTTTTTAAAAGTGGTTTGAAATGGTATCAATCGATTTCTCTTTTAAAAAGATTATTATATTAATGTCTTTGGGATTCGTTAGAATCAGTTTCCTTATACATTTACGTGCACGGAAAGAGATTGGATCCTTTCAAACCTTGTGTCCACTAGACCCTTCGCCCACGCTTGACTTCGATGTCCGCAAATCTCCCCCTAGCTTTCTCTCTGCATTTCTCTTTCTTCTTTATTTCCTCTTAGAATCAGTGGCTGAGCCAGAAATTTTTTATAAAAGGATCAACATAGTTAGCGTGTCAATTTATGATATGATATAGGTATTTATCTGGACTTTTTACATTATAAATTATTAATATTTGAAATAAAAATTCTCAAATTTTAAACTAGAAACCTTAGTAATAAAGTAACTAATTAACTTAGACAAAAATTAGCTTACACAAAAATTTAAGAAACAGGGTATTGGTACGGTGGAATCAAGGAATAATTCAGATATAAGCAATCTTTTCTTCATGAACTGAAGCTCGTAAATAGACTGATTCTATGGCATTGACTCGTTAATCATAATAAGTTGCCATTAAAATATAAAATTGGATATATTGTACTTTGGCAGGTGGTGATCGATAATGGGATACTTCAAATGACTATTTCAAACCCTGGTGGAATCGTGACGAAGATCAAGTACAATGGAATTGAGAATTTGCTAGAAGAAGTAGACACAGAGGACTATCAAGGGTACACATTTTTTCTCTCATAGACCTAGCCAAACAATCAAGAATTGGAGATAATTGAATTCATGGTGCGTTTGGTTAGTCAATAACCTTGGAGAAATGTTCAATTTTCTCGGGTTGATTTAATTTCCTCATGTTTGGATGTGGGTTGACTCCGATAAAGTTTTCACGATGGGTTTACCATTTTTTCCATTTTCCTAGGAAAAATTTCCCTCAGGGGGCCTAATTAGGGAAACTTTCCCTGAGAAAAATTTCCCTGGTGTTCCTACCAAACACTCCCTCAATATGTTGTTATAGGAAATCATGGGGAATTTTATCTGAAATTATACCATACACTGTAGAAGATTGATCTACATATATAGGTCCTCTATATGCAATAGAAATAAGTTAATTTTTTGATGAGATGAATTTTTATATCAAATTGATAAGTTTAAAAATATATCGATGAATTTTGTAATAATAGTGATCAATTTACAATGAATTTAATAATAAGTATTAATAAATTTTCTTTTGAAGTTTAATACCTTGGAGGACCTAAATATGTAGGTACATACTCTGAGATATACCATATAACAATCGATATTTTATGTAGGTATTGGGATCTCTACTGGAGTGAAGTTGGACATCCTGGAACTACCGGATATCATGATAGGTATTTTACTCCTTTTTTTTTTTGTTCTGTAAACTTGTACATTATGGTGGTAGAACCATTTTTTTTTTCAAATGGTACGGTAAGGTTAGGTAAATTAAAGTAATGTAGAAATGGGTAAGTGTAACACAAATTGTTTCTGTTTTTTATTCGTTTACGTTTGATTTAACCATTATGCCCAAGAAAGAGAGAATTTTTGTATAGTTTTCATAATTAATTATATCTTCGATCAGAAACTATTACCCGTAACCGTTGCAAACTTGTTGATATGGTTTTATTACCCGTAACTAAAAGTTGTTGAACTTATGTCAACCCGAACCTAGTTACCTGATTACCAGGTCTAGTTGATATGGTTTAATTACCCGTGTCTAAAGGTTGTTGAACCGATGCCAACTTAAACCAAATCACCTGATTGTCAGATCTAGTTGATATGGTTTTATTACCCGTACCTAAAAGTTGTATAATTCTTGTTTCATTCGAAAATTTGGCATCTAATATCATTCGAAAAATTTACAAAACCCCATGCAGGATCGAAGGAACGAGCTTTAACGTTATTATAGAAGATGAAGAAATGGTAGAATTGTCCTTCACAAGGACATGGAATACTTCCCTTGAGGGCAAATTTGTGCCCTTAAATATTGATAAAAGGTAAATATATTGTTATTGTTGCTTCCATAAGTTTTCGTATATTAAACTGATCATATTAGTATATTTTTTCAATTATTTAAAGTCACAAAATGATGGAAAGTTCACAATACACCGCCGACACTGCAAAAACCGCTGGGCAACAACACAAGAAATGGTACAATAATAGCTTCCTAGCTAAGATGAAAACATCAAAAATCAAATAGTTACACTCAATATCTCTACTTAACTTAAAGTATTAAAATATTATAACGCACTTTAAAATTGGATCAACCATTATATTTTCTCTTTTCCTATACATTCCTCTTGAATTAGCAAAAATTGTTATGACGATATTAATTTTGGATGATCTTGTATACATAGGTTTATAGTGCTTCGGGGTTGTTCAGGATTCTACTGTTATGGAATTTACGAGAAGTTGAAAGATTGGCCTGGCTTTAATCTTCCTCAAGTTAGAATTGTTTTCAAGCTCAACAAAGAAAGGTATCTCAACTTCATCCCTACCTATTATTTCGTTTTTAAACCCTAGAGTTTATATATGAACCCTAGAAGGGCCCAAGTAGCCGGCACCACTTTAGGGTTTTTAACCCGATAGAGGGCACTGGACAAGTGGCCCCTAGGGTTTCTCTTAACCCTAGAGCACCACAGTCCAAGCGGCCTTCACTAGGGTTTGCTATAACCTTATAACACTACGGGAAGGAACAGTTACGTCTTCATTTCCTAACCTTAAACTTGCTTCACTCCCCCACTATCCCTCCACTAAAAACCCTAGAGAGGGATAGGGCAAGTTTGAAGTGATTTTTAAGCATTGGACAAGTAACCTTACTCAAAATGAAATAATTTGGTTTGTCCGGTGACTCTTACTCCATTATTTTGATTTAATAGATCTGTCGATCAAGTATGAAACTTAATTGACTTAATTGAAACATCATGTTGGTTAAACCTAGATACTTTTGAAGTTTAATTAGGAGGACTTTTTGCAACGATGATCCATGCATAAAAAAACCACGATGGGCAGGTTTCGATACATGGTTGTAGCCGACAACAGGCAAAGAAAGATGCCTCTTCCAGATGACAGGAGATCAGGTAGGTGCCAAGTTTTGGACTTCCCTGAAGCCGTCTTGCTTACGAATCCAATCGAGGAAGAATTCAAAGGAGAGGTACGGATGTACGGATGTACATATTCATGTTACCATTCCCTTTAACGTGTTCTTTCTGTGAGACCGTTATATATATATATATATATATATATATATATATATATATAGATATATATATATATATATATATATATACATGCTTAACAACTTACATATTCGCTAGCACGTGGATGTTAGAGAAGGTGACGAGATCGATCGATAAACTTAAAATGATATTCTCTTCATTCTTTGACATTCATGAATGTTTGTTTTTTAGTTTTTTCCAATATAAAACTTTGACCATCATTTTCTAACGACGAAAAGGTGGATGACAAATACGAGTACTCAAGTGAGAATAGGGACTTACGAGTACATGGATGGATATGTACGGACTCACCTACGAGTCCCGTTGGATTCTGGCAAATCACTCCTTCTGATGAGTTCCGTACTGGTGGGCCCCTCAAGCAGAATCTAACCTCTCATGTTGGTCCTTTCAATCTGGCCGTAAGTTCAATTATCACTTACTTTTAGATAATTTATATTTAAAATTCTTTATTAAACTCACATACTTCATTTAAAAATATAAAAAATAAGTGATGTGTTATATTGTTTACCTACCTCCACAATTTTACTTACTTGTAACTTTACCTCATGTTACACCTATATCTTTCATACACTCAAAAAGAGCAGGACCTTAAAGATATTTTACATTTATACGTTTGAAGTTAAGCATAGTTATAAAGTTGAATAATGATACGTGTCTTAAATCAAAATGGTCAATAATCATCTTGAATTGTCCATAATTCAAACTTTAATAACTTTTAATAATATTTTCTTTAGTACAATGATATATATTTATCAACACTAAGAGTATAACACTAATTAGCTAGGTCAAAAGATATAGATAGTGGCCTAATTTTATCAATCATAGTAGAGAATGCACATTCTATGCACAGTTTATATTTTTGAAAGAATATAAATAATTAAATAAGTATTTTGTGTAGTTTATAAGTCCTAATAACAATCGATCAAAGTAATGAAACATACATTTATAATCATTTAAATATGCCTATATTTAATTTTTTTGAGTGATATTTAGGTGAAAGTCAAGATGGTTATTAACCAACTTGAATCAAGACGCTTATCATTTTGCTATATGGTTATTCATGTTGTTTACCATTTAACTTTCATACCCTCCAATTTTACCGCTAAATATATTTTTAGCCAAAACATGATTTTTGAGATTTGAGTAAACCTAGATGCCCGTGTTAATATATTTTAACTAAAAATTTCCTTAGGAAAAATTTCTCTTAGCCTCCGTAATTTTCTCTAGGGAAATGGAGGAAGTGGTGGGCCCTTCGTGAAAATTTTCCCATGGTCAACCTACAACCAATCATGGGGAAAGTCAACCCGGGAAAATTGACCATTTCCCCGGGGTTATTGACCAACCAAACGCACCCTGATGGATATAAATATATTGATGAATTTTATAATAATATTTGATAAATTTATGATGAATTTTATGATAATTACTGATGGAGGATTTCAAATTCAGATGTTCATGAGTGCTCATTATGCTGGGGATGAGATGGTGGCTAAATTTGCACAAGGGGAGGCTTGGAAGAAGGTTTTTGGTCCTGTTTTCATGTACATCAATTCCTTGCCTAAAGAGGAGGAGGATTGGCAGTGGCTATGGGAGGATGCTAAGCAAAAGGTTCATTATTTCGTATTCGATTACAAACATCTATGTTTAGAGTCATTGGATAGTAATAATCTCTACTTTTCTGCGACGAGTCCTGCTTTGCACTCCTTGGATTATAGTAACCCCTACTTTAGAAGAATAATCTCTACTACATATTTTATTACGAGTGATGTTATATTTCAATACAAGGAGTGTAAAGTATGACTTGGTGAGATATAATTCTGAAGTAGCGATTATTATTATGCAATAGTTTAGAGTATGTAGGGTTGAGCATTGGTCTGGGACTGGATCGAATGGATCGAGGACCGAACTGTAGTACTGGCATGGACCAAAGATTGGATCGAAAAAAGGTTCAGTCCTGGACTAGACCGACCGAACATTTTCTTTCTGGGACTGGATTGACCGAATGGACCTAACTTTGACAGCTGTCGGTGAAGTAGTAGGCGGTCAATTAGAGTTCTAGGTGAGTTATGGGCAATTTAGGGTGATTGAAGCAACATGGACTGACTGGGTGTAGGGAGCTGGGGATTGGGAGGAGGGACCGAGGGAGTTAGGTAGCATAAACCCTAAAAATTCGATATGTGATTAAAAGGGCTATGTCCTTCGGTCGGTCCTCGATCCATTCAATTCGATCGGCGGCTTGGACCGAGGACCGAAACAGGAAACTTTTTGGTATAGTCTGGTCCAGTTCAAATTCAGTCAGGACTGGACGGTGCTCAGCCCTAGGTGTATGTATTATTGTAATCCAATAATTTCTAGCTGTGGTCATCTCTTTTCACTCTTTCGTCACCTCTTTTGACAACACTAAACTTCCCTAATTAAGACCAGATAAAGCTGACCCAAACCAAAAGCGACCCAACCAGACCCGATTTGACTCTGATTTATCTTTTCACCAAAATTGTTCGTTGTTTAGAGATATCTTATCTAAAGTAACCAACACAACCCGAGCACTGTTCAACCAATTTGACCGAACCCAAATGGATCCAAACCGAACCCAAATGATCCAATTGCCAAGTATTTAAGCATGAGAGTTTGATTTGCAGATGATGGTGGAGACAGAGGCTTGGCCCTACTCATTTCCAGCTTCACAGGATTATCTGAAATCGGATCAACAAGGCGATCTCATTGGTAGATTGATGGTTTATGACAAGTTAGTACTCTTTGTTTACTCATGAAATTGCAAAAGAAAAATACCCAATTCTACAATGACTAGTTTTAGAGGGTTGCTTTGTGAAATAAACTAGGGTTTTGATTAAATTTTAGGGTTCTTAATTATAGTGTAAAACTTGCAGGTATTTTGATGAAAATCATGTTCCAGCTTGTGGTGCATATGTGATATTGGCTTCACCAAATGATGCTAAATCTTGGCAACTTCAAGGAAAGGTTAATATGTTTGAGCATAAATTCAACATTGGGTTTTTAACTATTAGCTTAAATATTTGGTTGAGATGGTTCCATATGGTATTAGAGTTGAATTGAGCAAGAAGTTTTAGGTTCGAATCTCAGTGTCATTTGTGTTAGGGAGTGTGTTCGAGCACAAAATCGTCAATGGACTTTCAATCATCACCTTAAGCTTTTGGTTGAGATGATTCCATATGCTAAATATAGAATTTTTTTTTTTTTTTTTTTTTGCATTTTGGGCCTTAGAAGATAAGGGTATTTATTTTCTAGACCCTTAGGTTATGGTATATTCGACACTTTTTTTAGTCTAAACTTTTCTGTAGCTTATAGTTGTTGGAAATTTAGAGTTTGTAGGATTGGTATTTATTTGGACAATCAAGCAAGTCACAGGCGTAACTACTCTTCTTTGGTTCATATATCTATCGTATACAGTCGCAGGATATAACATTTGTTTTATAGGAGAAGACTTATCAAACTTTCTTACTTAAGAAATGTTGGAGACATAGCCTAAGAGAAGATGTTTTTGGATGGAATGAATCGAAATAAATGAGGCAAATGTCATCCCTATTTATACTATTTGAAAGGCACATCTCGAATATGATATGAGAATATGATATGATAGGGTTAGGGTACCCTTTGGTATGGATTGATCCTTGTCATCACAAACAAATTAAATCAATTAGAAGGTCATAACCAACTTTGTTTGGATATGCATGAAGTGTATATAAACTTGATTAGGATGAACAACCTTGAAAGTCTAAGAAAATGACATTGCTTTGCTTAACACAGACCATGTCAGGCCAACATGCGCAGACCATATTCTTTGGTCGAAGACTTAGCATGACCGTAATTCGATTTAGGATTCTGTGCCCTGATATTGTGCGTGTTCAACACAACATGGTCTGGCCCATGTCAAACCCATATCCTCAAAACTTAGGTTTTCTGTCTACTACATGGACCGTGTCAAAACAAGCACGATGCGGGTTGCCCTAAATTGGGCCGTTTGCGCTTGTAAAGTCATTCGGTTACACTTTCAAGGCTTTGTTATACCATTCTTAAGCTTCATACTTAGATTTGCATGACTTCTTAACTTATCATACACCCATACACTTGAAATATACCGACAATATTTTCCTATCGAATTGTGTATGATTAGGGTTATCAGTTTTGGACACAAACAGATGAGGGTGGTAATTTTGTCATCAACAACATCCGAGTTGGTGACTACAATCTTTACGCCTCGGTTCCTGGCTTCATAGGAGACTACTTATGTGACAATCTCATCTCTATCACCCCAGGTACATGTCTAATGGATAATTTGCACATACCCCTCTTCAGATTCATGACATTTATAAATTCAACCCTATTGTTTTTAAGTTAACATTTACCTACCGTAAGGGTTTGAACCAATTTCATTTAGCTATTTTTTTGGTGAATTTAACAACTTTTACGGTGAATGTGTGATTTGTGATGAAATTTGTTTGCTGAAATGACGATTATTCTAGCAAACAAATTTCATCGCATATCATACATTTATCGAAAAAGTTGTTAAATTTACTGAAAAGGTAACTAATCTGTTCTTCTGTGTGGTACCGTATCGCACCTACCACAAGTTAGCAGTTACCACACTAATCACAAACCATCGATCAGATATTACCGTACCGTACCATACCATATTTCACCACAACAACCATAACTCTCTCATCACTTTTCTCAGTACTTTTTCACTTTTCTCTCTCCTCACTTACCACACCAATTATTCTTACCCCAACTTACAGCATCATACCACATCATATCACACTATCACATTTTGACCATATCATACTCTACCCACCGCAGAAAAGAACAGAGTCTAAAGAAATTGGCTCAAAAATCTTCGGGCAGGCAAATATTAACTTGAAAATGTTATGATTGAAAATAACGTCATAAACCTTAAGGGGGACATATGCATATTTTCCGATGTCTAATGCTCTATTTTTGACATAATTAACTCTAAGATTATAATATTACAGGGTGTGAGATAAACATAGGTGAAATTGTATATGCACCTCCAAGAGATGGACCAACATTATGGGAGATTGGGATACCTGATCGTACGGCTAGAGAATTCTACATCCCTGATCCTAACCCTAAGTATGTCAACAAACTCTACCTCAATCATCCTGACAGGTAACCAATTCAAATTCATAACTTGAATTCAAAGTCGACCTTTTTTTTCGAGAATTTTGGATTGTAATATACTGACCTTTGAAAATACTGGGCACAAATATGCGAATAGTCACTCTCGATTAGGAGTGTACTTGAGCTATGGGCCTATTTTGGTGATAACATGGCACGGGCGTTATTCTTTTTTTCGGTTGGTAAAGTATGGTTACGATTAAGCTGGTAAAGTGTGCATGGTTATATTAGTGGTTTACCTAAGCTATGGGCCTATTTTGGTGATGACATGGCAGGGGCGTTGTTCTTTTCTTCGTTTGGTAAAGTGTGGTTACGATTAAGACTATGTAAGAGTCATGGGTAAATTGTAAGTTTGTAAATATTGGTAAGTAAATTATGTATAAAAAGAAATTGAATTTTTGTTAACTATTCACATACATTGATTAAAACTCACCCAAAATTATCGAAAATTACCAAAAAAGTATCAAAAAATGATTAAAAGTTATCAAAAATTATCAAAAATTATTTACCTTACCTTACCTTACCCATGAATCTGACAGACTCTAAGTCGGTAAAGTGTGGTTATATTAGTATGGTTAAAGGTAGTTTAGTTTGATAAATAAAGGTGAAAACAAGTGCTCTGGTGTTGTAAAATTGGTGAAGTGTGGTTAGTACATGTGAAATTTAACCAATCATAGAAAAGAACAGGCTCACAGCCTTCATTTCCCTTACTTTTTAGGCAAATTTACTTCCCTAAGCAACAAAGAAAATAAAGTGGGAAAAGGAAAAAGGGAAAGGAAGGCAATTGTTATATGGTACACCTTGGAATACCTACTTAAGTCCACCAATGTATTTAAAAATTGACCTATTTTAATACATACAGTAGGCTTAGGTAGGTCCACCAGTCCACGCTATACCGTATAATTTTCGTAAAGGAGGGGAAATTTAACCACAGTTAACAAAAGTGTCACCCAAATGTCGTCGGTAAGTTCTTCCCCGCCTACCATGTCATCAACGAACTGAGTCCACTCGACCACTACCACATAACTACGTTCCGGTATAATAATAAAAAGTAGATTCATAGTTCAGGTACTCTACCAGCAAAGAGTAATATCGGTATATTTGAGTCAAATACTCCTAAAATTCAGTATATTACTATCAAAATTTTTTGTCTTCTCTTCATTAATCTATAATAAGTTGAAAATGGTATATTTTTAAAATTTTGTAAGTTGTTATTTGCATGGCTATACATGGAACAGGTTTAGACAATATGGGCTTTGGGAAAGATATGCCGAATTATACCCTAATGAAGATTTAGTTTATACTATTGGTGCCAGTGATTATCGAAAAGATTGGTTCTTTGCTCATGTTACTAGGTGAGTTAATCAATGTTTTATATTTTGTTTCGGGTTAATCTAATTAAATGATCATGGTGTATATATATATATAAGGTTTTTGGACGCTAATATACTGAATTTTTAAGGTATTATATTGGATAATAATACATTAAACTTTAGTCTTGGACAATAATTCACTGTACTTTGGGGGTGTTGGACAATAATGCACCCAGAACAATTTCGGCGGTGGCTCATTCGGTGGCAATCCTACGTGGTCCGCCTGCCACGTAAGATCACCACCGAGTCAGCTACCATGGGAATCTTTTCGGATGCATTATTGTTCAACACCCCCCTAAAGTGTAGTGTATTACTTCCAATGTCATAGTTCAGTGTATAATAGTCCAATACCCCAAAAGTTCAGTATATCAACGATCAAAAATCCATATTAACGTTTTAAAGTTAATATTCAATGTTAACGTTTTTAAGTTAATATTGATTCATATTAAGCTTTTGAACCTAATGTACGTACGTATGTACACATGCAGGAAAGTAGGGGATACGTACGAGGGAACAACATGGCAAATCAAGTTCAAACTTGACAACATAAACCAAAATGGAGTCTACAAACTTCAGTTGGCACTTGCAACTGCCAATCGTGCAGAATTACAAGTAAGGGTTTTACTATTACGGTGCGTTTGATAGTTTCCCGAGAAGGAAAACTCTCCGTTAAAGATTTTCCCTAGTCGCCCCAGGAAACTGTTTACTGAGGTTGTAAGGGATATAATGGGTACCATATTAGAATTTCCGTATATATTATAGAGAATCAAACATGAAAAAGTTGAGTAATTTTCCATAAAAGTTTCTCAACTATCCTTCAAGATATATACTATGGTAGGGTTGGGAAAAGAAATCGGGTGTGGGTAAAATTTGGGATCGAAAAATTGATTGTCAAAATTCATACGAAAAGTCTTCGATCAAACTTATTTTTCCGATTGGACAAATCCAATTATTTAGATCAGTCAAAATTTAGCCAACTCTCCTCGTGTGACCATGCCCAGTTTTTCCAGGTCGGACATATTTTTGTCAGTCCTGCTATCCTCACACGCGTCACTAATTCTCTAACTCAAATTTCGTTATCTTAATGTCGTGTAGGTTCGAGTGAATGACCCAACAACAAATCCTCCAACATTCACCACAGGATTGGTAGGGCATGACAATGCCATAGCAAGACATGGGATTCATGGGCTATACAGGCTTTATAGTATGAACATTCATGGTGCTAACCTTGCAAAAGGGGACAACACAATCTTCTTGACTCAAACCATGGGTGGCACCCCTTTAGTTGGTATCATGTATGACTACATTCGTCTCGAAGCCCCTCCGGACCTTAAACCCTAAACCCTGAACCGACATTCTGGGTGCTAAGCTTGCGAAAGGGGGACAACACAATCTTCTTGACTCGAGCCATGGGTGGCACCCCTTTAGTTGGCATCATGTATGACTGCATTCGTCTTGAAGCCCTTCCGGACCCTAAACCCTAAAAACCCTAAACCGATATTTCAGGTGCTAAGCTTGCAAAAAGCGAACAACACAATCTTCTTGACTCGAGCCATGGGTGGCAACCCCTTAGTTGGCATTGTGTATGACTACATTCGTCTCAAAGCCCCTCCAGACCCTAAACCCTTATCCCTAAACCAAGAATCCTAAACCCTAAAAACCCCAAACTAGAACTCTAATAACACATGTTCTTGTTATGTTTTATTTTTGTGACATTTTGTTCTTTTATATGTGTGTATGTAACTGGGCCAGCTACTTATCATCGCCTTGAAGATATGAATAAGAAAGGAATAAATAGATTTCATATAATTTGTGAAATTATATGTCCATACTTTGTCTTTTTTTCGGATCAGGCTATTCTTGCATGATTGATTTAGTCGACATTAGGTGCACCTACATTCGTCTTAAATCCCATTCGGACTCAAATCCAATTTGACATTTTGGTTAATTTGAGGTTTTATCATCTCGATGTTGGGGGATTATGTTGTTTTATGGGTACATAATGGGTCAGCTACTTCTCTATATCATTACAATTTTATTGGATGTCTCCGAAGAGACCATGGGTCAGACTTCTCCCTATGTGCATGTGTCATTATTCATTTGGGAACCACAGAACTTAACCATGGTTTGGCACTTATATGCCTTGGTAAGTCAGACTTGCCCATACACGTTCCATGTCACTTGCAACCAGACACGAGCTATATCACCTTGTTTAACTCAAAATCCACCTTAAATTGGGCCGATTGAGCATCAAAGGCCCAACAAACTTAAACATAAGCCTAATATTAATTTATGAGTGATTTTTACCTAAATAAATTTGCCTCAAACTTACTTAGCTTCACACGAAAAATTGGATTCTGAGGATCCATACATTCTGCTTAAGTATGTTAATAGTACCTATTTTTCTGTATTCTGATGGTCCCAAAAAATTATATGTAGTGGGATGCTCTCAAATCAAGGAGTAGTGACTCGATGGAAATTTGACATGGACTGCCGAAATTCCCCTTCTATCTCTTCTCCACATCAAATTTCCATGGAGTCACTGGCTTTTGACTTAAAGGGGTCCCCCCCAGACTGCAAATTTTAAGCTTTTGGAACCATCAAAATTCCAAAAAACAAAAATATAAGGACTATTTGCTTATAAAAACTGAAAGTAGGGACCACCAAAACCCGACTTTCCTTCAACGTTCATCCAACAAGTAGTAGATTCCTACACCCAAGACTCAACCACACATTATTTCCTGATATCATCAGCAACAACACTAACAAGTAACAACCTTCTGTAAAGTGTCGTTAATAATGCAAAGTATAAGGAAATCCAAATATAGGCAATCTTCCCTTCATATACGGTAGTTCATAAAGAAGATAACAACACTCTGAAAAACGTAGTTAATGCAAGGTGTAATGAGATCCATATGTAAGCAATCTTTCCTTCATACGCGATAGGGCATAAAGAAGAGGTACATGCATAAAGAAGAGGTTGATCTTGACAGACCCAAAAAGAAACATTTTTACAAGCAAAAAACCATAGAACACTTCATAAAAATATGCATCAAGGGAACCCAAAAAACCTCAAAGAGGCAAGCAAGACCAACAGCATCTTAGACACTTCTTTGAATCTAATTTCTCCTGAAACTTGATCATAAAGTTGTGTGACATGTTACACCACAAAACATTTCACAGATCAATTCAATTGTGTTACAGATGGGGTCAGCCATAATAAATTAACTCCAAAGCTCCAAGTTAGCCTTCAACCTCCATCATATGCTCTTTCAACAACAAAACTGACCACAACCACCCTCGGAAAAACCGAAAAAGAAAAGCCTAATTAATCTATCACGAACTCAGTGAGACCTGTAAAATGGCGTCCATCGTCGAATTACTGACATGTTTTGCAACAAAGGGCACGACGACAGAGAAGACAAGACGAGACGAGCAATGCCATGTTTAAACCTGCTTGTAGAAGAGGACGTATGCCTGGTCGTGTAAGACCTTGCTAGGAGGCACGGCGGTGACAGATGCGTCATCGAATCTCAGCCATTGGCCGTTCGGGTGGCGAGCGTCGGCTGTGTAGTGGCCTTTGGATGGGTCCCTTCCGTGATGGGTGATTGTCGCCACCAGCTCGTATTTACGGCCCTGTGTCCACATTCACACAGTAAAACTGATCAGGATTCATCACGCTTAGGCTAATGTTTTTCAGTGGGTATATAGAAGTTGGGTAAAATAAGAATGGGTAGTTTTTGAGTAGGTCTGGGTAGAAGTAGGTAATTTAGAAGCAGAAATGGCTCCTATTTATGGCCCTATGTCCACATTCACCAAGTAAAACCTATCAGGATTGATCATGCTTAGGCTCTCTTCTTTCGGTGGCTATGTAGAAGTTTGGTAAAATAAGATTGGATAATTTTGAGCAAGATTGGGTAAAAGTAGGTAGTTTTGAAGCAGAAAAGTTTACCCAACATGATAAAACAGTGGATAACAAATACTAGCAATTTTGAGAACACGCCCGTATGTTCTTTTCCAGTATTTACCAAAAAAGTAGGTAAAAGTAGGATTGATCATGCTTTAGCCAATATTTACCAAAATTTACCCAACATGACAAAACTACCCTTCACAACTCACAAGAACACACCCGTATGTTCTTTTCCAGGCTATGAGAAGGGTGTTTTTTTTCCCGATCAGCTAAAACCGGACTGAGGGGGGTGAGTTATGGCAGGTAACGAACGCAGACAAGGGAAAACGAGCACAAAATTATACCTCGTTTGTCGGTGAAACAAGGAGCTCACGGCCTAGCACCAACTCGAGAGGGAAATGGACAGGCTTATGCAGTTTGGTGCTTCCTTGATTCCCGTAACTAAAGCGCATCAGGTGCAGTATCATAATCTTGGACAGCGTCTGAATCTTCACAGATTTGCTAGCACTAACAACTCCAGCCTGAATTTGTATAGTGAATACATTTAGTAAACCCGTCAAAAGTAACAAATATATTAGCTATAGACATACTATTTGTTGGAAAAGAACATATAACAATCAAGTACCGCCATATTATTGACCCACAAACTACAATACGTTGACATCTACAAATGCAATTATGAGGTTCCATGCAGTGACAAATACCAGATGGATTCAATGGTAAAAAAGACGAGCAAAATCAGAGGGCAACTACATAAATAGCAATAGTTTGGCCCATAAAACAGATTATAACTCATTTACCTTTCCAGTGCTAGGTGCCCGATACCCTTCAAGCGTTTCTGGGGCGGAGAACAACCGAAGTGCATCCTCAATTGTTTGAACAGCCTCTGGAAAAATATCCAGATGTAGCAAGAGATATGGCTGAACAGTTGCAGACGCCTTGTTCCCTGCCCATTGTATACAAGAAGTTAAATGATGACAACTCCAGCAAAATGAGATAAATGACACCCAAGACCCGTATTTGTTTTGATGATATAATTCCAAAAAGCAGATGATATACAAAGGAGGAAAACGAGAAAATGTGACTACTTTCCTAGTCAAAAACAGCAAAAATACTTTTTTTTTGGGGGGGGGGGGGGAATGCAAATAAAATTTGCCACATCAACATGACAAACTAAAGTTACCTTTGGCCTTAACGACACTCCTCAACTGTCCACCAAAAATTGCACTTAGTTCAGATGGAACAAAGCTCTGAGTCCTCGTGACTGCAGATTTGTTCTTTGGACCAACAGTTTCCCATTCATCGTCTTCTGGTGAAGAAACCAGTTGCAACTTTCGACCGGCCCCACTTGAAGACTGCCCATCAAGCTTCAGCAGTTCGTCATGCATTTGATCCATGACAAAGCTCAGAAACTCCTGTGCATCTTCTTGCCTGTACAAAAAAACAGAGCTCCATTAAGTTGATTGGTTGAGGAAACACTAAAATCACCACTTTCAACTTTTGTGTGTGAAGTATAGGCCAACAAGGGAACTTTTCCCAAGTAAACAGGAGCAGGATGAAATCATGCAAAAAAAAAAAAAATCAAATTTGTATCCTCATCAACCACTCCAGCTATGTAACATCTTCAAAAACACAGAATGAAATCATACAGAGAGATAAACTTCTGTCAACTTGGGCAGGCGGGTCAGGTTCGATACGGGTCGGTTTCGGGTTTATTTAAGTAGTAGGTTTGGAAATTTCAGGCGGGTTCTGGTTGGTTTTCAGGTCAGGTCCAGTTCTGCTAGCTCTCAGGTCATGTAATATTTATTACTATTACGGCTAAAATCACAGTACTAATTGCTAAGCCAATCCAAGCAGAAGCAAAGGTACAAAGGACCAAAAAAAAAAGGGAAACAGAGAGAGAGAGAGAGAGAGAGAGCTTTCCAAGTATCACATCATACAAAAAGACAATTCCAAAGTAAATTAACAAGTTGAAAAGCAGACTACAACAGAGTGGAATTTCCTTTCTGAAACACATCCCAGATTTATACTTGACGATGCTGAATGATGTCAGTCAAACATGGCAGCAGATTTCAGAAGGTACAATTTAACTTCAAAGTTCTTTTTTTCCATTTTTTTTTCCCAAAGGAGATCCATAAGGCACACATCTGAATCACCTTGCGTCCTGGCCTGAATCCCATAAGAGCACTGACTTTTGTTCACTTCAAGAATGGACCCCTCGCAAAGTGCAACCGAACGGGCTGCATGCTTTTTCACTCCTCAGGAGTTTCTTTAAACTAAGCTTCTACGCCCTCTCCCAAGTCCCATTGAAATTCTAAAGACTTTTATTCAGAAACTGCTTACCTTCCTACAAAACCGAATAGCTAACTGCCAAATTCTTCACTACAAGTCACAACATCACTAATCAATCCAATGTAGCACGATCACACTAGGTAAACAACCACAAACATACTGCTGTCCATTCAGTTCTACTCTTGGTGCCTCTTTCATAAGAGTTATCAGCTATGATATGGAAAACAAAAACCTCTAGTCAGCCTAAAGGCCCAAACCCCTGTAGAATCAAACTCCTGAAGAAGAGTAGACAGCCATCGAAACTAAACGATGTACGCGGAGTAAAATTCAAGAGAATAACCATGACACTAAGAAAGGAAACGAATAAATTTTTAGGTCGCACATACATACCTCATTCTTCCAGAGAACCCACTAGGCACATCTGGAGTAAAATTCTTCACCACACTTTCAAACATGGCAGGGCTGAAGGGCCTTCCAGTCTCAATGGTGTCTTTCTTCTTTACGATTGACCCCTGTGGCATGTCAAACTCCTTTATAAACTCCGCAAAGGCCGTCAAAGTTGGGTACCCAGCCTGAATAAACATAGGATGATACAAGTAAGAACAAATATCAAACTTGGAAACCACAACCTTACATGTGTCAACCTCTATGACATATAATAACTCAAAACCCTCTATAGTATACCTTAGGGATGTCTCGATTTCTTAATTCCTGCAAGAGCTGCACAAAAGGGGAGCAGGACAAGAGCGCCTGTACAGTAGCGTTGAGGAAACATAAATTCCCAGCATTGATCAAACCCCGAGGTAGCAAATCCTTAATCGTAGCAATGCTGCCATTGGCCTCTTTCTTGGCATCCTGTTTTGAAGGCGGAGTGATTTGCGACTCATTACAGACGCCATTCGAATGCGTGTCCTTTGAAATTACAGCCTCGCCTGCTAGGGGAGAGCTAGAAGATTGTTGTGGAAAACATCCACCGGTTTTCGACAGAGATAATGAAGATAAATTAAGACTTCCATCTTTAACTTCGCTCAAACCATTACTTAGAGGACTGTAATGGTTGGAACCATGAAGGCTCCCATTTTCTTTAGTAACTCCGCTAAGTCCCGGGAAGAGATCCTTCGGATGCGTTGAAGGATTGGTTTTCTTATCTAATTTAGCCGATGTGACAGGGGAAGCTGGCTTTTTCGCAGAAGCACCACCCGAAATTTCTCCTGGTACGGAAGGCAATGACCCAAATTGAAGCTCTTTCTTCTTTGCAGGTAATGGAGAAGTCCCGGATGGCTTTTTCTGCAATGTCCTGAGTTCGTCTTCCGTGAAAGACCCAAATACTATTACCTGTGCATCATGTAACAGGGATTCATAAATAGAAAGAAAAACAAAAGATAGAGTAGGCAAACAACAGGCATCATACTCGTGTCGCCATGGTTTGCAAATTGAGGTATCCATGTGAAGTGCGATTTCTCATCATTCCCAGAAGTCAAAACATTCATAAGAGCAATTCTCAGGAAACAAAGTGGAAAAGAGTCTACTTATCTATTGCAAAGCAAAACCCATATCCTTTCTATGGTTACTGATGCTAACTGTATCAGTCCAATTCACCCAACAACCAAAAACACAACCTAGTGAGCTCAAAAGTGAGCAATCAACATTAAATACATAATTGCAAAAACCTAAGAAAGCAATGAGAAAAACGGAAACGAAGGTCTATCTTTGACTGACAATTTCCCACATAATTTTATCAAAAAACACAACATCATACATATTTTTCATTAGAATCTACTGATAGTACTTCTGTATGATAAAACATTATATACATTGAGAAGATAATGGTCAAAATTTTCAATAAAAAAACAACTCTACTCTCTATTGCAAAGCAAACCCAGATCCTTTCTATAGTTACTGATGCTAAACTGTATCAATCCAGTTCACCCAACAACCAAAAAAAAAAAACCAAAAATCAAGGGAGCAAAAACAAAATTGCAAAAAAAATCCCCAAAAAACTCTACTCTCTACTGCAAAGCAAAACCCATATATGCTAAAGTGTGTCAATCCACTTCACCCAACAACCCAACGAACTGCAAATTGAGCAATCAACATCAATCAAAAACAAAATCGCAAAACAAACCCTAAAAAACCAATGCCGAAATCAAAAACAAACGGAAAAAAGTGTGAGAGATAGAACAATCACCTTAGAACTGTCCATATTGCGCAGAGACAACCAATTTCTCACCGAAATCAAACCTAGAGAAATCAAAACTCGAAGAAGACGAAGACGAAGAAGAAGTGGAGGGTATGTGAAACGAATCGAAGACTACAATCGGTTGATAGCCAGTAGGCGATACACAGGAAGGGTAAGATATTGCGATTGAAGAAGACATGAAAGGAGGAGATGGAAGAAGAAAGAAGGAAGAACAACAGAGCATTTAAAGGGAGAATTCTCTGTCTGATTCAATCTCCAATTCAATCTCAAATTCAAATCCAAATTCAACAAGGATAAGGAGTGTGTGTTGATGATCATCGACCGAGAAGAATCGCAGTGTAGAAGTTGTATAGAGAGAGAAAAGAGAGAGGGTGGCGAGTTTTAGGTTTTGCTAGGGATGAAGAAGGGTTCTTCTTGTTCTCGCCGAGATATTAAGGCCATGTTTGGATTTCGGTTTAATCAGAGAGATTTCGGGAAACAAAGTTTTGTTCGGATTGGGAGTCCTATTTCAATGAGGTTAGGACTCTTGAATTTGGACCTACCCTTTTTTGTTTTTTTTTTTTTTTTGGGTTGAGGAAACTCGGTTTTAGGAAAATAAATTTTGTTAATTAGTGGAGTAACTTATTTTTTTAATTGTATATTATGTTTATTTTAAATAAATTATCTACGAATAGGTCTTGCAGTTTTTTAGAGCGTTCCAGTTTTTAATTGTCACTTTTATGACATAGATGTGTTCGACAGTAGTGTTTGGGATAGCGTTTAGCATCTTGACCAAGTCAAAACTCTAATTGCATAAATATTAGCGTTCGATAAGCTAATGTTTTGAGAAGCTTTTAGAGTTTTAAGGAACGTTTTGTGAAACGCTAATAAAGTAAACGTTTAGCGTTTGGAGTAGCGTTTCATATTTTTTGGTCAAAAAATACCCTTTGTAAACTTTATCTTTTGGAAATTATTGGTACCCTTTTTTGTCAATTTACATTAATTTGCTAATTGAACCGCTAAATTTACCGAACACAATTCTCATTTGAACAGTCATCCGCCATCCGCTACTTAAACCGCTATCCGCTGCTTAAACCGCTATACGCTACATAAACCGATATCCGCTATCTAAAACGCTAATTTTGCCGAACAGGGCCATAGTTATTATTATATTTTAACTGTCTTTTATATGATAAGTATTGACTGTTAGATAATCCATGCACTGCACGAGTTTAAAACTAGTTGTATAAGAAATTATCAATCAAAGAATGATATTGGAGACTGTATCGACCAACTAAATGTCGATTAATATGGAACGGAGGGAGTATAGTATTACTCTATCAGTCTCTATTTATTGTTTATTTATTTAACTAACTTTTCCTGTTTATAATTATTTGTTATTTTATATTTTCAATATAACTTTTAGACATATGACTAGAAAAACTGGCATGAAATCCAAATCGAAAATTTGAACCTAGACTCGAGCCGGTGCCCAAATGGATGCCCGATCTTGACCCAAACATGAACAAAATTCGATCCGAAATTGATTTGAGTTGCATCTTGAAAAGTGACTCGATTAAGATCCACGTCCGAACGACCCTAAATGGACCCAAAATGCAATCTGAAAAGACTCTCCATCCAAACCGACCCGAATAAAAACTTATCCATAATCAGATCGAACCTCATCGAAACCAAACTTGATCCAAATCAAAATTGGTTGACCCAATGTCGGCCTAAACTGATCCAAACCCAAACAGATTCGCTCATTTGTCATGTCAAATTTTACATCCATATATACATTATTTGTCTCTCATAATTATATAATATTTACCGATTTAAATAACTTTATAGTTTTCTCCCTAATTTTATTGATTATCTTAATTTCCCACTATTCCCCCAAAGTGACAAATAAAAATTGATGGAGGGATTAGTAATAAACTATTGAAAATAACAAAGATCAAAACAAATGCTCTAAAATTCTGCTTTACGATAACGTATGAAGGGTCGAATGTAACCACTTTTGCCATTATTTTGCAATTTGAAAATTGTTTGCTACTTAGCACTCTATGGACATACGTACAATAATAACAACAAACCCCAATAGTCCCATTAACGCGTCTATATGAGGTCCGAGTGAGTTCAAATGAAGACAGTCTTCCCGTCTTCCGTGCATGAGGAGGTTGGTTCATTTTCACTCTACAGACGTATTGAAAATAATTAACCAAAATATTTTTAAAAAATTTTTTTAGGATTTAAAAACATTAAGAGTTATTTACCATGATATCCTAAATTATACGTTGGACTCATAGGGGCTTAATTTTTGCAGTGACATTTGTTAGCAGTCTACCACTGAATTAATATCAATCGGAATCGGTAGTTCTGTGATGTGGCGGCTAAGCAAGTCCATATACCTTTTGAATTTGGTTTAATCACACTTTCATTTTACATGGCATCAAACAAACAAAACCAAAAAAACCATTTCTAAAGCTTTAAATCATTGAGCTCAATCAATGTTAACTCAATGGGTCTTGCTCACAAATATCACCCCCCAAAAGTTGGGCCTTTATAAATTCAATGTAAAGTCCAAGATATTGTAGTAAACAACTATGAAAGATGAGGATTTAAAAATATAAAATTCCTTTTTAAAAATATATATTTGGACATAAAATTTAACTTGAATTATTTACGTAGGTTCAATTCGATTTGGATATATCCCAAACTAAAGGCAACCCACTAATATCCATAGTCAAGGCCCCTATCACTCGAAGTTAAACCCTACCATGAACAAAATATCTCGAAGAACAAAAGGCTTGGACCCTGTTCGACAACCAACTGTTCGTTGTTAACTTTTTGGATTAACTTTAACTGTTTGAGTTAGCTGATTGCAGGAATGGTATTTGGTAAAGTAGCTCTTTGTGAAAAGATACCTCAAAAAGATTGTTCAAGTAGCTTTTTGAAAGCTTATTGGGTCTAAAAACTAATATGAAAAGTTGTACCAAACACCTCAGCAACCTTTTTTACCAAGGCCAAAAGGCTAACAGTATCCATAAAGCTAAAAAAGTACCTTAAAAAATTAGTAACCAAACACCCCCTTGATCACTCATCACGCTTCTTGGAGTTGGTCGCACTGAGTTGTCAAACCATTGCTCTCACTCTCTTTCTCTCTCTCACACATAAAGATTTTTCATGGATTAAAGATCCAGGATCGACCAATTGTACATACATAAACCTTGTCCTTCTGAAGGCAAACTCTAGTTTTCCTAATTCTTAGAGAAACACATTCATATCCTGGGTGGCACTACACGATAAACTTCCAAAACATTTATCATTTTCGTTAATATAAATACCATCAGCAATTTTGTTACCTAGAGACCGAAAATCATGATCATATATTTACCATTGTTCAAACACAAACAGGAACATGGGCGCTGGCTAGGTTAGATAGCCTTTGCAGAAGCCAACGCGATCTCTAACTTGATGGAGACAACACAAGCATACAATAAATCCCTAGCTATAAGAGACGTTATGTATGCTACTTTCATAGCATACATTTATCACATTTGGAGGGAAAAGAACAACGTTGAATTGATAGGGAAACGGAGCCTCATTCTTATCATTCTAAACGTTATCCAGCAAATTATAAGACTCGAGGGTTTATGGGAGACGGAAAGGACTAGTAGATACACTAAGATCAAAAGCATTATGTGTAATTGAGAATTGGGAGCTTGGGTTGTTCTATAAAGGAATATTAATCATGTCTTCATATATACGTTGTACAAATTTAAAGTCATGAGTACACGCACGCACGCACTCACATACATGCGCGCATTCCAATGGTCATATACATCCTACTTCAAGAAATGCAATATTAATAGGATACTAAAAATTCGAAAACTATAAATACCCACTTTAAGCACAATACTATAGAAGCATGTACTCTCAAGAGTTATGTTAATAAACTCTATACTTAAAATATCAATATATGAGAAAGTACATGCTTAAAAAATCTATTCATGTGGCATGGTAGCACGGGCTCGCTAAAGTTCATAATAAATTTCCAAAAAAAAAAAAATCGGGGTGCATTTCTATTATAGGCAACATTATCTATTTATTCATTTATTGATAGAAAATGGAGAAATTAATATTAATTACGATAAATCAAACAGGAGTCCACCAGTACGAGCTCCTGAAAAAACTGGGGTACATTTCTATTATAGGAAACATTTATTCGACAATGCTCCTGAAAAAGATGGGGTATGTTTCTATTATAGGAAACATTTATTCGACAATGCGGAAGTCAAGAATAGATTGTCTAAAAATATAGGAAATTGCCATTGGAGTGTTGATGAGGTGTGGAAATGATGTTCATTTTACTAACTATTGTTTTTGAAAGAAGCAAGATAGTTGATGTTTACAAGTGATCTCCTAGACCAAATGTGTATTTAGTTGTAATAATCATTCCTTAATTACTAAGAATGGTTTCAATGAATTCAAATCCTTCAAGTTTTTGAAGATCAATATTGACAAGTATCAATTTTTTTTATTAGGTAAGCAATTATGATTATTCAATATATAGGGCACTAAATATGCATAGTTAAAATCGAGTTACATTAAGCTTAACTAAACCATAAATATATATTTTCTATCCCTATCAAATTTACGAATAAAATGAAAATTGAATAGTAGACTCGGGTGTAAAATGTTTTTATGCACCGATGGACCGCTCATGTTTAGCGCAATCCCTTTTTTATGAGTATTTTCTAGATTAATTAGTTTATTAGCATTTTTGTATTATAACTTTGCGAGCATTAATTAATGATTTTGTTAGTGAACATTTTGCAAGGTTATTTATGAGCATTTTTTTTATCGTAATTTACGAGTAATTTTCTGTTATCATGTTATGAACACATGCCCTTGAATGAATGCCTTTTTAATTGTTGTTGATTCCAAGTAGTTTTTCTTTCTAGTTGTCAAAATGGTTGTTTTTGGTATTTTGAAAGGTTTCCTGGATTAGTCGGAATCAATCCCTTCATGTACTCTCATGCATGTAGGGAAAGTTGTCCACATCTGATCTCTTAAGACCTTGCGTTAGTAGGATCATGCTAGAGTTTGTTAATTGTTGTTGCTGTGCACTCGAAGTTTTTATATTTTATTTTTAATGAGCATTTTGATTTTGTTCAAATGTTATTTAGTTTTCATACAACAATAGTGAAAACCTTGTGGTCCTTGTGGCTTGTAGTAATTAAGGATTTACTTTGTCTAATTATGCAATTTATGAGATGCATCTGGAATATGTGCTTCAAATATTACGATTGTTCACCCACATATGTTAGGTTGTTCACTCTTACTATTATAATTGTTAACTCTTGTTATTATAATTGTTCACTCACAAATATCTGAGGCACATGCTTCGAGTGCATGCAATATATATTGGTCTAATTACTCCTTGTTGAATCAAATAGGATTGTAAATAACTAATCATGGAAACCAGGAAGAAGGATTGCAAAGATCCACTTCTCAGACATGGGAAAGTTGATGAGGGTTCAATTAGGGTTGTCTTGCTCAGCAGTTGTATAGCAGTTTTAGGCTCTTATGCCTTCGGCACCTGTGTAAGACTCTGTTCTTTTGGAGTGTATGATAAATTTTACGTACCTTACTTACTCATCCACTTTCTTACATTGCAAAAGTTTACTACAATTTACATCTCGAAATTTCTACTCAGATAGGGTTTACTGCACCGAATCAAGAAGCTATTATGAGAGATCTTCACCTTTCCGTAGCCGAGGTAGGTCTCCCTAATATATACATGGTTAAATTGTGGGTTAAGGTTGAAATGACTGCTCATATCTACAGGACGTGCCTTTCTTTTGAGAAACCCATCTTTTGAGAGCTCGATCCAAAAATGAGCACTACATGACTTGGAACCATCGCATGATGGGAAATTTTCACTGGGTGGCCACTGAGCAGGACGAATCACATTAGAAGAAATCGTAGTGATTTGTCCGTCGTCATTCCTTAAATTTGCTCCCGATAATGTCCGCGAATTAGGAGGGTCAGAGCGTGTTACAAAAACAAAAATGTGTAGTTCATTACTTGACAACTACGATGATTTGTATATTTTTTTGTGAATAACTATTTACTGGGAACATCCTTAAGGTTTTCTTGGGCAACATGTGAGCGAAAACAAAGCATGCTAAAAGTACTCTTAAGGATTTGTGGGTCAACCGTTAGAGTATAAAATTATCATTGGGTATACAATCATCATCTTATATTTTTTTGTTGAGATGATTTTGCGTGGTCTCTGAGCCATACTGAGTAAGGTTAAGGGAGTTTCCAAATTGCATTTGCGCGACGTATTAAACCATCAACTTAAGCTTTTGGTTGAGAGAGGATTTCACAGTTGTCAATCCATTGTCTGCTAGGGTGAACAGAAGGGGTCAGGGTGTTACAGAAATAAAAATTTAGTTTGTGTATTCAATAATTACTCATATTTCTTTATTTTTGATGAATAACTTATCATTTTCTTTACACAGTTTTCGTTATTCGGTTCAATCCTAACAGTAGGAGCAACTCTGGGTGCAATCACAAGTGGACGTCTCACAGATTTTCTGGGTCGAAAAGGGGTAACATAACATAACATAACATCTTAATTATTAATTTCCTCATCCTCATAGTTTAATTAGCTTCCTTATAACATTTGAAGTTATTGATTTTAAAGAGGAATTAATCTAATGTATGCATGAACATGCAAAACAATAATAGTGAGTAGAATACAATATCAGTTCATGTTGATGGGATTATTATTATGTTCATACAAGCTGTAGGCAATGCGATTCTCCAGCCTTATGAGTCTTGTTGGATGGATTGCAATATATTTTTCAAAGGTGAGCTTTTCTACCAATCTTTTCCGATCCATATATAGACATGTATGCACATGCATGCATAATATACGCAAGTGCGTGTACACACATATATACATACACGTACATACAAACACACACACGCACATATACACACATGCGTGTGTATGCACTCACACACACGCTTACATGCATGGGTGCGTGCATGCATATATACATATATATACAGGCACGCACGCATACACATGCACATACATGCATATATATCCACACATGCGCGCGTATGCACTCACACACACATACATATATACATACATGCATGCATGCATATATATACTCACACACGCACATATATTATACACACACACCTTAGGTTAAGTGTAACTATAAAACTACACATATATATTGTTTGCAATTTAACTTGCGTACGTACCTTCATATTTACTGTAAATTAAATAATACCGAATTAAAACAGATAGATGGGGTATGAAAATCGTGTTTTGGCTAGGAATTGGTACGTACAACTTTATTTAGCTACAAAAGTGGGGTATAGATAACTTTATAATTACGCTTAATCTCAACTGATAATCCGACATATATGTAAAAAGATACATATGTTTTTCACTCTACATCCTAACTCTTGTTGATGTACATGTCATTTGAAAAAAAGGGCCCTATTTCACTTGATGGTGGCAGGTTTTTCACTGGCTGGGGCATTGGCGTCTTCTCTTACGTGGTTTGTTCTTCTTTAACACAAACTTATAATCTAATTTATGATCCAATAAAAGATAATAGGACAATGATACATGTCTTGACTCGAAATAGTTAATAACATATGTTAGATTGATGAAGGGTTAAATGTGCACGTATGTAGGTGCCTATCTACATATCAGAGATTTCACCAGCCAGCATTCGCGGCGGGTTAACAACTTTAAACCAGGTAAATTCAAAACATGTACATATAATTCGTCCAACAAAACTGTTATAGAATTAGCCTATCGATCTATGCATAATGATGTATGTTGAAATAAGGTTATCTACCTCTGGATCTCTTTGAATCTCGTGAAAGCATAACCTATGTGTAGAGAGTTGTTTTTGCATGTTATTGCTGCAAACCTTAATGATTAAACCTTTAAGAGTTTGTTTAAATTACTTGAGATAAGGTTGTATAACTGTATTTCCCCCCCACCTCCCGAAAAGGGCAGCCCGTATAGGGAGTTGTTATTGCTGCAAACCTTAATAATTCAAACTTTCACGATCGTTTAAGCTACTTGTTTTTGGTTATTCAACCCTGCAAGTTACTTGTCTAACAAGACTCCATTTGGATTTCAACATTAAGCTCTACTTTCTTTTGAGTATATTTTCGCTTTCGAAGCTCTAAGGATGGAATCTGCCTCGATAAGAGTAATTCAGACTTAAGATCAATGCACTTAGAATCATATTCAACCATCTTATCACTATTCAAACCTAAATTGTTTACGTTAATTATTAGGCTATCGAAAGTGGAAGTAGATTTGGACAATATCGGCAATGCTCGCCCCATCTGAGCATAAAAAACATCACAAATGACTGCTTCAAGGATTGATGTTTGACCCCACAAATCACCACTAACCCTTTCAACATGTTATGTACTCGCTCACATGTTGCGTAGGAAAACTTTCAATTCGGTCATCATCTTGAGACTACTACATCCCAACACGCTTAACTAGGTACGTAGTTCTCAAAAGAAGAACTTCTTAAAAGGAATGGTGCACCTTGGTGATATAAGTAATTGTTTCAATCCTTTTAAGCCACGCTTTTACCATATCCCATATGTTACGATCACCTCACTTAAGCACACAACATCCTTGTTATGCCTCAATACCGACCGACACACACCCTCTTGACCTATGATCCAATCTGGAATTATTGCCTCGCTAAGTGACTGCCTACGGATCTCTCATCCACTAGCTCAACTTATGGTCGTGGGTCCTTTCAGCATGCTTCGTCCTCACTCACATGTTGCAACTACTCCCAGTCCAACACACTTAACTGTGGAGTTCTCAAGAGACGAGTTTCCTAAAAGAAATGCACACCTTGGTGATATAAGTAATCGTTTCAATCCTTTTAAGTCACACTTTCATCATATCTAAAGAGTTACAATATCATTGTCATATGTCATCATTGCTATATCATTTAACATGCTCCTTGCAGTCCCAATCACCTCTTGCCTGAGTTGCAATAGGTCCACGTACCTCCTATCCCCACCGTCCAAGATTCAAATCCTAGGCGAAACATTTCTTCCTTACCTATTCGGAGAATGCTCTACATAGGAGTCGAGCCCAACTTTGGGCCATTGACATCCCTGTTTCCCATTCGCTACAGACCTGTTGGGTTTGTTATACCTTTGAGATAAGGGTCCAATGAATTGAACCGTTTACCTTTGTTTAAAAAAATGCTCCTTGTAGTTGTGCCTTATGATACATACATAAACAATTCTATTTATTTTCCTATTGTTGTTAGTGGTTTTTTTTTTTTGATAAATGATGCATGTTAATTACTTTTTGGTTGCAGCTCTTGATTGTTCTTGGGATATCATTCACCATGCTACTAGGTGTAGTAGTTTCATGGAGGGGGTTAGCTATTCATGGTACAAACATACTTCATCTTTCACATTTGTGCATGTATTCAACATGACTTTATATTTCATTTTTCTCATTTTCTTTCTATCTTTTTTTCCCCTTTGTATCTTATGAAGGATTTTGTCCATGTGCAATAATGCTACTTGGGCTTCTCTTCATTCCTGAGTCTCCAAGATGGCTTGTAAATACCCAAACCTTAATTTCTTAACTACGAAAATTTTGCATATATCCCCTTCAAATTTATGACATTTATAAATTCAATCTTGATTATTTTAAATTAAGATTTACCCATGCCACTCTAAGATCTTGAACCAATTTCATGTAGCTACTTTTTCAGTGAATGTGTGATTTGTGATGAAATTTGTTTACTTAAATGACGATAATTTTAACAAACAAATTTCATCAAATATCATACATTCATCGGCCAAGTTGCTAAATTCACCATAAAAGTAGTTAAACGAAACTAGTTCAAAAGCTTAGGGTGTGTAAATATTAATTAAGAAATGACAGGGTTGGATTTATAAAGTGTCATTCACATGAAGGGGGCGTATATAGATTTTCCTATTAGTTACACTCTCATTTCTATTTTATCTGTCACTTAATAAATATTTTATAGTCTTCAATGTCATTTGATTGACAAGTTCTCACATAATATTTTGTAAAAAATTTACAATATTAACCTCTTACGATAATATTTTTCTTTACAAAGCTCATAATAGTATTTTCGTATATATACTAGAACATTGTATGTGTTGAGTAATTAATTATCAGAATTTTCAAAGATTGATGAAATGCATAGATCTAGGTGACAGATAAAATAGAAATGAGAGAGTATCGGTTTCTTATTTTATCCTAATAAGTAGTTTTTATATATTCTTGTGTTTGCAGGCAAGTGTTGGAAAATTAGATGACCTTGAACGTTCCTTGAGAAGACTTCGTGGAGGCAATGCTGACATCTCAGTTGAAATTGCCCAAATTCAAGTGCATACTCTCAACTCAAATTCACACTCGGATTATGACCGTACCTGGATTTTTCTAGGTCGAACTAAATCGAAAATTATAGGGTTATCAAAAATTGTCCAACCCGAAAATCACTATAAAAATATGTGTATTACCAACCACTTTTTTCCAACTATTTTAAATTGGTTGGAAAAAAGTGGTTGGTAATACACATATTTTTAGTAGTGAATCTGATTTAGTTCGACCTGGAAAAATCCTAATAATTTCTCGTCTAAATTTTGACTTTGACTGATTTGATCGAAAATTCGGACACAATATTGACCGAACCCAATACTGACATGAATTCAGGCTTGTCCTAAGTGTCCAAAATGGAAAAAGTGGGTATCGAACATCAACTTTTAGTTTGATATCCTATTCCTCCGGACTCGAAATGATCCGAACCTAAATTTTTTACCGCCCTAAAAATGTACAAAAGTTGATGTTCGATTAATGTCTTGGAGTAGGCCCTTAATTACATAGCTAATTAATTAACCAGCTTAATTAATTATTGTACATTTTTGTATCAGGAAAGCTTAGAGCAAACACAACATATGCCTCAAGCTGGGGTTCTGGACTTGTTTCAAAGAAGATACTTGCGTTCTGTAATTGTAAGAGTTTACATAAGAAACCAAGTAATTAATTATTTGTTCATCTAGTTACAGGCCCCGTTTAACATAGTTTTTTTGGAGTAAAAAGAGCTTTTCGAGGCTAATTAGTATTTTTGACCAGTCAAAACAGTTAATATAGTGTTTGATAAATAGCTTTTTGAGTTAGCAGTTTGGACTCAAAATTTAAAACTATTTTTCAAAAAACAAATCCAAATAGGTTTTTAACAATGTCTGTTTCTGAAACAATTAATTTTACCAAACGATGTTACTATAAACAGCTAATCCAAACAACTAATTAAGTCAAGCAGTTAACTGCTGAAAGATAATAGAAACCGCTTATAATTCAAACAGTTGATTGCCAAACAGGGCCATAGTTGATCTTGGTTCGTATTTGACCATGCATGGTACGTACGTGTTGCAAGCAGGTAGTTGTTGGCCTCATGACTTTTCAACAATTTAGTGGAATAAATGGAGTTGGATTTTATGCAAGCCGTATTTTTCTTGAAGCAGGTATTTCAAACATTATGTGATCTTTTTTTCGTCGAGAGAATTTTAGGTTTTTTTGCATAATTACGGTTGCCACTTGGCTACTACTTCTTTGGTTTACGGTTGAATGACCTAGTAGTTATCTTACTTTCGCAAACATGCATCTAGGGTTTAGGGTTTAGAATGTATGGCTAGGGTTTACGGTTTTAGGGTTTAAGTTTAGGACATAATAGTTATCTTGCTTCTACAAATGTACATTTAGGCTAGGGTTTTAAGGTTAGGGTTTAGGGTTTTAGGGTTTTAAGGTTTAGGGTTTTGTGTTTTGCAAGAGGAAAGCAACATACATATATAATAATGCTCAATTTCAGGTAACTCTTCTCCAAAGCTTGGGGTGGCACTCTATGCATTCATCCAGGTTCCTATATTTTACAATTCACATTGCATAAATTATTTTGTATACAACACATTTAGATTGCAAGGTTGATTTTGGAATTATGATCACTTGCAGATTCCTGTAAACATGATGACTACAGCTCTGATTGATAGAACTGGGAGAAAACCTCTAATACTTGTCAGTCTCTTACATTTCACAATTAGTTTGAGAATTAATTTGGCTATATATAAACACTACTAAAAATCTGTGTATCACCAATCACTTTTTTTCAACCAAATTAAAATGGTTGAAAAAACAAGTCATTTTAATTAGCAACCATTAATTCATTTTTTTAAAATTTTCCAACTATTTTTCAAATTTTATGTGGGAAAAATGGTTGGAAATTCCAACCGGTCACTTTCGCTAAAATGGTGAGCAATTTTTCCTATCATACATTTTCCTACTGTTTGAAAATGATTGGAAAAACGGTCAAATTGCCAACCATTTTCCCACTTAAAAGTAGAAAAATATGAAATAATTGCTAAAATGATTGGTTTTTTCCAACCATTTTAGATTGATTGAAAAAGCGGTTGGTAATACACATATTTTTAGTAGTGAAAGCCTTATATAGCCAACACATTTACTCAATTAATCAATCACATTTTTGTTTCAGTTTGCAACTTCAGGATGTACCTTGGCTAGCCTTCTTACAGGAATGTGCTTCTACCTTAAAGTAAGTGATAGATCGACCAAAAACAATATATAATTTATGCACCTAGAGTTTATATTCTAAGATATCTGCAAGTGAACAATCACACATTTGAAAGTAACCAATCTGATAAAAACAATTACACTACTATTTGAAGCACAAACTCAAAGAGCACATAATAAGTTGCACAATATATGTGAAACCATCTCAACCAAAAGCTGAAGCTGATGGTTGAAGTTTCAAGAATGATTTTACACTCTAACACGCCCCCTCACACAAATGCTGCAAAGACCCTCTTTACCTTGCGCAAATGAATACGGGGGGCTGAGATTAATTTGAACCTGAGACCCCTTGCTCAGGTCTGACTCCGATACCATGTGGAACCATGCATCTCAACCAAAAACTTAAGTTGATAGTTAACGGTTCAATAATAGTTTTAACTCTAACATCTATTTTATATACCTAAAATTTATACTCCATAATATTTGCAAGTGGCCTGACCTGAGTGACTCATCCAACCTAGCTAATTCGATCCAAACCTGAAAATTCCAAAAACAATTGACCCGATCGAAAACAACCCTACCCAAAGCTAACTTAAGTTTATCATAGAAATCTAAATAGGTTGATTGTCACCATTTTGTTCTTGCTTCATAATTAATTGGGAGATTAAGTTTGATCTAAATGTTGCTTGTCTCTAATTATGTCATCCTTTAAATGGAATCCAACTAAAGCTACCAAATTTTTGTTTAGGGGCATGGAATATTGGTAGAATTGGTTCCATCTCTTGTGATATTTGGACTAGTGGTAACACTTTTCTTCTCCTTGCATTGCTTATTAATTTGGAGTTTTGCCCCAAATAATCCTTATTTTTGGGTCGTTGATTGAATAATCCAAATTGACTTTTTGACCACTAATGATCTAATATTTTAATCTATTTTTTATCACTAAACTTTTTATCCATTTCAGACACCAAATTTTGGACTTCTCATTGCTAAGAATATAAATAAAAAGTTCACTGATTGAAAATAAGCTAAAAGTTTTATCACTAAATGTTGGGTTTTTTGCATTTTGGACCCCAGACTTTAGGGGTATTTATATTTTGAACCCTTGGTTTTCAACATTAAATTTTTAGACCCTAAAATTTATAGGCTGAATAAAAAAGGACCTTAAAGTTTGTGGGCTGAAGAAAAAGGCCCATGTCTCATTTTTTTTGTTTTCTTCCCATGTTTGAATTTTATCTCCCGATTAACGTCAAACTTTAGAACTATGGTTAAAGCTGATGTTGAAGCTATAATACACCTCTCTTATTCATGTCGGGGCTACTTAAACCCTTGAGTACATGGTTTTAAGTAACTCCAACATGAATAAGAGAGGTTTATTATAACTTTAATATCAGTTTTAACCCCAATTTTGAAGTTTGATGCCAATCGGGAGAGAAATTCATACATGGAAAGAAAAAGAAAAATGGGAAATGAGCTTTTTTTTCAGCTCGCAAACTTTAGGATCCTTTTTTTTCATACTACAAACTTTAAGGTCCAAAAAGTTAACGTTGAAAACCAAAGGTTCAGAATATAAATACCCCTAAAATTCAGGGTCCAAAATGCAAAAAACTCGGACAAAAAGTCAGTTTGAATTATTTGAAGCCAGAAAACTATTAATTTGTTCATATTTGTCTCATCACCTCTTATTAATCCGATCCCCTCTTTTTTAGCTCTACATATCTTCATTTTCTTCTGGATTTGGAGCAATTCCTTGGGTCACAATGTCAGAGGTACATTTTTTTTTACCTCGGGTAAACAAATTACATCAAGAACTTAGGGGATCCTTCTATCAAGGCATCTCCCTACGTTATTTGCATGAATAATAAAAGAAAAGGTCGCCGTAGGGCTACAAAACCAAAGACCGCCAGTGTCTAAAGAATGACCATGATTAGCCATCCAATCTGCCGCTGAGTTTGTTTCTCGGTAGATGTGGCAAATAGTAGAATCTTCCAACTGCCTGATTAAGTTTTTGATATCTCTAACACTTAATTTTAACTAATTACCAGAAATTTACCATACTAATTTTACCACCTTTAATTACTTGGTAGATATTTCCACTTCATATCAAAGGGGTTGCTGGAAGTATAGTGAATGTGATGCACTGGGTTCTTGCATGGCTGCTATCATATACTTTCAATTTCATGTTTATGTGGAGCCCTGCTGGTAAGTAAATTTCTCAATAAGATTTTTGTGAATTAATTGTATAGTAATTATACATGTTGGTTATTGTTATTTTCTTTTTCATAAAAATCTTGGTATTTTCCCTCATAAATCCATTTAAAAGCAAAATGATAATAAGCGTTTTAATTCAAGATGGTTAATGACCATCTTGATCGAGTTTCATCAAAAGTATTCAAAAAAACAAATATAAGCATACAATCATTACGACTTATAAACTATATATACGAAAATGATAAACGTCTTTAAACGAAATATAAGCATGCAGTCATTACAACTCAAAAAATTAAATTATTATAAATGTATGTTTCATTATTTGAAGATTATTACGACTTATAAACTATATACAAATAATTATTTATTTATATTATAATTTCATAATTATAAAGTACATTATGCATAAAATATGCATTCTATTCCATGATTGATAAAATTAGGCTATCATTTATAATTGTTGACCTTGCTAATAGGTGCTATATGCATATAGTTGATAAATGTACTCCCTCTGTTCCATATTAATTGTCGTCTTTGAAAATTGTGTAGTCAAATTTCAAAAATTTTACCATAAATTTCTCAATATATACAATGAGTTTCTGTATAAAATTACCATTATTAGATTCATAACAAAAATTACTATTAATATGACATATTATCTAAGAAATTATCAATCAAAGAGTGATATTGAAGACCATGAAAATCAAAATTATGACAATATGGAATGGAGGGAGTATATAATTACTAGAGAAAATATTATTAAGAATTATAAAAATATAAATTATGGACATGATTCAAGATGATAATTAATCAGTTTTATTTAAATTGTCAATAAATCAATTGTCTCAGACAAAAAGCAATAAAAAAAAATAATATGGTAAATTTTGTCAGGTACATTTTTCATATATGCAGCATTCAATGCTTCTGCAGTAATTTTTATCATAATGTTGATGCCTGAGACTAAAGGCAAGTCCTTGGAAGAGATACAAGCTTCAATGAACAGAAGATAGACATACTCTAGTTTATATATATAGTTTTTGCTAATTAATTAATTACAAAAATGTAAACATCAAATAAATTTTAGTTTACAGTTATTGATGATTTATGTGATCATAATTAAAGAAGCAAATCTATAATTATGTGTGTGTAGGGAGGTCGAGTTCTGATTCAATGAGTCGAATAATCTCATGCTTATGTGAAAGTTACGTTTTTCCTTGCTGTTATTGATCTATATTTCCCGAGGGTCCTTAGCATAAAAAAAATGACGAAAGTAAATCTAAGCTAGTTTTCCTTCAAGTCAAGCTCATGTCGCTTTTGAAGCCTCAAATTGATTATTTTTGAAAGCAAAGGGATATCTTGGTCTTTTCATAAGGGTCGGGATTGGGGTTGGGTTCGGGGTCGGGTTCGTGGAGGATCAAGGAAGAAAACTGCAGAAACTGAGTCCAAGGAGCCAAGAAAAAAAAGGCCCTCCTCCAACCTTCCTCTTCTTTATCCATTAATGCTGGTGATTGGCGAAGTTTATTGGGTATCTCCTTGGCTTGTCGGTGGTTCTCCTTTAAGCATCCATGGAAGGCTTGAGTTCAAGGTAGTGAGTAATCTTTATTCTTATTCATATCTTCTTTGTTCTTATTGTTTTTGTTGTTGACGCATCAAAACCCTAGAAATTGGTGTTGTTTTTTAGTTCTAATGTTGGGTTTCCTTAAACCCTAGTTTAATTGTTAATCCTTGGGCTTGAATCTTGTTGTTTTTTCTATTCGAATAGGGATCAATTGTGTAAGTTGATCGTATATTTTTCAAAAGGATTTATGCAAAGAAATGTCATCCAAATGTCATATTTGAAATCTTAAACCAGAAATTTAGATAATAATATAGGGAACAAATTGTATAAGAAATGACTTACTGTGAGTATATGAGAATCAATGATGTGAGTCATAGATCTTTAATCAAATGTCTAATATTAAAACCATGGGGACATGTATATAAACATTGTGGACATGTGCGGAGACATTGTATAAATGATGTAGGCAGTGTTTGGATAAGGGATAAGACAATGTGGACATAAAAATACATTTTGTGGACATATTGATAAACAATGTGGACATGGTTTAGAAAAGTGTTTCTCATTTTCTCACTATAAGCGACTTCTCATATGATCCATTTTCAATAACATATAGGGCTACATCACTTCATTTTAGATTGGTTTTAATTGATGAGTTTGTGTTTTAGTTTAGCAACTCTGAATTTGCGAGGTTAAAATCTCTGGTCAAGTGAAAATTCAGTATAACTATGTCACGTCTCAAAAAAATGATAAGGCCTCGGCAACAAGATAACCACCTAATTGTGTTTTTAGTCATATCATCCGATGAGTCGAGTCCTAATAACTCAAGGATTTGTGACTACTGACAAATAACACACTAAAGTTAGAAATATTCATGTCATAAGTTCGAGATATTCTATTAAACAATCCTCAAATTAAGGCCCTGTTCTTTTCTGCGGTTGGCAAACTGCGGTACCACAGCTCACCGCAGTTTGCCACAACTCATCGCAGTTTGCCACAAATCATTACTTTTCTCTCTCCTCACTCTTCTCTCTCTTCACTTTTCTCCTCTACTTTTTACATTCTCTCTCCTCATCTACCCCACATACCAATAACTTACCACAATTCCACCACACCCCACCACAATTCCACCATACCCCACCACACCACACCGCAAAATACCGCAGAAAAGAACAGGGCTGCGAATTTTAAAATCTAATAACCCTAAAACATAGATAAGTACAATAACAATAACAATGAATGCGATCGATTTTCATTGCATATGCAATTTACTAGTTTAGTGTCTAGAATATACAAATGTAAGCATATATACATGAGGGTATTTACAGGTATATATCATTATACTCTACAATATATTTACAGACATTTCCCCCTTTTCAAAAATATGTACATAAATTTTGTTTGAGGCATTTGTGAATACCTAGCTTAGCTATGCAAACAAGGAACCTTCCATTACAAGCACTGCTTTGCCTTGGATGTATACAAGTTGTTTTTCTTCATCAACATGCAACTCTAAAGTTCCACCTCTTGGAGATGCCTATCATATGATATGAACAAATAAATGTTACACTACATTCCTTAATGTCTTAACATTTGTTACTTTTGACGTTAACTTTTTATGGTCTTCGATATAGAATATTTTGACTGTCATTTTTCTAAGAATTTTTTTCGTGGTGTCGTGTTATTTGTTGATGCTCCTTGTGGGCCTCCTTTCAAGGTCGTGGTTCACTCCTAAACCTAGCAAAACTGACCTAGGAGCCGAAACTCGAACCTGAACCCGAATCAACACTTGAATAGATCGGATGACGACCCAATCTTGACTCGGAAGAAAAGTCGCGACCCTAAACCGATCATAATCGCAACCCGAAAGTGACCAAATTAAAATCCACGCTTTAATGACCCTAAATTGAATCTCGACTGTACTTGAAAGAACCTCACCTCAACCGATCGATATGAAACCCAAGTCAACCAAACCCAAACCTCACCTGATTCACCCTGGCCCGACTAGAAATTAGTTGGCCTGATGTGAACCAAAATTGATCTTTACCTACACTGAACCTGAACCAATTCACCTGTTTGCTAGGTCTATTTACTCCTCTATATGAGGTTTCGGCCTCATGGACTTGGTGATTTACTTACTGCTAACACAAAATATCTCAATTGTTCATACTATAATATTCTCATCCAAGGAAATTGTTCATACTACCATCATCCGATACCATCAAAGTTTGTATTATTCTGATTCAAATTTCCGGTTAAATATATGGTAAAAAAATATGCATATATGGATGAAGATAGATAACATTACCATATAAGCCCTGAGATTTGGTTTGCCAAGCTTTTTGCCCCAATAAGGTGCTAGACCACAGTGCACACTTCCACACACAGGATCCTACACACATGCATGCATGCATACGTAAAATCTTATTAACCATGCAATGAATAATGCATGCATAAGTTACAAATATATATACGACCATATAATATATATGCCAAGAGCAAACATATTATATAGTTTAGGAGCAAAAATATGAAGACAACAACAACAACAACCTCCCAGATGACACGTTTGAGCGCGTTCTGGGGATCCTAATGTAAGCAGCCTTACCCCCATGAACAAAAGTTCATTAAGAGACTGATTTCGACGGGTCTGAAGCAAAAACAAGAGCAAAAATATGAAGAATATAATATATATTTACCTCGTCCATTCCTAAATTTGGACAAAAGAAGCGACTGTAAAAATCAAATCCAGAATTTTCAGGGGCTCGACCAGTTACAATAACTCCTCTTCCTTTCCATTTTCGAATTTCTTCAATACAAGGTTGTAATTCAGCTACAATCTCTCCACTTGAATATTTTATCTGTCCCAAGCAACATAATGATATACAATAAGTGGAATTTATTAGGTGCAATGGAATTTATTAGGTGCAACTGAAGCATGTGCTCAAGATATTACGATTGTTCACCCATATATATTAGACTATTTACTCTTATTATTATAATTATTTCACTTTTATTACTATAATTGTTCACTCGCAAATATCTAGAGTACATGCTCTAGGTGCATGTAATATATATTTATTAGATGCTCCTCGGAGCATTTGCTCCAAATATTACGATTGTTCACCCACAAATACTAAGTTGTTTACTTTTATATTATTATTGTTCACTCTTATTATTATGACTGTTCCCTTGTAAATATGTGGAGCACATACTCTAGGTGCATGCAATATGTTTTGCATAAATTCAGGCGTCTGAATTTTGTGTCCAATTGTTATCAAATTCGGGTTCGAACATATTCAAGCAAACTCGGACAATGTTTGAACTCGAACGCGAATGTTTGGACAATGTCTAACAAATTCCGACATTCAATCAAATTGGTCAACTCTTTCAATTATGGTTCAAATCATCAGAATCAAGATTCGGATAATCTGGGTCTGGATTTAGACATAACAAAGCGTCCAAATTTGAAATCTAAACGAGCTTGAGTTCAGGGGTTTTGTTCAAATGCTCTGAATCGAACCAAACCCGAATTTTTTCCACCACTACTCTCCGACTTGTTAAGTTTGCATGTGATTGACCTTGCCATAGGGGCCACCGAACAGACTTTTTACTCGATCTGGCTCTAACACCATGTGGAACCATCTCAAGCAAAAGCTCAAGTTAATGGTTGAAGGTCCAAGAATAGCTTTATATTCTAACAGACATGTCAAATTTACCCAATCTAAAACAATAAAACCTCAACAAAAAAATGTAGCAAAGGTGGAGATGATAGAGAGCATATATATACATACAATCAACTCATCCTCATATTCCATCTTGACCATGTCAATAGGAGGTTTGCCACAGTTTGTGAATGTAGATGCCAACTCCATATGATGATCATCACCACATCTTGAAACCGGAATCAATGGAAAACTCAGACGAATGCCGAGACATGATGACCCTTCTTCTTGTTTTTCCGCAAACAGAACTTTGCCGGATTTTATGTGAAGCTCGATTTTGCTCCCCTTGACAAAACCCTTGCTGAAAAGAATGTAGGCTGAAGCTATGGTTCCATGCCCACAAATGTTCAACTGCATGACACTATGTTAAGTTCAGAGTTATATGTTTAGGGCATGTAAAGTTCAGTGGTAAATGGTATGTATGTATGTATGGTAAATGTTATTTTCGGTAAGTTTTTATCATTACCCTTTTTTTTTTTGATAACTAGGGTTTAACCTATTTTATTAATCGATAGAAAAAGTGGGTGATGATAAAAACTTACCGACAACTGCATGACACTATGTTAAGTTCAGAGTTATATGTTTGGGGCATGTAAAGTTCAACGATAAATGTTATGTATGGTAAATGTTGTTTTCAACAAGTTTTGGTAAGTTTTTATCATCACCCACTTAACGTACAACTTTACAGGTTGTATTAATTGTAGTGTGCATGGCATAGGGCTGGCAAAAATGTGGGTCCGAGTAATTCTGGGGTTTGACAAATCGAACATGGGCGAAAACTTAATGTCCGATATCTTGTTTTTTTGGGTCGAACAAGCATGAATTCAGGTCTCGGTCGTGTTCGGACAATAGGAATTTGAAAAAAATTGTATTTGAGTTTCCTAGTGCCATGGTATAACAAGAAATATAGAGCTTGTTTTAAATGGAATTTGAGGGACATCTACTTTGTAATGTTGTATTAATTAGCGGTAGCAGCAATAGCAACAATAACCAGCCAAGTATAGTCCTGTTAATGTGAGATATGAGGATCCAGACATAGGCAGACAATATTTTGTTCAATGTATGAGAATGCATGAAAAACTTGGATATTATTTAAAAATAACACTTTTCCCAAAACTGTCAAAGCTTACCTTTTTTTTACCAAAATTTAAGGATGCATTTGGTTCTTTCTTAGAGAAATGTTTTTAGAAAAGTTTTTCCTGAGAACTTTTTCTAGGAAAAGAATACATTATGATGCCTGGTTTATATCTAAAGACATGAGAAAGTTTGTCGGAAATTTTATTTAAAATGTCCAAACTTACCCCTACTTATCAAACTTATGAAATAGATTTTAGGGGTATGTTGAGAAAATATGCTATAATACTTTTTTTTCGTGCAAAAAAAAAATCCTAGCCCTTCCAATGAAAAAGTGTTTCCCATCGACAATGAAAAAATATTAGACCTCACTCGGGAGTTTCTCCATCTTCATTTTGCGATCAAATACAGAGAAGTTCGGTTTCCAAATTGACCAACTTTCCGAGGAAACATTCCCAGTCAAACACTCATTAACTTTTACCATACCATCCATTTATCGACGAATTTTACGTGCGAACAAAGAATCAAAACTCTGGGAAAATGTACCTCTACAGCTGGGGCAAACCATCTGAGTCGAAATTTTGGTATCACCATTTCATCATCATGATCATGATCATGATCATGATCATGATCATGAGATGGTTGCATTGATGTTGAATCATCATCAATGATCTTTGTCAAGAAACATGTTGCAGAAAGATGGAATTCTTGGGCAACAGATTGCATCCATTCCTCTTTTTTCTCTTCTTCAAGCAAACATACTGCTGCTGGGTTTCCTCTAAATGCCAACTCAGCAAATGCATCCACCTGTTAATTAATCAAATTACATGCATAATTATAATTAAAGAGATTAATTAAGATTAATCGAGCTTCCGTTAAATTAAAGGCATTCGATTGTCATAATAGGCGTCATTCGTGATGATTAAGAGACGATATAACGAAGATTTTAGGGATAAATAATCAGAAGAGAAGAAGGTGAAAATGAAGAATGAACCCTGTTTTAACTATTTGTTTGGTGAAGAACGATCAACATAAAAGATAACAGGTTCGTGATGATCAAGAGACGGCAAGGAAGATATTTGGGGATAGTAATAGTTGGAAGAAAAGAGGCGAAAATGAAGAACGAACCATGTTTTAACTATTTGTTTGATGTAGAACAAGCAATAGAACAGACATTCGTGATGATCAAGAGATAACAACGAAGACTTTTGGGGATGAATAGTTAGAAGAGAAGAAGATGAAAATGAAGAATGAACCCAATTCTAATTGTTTGTGTGATGGTTTCAGCCGTTATTTGTGCTATTTTTTATCAAGAGATGGCAGCAGAGATTTTTAGGGACGAATAGTTAGAAGAGAAGAAGGTGAAAATGAAAAATGAACCCTATTTTAACTACTTGTTTGATGGTTTGAGCCGTTATTTGTGCTATTTTTTATCAAGATACGACAAAGGAGAAAATGAAAGCGAAAATGAAGAACGAAGCTTGTTTAAAAATTGTTTTTTAGGGTTTGAGCCGTCACTTGTGAAATTTTTTGATCAAGAGACGGCAACAGAGATCTTTAGGGACGAACAACGGAAAGAAAAGAAGGCGAAATTAAGAATAAACCCTATTTTAATTGTTTTTTTAGGGTTTAAGCTTTGATCATTTTTTGTTTCATTTTGTTGCTTTGAACAATAAAAAAAAACTATACATTAAATGTTTGAGACAAGTGAATACCACATAATATTTGATTGCCTTCGATGTTGTAGCCATTTGATTTTCTTCAAAGAACATAGAGAAGAATTTCTTTCTTTCTTTCTTTCTTTCTTTCTTTCTTTCTTTCGTTTTCTTTTTCTTTTTCTTTTTGAAACGAATAAGACTAGACAATTTTTTTACCCATTGATTAGTTTATTCTCTTGCTACATATTTCTACATTTTTCGTTGCATTTACAAATATATAAGGCACTTATTATGACAAAAACAATCATTGTAAGATTATCAGTTATGGTGTTTTCTGCTATACAAGGATGTAAGAAAAAAGGAAAAAAGGATAAAATTGGCGTACTTAAAGATTTGAGGACGCTCGTTGTCTCCGAAGAGAGAAAGATATGCAAAAGAGAAAACTTAGAAAATGGGAAGAAAGGGGAAATTAAAATGCTGCTGGAAATGGGGTAGGCTTCTTCTCGCCAATATATATTACATGCACTCGGAGTATGTACTTCAGATATTTGTGAGTGAACAATCATAATAATCAAAGTGAACGACCTAATATGTTGGACAGTGTCTCAATTCCATTCAGACTCAAGTTTGGAAATAAATAATTATTTTCCTTAAGGATATTGCTTGGGCTCTAAGCAGTTGAGTTCGACTAGAAGACTATTCTACGTCTACTTTTATAAGATCTCTTTTTCTATTCCACTTTGAGAGTTTTTATTATGAGATTGTAATCTTCCTTATATCTCTTTACCCTTCCTTTGAGATATGTTTATTCCCGTTGTGATATAACCGTTTTAGTCTTTCCTTCTTGATCTCATTGTGTTATATAGCCGTTTGGGATACCCTTTGTAATGTCTACTTCCGTTGTGCTATAATCGTTTGAGATCTTTCCTTGTTGATCTTATTGTGTTATACTGCCGTTTGGGATACCCTTTGTAATATCTCCATTATAGTAGATTTTATCTTGCCTCCCGTGGTTTTTTCCCATTTTGGGTTTCCACGTAAAAATCTTGTCTTCATCACCATTACATTGATCTTGTTTATTTTTTTCTCATTACCTACATCCCTAAATAAATTATCTTGTTCGCTTCTGCTGCAATATTAGATTCGGGTCAATCTGGATTTAATTCCCAATTAACAAGATGTTTCATATCTGAATCCTGATCATAGCATAATATATATGAGTGAACAACCAAATATATATGGATGAATAATTATAGTGCCCGGAGCACATGCTTCAAGTGCACCTAATAAATTGCATCTTCTCGGCCCCTTTTTTGGAATCTAGCCCGATTGTGTAGTACGCTCGAGGTGGAGGAGTGAACTAAAGAATAATGAGGGCCTCGCCAAAGCTTTTGTATTTTTTGAATTTTTTTTGGTTTGGATTGATAATGGTTCAATTATTTATTTTTCGCTTTTCTAATATTTGAATATTTGTTTGAAATTTTATAAATAATTTCACTAATAATTTTGGCACTTGAAGTTTTATTTTATGTTTAAATTGTTATTATAAAATGCGTGTTTCTGAAAGTTTACACGGATTTTATTAAGGGAATCCACGTCCTTTTTTCTCATTGCTATATTATTCATAACTTTGTGACCTTAGAAAATAAACTCATCTCCCTCCTTTATATATTATCCGCTACTTTAAATGAGTTACAATTTTTAATATTCATTTTTTACCGGCAATGTCACACAAAATATTTTATCAAACACATTACAATATTACTCTCCTATGATAATACTTTTCATTACTAATCTAACGGTGATATTTTTATACAATAAAACATTATACATATTGCAAAACGGACGGTAAAAGTTTTCAAAATTCACCTTACAAGTTAATCCATGCAAGAAATAAAACGGAACGGTGGAGGTAGCATTAGGACAAAACCTCTAAACTCAAACCCTTTTCAAACTTCATATTTGGGCACTTCGTGATGTCTGAATTCAGACCTGAATTGTCTGGATATGTTCGGACCTAAATTTGTCTGAATAGGCCCAAACTCGAATTTATACTAAATTTAGACTCAAATTCAATACCTTGTTCGAATTTCAGAGTTCGGACATCATCCGAATGAGTCCATACCTGAACTCGACACAGAAATCGAACAACTCGAATTTCTTACCCCAAATCTAAACTGATTTTACCATTGGACAAGACCAAATTTTAAATTTAGACGAAATATTGATGACCAGATCCAATTTAACTCGTACAAAGTTGATGACTGAACCTAGAGCTGACAAAATATAGTCCAACCTGGAAAACCGGAATTGGTTCGACCGGGAAAAATCAGGTTCGTACATAGATTTTTTTATCTGAATTTTTATATTGCTGACGAATTTTCAAACGTAATATTTCTCTTTTTTCTACTCGATTATGACCCGAATTTAGTTCCGTCCAGATTATCCAACCCCCTTTGACTCGAACAAAAATTGGGTCTGGACATACATTTCTCATCTAAATTTTGAAATTGACCGACGCAAACTTATCCGAACCCGAATTTTTTAACCCAATTTAATTCCAATCGGAAAAACTCAAATATTCGGGTCGGATGGATTTTCGCATATGGAGACGTGGAGTATTATAAAAGCTGCTGGCGCTGGTGTGGCGGGTAAAACCAAATGGGGAAGACAAGAAAGCCGGTCAAATACGTTGTGGTAAGTAAAATCAACCCAATTCTTCTACACTTTCGATTGAATTGAATTGAGATTGAGATTGAGATTGAGATTGTTGTTGTTGCTCATACAAACTCCATTGAAATAGGTTGATGCTTTCACTGATTGCGAGTTCAAGGGCAATCCAGCTGCAGTTTGCTTGCTCGAAGAACACAAACCAGATGAATGGCTTCAATCTCTCGCCGCTGAATTCAACATTTCCGAGACTTGTTTTCTCACTAGGGTTTCTTCTTCCGAATCCTCCAACACTCGATTTCAGCTCCGATGGTTCACTCCGGTTGCAGAGGTAATCGGTTTAAGCTTGATTGTCTGCCGATTTGGATGCGAATTGGAAGGAATTTGATTAGGGGTTTGATTTTGAAATGTTGGGTTCATGTTATTGTTTAGGGTTCTAATTTTGAATCCTGAAGATTGGATTTCGGTATCTGGGAAGCTTCATTATGTGCATGTTTGGGTGCGAATAGGAATTTGATTAGGGTTCTAATTTTGAAATGTTGGGATCTTATTGGTTTTGTTTTGGTTTAGGGTTCTAATTTTGAATCCTGGGAGATTGTTGTTCTTGTTTTGAAATGCTGGGTTCTAATTTTGAATCCTGGGAGGTTGTGGTTCTTATTTTGAAATGCTGGGCTCTTATTGTTTATGAAATGCGATTCTGGTGCTTAGAAAGCTTGATTGTGTGCCGCTTTGGGTGCCAAGAGGAAGGAATTTGATTAGAGTTCTAACTTTTGAAATGCTGGGTTCATATTGTTGTTAGTGCTGGCAAAAATAATCTGGTCTGGGTATATTCGGGTTGGTCAAATTCGGCCGTTCTCAAATTCAAACAAGACTTATTGTCCAGACCCAGACTTCTTTTTGTGTTCGAACGGGTCGCACAATTCGGACGAAGTTAAATTCGAGCTTCTGGTTCGGACAATGAAAAAAGAGAAATATTGTGTCGGTCAATATCAAAATCCAGTTCTAAGCAAACCGGGTTTTTGCCGAGTCGAACAAATTCGGGTATTCGGGTCTAACAACATTTTGTCAGCTCTAATTGTTGTTGTTTAGGGTTAAGACTGTTACATTCGAGCTTTTCATACCTCATACTGTAGCTAGATTTGGGTTTTGGTTTTGGTTTGTCTCACTGAATTTACCCCATGTAGAGGTGGACCCGTGCGAATGTATTGCTTACCATTGTTTAACTTGACCTCCCGAGTCTTCTTCAAAAAGGTTTTTTAAAAATAAAATAAAAATCTCAAGGGAGCATTATTGGAGTTGTTAGTGTTTTTTTCAGGGTTTAGGGTTTTTACTAAGCATGATTTATGGGTTTAATTTTGATTTGTTGATGACATAAAATTGGAGTCTGCTGAACTCTGCAGGTTGAACTATGTGGCCATGCAACCCTAGCAGCAGCACACTTCTGTTTCACATCTAATTTGGCGAACGGAAACACGGTAGAATTTTCAACACTCTCTGGGATCTTGACTGCCAACAGGGTTCCTGAACTGAAAAAACAGGGCTCGGTTGAGTGTGAAAATGGCGACCCGGAGCAGTCGTTCTTCATTGAATTAGATTTTCCCGCAATCGGATCAACCGACTGCGGCCAGGATGAGAGCTCGTTGGCATTGAAAACGTTGGGCGGTGCTGCTCTTGTTGATATTAGGAAGACCGCCGGAGGTGACGTTCTTGTATGTGAAAACTCAACTCATTGCTTCTTGTTATTGTCTGGAAGTCAACATAGCAGTTCAGTCTAGGGCTGGCGAAGTACCAGGTCTGGGTTGAATTCAGATCGGCCAAATCGGTCAATGTTATGAGAAATTTATGACCATTACTCGTTTCTTTGCGGGTCAGACAATTCGAGCATATGTAAACTCAGGTCGAAATCGGGTTGGACAGTAGAAATAAGAGAAGTATTCTGTCTGAACTTTCAGTCAATGTTTAAATTCAGACAAAAACTCAATGACTGTGTCCGGTTTTTTCCGGGTCGGGACGAACTCGGATCGTGCAAAATTTTGCCAGCTCTAGTTCAATCGATGTGATGACTGTAGTGCCGGATTAAATTTGTGTCGGTCCAGTTCGGTCAATGTTGAAATTTGGACGAGGAATTGGTGTCCGGACCCAGTTTTTCTCGGGTCTGAGAATTCAGACGTAACTAGGTATTTGGGTCAGACAATAGAAAAAAGTGAAATATTATGTCTCAATATTCGGTCAACTCGGACAATGTCAAAATCAGGTTCGACCCAAACTGGGTATTCGGGTCTGACAAAATTTTTACCCGCCCTAGATGGCTGAATAGTTAGCTTTGATTTCCATTCATAAATTTCATTTGGTGAAGTTATACAGATGGCTTGTTCACTTTGATTAGGCTGTTTTGCCATCAGCAAAGGCTGTTGTGGATCTACAACCACAACTCGAGCATATTCAAAACTGCCCTGGTAGGGGTTTGATCATAACTGCAGTTGCACCTCCGGAATCCGGATTCGACTTTTACAGTCGATTCTTCTGCCCTAAGTTTGGCATCAATGAGGTATGTTCGATGTTTACATTGGTAGTTTATGCCGGTTTTTCTTCCTAGATTAAACTCGTGTCGTCAAGTTTTCTCAACAAGTACAGGCATTTAGTTTTATCCGTCTGTTTTACGTGCCGTTTTATGTATTGCTGCGGGCATAGATGGTGAAACAAAATGTTCATTCTGAATCTGATTGAGGATCTTAGTCCGGGGTTATGGGTAATATTTTACGGAAATGATTTGAATCCTTCACAAATTATGAGGTGTTTTGTTGCAGATTTGTTTGGGAAGGTGAGAATAAATTAAATGAACTCATAATGGTTAAGAAGACGCGGCAAAATTTGACCTGGACCCCCCCCCCCCGAAAGTTTAAGGTTTTGAACATGATTTCCAAACCCGAAACTGACCAATACCGAACCTGACCCATATTTAACCTGCCCGCCTGCCCGGATCCACAGTTCTTCAAGAGATTCTACGCAAATGTAGACATAATGATATTCTACTCAAACGAAGGCAACGGAAATCAAAATGTGATTATTACTTTCAAATTGCGTTGATCGCTAACTAACTTGATATAACTCTTAAGCTCTAGCTATGGAATTCAAGTGATGGATAGACCAATTTTCCTCGTGAAATTTCCAGTTGGCTTAACTTGTTTAATTTTCCGATCACTTTCTTTTTGTCATTTTTCCCGTGGATTTGAAGATGTAACTCTTCTTTCGTCTTCACGAACGCCAACTAATCCATGACCTACATAGGTTCCACAATATCGACATCGTCGATGAAGAGCCGTTGGCAAACTTTTTATGTTGCATTGAACTAGTAGGCAATCATCTCTTCCCAATTTAGCTCCTTTTGTGTTGTGTTGGCAAACTTATTATATGACCGACTTTAGAGTTGAATTTGGAACTATGGTTGTCATTGATTTTCAATGCCCTAACCAGTGCCGCTAACTCGTATATGGTACCGTATTCCAGGATCCTGTTTGTGGTAGTGCACATTGTGCGCTTGCGGCGTATTGGTCCAAGAAGCTCGAGAAGTGCGACTTTCTCGCATACGCGGTAATTCCGACTCCCCGCTTTCCGTGCAATATTTCCTTTATCTTTTGCGAAAATATGATTTAAGTATAGTCCGTATTTTCCAAAATATTTCCCTTGAGTAGAAATTGTGGAGTTGACGGGTCATACTTGTCATGGATAATTTGGTACCCTTATTCTCGTCTTGTTAAGAGGGGTGATTCTTGAGATAGGACCCGGAGGGCGCACCTACTGAACCTTAAAAGAATTTGTAGAAACTACCTTTAGGAGACTTGCTTTCAAAATACATGAGAAGGTATAGCATACAATATCTTGTGAAAATTATTAAAATGTGATTTCAAATGAAGAAATACATGATGTAATTTTCAGTTAAACTATTGAAAATTGAAAATGTGATCTCAAATGAAGAAACATGTGATGTAATTTACTTGGGCTAGCAAAAATCTGTCCGATCTGATTACCCGAATTTGTCCGACCGGAAAAAACCGGATACGGTCATAGAATTTTCGTCCGAGTTTTGACATTGACCAATTTGATCGAAAGTTCAAACACAATTTTTTAAAATCTATATTGTCCGAAGCCGATTTAGACCCGAATCCATGCTTGTCCGAGTATTCCGTCCTGAGTTCGACCCGAAAAATATGCGAAAAACTGGGTATCGGACATCAAGTTTTTGTCCTATGCCCGATCTGTCCGAACCCGGAATGACCCGCGCCCTGATTTTTGCCAGCTCTACAATTTACTGATCTTTTTCCAAGTACTCGACACTCACAGGCATCGCCTCGATCTGGAATTGTGAAGATGCATTTGGACGAGCGAACCAACAGAGTTAAGCTCCAAGGAAAAGGCGTAACTGTCATGGAAGGCTTTGTTGTAGTTTAATTCAGGGGAAATTGTCCAGAGGCATCAAAAATGAGAAACATTTGTCGTAGAGGTGTTTTTCTTTCATATAGGTGTTGCCTTCAGTCAATGTGTGTTTGCCTTAATTGATTGATGGCAACACCAAATTGCAAAGATTTTCGTCTCTGTGATAAGTCCTTTTTAGGGCAACATTACGCGGGGATTTTCTCTTTGATTTATGGCTTTACTGGCATGTATTTGTGGAGTAAAGCTTGTATTGCTATTTGTGAAATCATTTCTTTGTAAACCTTAATGTACTTGGACTTGCACATGGTTCAAGTTGGAAAGGATACTTGTAGTCATGGCTCGACCTGAAATCGACCCTTTTTTTTCAAACTTGAAATTCAACAAACCCAAAATACAGGGGCATATTGAATCCGACCCGACCGAATTGGCAGGTCTAGATACTTGCTCTTAAGCATATATTGTATATATTATTATGGTGCATAAATAATATTACCAATCTAATTTGAGTTGTTCTTAGGTAGTACTTCAAAATGAGAGTGCATCCTCAACAACATGCTATATAAAGGTCGGTTTGATAATAGTTGTTTGTTGGTTGTTTGCATTGATAGTTTATTATTGCTTGTTTGCATTGATAGTTTATTATTGGTTGTTTGTATTGGTTATTTGTATTGGCCATTTAAAAGAGGTGTGTTTGGTAAGCTAGTTGCTTCTAAAAAAACATTTGTTGAAATTTTATTGATACCCTTTATAAATAATATTTTTAGGATGATATTTATGTAATTTTAGACGATTTTTGGACTATCTTTTCCACAATAGATCATTCTCAATAAGTTTCTCTAACCAGTCTATGGGAAATTGGTTAATTGGAGTAAAACACCCAGCCAAATCAAATGTTTACCAGACACATGGATAGCCTATTTGACACCCAAATAAGTCAGCTTTTGCAATAAATTGTTTGGTGATCTATTTTTTAAGTTTATTATATATATATATATATATATATATATATATGTATATATATAAAACAACAATGAACCCCTAGGAAAAACATGTTGTAACGCAGTCAAGGAAATCAGGTGTAGGCAATCTTCTCCTCATGAGTTGACGTTCATGAAGAGATCAATTCCTGTGAACCCAATAAAAACTTTTTAAACAAAAAAAAACTTTTTAAACAAAAAAAAACTTTTTAAACAAAACATTTATATATTATTGATTCGGTTTCAGTTATGTCAATTTGTATATTCAAACTGAAACCGCTCCATTTGACATCGACTTTTACGGTTCGATACACCGTTTTCTTGAATGGTTCAATTTTATTGATTTACAGGTTGATTAGGTTGATTCGGACGGTTGTAGAATTTTTAAACAACCCTTACTCCAACACATATTATATATACTTGGAGCATGTGTTCCAAATATGTATGAGTGAACAATTATGCTATTAAGAGCGAATAACAGTCAGATATAAATGAACAATTATGCTACTGAAAATAAACAATGATCATATTAAAAGCACGTGTTTCAGGAACAAATAATAAATTGACCGCTATCACTAGTTATACTCATAGTATATCTATATATATATATATATAGATTTTTTTATGGAAATATCCATATATATATATATATTAAAAAAAGACGCCATCTTTTTTAAAATATAATTTTTCTCCGGTCGGTGTTTTCTCGACAAAAAGTGCAGAGAGATGGAAATAAAAAGGTTAAATTTCTGGTCCATGTTGCTTGATTCTGGACACGTGGCCACCTCCAAATTTCGACACCTCTCCGTACAACAACAACAACCGCCAGCCGCCATTAATTCTTCACTGAAGAGGGTTTCTTCATTTGAACAAGAACATCACACAAACAAAGCCCCAACATTTCATCTCCAGAAAAAAAAAAAAAAAAAAAACCCTACAATTTCAGGTAAATTCATCGATCTAACCCTTTTGGATTTAGGGTTTTCGTCCCTTAGTTTCGTGTTTTTTGAGTTTGATCGAGTTTAGACCTAGAGGTAGATTTGCATGTGTTGATTGAAAAGGGTTTAGGGTTTAGGGTTTAGGGTTTAGGGTTTATACTGTTGAATGAAATTATGGTGAGTTTAGTTTTGCAGGGGATTTTGCAGATTAAGGAGCATGATGGGGTTTGTTTTTACTTGTTAGAGTGTTGTTTGTTAAGAATTGTTGTTATACTTTTATGCTGTGTATCCATGATATGATTGTCTATAATTTATATGAAGCTCTGGTTGCTATTTTCTGTATTGATGTTCACATAAATCCTGACTATCTTAAGTTTAGGCAAAAATTCGGGTCGGTCAAACTGGTCAATGTCAAATTTCGTACGTGAAATAAGAGAATCAAACCCTTTCGGATTTCATCCCATGTTGTCATTTTTTGATTTTGATCGAGCTTAAACCTAGAGCTATATTTGTGTGTGTTGATTGAAAAGGGTTTAGGAGCTGGGGTTTAGGGTTTACGGTTTAGGATTGTTGAATGAAATCGAACCGTAAGTTCAGTTTTGCGGAGGATTTTGCAAATGAAGCAGCATTTTTTCACTTGTTAGAGTGTTGTTTGTTAAGAATTGCTGCCCAGTGTTTGGTATACTTTCATGCTAGAATTCGGGAGCGGGTAAAATTCTGGTGGGTCAAATTGGTCAATGTCAAAATCCGGAGGAGAGATTGATGTCCGTTACCCCATTTTTTCAGATAGGACAGTTTGGACATAATCTGGTCAAAACCGTGTTTGGACAATAGATATGATCAAGCCCTTTTGGATTTCATTTATCGGTTTTGATCGAGTTTAAACCTAGAGTTAGATTTGCATGTGTTGATTGAAGAGGGTTTAGGGTTTATACTGTTAGAGTGTTGTTTGTTAAGAATTGCTGCCCATTGTTTGGTATACTTTGATACTATACCCATGTTGTACTTTCATGCTAAATTCGGGCGTGGGTCCAAGGTCGTTAGAATCGGGGTCCTAACTCGGATCCATGGGGTAGTTAGGATCGGAATTAACCCACGTAGGATCGTAGATTGGAATGTAGATACTAGAATCACATCAAGGATTTTGGATCATAAAATCATAGGATTATAGATCAGGATCGGGATTTTAATAACTATGGTATGGATTTCATATGATCAAGCATTCAAGCCCTTTCGGATTTTCATCCCTTATTTTCATTTCTCGATTTTGATCAAGTTTAAACCTAGAGCTACAGTTGCAAGATGCAGGGTTTTTACTTGTTAGTGTTTGTTAAAAATTGTGGCCCATTGTTTGTTATACATTCATGCTTAGGACTCACAAAAATCTGTCCGACCCGAAAAAACCAGGTATGATCACAGAATTTTCGTCCCATTTTGACATTGACAGATTTCACCGAAAATTCAAACACAAAATTTTGAAGTTTCTATTGTCCGTGCCCGATTTAGACTCAAATTTATGCTTGTCCGACCCGAAAAATACTCCAAAACAGACATCAAGTTTTCGTCCGATGTTCGATTTGTCCGAACTCGGCACCCTGAATTACCCCGGACATGGATTTTTGCCTGCTCCATGCAATACCCATCATGATGTGATTGTCCAAATGAAGCTCTGGGTGCTTATTTCTGTATTGCTGTTCGCCTAAATCCTGACCATCTTAAGTCTAGCGGCTGAAATTGGGGTTGGGTTCAAATTGGTCGGTCTCAAAATTCAGACGAGAAATTGATGTTCGTTACCTCGTTTATTCGGATCGGACAATTAAAAAATGAGAAATATTTCGTCCGAATTTTCCGTAAGTTTGATCGAATGACAAAATTCGGATGAAAAATCTATGGCCTATGACCTAACCCGGTTTTTCCCGATTTGGACAAAATTCGGGCAGTCAGGCCGGGCACAGTTTTGCCGGCTCTAAACTTTGAACAAACCTTACATAGAAGCTTTGCAAAAAGGTCCCTTTGATTCTTTGGAGCCAAACTAGACCGCTTCTTGCAGTGTAGTTTCATTTGCTTGCTCACATTGCTCATCCCAAAGCTCTGTTAGTTAAAACACGTATAATAAGAGTATAAAACACATATAGGGGAATTGAGCCTTTAAAAAGTAGGGCAAATTCATTTTCTAAAGAGGTTGCCAATATTCGTTTTAAAAGGGGAAGTACGAATAGTTGACGTGAAGTTAGTCCAATTACAAGACTTCATCAATGCTCACAAATAAAAAGGTATCGTTCAAGACTCAGACCTTCCATATACCACCGTTTTATAAAAGTCGCTTGTCTTCACCTTGTAGTTACCCACGATGTTTCAAGGCGAGCACGCAACTTACTATGGCGCCAACTATATCGGTATTGGGGATCAAGGCTGGCCACCGGGCGATGCGACCGAAGCTGCTAGCGGACTATCCGAAGCACAAATGAAGGCAATGTACGAAACCCTACAAGCCGATCCTCTTGTCGATCATGTTTCACTTAATGATGTTGCTTCTTCGATGACCACACCGCTCACTGATCCTTTTATGGCGGGAGGCTACGATGGTTGGACCGAAAGAGCAGGATTTATGTACCCGATGCAGTATGGGAAGTCGAGGGATGAGATTCTAGAAGAAGCCCCGGTGGTAAGTGATGTTCCGAAAGTCAACGTATATTCTTTGGACTTTTTTGATAAACAACTGTTGGTTGTTCGCATTCACTATTTACCATTGGTTGTTTGGATTAGTTGTTTGGATTGACTATTTGGTAAGAATGTTTGGAAATTAGCTTTTGCTGGATAAAGTGTTCATTGAAATTCCATTTATACCCTTTATCACCATCCTAACGTAATACGTGTCAAATATTTTAGGGTGGCGTCTTATGTACTTTTGTCCACGTTTCCACAAAAAGTCATTTCCAACGAGCTGCTTTTTTTCAGCCTAATTGGAAATCGGCTTATTGGGGCCAATCGACTAATTGAATAGACTGTTTACTGAACACCTATTCTGCTGATTTGCCGGTTTTTGCTATAAGATGACAAATATCATGTTTACCAAACACCCGATTTGTTTCGTGAAATCCTCCTTAGAACTCGAGGGCTCACTCATTCTTGTTTTCAGCAGTTAAATCACTGGGCACGTGGTGACGATGAAGCTATTTCAGCTGTGACCGATATGAATATGCTGCAATGCCAACAGTCTGAAATCACACCTTCAAACATGCAATTGGTCTGTTATCTATCTATCGAGCTCAAAATATCGTTGTTTTCCTCGGAAGATTTCCTTTTTTCAACTGTCACTGATCTTGTCCTGCTGATGTGAATGTGACGGTCTGTTCTTTTCAGCGTGATCTTGCTTTTTCCGGCAACAATAACAGTGGGACCGATGTCCATCCCGAGTTTCATAAAAAGACGGCGAAACCGAATTCTACCGCCAAGTCTTCAAAGAGTCATCTAACCAGGAAAGCTAGACAAAGGTCCAAGGAACAAGCTGTAAGTGAGACCGCTTATACGATATGTTTTCATTGTCCTTTCACTTGGTTACTATATTGTCCCATTACATTGTGCTGAACTTGTTCTTGAATATGTTTGTGTACTAAACAGCCTTTTTTCGGTTTTGAATAATCGAAAAAAACAAAAATGGGTTTTGTCGGTCTAGCCTTCATAAGACATATCTTTAGTTGAGAGGGCCGGGTTGGACCAGAAAAGGTAAAGGGTCTCTTGAAATATATATAACTTAATCAACTTTTATAACTCCTTTTTTCGGGTTTTCTTTTCTTCATTCAGAATCGCAAATTCATTTTCGACGAAAAGCTTCGAGCCGTGCAGGAACTGCTTCCGAGGACACTAAAGGCAAGCCGAACAGTTTGTTTTAAATTGCTTTCTTTCAATTGTGGCTCGAAAGGGCCTTTAGTTACAATGTCCTTCACTTACACATTTGCGTTAGCCGTTAATATTGAGAATGAAGGGATATGGGGGGATCGGGTGTAATAATCTTACCTCTAAATTTTGCGGGTCACGTCAAATCTTTTCATCTTTGTACAATTGCATCCCACTTATCAAGTTTGAACCGCCTTCATATATCTCGTCACTATAGATGCTTAGAAAGTAGAACCATAGTTACCGGGAACGCTACATGCGCCTCAGACCCGCGTTTTAGGAACAAGCGTTCCGAAGTCAAAACTAGGCTAAATTTGTGTTAAAATTAGCAACTCGCCTTCCGAGACTGACGACCCGGGAAGCGTTCCTGGTAACTTTGATTAGAACTTATGGTGCGTTTGGTTGTTTCCCGGGGAAGACTTTCCCAGGAAAAATTTTCCTTAGCTCCCCTTGGGGAACATTTTACTTAGTTTGTGAGGGAAATTATGGGTCCCACATCAAAACTTTTCCCGGAAAATTTGTCAACCAAACATGGGAAAGTTTTTCAACATGAGAAAGTTGAGAAACTTTCCCGGGAAAGATTATCAACCAAACATGGAAAAGTTTTTCAACGTGAGAAGAAACTTTCCTGGGAAAGTTTCTCATCCAAACGCTCCCTTATTGGCGTGCGTGCTCTTAAGAAACTGAACATGTCGATTGTTTTTGTGGTTGATTTCTTTCTTCTTAAGACTCAGTCCTGCTTTTTTTCGGTTTCGATACTTCAGGTTAACCAAGATTCAGTGCAGAGTAACCAAGAATCTGTTCTAGACAATTGTATTGGATATATAAAGTATTTGGAGCTTCAGCTGAAGGTATAACTTGATTTTCTCTGTAGTAGTCATCCGTAATCAAATAGACCGGTTTCCATTGACTTAAGATTTCAAAATCATTCACTGTTTAGTTACTACTGTTTTGCGGAAAAAAAGTTGAGGAAGTTTAAAGAGGTATTTTGTTTTGGTCCATTATAATTAAGCGGAAAAAATAAATCCCTTTTCAGCTATCCAAATTATGGACGACCTGTCAATCTTTGACCCGACCCGAAATTTAAAACCCGCAAATTAGTGTAATTAGTGTGTCAAACCCGACCTGGTCAGCTGGAAACTTTCTTTTTTTATGTTTAAATTTATTAGAATTTGTCTTTTCGTTGGAATTCATGACGATTAATAAACTATAACCGCAACTCATATGTTATTCCGCTAATTTAAGTTGAAACGTTTACAACAATCTATCGGTATTAGAAGATAATCGTATTTTATTATAAAAATAATATTCAGAGACAAATTTTTTAAAAGAAAAACAGAAAAAGGTCGCAATTATAACGCGTTGGGATGACCCAAAATCGAAATACATCGTCCATATTTACCCGAGCCCAAAATACGTCCGATACGTATTTATCCGAACACGATATACGATCGACCCGTAACCCGTTCGCCCGTCCGTCCGAATTGGCAAGTTTAGGTGTGATGTGATTATTAATAATCGGCCCTTTTCTTGCGAGAAGACCTCAGTTGTCCAAATCATCGGGAATGGTTTTGTTGTCAATTTTCATGCTTCAGTTAGCGCCTTAGCGGGATTACACTGGTGGTGTGTTTGGTAGTTTTCCGGGAAAGACTTTCCCAGGAAGAACTTTCCCTTTTCCTGGGAATAATTTTCCCTAATCCCCTTAGGAAACTTTTTCTTGAGGTTGTGAGGGAAATAATGGACCCACAAACGGAACTTTCATATATACTATGGAGAACCAAACATGGGAAAGTTTTTCCCCTTTGAAAGGTTGATCAACTTTTCCAGGAAAGTTTCTCAACCAAACACTCCATAGGGTTTTTTTGTTGCTGTAGCCCTTTTCTCGCGGTAGTAACTAATAATAAATCCGGAATGGATTATGGAATATATACAGGACATGACTGCTACCGCATTGGGAGGTGAATCGGGCTCTGCTCCTTTGTTCTATCTCGAGGTACTCGCAGTTGCATCTATCTTTTTATGAGTGCAAACCTCCGTCTCTGAATAAGTATTAATTTGACTAAGTTTTGACTGTTGGTTGCTCACAAATTACAATTAATTGCAATATGAAATTACCACCGTTAGATGGATATTGTACTGAAAATTACAATGGTGTTAATTTTACATTGTAACTCATTACAATTTATGAGCAATCAACGGTCAAAGTTTAGTCAAATTGATACTTATTTAGGGAAGGAGGTAGTAGTTATTAGGGCCGAGTACATCTAGATTTGAATCATCATTGCAACTTTCGAAGTAATACATTAAATTTTGGGTATATTGGACAATAATACATTGAACTTTGTTTTTAAACTCCAGTACATTGATCTTTTAGGGTATTGAACAATAATGCATCGAGGATAATTCCGGTGGTGGTTGACTTTGTGGCAGTCCTACTCTGTGGTGCCGTTTATCTTTTTTCAAAAAAGTATATTAGTCATCCTGCTTATGCGTATTTTCTTATATGGCAAAAAAAATTTGAAAAAAAGTATAAAAACGACATCTCAAAGTAGGATTGCTACCGTGTAATTGTTCTGAGTGCATTATTGTCCATTATCTTCAAAGTTCAGTGTATTAGAATCCAAAAGAAAAAATTTAATGCATTATTGTCTAATATCTCTAAAGTTCAATGTATTATCATCCAGAAATCGTAATTCTTTCCGGCCATGTTTGGATCCCCTTGATCAAAATTGCTTGCTTGATTGTAGGGACATGGTCACTATTACCCGAACGATGACAAGGGGCTGTTTGGAGAGCCCCTAGAAGAAGTTTTCGGCCAATTATTGAAGGAGAATCCGACGGCCGCATTCGCATTTTTGGAGTGCCATGGTCTACATATGCTTCCAATGGACTCTATCCAGGACTTGACCAACATGGACTAGACTCTACAGCGGTTGCTCGTCAATGTCATGTCATGTTTGAAGTTGCATATAACCGAACTGAACCGAATTGAATTGAACTAGTGTAGTAAGAGTAGCTGTTGTTTTGTATTAGTGTGCAGGATGATCACTTATTTGAGTTGTTAGTCCAAGTATTGCATCGGTCGGATGTTGGTTGTATGTTTGTTTAGTAGTGTTGGTAAAAAATTTGGTTCAGGTGAAATTTTGGGTCGGTCAAATTTGGTTAATGTTAAAGTTTGGATGAGAAATTGATGTCTGGACCTAGTTTTTCTTTTTGGGTTGGATAATCCAGATGGAGCCATAGTCGGAATAGAAATCAGACAATAGAAAAGGAGAAATATTGTGTTTGAGTATTCAATCTATAATGGGGTTTTGGAGAAGCTGCGTGCATTATTTTTGCGTCGGACAAAATTTTGGGGCGTTATATTTTTGTTCACTCTCGTTTTGGATAAGAGTATCTATCGTGGACTCTTTACTTAAACTGATTGTTGAAGATCCAAGTGATGGATTCATCCCTCTAACAAATGTTGTTTTGGGCTTGAAGCATGAATATTACAGAAATGTCCTTAACCTCACACAAACATTGTGACAGAGATACGAACTTGAGATCTCTAGCTCGGTCCGACCCTAATGGTAGATTAACCCCGTTCTTTTATATGTTACGGTGTAGTATACATTTGAAAAGAGTGGTAGGTTGGGGAAAGTTGTGGTGGAATGTAGAAGGTTGTGGTGGATAGTATAATATTGTGGTGTAAATAATTGTAAGTGGGTTGATAGATTGTGAAGGGTTGTGGAATATGGAAAGTTGTGGTGCGATGTGAGACCGTAATCAACCAGCCGCATAAAAGAATGAGGCCTAACATATCCAACGATGATTTTATATTAACAATATCCCACATGATTGATATTGAGGAAAGGAGGGAGTACTAAATAATGAAGACACTACAATTATTTCCAACAATTTGCAAAGTACAAACACTGAATCTGTACAATAAAACTGGCAACTGATACTGAAGCTGTACAATACCGAATTTTCGAATGCAAAGCTACACTATTACATTGTCATTATAACTAACAAATAACAGCAATCGACCGAATTCATTGCTACAAGTTACAGGATCTTTGTTTTTCCTTCTGTTTTTCCCTGCAGAATACAGGATCTTTATTCATCCATGCGAAATCTCCAACACGTCTTTTGCCCCTAAAGCGGCTGGAAATAAGTCGTTTCCAACGCATAGAACGGCAAGTTTTAATGTTACACGATACACTGCAGCCTTGTTAACAGTCACCACATCCCTTCCTTGGTCATTTTCAGGAAATTGGAGAGGGTGAGGCTAGGAAGCTCGCCACACCCGCCTTTTCTCTTCTTTATTTTCGTTTTCTTGACCGTTTTTGGGCCCCGAGTTTGCGTCTCGGTTGTTGAGGCCACATTGTAGAACTGTTTCAGGACGTAATAATCAATCGGTCAGCTCATCGTTACGGACAACTGTGGAAAACGCTGCACGAAGATGTCTCGCTCTTTCCTAGTCTAAGAAGTTCAACTATGAAACATGTTCTTATGGTTGTAGAAGAAACTGTTTACCTCGCAAACACCATGAAGCAGCAACCTATGAAAAGGGTCCTGAACCTCAAGTTCCAACACGTTGGACTCCGAGCCCTCCTGGATAAATGATCGGATGCATTTCTGAAAAGAAATGGAAAATAACATTTTAACAAGATCGCAAAATGGAGAGCGTCAACATCATATATCAAAAGGAAAACAGGCGAAGAAGATAAACTAAAGCAAAAATACACTTCCAAGAATTTCGCACAAAAAATCAGACAATCAAATGCCCTTACAAAAGAAAAGTAAATCCGGCAGTAAATAATGTCTCCCAAGTCCCAAACTTCCATTCTCCTCGTCTCCTCCTCCTCCTCCTCCTCCTCTCTCTCTCTCTCTCTCTCTCTCTCTCTCTCTCGTAATCAAATACCCCCGATTGCAGCATCCATGGTTACTCCATGCTAGCTAAGCTCAATAAATAACCTAACCTTTCTTCAAACCAAAGAAGCATCCATGGCCAGTAAAAAGCTTTTCTTACTAAAGTGTCCACTATTTTTGCTGTAGATTGGCTATCTCTTGCCGGAAATTGAAACCCAAACTATCTTATCTTAATCCCTAACTCCGTTCTTCTTTAAAGAAATGGATCGTCTGGAACACAAGGTTGGGCGTGTTTTGGTGCAAAAAAACAACCCGTGCTTTGGAACGAATGTTTCAAAACGCGGTACGGTAGGGGACCGAGCATTCCTGATAACTACGGTATGGACTGTGCAGTGTACAGCAGGGCTCAAATGCAGTACTTCTCAGTTCTCAGTGTGTACAAGAATTCAGAACTATAACCCTCAACTATAATATTAAAGAGTGTCCATCATTTATAGTCTAGTCCCTCTTAACCACATATGAAGCTAACTCAAAAGGCTCCAGCCTCCAAATATCGAAATTGTTTTGATGGACAATGAAAGGAGGGAATCCAATTTACTAAATGAATGTGTTTTTCAAAACAACTCAGCGGCTGTGAACTCGCATGCCTCAAATGGCAGTATGAAAGCAGAACATAATGCATACCTCATAGCCTTCAATTAGTTCCCATAGAGAGCTACGTCTGAGAGCTTCCCTGGTTCGCCGATCAATTCTATGCCATGCATTCAGTGCGGCAATTTTATCACTATCAACATGGCTTCTCCTCAATTGGGAACTTTGTCTTATCGACTTCATAAGGTTAGCCTGCAATAACAGCAATGAAATCTATAGGAGATCAGCAAACAAGGTTGACAGCACATATATATTCACATCTACAATGAAAAGAGCCCCTACAACCTCAATTTACCAGGATGGGACAAATATGACCATGAATCATATGCATCTATGATTAGCTGATTGGCACAAAAGTTGATAAAGTTAAATCTTAAATGCTGGTATTCAATACCATCCAAATTTGAATATAAGATCATCATATTACAATTATAATTGCAAGCACAGTTCAAGCATGAACATAGGGGCTACATTCCATGATTTTAGTACGACCAATACCACCCATCACTGCTCACAAAGTGCTGGCATTTTAATTATAATGGTGCCCAAGCAGGCAGGTATAACTTTGATTTGTTGGATACTAGTAGTTTTCACCTTTAATTATCATAAGGTACAATCTAACTACTTTTTCCTAGTTATATGAATATCTATGTAAAAAGTATTTATAAAAAAAGAGTTGATGGGAGTGGGATGATAAGAGAAGCGTAGGACCTCTTTATCCATGTCTGTGTTCCTAAATTTGTCCCACTCGCCCATATTTGCCATATAAAATGGCGATGGCGGCACCTCATCACCTGTAAATTGGACCTCACATTACTAATATAGAATGAATGCAGCGAACAAGAAAGGCTGCTCAAGTTGCTACTTTTCAAAGCACTTTTTCCGCGTCAAACTCATGAATAAGCACAGAACAACCAGTTAAGGTAGCATGCCAAGCATGTTTGAATAAAATTCTACCATTTTTCAAGCAAAATCATCTGGAGGGATATCATTGCAAAAGCATCACTCACTGGTGAAAAAATTTCAGTAATTATAAGTATATATCCCTAAGAAAAGGTGCACAATAGACAAAAATTGCCTCATGAAAATAAATTTTCCAATCTTCTTTTTCACTTTTCTTCCTCCTTTTGTTCAGGGCTTAACCTCTTTAGATAAACAAAATGGTTCTAACAACCCCCATCATGCAGTTACCATACATAGACTTCATACATGCCTCCCTGACCAAATTTTACAAGGACACCCACTAGCAGCTCTTGAGTTGGCTACATTTTCCATACATGAGAGAAGCACAAGATTTAGAAACCATAACGTTCATCTGAATAACATGGTGCCATACATAAGAGCGATTTTCCTAACTCATTCAATTGTACTTTTCAGGCAATTTGGACACTGAAACGAATATATAGAACTTAATGTCATCAATTTATGTTATTTTGTGGATAATTTCAATAGGAAGTGCCTCAAAATTACGATAAAAGATGACCTTCGTACGGCTAAAAATAAAAACTGTCAAAGGTTAAATTGTTCGGATCGATTTTAAAGGTTGTATTACTAGTGTCCAAACACCCAAAAGGTTGTACTATTTAGGTCCAAAATCCTTATAAATGACTTAATCATACAAGAAAATTGACTCAAAGATCTATCAATCACATCCATACCCCATGGTGGAGGAGCAAATAAGCCCCGAATTTCTTCTGCATTTAGACGGGGGACTAGCTCCATTAATAGCCTGTCATTCAACAACCTACGCGAGCGTCGATTGCTCACCTGCAGTATGAGAAAAGTGAAGCTGTATGAGGCTATGGTATACCTGTGAATGTATATTACATGCAACATTAGCCAAATGTCAAGAGATAACTAGCCACCAAGTTCTACATGACATTGGATTTGGACCGGACTGCCACCATGGATGATGAAATAGGCGCAGCAGAAACATGAAAGCATGAGATGACACTAACATAAATGTAACACGATCCAAGGCCTATATCAAACTATTTCCATATAGAAACCATATTCAAGTCTCTTTTGGTAGGTTAAACAACTAACGCTTACAAGCAATGTTACCAAAGCCACATCATATGAGCTTACTGACCAAGAAACTTCAGGTGGGTTAACATTCAAATAAGCTGATTAGCCAAACAATTCCCATAAAGTGAACCAAAATCAAGTAGCAAAAATGGTATCCGGGCAATTCATGCATGTCCAACTCAAAGGTCTCAAAGGCAGGGCACATGTTGCCTTCTGGCTCTTCTTGCTCTTCTTATCATAGTTGCCACAGTCGGGGAACGGTACGGGTCAAGGATTGAAAACAGGATCAAAATCGTAAATTTTTAGAAACCCAGATCAATGGGGATAGGTTCAATAGGAACGGTACTTGGGATTGTAATTCGCCGGTAAATATTTGTTTGGATCGATAAATAAAAACTTAGGATAACTGAGTTCATAGGCTTTCATTGAGACCTTCAAAAATGCCATACAATCAAGAATTAAGCTCATAAAAACCAAGAACACCAAAAACAAGTTGAATATAATTTGTCGGCCAACAATGTTACTAACTTAGGATAACTGAGTTCATAGGCTCCCATTAAGCTCATCAAAACCAAGAATCACAAAAACAAGTTGAATATAATTTGTTGGCCAACAATGTTACTAGCTTAGGATAATTGAGCTCAATGTCTCTCATTTAGACCTTCAAAAATGCCATAAAATCAAGAACTAAGCTCATAAAAAAACAAGAACACCAAAAACAAGTTGAATATAATCAATCACCAATCAAATTACATGAAAAACAAACCAATAATCATATACTTACATTGGAAGTTAAGCTCTCGAGAATCTCGATCTTCTTCTCAATCATCGATCCCCGAGAAGTATCAACCGCATCACCTGCAAAACACACCACCAATCCAAAATCGAACAACAAGATTAGATGTTCATTTCCGGAATTGAATCCATGAAAATCGACGAGGTTTTCACCTGGAAATGAGCAGAAAAAACAATAGCAAAGAGATGAATCGAAATTGAAAAGCATAGAACGAGCCCTAAACCTTCGAATATTGATGCGAAGAGGAGAAAATCCTTCTCTTTCTGCAAGATGTCGGGGGTCGCCATGGTAATCGAGCTGCAGGAGATCGATCTTCTCTTCTCTTCTCTTCTTCGCTGATTTGCGATTTAGGGTTTGTCGCGTTCGGTTTGAATGTATGGAAAGGAAGGAACGTTTCAGGATCGAATCAGGGAGAATCTGCAGATGCTCCACGTATACACAAAATAGTGAAAATCCAATAGCAGGGATATTGGATGATAATATATTGATATTTGAGGCTATTGGATTGTAAATTGTAATATACCGATATTTATTATTAGATAACAATATCCCTCACTTTTATACTTAGGCCACAGTCTACCGTAATTTGCCACAACCCGCCACATTTTACCGCAAATCATTGTTTTTCTCTCTCCTCACTTTTCTCCTCTACTTTTTACATCCTCTCTCCTCACATACCCCACATACCAATAACCCACCACAATTCCACCATACCCGCCACAATTCCACCACACCTCACACCATTCCGCAAAATACCGCGTAAAAGAACAGAGCCCTAGGTGGGATTATTATATCAACAGTGACTAAGGGGTGACGACTGGTTAATTGGTCTCGATTCTGACGTGATAAGCGGAGAGAAAATAACCGGCCCTTGCCCAATAACCCCTTTAACCCATCCGTTTTTCTCACTAAGTTACGTTTAAAACGGCCCTAATACAGTGACTAACGGAATGGTAAACCGATTTCGTATTGACGTGAAACACAACCAACCAATGTCTTGTAATATGGGTTAGGAAAAACTAAGATGTTAATGAAGTTATTGGCTTAGGACAATTTTTTTCCCTTCGCCAGCCATGTTAGCGTGCATGGAGAATGGTTCACCACCTCCTTAGTTACTATTGGTATAATAATGTCACTTATGTATAAAGATCAGAAATATTGTTGTTCAATAGTAAAGGTTGATATATTACAATCCAAAACGCCCAAAGGTTGGTATATTATCATCCAAAAACCATAGTCTTAGAGTTGCCAAAATTTTATCCAATCTGAATATCTGAATTTGGAGATAGATTTGTAAAAAAAAAGGTCTAGACATAGATTGTCCTACCAAAAAAATTGTTATATTGATAGAATTGGCCGAATATTCGAACAAATTTTGTCCAATCTGAATATCTGAATTGTCCTATTCGTAAGAAAAACAAGGTTTGGGCATAGATTGTCCAACCAAAAAAATTGGGTTTGACCATAGATTTGTTGTCCGATTTTTATATTGATCGAATTGGTCGAATATTCGTACATATCTTTTTATATTGTTCGAAACCGATTTCAACCCAAATTTAGTTTGTATGAATTAAGTGATCCGGTCCGATCCGAAATAAAATTGGATCTGAACATAAGTTTCTCGTCCGAATTTTGACATTGAACGAATATGTCCGACCCAAATCTGCAAATGCTCCACGTATACACAAAATACAATAGATAGAACTGTCAAAATTTTGTCTGACCCGAATATATGAATTTCTCTAGTCCATAAAGAAAAACAGGGTGTGGACATGGATTGTCCTACAAGAAAAATAGGGTATGGACATAGATTTGTCATCCAAATTTTTATATTGATCGAATTGGATGAATGTTCAGACAAATTTTGTCCGACCTGAATATTTGAATTGTCCTATTTGTAAAAATCTTGTCTGGACATAGATCGTACCAAAAAAATTGAGTCTGGATGTAGATTTGTCGTCCAAATTATTGTATTGATCAAATTGACCGAATATTCGGACATAAAATTTATCTTTATCTATTGTTCGAAATCGATTTCAACCCAAATTTAGTTTTGTCTGAATTGTACAATCAAGTTCGCTTCAAAATAAAATTTGGTCAAAACATGAATTTCTCATCTAAATTTTAACATTAACTGAATATGCCGACCAGAATTTACTCAAACTCAAATGTTTGTTAGATAAAAGGGCAAATTACCTTGAAGTGTTGGTCAAAGAATTAATGGTCTTACCTGTTTTCATGTCGAATCGAGTCGGAGATTTAGATAAATATAAATTTGGGTCATAAATCATAATCAAATTTAGATAATAGAAATATGAGAAATATTACATCCAAATTTCGATCAATATTATAATTCCAACGAAAAAATTTAAAACTAACAATAGAAATTAGACATATCTAACAAAAAATGACATTCAATATGACTTTTTAATTCCATGATAAAGAGTACAAATTTGACAAGTAAATAAAGTGGTGGATTATTATTCACATTTGCATTTGTCATCTCAAATTTTCACTATCCATTTAAAACACTATAAAATATATTGTCTAAGGCCCGAAATTATACTATTAGATGAGCAAATTAAACATGCGATGAAACAGTTTATATATGAAATAGAATATGATACCAGTCAAACTTATTTGAGATGATAATTATCAAATATTTCGTACCTTCGATCATTCTATTTTTTTTTTTGTATTAGTTACTTCAACATATAATTTGTAATAGTAGTTATAAGTGAATGAGCAGTTAATTTGGCAATCTGTTTATATATTTAGGGAACAAATTAGGTTTTAGCCGGTGAGGTTTGGTAAAAGTTAAATTTTAGTAACTTCTAGTAACTCTGGGTAATGTTTGGTAACTTTTGTCAAATTTACCTTAATATATCATTTTTTTGTTTTCTAATTATGGTAATCTTTTGTAATTTTTGATAAATTTAAGTAAAAATTGATAAATTCAATTTACACATAAATTTGGCAGGAACCTTTTATTTTAATTTTAGTTTCAATTTAAAAGTAAACTCCAAAAAAACACTTATTTGACATTTTTTTTATGCGAGGGATTGTCATGAGTCATGACTCATGACAGTTTATTATATACTTAAAGTATTGATGATCAAAGTGTTACGTCTATTTAAAAATAAATAGTGATTAACAATTTGCATAATTTTTTTTTTAAAATAAAGCATTAATTAAGTGACTACTCATCGTTGTCTCATCTTCATGCTCTTCGTCAAGGTTCGCAACTTGATGAAAGCAAAATATTTTCCTTACTTATCATAATGGGCGGACCTGGGATATGTCGACGACCACTGTTAACCATTAAAAAAAATATTTAGTATAATTTGAAATAAAAATTATGGATTTTATATTTATTATATAAAATAACAGTGTATATATTGGTCACCCTTGATCAAAAGGTCGAGATCCGCCAATGTTTATCATGGACAGTTTGATGCCGATTATTAAATTTATCGATGACTACCCTGAGATAGGAGCCCGATGAACATGTCAGATTTACCAATTTTTTAGAAAAATATGTATAAAACAAACAATAAATTGATTAGGACATTAGATAATAGAATTTTTAATAGGACTATAAAATGTATTGTTTTGGGAAAAGATGAAAGGGAGTGTTAACAAACTAATATAAAAACTAAAAAGTGGGTGGGTTGACAAGTTTCAGTCAGTTATCAATTTCTTATGTTTCAGGCTTTTAGCATTTCATGGTTAATATTCTAGATCAATAGAACATGGATGATGAAAACTAATTTTGATGGTAGGAAATTTATGCATTCTTATAAGGATTATTGGATTTTAAAATTCTAATTTTGGGGCATATTTGTAAGGATCGTGACATTAATAATTTAATATTTCAAACTTTTAGAGTGGTAAGCAACCTAATACCAAACTAACATTATTTAAACTCCAATTTTTCTATAATGTAGTGGTTGGTTTTTTTTGGTCTGTTTAGACACATTTCCATTATGCATATCACACCAAAAAATAACGATAGATCACAGAAAAAGCTTGAGCTAAAATGTTGTTAATATTGTATTGGACTGTTGACGAGCCAACCAAATATGATGTCGAAAAAAAATGGTCTATTCCAAAACAAATTGAACACATTCATTAATTTTTCGTTCGAATTTTGCCATTGTCTTTCCTAGGGTTTTGAACACGATATTTTTATATTTATGTTGTCCAACCTTGATTTCAATGTCATCCAAATTTAACCGACCAAATATAAACAAAAAGGTATTGGATATCAATTTTTTATCCAATATCCAATTCGTCTGCACCCAAATTACTGACAAGCCCACCATATATGTACACACACTAACATAGATATCAAACATCAACTTTTTATCCAACATGTGATTCTTTTGAACCTAAAACAACCGAAAACCAAATTATCGGGAGCCCTTACACACATATAGACCTGTTCAGAGTTCGGGTTGGGCCGGGTCGGAAGTCACATGACCCTCCACCTTGACCCTGATCCTATGTGTTGTGGGTCGAGTCATTGGGTCAGCCAAGCCTAAAATTTTAAAATTTTAAACTATTAACACACAGATCTACCATATAAAATATCAAATTTCAATTCGGAATAAAGTTAAAAAAATTCAACATAAAGTATTTAAATGATAATAAACACCTAAGGTTTCAATTAACTCTTTGAATACAAAATTATGTTATATATTTATTTTTCAGGTCATCTGGCCCAAGCCGAGTTAGAGCTAAGTTATTATAAACACCAAATATTTCAATTAACTTTTTAATAAAAAAAATTTGCTATATATTTATTTTCACGGGTTCGTCAAGCTCGAGTCAGGTCAGAGGTCCTAACTTAAACCCGACCGTAAGCGGGGCCACCAAAACTTTCGGGTCATGTCGAATCGATCTAAAAATATTATGACCGTGGCCCGCAATTTCAAAATTGGATCACACAATTCAAACATAACTAATTCGATTCAAAATCGGGTTTCGGGACAATATAAAGGGAGAAATATTGTATTCGGATATTTGTTCAATGTCAAAATCAGGTTCGAAAAACCGAATTTTTCAGGTCGAAGGCATTCGGACACTAAGTGTAACACCCCGGATATGAGGGTAAGTGTGGCTTAAAAGGATTGAAATGACTACTTATATCACCAAGGTGCACCTTCTTTTATGGTAACTCATCCGTTGGGAACTCCTCAGTTAAGCGTGTTTGGTTGAGAGTAATCAAAAGGATGGGTGACTTCCTGGTAAGTTTTCTCATGCAGCGTGTGAGCGAGGACGAAGCACGCTAGAAAGACTCGTAGTGATTTGTGGGGCCAGTTAGCGATCCTTGAAGCAGTTATCGGTAGTGTCCGCGGCTCACCATAGTTATTAAAATCACGATTCTACGATTTTATGATTGAAAATCTTCGGTGCGATTCTACTCCTCTACATTCCTATCCACAATTTTACACAGGTTAATTCCGATCCTAACTACCCTATGAATCCGAATTAGAATCCTGATTTTAACAACAATGGACCCAACCCGCCCCGCCTGAATTGAGAGACCCACCAACCGCCTGAATTGAGATTCTACTACTCTACGTTCTGATCCACGATCCTATATGGGTTAATTTCGATGTTAATTATGTTATGTATCTAAATTAGGATCCCAATTTTAACAATCATGGACCAAACCCGCCCCGCCCGAATCGACAGGCCCACCTACGGTCCCACATTCACTCATATTTTGGAATTTTGGATCATGTAGAGTTGACAATAAGAACAAAAAAATAGACTTTGTTTAAATTGATGGGTGCCCACAAATGGATGCCAACCCTTCAACTAAATCCCCGCTCGTTTCCTTCCATTCCTGAACTCAACCGATTCTCATGGCGGCCACCACTATTGGTAATGTCGTCGTCTCCATTTCCGACCTCTGAACAACCCTAATCACTCACCAAAAACCCTCGCAAAACCCTACGAATCTCCGAAACAATTCTCCATTTCTGAGAGTTTCATTCATTCATGGCGGTGATTTCGAGTTCTGGCGGAGTGCCCTTCGTGGGGATATCAATGGCGGACTTCATATTCGAGCCCGAAGACATCCAATTCGGGACGTTCTACTGGTTCGTTTATGCTGGAATTTCGTGCTTGCTTGTGCTTTTTGCGGGGATTATGTCTGGGTTGACTCTCGGGTTGATGTCTTTGGGTCTTGTTGAGCTTGAAATTCTGCAGCGAAGTGGATCGTCTACTGAGAAGAAACAAGCAGGTTAGGGTTTGATTTCGAGTTTCTTTGGGGTTTTTGAGTTTCTGGGTTGATTGATTGATGTGTTTGCTCAGATGGGTTGAGTTTGAATTTGCATGGATCGTGTTTAGGTGTTCATTTTGAATCGCTTGGAATTTTCGAGTTTCTGGGTTGTTGATGGGATTGATTTGCTGATTGATTGATTGATGTTTTGCTCATATGGGTTGAGTTTGATTTTGCATGGAGCTGAGAAAACTTTGTTTGACCCGAAAAACCGGGTCCCCTTTTCGTTCGAATTTTGATATTGACCGAATATCTCTTTTTTCTATTGTCCGAACCGATTCTGACCCCAATTCAGCTTCTACATGGTCTGACCCGAATAATAACTGGGTATGGACATGAATTTCTCGTCTCAATTTTGACATTGGCTGACCCAAATTTACCTTGACCTGAATTTTTTGCAGTGATAATTTTGCATGGATGGTGTTCAGGTGTTCATTTGGAGTCTCTTGGAATTGTTGAGTTTCTGGGTTGATGATGGGATTAATTTGCTGATTGATTGATGTGTTTGATCAGATGGGTTGAATTTGAATTTGCATGGATCGTGTTTAGGTGTTCGTTTGGACTCTGTTGGATGGAATTCTTCAGTTTCTGGGTTGATTGTTTAGGTGTTCATTTCGAATCGCGTAGAATTCTTTAATTTCTGGGTTGATAATGGGATTAATTTGCGGATTGATTGATTGATTGATTGATGTGTTTGCTCATATGGGTTTAATAACATGTCAATTGGGGCGGGTCGTGTCGTGTATGCCCCGTATTCCGGGTTGTTATATTTTAGGTTTGAAAAACCGGGTCGGTCTCGGTTCGGGTCGGGGTCAGCTTTTGCGAGGACTGTATGAATTTGATTTTGCATGGATCGTGTTTAGGTGTTCATTTCGAGTCTCTTCGAAGGAATTGTTGAGTTTCTGGGTTGATTGTTTAGGTGTTCATTTCGAATCACTTGGAAGTCTTAGATTTCTGGGCTGGGATTAATCTGATGAATGATTGATGTGTTTGCTCAGATTGGTTGAGTTTGATTTTGCATGGATCGTGTTTAGGGTTGGTAATGGGATTATTTTGCTGATTGATTGATGTGTTTGCTCAGATGGGTTGAGTTTGATTTTGCATGGATTGTGTTTAGGTATTCATTTTTAGCAGGATTAAACTGGGTAGGTAGCGCTGGTAAAAATTCGGGTACAGGCAAATCCGGGTTAGGCAAATTCGGTTCATGTCAAAATTCAGTGAGAAATTGATGTTTGTACCCAACTTCTTTTTTTTTTTTTTTTGGGGGGGGGGGGACAATTCGGAGGGAGCTAAATATGGGTCAAAATCGGGTGAGGACGATAGAAAAGAAGAGAAATATAGTGTCTGAATATTCGATCAATGTCAAAATGGGGTTAGGACCGGACAGGGTTTTTTATGGGTCGCGCAAATTTGGTCATTCGGGCAGGACAAAATTTTGCGAGTGCTAAAATTGAGGATTGTTGTTATTGTGTACGTCAGTACATGTTAATTTTGTTTCAAGCATGGGTTTGTTGGAGGGTTTCATCATAGCCTGCATGATTTCAAGTTTCAACAATTAGATGGTGTGTTTGTTTTGTTGTGATTTTGGAGTTTGTGTTGCCAATTTGTGCTGATTGTGACTGATTCTGTGTCCTGCATGTTGTGAATGCTGGGTATAGACCTCGCAAAATTTGGCCCGACCCATAAATTAACCTGAACCAGCTCGAAACTTAGGATTAGGACAAGGTTATCAATCAAACCCAAAACATAAATAAATTGTAAACTGACTCGTACGAACCCAACCTGAAACCAGCCCGCCTGCCCGAATTGACATATCTAGCTAGGTTTATATTGAATGATGCTGCCCCCAATTCCAAATGGGGGTTTGTGGGTCTAAATTGGTGTTCAGATGAAGCTAATTGTAGTAGCAGCAACTGTTGGTGTTTTTTGTTTTGAACCGTACAATGGATTATGTCCATGATCTGGATGGTTGAAAAAGATTATTTTCTTTGTTCCAATTAAGATTGCAATGGACTAAAGTAAAATACCTCATTCAACCACGTCCTCGTTTCCGTGGAGTGGTAGGCAGCAAACAACTTCTAAATCTTGGGTCAATTGGAAGTATAGCACTCTCAAAATTCAGGTCCAGGTAAATTCTGGTCGGTCAATGTCAAAATTGGGACGAGAAATTGATGTTCGAACTTTTTTTCTTCTTCTTTTTTCTTTTTCAGGGTCAGGGTTGGATAATTTGAGTGGAGCTAAATTCAGATCAAAATCGGCTTTGAACAATAGAAAAAAGAAAATATCGTGTCCAAATATTTGGTCAATGTCAAAATTGGGTTCGGACCAAATCGGCTTTTTCCTAGTTGGATAAATTCAGGTAGTCGAGTTGGACAAAATTTTGGCAGAGTTAATTGGAACTAGTCCCTCTAAATTACAAAATAGCAAATATAGGGTAAGACTGCTATATCGAACCCTTCCATACCCCACCTCTAGAGAGGTGGGATTTCAGAGTCATTCGTTACTGTTATTGTACCCTTGACAATGGATTATTTGTCCTCCTACTTATGTTGTCCAGTTTATTTTTGGCTGTATATGCCTGTATTTGCAAGAGGACCACACTAGCTATCCAACCTTAGTTTTTTCTTTCCCCCTTTTTGTAAAATGATCAATGCATTAGTTCTGAAAGTGGGATCACTTCTTTCCAATGTTTTGCTCTTGGGTTTGAGGGTAGTTAGCTATTAGCTGGTATTGCGTTCGAGGGTAGTTAGCTATTAGAAAAGAGGAAAGATCTTATTTGAAGAACGGACAGAAAACCGTGGCAAACGTTCGGTTGGTACACAGAAAACCGGGTTTGTTATATTTTTGGTTTGAAAAACCGGGTAGGTTTTGGGTTTGGGTCAGGTCAACTTTTGCTTGGACTAGCCCTGTTCTTTCGTTTACTAATTTACCGACTTTTTGAACCCTACCTAAATTTACCCAATCTTACCCTGTTTGACCAAAAGTTACCTAAAGTGTTATTATATTCCATCACACTTAAAACTTTATATTTGCAACTTTCCGCAAAACCTTATTTTACCCAACCTTACCCTACCAACTAAAACAACACGACTCTATTGTTGTAGTTAAACTGGCCTTAGCCCAAGTATCGGGATATTTGCATGGAAAACATTTTTGTCGAACATTAATTCCTTTCGAACTTTCCACATTCACGGGTACTTTCTTAACTAAATGAAATCTCTTAACTTTCAATTCCAGCTGCGATTCTCCCTGTGGTTCAGAAGCAGCATCAGCTTCTCGTGACGTTGCTTTTATGCAATGCTTGCGCAATGGAAGTAAGCGAAAAATTTCAATAGTTTCGACTTTTCGTAGCTCAATGGTGGATTCCTATTGTTTAATGGATATCATCGAATGGTTGATTTCGGTGCAGGCACTTCCAATATATCTGGATAAGATATTCCATCCCTTTGTTGCTGTTGTACTCTCCGTTACATTTGTCTTAGCATTTGGGGAGGTTAGTCCGATCGAATCTCATTTATGTTGTTATTGTTTACATGGACCGACCTTTTGCTATGAATGAGAGATTCATGAGCTTTTTTTGTATGTCGTCGGATCAGGTTATCCCGCAGGCGATTTGTACGAGATATGGGCTTGCCGTGGGTGCAAATTTCGTTTGGCTCGTGCGTGTTTTGATGATAATTTGTTATCCCATAGCTTATCCGATTGGAAAGGTAATCGTACTTCTCAATATTTCCAATAATCGATGGCATAGACATCATTTTCCTTCGTCAATATTATGATGCCAGGTTCTGGATGCTATACTAGGACATGACACTGCATTATTCAGGCGGGCGCAGTTGAAAGCCCTTGTATCTATACATAGTATGGAGGTATCATTTTCCCTCCTTTTTTTACCGTCCTCTTGTACTACATTTGCAAATTCTAGCATATAAGACCGTCTTACGTAAACTTCTTATAAGACAAACTCCTTATGGGATGACTTTTTTTAATATTTTAAAATGGTAAGTGATATGAGAATGACTTTTTAATACAGATGTGACTAATAATTTATCAAGGGATGATTTTTATCAGTCATCCCCAATAAGCTGTTAGTCATCCCTATGTTCATAAAAAGTCACTTTAGAATTATACGTCCCACGATAAATTTATGGTGAGACGATCTCACATAAGACTTCCTGTTATGTTCTTCTTTTTCAGGAAGGCAAGGGCGGAGAACTTACTCACGACGAGACGACAATCATCAGTGGGGCACTAGACTTAACCGAGAAGGTATTTGTTTTTACTGCAACTCTTGGACTTTCGGTTTCCAAATTTCGGACTGCTGTTCTGTATTCTGCATGCTTAGATGCTCGACGAATAAAAACGCTATTTTGTAGACAGCTGAAGGGGCTATGACACCCATAGAATCGACATTTTCCTTGGACGTGAACTCGAAATTGGATTGGTAAGGGGTTTTGTCTGGACATACTCGTAATATCATTCGATTGCCTCGTAGTGAAAAGTTCGATTGCTTGGGTTTCATGGGAAAAACTATAATATGTTCAAACTCGGTTCTTTGTTCTTACAACACAGGGAAGCTATGGGGAGGATTCTCGCACGAGGTCACAGTCGTGTTCCTGTGTATTCGGGGAACCCTAAGAACATCATCGGGCTCTTGCTGGTGGGTTAGGAATTTCCGTAAATAAATAAATTGTGTTAGTAATGTTAATTAAATTGTAATGAATTATGCATCTGCTTCGTTTCCATGGAGTGGTGGGTAGTGAACGATCTGTGAAACCAGTCTCTCTAAATTGCAAAATTGAGCCGAAACCTAAACTTAGGGTTTTGAATGCGATTTTCTAATCCGAAACCTGCCCAAAAGTGTAGGGTTTTGAACGGTTCTTTTCCATGGAGAAGTGCCCAGACCTGGCAGAATTTGACTCGACCCAAAAATCAAACCGAACCCGCGAGAAAGTTCAGCGTTTTGAACAGGGTTTCCGAACCCGAAACCTAAATAAGCCCAAAAAGCGGCCCGTACTGATCTGACCCGTAGCTGATCCAACCCACCCAAATTGACAGTTCTCTGACCCCTCAAGGTTTTGAACACGGTTTCCGAACCCGAAACCTAAATGAGCCCAAAAACTGACCCGTACCGACCTGACTTAAAGTCAATCCGCCCACCCGAATTGACAGGTCTTTGACCCCTCAAGGTTTTGAACATGGTTTCCGAACCCGAAACCTAAATAAGTCGAAAAACCAACCTAACCCAAAGCTGATCCAACCCACCCGAATTGACAGGTTTCCGACCCCTACATATCTTGCTCGATGGGATTTAGGAGCATTGGTTTTGGTTACTTAAATTCACTTCAACAAGCTTTTCTCTGCTGAATGTGTCATCATTGCTATTGCTTAGGTGAAGAGTCTTCTAACCGTGCGTCCCGAAACTGAAACATCCGTCAGTTCCGTTTCTATTCGCAGGATTCCACGGTAAGCTTGTTAAGAAAACAAATCTTCATACTTTATCCTTCCATGTTTCTCGGGTTTCAAGGTGGTAATCTACCCGACATTATTTTTCTTCAGAGTACCAGCAGATATGCCGTTGTACGATATCCTAAACGAGTTTCAGAAAGGAAGCAGTCATATGGCTGCTGTTGTAAAGGTGAAAGGGAAAAGCAAGCGCATTCAACCGGTTGGAAACAAAGAAATTTCCGAAGCAAAAAGCGTTAAATCGCTGAATTCGACGCTTAATCAAGGGGTGAAATCAGATACTGTTGTTGATATGGAAAAACAACCGATGTCGATAAGCAGAAATAACATGGCATCGAGTCTAAATAATGCCATGGAAAACGGGTTCACTGATCTGAATGATGATATCGAAGATGGTGATGTGATTGGGATTATTACACTCGAAGATGTCTTCGAAGAACTTTTGCAGGTGCGGCTGCTTCCCCTACATATTATCTTATTTTTTCTTTAACATCTCCTTATTTATGAAGGGGGTTGAATTTGAAGAAACACAACAAAAAGAACCTTTTATATGTACATATACACACGCGCGCGTACACACATATTTTTTTGCTGGGGATCCAAAATGTGTGCAAAAGACCATAGTTACCTGTAACGCTTTCCGGGTCGTTAGTCCCGGAACGCGGGTTGCTAATTTTTACACAAAAGGCACGCTTGTTCCCGGAACGCGGGTCGCAGGCATATGTAGCGTTCCTGGAAACTATGCAAAAGACACACAAAAGGCACGACTTTTGTGGGATTCTTGGATGAGGCTTGCCTCACGGCGCTTTTTTAAACTAAGAAATGTGTTAAATTAATGAGAAAAAAAGCAATTGTTATATGGTACACCTCGGGTACCTACTTAAGTTCACTAAGGTGTTAAATCTTTAAAAATAATCATTAATATTTTATATAATATTTATCATAAGTTTATCAAAAAATTTATCAATATTTTTTAAATTTATCAATATTTTTTTTATACAAATTCATCACGTAAAAAGATGGACTATTTTAATAGTCGTGGTGGACCTAGGCAGGCCAGATCTGCAGTTAAGCAGTTTGGTCCACCATGGTTTACGGTATAATTTACGATTTTCCGGAGTAAATCTGTGATCAATCCTGTTTGACATTTATACTATTTCACCATGTAAATAACCTCAAGTCCCCAAAAAAAAAAAAAAACCGAAACTAGGTTTGTCTTTCTGCATTCTAAACTAGATTCATCATTTGGTTTCACAGGAAGAGATCGTAGACGAGACAGATGTGTATATAGATGTACACAAAAGGTAAAATTACGTTAAACTATGCAGGTATTTACCATTTTACCGTAGAACGTCCGTCTTTTGGTTCACTATACATTCTCGTTTGTGCAGGATACGGGTGGCTGCTGCAGCAGCTGCTTCATCGGTTGTAAGAGCTCCATCGAACCGGAAACTCATAAGTCAGAAAACAGTGAGTAACTAACTAACTAACTAATTTTCCTCTTGTTATCAATTGCATGGTTCGATTAGTTGAGCTCGGAGACAATATGCTAAAAGGAACATGTTGGTTTTGTTTAAGGATGTCCCCTTTCGAAGTTTCGCGCTTAATGAGTCCCGATAAACATACTGTAATTAGACCTGTCAATTCTTGCCCAACCCCAACCACCTGCCCGGAAAATTTGTTGAACATGGTTTTCTTGACCTCAAAATCCCGAATAAACCGAACCGAAAATTATGTCGGTCAAACCCGAGCCACCCATTTATGTACACCTATGGTTAATAATACGGATGATCTCTAAGAGCATGTAGATAGGGTAGCTAGGGCTGTCATAAAAACTATCCTTCAATCTGGCCTAAGGAAAAACAGGGTTTAGTCATAGATTTTCGTCTGAATTTGAGCATTAGCTAATTTCACCGTGAATCTGGACACAATATGTATTATATTTCTATTGTCTGAACCTGATCATGACACAAATTTAGGCGTGTCCGAAGTGTCCGATTTGAAAAACCGCGCATCAGACATTAAGTTTTCATCCGGTGTCCCATTTGCTCATCCGGATCCCGAAATAACCCAAACAACAACAACAAACCTCAGTATAGTCCGGGATCTAGATGTAGTCGGTCTTCCCCATGCACAAGAGTGTATAAATAGACTGATTCTAGATGTAGGCGGTCTTCCCCCATGCAACACCTCATTCGCTAATTTTCTTTTCCTTTCCTTTTCGGTCTATTTTGTGTGCGTAGGGCGAGCAAAGTAGGCATGTTCACATTCCAATGAAGGTCGAGGAGGAAGCTGACATGAGAAAACCTCTTCTGCACAATGAAAATAGGTGACTGTCTATGTTCAATGTTCATAGTTCATACATAGTGTAATCCATGTATGTTATGTAGATTCGTCTCAACCCGAGAATTTTGTTTGTACCCCTCTTTACTTACTTGATATGTAGATTTTCCCCCCTCCCCCAAACAAACAACAACAAAGTATGACGAAATCCCAAAGAATTAGGACTCAGGCATGTCAATGAAGATCGATGTTGATCCATATATATATCCGTATACCGGAATTAAAGAAGTAGGGTTAAGAAGGCTAGATTTGTGTAATAAGCATCTACATTGTTGAGGAGTTTTGTGTTCAAATGTTTGGCTCCAATGACGATGTTGTCAATAGGGTTTTGATTTTCTCCTCTCTATGTAACAATGAGCGACAAAATCATCGTTGTCTCAGAAATATTTGTCACTTTTGACTTTTCGATGTTTTTAAGGTGATATCTTGGCCGTCGGTTGCTACACAGTTTGATTGTAGTTTTCAGGAAGTACTTTTCACTATGAATATGATCATTGTCGTTTCATTTGATAGTTCGTTACATATGTCGGGGAAACTAATAGTTAAAGTTTTTACAATTTGACTTTATTATGTTCACATATAAGGGTGTGTTTGGTGGAATCCTTGGTAGTTTTCCTTCGAAAAGTCTCCTCACTTTTATTTTTCGATAATTTGCCAGCCAAAGAAAGGCTAAGAAGGCATCAAAGATGCAACAAAGATCCGCAAAACCAGCAGAATCAAGAGACCAACAAACAAAAGAGCTGCACAAATCGCGACAAAAAGATCACAAAAAACAAAAAATAGCTATCTAACAAGATTTTTCTTTTGATTTAGTATATTATCCTTGAAAGTCTTGGTCACTATCTCATGATGATCACGAGACATTTTCAATAAACCCATCACCTTCGCCGCTCCACGAACCTCCTCATCTAGACTTTTCAAGGAAAGATCCACAACATTCAAAGTCCTTTCAACAATACTAAGGTCTTATCGATTTCGCCGCTCCACGAACCTCCTCATCTAGACTTTTCAAGGAAAGATCCACAACATTCAAAGACCTTTCAACAATACTAAGGTCTTATCGATATCGAGCACGTGGGTTAGGAAATATTAGCATGAGAATAATTAATGATCAAGAGAAAAACTTGGACCAGCTAGAAATATGATGTATAGTCATACATAATGTATGGTTTATAGGTGCACAACCTAACATCCTCCATATTAGGAGGTGCTCACTCCAAAGAAGCCCATTCTTGTGACCAACAACAAGGGCATGAACCATCTACTATTTAAGTACAATCCTAACTACTATCTAATTACTCCCAAAACCATTAAATTCTCTTACTTTTGTGTCCTTAATTACCTTATCAATTTCGTAACGATGTTAATTACAACGACGATGGTGCGAATAAAGATTTCAATCTCGAGGGTGTTGCTGGTTGCTGCTTCGTTTTTGGCAGTCATTTCCAAGTCAACGAGTCAGTATAGAGGAGGACCGGGAGCACGAGCAGAAACAGGACCGCCCCCAGTTTTCTCTGTGCCGGCTTATCCAGCCCCACGTCCTCTGTGTCTTTCCCAGTTCTTGCTTGTGAACCACGCGTGCTCGAACCTCCCATACGCGCCGGTGCCACCTCGGTCCCCTCCATCCCCGCCTCCTCCCCCTCCGCCGTCCCCGCCACCACCGGCGCTGGCGGCTTCCTTGGCTGCCCCGCCTATGTCCCCGAGCAGCGGGCGCAGGCACCACCACCACAGGCACAGACACGGCGGTGGAGGCTACCATGAAACCCCGGCGGAAGCAGAGTGCTGTCGGTGGCTGAGAGAGGTGGACACGAAATGTGTCTGTGATTTGCTGGTCCATTTGCCGCAGTTTCTTGCCAAGCCCAGGCACAACTACACGGTGACTGTCGCCGAGGACTGCACGGTCACCTACGAGTGTCCTAGCCGTGTTATGGCTACTTGAAGCTTATCTAGTTAAGATTTTGCGATGGGGAACGAACGACGCTTTAGGCTAGAAAGGCTAGAAATGTGGGTATTGTACGATGTAATTGTGGTTATGTTATTTTGTTTAATCAATAAGTTGCATTAATGTGATGGTTTCTTGTACTAGACTAAATTCGATGTCGTATGGCCATATATAGTTGGCGCCATGCATGCCGTCTTGGTGAAATAATATTGTGACATGAACAAGTCAGTTTTTTCGACATAGCAAATCGAAATGTGATGAACAGAATTTGACAACCTTGTTCAACTTGTTTTTTGCTTCTCATCAAACTCAAAAGGCGATGAGATTCACACATACAGACACACACACACAAACACACAAGAAAAAGGTTCAAAGAGTTACTTCAAGAAGGAAAATTGGTTCTAATAATGCCTATTTTGGACGATTGGCCAATAATAATCCAAACATTAGAAATATACATAAGTGGTCTCAAATTTTAAAAAATATTTTTTTTTTGTATTCGAATAGAATTTTCCAAATTTTTGGACTGAATCAAATTTACTGAATCCACACCTCCAAGAGAGATGAGTGTGAATTTATGCCTAGCAAACTAGTGAACCGGTTGTGGTTTGGGCTCGGTTCGTTGGAGTTCTAGTCGGGTTTGTCTAATTTGGATTGGTTCGAGTGAGACTTTTTTACATTGAGTTCTGGTTTGATTTGAGGTTATTTGGGTGTGGATCTTAATTTGATCACTTTTCCGGTAGCGATTCAGATCGATTTTAGGTCGGCTTTTCTTTAAGTTCGAGTCAAGATCGGGTCACCCATTTGGATGTCAATTCGAGTTTGGGTACGTGTCTCATGTCAGTTTTGCCAAGTTTATGAATGTGATTTGTGAATGAAACAAAGAAAATAAGGTTTTTGACCTCTAGGGATGACCCATTAAGCAAATGAATTATAAAATATGATGCCAGACTTTAAGGTTTCAATTTGTAAAAACGAGTGGGGATCTATCATACTGACATGGAGTGACAACTAATTCAACTGGCAACCACTTCAATTAATGATTAAAAAAAAAATTAAATGTATATTTGGTTGCATCTAAGCTGGTTTTTTTATAAATGAGAACCTCAAAGTCTTGCTAAGGGCCTATAAAGTTGGATAGTAAGTGGGCGAGAGTACAAACTTACCGAAAGTTATGTAATTTACTGAAAGTTACCGAAATTTATCGTACCTACCAAAAACAACATTTTAGCATACAAATAGAAAGTTACTAAAACTTACCAAAAATAATAATATTTATCTTTCATACCATTTACCATTGAACTTTACAGCATTCACAACAGCGAGTTTGAAAGTGAGATGACACTGATGTGGCGTGAGCAAGAATGAGAAAGACAATGCAGTGGCGAGGACGAATGTCGACGGTGAGAAAACTCGAACTCATGCTCACCGTGCGAGGATGAACACGTGATTCTTGACATATATTTTTTTAAAATTTCTATTATAGTATATTTAAATAATTAAATGTGGGGGCTATACCTTTTTTCTAAAATATTTTAATCAAACTCACGCTCACTATTGGAAATCAAGTTAATATAAAAAGTCTAATTTTAACTTTTCCTAGTGGACCATATTGCTTCCACCTCATGCATTGAGTACAAATCATGCTTACCATTGTGGGTGCTCTTAAGTACTTTATGATTCATGCGTTTCACTGGCGGATCTAAGGCTAAAAATTATGGATTTTTATATATAAGACGAATATAATAGTGTACTAATCATCCCTAATTAGAAAAAGGAATTTTGGACGCTAATATACTGAACTTTTGGGGTATTGGACAATAATGCACTGAACTTTAGGGGGTGTTGGACAATAATGCACTTGAGACAATTTCGACATTGGCGAACTTGCTGACAATCTTACGTGATAGACCGAGAAGACAAATATTTTTGGACCAATTCATCTCCTCCACCCGCTACATAGGACTACCACCAAGTTAGCCATTGCCAAAATCATATTGAGTGCATTATTGTTCAACACCCTCAAAGTACAGTGTATTATTGTCCAAGGTCAAAGTTCATTGTATTATTGTCCAATACTCCAAAAGTTCAGCATATTAGCATCCAAAAACCCTTAATATAAAGAGCCTAATTTTAACTTTTCTGGTGGGTCATATTGCTTCCACCTCATGCATTGAGTATAAATCATGCTTACCATTGCGGGTGCTCTTAAGTACTTTATGATCCATGCGCTTCACTGGCGGATCTAAGGCTAAAAATTATGGATTTTTATATATAAGATGAATATAATAGTGTACTGATCATCCCTAATGAGAAAAACTAGAGTAAATTACATTTACCCTACCTAACATTTGTGGTAATAATTTTTGTACACCCGACATTTGTGAAATAATTTTCACCTTACCTGACAAAGTGAAAGTGATTTTTAGTGGCAAAATATTGTCACTTCTCATCAGAAATGAGGAAATACAATAATGCCCTTGTATGACCATGTGTATCATGTTGTCCATCAATATTGAGAAGGAAATGACTTAAATGACCCTTTCATCGTTTTATTTCTGATGAGAAATGACCGGATTTTTCCACTCAGGTAAGATGAAAATTATTACCACAAATGTCGAATGTGTAAAAATTATTACCACAAATGTCAGGTAAGATAAATGTAATTTACTTGGAAAAACTACATCCCCGATTAGGGCAAAATATCCCAGGAAACAAGTGGGCCAAAATCTGGGCCCAATAATCCAATTTGAAGAGACGTCCTACGCAAGAAACCCCCTCCCAAATAAAAGGATAGAGTGACATATACACCACCACAACAGATATTAGACACTACTCCTACCTAGATAGGGTTACAATCGTCATTTCAACTTCTCCTCAACTCAAACTAAACATTCAATCATAAATCATTCGCACTCACACACATCACCCAAAAACCGCAATCCGTACATTATGGAACCCTCCTTTTCTCCTCCATTTTCCTCTTCTACCTTCATCTCCCGCTTCATTTGAATCTCATCCTCGATTCATTCATTCATCGATTCAACAAGTTTTCTTCAATCTATCATCTCCTGTTTCGATTGAATTTTCGTATTCAATCGCAGTTCGCTGATTCGAGGTGGATTTCAATTCGCGCGGTTCGATAGTTTTGGTTTCCTGCGGTTTCGATGGAGATTTGAAGGAGTTTGGGTGGAATTTTCGAATTCGGTTGGATTCGGAGTGATTGCGACGCTAATTTGAAGGTGAGAAGGTCTTGAGTACTGGAGATTTGAGGAAGGGATTCGAACGAGGTTTTCTTGTGGCTGGAATTTTGAGTTTGAAGGGATTCGGAGTGATTGCACGCGAATTTGAAGGTGAAGAAGGTTGATTTTGAATTGTAGAGAGGAAACCAGGGTTTCGAGTATCTTGTTGTTGTTATTGGAGATTTGAGGATTCGAACGAGGTTTTCTTGTGGCTGGAATTTGGAATTCGAGTGGATTCAAAGTGATTGCGACGCCAATTTGACGGTGAAAAAGGTCTTTTGTTATTGTTATTGGAGATTTGAGGATTCGAACGAGGTTTTCTTGTGGCTGAAATTCCGAATTCGGTTGAATTCAGATTGCTTGTGACGTTAATTTGAAGGTGAGAAGGCCGAATTTGAGTGGTGGAGAAGAAACTAGGGTTTCGAATTCAGATTGCTTGCGACGCCAATTTGACTGTGGAAAGGTCGATTTTGAGTGGTACAGAGGAAACCAGGGTTTGGAGTATCTTGTTATTGTTATTTGAGGGATCCAAACAAGTTTTTCTCGTGGCTGGAATTTGAAATTCGGTTGAATTCAGATTGCTTTCGACGCCAATTTGACGGTGAAAAGTTAGGTTTTGAGTGATAGAGAGGAAACCAGGGTTTCTGGTATGTTATTATTATTTTCTTGAATAGAAACAGAGATTTCTGGAGGCTAGAATTTCGAATTTTCTAGATTGCTCCTGACGCCAATTCGACGGTAAAAAGGTCGATTTTGAGTGATAGAGAGGAAACCAGGGTTTAGAGTGTCTTTATTTTGTTGTTATTTTCTTCTGTTTTGCTTTGGAGTTTGATTGAGAATTTGGTCTGGTGTGAGTGATAATAGTTAGGAAGAGTATTGGGCCTATTGGCAACGTTTAGGGTTTTTCCCCTTGTTTATCTGCGCTAGTTAACACAATCCAAAGTTAGTGAACATGGGAGAAGGCGAAGAAGTCGACAATGGAGTCAATCCCAAAATTGAATTGAAGCGCGAACTGGGCTGTGCAGTCAACGAAGAAGTCGAGCTTGGAGCTTCTCCTCCGAAGAAGCAGGCAAGACTATCTGCTTCAGAAACCGCCATTGATAATGGTGCTTGTGCATGGTCAGAACTTCGAGAGAATGAGAATGTATCAAGCTTGGAGACCAGCACAAGTCTCCCAGTTGAAATGGGTATGGGTAGTAGTAATAGTAGTAGTGATAATCAAACGAGTAGTTCGGCTGATGTGACATCCGAGAGCTCTGGGAACTCGTGCTTGGTGAGCTGCAGCAATGAGATTGGGGCCAGGAATCGTGATCACGGCGCAGTTTCCACCTCCCAAATCTCGTTAGAAATCCCCAAGCACGTTAGCACGACGGGGATTCGTAAGATTACTTTCAAGTTTACCAAGAGTAAGGAGGAGTACGAGAGCAAATTAGCTCAATTAGGCCCCTCTAGTGGGGTACATGAGGGGGACTCAATTATTGATTCAAGCGACGAGCTTGGAATGGATTACTCAAGTAGCGATCGGTTTTCGTATAATATGGAGTTGAAGATGTCTAAGAAGGTGGTTCCGGATAGCTACCCTACTAATGTTAAGAAGCTCTTGGCAACCGGGATCTTGGAAGGAGCAAGAGTGAAGTATAAATCCACCTCTGGGCAGGTATGTGATGTGATGTCCTTTTTGTATCGTGAAATGTTTGTGTGGTTTGAATGTTCTTCGAGATGTAACTAACTTGCCCTTTGGTTTTCAGAAAGAGATAGCTGGGGAAATAAGAGGTTCAGGATACCTCTGTGGTTGTGTGACTTGTAACTTTACTAATGTAAGTGTTGCTTAGTGCTGAACTGAATGATTATACTGCAGACAATTATGTTGTGAAGCTTCTTTTGGAGAAATTTTGAGTTACGATGAGGTCAATGATGGTATGCAGGTGCTTAGTGCTTACGAATTTGAGCAGCATGCTGGCGGTTCAAAAACAAGGCACCCAAACAATCACATATTTTTGGAGAATGGGAGGCCGATATATAGTATTATTGAAGAATTGAAGACCGCTCCTCTTGGAATACTTGAGGAGTTAGTGAAAGAAATGGTTGGTTCATCCTTCAATGAAGGATCATTCCACGCCTGGAAAGGTATGCTGAATTTTGTTATTTTACCTTTTTTCCCGCTTTGTTTTTTTTTTTTGGGACTTTTTAAGGTTATGGGTTCTGTATGTGATCTGACTAAAACACATGTTTCAGCAAGCCTTCAGCAATGCGATGGAATGGTTGTGGCAGACAAGAAGCACCAAAGAAAATCTACTGGCATTTACTCGGCACACTTAAGGTAAAGGTTGCCCTTTATATGTTTTGGTTGAATTCATAATTTTTCCTTCGGGGGGATGGAGTGTTGGATCAGATGTATGGCACCTTACAGTTGAATTGCGAAGAAGCTATTTCGGTCCTTTTTGAAAACAAATTTAGATTGCATCCTATTGTACAATGTAGTGAAATTTAGTGAAACATCTTAATCTGCTGCTTCAAACTGATGAGAAATATAAAAGCACATCCTCATAAGTGGGTTCATGCATGTTATGCTCAACCGACACCTTTATTTTTCTTCTTTCCTCTTGAGACTCAAGGTTATTTGCTGTCATGCAACTGTTGTAACTTAATGTACTAGAACAACTCTTTTGTCATCAACACCTCTTAGGGAAGCTTGCGTTGTCGACTTCTTGTGTCAGAAAGTGTATAGCTGAGAATGTATCTTAATTCCGGCTATTACTTAGAAGTTGTGAGGATGTTTTCACACGGAACAATAAGGAAGAGAAAACAGGATGTGACGTAGTTAGTAAAAAACCAGACAGAAAGACATTTAGATCTCACTAGTTCGTGTGATTTTTCTTGTTTGTGCTTACATAATTGCTTACCTTGCAAGTTGCACCATTTTTTTTTCTCGCTCATTGTTTTCACTAATAACATCAACAGATTCCTGGTAATTGCTTCAACAGATTCCTGGTAATTGTTTTTGATAAGCAAAGATTCCTCATGTATATATTTTTTCTTGATAAGTACAAATTCCTGGTAACTAAAAGAATCTTTCACAGATTGTAATAATGTTTCCCCCATTCACACCCCAAGAGAACAGTGAGTTGAATTGTTGGTGAAGATTGAAGGTTCCCAATGATTGTATGCCTGCTTGACTTTCTCTCCATTTCTGAACAATTTCTCAGCTTAGCGAACAGACCCACAGACGATGAGCAAAAGGTGGCTAAGCGAAGAGCAAATCCTTCAAAATATTTGGGAAAAAGGTTGCAACTTGGTCATCCGTGCATTGACACTAAAATGAGAATATAGAGGCATGAGATGCTATTTTGACACTTTTTACCATCACTTGAATATCTGACTCCACTCTTGTGCAGGTCGGGTTTTTCTACTTCACACTCTGCTTTGTCTCACAAGAGAAGTGGTGACAGCAGTGGTAAGAAGAGGTAATGCTCAGGCCGGAATGCGGTGATTTGTTTGTTTCTTACAGAGACACTGTTTGTTAGGCATTGTGTTCTAAGCTATGTATTTGTCATTGACAGGGACAATGACCTGCACCGACTGCTCTTCATGCCAAATGGTCTTCCAGATGGTGCCCAGTTAGCTTACTATGCTAAAGGACAGGTTCTGTGTTATATCTTAGTCTTCTAAACTCAACTGGATCTTTCACAGCTATTTCATGTTCAGTTGCATATGCAAGGTGTCTAAATTGGGATCAACCCCCTCCCCCTTCTTATTGTTTTCATAATGAATCGTATAATCAATCATCCTGCTTCTATGTTCTTGCAGAAAATTCTGGAAGGTTACAAGCATAAAAATGGAATCGTTTGTGGTCATTGTAACGTTGAGGTAAACATTTGACTTAAATGGGGGATAGTGTTAATCAACTGAAATGTATTTCTCTGTTTGTGGTTGTTTCTTTTCTCATTTTTCTAACAGTTCCCTTTGCCAATCTGCAGATTAGCCCTTCGCAGTTTGAGGCTCACGCGGGATGGGCTGCAAGAAGACAACCGTGAGTATTAATTGAGTGCTGCCGTCAATTTGTTCAACTCAGCAAGTTTTCTTATTGAACTTTTTTCCTGTGCAGCTATCGTCACATTTATACTTCGAATGGACTTACTCTCCATGATGTGGCTATGTCACTAGCTCGTGGGCAAATTATAACCACTGGAAGCAATGATGACATGTGTACCATATGCGGAGATAGAGGAGAGCTTATCCCTTGTGGAGGTTGTCCAAGGGCTTATCACCAATGTAACTTTCTTCCCATCAACTATCTTACTGCCACTTCATTTCTACTTTTTCTTGTTTTGTGGTGGCATCTTTTTCACTTTTGTAATAAATGAGTTATTGAAAGCTATGTTAATTAAACACCAAGGGCGGAAGGGGTAAGTATGACAATCATCATGCCCTCAAGCTCTCATGCCTTCCAGTACAAAAATATATTAATGAGGCAGTACCTGGTTTAGGGTTTAGGGTCATGAAAAATATATGAAACACCAAGGGTGAAGGGGGTAAAGTAGGACAATCATCTTTTTCAATTTTTTAATAAATTTATGAATGTCTTTGATAATCAATGGGAAATCGGACATAAATAAATCAACCTTTGGGGATATTTAATGAAAATATTCTAATTTTTTTTCTTTGAAATGAATATTATGACCTATTCCGAGGAAGTCCAGTAGCCATTTTATAGCTCTTAGTTTCGTGTTTTATTTATTTGTCTTTTGGGGAAGGGCCGGGCCTTTATTGGTGTGGCTCGAGGAATTTTCCTTTGCCTTTGTGTTACCTCCACCGTGGGGGTGGAACTTTTTAGCCCCTGCTATTGGCTTACTGTTGCTGGAATTTTATGAGAATCCCCTTGTGCCTGACGTGTCTGTACCACATTTCAATGATATTTTTAGTCTGGTAAGCCTGACGAGGGTGGGGTTGATAACATTTACAAGAGAGTCACAACTGTTACATGGATGATCATAACAAATGCCTTTAGCTCTTTATTTCAATGTTTTCTCGGGATTTTTTTTTTTTTGGTTGGGGGGGGGGGAGACTCTTGACTATTTGGTTAAGATACTGCTTTTGATTGTTCATTAGTTTACCTGTGAATCAGGGAAAGGGGGGGTTTATCCCAAGGAAACTTATCTTTCTTCATTTGAATGGTTTCAGCTTGTCTTGGACTGCCGCTTGTCCCAGATAGTGATTGGCGCTGCTCGAATTGCATCGACAGAAAAGTTGATGTCAGGGATTCTTCTAGTAATTGTAAGCCAATTATTTTCCGGTTGACAAGGGTTGTAAAGACAGCAGAAACTGAGTCTGGCGGTTGCGTTCTATGCAGGTTGGTAGGCTCTTATGGTTCAGTTTCTTCTTTTCCTTGCTTTGTAATCATGCTTTGATTATGGTCGGAATATTTTTTTTCTCGGTCTACTTTGGAGCTTCTGTATCTGAAGATGCTTTCTTGTGGTATTTGGCTGCTTGCTTACAGTTGGATTTCTCTGGTTTGTAAATGCTGTGTGTAGTTGATATAGATAAGCTTTTTGGCTTTCTATATACATTCTGGTGAAGTAGGCACTAGGAAGATTCTCTTAAATATCTGTAAATTGAACAAATGTGGCGAGCTGTATGTTAGATGAATAGCTTGCTGATGTTGAGTTAGTAAGTAACTGAGTTAGTATAGACTCTTGTTGTTAATCGTTGCTGATGTTGGATATCAACTCCCTAGTCTCCCTGTTGGCATCTCATGTATTTTGTCATGAGGATCTTTCACGTAGAAGCCAGAACTCCAATTGAAGGTATATCTTTGTGTGAAGAATTTAGTAAATTGGGATTTTGGTTACTTGCATTTGATTACTTGTGCAAGGCATAACTCAGAGAAGTCGATCTTCTTTCATATAAGTAACAAATTTTCATTATATTCGATGAGAATCTGGTTTCAATACAAGTTGATATTATGCTGCTTTGGGACTTGTCTTTGCTGGGCCCGAAGTTTCTCGTGTTTGTTGATTTTGTACATCATGTCAAATTATGTTCAATTCCAAGTTTTGCCTTCTGTACGTTCTGGTAAGATCTGTAAATTGGACAAATTTTGCCAAGCAGTAAGTATGTGCTCTTCAAGGAAGAGCTTCTGAGTCAAACCGATGTTAAGATGAACATTGGTTTTGAGTTGTGATGTTCTGAGCTAAAATCTTTTAGTTCTTGATAGTGCAGTACTACAGTTAATTTGCTTTTCTTTGGGTGCCAATCACTTCACTTCATTCTGATTTGGATGGTCTTCTGTATATATGTTGTGTAATCCTTAAAATGTTTCTCTCCCCATTTTGTGGAGGTAATGATGGGTTGGCATTATTATTTTCACTGATGGAATCTTTTTGCTTTATCTGGCTCAGGGAAAATGATTTCAGCGTTGAGAAGTTTGATGATAGAACAGTTATCATCTGTGACCAAGTATGGTTTTTGCAGTACTTTTATGTAGTTTTACTTTCTATGTCATGATGTCCTGCTCCATTTTCTGAATGGCACTAAAAGTATGGTATTTGGTTTTTGTGCAGTGTGAGAAGGAGTACCATGTTGGTTGCTTGAGAGCGGGTGGGCGTTGCGATCTCAAAGTAAGTGTTGATTGAAGTTGCGATTTTACGGTGTTCTGATGGTTACTATTCTTACATAAACCACTATGATTGCAGGAACTTCCCAAGGACAAGTGGTTCTGTTGCAGTGATTGTGAGACAATCCATTGTACGTTGAGGGATCTGGTTCTCAAAGGCTCAGAGACTATTTCATCTCCCGAGTCAATAAAAATCAGCAAGAAACTTTTAGACAAAGGATTGAGTCCTTTGGCTGATAGTGATGTACATTGGCACGTATTGAGTGGGAAATGTCGACAGCGTGAGCATCTGCCATTGCTGTCCAAGGCTGTTTCTATATTCCGGGTGAGCATTAGCTTACTAATTTCAACTTCATTTGCTTTTTCCTTTGTGTTTGAAAGCAGGGCTAGCTAGAGACAAAAGCAGATAGCTTTTGGGTCTAGTTATTTTACATTTGCATGCAACTATATGTGGTTTAAGTGTGCTTTGTTAGTTGTTCTGAAAGTGACATATTTCAAATTGGGCTTTGATCCCCTTCTACCAAAAAAAAAAAAAAAAGTTCTGTAAAGTGATATTTTTGCCACTTGCTGCTTGGCTCCCTCAATTTTCAGTAGATTGCTAGTCAAAGTGTCTTTTCCACACCTCTTGTTGATGAGGGATATTTCAAATGCAAAGTTGATGACCATCAGTCATTAGTACTTTGAGCTGGACTGTAAATTGGACGTATGTTACTCGGACTCAGGTACGCGTGTCCTTATCGGACACAGACACGGGTGTCGGACTCGGCTATTTTAAAGAAATTTTATACATTTTCATTGTAATTTGAAGTGTCTACTGTCTTATCCTTGACACGGGTACGGCAGGGAAAATGAAGAGTCAGAGTAACATAGAATAGGACTATTGACAATAACCTGGTAAAGCCTAAGTTTACAGGGTCCAGTTTAAGATTACAATTACACAGCAAGATTTTGGTAGAATAGTGCATGACATGGTCGTATTCTCGTGGTCTGTTGATATATCTTTTACTGTATGCATTGAGATACTGAAAGCTGCCGCCTTACCTACAACTTTAAAAGCCTTTTCTCTAAATCTAATGACAATAGATTCATGATTTGCAATTTGTATGACATAAATCCTCCCATCTGGTGTTCATCATAATATGTTTATTCAATTTTCAACATTTTAAAGTATAGCTCCCGTCAGTGTTTGATGCCATGGTACTCTCTATCCTCGAATCACATCATATGCTTCACCTTCTTAAACACTCCCCTGCCCGAAAAAAGCAAAAAAGGTGTGATCCTGGTGACATCATTTATGTAGACAGTCTTTCAAGTGTGGAGCCATCACTGTATATGTGCGTGCACATGCACAGGCGTACACTGTTTGTCTGTGTGCACGTATGTTTGTACGGCAGTATATATTATATACACGAGGGGCTTTATGCTCCAAGCTCTACGTGTTAACGGTTACCAAATGGGAATTAATTTATTCGTATTGTAATCGAGAATTATATGGCAATGATGTGTGATACGAGTACAGGCTCTAGAGATGAGTTGCATAACATTTCGTATGATACCTCTAATCCCTTATGGTGCTGTGAGAAATTCTTTGCTTTTCTTCTAAAATATTTGGCTCTACCTAGTTGCTTAATGTTCTCATTTTACAGGAGTGTTTCAGCCCCATAACTGCAAGGGGTGGCCGTGACCTTATTCCTGTTATGGTGCATGGGTAAGTAGTTTGATTGATTTTTCTTTTTCTTTTTCTTTTTCTTTTTTTGGGTCAATACGATGCTGGTATTGTTACTAAAACCATGCATCCTTTGCAAGTTTACTTTCGTAAATTGCATGGCATAACTCAATAGAATCAGCTCCATCTGATATTTGGATTCTTCTGTGATCCTTTGTAGCTTTACTTTCTCATTTGCTGTTCTCTAGACCACTTAGCTTTGAGCACCATATTGGCACAGAGATGTGGTAAAAGTACTTGGAAGGCTTTGAAGGTCAACTTTCATTAGAAAATTAGCTGATATTTATATCGATAGGACAAAATCTGTCGGTGGCGTTCCCAATATGTGTCGTATCATCCTTGAACCAGAATAAAAACTAATTGCAATTTTCATTAGAAAAGGAGCTGATATTCATACCATTACCGATAGGACAAAATCTCTTGCAAACAGAGTTCAATTGTGTTCAAAACATAACTGTTAGGCATTACCAATTACAAAAGATGGCAATATGAATAGGGCTGGATCAGGGGTTTATAGGAGAGAAGAGGGAGGAGGGGGTGGAAATTTTTTCGTTATAAGTATGCACAGAAGACGGCTAATATGTAGGATGAATGATTGAATACATACATTATAAGCATATTTCAGTCATTATTAGCTCTTTCTTTGCAGTTCATCATATCATGCTGTAATTTGGTTTGGGAATATTAGCCACGGTTTAATGCTTTACTGGTTTTTGACTTCTTTCAGGAGAAACATTTCTGGCCAAGAATTTGGGGGAATGTATTGTGTACTTTTAACTGTTAAGTAAGTTTTCTTCTTATTTTTATGCACTAAAGTTTTTCTGTTTTGCCATGAGAAAAATATGCAAGTTAAGAAATCCCGGTGGTGAGTGCGACACTTCCTTATAGGGTTCGGAAAAATACATGCAGGTCAGTAGTGGTATCGGCTGGTCTTCTAAGAATATTTGGCCGCGAGGTGGCTGAGCTTCCCCTGGTGGCTACAAGCAAGGAGTATCAAGGAAAAGTAAGTGCATCTGATTGCCTTTGTTGTTTCTCTCTCTCTCTCTCTCTCACTCGCACGCGCACGCACACACACAAAGGGTTCTTGCTGCTAGCTTGAGCGGTATTGGGTTTTGAAGAGTTTGATTTTTCAAACTAATGGCTTTTGTTGTTGTCTCTCTCTCTCTCTCTCTCTCTCTCTCTCTCTCTCTCTCTCTCTCTCTCTCTCTCTCATGCGCTCACACACTCACAGAAAGGGTTCTTGTTACTAGATTGAGTGGGAGTGGGTTTTGAGGAGTTTCATTGAGTTCAGAGTTGGCCTCAGGTTTACGGTTACTTTTGGATTGTTCATGGCAGGGTTACTTCTTGGCATTGTTTGCTCGCATTGAAAGGCTGCTACATTCTCTGAATGTGGAAAACCTAGTCCTCCCAGCAGCAGAGAAAGCCAAATCTATGTGGGTCAATCGATTTGGCTTCAAAGATATGAGTCCCGAGCGGGTACGTAATCATATTACTGTACATCTTCAGTGAAGTTTTTGTGTGTTTATTTTGATTATAATATTGCTTCATTTATTTGTTTCTGATCATAACCTTGCCTCATATATATATATATATAGAGAGAGAGAGAGAGAGAGAGAGTACTTCTTGATAGGGTATTTGGCGCCACTGTTTATAAACATAGGACTCCCCCTTTTTGGGCCAATGTCACTAGGTATCCACCAAAACTATCTAGATAGATACCAGAAACCAGCCTTTCGGAATCGAGATGTTATTAGGTACTTCTTGGTCTATCTAGCAAGGTACTCGCATTCTTTCCGGATATATTAGGGGAAAAATTGGGGGGGGGGGGGGAATTTGGAACAAAGATGAGGAAGGGAAATAAAAGAATCCATAGTTGGGACTATTTTGCTAGGTAGACCAAGGGCAAAATGTGTGCTTTGTTTAGGCCTGACAAAATTGACCCGAGAGCTGAACTGGAAAACTGACACCTGGACCCGAACCCAAACTGACACACGGATTGATGATCCGATCGTGACCAGAATCCAAAGAAAGTCTGACTTGGAACAGATCTGAATCGCAAGCCAAAAAGTGGCCCGATTAAGAACCACTCAAATGACTCCAAATCGAACCAGAACCCACCATGAAAGAACTATACCCAAGCCAACCTGAATAAACTTGCCTGATGTTTGCCCAAACCCAAAACCGAACTTGAGACAAACCGATCGAAAACTGGTTGTCTCGATGGCAACCCGAACGGATTCACTCGTTTATCAGGTCTAGCTTTGTTACTGCTAAACTGAGCATCCTTTCTTCGTCGTGCAGCTGTGTGTGTACACCAGGGAGCTTCAGTTGACAGAATTCAATGGAACCGTGATGCTCGAGAAAAAAGTGGAACCTCCGATCGACTCATCTTGACAATCTTCGCCATTGTCCGATTAGCAAGATATTTTATATATCAAAGATTTTAATTTTTTTCCCCCTTTTAGAGAAAAGATGAGATAATAGTGATAATATGGTAGGAGAAGTTTTCCAAAATAGAGGTTTTTTCTTTTCCTTCCTGTTTGTTTTTTTTGGTGAGCAGGAAATTAGAGTTGACTGTGTATCTAAATTTTGTTTTGCTTGAGGGAGATCAAGCTCTCTTTTTTCTCTTTGTATTTAGAGGTGGAGGTTTTTGGTTTAAGGTTAGGACTAGAATAGTATTTACTTTCATAATTTGGCCTGTTTTGCATGTATTTCCTTCCTGATGCAAAAATTGCCATGATCATCATCATCATCCATAAAAGTCCATCTATATGCCCTTATTTTTATGGTTTAGAGTGGATCAAGGGGGAAGAACTAAAGAACATGATTGTTGAAGTTATTTAATTCTTCCTGAATTGCACTTTTAACATTTTTCTACACTTCTCATAAACCTTCCATATCATACCATTACCATTCCACACTTTACAACCTTGTTCTTTGAATTGGATAAGATGAGGTTTGGATGGATTGGATTGGATTGGATAAATTAAGATATTTTTTAGGGGAATTGCGTTTTTAGAGTATTTTATTTGGGAATTGTGTAAGGTTTGGATTTGAATTGAATTGGAAAAAGTTATCAATCTAAAAAACATGACCGCATAACTTCTTCTCTTTTCATTTTTCTCCTCTACTTTTCACTTTAATATAACAATGTTTTTGTAGTCCGAGAAAATAAGGAAGTTAAAAAAGGATCTATTGAAAACTTGGAATATGTTTTGCCTAGGGTTGTTAAAAAATCGGTTTCGAATCAATTAGGGTTGAGGGGAATTAGAAATTGGGCGAAAACTTGATGTCCGATTTCCAGTTTTTTGGAACATTTTCCGAGTCAGATTCGGGTTGGACAAATTGGGCAAGCATGAATTCGGGTTTAAATTGAGTTCAGACGATAGAAAATTAGAAAATATTGTGTCCGAATTTTCGGTCAACTTAGTTAATATAAAAATTCGGATAGAAATTTTATGACCATACCCGCTTTTTTCTGGGTCGGATTGGACCGGATTTTCGGGTGAGACATTTTTTTGACAACCCTAGTCTTGCACTTGTAAAGTGAGTAAACCAAATTAAATTTTACCAAACACTTTTTGACAAATTTGACCGACCTTAATTTGGCTTGAATCTAAAATTTTTTGGCATGGCTACCAACAAGGTTACAAGAAGTCATTATTTATGTGATACAAGCAAACCAACGGCCAACATCACATAAATAATGACTTCTTGCATACAAACAAACCAACGGCCAACATCACATAAATAATGAATTTTTGTAACCTTGTTGGTAGCCATGCCAAATAATTTTAGATTTGTGTATATACGGGTTGATTTGTGTAAACACAAGACAACAATGCATGTTTGATGTTTCTCAAGTTGAGTGAATGAATCAATCATGTCTGTTTGGTTGCAATTGTTTTTCGGAAAAATTTGTCAACATTTTTAAGTTGACTAAATTTTTTCGTGTTTGCTTACAAAATGAGTATATAAAATTCTAGAGTGGGTCCCATTATTTTTTTATGGAAAAGAGAAATTATTTATAACCTAATTTCCTAAAATGTTCCTGAAAAACAATAAAATTAATATTTAAAATAGTTTGGACATTTTAAATAAATTTTCTTATAAGCTTTCCCATATTCTTAACAAAAATTGGAAAAAATAATCCATATTTATAACTTTGTTATGAATGCGTTTAACTTTAACTCCAATTATTTTTAGCATCCACTATCTAGTTAAAGTCGTTCGAAAAGTGACGTGGTGATGACAATTTTACATGTGAAACATACTTTCTGATTTTTTTTGAGCCGCAAAAAGTTCCATGTATAATATCGTAACCAGCACGTTACTTTCCGGATGACTTTAACTAGGTAGCGGATGTCAAAAATAATATAGCTTATACACCAACTCATCCATAACAATGTTGCAAGTTCAAATTATTTTTTCCAATATCATAGATTAATTTTTTCCAATTTCCCTATTCTTAAATATAATCCAAACACTATGAATAATTTTCCCAAAAAAACTTTACTATGATAAACTTTCAAAAGAATTTTTCCTATTAAATATTTTTATTGGGAAATAACCAAACTCACACATAAAGAAAATGGAGGACTCTAAACTCAACCTCAGCTCAACTTCAACACTCGTTAGGTAGACGTGCATGCCTCAACTCTTGCATCTTCCCTCCTCAATGAAGAACAACAACAATCCACCATTTGAATTTCAATTTCCATTTTCGATTTCCGAAGACTCGGTTTTCTCCAATCTTCTCCAATGGCGGCCAACAAATCCGGCAACAAAGAGCGCCAAACATGGCAGCATTCCTCCATTTCTTCCTCCTCTTCTGCTTCGTCGTTGTTGAATCTCGCCGGAAATTCCCTGAGCAAGAGCGTCAATGGGCCTGTTTCCGGTAACAACAACGGCCGATCTAAGGCGGCGAATGCGACGGCGAAGCGCTCCGTCACGCCGAATTCTAGGGCTCAGATTTCCAGAATTCCCTCCATTGTTGCCCGCGACCCAGGTTCTGCATCTACTTCTTGCTTATTCTTCGCAATTTGGGGTTTATTTCGGTTTTTAGTGATTGTTGATGTTCGTAGTTAATGCTTGGTCCACTTCGTAGTAATTATTGGAACCTTCAAATGCGAACTAAGGACACATTTATTTTGGTTGGTTGTAATAGAGCATTGAAAACTTTTGAGCTATTGAAGTTTTTCATCGTCGTCGTCGTCATCATCATCATCATCATCGTCACCATCTTCCTCTTCTTCTTCTTCTTCTTCTTCTTCTTCTTCTTCTTCTTCTTCTTCTTCATCTTCTTCTTCTTCTTCTTCTTCTTCTCTGCTCCTTAACTTGGGGTTTATTTCGGTTTTTAGTGATTATGTTAGTGATGGTTGATGTTCGTACTTAATGCTTGGTTCACTTCGTAATAATTAAAACGAACTTTGATTTGAAGCCTTCAAATGCGAACTAAGGACAAGTAATTTAGGACTGATGGAGCATTTATTTAGGTTGGTTGTAATACAACATTGCAAATTTTGAGCAATAGCAAGTTTCTCTTCTTAATTAGGGGTTTTTCAATTTTTCTTGCTTATGTTAGTGATGTTAGTGACTGTTAATGTTGGTAACTAAGGCTGGGTCCAGTTCGTAGTACTTGAAACGAATTTTGATTCGGAACCTTCAAATGCGAACTAAGGACAAGTACTTTAGGATGGAGGGAGCATTTATTTTGGTTGGTTGTAACTTGTAATAGAACATTGAAAATTTTGAGTTATCACAAGTTTCTGCTCTTAATCTTCTTCTTCTTCTCGATTTGGGGGTTTTTTCGGTTTGTCTTGCTTATGTTAGTGGCGGTTAATGCGAACTAAGGACACATTTGTTTTGGTTGGTTGTAATAGAACAATGAAAATTTTGGACAAGTAATTAGGATGGGGGGAGCATTTATTTTGGTTGGTTGTAATAGATCATTGAAAGTTTTGAGCTATTAGAAGTTTTTCATTGACATCATCATCATCATCATCTGACTTATGTTGGTGACAGTTAATGTTGGTGTAATAAAGGTTGGGTCCACTATGTAATTCAAAACGAAATTTGATTTGGAACCTTCAAATACGAACTAAGGACAAGTAATTTAGGACGGAGAGAGTGTATTTATTTTGGTTGGTTGTAATAGAACATTGAAGATTTTGAGCTATCGGAAGTTTCTTCTTCTCAATTTGGGATTTTTTCGGTTTTTCTAGTTTATGTTAGTGACTGTTAATGTTGGTAATGGTGGGTCCAGTGCTTAACACTGAAAAGGAATTTTGATTTGGGACCTTCAGAAACGAACTGGGGACAAGTAATTTAGGACGGAGGGAGTGTTTAATCAGGTTGGTTGTATTTATTGTGGTGGGATGCAGATTGTAGAGCTGTAATAGTTCATGGGTTTTATTGTGATTGTGCATTTTCAGTGCCATTTTGTTCTTTCTTCCTACATATTATGGAGGAGCTTTGACATTGTTAATGACATATTATTTGATTTTCTACCATGTACTCTTTCCTGCTGTTGTTTCTAGTAGTACTCCATTGTGTGGGAAAGAAGAGAAGCTTGAAGGATTCGTTTGGTTCTTGTAAAATAAGATGGAAGGAAAATTTAGGGAAACAAAAAGGAAGAATGAGAACTTTGAGAGAGGTGGAAAATATCATGGAAGTTTTTGATTGATTTTGCTTGGGTTGTTTTCCGTCGAAATTTGAGAGGAAGTGGGAGGAAAATACAAAAACCAAAACCAAAACCAAAACCTAAAATAGTACTCCGAAATCCCGCCGAGGCAGGGTATAGAGGGGTCGGATGGAGCAACCTTACCCCTAAATTTTGCAATTTAGAACGTAGTTACCCTGGATGGGGTTCGATTTCGTGGAACGGAAACTAGGACAGGGGACGCAACCTAGAGTGAATCGGGTACGAAGTGGTACAATGTAGGGTACGTGGGACGACTATGAGATGATAAGACTATAAAAAATAAAGTAAAATACTGGAAAATGTAACTAATTAATTTTAAACTTTTGATGGGTAAAAATCAAATTAGGAAAATGTATGCTGCGTGGAGTATTGCCATGCAATTTTTCGCTCTTTAAAATTTGATTTTGCTGATTACAGAGCCTGGGAGAGTCAGAGTTGCTGTCAGGCTTCGACCCAGAAATGCTGAGGATCTTGCTTCAGATGCTGATTATGCTGATTGTGTCGAGTTACAGCCAGAGGTGAATTTGTTTGGTCTATATTTTTGGGGTACTATTGTCATATAATTGCTAGGAAAAACTTTGGAAGATTTCTCCACTAAAAGCTTCTCCAATTTAGGGGGCCTTCTTTTGGTTATAGGTTTCATTAGACCTTGCAAAATTGGCCTGAAAACTTCAACTGAACAACCTGAGTTGGCACTGAAAAGTGGACTCAAAGCTCTAGTTGACCCGTGTTGAACAAGACTCGATCCGAATTTTTCTCAAGGACACTTTATTTTGAATGAAAATCTTATTAGACAGACAACAAAATATCAGTTGGCCCGAAATTGACCCAAGCCGGAAATCTTCTGACCAAACTGAATTGAGGTGTCAACTGATCATCGGCTCACCCAACCAAAGCTTAAATTGAACTATACCTGCACTGAATGATCCGTTTCTTAGGTCTAGGTTTGAAATCCTTTGCTTTATGAGGATATTATCTTGATGTTTGTGCATCAAGTCCTCATACGAAGCTCTATCGTTTCAGCATGGGGTTGAAAGCTCGATTTAAGGGTATGAAGAAGGGGAAACAGATGGACTTATAAAAGGGATCAAGATATATGCATTTTGTTCATTTCATTCATCCATTTAGTTTCGGTCATAAATTTTATCTGTTCATTCATCCATTCATATATTCATATATTTATTTTTGCTAATGTACAGCTGAAGAAACTAAATTTGAAAAAAAATAATTGGAGCTCTGAGTCTTACAAATTTGACGAAGTATTTACTGAAACAGCTTCTCAGAAGCGCATTTATGAAGTGGTAGCGAAACCTGTTGTAGAGGTAAGCTCTAATCAGACTCATTAGGCCTCACGAATGATTCTCATTTTTAGTTGCCAATTTGCCATTATGTTCGTATAACTTTACTGCAAAATCTGGAATGCTTGTTGATTTCTGCCAAACTGGGTCATTCTATTTGCCAAAATGGAGCTTAGGGTGTGTTTGGCTGGGATGAAAATCTTTTCTCATTGTCCAGTGTTCGGTGACCGGAACATGGAGAAAACCATTTTCAACAGAAAATGATTTTCCCCACCCCTTTGTAAATTTTTTTTCTTGACTCCAACCTAATGAAAACCATTTTCTCCCTCTCCCCTACTCTCTCTTCTTTCATTCTCTCTCCCCTCTTTCTCTCTCTCCACCATTCCTCTCACGCACCGATTTGAATATCTCTCTCTCTCTCTTGTTTTTCTCTCTTCCACCACTCTATCTCCTGCACCCGTTTCAATATTTTTTTTTCTCTCTCTCTCTCCACCACTCTCTCTCACACACGCATTTTAATCTCTATCCCCTTATTGTCAAACAGGTGAAAATCATTTTCCAGGAAAATCATTTTCCTATGTACGAAACACAGGAAAAGATCAAATGAAAATTCATTTTCTAAGAAAATCATTTTCTAAGAAAATCATTTTACAAAGAAAACCATTTTCCTAGAAAACAGTTTTCCTTTGCACCAAACACACCCTTAGTTGAAAATAAATTTGTCCTGTCTTAAGTGTTAGATTGGGTGATCATGATTGTTAGGCTAGCATGTTGATAGTGTGCCTTTGATGTATTTATGCAGAGCGTGTTAAGTGGGTATAATGGGACGATTATGGCATATGGCCAAACAGGTACTGGGAAGACTTACACAGTTGGCAATATTGGCAAAAACGATGCATCAGAGCGTGGCATCATGGTCAGAGCAGTAGAAGATATAATTGTCAACACTTCATCACCAAATGATAGCGTAGAAGTTTCCTATCTGCAGGTACTTGGCACCAGGTTAAATGAATTGCTTATTAAACATATCCTGACATCAAACTTTTCCCCCTTTCTTGGCAACCCCCAAAATTTTTCTTCCTTTTTTTTTTCCTTTTTTTATGGTGACTGAGTAAAGTTGATTGGTATTTATTATGGTGACTAAGTTTATTTTTTAAGTTACTGGCCAAAAACTCTCCTTTCCTACAGGCTTTTGTTCAGTAGTAGCTATATCTTTCATTGTTCATTGTTCATTGTTCTTTATTTTTTTATTTTTTTAGCGTAGATGACTATGGGCCTATTCTTTAGAGGGGTAAGGTGAGGTTGGATAAAGTAAGGATTGGTAAATTTAGGTAAATATTGAAAAGTTTTGTGTTAAAAATATGCAATGAATGGCTAAATTTGGATCAGGTAAAGTGGGTAATAACCTGCAGAAAGAACAGGGCCATACAAGTAGTTAGTATTATAGTAACTGTCCTTCATTGCTGTATGTTTTTTTTTTTTTTTTGAATTAAATGTTCATTGTTGTTGGTTTGGTAGATATCCTTAGTATTGCCAATGTTTACCATTTTCCTTTATTTTTTTCCCCTTTCACCTCTAGCTGTACATGGAAACAATTCAAGATCTACTTGCACCTGAGAAGGTGAATATTCCCATTGTCGAGGATGCGAAGACCGGGGAAGTATTGTTGCCAGGTGCCTCCATTATTCGAATTCGCGATCTAGACCAATTTATGGAACTGCTTCAGTCTGGAGAGGCGAACCGTCACGCTGCAAATACCAAGCTCAACACCAATTCTTCACGTAGTCACGCTATTCTAATGGTGACGGATTCTCACAGTTTGACCATTATTCCCTCTAGCTTTTTGCAGCATTCTCCCCCACACAGTCCTTAGCGATTTGACATTACTTTCTGATTTTAGGTTTGCGTGAAGCGGTCTTTCACTGGGGAGACCCAAACTTATGAGAATGCAACTGGAGTCGGTGAACAAGATCACATGGGCGTAAATATGATAAGGAAAAGCAAGTTGCTTATTGTAGATCTTGCTGGATCTGAGAGGATAAATAAATCTGGTAAACTAACTTTGTAGGATTTTGGTCGAGCTTCTTTTCTCTCAATCCTATTGTTATTTCCTATCAAAAAAAAGATATAAAAGTATTGTAAATTCTCTTCTTAGGAGCACAATAGCTAAAGTAGAGTTGGAAAGACACCATAACATACATTGGTTGGCATTATTGCGCTGAGGCAGTCATCTTCGGCTAATTACAATCAATTTTATTAGTTACTAAGAAAAAGGGAGGTCATGACCCCTGAAACCGATCGAAACCGGAATACACCCGACCCATATTTATCAGAACCTGGTTCACACCCGACCCAACACCGACCTGCCCACCTGAATTGACAGGTCTATTGCTGAGTAGTGCGTAATGTTAGTGGAGTATCCATGCTAATCAGAATAGGGAAAAAGGCTTTTTGTTTGCGGTTTTTATATTCTGAGTATTTCTGGTAACTTCTTTTTTTTCCCAATCAATATAGCATTATATTGTGAGTATTTTTGAATTTTCAATAAATCTGGTGGGTTTCTTGGATCAGTCCCTCCACAAACAATGATGTTTGTCGAGGTAAGGTTGCCTACACTTGGGTCTTCCTAACCCTGTGAAAGTGGGACCCTCATTGGGAGTTGCTGTATGGCTTGTCAACTAGTTGGCAATTTGGTACACGAACTTTCAACATTAATGTGCAGTTGCATCGAACAAAATAGTTTTCAAACTCTTAATCCGTTAATTTATTTGTTATGGCAGGCAGCGAAGGGCACTTGCTTGAAGAGGCTAAATTTATCAATCTCTCTCTCACTTCTTTGGGGAAGTGCATAAATGCATTAGCTGAAAATGCTCCCCATATTCCAACTCGGGAGTCCAAGTTGACAAGAATTCTTCGCGATTCATTTGGAGGTTGGGCCAAATATCTTATCTTTTGAATTTATGGAGTATTGACGGACAAATTGATAGGACTTCTACGGATGCTTGACCTTGAATTAGTTCTTTTTTACTTTTGTCAACCATGCGTTGCTGCTTTTGTTTGATTTATCATATTTTCCCTCTACTCATTATGTTCATGGTTCTACCATCACATATTTCTATACAAGTCACTCTTCCTTACCACCTTTAACGAGGCAAGAGTGTAAAAGGCATGAATTTTATTTCTATTCTTATTTTTTTTTCTTTTTTGTTTTTAAATAGGGTCAGCGAGGACTTCTTTAATAATAACGATTGGGCCTTCAGCACGCCATCATGCTGAAACTACAAGCACAATAATGTTTGGTCAACGAGTAAGCAACAACACAGCACCCCCCCCCCCCCAAAAAAAAAAGAAAAAAAAAAAGAAACAATAAAATACACTGATATTTGGTTATGGTACTGATTCACAATACAAGGTTGATTATTTTTTTAAGGTTTTTTGCGTGTGTGTGTGTGTGTAATGTTGTATTTCATTTATTTATTGTGGGTGCTATGGCAGGCTATGAAGGTTGTAAATATGATGAAAGTGAAAGAGGAATTCGATTATGAAAGCCTGGCCAGAAAGCTAGAAAGCCAAGTTGATAATCTCACTAAAGAAATTGATAGGCAGCAAAAGCAGAGGGATAGCTATATAAGTAAAATGGAGAAGAAGCTCAAAGAGTGCCAACATTCATTCATGGAGGCAGAAAAGAGTTTAGTTGCAAGGTCTGAGGTACTTGGCATGCTAGCTATCGTGCACTTGCATTTATTTTTCTAGTTGGTCAGAATTATAGAAAAAATCACGAGGTTCACCAATGAATCTTTTCATTACCTTTTGAACTTATACAATCTTGTCTTACTGAGACTCTATGTATAATATATAAATGTATGTATGTGTGAAAAAATGCTGTCAGATCCTTGAGAAAGATAATGCTCGGCTGGAAATGGAGATGAAAGCTGTTTTAGATGAATTAAGTCATCAAAAAGACTGCAATGAACTCCTGCGTGATAAAGTGACATCCCTGGAAATGAGTATAGAACACTACAAGGTATTTCGTATGACTAATGTTTAAGCGCTTTTGGTGCAATTCTTGGTGTTATTCTCCCTCCCTTGCCCTTCAAACGAGCTCTGTTAAATTCTTGAACTTTTATGGGGTCACTCAGCTTGGTCCTAGGTTTTACCATAGTTATTTCACTCACAACATTCTTTAGTAAGGTTACTTAAGGCTCCTCTTTTTGGTTTTCTCCACTAAAATGTGACATTGTCTGTGACAAGATTAATAATTGGTGTGTGAGTTCATTAGTGCTATCTCTGTTTGGTTTGGAGAACTTTTCGCTATCTTCTCCGTGTCATGATAAGATTTTGTTGATCCTTGACGTTTTGTACTTTGAACTTTGTATCTAGACAATGTAAATGAAAAAAAAATTGTTATCGTAGCATATTTTTCTTTTACAAGGGTAAGCATTATATCCAACGATGATAGGGGACCTTGGGTTATTTAAAGGGATGTGGGTATGTGCACGAATGTTTTTCTTTATTATTTATTATTATTATTTGTATTTCTATCTTTTGTTGTGATATGTACCTTCTAGTGTCACGACTAACATGCTAGAGGCGTGCTCTCCTTGTTTGATTGCCTTAACTTCTTGGTGATGATGTTTTATGTTGCAGCAAAAACAGCATGAGAACTCCACGCACCAAAAAGCCCTAGCAGATACCACCCAAATGTATGAAAAACAAATTGCAGCTTTGATCAATCAATTGGAAGATGAACGAGCTCACTGCAAAGTAGCTGAAAGGCAATTGGATACTTTGAAAGCACAGCTTAGTGACTGTGAAACTTCAATTCAGGTCAGCCTTGTATTTGATGGGGAATTCAGTTTCTTGGCTCTCTAGGTTATATTTTCGCTATTCTGAATTGTAATATTTGTTTCCTTTTTTTTTTTACTCAGCAATATAGAAGTTCCACAACTATAAAATAGGATTTTTGGACGTTAATATACTGACCTTTGGGGTATTGGACTGTAATATGTGGACCTTTGAAATTAGCTAGTACACTGACCTTTGGACCTATTTATCGTCAATGTATTGACTTTTGGGGATGATTAGTAAAATTGGACACTGGCATACCACCACTTAACACGGTCTTCGGTATAGTCCAGTACATCTTAGTGACTGTGAAACATTAGTGAATAGTGATGAAAGGTTGAAGACCATAGAAAAATAGTGGGTCTGTAGTTCGGTCCTCGGTCTTCTAATGTGGTCCTCCCTGGACCGAAGACCGAAACTTAGTATTCCTTGGACCGAGGACCGGACCGACCGAACCATCTTCTGTCCTTTCGGTCCAGTCCGGTCCAGTCCTTTATTCGGTCCGGACTGGGTTATGAACAACCCTAACTATAATGTTGTATGTTCTAATTCACTGATGAACAACAAAACTGTAAGTTTTCAAAATGATTGTGCGTTGACGAGGGATTGCTAGTAATCTGAGATTCATACTATATGATCTTTCTCTTGATCTCATGGATATTAATCATAAACTCAAGCTGATTAAGATCTGACGGTTGGTTCCTCTCACGGTACGAATATCAGATGGAAAACTCTAAACATCAGGAGGTGGTCGTAGACATGAAGCAGACGTATGAGAAGGAGATTGGAGAGTTGAGAAAACAGTCAGAGGGTCTGCAATTACGATGTGAACATGCTGAGGAGCAACTGAATTCTTTAAGAAAGCTTTTAGCAGAGCAGCACTCTGATCAGAAGTTGCTCTCAGAGACAACTGAGATGTATGAGAAGAAGATCGCTGATCTAAACAAACAATTACACGATGAGCATGTGAGCCATCAATTAGCTGAAGAAGAAATCAAGTCACTAAAGAAGCTTCTGAAGCAAGAAAATGAAAGTCAGGTAGATTCTTTCATCCACTAAACTATGGCGGCATTTCTGTTGGAACAGAATCTTTTGTAGAATAATATTTCTGCTCTTGGATCGTACATGCCTGTTCTTTTTTGTATTCTGTTTAAGCAGTTTTTAATGTCAAATGTTACAAAATGGTCCAATACTACTTAACTTCTAACCCTAGATGCTATTAGCTGCTACGAAATACTAAAATTGCTAAACTAAAAGAAAAAGACCAACACAACACTGTGCCCTATATTTTTTGCTATGCTGAACCCTTTTCTGCTCTGACATGACAGGTTTCATTTGACATAAATCGATTTTCATTTTTCTGTTTGTTCGATTTCCTTCATTATCTTTTGTTTTCTTTCTTCTTAGTTGATCCATCATCAAAGCATTTTCCTTCGTATGTCGTAGAGTCAGGAGAAGAGCAAGATCAATGATCTGGTGATGAAATTAAAAGAAAAAGACCAATCTCATCAGGCTGCTATTGATGAAATACAGACACTGAAAACAGAGAAAACAAATTTACTATTGGAACAGGTAAAACAATTTTCTGTTAAACGGACCGATGCTTTTTTTTCTGGTTTTGTGTGCGTAGCTAAAGCAAGTAATTTATCATACCTTTACATTTGAAATGGTCGAAGGAAAAACTCAACGCCAAAGCTGCTGCTTTAAGACTGAAATTAGAAACTGAGGAGAAGCAAAGGAGGATGCTTGAAAATGAAGTGCTCAGATTAAAGAATCTTGGACCTGAAAATAGTGAAGGTGTTGAGGTAATGAATATGTTTAGGTAAAATCGTGAAATAGTCGATTTACGCTCTCTGAAGGTTCTAAGTGGACTGATTCTGAACGGCAGGACAAGAAAGTACCGGTAAAACCACAGATGAGCAGAGAACCATCATCAGTGCGTAATGCAGTGGGTTTAAACAGATCCATATCTGGTCAGAGGGCGACAATTGCAAAGATATGTGAAGAAGGAAAGATAATTTCTTTGCCTACTTTATATGGAACACTGTCTGAATTTATTCTTTGTTTGCGCATGCTGACATTGTGTTGTGTGTTTCAACAGTAGGTCTTGAGAAGATATTAAAACTGTTGTCTTCAGAAGACATCGAAGTCCAAATGCATGCGCTGAAGGTGGTGGCAAATCTTGCTGCAGAAGGTATTGCGTCTCTTGCCTTCTGTTTGTTTGTTTGTTGCCACCATGCTTATCTTGTGCACCTTTCAAATGGTTGTTAGATTCGCTTGTTTCTAGGGAATGAATTCACATATTCTATAAATTACACAAAGGTACCCTTTGAAAACTCTGACAACTCAGATAAAGGATCCTATCCCTAAACAATTTGAGGGACCCTATTTTGGTCTTAGGCACTATTGGAGTTAGAGAATGACGAATACACCCTTAATAAATAAACCATTGAGCTGACAATCTATGTGAAAATTGTTGAAAATCTCATATAGTTCACCGGAGTGAGGTACCTTAAATTGCACAACTCAAATGATGAATCCTTTATTTGAATTTCCAAATTAGAGGATCCTAAAAATAGTTTGGACAAACCTGAAGGTACCCATGTGTAATTTTGGGCGAATTTTATTCAAGATATTTTGTTTGGTTGACTCAAGTCTACTTGGTGTCAAGCAAATCCCATTCCGAGAAGACTTTTGCTGTATTTTTTTTTATGATTTGCACACACACACACACACACTTCGTAAAAACTTGCGTGGAAGATAGCTTCTTAACAAAGGTGTCGTTCCATGCTTTTTCATCATTTTGACATGTAACAGAAAATGTAATAGCTAGTCTTGTTTTGGCTATCAGATATCAATCAAGAGAAGATCGTGAATGAAGGAGGACTAGATGCATTGCTTATGCTATTGCGAACGTCAAAAAATAGCACCATTCTTAGAGTGGCTTCTGGTGCTATTGCTAATTTGGCTATGAATGGTATGTCTATATCTTTACCTTGTGATACTTGTTTGTGGGAAGTCTATGAAAGCTAGAAAAAAAAAAAAAAAAATCCAAGCACAGCTTTTCTATCTACCCCCCTCTATTTTGTAATTCATGCTACCACCATCAGGATGAGGATCCACATTCAGTGACGTGAATTTCGATATCAAAAAGGAACAAACATTAAAGGAATTGTATGAGTTAAAAATGGAATAGTAAGCCTTTCGGCAGGTCAAGGCTCACTTATGGTTTTGTTTATTAAATGCGCTGCTCAATGGCCACATTTTGAATGCAAGAGCGAATGATATAATTCGCACGTTTATAATGATAGAAATCCAAGTCCTATGTACTAAGAGTGATCAAAGGTGGTCATTTAGTGTTTCAGTTAACAGAATTTTCGGTTTCAAAATTTGGAAACTAAAAACTGAACTGAAAGCATTGTTTATCAAAAATTTCGGTTCAGCATACAATGTCTATCCTACTTGTTTGCACTCATAAAACTGTTACTGGTTATATGTTGGCAGAGACTAATCAAGGGTTGATAATGAGCAAGGGAGGAGCTCAACTTTTGGCAGATACAACGTCCAAAACGGATGATCCCCAAACTTTGAGAATGGTGTCTGGAGCAATTGCTAATTTGTGTGGCAATGGTAAGTAACCATGTTTCTCAAAACAATTTACCATCAGGCAAACCTTGGATTTCCCACTAAATTGTTTTAGATAGCCTTTTCCTAACTGCTACCATTTGCAACATCAATTGGGAATTATTTTACCTTGAATTATCCTGAAAGTCACGTTCACTTTGTTCACCCGTGGTTTGTTGTGATGTGCTAACCAGTGGGTAAGTTTGATGGTTCTCCAATCTAGGGTTCTAGCAGAACCAGAAATGGCCCTAATGATTGCATTACAGTTTGCTGAACATCCCCCCCACCCCTCTCCAAAAATAAAAAAATAAAAAAATAAAAAAAAAAACCCCGAGTTCCAAGGCTTGGGGATTTCAAAATCCTTAAAACCCTATATCAATGGTGGTTGTTTTTTTTTTTTTTTTTTGCATTTTTCTACCCTGAAGTTTGCTGAAAATTTACGTATCTTGTGGTTTGCAGATTTTTTTTTAAAAAAAAAGATAAAGAGAATGTCAGCTATTTTTGCCTAAAGAATTTTTGGGAGTCCTTATTGATCGATAGAAAGTTGCATTATTTGGAATTTTTACTTGAGAAGCTCAACAAATTGACATTCTTTTTTCCAGTTTTCACCAAGTTTAAATACATTAGACAAACCACAAGTTAGCTAAATATAAACTTTCAAAATGTAGAGACGAAATAACAATGTCAAAATTTTTGGGGGTAGATAAATGCAAAAAAACCCTACGCCATACGCCATACAATGGCCAATCAATGAAATGGGGGCAAACAACCATCTTGAGTGGAACCCTAGAACCATTAGCTGATATTTTGAGTTGATTCCAGTGACATTGCACGCGGCACTGAAACAAGGTGGATGCCTCAAGGCTCTGTTGGGCATGGGTGGATCTGCAAATGCCGATGTAATTGCTCAGGTGGCCAGGGGATTGGCTAACTTTGCCAAATGCGAAACACGAGAAGTCATCCAAGGTTGATACTTTGTTCTCTATTCAGCTCGAAATTCAAAATCGTCAGCTGTGAATGTTGAATGTTTATGTGTTGGCTCTTTCAGGTCATAAGGCTGGGCAGTCACTTCTCATAGAAGATGGTGCACTTGCATGGTTGATTTCCAACTCTAAAACTACTTCAGATTCAACAAGACGACATATTGAACTTGCTCTCTGCCATTTAGCACAAAACGGTACGCCAATGGAAAACTTCCTAAACTTTAGCCCTAAATTTTGCAATTTTGATTTAGACTAGTTCCAATTGACCCAAAATTTAGAAATCGTTTGCTACCTAGTGGTCTATGGAAATGCAAGGGAGGTTTAATGAGGCTTTATTTCAGTCCATTACAAACTAAGGGGGTGTTTGACTACCCAGCTTTTTGGTTAGCTTTTAGCTTTTTGGATAGCTTTTAGCTTTTTGACCAAGGTTAAAAAGCTACTTGAGGTGTTTGGTAAGTAACTTTTTATATTAGCTTTTTGGACCCAAAAAGCTAGTTTTCAAAAAGCTACTCGATGAAGCTGTTTGAGGTAGCTTTTCACAATAAAGTAGCTTTACCAAACACTTTTCCTACAATCAGCTAACCCAAACAGCTAAAGTCAAACAGCTAATCCAAAAAGCTATCAGCTAACAGCTACAAGCTGACAGATACCAGCTACCAGCTGGTTACCAAGTCGAACAAAATAATCTTTTTCAACTATCCAGATAATGCACAGTTAATGTCACTCTTCGTACATTTTTGTCACTGTTTCAACGATGTATTCCAATGTTACAATCTTCTTCCCGATCTTATGATCCCAATTCTGACAACCCCTTATCAATACTAATAAGAATTTGAGATCGAGGACAAAGCACATGTTTGAACCTACCAACTAGGCCGTCATTCGAATAAATGTATTACTATGTGTAAAGCACAATTGTATGCCCATTTTATTGCTGGCCAAACCGGGAATGCGTAAATGCGTAAACTTCTTCCTTTTACTGCTCTTGTTAAGATATCGTGTGGATTGTCTTTGTTTCCCCCAATCGATGCAAATTTGTGCTGTTTCTCCAGAGGAAAATGCCGGGGAGTTTATAAACAATGGAGGATTGAAGGAAGTGGTACGGATATCGGCTGAATCAGCTAGAGAAGATATTCGTAACCTAGCCAGGAAAACCTTGAGATCGAATCCAATGTTTCGAGAACAGATCCATGGAGACTGATCAAGGCTGTAAATTGACATCACTAACTAATCTGAGGCCATTATGTTGTATCATTCAAAGTTTTATTTGTTGTAGGGTTTGAAGCAGGTACTTGAGGTTTGCATTCTTAGGAAACTAATCTAACTACTGATTGATGGCCTTGCAACACTGGGGCACCCTGTATGTATGTATGTATGTATGTATTGCCATTAGTGTTGACAAAAATTGGGGTCCAAGTGGTCTGAGTAAATTCAGGTCGGTCAAATTTGGTTTACGTCAGAATTCAAATGAGCAATTGATGACTGGATCCACTTTTGTTTGGGTCGAATTGGGTCAAAAGATCCGGGCGGAGCTGAACTCGGGTGAAAATCAGGTTTGAACAATAGAAAAAAGAAAGATATTATGTTCGAATATTCAGTCAATTCGGTCAAAATTTGCTAGAGTTATTTGTCGTGCCTTTCCTTAGTTGAGGAGAAAATCTTAATGCTTCAGCACATATGAGCATTAATATTGCCTATTTTATGACTCATACGTTGGGAAAATTTTGTCAGACTCCAATTGTCTAAATTTGTGGAAAAACTCAATTTTGTCTGAACCCGAATTTAACAGCAATCGAATTGATTGAATATTTGGACATAATATTCCTTTTTTTTCTATTGTCTAAACCTAATTTTGACTTGAATAACTCTGTTCGAATTGTCTAACCAGATTTGACCCAAAAAGGGGTCCAAACATCAATTTCTCGTATGAATTTCAATGTTTGACCGAACTCAAATTTACCTAAACTTAAATTTTTGCCAGCTTTACCCTAGGTTGACATTTTTTTGGGGTACTCTTTCGATGGATTTCTGGTATATTTTAAGAGAAGTGACTTGGTGAACCATGTTTCACTAGTTTAGGTTTTGTTGGGGGAATGAAGAGACAATTAAGTTCTATCAATAATATTTTCGGGGATAATGGAAAACAATATATCAACATTTATCATTGGACAACAATATCCCTAATTATATTTAGGTGATATTATTATATCAACAATGATTAAGAGGGTTGTGATTGGTAAACTGGTCTTCGTGCTGACGTAACAGGTGAAGGGAAAATAGTTGGCCCTTATCTAGTAACCATGTTAATCCCTCCATTTTTCTCACTCATCCACATTAAAAAAAACCCAACATAGTAACTAAAGGGGTGGTGAACAAGTCTTCGTACTAACGTGGCTAACAACCAACCAATGTCTTCTAATGTAGGCTAGTGAGAAAATGGAGTTAATGTGATTATTGGGTTGGGGCAGGTTTTTCTCCTCCGTCAGCCACGTCAGCATGGAGACTCATACACCAGCCCTTAGTTACTGTTGGCATAATAATGTCACCAAAGTATAAAGATTAGAGATATTATTGTCCAATAGTAAAAGTCAATATATTACAATCCAATACCCCAAAGATCGATATATTATCATTAAAAAAATCCTATTTTTAGGGCAAGCAAAAAGCTTCTTGTACCAACTAGTTCACCAATTCACTTCACTACAATATTCTGCAATTTTCAAAATTTTAAGCATTTGCAAAAATGGTAGAGCTCCCATTAAAAAGCCTCCCAAATATGATTGTTCGATCTGCGTAAATCAGAATACTAACAAGATTATTATGAATACACATGTTTATTATGCAAGCATCGCCTTTCGGGTTCTGAAAACATGCACACAAAGCAAAGGGTAAGAAAGTGTGATTAATAACAAATCACTTCCTAATTACTACTTCCGTCCCAAAATGTTTGTTCATTGACTAAATTTTGACTGTAATTACTCACAAATTATAATGAATTAAAATATGAAATCACTACCATTAGAAAGATAATTTGCTAAAGATTACAATGACTATAATTTTATATTGTAATTCATTATAATTTGTGAGTAATCAACAATCAAAATTTAGTCAACGGACAAACATTTTAAGACGAAGGTAGTACTATTATCACCATCAACAACTACTACCTGCACAAGCCTTGCTTTTGCAGGGTTCGGGAAGATCCAGTTGTAACTTGTAAGTATTGTTGCATCCCTAGCCCTGCAAGCCCTTATACAAGTAACAATACAAATCACTTGCTGGATTTCGAAAACAAAATGAATGAATAAATGTCATCTCTTTTTTAAAAAAAAAAAAGGTTTTCCGACTCCAAAGAATCCGTACCGAGGGCCTTGTGACTAGGAATAATCCAAAGTGATTTTTCGGCCATGGCAGTCTTATAGCATAATATTGCATTTTCCGGCAATGGAAAAATGATGTGGCCACCAGACTACGTGCTGTTGGCTGAAAAGTATAAGCTCTCGTGGGCCGAAAACTCACTTTTCCCATTGGCTACGTCATTTTTCCGTTGCCGGAAAATGTTAATATTATGCTATGAGAACATAAGATAAAAATATAGTCTGTCATTAGCCAAAAAAGTCACTTTAGAGGGCGTTTGGTATAGGGCAGTTGGGAGGTGGGAATGGGAATACATAAATAGGTAATACAACTCTCATGTTTGTTTTATGGGAATGATAAAAAATGAAGAATTGAGAATAGAAATAGAGACCCTCAACTCCCAACAGTCTATTACCAGGGGGAGGAGTGGTAATTCATAAATCATCTTAAATACCAATATTATCCTCGTATTTGATTAATATTACCAATACTACCTCACTCTATTCAAATTAATCAAGGATATTTTAATAAATGTGCATTTAATCCCAATTCCTTCTCTACTTTGAAATAACATGTAACAAACGGAGAGTTTGGGAGTTCATAAGTTCATTCTTATTCCCATTCCCATTATGAATTCACATTCCCATTGTTAATCCTCATTCCCATTCCCATTAGATACCAAACGGGCCGTTAGATTATTCCCAGTTACAAGACCTTCAGTACGGATTATTTAGAGCTAAAAAACCTTTTTTAAATGGGTTTTTGGATGCTAATATACTGAACTTTTGGGGTGTTGGACAATAATGCACTGAACTTTGACCTTGGACAATAATACACTGTACTTTAGGGAGTGTTAACAATAATGCACTCAGTATGATTTTGGCAATGGCTAACTTGGTGGCAATCCTATGTAGCGGGTGGAGCAGATGAATTGGTCCAAAAATATTTGTCTTCTCGATCTGTCACGAAATATTATCACAAGTTCGCCACCGTCGAAATTGTCTCGAGTGCATTATTGTCCAACACCCACCAAAGTTCAGTGCATTATTGTCCAACACCCACCAAAGTTCAGTGCATTATTGTCCAAGGTCAAAGTTCAGTGCATTGTTGTCCAATACCCCAAAAGTTCAGTATATTAGCGTCCAAAATTCCTTTTTAAATTTGGATTTTCGGATGCTAATATATTGACCCTTAGGAATATGGAATTGTAACATACGAACCTTCAAAACCCTAACACACCACGAATTGCATGATGCAGAAGCAGTTCACAATAAAACATCAAACAATCATTCAACAATTCAGTTAGTGTGGGGATCATGAAAGGATATATTGAGAATTGAAGACACATTGAAATGGTACGACGGATATGTGAATGTTTTATGCTTGATTCCCGTTCACCGATCGACAAACAATATGAATGTTCACATTCTATTAATTTTAGTGATTCCCATTCTGAGCCCACACAAAATGAGGGAGACGAAAAAAGAAAACGACACTGACTAAAGCAAAGGCACATAAACAAATTGTTAGCAAACTCCAAAACTGAAATTTTCCTGTATCGAATTGTGCAGGAAACTTGACGGGATGGGGGCAGTTGAAAAGAAATGGGACTGAATAACACCATCTTGAAACCTAAAGTATGCCCCCTCTTCCCATTTTATCTGTCACATATTCAATGTTTCACGGTCACCAATGTCCTTTGACTAACAATTTCACGCAAAATATTTGATCAAAAAGTTACAAGTTATACTCATAGGATAGTATTTTTCGTTACGAATATAATGATAGTAGTTTCATATACTAGAACATTGTACCTGTTGAGAAATTATCAAAAATGGGAAGGAGGGAGTACCTTGCATTGGACAGAATCTAGCATCCATTGGACTAAGCAGCAACTTGCCTGAGTCGGTTTAAGAACTTCACGAAGTGAAAAGCTCGATTAAAAAATGCGACTATTGCATTTGCATAGGAATCCCAAATGCACGCTTGAGCATCAGTCCCGCTACTTGCTCAAGCTTACATCTATGACCAGAAGTCAAGTAAGCATCACAAAGGAACTCTAGTGTTTCCCTTGTTGGCCTCATCCTTAATGCCTTCATTTCAGACAGTACATTTTCCATTTCCTCCAGCCGGTTTTGTGTCCTGTACATGATCATTTTACACCGATAGAGCGACGCACAAAGCCTCCATCCATTACTCTCGGCGCAGTTCAAAAATGTAGCGAGCCTGTCGACATCATTAATTTGGTAATAAGCTGTGGCAACCGCGCGCATCGCACTTACACTTGTCACAGCTATACGATGCTCAAATGCAACATCAATGTATTTCTCCATCTTCTCAAGCAACTGTTCTTCGGCATAGAGCCTGATGAGCAGCACATTCAACGATGGGCTGTATTCCTCGTTTGGAAACAGCTTCAGCAAAGCCTCAATCTTCTCGACTCTGTCTGCAGATGAACTCTTATAGTATGCACTAATCATAGTTTCTATTATACGTAAGTTATCTCTAATGACATCCTGTTCGACTAGTTCGTACATCATTTCCATCTTCCTCAAATTACCGGAATGAGAATAAGCTCTGATCATCAACAGATGAGTCTCGTTATCTGGCTCGATGAATTCCGTTTTCATTCTTTCATAGGCATTCTCTACGCGATCCCACATCCAAGCCGTAATGTATCCAGCAATTAACTTATTGAATGTTGAAACATTGGGGGACAAATTTGAAGCATATACTTGCTCAAGAGTTTCTTCCATGTCATGCACCAACATCATCCGACCAAAGAGAGAAATAAGAATGTTATATGTCGCGATATTAGGAATACAAGTGCCATCCCCCTTGAATGTCTCAAACAACGATTGACACTTCTCTGGCAAACCGTTGCTCATGTAAGCACTCATCAAAGCATTGTACGTAGAAGATGTCTTGACATTATTGTTAGCAGCCTCGGTGAACAACTCAACTGCAAGATCTACTTTTCTAGCTTTACCAGCAACAGTAATGCCCTTGACATACTCCTCAGCAGAAATGCCAGAGCTAAACAACCCGTCATGCTTTCTTCTCCAGTCAAAAACCTGGACCATAATAAAGTAATATCTATCATCTAAACACACCATAATTGCATTGCCGCCCTCAGCAATCCCCCATCCCCAAGCAGTGAGATGGGAGAGTGTAAGCATTTAAATGCCTCCCCCACTGGAAATATTTACACACAAAACCCTACAGATTTTGGAAGACACTTCCAGCTCCATCATACTCGTCATGAAAATATGATTATATCATAAGTGAAGTAGAAACTTGTGAGCACTAACCCATAGAAAAAGACATGAAGCAGTAAGAAACGAAAACAATGGTAAGAAACATTAAAAGTTATTGAAGAAAACAAAGCTCTTCCAATTATTTTGAAATTCGAAGACACAAGTCAGACTGTCATCCCATGATGCGGGGACGGTCGTGCCTACATACACGTCCCCAGGATACATTGATTTTCAAAAATTGGAATGTAATTTTAATCTTTAGCTTTTTAGGTTTCTTGACATGTCATACACTTGAGTGAGGAGTGCCGAAGTCCAGTCTCACACAAGATATGGCACCAAAGTATCCATGCTTAATAGCTGCCATCCTAATGACGAACATATTAGTTGCTTTATCTTTCAACTAGATTCCCAATAAGTACAAACAAACAACAACAATCCCCAGCATAGTCCTGCTAATGCGAGATCTAAGAAGATCCCGAGGTAGAAGAGACTGATTCCATATCATGGTGACTGTAAGGTAACATTGAGATCCTAGCTCAAAAAATAGGATGGAAGCCATTTGAGTTATTGGGTCGTTCGATGCCTAGCTCCATGAAAACAACGTTCGACTTACATGTGTTAACCTTCTGACCCCAGATCAAACGCATCTTTTGACTAAATTTGTCCCCAGATCAACATTGAAAGCTTCAATACTAGAGCTCATTCAAGAATGCTTGGCAGTCCTAAGAATGGTTCCGGTAGAAGGTTCTCCTAAGAATAAAGGAATATAATTCCTGTTCAATCCCGGCAGACCCAGAATAACCTTTCGAAAACCGAAAATAAAACCATTTCAAACAGAGACAATAGTAGACTAGCCACAAAGGACATGAACACAAACTTCACAGATTACAGAAAGATGCATTCATTATATCCTTTCCAACAAGCACAAAAACTATACATTCTCTCCAATTTCTCACTAGTATTAGACAGTGACAATAACTTCAAACAAGTGAAACAACCAACCATGCTCATTCAAGCGAAAGCACAACCATATTTCATCTTAAAACACACACACACGCACACAGGAGCATTATACACAAGCAGAAAACAGATAGTAAACAAACAAATACCAAACTTCACTATATGAATATATCAACAAAAAGCAAACGATTAAACAAGCTAACTTCGTAGTCACAGATTACAGACAAAAACATTCTCTGGAAAAACCAAACCATGTACCCCTAGAAAAACATCCAACACTGTATCCAACTACATCTACCTTGTAACACGAATTATACGATGGATGAAATCGAAATTCAAGCAAAAGAGAAACCCTACCTGGACAGCCAAACAGGGAACGGGATAAAGCAGCTTGAGAAGCTCAACCAGCTTCGATCCATCCGAGGAAGACAAGAACAACTGCAAACCCTCATCCTCCAAAACACGGTGGATAGCATCAATGTCTCCACTAACCCTAATCAATTCATCCCTGAGCGATAATACCTCCGAGATCGGATTTTTCGCCGCCGTCGAAGAATCACCAACCGCCGGAACAAGCGAATGTGAGGAGTTCGGAGACGAAGAAACGAATCCGCTGAGAAGGAATCTGAGATGGTTGCTAGGGTTTGGGAAAAAAATGGGGGAGTGGAGGAGGAAGGGTTTTGTTAGGGTTTTGGGTTTTCGAGAGGAGGTTTGTTGGATCAAGAGGTGCTGTGATAGTGACCTTCGAGATCCGAGGGAGATGTTGTTCCAGACTCGCCTCATTGTTTCCGGCGAGATTCAGGGAGTTATCCGGCGGTGAACATGACGGCGGAACCGCCGGAGGATGGCCGGAGAGAGACGAGAAGATCGGAGTTCCAACACCGAAAGCGTGGAGGAAAAGAAAACTGCCGGCAAAAAAAAGGATCCGGTTTCGAATTTGGTGGGTCAATAGGTTTTACTACCTCCGTTCGTATTTATTTCGTGGTCTATGAAATTGTGTTAAAAACTTTGACTGTTAATATTTTAATTTATATAATGATTCATCATATAAAATTGATATCATTAGATTCGTAATAAAAAATACTATTAAAAAAGTATAATATTATAATTTTTTATAAAAAATTTATATTAAAAGTTATTGATTAAAATTTGATACTAAAAACCGTAAATGACAGATAAAAAAGAACGGAGGGAGTAGGTATGTAGGACCTAAATGCGGGCTAAAATTAGATCTAGATTTGGGTTTAGGTCGATTTAAGATCGGTTTAGACTGGCATCGGGTCAATAAGTTTCGGTTAGGTTAGGGTACTGGTTGGATTGATTTCGAGTTCGGTTGATTTTGGTTTGATTAAAGGGTCATTTGGATGTGGATCTTAATTGAGTCGTTTGTCAGGTTTCATATCGGTTTTGGGTCGGGGTTTCTTCAAGTTCGGTTGATTTTGAGTGATTATTATTCGAGTGAAGTTCTTTCATATTGGATTCTGGTTTAAGTTGTGGTCATTTGGGAATGAATCTTAGTATGACCACTTTTCGTCAAGTGGTTCAGATCAATTTCGGTTTGGGGTTTCCTTAGGTTTCAAGTCAAGATTGGATTGTCCTTTCAAGTGTCGTTTCGAGTTTGAGTTCGGCTTTTTAAAGTTCGGGTTTCGAGTCTCACGTCAGGTTTAGGGTTATGGTCTGACTATTTAGTCAAGCCCTGCCAAACTTGGGCGAAAAAGTTATGGATATAACTAATTTTTCTAAGTTAGTCTCAAGATATAGTTTGGAATACTACAATTCAATATATAATAGTTAGAATATAACAATTCAATATATGATGGTTTTGACTGGTAAAAAACCAATATTTTGAGATCTCACCTAGAGAAAAAGAACAGATGAATCTAATGTAACAATTTTATCCTCAAATTGTGCAATTTAGATAGACTATTTCCTATTAAATTGGAAAAGAAACAGATGAGGTTTAATAAGACATTTTACTTTAACTATTACCTACAATCTAAGCTGGAAAAAAAAAATCTTTGATGCCATCAAGTTCATTTGGACCAACTCCGTAGTGCTGCACTGAAATTCAATAGTTCAATAATTTAATTCATTATGATAATTTCAAAAGTTTAATTTGTTTTATCATTATCCTAACTCCCTCAGTTTATCACAATTCAATTTTCCTTAACTGAAAAGACAAATATATAATATAAAATGTGAGGATAACATTTTTGTAACATAATAAACAACAATTCACATCATTTCTGTTTTACAAAAAATTCACCATACATCCCTCCATTTCTAATTTTCTATAATAGTCCCCCTATTATTGGTACTTAATAAGTCAATAACCATCCAATAATTTCTCAAAATTGGTACTAAATAAGTCAATATCCATCCAATAATTTCTCAAAAGATATTTATTTATGAATGTGAACCATCCACATACATCTTTCATTTTCATAAAACTCAACATTGGTACTACTACTAGCCAAGTTGCCAAATAAAACAAATCCCAATCCCCACAACTTACCTTGAAATTAACGACAACAAAATTGGGATCCAGATGAAATTCAAATGAGAAATTGATGTCTAGATCCAATTTTTTCTAGTCAAACAATACAATGAGAATCAAATTCAGGTCAAAATCGGGAATATCCAACTAGTGCATGTCAAAATTCAGACGAAAAATCTATAACCACACCTAATTTTTTCTGGGTCGGACAAATTTGGATATTTGGGTCAGACAGTATTTTGCCAGGGCTACTTGAGATTGAAAGAGTGTCAATTTCTTCCATGTGGTGGCTGTGACAAGAGACAAACATTTCAATCTAGATTCTAGCTACAAAGATTACATTAATTAGGATCTACTACCCAACAAAAAAAATATATATATATATAAAACATATATAATACCAACATTAACTAGCATCTACCAAAGGGTTTGTTTGTGTACTCACATTCAAGTGTTAGAGAACCAAGAAATGGGTTTTCCAGAGGATGAAGAAGCACTCTTACAAAATAAGGAGACCACCATTGTTGATGGTGATGAAGGAGGGCATCCATGGATGGTTTATCTTTCCACCCTTGTGGCTATTTGCGGCTCCTACGAGTTCGGAACTTGTGTAAGTAGAATCTGTTCTTATTGTATTGCTTATGTTTAGCAGTTTTCGTTGTGGGCATTAGTCTTTTGAAGTGGGTTGTTTGCTGTTTTGTAATGCTGCTTTGGTGTATTGGGGGAACCTTAAGTCTTTTGCTTTCAATAATCGAAAAAAAGTAGACTCTGTTCTTTCGATTGGTACGTAGAAGTTGAGTATATTTTCTTAGCTCTTGCTATATTGCCTAATTAATTGAATAGGGCATGATGGTAGTTAATCTCTAAGAGAACGTTTGGTAAGGATCCCAGGAAAGATTTTCTCGTTGGAAATTTTTCATGAGAAACATTTTCTTGCGAAAAGTTTCCTCCGTTCGCACATGTGAAATTTTCTTTGAGTGAAGTTGGGAAATTGAGGGTCCTTTGTAAAAAAATTTCCAATGTCCAAATGAAACCAAACATGGGGAAAATAGGTCAGCTGGAAAAAGTCGATTGATTTTACCAAGATTTTTTTATCAACCAAACATTTTATAAATTTATCATTCCTGTTAAAATGGAGAATCCTTAAAGTTGAAGGTGTTGAACTTGAAAAGTACATTGAAATGGTCTTAAGGAATGAAAAGGTTGAGAGATAATGACAAATTGCCTCCTAGTGTTTATCTCTATTGATTGATTGATGATATTTATTTTGTTTTGGTAGTTTTGATAAAATAGGTGATTAGTGGTGATAGATGAATTGTTTGTGGTATATGATGTTTGTGTGTTTTAAAACAGAACCAAATTGATGGGCCCCAGCGCTGACAAAAATCCACCCGACTCGAATATTTGAATTTGTCAGACCCGAATTAAATTGGGTTTGGTCAATAACTTTTTGTCTGAATTTTTATTTCGGAAAATTCAATCATGTCCGATTCTAAAATCGGGTCATGTTTGGGCATGGGGTAAAAAATTCAGACGTCCGACTTTTGTGTCAAATTCAAGTTTGGACACGTTTGGACAGTGTCCAATCACTACTATTCGTACAAAATATGGAAGTTGTATCTAAATTTAGTGTAAATTCGGTTTGAATATATTCGGACAAATTCGGGTTTGGTCAATAACTTTTTGTCTGAATTTTTATTTCGGAAAATTCAATCATGTCCGATTCTAAAATCGGGTCATGTTTGGGCATGGGGTAAAAAATTCAGACGTCCGACTTTTGTGTCAAATTCAAGTTTGGACACGTTTGGACAGTGTCCAATCACTACTATTCGTACAAAATATGGAAGTTGTATCTAAATTTAGTGTAAATTCGGTTTGAATATATTCGGACAAATTCGGGTTCAGACAATTCAGGTCCGAGTTCATAAACCACAAAATGTCCGAATTTAAAATTTGGATAGGGTTCAAGTTTAGGGATTTTGTACAAATGTCCGAACTCGATTTGACCCAAACCCAATTTTTTGACACCGTTAGTGGACCCTAAATTTAATTTGGACTCGATTTTTCGACGGTGCTAGAATTAGGGTTACTAATCTACTTGCATTCATTGTCTAATGTTGGTGTTCAGGTTGGATATTCATCTCCCACTCAATCTGCCATCACTGCAGACCTTGGTCTCTCCACCGCTGAGGTTCCATCTCTTTCTTCTCTAAATATGTATGTATGTACGTACGTATATATGTATATATGTATGTACGTACGTACGTATATATGTATATATGTATGTACATATGTATGTATGAATGACCATTTATGTTGATTGCAGTACTCGCTTTTCGGCTCTATTTTGACCTTCGGCGCAATGATTGGTGCTATAACAAGTGGGCCCATTGCTGATCTCGTCGGTCGAAAAGGGGTAGGAATGAATTAAGGCGGAATTTAAGCACATCTTTTCTTTTACGATATGATCATTTCACCGAATGTGAATTACTTGCGTTGCAGGCGATGAGGGTGTATGCTGCTTTCTGTGTGGCGGGGTGGCTCGCAATATTCTTTGCTAAGGTCCAACTTCGAACTGACGTTCTTTTCTCTTTGAGTTTGGACTCTAATATACTGTATTTTAGAGGTATTGGACAATACTGCACCATGCAATTTTCTTGCATGACAATATTGTACTTTAGAAGCGCTGGGCTAAAATCCAATGCATAATTGTCGACACTTGTATGGCTTGTACACAACAACAGTCACCCTCCAAAATACACTATATTATCGTACAAGACAATTTACGGTTCAGTATTGTCTAATACCATGAAGCTATATAGTATATCAGCATCAAAAAGCCTTCTTTTTTTCTTCAAACAAGTTCAAATTTTGAAAAAAATATATGACGAATCGAACAAAATCAGAATGCTTTGACATTGGACATCGGAAGGCTAGCAGGGGGATATGGAATGGGTGCCTTCTCATATGTGGTATGTTCTAATTTTCAAGATGCATCATATCATCTTTTTTTTTTTTTTTTTTTGGTTTAGCTATGGTTGTGAGTTTTATACTAAAAATCAATAGGTGCCTGTTTACATTGCTGAAATCGCGCCTGCGAATCTTCGAGGAGCACTCACGACACTCAACCAGGTAAATCTAACCATAATGTTCAGGTTAACATACACACATCTGATTGATAAGACGGTCTTATACTAGAATTTGAGCTGATTTTAACGTTCTGACTTTTTTTTTTTGTTGATTTTTATTTGTACAGCTCATGATATGCATGGGAGTATCTGTTGGGTTCGTCATAGGGATAGTGCTACCCTGGAGGGTGTTAGCATTGACAGGTAAAAATTTCTTGAGAAACATACTAATTCAAAACGCATACCATTCAAAACAATATCCTGCGTTGTTGAATCTTAGTGCAGTCTTGCTAACGTGAGGTAAATGGGATCCAGACGAAGTCAATATTTCCCATATATATGCACAGAAATGCATGAAAAACAGGCTAATTCTGACAAACATATTTATCTTTATCTTTTTCTTTTTCTTAGAGCCAGACAAATAAAAATTGGAGTGTTTTGAGATAAAAGAAAGAAGGAAAGATTCACGTATATTAGTCTACCTATTTAAGCAGGCCCGAAACTACCTAATAATTTACTTTGGCAGGGATTGTCCCATGCGCCATCCTGCTTTTGGGCCTTATTCTCATTCCCGAATCTCCAAGATGGCTGGTAAGAACCCTATGCACATAAACTTCACAAATATTATTTCATGCCTTATATATGTCAGTATGTATCACATGCACCTAGAGTTTATGCTTTAAGGTATCTGTTTGTAAATGAACAATTGCACTATTGAAAGCGAACAATGATCTCATTTGGAATACAAACTTCAGGAACACGTAATAAATTGCGTATACATGCATGCTCATGCAAGTTTAATCGACTTTTCAGGCAAAGAAAGGGGCACACCAAGAATTCGAAGTTGCATTGCAAAAACTCCGAGGAAACAATGGCAATATCACCAAAGAAGCAGTCGAAATTCAAGTACTCTCTCCGTTCCATATTAATTATCATAATTGTGACTTTCACGGTCTCTAATGCCACTTACATAATATGTTATTAATAATTGCAATACTATACTTTTATGATAATATTTTTCGTTAAGAATCTAATGGTGGTAAGTTTATTTAGCAACTCATTGTATACGTTGAGAAATTTATGGTCAAGAAACGAAAATGTTGCAACATTCATGCTCCAAATTCGATCGTATTTACATTACAATTTCGTGCTTTGAATGACAGAATTACTTAGAAGAACTCGAAAAACTACCCAAGGTTAAATTCATGGACTTGTTTCAAACAAGATACCTACGTTTTGTCATTGTAAGAAGATTTCTTCACATTTTACAGCTCTCAACTCAAACTTGCCTAACTGTTTTAACTAAACTCAACTGTAATTTTCTTGCTTATGTATAGATTGGAGTTGGGTTGATGATCTTCCAACAGTTTGGAGGAATTAATGGAATTTGCTTCTATGAGAGCAATATTTTTGAAACAGCAGGTAAAAAGGAACTCGAATCTCTCCTTGGTATATATATTGAGGTTGAACAGCTGACAGAAAGTGACTCGACCCGAACCCGCCCAAACGTTTAAGGTTAGGCCCGGAATTTCCAAACCTAAAACATAAATAAACCCGAAACCGACCTGTACCGAACCCGACCTAAAACCGACCCGCCCGCCTGAATTGACAGATCGTCTTGGTAGAAGTAAACATTTACTTTGTTTACTAAAAGAAATTTGAAAGGGTCGGGATGTAGAAAACAGGGGACAGTAAAGGGTTGGGTCGTGAAAGGGTCGTGTCGTCGTTAAAGGGTTGGCCCAGTTAACAATTTGAAAGGGTTGGTGAATGGACTGGACCGGGTTGGTCTATCAGTAACTCAAAATAAATAGTTTTTCCTATTATTTTAAATGTTAAATTTACTTAAGCATATTGCTAATACCTCACAATATTCAATAATTAACATAACTATTCTTTTGTACAAGTATACTTCATTTTAACTTTAGGATCGAAATGGGTAGACCCATGAGCCAACACTTACTTTTTGCTAGAAAGCCCTGACTCGGCCCACAATCTCAATGGGTCGACCTTGACCCGACCCTACATAGTCAATTGGCCGACCCTAACCCTGACCATACTCGACCCGCCCATTGCCCACCCCTAGTTGGAAGCAAAAGATTTTCTCACTGGTGGAAACTATAAAATTGATGGGTCATGCTTGTCATGGACAGTTAAATTTAATTGGTCTAAAAAATATATGTATTTATCCAGCTTTTCATCTAGCTTGACAAGTCATAAAATTTTATATATGTTGCAGGGTTTTCCCCAACCATTGGCACTATAATATACGCCGTCCTCCAGGTAATTGAAAGTACCCTGGTTTATTCTTCAATATATATTACATGCAAGTAGAGCATATACTCTTAAACAAAACATCGTCATGGAAAACAATCTCTAGGAGCACGTAATAAATTGCATGTACATTTATTCTTTGGTGCATTTAGTTCGAGACGGATCGATTGAAGTTTCGATTATTGTGCAGGTAGTTATTACTGGGATTGGAGCAATCTTGATTGATAAAACAGGAAGAAAACCTCTACTTTTGGTGAGTATATATGACTCTTGTCTAACCTAGTAAGTAAGGCCACAAAAGAATACTCATCCCATAATTTTATTTGTGATGAGTTTGTAAACTTGGAAACTTACCAAGTTAAACAACTCAAATGACCTAGAAACATACCTAGATAATCATACCAAGAAATTGAGTAGCTGTTACACTGTGAAAATATAATTGTTATTATTATTATTATTATTATTATTAAGTGGACAACCCCTAATTTCAAAGTCTAGATCTGTCACTGCACCAAATTGTCCAATGGAGCATTTGGCCGACATTTTCCCGTGTTGGAAAAGTTGACTGAACTTTCTCGTGTTTGATTTTGTTTAATGGACGAAAATTCTTTAGGTGGGCCCCACTACTTCACAGTTCAACTAAAGAGCATTTAGTTGAGAAATAATCCCAGGAAAATTAGTCAATTTTCCCAAATTGACCAATTCTTCTCATATTCGATTGCATTGGGGTCTTGGAAAAAAATATTACAGGGGCCTACAATTTTTCTCCTTCGTCCAGAAAAAGTTTAATGTAGGGGGTAGGGAAAATCTTCCTGAAATTTTACCGAATGCTCCCTCAGAGAAACTTTTCCTAAGGAAAATTTTTGGGAATTCATATTTTTGCTTAATTTCCCAAGATACCCTGAAATATCGAAAACCCAACGATAGTTTGAACAATTTAAACAATTTTTGCTAGTACTTCAGGCTATATAACCAAATGTCCATCCAGAAAAACCTTTCCCAAGAAAGATTTTCTTCCTAGCAAAACTTTTCCCCAAAATTCTACCAAACACACCGTAAGCTCATCTTTGTTCGTCGTTACAGGTTTCTGCAGCAGGGTTAGTTTCAGGTTGTCTACTAACAGCAGTTGCATTCTACCTCAAGGTAACTTCCAAATTAACCCTTCATATTAATCACACCATCTTCACACAAAAAAAAAAAAAAAAACCCATTGAACTTGGGGTGCGTTTGGTTGGTCAATAACCCCGGGGAAATGGTCAATTTTTCCGGGTTGACTTATTTTCCCCATGTTTGGATGCGGGTTGATTTCGTGAAAGTTTTTATGATGCGCCCACCATTTTCTCCATTTTCCTAGGGAAAATTTCCCTTCCGGGGGCTAAGGGAAATCTTTCCCATAGAAAACTTCCCAAAAGAAATTTTCCCCGGGAAAAATTTCCCTGGAATTCCTACCAAACACTCCAATCAAATCTTACTGCTGTTAATTTCCTATGATTTGATCAGGATCATCACATATCAGAAAAAGCAGCAGGATTCTTTGCAGTGGCAGGAATTCTGGTATTCTACATTATTCATCTTCATAAGAAAACTAAAAAATTAATAATTTCCTGTTCTGAAAGTTTTTAATGTTGATTTATACTTTTCTCTTGATCTTCAAAAAATAGGTGTACATATCTTCTTTTTCAGCTGGCATGGGAGCAATTCCATGGGTTATAATGTCTGAGGTGAGTGACTTCATAATGCAGAAAGAGTGTCAAATTATTTGAAAGGGTTTTTGAACTTGGAGTTTTACTGTAAAGGTGCGTTTGGTTGGTCCAAAATCCCGGTAAAATGGTTAATTTTCCCAAGTTGATTTATTTTCCCCATGTCTTGGAAATGGGTTAACTTTGGGAAAAATTTTACGTGGGTCCAACATTTCCTACATTTTTCTAGGGAAAATTTCTCTTAGGGGCTTAAGGGAAATTTTTCCTATTTTTTCCATGGAAAATTTTCTTCAGGAAAAATTTCGCAGGGATTCCTGCCAAACATTCCCTTATGGTGCGTTTGGTTGTTTCCCGGGAAAGACTTTCCCAGGAAAAACTTTCCCGGAAAAGACTTTCCCTAGACCCCTTGGGAAACTTTTTACTGGGTTTGTGAGGGAAATTATGGGTTCCACATCAAAACTTTCATGGGAAAGTTTCTCAACCAAACATGGGTAAGTTTTTCAACTTGAAAAAGTTGAGAAACTTCCCCGAGAAAGTTTCTCAACCAAACACCCCCTTAAAAGATTTAAAGGATAAGGTTCTGAAAGAAACTATGAGATTTTTAATTGTATTTATATCTATGGATGGTATATACAGTTATCCATTAATGGATATAAAAAAATACGAACCTCATGATTTCTCGTAGAATTTTATAGTCTAAAGTCTTTGATACTAAAACTCCATGGTTAAAAACCGTATTTGAGAGCTCTTGATTGACAATGAAGACTAATATATTTGCTCTTTTTTTTGTGAATTTTTTGATGCAGATTTTCCCAATAAATGTGAAAGGAGTGGCAGGAAGCTTGGCCACATTGGTGAACTGGTTTGGAGCTTGGGCAATCTCTTACACATTCAATTTTCTCATGCAGTGGAGTTCTTGTGGTATGTAACATAATCATCAATATATCATATATATGTTGAAAAATATCACATTCAATTTTTTTCGAAAAGGGTTTTTATGGGTCGGTTGGAATTGGCCTCTCCATGCAACCTCGTGCATTCGGAGATAACACTTTCCTTATTTTTGTCATTCAAACTCGAATTTAGCTCCGTTCAAGGTTGTTAAAATTGGAATCCTGACTCGAATCCATGGGGTAGTTAGGATCAGAATTAACTCATGTATGATCGTGAATTGTGTGTAGATAGTAAAATTGTATCGAAGATTTTGGAACATAAAATCGTAGAATCGTAGATCAGGATCGAGATTTTAATAACTAAGGCATCGTCCAAATTGTTCGTCCAAAATTAAACCTTCAAAAAGGGTTAAGCATAGCACGTCAATTTTTCGCCCAACGTCCTATTAGTTTGGCCTAGACATGACCCAACCCAAACTTTTACAACTCTGTTAGGAACTTCTGCCTTTTCCCCCTCTTCTAAAGTCGTCTTCCGAAAACTTTTTTGTGAGTCCCTGCAAATCAGTTTCTTCATAAACTTCAATTTTTGAGGGATGATTGCCTACACTTGAAATCCCAAAGTTTAAATATATTTTTCCTGAAAGTTTGTTGTTTCTACTTTATAATGGTTGAGTCAACTTGGCCATTCAGCCCATTGAAGGTTGTATATTTTTTTTTTTGGGGGGGGGGGGGGATGGTAAGTAGCCCGGGAAAAAATCTGTCCGACCCGAATATCCGAATTTGTCCGACCCGAAATAAACCGGGTTTGGTCATCAATTTTTTGTCTGAATTTTAAATTCGGACAATTCGGTCACATCCGATTCAAAAATCGGGTCGGGTTCGGGTTTGAGGGAAGAAATTCGAACGTCCGAATTTTGTGCCAAATTCGGGTTCGGACACATTCAGACAGTGTCCGAATACTAGAATTCGGACAAAATATTGGAATTATGTATATATTTAGTATAAATTCGGGTTTGGTTATATTCGGACAAATCCGGGTTCGGACAATTCGGGTTCGGGTTCGGACACCAAAAAATGTCCGAATTTGAAATCCGGACAAGGTCCGGGTTTGGGGATTTTGTCCGAATTGTCCGAACCCGGTTTGACCCGAAGCCGATTTTTTGCCACCGCTAATGGTAAGTAATACAACCGTTAGGCAACCCATCGAAGATCATCGTATTATCTTATTGTTTTTCGTGGGGTTTTTTCAGGTACATTTATTCTATACGCGGCGATTAATGCACTCGCGATCATATTTGTGATCAAAGTGGTACCGGAAACAAAAGGAAAAACTCTAGAGCAGATCCAAGCAGCAATCCGTGCATAGATGGAGATGTATTCAAAGGGACTCCCATTATTATTCCTTGAAGATTTTGGACTAGATGTATTTTAGTTCACAAATTGAAATTTTTGAACAAGGAAATTTATCTAATGAAATGAACCCTGACAAAAATTGTCATTGAAGTTTGTAAATTGTGGACCAATTTTCCTTTGATTTACGCTGCAGTTGACTTACTGTATATTCAGGTGATTTTAAAAAGATTTGGTAATTGGGTCATTTGGATCGAGTTTTAGTTTGCAAGGGTCTGCCTGAATCAGTCTTTTCATGCATTTTTGTGCATGGTGGGAAGACTGTTTATATCTGGACCCCCTCAGACCCCACTTTAATGCCACTACATTGGGGTCTACTGTTGTTGTTGTTGTTGTTGGATCGGGTTCCAGTTGGATCCATTTGGCTTGGGTCCCTTTGAGTGAACAAGGTAAGGTTGGGTTGGGTCAGGCTTGAGTTGAGTTGATTTTGGGGTCACTTTATTTGTTGTCAGATAAGATTATCTCTAAAAAATGAACATTAGTAGTGAAAGATAAATTTGGGTCAAGTCGGGTCAAGTCACTTCGGATTCAACCCATGAATTATTTTTGCCATTTTCGGGTTTGGATCATATTAGGTTTGGGTGGATCATTTGGATCTGTTCATTTTCGCCGGGTCTAATTTTAATTTCTTGTCCTCTCACATATGCTTTTGGGCCGATTGAGACCACATTGCACTGCACCTGAGAGGGAAAAGGCTTTACATATATTCTTTAACTTTTTTGATTACCTTTGGAGAGTGAGTTTTTGACTTGAAGGTTCTAATATAAAGATGTTAGGATCACAAATTTCTTGAGAAGATCATAAGGTTCTTTGTAAAATCTAGGGACTCAGCTTAGATGATGTGATAGAATGTCAGAGAACAATGGTACAACTAGACCTGTCAATTCGATCGGGCGGGCAGGTTTCGATCGTATATCAGATTCGGGTAAATACGGGTCGGGTGTATTTCGGGTTCGAGTAAATACGGGCGGTGTATTTCGATTTTAGATCAACCCAACGGGTTATGATTGCGACCTTTTTCTGTTTTTTCTTTTTAAAAAATGGTATCTAAATACTACTTTTTGTACAATATACGAAATAAAATATGATTATCTTTTATTAACGATAGATTATTGCAACTATTTTAACTTAAATTAGAGGAATGACAAATAAATAAGTTGCGCTTATAGTTTAATAGTTAAACATTTCAATGAAAAGTCACAAATTTTAATAAAGTTGAACTTAAAAAGTTAATTTTTCGGGTCAAACGGGCAAGTCGGGTTTGATCCGCTATTTTTCGAGTTCGATGTTTTTTGGATTTAGTTGAAAAAATCGTATTAAAAACCAAAAAATTTCAGACGGGTTCGGGTCGGGTCAAAAATGGTCAGATATAGGTACAACCTATCCATGGACAATGGTACGACCTATCAATGGAGGGCTAATAAGGTTATCCATGACTTGTAATACGACAATCGCAGGGGCTCAACTTAGATGATGTCATAGAATGTCACATAACAATGGTACAACATATCCATGGACAATGGTACGACCTCTCGATGGTTTTTCCCTCAATTTGAATTTTTCCACATTAATTCTTGTGTGTGAATCATTTAGCGTAATTATTGTTTGCCTGCTACGTTGCTAGCAACGCCCTGAAAATCTTAACACCTTTTCGACTTTGTTGTATGTGATGAAATTTTATATTAGCCGCTGCTCTTCTTTCAACATTTTCAAATTTCATTGTTGTAATGTCGGGTATGTAGCAATTTATGTTTCCACGACCATTGTAATTTATTACATGCTCCTGGAACATATACTTTAAATATGATCATTATTCACCTTCAATAGTATAATTTTTCACTTACATACATAGAGCATATGTTCCAGATGCATGTAATACGACATCTTCGGAAAAAAGACTAGAAGAGGAAACCAAAGAATGCTCACAGAAAACAAAATTTATAATAAATAAAAAAAAGGATAAAATACAAGATCTCGCCTTTGGTAGAGGCTCACTCCTCACTCATACTGTGTCAAACTCAACTCACTCCTAACAACCTAAAAACCTACCCTTTAATTTCCAACTTTAATCAACTCCAATGGAAAAAAAAAAACTAAAAAGAGTAAAAATCAAACTTGGAGATGGAGAAAAAAAGAAAAAAGACTGCTTTGAAGAAATTAGTGACTAACCAAACTTCAATTCATATTGTCCTGCCTTCAACATGCACCGGGATCGGACATCGTGTCCGATATATTGTGGGCTTGAACGTGCCGGAACCTGCCCCTTTGGGCCCGGGGCGGGAGGTGCCTGGTGGGCTTCCTGGAGCCCACCGTGGCCCAGGGTAGGAATACTCCCGTGCCCCCGTTGGGCATGGCCTGTGGGCCCATGACCACGGGCCGCACTGCGGGGGCTAGCATGACCACGGGCGTTTGGATCACGCCCCACTTTGGGACTAGCTCAATCGGGGCTCCTGATCCGTTTGGCAATAGAGCCATGGGTTGGGCCGGGGAGCCCGGGGCGTAGGGTAGTGGTGCCTGGTTGTGGTGGTGATGGTGGTTGTGGTTGTGGACGTAGCCGGGGCGGACACGCGAGAAGGTGATGCTCACCCTCTTCGTGGGGGATGCACACATGGCGTGGCGCGCCATGTCCGCGCTGTGGTTCCTCATCACAAGAACAGACCTGAACAAGAGTTAATGTAGTTTGGTTTAGGAATCTTATTAAGAACACTTATCATAAATTATGTAACAGCAGCAACAATATCCAATGTGGATCCTGTCACTTATATGGAGTTTCAGAAGATTCAAGCACTGGCCGGCGAATCTTCATTGGGCTTGGGTGGCCTAGCTTGGCCACCCTTAGCCCATTTTTATCGAATGTCTCAGAAACAAAAGTATAGTATTATTAAGGGGTGGTTTTCGGGGTTTTTGAAATATCTTTTTTAGTTCGCAATAATCAATTTCATCATACATTCTCCTGCATTGGGTAAAACTTGAAGCTCATCGGACCTCGCATTAGCAGGATCACACCGAGATTTGTTGTTGTTGAGTGTAATAGTATATTGGTCACCCCCAATCCGAGCTACGCTTGTCCAAAAAGAAAATAAAGTCCAGCATAACTAGGGTTAAATATCATGGACCGTATATGATCCGTATAATTATCATATGAGCATAGGTAATGATCTGTATTGGTCACTCCCAATATAAAGGCTTATCCGCTACTAGATCAGAATGTAGGCACTCTTACGTCAACAGAGAGACAGATTGATGAATTAGACATAAGAGAAATAATCTCTCTCAAAATTTGATGCAAATGATGGTATGCATGAGCATGAGCATGAGGATGAGCATGAGAAGCATGAACATGAACATGAACATGAACATGAACATGAACATGAACATACCCCTGTTTTATGGAAAGCATGAGGTTGCCTTTGTAATGGCCTTCACCATCATTGACAAGGGTACGACCGAACGCCATTGTTGACTCTGAGAGGATCAAAGTACACACTGGTTGATCCAGATGAGGCGGTTTTAGATAGGGCTGAGAGAATTCTTCCTACACAAACCAGAATAAAACCAACTGTCAACTCTTGAAATAGTTCAATGGAGTTGTACTGAACTTGCCATTGCAACTAGACCTGGCAAACGGGTGATTCAGTTCGGATTGGGGTCACCAGGAGTTGTGCTGAACTTGCCTCAACCAATTTCGGTTCAGACCAGGTGAATCATACCCGGGTTGGTTCGGGTGAGGTTCTTAATTTCAAATTGGATTATGGTTCAATTCGGGGTCATCCAAGTGTGAATCTTAATAAGGTCATTTTCTGGGTTGCGGTTCAGATCGGTTTTTCTTCTGTTTTGGTCAAGATCGGGTTATCCATCTGGGTGTCGGTTCGGGTTTCTGTTAGTTTTGCCGGGTCTAGTTGCAAACATGCATCAGAAAATAAAGTTTTACCTCGTCAAAATAGTTGATAATGCATCCATTTGGTCTCCTATTCTCTGGTAGTATGTGCCATTGGACTAGGTGATCAATAACACTCTGAAGAAGTGCTGGTATATCTTCTATATTAGCTGTATATATCAACATAAAAAAAAAGGTCCATAAGATTAACAAGTGTTGGTATATCTTCAATATTAGCTCCATAAAGTTTTTGAAAAATGGTAAGATATATCAATTAGACAGTCTTCTTTCAACCATTCTAACTTGATCATATATTAGCTACTTATATCAACATAAAAAATAAAAAAAGCCCATGAGTTCTTTATCCATGACTTTTTTTATTGTTAAAGGTCGATTCTAACTCTGATGCATGTGGTAGTTGGGATCGAAATTAACCCACGTAAGATCGTCGATCGGAATGTAGACAGTAGAATCGCATCGTGGATTTTGGATCATAAAATCGTAAGATCGTAGATCAAGATTGAGATTTTAATAACTATGAGTACCGCAACAGATATGTTCATGAGTTTTGAACTGTGTAAATTTATCAAATACTTCATACTTACATTTTTGTTCCTGGCCCATTGCATCATCTCTTATTTGTCCAAATATTGGAACACCCAGCTGAATTTGCTCCCTTTTGTTTGCTTTCATGTTTTTGTTAAACAAAATGTAGGTTTCTCCTGCATCCACACAACGATAATGTTAGTTTCAGGCATCTTCATATTTTATTGTACGTAAGTTTACAAAAGATACGCGTTACATAAGTCTTACAAAAATGATATAAGTTTTGGGGCAAGACACATTTTAAGTATCTTGTCCTATCATTAAAACTGTATTATTATTATATATTAAAATGAAATCATTTTCCAGATCGAAAATGATATAAGTCTTAATGGATGAAATAGATTCGATTAGAGTATCAATTGCATTAGTTGGCATGGCCAACAACCCCTAGTTAAGCTCCTAACTAATCACATCTTTAGAAAATAATAAGACTTAATTAAAAACCATGAAAAATATTAATTTAGGATGTGTTTGGTGGGGAGGAAAATTATTTTCCAGAAAATGAGGTTTCGATTTTCAGGCGACCAAAAAAATAGGGAAAGTCATTTTCATTGGAAGTCAGAGATATGTATGTATGTATGTATATATCTATCAAACAAATGAAGATACTACTCGAAAACTTATATCCGTGAAAAACTATTTTCCTGAAAGATAAAGATAATTCATAAAATGTCTTGAAACAAGACTCATGTGGTGGTGCATATAAACTAGAGCAATTGAAGCACAGAAAAAGTTGGGATTATAGGCATGCAGACCTAATAGTTGTCCATTTTGGCCAGCCGCTCGTAGTTCATAGACAAAGTCATTGAGCTTAGACAACTCTGAATCAGTGAATATGTCTTCAAACATTTTCAGACCTTTCACAACATTCACCTGTCAACAACATACATTGTAGCATGCAGTTTGTTAGTAAGTCACTAAAATTAACATTCTAGCTTGATAAAATCTCTCAAATAATCTAAGTAAGATGTAACATAATATTCAAGAACGAAGGGAAATAGTTGGTATATAAAAAGGAGAACTCGCCATGTGCCCTCTCACTGGCTCCTTGGCTACGAAACCTTTTGTCATTTTGATTTGCTCTCTACGATTCCCACATTCTTCGTGGTTTTCACATATTTCCATCTGTTCATCCTCACTTGCCTGTACTTCATGAGAACCTACAAATGAAAAACAACCCTACGTCAGATTCGCAACAAAATTAGGTTCTATAGAAAGTTGTAATTAAGGTGAGATTGGATGAAATAAGGTTCTGCAGAAAAATAAAAGAAAAATTGTAACTAGATACCCGAAAACCCAAACCTAAAGAAAGTCCGACCCTAAACCAAACTGAACAACTCAAAAAGTGGCTTGATTAAGACCAAACATTCGAACGACTCCAAATCGGACCATTAACCTAATTTGAAAGAATCTCGCCCAAACCAATCTAAATAAAACCCACCCAAAGTCATCCTGAACCCAAACCTCAACCCAACCCAGAATTACTTTTCTCGATGCTATTGCCTACCCTAATCCTGATCGATTCACCCATCTGTTAGGTTTAATTGTAACTGTGTTAGGTATACAAAAGAGTTTTGAATCACAACTGATTAAATAAGGTGAGAATTGGTTAATTTAAGTATGATTCCGAAATTAGAGAAAGTCTTCTGCTACTCTTAATTAAACAGAATCTACAATGTTATATAAATTAATAATTTCTATAGGATCCAAATAATTATAGCATGGAATTATGTATTTTAAAAGTTAAACAGTAATACCTATAGTGATGGGTTAATGCATTTTCAAGTTCAATAGTTAGAGTAAATTATAACTAAAATGTATGGAGTTTGGGTGTGGGGAATCCAATCATATGAGGTGCAGGAGAAAGGGAATCTAAAACGTCAAACGTCATGTGGGTCAACCCAAATGTGCGTTGCCACTTGCCACTCACTATCTCACTCACACTCATTTATTTTCCTTTTTTTTTTTTGGAGGGGTTAGCAGGATATTTTGCCAACAAACAAAAACAACATAGCACAAGTGTGGTTGGCTCCGGATCCAACGGATATTGTTCAACCCTGCCCGGTAATAATTGATCTCGCCCGCAGACACATACGTCCAACGACCTAACCCTAACTGACCTGACCTAATAATAATTCATCTCAGATTCTCAATAGTTACATTGCATTTTCCTTCATGATATCCTTAAGAATTTTATACTCTGGTATTAGTGTAGGTAAAAATTTGGATCCAAGTAAGTTTACCATTTTCAATTTGGTCACTGTAAAAGATGAACGAGAAATTGATGTTTGAATGCAGTTTTTATGGGTCGAATTGGAGTGTACAATTCGAACGAAACTAAATTCGGATTAAAATCAAGTTTGTATAATAGAAAAGAGAGAAATATGATGTTTTAATCTTCGCTCTGTTCTTTCAATATAAATTCAATTCGTACCAAATCAAACATTTTCAAAATTAGACAAATTCAAATATTCGGATTGATCAAATTTTATCAATAACATCAAGACCTGTTCTTTTGTACAGTGTGTTACCACAGCTCACCATACCATGCGATATTCTTCCACATTTTATCATACCATATCACACTCTACCACAATCATTATCAATATATATTTCCACACTTTTCTCTCCTCACTTTTCTCATCTATTTTTACATTCTCACTCATCGCCTATCATATCAACAACTTTTCACAAATTTTGCCATACCATTCTGAACAAGGGCATAGCTAGGACCATGACCCTCCCCATGATAGAGAAAATTGCATTATTAGCATTAAGATCTAGTTAAATATTCGTAGAGTATTGATTATAAGTTACAACCCATCTATTTCCTTACTGCGCTTCCTACAATTTCATCGTATTGTACCATGTCAATTGTGTAAAAGAACAAAGACCTTGAAGTCGAAAATCCAAGTTTTCAAGAGTGAAAATTTCACCATAGTTGAATTTATTTATTTTCAAATATGGTAGTTGAAAATTTTATATCATTCATTTTTAAAAAATAAATCATTTTTGTTAAAAAGATTTATATTCTCATAAACATGGTTGGAATTCAATTTTAATTAAAAAAATCGATTAAAAACAGAATTTCTTATTGTAACAAGTTACTTTGATCAACCTACATTGATTTTGAATTTTTATGGTAAAATTAATGGTATTTTCACTTTTCAACTATGATAGTTGAAAAAAAAAGTTAAATATGGTATAATTTCCTTGAAAATATTCAATTTTGTAAAAAATTATAACTTAACATATAGATTTACTTATTGTAACAAGTCATATGATGAATATATGTATTAATTTTAATTTTTAATAATAAAACTAAAGGTAATTATACATTTCAACCACTATATTTGAAAAAAATTTCAACTATGGTAGAATCTCTTTTCAAGAAAAATTGACCCGACCCGAACCCGCCCGAAAATTTAAGGTTAGACTCGAAATTTCCAAACTTAAAACATAAATTAACCCGAAACCGACACGTACCGATCACGACTTGAAACCCACCCGCCCGCCCGACATGATATGTCAACCCAAAACTAACTGTATACGTGACACTTCTAGAGGTAGGTGTCTGAATAACAAAGTCAAATGAATCCAAATTTCGTGCTGAGACATCTACTGATCCATCCAGTACCCCTCGAATTGCTAACCCTGGGCCTACTTTACTTTGCAGGCACAATCCTTGGAAGAATATCAGCCACCCACACAGTCCCACTTTTTTGCCCAATTGAAGGAATTTCGCTAAAACTTGCCCTCCTCTTCTTTTTTCTTTCTTATCAGACCACCTTACAATACTTTTCACACCTTTTTTCTTCTTCTTTGTGCTTAAACTTTACCTTTCTCCCTCTCCCTATTTTATTCTTACTATTCTTGTAAGATAGATAAACATTTATAATAGTTTAAAGTTATGCATTAAGGACTATCAAAAGTAAAAGAAATAAAATTGAAGATATTATGAAATCAATAGTCTACTTTGACCCTTTGAGGCGGATAAAGTGTGAGAATGCTATGTTATGGTAAAAATGTGGATCGTATGATATGATATAGTGCAGTGTGGTAAGCTGTAGTAAAGATGTCTAATGCGGTAGGTTAAGAGAGAGAAAAGTCAGTGAAGAAAAAATTATGATTGTTATGATAAAGTGTAGTATGGTATAGTAATATAGGTTAATATGATACATTGTGGTAAGGTATGTTACCACACAAAATATGATACATTAGGTTAATATGAGCAAAACATTAACCAAAAATTCTCTTAGTGTCTTTTACTAAAAATTAGATAAATACATGTCAAAAAAATCGAACATAATAAGTGGGCCTGAACATATTTACAATATTAAATATTCCTAATTAAATAGTAATATTGAACTTATTATATATTAGCGTGTATGAAAAGAAAATTGTGTACATCTGGATTCCCTAACGGCACACATCAGCACGACCATATTAGAGCATGTTGTTGCAATTCCAACACAAAGCAAACTTTCTTCATTATATGAACAAGCTTGAATTGTACAACAGGTTGAATTGTCGAACCATACCGAAATTAGTATTATAATTAGTTTCAATTTAATAATTAGCAAATTAGTAATAAAATATATGTACAGTTGGTATCAGAATTATTTCAATTTTTTAAGTGAATTGAGTTAAAGTACACATGTCCGGAATCAGTGAGAGCTAAACGTCATGCAAATCGCTGTCATGTGATTAATTTAATCACTATATGATTGATTCCAAACATTTTGTCACAAAATTCACTTCTTTTAGAGTATAAATAAAAAAGAAAGGCAAAAATTATCACTTCAAAAGCTATAAAGTTCTTTTAGCTCGAATAAAAGCTTTTAGTAAAAAGATTCCGCAAAATCAATTCAAAATATTCCTGCGTGGTTGTTACAAATTGCTTCGTAACTAAAATTCTTTTCTGAAAAATACAAACTAGCAATATTTTTGTACCATATATATAGAATAATGATATGAACTTCAAAATTGTGTTCGACGGTAGCGTTTGGAGCTGTGTTTAGCATTATGATCAAGTCAAAATATTAATTGCATAAATATTATTGTTCGGTAAGGTAGCATTTTGATTAGCGTTTAACGTTTCAAATAGCGATTTATGAAAGGTTAACAAAGTTAACGTTTAATGTTTCGAATAGGGTTTCATATTTTTTAATCAAAAATATAGTTTGAAAATTTTATCTTTGGAGATTATTTATATTTTTTATGTCAATTCACATTTATCTGTAAATTTAACCAATAAATTTACAGAATGCAATTTTCATTTGAACAACAACCGCTACCCACTACCTAAACTGTTATTCGCTACTTAAAACGCTAATTTTACTGAACGAACGTTAATCAATTTATAAACAGCAGTAGATTGATAATGAGCCGTTAATTTTTTTCTAAAAAAAGGAGATTTAGAGCATATATAATAATTGGAACTCAGTCATTCCAATATTTTCACTTGCATTATGTCCTTTGCATTTTAATTATATTTTGTAGAAAAGTAAGATTTTTTTAATTTTTTTTAAAGCTAGTAGGATTCTTCGCCCCAAAACATTAATTGAAAACATGCGTTGTTTCTATTTACGCCAACAAACAAGTTGGAAGGCAGCCACCAAAAAAGTGTCACATTACATAGAGAAATGAGCAAATATTAGACCCGGGAAATTAATTAATAAACTAAATTAAAACAATTAAATTATCATTCATTTCTTGATCTCGCATTGAATTTCGGATCTGAGGATCCAATTTTTTCGAAAAAGATGAATGGTACATTACGTACTTTAATTAAGCTCCCTCGCTTTTTCTCTTTTGCACTGTTATTACTCCATTAATTAACTAATCATCATTTATTTGTGCTAATTAAGAAACAAACAAACTCCCTCGCCTTTTCTTCTTTTGCACTACTATTACTCCATTAATTAATAATTAATCATCATTTATTTGTGCTAATTAAGAAACAAACAAACTCATTTGTTCCAGCGTGGTCGGTGAATATTAATCAAAAGTGATTAGCTGTTCAGCTTTCCTTGCCTTTTTCATCTTTTCTAATTTTAAAGGCCACAAAAAGAATTCAAGTTCTAGAACTTTTGAAAGTCAGAACAAAAGCATGGTGAATTCCCATTTTATGGCTGAATTTCAAGTCTAAAAGCAGAGACTCAACCATGTTCATCAGAAATTGTTGAAATTCTGATGTCAAATAATCACAAAACAAATAAAATACTTTGCATACTAATTGTCGTCTTTGTAAATTATACAATGAAATTTTAATATTTTTAATTGTAAATTTCTCAATATATATAATTACCACCATTAGATTTGTAATGAAAAATATTGTTATAAAAATACAATATTGCAATTGTTAATAACATATTATGTAGGAAATTATTCATCAAACAATGATATTAAAAACCGTGAAAATCAAAATTTCGAGACATTTTACCTTAATTTGTTACAATTAATCAAACATGAAAATAGCTTAAATAGCTTAAATGATGAAAAAGTTCCAGCAAATTTCGAAATTGATATTATAAACCAATATCAAAACGAAATTGATATTATAAACCGGTTTTGATTAACCTAAAATTTCGAGGTATTTTACCTTGATTCATTACGATTAATCAAACATGAAAATAGCTTAAATGATGAAGAAGTTGTTACTGTAGGGAGTATTGAAGAATTGACTAAAATTTTTGAGGCGTTTTACCTTTCATCACAATCAATCAAACTTGAAATTAGCTTAAATAATCAAAAAATGGCGTGACTATATATGCAGTATTGTTGGATTAATTTGAACGAAAAAATCCGATCAAATACGTGAAGATTTGAGCTAAAATTTCGAGGCATTTTACCTTAGTAGCTTAAAATAGCTTCAATGGCGTAAAATCATGACTATATACGCAGTATTGGATCGATTTGAATGAGAAAAACTAATCAAAATAATTGAAGAATCGAAGAACAAAAAATGGAGGTAGTAATTAATCAAGTAAAAGTACCTGTATCAGTGATTTCACTATCAGGTGAATCATCGCCATCGCTAACATTACAGCTCGCATTTCCATTATTACTCTCTCCATTACACTTTTCACCGTTCACTTCTCCGATCTCCTCCACCTCCGCCGCTTTCTCCGCCGCGACCTCGCCGGCTCCGGCGGCTTCTCCGCCGGCAACCTTGCGAAGCTCGAGCGTGACGTCGGCGATGGTGAAGTACTTCTGCATCTGCAACACCGGGATCCAGTTCATCCTCCTCCGGTGAATCGCCGCAAACGCCGCCTCGTACACCGCCGGAACACGCTCGTCGCCGGCGTCTCCGCCGCCGGAGAGCTGGACGAGGTGGTGGCAGAGGGCGTCGATGATGGCGTTCGCCGCCGCGAACTCGCCTCTGTACCACTCGATCACCTTGTCCTTCTGCGACGGAGACAAATTTCTGGTGCCGGAAAAAGCGCAGGAAGACATGGAAACCGGCGACGGAGCTTCCGACGGCGATATAGGGCCTGCGGCCGGCGCCATTAACGTAATCTCACACTAATCACAGCGTAATTAAGAGGTTAATCACTTCTGATTAGGTTTTTCGAGGGATTTTTGTTGGCTTTTGATTTGATTCAGCGTAGAGAAAATTAGAGAGAGAAAGAGAGGGAGAGGGAGAGAAGAAGGTGGTGTTGGTGTTTATGGTGTTTTGTTGCGTTGTGTTGTTTGGCAAAAATGGAGGGTTTTCGGGGGTTTTATATCTAGAGGAGTTATTTTTTTCATTTTTCATTTTATTTTTGTTCTTGTTCTTGTTTTTGCAAAAAACAATTTAAAGATTCTTGTATTTGATGTAATTATTTTAAGGGTCTTTTAAAGACCTGTCAATTCGGGCGGATTGGGTTCAATATGCTCTGTACTTCGAGTTTATTGTAGGTTATGTTTCAAAAACTGACTTGATTTAGGATCGGGTCAGCTTTTGTCAAGACTAGCCTTGTATTTTGATAAATAATTATAGAGTGACATTATCTTTGATGTAATTATTTTTTGATAAATTATGGGGTAACATTATCTTTGCTGTAATTATTTATGGGGGACGTTTAGACCTATTTTCCGGCAAACAAAGCATTAATTGCCGAATTTTTGTTGATTAGGTTTATTTATGTATCTTTGATCAACATCGAGACCTGAAATGATAGTTAACTTCAATCAAAACAACTTCAAACACAAAAATCATATATTCCCATATTTTCAGGTCAAAAAATAAGGTGAAATATTTCAATAAATAATTACAGTAAAGCTAATATTATCCCACAATTATTTACAATACAAAACCCTTAACTGGGGCCTTTTAATTTTTTTTATAAAAAACATTTATTTAGGGATTTAAATAATGTCCGTACGTGGGCCCACAGGGAGGATGACATGTTAAAATTGGGGGAAGGCCTGGGGGTGGCCTTTTGCAAACGTCAAACGCAAAAATTGAATTGGTTGAGTGGTTTAATTAATGATATTATTATGATAAAGGTTTGGGCTGTAATTAGGATAGGAGGGGGGTGGGGTTGGTTTGGTTGGAACATTTGGAATCAAAATATGAAAGTCAATGAAAGTCGTGTAACATGTTTATTTGACACATTTATATTATGATTTTATATATATATATATAGGAATAGATCAGGTAGACTGGTGCATCAACTCGAGTTTGGATCGAGTGAAGACCGGTTCGAGTTGGCAAATGGGTGAATCGATTCGAGTGAAGATCGAGTGAAGATCGGTTTGAGCTAGCAAATGGGTGAACTGATTTGAGTTTCAGACGAGTGAAGATCGATTCGAGTAGGCATCGTGTAAACCGATCTTGGTTCGGGTTGGGTTTGGATTCGGGCTGATTTCTTCGAGGGAATCTTATTCAAGTTCTTTCAGATTTGGTTGTAGTTCGATTTCAGGTAATCTAGGTGTGGTTCTTAATCGGGTCACGTTTCGAGTTGCGGTTTAGATCGTTTCAGTTATGGTTTCCTTCGAGTAGGGGCCAAGATCGAATTGTCCATTCGAGTGTCGTTTTGAATTCAGGTTCAATTTTGTGGTTTGGGGTTTCAAATAAGTTTTGCCAAGTCTATATAGGAATGGAGCATATGAAAAGTAGGTTTTTGAAAAGGTAGGTAATAACAATGTGTACATTAAAAATTTTGAAGTATGGACATGTTTGGTAGTTATGTGTGTCATGCCCACATATTGCATACTATGTCTAAATATTACATATAATGTCCATACTGAATCATTTCTATATTTTGAGATTTCTCATGTTCACAATATTATCTCACATATGATCATAAAAAGTTATTTCTTAATTCATTTTCTACACACACCGCACAGATATACATATTGTTTTGAACACCAATAAATGTGACAAGTAATCTGGGGGGGCTTCTTACAAGGTATCTATGGTGTACCTAAGTGACTCTCAAGCAAGATTAAAGAAAGCTCACATCATAGATTGTATGTCCATAAAACAAAATTATTTGTAAAGGGGCATTGGTTTTTCAAATAGACATTATATATCGTATGTTAAAGTGTAAATCCGTTAAGACAGGAGATCATCTCTTTGACGTCTTAAACAAAGATCGCCTATGAAACTTTGATAATGCCCTGAATTGCTTAGATTAGGTTAACACTGCCTCGTTCATTATGAAATTTGATATACCTTAATTCATTATCATCGATCGCTGAACATTATTGAGTTTAGCGTTGCTAGTCTATACTAAAATTGTATTGTCCGCGGGAAAATCTCCTTTCAGCTTGCCATTGTGATTATGACATTTTGGCTTTGATGATGGCTTGGATATTATGATTAAAGACCGAGTGGTGAAGATACACTCACTCTGCTCCTTCTAGATGCTCTGTAAAAAGTACGTTGGTCTTAAAAATCTCCTTTGAAAATGACAATTATAATAATATAATAGTTTAGGAGATTGTTTTCCACTAAATCTCGGCGGCTTATTGATATTGATGGTTATTCGATTATGGTTAGCGGTCTCTCATGCCCTTTTTTTCAATACAACATCAAGTTTTTAGAGCCATTAGCCTTTCCATATTGATGTATAGTCTAATTCATGGCTCTCCGCTTAGGGATTTTGTAGAGAATTCACCATTGTTAATAAAACTTCAACATATTCATCTTTAACATGAAAAATTCGAATACACATGACTAAAACAAGTTTGGTTAGACCAAAAAGGTCTCATAAATTTTAGGACATTTCCATTATTCACTATCAACCATAGTAAGAAAAAAGACTTACCTATTAGTAAGATCACTTACACATTACGAGCCTGCAAATTTCATTGGTAAACTGTAGGTAAATATTACTTACCTAAATCTATCCAACTCTACTCGAACTTCCCCAAATGTATACCCAAATTTACTATTCTCACAATTTATACAACTTACTTATATTTACCCAAACATATTTAAATTTACCAAACTTTACCCAAAATTAATTTTATCCTACCTTAGCTTCCCAATCAATTTTACAAGCTCGCCAAACCCCAACATAGTCAAACTTAAGGCCCCGTTCTTTTGTGCGTTAACGCACCCAAACGCAACGCAAAATCAATAAAACCTAACGCATGACAAACGCAAGAGAACACAACTTATCACAATCTACGATTCACCTCTACTCACCTTTTTATTAATTCCTACCGCAACCCAACGCAACCCAAACGCAACTTATCAAAACTCAAACGCAACGCAACGCATAAAAGAACGGGGCCACACGGGCCACACTTTATCAACTTTTCCTCACCACACCACTTGTTTTCAGTTATATCTGTCAAACTTAACCATCTTTAACTACACTTTACCAACTTAATCGTAACCATCTTTACCAACACAAAAAGAAAGGAATTTGTTAAAGTCATAAAACAATGTGAGCAATTTATTGTTGTGTTTATTTTATTGTGCTCAAATTAAGTTTCTTCTTGAGATGCATTTAATTAGGACATGAGTCATGCTATTGAAAGGGGACATTTTGACAACCCATTTTTCATATTATACATGCTTTCATAGTCAACCACTCAGATATTCTACTATAGCAAAATAAATATATTACAAAAAAAATGTTTGTAAAAAGTGCCCTTAAATTATCAAATCATTAGGAAGGGAAAAGGTTTTTTTTTAAATTTTTGGGCAAATGACATCAGTTTGTTTGTCTCAAATTAAAATAAGTTAATTTCAAAAAATTTAATTACTTAATTGAATCATATGTTGTGCTAGTGGAAAGGGACACATTGTTTACTTTTTTTTTTTATCAAACATATATATTGTTTGCTAATCATACAATTAGTGATGACTTAGGTGTGCTATTAGTAACAAGGGGCAACTTTACCTGTTTTGGTAAGAGCTAATTAATAGCTTTGAAATTAAGTATAAGAGCCAAGTTTAATATAAAATTAAAAAAATATTAATTAAAAAGTCACATAAAAAAGAATGGGAGAAGTATCATAACTATCTAAGGTTGTGCATGTTCGGTGTTCGGTAGTAGTGTTTTAGGATGACATTTAGCGTTTTGATTAAGTCAAAACTCTAATTGCATAAGTATTGAATTCGGTAAGCTAGCGTTTTGAGGAGCGTTTAACGTTTCAAATAGCGTGTTGTGAAACATTAATAAAGTTTATTAATGTTTAGCGTTTGGAGTAACGTTTCATATTTTTTGATCAAGAAATAATCTCTGAAATTTTTTATCTTTGGTACTTATCCATATCCGTTAATTTCGTGTCAATTCACATTCATCTATACTATAACTCACCCGTTAAATTTACTAAACACAATTCTTCTGCATTTGAACAGTCATCCGCTATCCGCTACTTAAACCGCTATCCAATCGTTGCCTAAACCGCCATCGCTACATAAACCATTATCCGCTATCTCTAATGCTAATTTTGCCGAACAAGGCCTTCATGTTTAGCGTTTGGAGTAACATTTCATATTTTTTGGCCAAAAAGCCCTTTGAAAACTTTATCTTTTGTAATTATCCATATCCTTTTACGTCAATCCACATTAATCTACTAACTCACCCGCTAAATTTGCCGAGCACAATTCTCCTACATTTGAACAATCATCCATTATCTGCTTCTTAAACCGCTATCCGACCGCTACCTAGGCCGCTATCGCTACATATATAAACCGCTATCCATCATCTGAAATGCTGATTCTATCGAACAACGCATAAATGTTAGTATAAGACATTATTGAGATAAACCGCTATCTGTCATCTACAACACTAATTCCGCCTAAGAAGGCCCAAGTGTTAATATAAGACATTGAGGTAGGGTGCAAAATGGAAGGAAGAAAAGGTAGAGTACATTATTAATACAAATGGGAAACAATGCGATCACCTATTCACCTTTATGCATGGGTGATGGGTCAGGCCAAATATATATATACAAATAATATATATACAATATAGTAGAGGAATTATATTAATTATTAACTATATAATATAAAAGTGCATATATATATATATATAAAAGGAAAATTGGATTGATTGAATAAATGAATGAATTAAAAGTTTGTTTGTTAAAAACCGAAGATGGGTCATGAGAACATGATGATTGACAGCCTTTCTATACATGCGTGTCTTTTAATTTTTGTAAATATGGGAGACCAAATCTTTTGACAATTTCATCAGGTTGAATTAGTACCATACATGCCTGCCCTCCATTCCATAAATATATTTATTTATTACTTTTATAAATTAAACCCGATAATGGGGTACTGCTGGCAAAAATTCGGGTCCGGGAAAATTCGGACAATGTCAAAATTCGAACGAGAAAATTATGTCCGGACCTGGTTTTATTTCGGGTCGGACAATTCGGACGAAAGTGAAACCGGGTTTGGACAATAGAAAAAAAGAAGGATTTTATGTCCGAATATTCGGTCACTATCGAAATTCGGACGAAGAATCTATGTCCAGACCCGGTTTTTTCCAGGTCGGCGAATTTTTGCCAACGCTAATGGGGGAATCAGTTTGGGTTTGAGTCAATTGAAAGTCGGTTCGGGTTGACAATAGGCCACCCAATTTCGATTTGATTCAGGTACAAGTTGGCTTTGGGTGAGTTTCTTTTCGATTGAATTCTGATTTGATTTGGAGTCATTTGGGCATGGATCTTAGTCGGATTGCGGTTTGGAACGGTTTTGAGTTCTTGTTTTCTTATGGTTCGGGTAAGATCGGATCATCCATTTGAGTGCCCGCTAGGGTTCGGGCCTTTTCAGGTTTCAGGTCTCAATTTAGTTTTGTCGGATATAGTATAAATGAAAAGTTAACATAAGCTATGTTCCTTCAATCCAAAAAAAAAAACACAAAAATATGTGTATGTTATGGGCTATGCGTGCTTTCCTTCTTACTCCAATATATATGTATCTAACTTTTTGCTCATCATATTTTGTCATTTCCTCCATATGGAATCTAAAAAACAAATCAATACATATATATATATATATATATATATATATATATATATATATATATATATATATATATATAATAGTAAGTAATAAATGATTTTTAAATGTTAGGTCAGATGAAATCAATCTCTCTAAATTACAAAATTTAATAGAAAAATTGTTATATTCGATCCCTCCGTACCTCGTCTAGATGCAATTTTAGAGTATTATAAGTATTTTTCGTTTTAGTTTTAAAATAGCATTAGATTATACTTAATTTTAAGAAAATTTACTTGACTACTAGGACATATCACATTTATTGCCGTGTCACAATGAGTAAATAAAAATGCAAAATTAACTTATTTTCTCTTTGAAAAGTAGCTAATTTGGAGCCAATTCTTGAATTAGCCCTAAAATACTCCACAAATTTGCTAACATACATTTTTTAAATCCATATGGCAAAGATTTGTATGGTAGTCAAGTGACTGCTATCCTCATTTTTCAAAGTTCATTAAAGTTCGATTTTCATTGAATAAAAAATACATATTAAAAATTATAAGACTGTTAGATCATGCAACTAATTGAAAGTACGTACCCTAATATAAGAGTGAAAAGACAATTTTTAGCTTACATAAATGAAGAAATTAAAGGACAATAATTTGGCATATTAAACAAATGTGTATTTACCAATTTTGAAAAATCAAAATTTGTTTAGAGATAATTCAAAATAGAATAATGGATATTTATTTAGGGAGAGTTGGTCTATTTCAAAACCATTGCCATTGAGACAAACTTAACTTCAAGATGCTGACAACTGTAATATATCAAGCTACACCTTGTCTTTGTAGCAAAATATATATAGTGTTGTACCTAATAATTTGCATAATTTTAGGGTTATATTGATGCTTCCGTTTCATATTATTTGTTTCTTAATCGACTGTCATAGTCTTCAATATCTCTCTTTGATGGATGATTTTCTTGTACAATATTTGTTAATAATTTCACTATCATATTTATAGGATAATATTTTTCATTGCGAATATAATGGTAGTAATTTTTATTTAACAAGTCATTGTCTATATTGAGAAGTTTATGATAAAAAAAAATTCAAAATTTGATGACACAATTTTTGAAGAAGACTAATAATATGAAATGAAGGGAGTGATAATTATGTGAGAGTCCACAAGAATATTAATGAAAATAATTAAATAATGAGATTTTATAAGAAAGGTTAGGTCTACTGAGATAGTATTTTATACAAGAAGAGGCACTTTCAATGATGAAATGTTGAAAATTAAATAAATCACTTGAGATAACTTTAAATAAATTGGACATTAAATTGCATAATAAATAATAGTTTGAAGACCTTTTCTTTCCATTCGTTTGCTGAGTTATTATATTATTCCCCTCGTTTCTTAATAATTGTCCTTTCTAAATTTTGAGAAGAAATCAAGAGTATAGTGGTGTCCTCCCATTAATATTATATATTAGTCAAATTTCATTTTAAAAATGTTAATCGTTAATTTCTTAAAATTTGCAATGATCTATTATACAAAAATATATTGTCGTTAGATTCGTAATGAAAAATAGTATGATAAGAAATTCTCAGTCAAAGAAAAAACTGAAGGTCGTGTAATATTTATTAAGTGACAATTAGTATGGAACAAAGGGAGTGATTGACTGATATATTTACAAAAAGAAAAATTTAATTAAAGAACAAGGGGTAAGCTATGTTTCATCATCGAGGTCGTGTGTTTTATTTGTTTTTGCTATTTTTCTTTTGTTGGATATGATGTATGAAACCGAAATTATTAGTTTGGGATGACTTGAAGCACGGACGAATGCATCATGGATGAGTTTGGGGCTAATATGGGTAGTGTTGGCGATTAGAAAGGATGAAACAGACGAAAACGTTGACACAAACGTCCATGTTATACAAAAACCATATGGACACAGGTTGTGCCAGAATTTAACGTTGTCAGTTTTCACGTTTCAAAGTTTTATTTTGATATATATATGTTTTCCTAATCCGAGGTTATTTCATATTTTGTTGCTATTTATGAAGTGTTTGGCCACCCAAGAACTCTTATTAACCCTAGACACTATTAATGTATTGTCTTTACTATAAATAGGACCTGTTGTTAAGCTTATTTTTGTATGATAAGCAATTGAGTGTTTCATCTGTGCCATAAGATATTGATATGTAATCTATGTTCCTGATAGAGTTGTGTAAGGCTCATCAAGTGAGAAGGTTGAGTTGTAAGGTTGTAACTCTAAGAAGATGTGAGAGATTGCTGAGATTTGGGAATTCCGAAACATTGTTGCAAATTGCAATCGTTGTTAACGCATCGTTCATGGTTTTTTTCCCTAGTTTGAGCTTTTCTCATTAATCCCTTTGTGTCATTCTTCATTTATCATTACCCTTTATTATTATTTGTCTGCTAACAATACCTTGAAATCTCCACATCTTTTTGCTGCCTAGCTATTCTAGCAATTTCTTATATCCTCAGTGATACGAACTCACTTGCATAAAAATGCCAATCAATTTTCCATTTTAGTCAAAAACACCATTGATCTATAAAAACTATCACTAATGTCACTCAACTTTTCAAAAAAATAAAAAATATCACTCAACTTTCCAAAAAAATCAAAAAATAAAAAATATTATAAAAGGTAACAATCACTTTTTTTTTTACTTTTTCGTAGAATTGAGTGATATTTTTGACTTTTTTTAACCCAAACCTCACTATCAAAATCCTTAAACTTCAAATAATTTCCAAAAAAAGGAGAAAACAGATAAGATATTTCTAATAAGGGGGTGTATTTGTACTGTTGTGGTGAGTGTATGTCTGATTCATGCATGCATGGATCTAAAATTTTTTTGGCAGTTGAATTATATATATATGAACAGTTTTTTTTAAATTTTTTTTATATGAGTATTTTTGAGAAGTATACCAAAGGTATATTCTATGCGTAAGGTTTATTTTATGGCTATCCACAAAAGAATTTATGTTGTTATTACCAAACGATGCCTTACCACGTAATCCACTCTTGTCAACTTGTGGCTTTCTACCAAATAAGTTTGTTGTCCTTGCTAAGTACTACCCTTAAACAAATGTTAGTATATCCATGAAGAAAAGTTAGACTAATGATAACCTACTTTACTAATTTCTTTTTCCATCTATGTTAATTAACCAATATATAGCACCCTTTTTGTCCTTTTTTTTAAATTTTTGTACGATGTCAATTTTAGGTCGCAATTTTAGGTAGAGAAATGATAAAAGTCTTGTGCAAGACACATATTTTGTGTCTTGTCATTATAGAAAACCTATATATTTGTGAATTAAATTGGAAAAAAGTTACATTATTGACTTCTATAACTATAATAATATATATAAATTGTATAAAATCACACTTTTATCTATATTTTTAAAAATTTACAAAAAAGCGTCTAAAATATGCCCAACGGATGGGGTTCATTCGTTAGGGTGTCAATTTTAATTGTTGGCGTAGCCAACACATTCCAAGCTTCTTATAATTGATAATTAATAGTATCTGTAAAAAAAATTGGGGTTAAAAACGATAATAAGTATTGATTTTATAAGGGAGAAGACATTTAAGGAGTATCTTGGGGCAAGACACTTATCATCACCCTTTTAGGTATTAGACTATTTTCTTGGTTACTGCCTCACTGATAGTACCAACTGTTGACCTTTCCACCAACAGTACAACATCAATTTGGTATGGTTTTGATTCATGAAAAGATGACGTGACTCCATAACATGTGACGTAGAAGATTGATATTGTGTAGAAAATGATGAAGTGGACACTAATTTGCCTTCTACGTCACACAATATGGAGTCACGTCATCTTTCCAATGAGTTAAAACCATTCCTGACAGTTTTCTGACCGACCCGAACCCGCCCGAATTTTTTGGGTTTTGAACACGATTTTTTCAACTAAACCCGAAGTATACCGAACCCGAAAATTAGCGGGTCAAACCCGACCCGCTTGACCCGAAAAATTAATTTTTTAAGTTCAACTTTATTAAAATTTGTGATTTTTCTTTGTAATTTTTAACGTTAAACTATAAGCGCAACTTATTTATTTGTTATTTCTCTAATTTAAGTTAAAATAGTTACAATAATTTATCGTTTCTAGAAGATAATCATATTTTATTATGTATATTGTACAAAAAGTAGTATTTAGAGGCCATTTTTTAAAAGGAAAAGCGGAAAAAGGTCGCAATCATAACCCGTTGGGTTAACCCGAAACTGAAATACACCGCCGTATTTTCCCGAACCCGAAATACACCCGACCCGTATTTACCCGAACCTGATATACGACCGACCCGAAACCGCCCGCCCGACCGAATTGACAGGTCTAGTTAAAACCATAACAACTTGGTGGTGTACTATTGATGGAAGATAGGTCGGTAATTGGTACTGTCAATGTCCAAAAAATATTATGTATTATTATTAGTATCCAATATTTCAAAAATTAGCATTATTAACGTCCAAAATCCTTTTTTTTTAATGCATGGAAAACTTTTGTCTTTCAGTTTAATAATTTGTTTATTGGGTGATGATATATGTGTCTTGTCCCAATACATCTTTTAAAAGTTTTACCCTTCACGAACTTATACGTGTCGTGATTTTCTTACACTGGATATCATAATTCTTGAATCGAGGATCAGACCGAACTTTTCTCTCACAATTTGGTCCAGTCCCTAATTTTTTTCAATCTAGACTGAAATATGCATAATCCAATATATTCTATTTTTCTATTAACTGAACCTGATATTTACCTGAACTTAGGTTTATATGAATTGTCTGATCCGAAAAGTACGTGAACAAACCAGGTATCGAAAATCAACTTTTCATCCAATATCCAATTCATCTGGACCTGAAACGACCTAAACAAACCAGGTATCGAAAATCAACTTTTCATCCAATATCCAATTCATCTGGACCTGAAACGACCTAAACAAACCAGGTATCGAAAATCAACATTTCTTCCAATATCCAATTCATCTGAACCTGAAACGACCTAAACAAACCAGGTATCGAAAATCAACTTTTCATCCAATATCCAATTCATCTGGACCTGAAACGTCCTAAACAAACCCGGTATCGAAAACCAACTTTTCTTCCAATATCCAATTCATCTCGACCCGAAATGGCCCAAACAATACATACATACATACATACATACCAGTATAAACCAGATATTGAACATCAACGTTTCATCCAATACCTAATTCATCCGGACCCGAAACGACCTTTTCATCCCCCCAGGGTAAATGAATGGCAATGTTAATGGTGATTTTTCAAATAGGAGTGGGGGGTGTGTTTGACAGTGCAATGTGCAGGTGCAGGAAATTAAAGGGAGATAGCGAATATATCCAAACAATAACCAAACATGAAAGCCAATAAATGGTAGGAGTGGATGGAAAATTCGGTTGCTCTCATGTTTGGTCACACCCACCGGCACAACACAAGTGCAAGTGCGTGGTGGTCCTTCCCATACACACAATATATACAACCCTAGGTAGTAGATTTATTAGTAGTGGTTATTGCTCCAAAGACTACTAGCCTACACCTACAATTCATAAATATTCCTTATCTTTACTAGTCGCTTTACTTTAATCCATCTTCAACCAAAAAAGGCTAATATATGTTACAATTATATATATAAACATAGGGCCAATCCACCTTCTACCTCAGGTGTCTAGGGTTCGAATTCTAGTCCGTTACAAAGGCTTGTTCGAATCTTGGGGACGGGCATCTCTCTCTTACCCGTTTGGAGAGTGTTGTGGGTTGGAGTGGGGCTCATCTTTGGGCCATTGACATCCCCCGTACCCGGTCCGTTACAAAGGATTGTTCGAATCCTGGGGACGACATCTCTCTCTTACCCTTTCGGAAAGTGTTGTGGGTTGGAGTGGGGCCCATCTTTGGGGCACTGGCATCCCCCGTACCCGGTCCGTTACAAAGGATTGTTCAAATCCTAGGGACGACATCTCTCTCTTACCCTTTCGGAGAGTGTTGTAGGTTGGAGTGGGCCCATCTTTGGCCATTGGCATCCCCCGTACCCGGTCCGTTACAAAGGCTTGTTCGAATCCTGGGGATGACATCTCTCTCTTACCCTTTCGGAAAGTGCTGTGGGCTGGAGTGGGACCCATCTTTGGCCATTGGCATCCCCCGTATCCGGTCCGTTACAAAGGATTGTTCGAATCTTGGGGACGACATCTCTCTCTTACCTTTTCGGAGAGTGTTGTAGGTTGGAGTGGGGCCCATCTTTGGGCCATTGGCATCCCCCTTATCCGGTCCGTTACAATGGCTTGTTGAGTTTGTACCCCTGAGATAAGGGCCCGATGAGTTGGACTATCACCTATGTAAAAATATATATATATAAACATAGGGAAAATTGGTCCAACCAAAAAAGGCTAATATATGTTACAATTATATATATAAACATAGGGAAAATTGGTCCAACGTGAGAAAGTTGACCAATTTTCCTGGAATTTTCCATCGGCTAAACGGTTTCCAAGTTAAATATTTTTATTTATACCAAGAATTACACTTTAATATGAAACTTGAAAAATATATAAGGTGGTGACTATAACGCATGAGATATTTTTAACTAAAACTGCTATACGTCGATGTAAAACTTCTATATAAAACTTGAAAAATATATAGGGTGGTGACTAATTTGGTCATGTTCTTTTGTGCAGTGTGATGCGGTAACATAACACACCATATTACTCGATATTTTTCCACACTTTACGGTCCCATACCTCACTTTACAACTTTCATTACCAATATATCTCCTTATCACTTTTCTCTCTCCTCATTTTTCTCTTCTACTTTTCATATTCTCTCTCATCACCTACCATATCAACTACACTTTCCACAATTTGTATCATATATCATTTCACACCTTACAGCATTTTCCACAGTTTCACCACACCGTACCATTTCCGTATTTTATCAACTGCACTAACAGGGCCAACTTTTATACCACTTCGACTATTGGTAGTGGCAGATCTAGGTATTCTGATTAGGGGTGACTAATACACTATTATATTCATCAAATTCTCATAAAGCCCATAATTTTTATAACAAATTATACTGAATTGTTGAATTTTTTAGTTACTGTTAACTGTGGTCACACGGAACTATACCTAGGATCCGCCCATTATTTTTTATTTTTTTTGATAATTAACGATCAAGAGACCCTTTTTATTCAAAAAGCCAGGCTGAGCCAATGAACTCAGGGATCCGCCCATGACTATAGGAGGCTCCAATGCATGATATTTTGTGATAATGTACATTGATGCAGCTACTATGGACAATAATAAAAGAAATTTCGTTAAACAAAAGAAACAAAAAATAAAACCTGCATTATTAGTAGTGAGGAAGAAAAGGTCGAATGTAAAGAGGGTAGAGGGAAAGTAAAGTCCCCATCAAAAGCCACAAGCTTTTTTTTGAAGAGCCAAACACCTCACCGCCTACCATGGGCATCCCATGTAATATGTCCTTGTCCTTTTAGCCTTCTAAAAGAAATTTCCTCGCTAATTTCAAGTACTCTTTCCCGTGCCTTGGGACTGTACCTTAAGTCCATCAATTTAAAGCTGGCAAAAAATTGAGTCTGGATAAATTTGAATCGGATAAATTCTGACAATACCAAAATTCAGATGAGAAATGCATGTCAGAAACCGGTTTTATTCCGGGTCAGATGAAGCTGAAATCAGGTTCAGACAATAGAAAAAAAGGAATTTTATGTACGAATATTTGGTTAATTCAGTCAATATCAAAATTAGAACAAAAAATTTATATCCAGACCCGATTTTTTCAAGTCGAACAATTCGAGTATTTCGAATCGGATAAAATTTTATCAATTCTACATCGATCTTTTATTTCAAGCCAAAATAATATGAATTTAAGGCATGACAAATACTAGATATCTTATTTTGATTTGTAAAATTTATATTATTAAATTATATATATTGAATTGGACTCTCCTTTTGTATGTGTTTTTTAGTAAGTTTGATGGATTGATTTAATTATTCATTATTTGGAGTATACAAGTATGTAGTTTCCTTTTCGTGCTTCTTTTGTTCTCTTTGTTTCACAAACGGTTTTTCAAATGGTTTTCGAAATGGCGTCAATTTTTGTTTTCTAAACTTTTTTTTATTGGATCTGTAGAAATCAACATCTCCATGCACTTTGATGTATAGGGAAATGTTATTTATGTCTGGATCCCTCAAACTTTATGTTAGTGAGACTAGCTATATTGATGTATGTTGTTATTGTTGTCAAAATAATTAATACACATAAATTGTATTTGCATTCATATTTTTTGTTTTTGAAACAAAAGATAAATCACTACCTTTATATTCTATTTGGACTCTTTAGTTAGTTTATTTACCATTAATCAATTCCACATTATCCCGATTTGCTACTTTTCACCCATGATAATTAGATTCTTTCACCACCAAATCTCTAATTATTTTAAATTTTCACCCCCATTGGATGACCAATAATTAACAAGATAATTGTTCTAAACTTCTCATAATAGCCTTATCTAATCTTCCTTTTCCGTAACAAGTAAAATTTGGATTCTCATTCACATGTAATGTACCTACTAGCTATCTTCATAGGTGTCAACCATCTAATGATTTCTACTTATAAAGGGGATTCCATTTATTGTTGGGTTTGCTTTGTGTTCATGACCTAGCAAGTTGACCTAACGATCAGGTGAATAAGTTCGGGTTCAGATCAGTTGAAGATCGGTCCATGTTAATGCCGAGTCAACCAATTTCGGTTTAGTTCGGGCACAGGTTCAACTTCGGGTTACCTTCAGGTGAGTTTTATTTAGGTTGGTTCGGGTGAGGTCCTTTTCGACTGGGCATTTGGGGTTATTTGGGTATGGATCTAAATCGGGTCACTGTTCAGGTTGTAGTTCTGATTGATTCTAGGATCGGGTTTTCTTTATATTTGAGTCAAGTTTGGATTACCCATTCGGGTTTAGTTTTTCCAGTTTTGACGGTCAGGTGAATGAGTTTCGAGTTGAGATTGAGTCAACCAACTTCAATTCGGTTCGGGTACGGGTTCATGTTGACTTCAAATAAGTTATATTCGGGTGAGGTTCTCTCCGGGTGGGTTTTGGTTTAATTTGGGTTCATTTTGTTGTGAATATTAAATCTTAATCGGGTCACTTTTCGGATTGCGGTTCGAATCAGTTGCGGGTTCAGATTTTCTTTATTCAGGTCAAGATCGGATCATCCATTCAGATGACTATTCGAATTCCATTTTTTCGATTTGAGTTTCAGGTCTCGGGTTTGTTTTGACATATCTACTAGCAACTGAAATCATGGCACATGTGAATTGTTCTCTACAAGTACTTGATGCTCCTTCCAATCCTTAAAAAGGGAAATTTTGTGACCCAAAAAAAAAGCTGACCAATAACATGAGGAAAGTGTTTGCAGTGGAAAAAAAAGGCACTATCCATGGCTCACTGGGCTTCTATCACTACCACATAATGTAAGACCTTTATTGTTATTGTTATCCTTTTGATAAGGTTCAAAAGAACCTCACCATTGGAACCTTATTCCTTGGTAACTTTATCATTTTCTCAACTTTAATCTCTTAACCCATAATAATAATGGTTTTAATTTTTAAATGGTTATTCATTTCCTTAAAGAAAAATTCTTATTCATTCTCCTAGGTATATACTATATATACATATACATACATATATATATATATATATATATATATATATATATATATAGTGTTGGCAAAAATACGACCGACCCGAATATTCGAATTTGTCTAATCCGAATTAAACGTGGTCTGGTCATCAATTTTTTTTCCAAATTTTAGGTTTGTACAATTCGGTCATGTCTGATTCTGAAATTGAGTCTGGTTTGGATCTACGGTAAGAAATCTGGACGTACGAATTTTGTGTCAAATTCAGGTTCAAACAGTATTCGAACCCTGAAAATCCGTACAAAATATTGGAATTGGGTCGAAATTTAATGTGAATTTAGGTTTGGGTATATTCGGACAAGTCTGGGATCGGACAAATCAGGATCGGGCTCGACATCACAAATCGGGTCCGGGTTTGGGTAAGTTGTTTCCATTTAATTTTTTGTACCCCTATTGCTACGAAAGGAAAATATTTTGCTTGTGGAGAGCACGGAAGATGGAGATTGTTAGGAACAAATATAGAAGCCTAGTATATGCAATGGAAGGGAATTATCAAGATGTAAAAATTGAGAATAATATGACAATATCAGTACTTGAAATATAAGAATATAAAGACATAAGTTTTACATGGAAATCCAAAACGGGCAAAAACCACGGACGACAATGGCATAACAATCCACTAATAAGGGGAGAGATTACAAGAAAGATCTCAAATAGATTATAGCACAACGAAATTAATCTGAAGGCAAAACAATAACTCTTAAAATTCTATAACAACCTTGAGATAAGTGGAGATGAAAAAGGTTCTCAATACAAGTGTGTAGGAACAGGTTGATAATAACTTATTATTGATACTAGAAATACCACACATAAAAAACAAACTCTAAAAACCTTACCGCGGCTGGATTTGCCCACCAAGATGTAGACTTTCAGAGAAGATACACCAAGTCAAGAATGCGATATATGATAGTCAAACTTGAATTGACAATTTTCCATCTTCTCGTGGAATTTGGATCCCAAGACAACAAGTTTATATAACTCTAACTATATGACAATAATAAGGTGCCATGGATATCATACTTCCAAACTATTCATTACTTGAGAAAGAAAAGTAGAATTTGGGACAAAACCCAAACAAACTCCACTTTGGACCAAATTCTCCAATACCGCCAAAGAACCTCGAAGGGTTAAGCAGCATAGAGCATCAGATGTGATGAGCATAAGCTAAGCTCAAGTTAGACTTGAAAACAACAAGAGATGATGATGTAGAACAAGTTGTAGAAACTATAATAGTAGAACCCTGTGCAATATAAAGATTGTCTTTCCTGAAACCTTTAAATAAAATTTGACCCTTAGATACGGTCAAAACTCCACCTTCAGTTGAATATCTGCAACCCTCATTTTCAAAGGTGCCTAAGGAGATGAAATTACACTTAAAATCAGGAATACGATGAACTTTAGTAAAAGCTTTGATAACACCATCGCGAGCATTGATATTAACAACACTAACCCCAAAAACAACGCTTTGGGCATTGTTCGCCATATGAACAGCACAATAGTTAATAATAGGATTATACGTTGAAAATCAACCATTATAAGGATAGATACGATAAATACAATCACTATCAAAAACCCAATTATACTTATTATTCTCTTTGGGATTAGTAACAAGAAAACCTAGAGTAACAAGAAGAGAGAAGATAGAGACAAGAGTTTAAATGGAAAACACAATACCATTATAACATCAAAGATTCCATAAATGTGATTACAAGGAAGCTAAGCTTTGTGGTGATGTGTCTTTAACCTAACCTTAACCTATAATAAACTTGACCACTAGCTCTTTTGTTTCTTTTTTTTCAACATTTAAAGTCTTAACAAATTAACAAATATTAATTGTTATATAATAAGATATAGTGATTGTATTATACTCCTAGAACTATCTTCATCAAACATTCAAACCCATTACATATTATGAAGAAAGTGGCAATTGCAAATAATGATAAGTGCAATTGTCAATGTTGATTGATGTAATTAAAGATCAAAATATTCAAATTCTACATCTACAAACAAAAATATCATAATGGCAGCTTTGTAAATCGAATCTAGGCAGCACGATTTCAACATTACGTACACACACACATATACATATATATGTGTACATGCGTGTGTATGTACTACATACATATGTGTACATGCGTGTGTATGTACGTACGTATGTATGTATGTGTACACACATAAATAAATACTCACATGGGGCCTTGTTCCAGTGGTAAGGGTTTCCAAAGGGTATGTTCGAGGTCTCTATCTCGAGTCTGCTTGAAAGCATTACTCCATGGGAGTACCCAGACTTACCTGCTCAAATGGGGTTATTTTTCTCCCCTGTTCTTTTCTGCGGTGGGGTAATGATTTGTGGCAAACTGCGGTGAGTTGTGGCAAACTGCGGTGAGGTGTGGTATCGTAGTTTGTCAACCGCAGTATAGAACAGGGCCTAATTCTCTCATTCTTTTGATTCCCTTTCCCCAAGCAGTTGGTTTTCAAATTCGTTTAATTTTTCAATTCTCAAAAAGCCTTTTTCTATCTGTCATTTACACAAGTACAAAGCTGCCTACATTTAGATCCTCAATCTCATATCAGCGGGGATCACACTAATGTTATTAATTATCATTGTTCGTATACATATCATATGTTTTGATTATGTCAATCATTTACCATAATATTTTTAAATTGAATAGAAGACCTATAATAAGTAACAACTATATATATTAGCCAACTTATATAATTACTAACTAATAGTATTTCTCCACTTGTATTGAATACCAACATCAAGTATTAGTTTAGTACAACATACATGAATAGTTGACTCGAATGATTCAAATTAAACTTTGGTCCTTCAGTATATTCAAAGGCCATATTATATATTTGTTTTATCTTAGAAATAAATGTATTAAATTAAACAACTGAAGATTCCAACATATTATTTAACATGTTATAAGTATATATTATACATAGATGGGATCGGATCAAGGCAACATAGATATGGACACTTATATCGAGTACTACCTAAATTATTCATTAAATCATAATTATTGGGCGGCAGAAAAATGTAAACGTTTATGGAACAATAATACTCAATATTATTATTATTATTATTATTATTATTATTATTATTATTATTATTATTGGGCAATAATACACTGAACCTTAGGAGTATTAAACTATTGTAACACCCTGGGGTACATCGTTAAGAGTGATTTAAAGGGATTGAAATGACTACTGTACTTTCTTTTAAGATAGCTCATATGTTGGAAACACCTCAGTTAAGCGTGCTTGGCTAAGAGTAGTCTTAGAATGGTGGTGGCCTCCTAGGAAATTTTCTCAACCAGCGTGTGAGCAAGAACAAAGCACGCTGGAAAGAATCGCGGTGATTTGTGGAGTCAATTAGCGATCCTTGAAGCGATTACTGGTAATGTCGGCTTGGGTGGGACTGGGACGTTACAACTATAACGCATTGAACTTTATTTTTGGATTCTAATACACTGGGTTTTGAGGGTATTGGACAATAATGCACTCGGAATAACTTTGGTTGTGGTTGACGCAGTGACGGTCCTACTTTGAGATGTAGTTTTTCTTTTTTTTGCTGAAAAAATAAACTAGTCATCTTGCTTATGTGTACTTTATTACATGGTAAAAACTTTTACTTTTTTGCACGTCATTTTCTCAGCTAACCACGAGGAGTCGAGGACCGCAACCAAGTCAACTACTACTGAAATTGTTCCTGGTGCATTATTGTCTAAGACTTTCAAAGTTCAATGCATAAGTATTCAAAAATATTTCAATATATTATTATCTAATACTTCTAAAATACAGTGTATTATCGTCTAAAAATCCTTATTATTATTGTTAATTATTATAAATCTGCACTTTTTCTGATCTGTTTAAAACAGCTCATGATTCCTCTAAATTATTTATTTCTCATGATATGGAATCTTGTTTTGCTTTGTTTTTGTAATGTTGCATTAATTCGATCTCTGAGCTTATATATGTTGATAGGAGCAGTAATAACATATTATTATAACATTTATTAGTACATGATAATAATTATAATAATAATAATAATAATAATATTATTATTATTATTATTATTATTATTATGATTGTACTATGCATTGCATGTAATTGGGAGGACCCAATGTATTAAGATCTATATCTTATTAAAACAAATTGAATAAAAACGAAAATGAAGGGAATTGAAAAGTGCAAATTTGCTACATTCCATATATTTTTCAACTTTTTTCAGAGATCAACCGTACTTTTGCTGACGAAATTATGGTGTCATAGTAAGTAAGATTTGGTTATATTCTTGATAAGATAGAAAATTATAGGATAGGTTTGAGTTAAGTTATTTGTTAGGTGGAAATATTTTATTAATAAATTTGAATATTTTGAGAAAAACAAATAAAAAAATTATAGGTGTTGCAAAAATGGATTGATTTGAGATTAAAATAATACTATTTAAATTTATTTTGATTTAAAAAGTTATTTTTAGTTTGTGTATCTTTTGTTGGGGAGATCCAAGGGGTGAGTCCACTTCAACCAAGATTCATAGTACACAAGTGAGGTTCCATCTTAAAACCAATTAGTGTTAAGAGGAGTAGCCCACTTGACTTATATACCATATACTTTCTCTTTACTTTTTCGATGTGGGACATTTAATCATGGGTGAATCCCAACAATCTCCCCCTTCACACATTAGTCTCTCCCTCCTGATCGAAAGCCTCTTCTGCCCAAGGTTTCAAGTCACCATCAGGAGCCCATTATAGCCGCACCCTACTCCACCTGAGTCTCATGCCACCACTCTGTCTCAAGAGTCCCAGCCGCACCTTACTCCACAGAGCCGCACCCTACTCCACCTGAGTCTCATGCCACCACTCTGAGCATTCAGGAGACCCAGCCGAGCACACGCTATGGTTCATGCTACTAAGGGGTGAGTCCACTTCAACCAAGACTCATAGTACACAAGTGAGGTTCCATCTTAAAACCAATTAGTGTTAAGAGGAGTAGCCCACTTGACTTATATACCATGTGCTTTCTCTTTACTTTTTCGATGTGGGACATTTACTCATGGGTGAATCCCAACAATCTCCCCCTTCACACATTAGTCTCTCCCTCTTGATCGGAAGCCTCTTCTGCCCAAGGTTTCAAGTCACCATCAGAAGCCCATTATAGCCGCACCCTACTCCACCTGAGTCTCATGCCACCACTCTGTCTCAAGAGTCCCAGCCGCACCTTACTCCACAGAGCCGCACCCTACTCCACCTGAGTCTCATGCCACCACTCTGAGCATTCAGGAGACCCAGCCGAGCACACGCTATGGTTCATGCTCCTTTCCACGGTGATCTTCCCGCACCTTGCCTGCGTCCAGCCGAACGAACCATCGGCTCTGATACCACTTCTTGGGGAGATCCAAGGGGTGAGCCCACTTCAACCAAGACCCATGTTACACAAGTTAAGAGAGGTTCCATCTTAAAACCAATTGGTATTAAGAGGAGTAGCTCACTTGACTTATAAATCATGTGTTTTTTCTTTACTTTTTCGATGTGGGACATTTAGTCATGGATGAATCCCAACATTTTTAAAAACTGGCTTATTTTAATGCGTGTGATAGACTTATGTAGATCCACCGTGGTGTGCGGTATAATTTGCATGATAGCAAACATTTTTTTTAAATTCTATATCAGTTAAATTCAGTCTCTCTAAATTGTAAACTTTAAATGTAAGACCGCTACATCCGACCCATCCATACCTAACCCCGGTACGCGATTTCGGAGTATTGGTTATGGTTTTAAACCCAAGTTTATGTATAATGAACAATGTGAATAAACTCCTCAAAAAATAAATTTGAATAAAATATTCTAAAATTAAGAGGCTCTTAATGAAATCCCAATCCTAATTAATTAATTAGGGATCTAATCAAGTCACTTTTGTTTTTATTAATTCTGAATATTCATGACAAGTTGGGAGAGATGACATTATGCATTGGTATGACAGCACATTATTTGAATCCTGAAAAATGATGACCCCTCTAAATAAAAGAGTCAATTGATGGTTACAATATATCAACAGTGGCCTCAACTAGTTCTTGTTAAAACCTTCTTTATCCAAGTCAACTACCCTTTATGCATTGTATGACACCACATTTCCATTTTTACGATGATGAATTATGTTTGTCATGGATAATTAAATACTTTTATTTTATGTTCGGCCTGAGTATATTAAGGTCGTGTTCTTTTATGCGGTGTTTTGCGGAATTTTGCGGTGAGGTGTGGTGAAATTGTGGTGAGGTGTGGTGGAATTGTGGTAGGTTATTGGTATGTGGGGTAGGTGAGGAGAGAGAATGTAAAAAATAAAGGAGAAAAGTGAGGAAAGAAAAAAATGAGGAGAGAGAAAAGTAATGATTTGCGGTGAAATGTGGTGGGTGGCACCGCAGTTTGCCAACCACAGTATAGAACACGTCTCATATGTAAGAGTTATATATATTGGGCAGATTAATTGGCAGAAGTGAAATAAAATGACTACAGTGCATCGAGAAAAATAACATGCGGAAACCTAAGTCGAGAAAAAGACAACATGCAACACGAGCATAAACGAATCCATTATTGATAGAGATTACAATAAACGATCTCGCCTTAAGATCAACACATAAATAGAGTATATGATCAAATCACACAAACTCTCACAAATTCTTTTACCTAGTTGGATTATGAAATTTCTAAATATCTTATTACAACTCCCCCATGGGAGGTGCCCCCAAAATTGTTCGCATCAAACGAGGTGAATGAACCCTCTATTAACAAGGAAACACTCCATCTAAACTTACATTAATCCCCACTCCAATTAGATTTAGAAATTAGAAATTAAAAGAATATGGGATCATGAAATTGAGTGATGTTAGGACACTTTTCTAACCTCTTCCATAAGACAAGAGTCAATTAAGGGAGTGTTTGATAAGAAACCTAGGGAAATTTTTCTCGGGGAAAATTTTCGATGAGAAGTTTTTTATGAGAAAGATTGCCCAAGATAAATTTCCCTTAATCCCCCTTAAGGGAAAATCTTCCCTTGGAAAATGTAAGAAATGGTGGACCCCCCCGTAAAACTTTTCCCAAAATCAACCTACATCCAAACATAGGAAAGTAAGTTAACTTGGAAATATTAACAATTTTCCCAAAGTTTTTTACCAACCAAGCGCAGCTAAACCGATCAAATTAACCCGTGGTAAAACAAATAAAAAAATGGAAACAAAAGTCAAATGGCCTTTATGTTTAGACTAGACATAACATAATAACATGACCAAAGGCTTGTTCCTAGAGCCACCCATGAGCCTACCAAATCTAGTCACTTGGCCCCTTCTTCCTTTTCTTTTTTCTTTTTTTTTTCTTTGTTTGTTTGCTGTGTCAGACAACAGATCAATCACTAATCTTTACATCATCTTTCATTAATCTCTATATATCTGCATTAATTAAGACAAAAACACTTCATATCTAGCATATGTTGTCATACATCATGTTCTGGACTTTTAGGAAACTCATATATATATATATATATATATATATATATATATATGGGAACTGATCATATGAGCATGAGACTTATGTGAGTATGTGAGTATGATTTAATTTCTGACGGTCATCAAGTATTATTTTCGTGGAAATCAATTATAAAAGGTGGACATTATGTATTGTTTTCGTGGGCATTAAGTATAAATGTTGGATATCAACATTTGATCCACCAAACAAAATTTTTATTTCCCTTTGCATACTTGATGTCCATAAAAACAACACTTGATGTCCACCTTTTATACTTGATATCCACAAAAATATCATACTTGATGTCCATTAAATATCTTATAATGCTCACATGCTCATCAAAGACTCGTGCTCATATGATCAGTTCTATATATATATATTCACAATTATTAAAGAAGTGGTGTCCAGTCAAGTGGTAATCGCCTTCATTTTCCACACAAGTAATTGTCCCGTTCTTTTGTGCGTTAACGCACCCAAACGCAACGCAAAATAAATAAAACCTAACGTATGATAAACGCAAGATGTCACAATCTACTATTCTTATATTATAATAAACACATTAACTCCAACGCAACCCAACGCAACTTACCAAAACACAAACGCAACGCACAAAAGAACAGGGCCTAAAAAACTTTTGATTGGTGGAAATTATAAAGTTGATGAATTATTTGTTATAAACAATTTGATATCCATCTGTTAAGTCTACTAGTAGTTACCTATGAGATAAAGACACAATGGATAGATCAAACTTAATGGATCTAAATATACAGACTTGGCCCAAAATTTATATCAAATGACATTAGAATTTTCACTTATTTGCACAAGAGTTGTGTTTTGATCGTTCCGTGTTCTTTGGACTGGATAAAATGAAGTTTAGATGGATTGAATTGTATTGGATAAGTTATGATTTTGGGAATTGTGTAAGGTTGGATTGGATTGGATTGAATTGGATTAGAAAGGGTTATCAATCTAAAGAACAAGGCTATCTAAAAGCGATTTATTCACAATCAAATCATTCGTTATAGTCACTCTATTTTTACCAAAATTAAGTCAGTTGTAATTTTGATAGAAGTAGCTAAAAATTTTAATTTAATATTTTTATAAAGTCAACATATTGTTCATCCTATGAACTCTATCCATATAATATACATACGTATGATGAACTAATGAACCAAAATATATAAGTCCCACTTCACTATAACAATATAAATTATTTCTCTCACAGAACTGCTAGAAAATCAATCCAAGTGGTCATAAAAAGAAGGATAATTGACCTCAAGGGATGATTCTTCAATCAAATGGATCATAAAATATCAAAAAGAAATCAAAACAAACATGTTTGAACTCTAAATTGCTTGGGCCTCATCCAGGCCCATTGGGTTATGAAAAGAAAACAAAAACAAACCTTTTTGAACTCTTAATTGTCAGGGCCTCATCCAGGCCCATAGACTGCATTTTACAGGCTTCAAGAATGGCCCATCAGTAACCAGCAGCTGTGATAGTGATAGGTGGTCATGAGAATATGAAATCAAACATATCTGGAAATCAAAGGACTAGAGTACTAGACTTTTGCAAAACACCATAGGATAAGAATCTATTATAACCAAAGAGGCCGTAGATTGGTAGGTATGTGGCTGGAAAAGAAGAACCTTTTTAGATAGTTGTTTTATTGCCTTGTTGTAAATCTTTGTTGCGGTTTTGTGCTTGTTCTTTGGTTGCTGGATCCTGGTTGTTTTGCTGTTTTTGCGATCTTGGTGCATCTTTATGCTTCTTAGCCTTTTTGGCTAGCTAATTATCGAAAAAGAAAAAAAGTGACTACTATCCTTATCTTCCAAACTTACTAGTGATTGCCCATGATATACGGCCCGGTAGACACGCCAAATTTAACCGACATAAAAAATATTTTAAAAAAAAACAAAGAAAGACCATCAGTCCTAATCCAGCGATTAGGACTGTCAAAAAATTGTCATATCTAAAAACCCAGTTCAATTTGACCACGGAAATACCATGTTTGATCATCAATTTTTCATCCAAATTTTACAGTGCTCAATTTTTTACAAATTCAAATGCGGTATTCCCAATTTGCAGTACGTTCGAATTTGTCCAGCTTGGAAAAAACAGAATGCCAGACTTTTCATATGATGTTCGATTTATCGGAACTCTAATGACACTTGATAAGCAAGATAGAAATGAGCAGTTGAAAGCCCAAAGATGAGTATCGCCACTTTGCTAGCTACCTACGATAAAGCCACTTTCGTATAATAAAACACCTTACATGTTAAAAAATTAGTAATAGTCAATGTTTCCAGAGTTCGATAGACACGTAAATTATGTTAAAAAATAAGTAATAGTCAATGTTTCCGGAGTTCGATAAACACGTAAATTAAGGTGACAGATAAATTAAGGCCCGCAATTTGCCACAACCCACCACATTTTACTGCAAATCATTACTTTTCTCTCTCCTCAATTTTCTCTCTTCTCACTTTTCTCCTCTACTCATCACCTACCTCACATACCAATAACCCACCTGTCCCACTACAATTCCACCACACCTCACCACACCATTCTATATAAAAGAATAGGGCCTAAAAAAGGTAAGGAGCCAAGAACCATATGAAGTCATAACATGCACAGCCCTGCACATGTCACAATTCTCAACCATTGTAAAAGACCCATGATCTCACCTCATTCTCAAGTGATGGTTTATGATCACCCTGCAACTGCAAAGAGAACTATTCCAACCAGATTCCATGAAACATATGGTATTTATTCTAGTAGTCTTCATTTCATATTAATTGTCATTTTTAAAAATCATACAGTTAAATTTCAAAAACTTTAACCATAAATTTTTCAATATATATAATAAATTGCAATTTTGTAATGAAAAATACAATTGCTAATAACATGATATATGAGAAATTAATTATCAACCAAAGGGAAGATCATTAAAGTCAAAATTGTGACAATCAACATAGGACGAAAATAATAAATGAATATAAAGAGGCAAGGGATAAAAAGTAGGCTAAAGATTGAACAAGTTACTTCTCAAATGTATAGGAAACAAATCATAAAGTAACACTTGAAAGAGTAACAGTACAGATGGATGGGATAGTCTCTTCTAAAGTTTTACCAAAATGGACATCAAAGTGCAAACCATAGCCAATAATTTTGTATCTCACTTGCCTAAAGAAAACAAAAATTTGCAGCACCATACCAACTTCGGGTTTTTAAGCTTCGACCCTCTCAACATCATCAACCAAGGTCAACTTGCCGATGGGCTTCGACAGGAAGTCGGTGTGCTCTTGGAATGGAGACTTGGTGAACCTCGTCTCCTTCCAGAAGTCGGGTGTCAAGAACCCGTACGTCTTCAATAGACACTCGAAAGTTGCCTGCATACATACACAAACAATAAATCGAATACATCATCAAATCAACAACCTCTAGGCAACACATTTGAGATGGAGCTGGCAAAATCTGACCCAACCAGAACTCGTCCAAAAGTTTAAGGGTAGGCCCAGAATTTCCAAACCTAAAACATAAATAAACCCAAAATCGACCCGTAACAAACCCCACCCAAAACCGACCCGCGCGGCTAAATTGACAAGACTAGGTTGGGTCAATCCAGATGTAGAAAGCCTTCCCCATAAACTGAAGTCCAGGCTAATTCTTACAAGAAAAATCACTTTGAAAGCCAGAACTGACACTAACGTATCCATCAGAACAGCTTTAAAAACTATTCTCAACTCATCTTTACACACTCCAAGAACCCAATGTAACACACTATATGGGATAACCATTCATGTACCTTGTTCGGTTGCATGGAATCATGCCATCGAACAAGTATTGTGCAAACAAGATTACTACAATAGCATCATACAGTTTTGCATTGCATTGCCATTAGGATGGTATCCACTCAAAACGCACATAACACTTAGCACAACACACAAACACATTGTACAAAGGTGAGCAACCATTCTGCAAATTTCAAGGCATTTGAGGGTTTCAGCGCCCGGTTTTTCTTAAAAGGCTGTTTGTGGGTTCACAGGATCAGTAAACATAATGTGTTTCGGTACATAATTCCACAAACAAAATGACCAGATTAAGATTGCAACCCCCAAACCAAAACCTATACATAAAATAAATAATTTAAAAAAACCATCTTTGACACAGACCCATTTCCTCACAACGTTAAGCAATTTAAGGTAACTATAATACTTTATCTTCAGCAATTGTGGTTTAGGGTAAGATCTTTCTCAATTACTAGTTACCAACTGAAGACACAATCACCAAATCAAGCTAACAAGTTTCCATTCCACAAACAAAACCACATACAAAATCACATCAAAACACTACCGTCAAGAATCACACCTCATTATCATCATAAATCACACTCACTCCGCTCCATATTAAGCATCGCCTTTGGAAATTATAAAGTCCTTTAAAAATTAAACTAGAAATTTCTCTACAAATACAATGACTTGTTACATAAAATTACTTCCCTTAGATTCATTACAAAAAAATACTATCCTAACAATATATTACTGCAATTATTAAGAAAATAATACCTCGGTTCCATATTAATAGTCCAAAGACTATTCTTTCACTAAGAATTTCTCATAGCATTTTTTATTAAAAAAAGTTAAAATATTGTATTCTTATATGATAGTATTTTTCGCCATGAATTCATATATTAAAACATTGTATATGTTGAGAAATTAATGACTTCAAGTATTACATAAGAAATCGCCCACACACAGAACCATATCAAAACAACATCATCCAAAATTACATACAGAATCATATCATTACATCAAAACACCAGCATCCAAAATCACATACACAATCATATCATCAGACCATAACACCACCATCCAAAATCACATACAGAATCATATCATATCAAGACACCACCATCCAAAATCACACCTGATTACCATTACACATCACTAAAAAAAACAACAACAACAACAAAGAACAAACGAGAGAATGCAATGCATACATACCTTGACAAAGTTCCCAAGAGTCTTCGTCGACCCCCTGGAAGACGTAAACACATCCTCAATCCCTGCAAACTGCAACACCTTCTTCGGAACCCTAGCCGCCACAATCCCGGCCCCCCTCGGCGCCGGCACCATCCTCACCGTGACGGATCCACACTTTCCGGTGACCTTGCACGGCACCGTGTGCGGCTTTCCGATCTTGTTCCCCCAATACCCTCTCCTCACCGGAATCACAGACAACTTCGCCAGAATAATCGCTCCCCTAATCGCCGTCGCCACCTCCTTCGAGCACTTCACACCAAGTCCAACATGTCCATTACCATCTCCGACGACGACGAACGCCTTGAACCTTGTCCTCTGACCGGCACGGGTCTGCTTCTGCACCGGCATGATCTTCATCACTTCGTCCTTCAATGCCGGACCGATCAATTGGTCGATGATTTGGTACTCCTTGATCGGGAGTGAGTGAAGGTAGATCTGCTCGAGGGAGGTGATCTTGTGGTCTTTCACAAGGCGACCGAGCTTCGTCACCGGAACCCACTTCTCCTCCTCGTCACGGCGGCCGGCCCGGCGGCGACCACGGCCGCGGTCACCGCGAGGAGGGCCGCCACGGCCGCGGTCGCCGAAGCCTCGTCCGAATCCACCGCGTTCCGCCATGGTTGGATGGGAAGGTTTAGGGTTTGGGAATTGAGAGAGAAAATGTGTGTGTGGAGGCGATAGAATGGAAAAATGGTGGGGAGGGTTTAGGGTTATATGGGAGGAGGAAGAGAAGCGGCTAGGGTTTTCTTTTTTTTCCCCCCCAATATGTTTTTTTTTTGTTTTTTGATGAATTTTTTATTTTTTTTGGGTCTCTCTAATTAATTTTTGACAAACTTTTTTTGTTCCATATTAATTGTCATTTTTAAAAATTGTGCAGTTAAATTTTATATTTTTTCACTATAAGTTTCTTAATCTATGTAATGATTTATTATATAAAATTACTACCATTAAATTCATAATAAAAAGTATTATTATAAAAATGTAATATATAATTATTAATAAAATATTATATAAGAAATTATCAATTAACTAAGTGACAATTAATATGGAATGAATGAAGTATTATTTATCCTTGTTTTCACAAAAAACAAATATTATTTATCTTTATTTTTACGATTTTCAATGTCATTCTTTTATCGAAAATTTTTCATATAACATTTTTTATCTATTATAGTATTATAATCTTTATTATATTATTTTACTATACAAATTTAATGGCTTAATTTTATATGATTAATTGTTATATATATTGAGAAATTAATGGTTAAATGCTAAAAATTTAATTAAGACAAATTTCAAGACGATAGATTATATATAGAGAGGGAGTATTTTCTAAAATTTATTTTGCCTTTCTTCTTTGTATACTTTTGTGACTCTTGTCTTCCTAATTTGGTTTCGAATTTTTGGACTCTAATATCTTGTACATTGGAGATATTAGATAATAATACGTCGTATAAAATCTTGAATGTGTCCCTACTGAACCGTGGACCCTAATGCATACGTTCGTGCATTGTGAACGAGATCCTTGGAGGGTTACTTGACGGATATCTTATCAAACTCTTATAAAAGTTATCCAAACTATCAGTGCATGTCTATTAATTGTCCAATAAAGCATGTTAGTTTTTAATTTAACCACGAATAAGTAGAGAATATAAGTGAAACCCAATAACAACTTTTGCAGCATATAACAATAAGATGGAACAATAATAAGAAAAGCGTAATAGAAAATTACTAGTTATAGCTTTTAAGAATTGGTTGTCTTGTTAGCAAAAACATACAAACACACTCTAACTTCAAGTTGGCAACACCAAATCACCCAAACACCCTGTTTTCTTGCTACTTCAAAGAGGCAGTTTTCCTTAAATCATCGACCCTATTTCGAAGAGGTCATTTTTCCACCCTCAGCAATGGAATTGGAGCTATGGAACTTATTCTTAGCCCGATGAATGAAATCAGAAACCCTATCATTCAAACTGTCTCTCCTCATACTAGACTTTCTAACACCCACATTAGTAGTCGTCCTGATCTTTCTCCCAGCACGATCAATGTACTCAGAGAACATACCATTCACATTGTCCACTCCATGTAAACCTCGGCGTCCATGTTCCTTAGCCAAAGGAGCTCCACCATCCTGAAACTCTATTGGCAGGGCAGTATCAATGACAACAGGAACCGACAGTTGACTGTTGTTTTTCGAGCTCCCATCAATAGGCACAACAGACTGTTTGGAGACCCAAGCACAGCGATCGTGCTGATAAGGAGGAGTGCTCGATCGGACACCATTCAAGAACTTGTCACACAAGCCACTCTTGTGCTTGGAGTTAGAACTAGGGTTCTTATCATCCATTGAAGGAAGAGAAGATCAAGGTTGAATTTCAAAGTGAAACAAGAGGTAGTATGCAATGGAAGGAGTGATAACGCAAGGTATATTAGTATGTTTGTGAGTTGTGAGTGGAGCCACAAGTGGTGAGGGAGAATTTATTCTGTTTTTTTGTTGATTGGTTGGTTACTTGGATATAGTAATAATTGTTGGAATTGAGAGAATTTTTTGGTAATATTCCACCATGTCCATTACCAATGTACTTGGTTTTTACACTTTAATAGTTGTATGTTTTCATTAGGGTTTTCAATAGGGTAGTGCAAAGAAGAAAGAATAGAATCAAAGTTAGATTCCCATATGGTAATACTTGGAAAATTTACCTAAGATTAAGAAGCTGAATCTCTAAATAAAAATTCGATATTTAAATTAAGACTCCGTGTAAATCCATCAATATTATCGTAAAATCTATCTATGTATGCAACTTTATCATTGTATTATATTAGTTTCGTCAAAAATAAATTACCAGTATATCAGTGTATTACGAAGATTCAATCCAAATAAACCCACACTTAACAAAATACCGAAAAATAAGTTATGTGATTAGCACTGGCAAAAATTCAAACAAACCCAAGACTCAAGTCCACAGAACTTGATCAATGTCAAAATCCATACGAAAACTGATCATTTGACCTGGTTTTTCCATGTCAGACAGTTCAGACAAAGCTGAAATCTGGTCAAAATCAAGTTTGAACAACAAAAAGAGATTGTATATGAACATTCAGTCAATGTCATTCAGTCAATGTCAAAATCAGATTTTTCTTGGGTCACAGGCATTTTTAGGTCGGACAAAATTTTGCCAACTTTACATGTCACAACTCAAATTATACCAGCCAGTTGATGTAAACTCCACCAAAAATTCATCATTCCTGTAAACATTCTTCCATTTCATACACCTGGAGAATCATCCACAGTATTAACTCTTAATTTATACACAAGAGAAGTTTCTCTACATCTGTCCCGACCAACGATACTAAGTCAGACCTCTCATGTCCGCCCTAACACCTTCCAAAAATTCCATGGCTTCGAGTACGACACTGCGACAACGACAGCAGCGCCGACGAACTCTGCTTCCCCCTTTTTTTTCGCTCTCTCGGAAGAATTATAAATGATACATCCTAAACGATGTGGGTCTAGATATGTAAATTACAATTCATGACAACTTATCTCCCCTATGGAATAGAAAACAAAGAGGTAATCGCGGTACATAATTATATACAAACACCTGCAGACCTCGGTGTGACTTTTCCCTTCCCCAGCTTTATCTATAACTTGCAACTCAGAACATACAGCTTCGCATCAAGGATTGTTCCTCAATTTTGCACAAAGCCGGAATTATCTGGACCAAAAAAATGCCTCACCTGAAAACAATAATCTGACAGTTACGTATAGCAACCAAATCAAAGTCATAGACTCCGCAAAAACATAGGGCTAGTGCTGGCAAAAATCGGGTCAAGGTAAATTCAAGTCGGTCAGATTTGGTCAATGTCAAAATTTGAGCAACAAATTGATCTCCGGACCCGGTTTTGTTTCGGTTCAAACTAGAGAACCAAATTCCGGTCAAAATCGGGTTCGGACAAATTTGGGTATCCTGGTACGAAAAATTTTTGTCATCGCTACATATGGCACATTAGGACCCAAGAGGTCATGAATGTTAGAGTCAGCTGAAGCATGCTTTTCGACTACAGATATGTAATTGACCAGAATGACACCCGATTAAGTTCTGTTAGGTCAGATTTGTCGGGAAATTCAAATAGGCGCTAGCTTTTGCATCAGGAAATTTGATAGACGACGAAATTTTCCAGTCTAACTAGTAACTACCAGTAATGTTCAGCACTAAGACGATACTTACAGTGGTCATAATTTCACATCATACAAAGCAATGCTCGCTCATCTTGGTTGCCAGTACCCTGGAGCTGCAACAAGTAAACAGCAACTGATTTCAATGCCATAGAAATTTTTGAGCATCATCAACTTTCAAACAAGGTACTTAAAACTTCTAGAAAAACAAAAACTAAAAAAAAAGCAATTGCAGCAGAGACCATACCTCTGATGCCCACCGGCACAGAACCATCACAAGGTGGTCTATTCGGAATATGGTTTCTGTGGTGTGCGGGAGGTGGCGGGAAGCCCCACCCTTGGTTCGGTGGCGGTCTATTCGGCTCGCAAGACATGCCGGAGTACATAGGAGGGCATCCTTTGTCATTCTCGGGATGCATTGGACCTTTCATTCGGAAAAGGGAGATAGAGGCGAGGGTAAAAGATTCATTAGACGAGAACTTTTGACACTATGCCAATGGGCGATGACAAAAGACATGGCAGTGCAAAATTGAAACATCAGAGATCTTACCGTGAAATGGCGGTCTAGAATATCCCCATCCATCCGCCACCTCATGTCTTAGAGGCCTAATTTTATCATGGTCCCCGTAATAATGGCCCCCTTCCATGTTCTGGTTGAAGCGGGGGCGCTCGTAATATGGTGGTGGTGGTGGTGGGGGTGGCGGTGGTGGGAGTTCATGTTGGGGTCGCATTTGCTGGTCTGTTTGGTAGTACGAAAATTGGTTGGAGGAAGACGGGAAAGGTGGCCTGACATTGTAGTGTTTACCATACAAGTTAGCATCTCCTGATTGAACATTATTCCCTGGCGGCACAGGATTGTGCATCACCGGATACGAATTATAAGAACAACTAGTAGACTCGGCCATGGGCATCCGATGGTGGATTCCTACAGCTGGCGGTCGTGAAGCCATTGGTTCTTGAATGTTCTGCAATCAGAAATCAAAAGGCAGATATTAATTCCAGAAGGCAGCAGACAGACGAAAAAGGTGGATGTTGATCGCAAATAGGGCACTAAACACTATCAGAATGAGGCCCCAGATCCTTCTAGTTCGTGTTCCTTGGTCATGACTCGTGTATCCATACACTAACCAACCAATCAACATGAATGAATCTATGCACAACATAACATACAAACAAAAGATCAAAAATAATTTCTGGGATGGGGAGGCACGGAGATGTGGAAAAGGTGCAAATATGGATGTCAAAAACTGTCTGACCCAAAACCCCGGTTTAGTCTGACCCAGAAAAACTAGGTTCGGTCATAATTTTTCATCCGAATTTTGACTTCAAGGTTTGACCAAAAAATTTGGACATAATATTTTCTATTTTCTAAACCCAATATTGACCCGAATTTAGGCTTGTCCAAATTGTCCAACCTGGAAAATACCCGAAAAGACCTCAGTATCAGATATCAACTTTTCATCCAATGTCCGAATCGACTAGAACCAAAATGACCTGAACCCAAATTTTTGACAGCCCTAGGTGCAAAAAAAGAAGAAAAGAAAAAGAGAAATCAAATAACACTGAAGGATCAAGACATACATTTCTACTAACATGAAGCTGGGAATCGGCGTTGACATGGGGAACAAGCGGAGGCGGGGGTGGTGGAGGTGGAGGTGGTGGTGGCGGGGAGGAGGGTAAAGGTGGAGCTCTAGGTGGTATTTCATGAGGTAAAGGAGGGACGAAAGAGGTGAACTGCTCCCCAGAACGCTGCGTGTTAAGAGCAGCATTCTCAGTAGTAACTGCAGTCGGACCCATTTCGACCTCACTAGGAGCCACGTCCTCCATTTCGAGCTCACCATCAACTTCCTCCAATATATGTCTATGCTTCCCAGTAGCAGGTGCTGCAGTCCCTTCAGGAGCTTCTTTATTTCCAGAGTCGTGCTCGGGAGTAACAGCCTCAAAACTTCCTCCATCAGAATCACTTCCATCATCTTCTTCCTTGAGCATACGTGGCATGCAAAATCCGGGAAGTTGGAAACTTGAATTGCTGAATGATACAAACAGGAACAAATGAGAATTTGTTGACAAAACAATATGTGCTGTAGAAACTAACCAATTAATATCCGCCATATTAACACTACTTTTGAATACATCGATTCCCCCAAGGAGTTTTGCTTCTAGCACTATCAACCTCGAAAGAAATCTTTTGTAACTAACCAATTTTGCCACAGAAATCAAACATACCAATCATACTTTTATAGTTCCAAGTGTATTCCCATTGTGCACCACTAGACGATACCAAAGCTAAACTTGTGAATTCATCATTCATGTAGGTATAAATATTTAGGCACGAACAGAGAAAATTTTCATCAGCAACAAACAAATACGGGGATTCCATGAATAACTCTTCTAAATTCCAATTCTACAGCCAGAATTGGTTTGCGCATTTCAGTTTACATTTACCCTAGTAATCTACTTCTGCATTGTCTTGAAAAAGATTATTTCTACCTTGGGTGAATTTCCACTTTACCTATCCCTACAGGAGAATTTAGTTTTAAACAATATTTTAACCTCCAAATCAATTTAAACATTGGAATGGCCACAATGCATTGGTAGTTGACCTCATCAATGTGGCAGTCCAAGGGTGACCTCATTTCTCACATAAGACATCCAATAAAAACATCCATTTCGGAAACCAAACCATTTCTCACTTACTTGAAGATTTATGGTGGGTGACTAATGAGCTACCTCACTGTGAGTTACAATTTAGGGACTGAACAATATAACAATTGAAGTAATTTTCACCTCCAAAGATGGGTGAGCCCTCACCATCAACTGTTTAGAATAGCTTCACCTCACAGAATAGAATCCAGAGTTTCGACAGAATGGTCTATCAATTTTTCTATTCATTCTTTTTAATGGGCCATCAAAATATGTTCTAAAGGACACCAAGGGATGTCACCCATATACAAAAGGAGGCTAGAACCCAAAAAAAGGGGGTCTCGATCACATAGCTGCATAAATAACCTAATCCACAAAATCAAAAAAGAGAACCTCTGTACCATGATGGAAACCTTCGCACCAACTACACAAGGCTCTCAAAAAAAAAAAAAAAAAGTTCAAAATCATTTAGCATTGTAGTCTTGTCCTCAATAATCCAGGAACTTCTTTTCTCCTAAATGCACCACCAAATAAAGTTCAAAGGAATCAAATTCTACACACTAAAGAATCCAACTCCTCTTCAATGTCTTTTCCATGCCACCAAGACATTTCTCATGCATAATAGCTATCTGAATACGATCTCTTTCAGCTTTTTTGACGGGGTCAGACTTGGGAGCTCTAGAGTTTGCTCCAAATCAGGTTCAGGTGGTCTATTATACTCATACCCAAGCTATTATTTGTAAATATTTCACTCACCATTTAAAATGCGTCAAAACCAAAATCTAAAATACAATGAAATCTATATATTTGGTGAAATGCTAATAAAACTAAAATTATCATTGAGACCCTACGTTATGGGTCCAATTTACATTGCCCTGAACTTGATATCTAGAAAATGCACAATTCGCTTATACCTAACAGTTCTCTAATACTAAAGATCCAAGCGTAAATCAAGTACATAACATCTAAAGATTTTGCCAAATCGAGAAATCCAAAATTTGAACGACAGAACAGGAGTCAGACAATTGTTCCTTGTCTTCATTCTTCCATTAACAGGGAGCAATTACCTTAAAACCTGGTAGGCAATTGTTTCCATTATGTGAGCAGTAATTTGGAGCATGGAAATTGAAACACTTGCACAAAATACACAGACAAAAATTGGATTGCCATTTCAGACAGGGTTACTTGCAAAGCTTCACAAAACAGTTTAGATACAAAATACACTCGCCGTATCCAGAATACACAACAATCATACAAACTATGTTACTCGGACTCGGGTACGCCTGTCCATATCGGACACGGATATGAGTGTCGGACTCTGCTATTTTTAAGATAATTTGCACATTTTCATTGTAATTTGAAGTGTCGAGTGTCATACCCTTGTCTAAGTATCGAGTGTCTGACACGAGTACGACATGGAATATTAAGAGTCGGAGTAACATAGCATACAAATACAGAGACAATTTACCTCCCATATTCGTCGACAAGCATGCCCTCCATATCTCGTAATGGATCATCAAAAGACCTTTCTGTTCTGGACATGCGACGAGAAAAACCACTAGTAGAAGAATTTTGTGACTCAAGCTCACGTATATGCTGAAGAATGATGGAATCAGGAAGCATCCTTCTATCCAGCCAAAGCCTTAATACCTGAAATAGAAAGACATAAATGAGTACAAATGACTGCAATGATGACTGACAATATAACTCCTGTTCGCAAAATTGTTTTTGAGCTAAAACAGATAAAAAAGGTTCGCTGTTTGCTTGCCTTCAAGCACTGCTTCCGATTTTCTTTACCAGTATGTCCAGCTGGAGCAGCAGCAGCTAACATACGAGCAAGTGTTTCCTTGACAGCTGAGATATACGTATTACCAATATCACCTGCATATCAAATAGTAATATATGCATTGGTAAAAAAGCAAACACTTAATTCAGACAGTGGCAAAAGGAAAGGAACATCAGCCAGTTCACAGTAACAAATGTCATACCTTTCAAAGCTCGAGAGTGTTGGGCAATGGAATCCACCAAGAAGAACAGATCCACACGCTTGTGTAAGCTTGATTCTTTTTCCAAATAACTAACAAGAAGTTCCACCACCTACACCAAAAGTTACATTAAGAGGGAAAAGCTCAGTTTAACAAGAAACATGCAACCAGCAACAAAGTCGTACTCATGTACCTAAGCCAGCACCCTTCCATAAAAATATTATTAAAAAAAGGTCATAATTCACAAGAAACAAGTAATCAAATGGAGATGAAAAGGAATTTCATTCAAGGACAAGATTGAACCTACATCAGCGGCAACACCAAACTTCACGCAGTCTACTGCAATCCGTGTGGCACGGCCTATGCTTTCCTTCGTCCTAGTTAAAGATCCAAGAGTCAACTCTAGAGATGCAATAGCAGCCTTCACTTCTGCAAGGTTGATTCTTTCCCCTGTAAGAGACTGATGAATCCCACCTGCATCTAGACTTTTGTATTCATCGGAAGCACTCTTCCTATGAGGTAATTTAGTATCAGTAGCAATAAGCTCATCGCGCTGGAATTTGTGATTGTCATCTGATGGACTTCTAAGGCCGTTTGGATGAGAAACATGCTTGTTTGTATCCATTTCTGCAGGAGAGACTTTTGCAGCAATATTTGCAGCAGGCTGATCAAGCGTGGGATCACCAGAAGTAGAGGCACCATCACATGTTCGCTGTAGAGAAGGTGCCTGCAATGAAGGTGAGCATGGGACTTCCGTGCTCACATCTTTCAATGGATCTTTAACTTCTTCCACAGCTTCACATCTAAGATCAAAAATCAAAAGGGCACAGATAAGACAAATATGGATAAAAGATTCCCAGAAACAGAATTTTAGCACCACAGAAAAAGAAGAAAAGATAATATAGCACAACATACATGGAAGACTTTTCTTTCTCATCAGCCGAAGTCTTCACCAATTCTTGAGCTGTACAACATTCACCCTCTTTTTCAGGTGGGTTCTCTGTAGTACTGACATTACATCCAACATCCGCAACTTCATCCTCTCCTGAGATGCGCATTGAGTGTCCTTCAGAAGATAATATACAATTGGACTTGTTCTCATCTAACTCACTTCGCTGCATCTCCTCTTCAGCTTTGCAAGACTCCTCTAAAGGCAACTGACTCTGTGAGGCAGTAACAGGCCTTAACATGTCATCTGAATCATCAACACTCTGAGAAGTCGCTTGCAAAGCCTTGTCCTGCAAAACACTATCAGACACTTCGGTTCTAACAGTGTCCTTTACATCTTTATTATCACTTGAATCTGACACATCCTTACTGCCTTCGGTTCTAACAGTGTCCTTTACATCTTTATCAACAGTGTCCTTCACACCATCTGGACTCCTGGCAGATGAACCCACCATGGATACATCCCCTGACACCTCGGTTAATGTATCACATGTTCCATGACTAGAACTGTTAGGGACACCAGATGACTCATCATTCACAGCATTGTTACGTGCCAAAGATTCATTCTGTTGCTCCAAGCTATTTACTACTTCATCTTGAGCATGCATATTAGAGCAGCTATCCACCACAGGGACACGAGTCTCATCATCTGTTCTAAGGGGCACAGTCACAGATATTTCCATGGATGTTTGATTCTCTTCAGCAGCATTTGCTGACATAGCTTCTAAAGCCCGGTGAAGCCGTTTTGATGGAGGCAAAGCAGCTTCACCATCAAATCCACAGCCAAACGGTTGGCTACCCTTAGTTTTCACAGGATGTGGCTTATTGTCAGAAGCATCAACACAACTGACTACAGGGGAACATCCTACCTGATCATCCAGGACAACTGAGTCAACCATCTGGATTTGAGGCTTGTCGTCCTGAACCTGGGTGCAATTGTCTCTGGGCGGGCTTGCAATTGACTCCTCCACAATTGTAACATTCTTGAGGAAATTAACATCTTCACAATTCAAAGTGGTGACTTCCATTGATGTAGTAGCTGGAACAGTATCTACATCCATTGATGTACTAGCTGGAACAGTTTCTACAGATCTTTCCTCACTCTTTACAAGAAAATCCAGCTGCTGCTGCTGCTCCTCCGTGAGCAGCTTGCCCATTCTAACCCTGGCACGTTTCACTAGGGGTAAATGTTCATCACCTTCATCTTTTGCCTGGTTACCGTTCATGTTTGTTGTGCCAGGCAATTCTGATGAATCTCTATGGACCCCTTTTTCCATTATGGCTTCTTGATCCATCCTTGAAATAACATCTACACTATCACTCAAAGCTCGTCTTCTTCCTGGGTTTCTTTTCTTCCTCACAACTGTTGTACTTGCAGGAAGATCAAGCCTCTGCCTCAACTCTAAGGCTCCTTCACAACTTTCATTTAGAACCTCAGATTGGTCCCGTTTATTATTAGACTCGATTGCACTACCTTCATTATTACTAAGGGTCTCAGATTCAGCCATTGCAATTTCAGAGCCATTATCTTCAACGGTTCCACTTGAGTTACAAACAGGTGAATCCCCAACATTAGGAACCGGAGCATCGGGTGATCTTCTACTCCTCTTTGCTTTTCTCATGGGTCCATCCCAAAATCCATTTACGGGAACTTCCCCAGAACTTCTTCCGTCACTAGATTTTACAACTCCATTCTGCAATCCATGTGAATCAGTTCTTGATGATGATCTTGACCTCTGAACAGAGCCTTTCTTTTTATTGGCACACCATTGCGGTTGAACACTTCTGGACTTCTTCCGTAATGTGTAAATATTTGGCACCGTGATGCTTACTGCAGCAGCATTAGGAGCTGCCTCTTTGGACACATCCTTTTTTTGCAAGGAGTCCACCTCTGTGAGGACTCCAACATCTTCAATAGCAACAGTTGGTTCATCTTTAGGTCTAGAAGAGTTGGAAGATTTCACCCTCGAGTCATTAGTTGTATCAGGTACCTCGGTATCATTTGCATTTTGACTTCCAACTGCACCATTTTCAGTAGGAGCTTCACCTGAATGAGGTTGATCAACTTTATTGTTTTCCTTCAACTTATCATAACATTCAACAATCTCCTGCACAGCACGAACAAAATCAGAACTTCTTCCATGACGCTTGCCAAGAAGAGATTGTTTTTTCTCTTCTGTGAATTCTTCCACATCAGCAGGATTGCAGAAGGCTCTGCGTGTAAGGAAACCCATCAGTAACTGTTACCCAATAATTCACTGGAAACCAAACAGAAACTTAGCTGTCCAAGCATACATCCAATACCAGAAATTTAAAAAATGCTTTGAAGAACTAAGATCCATGTATGTTCTCAATGTACTTTTCCCATTGATTTATTTTATACTTACGTTAGATACTAACCAGTCAATATAAGTGAAAGTGCCCTAATCAAAGGTTGCTTACTCATAAAATTAAAAGGTGGGAACCCCCCCCCCCCCCCCAACAAACAGCAGTCTGTGATAGGGCAAACCACTGGAAATTAATAGCACAAAGAATAACAATATACTCTACAGGGGAGGAAGATTCAAGAGACAACAGCACATAGTACATCACGGAGACATAAGTAGATTCCTTTTTTATAAGAGACATGAGAAGAGTGAAAAGGAGATGTTTGTTAAGAGTATTGGCAAGGATAATGCACCAAACCATTTTTTGCTACTTGGTGAGGGATTAGTTTAAAAAGCAGGCCCAGGGCGCAAAAAAGCCCAGGGTGCTTTTTGAGCTTCTTCGCGCCCTTTAGCGGGCCACAGAGCTCATGAGCTTTTTGCACTCTAAGTTGTTTTCTCTCACCTCAAGATTAGGTATCTTTTCTTCCTCTTCCACTCTCTTACTTCCTCTTTCCCTTTCTAACTTCTCTGGCTAGCGTTCTCTCCCTTTTCTACTCCTTCCTCTTTCAAGTTCCTCTTTTTTCAATTTTTTTCTTCCTTGGTGGGAATTCTTTATTAACCACATCTCTATTTTTTTTCCTTTTTTTTTGTTTTTTTGCTAATTAATACTCAAACTCCCTTCTCTATTTTCCTTTCTAGGCTTTGATGTCACGCCCTACATACAGAAAGCTGACGCTTTGGAGCTCGTTCCCCGAGCCCAGGAACCTTTGCGCCTTTTGGCACTTCAAGCTCTTTTAAGTGAGTGGAAGAATTGTGCGGCCTAGGGTGAGGACTTCAAAATCACTTCAGAGTATGAACTAAACCTTTGCATAATAAATTGTCAAATTTAGAATGCCTTGACTTAAGGACACCACATGAATAAGACGAGCAAGGTACAGACTACACACTCTGCACGCATCAGATTTTCTTTAGAAGTAACATCAATTTCACCTCAATTTCCGAGCTTTGCAACAAGGAACCTATTGAGGCAATTAGTGGTGTCATTGACAGTAAGAAATGTCTTAAGTGCACTTTAAAACCAAATTCTAAAATTCAATAAGCATAAAGTATTTTCTTTCTTATGCCACATCCAAGATCTTAAAAGTTTCCTATAGTGGCGAATAACCCTTCATCTTGCTAAAAGAAACACCTAGGAGAAGCACTGACCACTCCAAAAAATGAGGGAAGACATTTATTGAAACTCCTATCAACATCAATGGTCAATGTGAACACGGTACGTGCAGATTCTCAATCGTCCAAACTATGATGTGAACGCTTTAATCAAAAACTGATTTCAAGGACACCTACAATAAATAAACTCATAAAGCATTGTAATACAATAGAAACCGACTACTAGGGGGTCATATCAGCATTAAAAACAACATAAGATTTAATCCATTAAGGTCATATCTTCATGTCACGGTAAGAGTCACGGGTTACCCTCTTGATCTAGATCTCTATCTCTCCCATAACTCTGCAGCTCAATAACTTCATGAGAAGCATTCAAAAGAACTTATGCTCAACTATCACCATGCAAAGTTATGTTCGACCAAACAACAAATTGTTCACAAAATCTACCACATCAAAAGAGGAATAGTCAACTCCCATTTACGCAAAAGAAGAGAGGCTAGACAAAACTATCTCACAATCTATGAACAAGGATTTCAACTCCATCAAAAACTTGGGTGCTTTTCTTTGCAGATAACCCAAAAAATTACATGATATAACCATGTTGTTAGAACCAAAAAAAAAAAAAAAAAAACCATCACAAAGGAAATGGTTCTAGACTTCCAGGATCCATTCCATGTTCACTCCAAATGACACAATTGATGCCTCCCCCCATGAAGCACGGACTCATTTTTAGTCTCACATTTCGTCACAACGATACGCGTGAACACACCAAACTCATATGAGAGGCGAGGGAGCATGCCCCTCAAACTTTCAAAAGGCACTTGACATACAAAAGACTCGTTGTGTGGATGACACTTGAAAATCGTCGTTGGTTTTCTAACTGCCAACTTTTGGCGATACGGCTCTTCAATATCTCTTTCCTTTTTCATGGCATCACACTTAAGTTCTCTCTTTTCATTTGGAAACTGGGTTTTCTATGTTTGGTCTATTCATTTGCCTCCAAACTATCATAATTCATGAGCCTAAACAAGTCGATGATCAATGTCCTTGTTGGCTTAGACTAAAAGACCGTGAAGCGCAAAGGCTCCTGGGGCTCAAGATCCAAACTTTGAAGCGCGGGCAAGGGCATTTCATACGCAAGACACAACATTAGAACTAGACTGGCAATTTCTAGCTGACCCGATACCAACTCGTACCTGCCCGAATTTTATGAGTTTTGAACACGATTTTTCAACTAAACCCGAAATACACCGAACCCGAAAATTAACAGGTCAAACCCAACCCGCCTGTTTGACCCGAAAAATTAACTTTTTAAGTTCAACTTTATTAAAATTTGTGACTTCTCATTGGAATTTTCAACTATTAAACTATAAGCGTATCTTATTTATTTGTCAGTTCTCTAATTTAAGTTAAATCAGTTACAATAATCTATCGTTACTTGAAGATAATCATATTTTATTATGTATATTATACAAAAAGTAGTATTTAGAGATCATTCTTTTAAAAGAAAAAACGGAAAAAAGGTCGCAATCATAACCCGTTGGGTTGACCCGAAGCCAAAATATATCGCACCGTATTTACCTGAACCCAAAATACAGCCGACTTGTATATACCAGAACCCGATATACGACCTACCCGAAGCCCGCCCGACCGACCGAATTGACAAGTCTAATCATAACCCATAAAAAATACAGAAGGCTTGGGTATTCATTAGCAAACAAAGGATAGAGATGTGAATAACAAAGAAGTTCACCAAGAGAGCAAAAAAAAAAAAGCAAAGAAGAGAGGAACTCGGAAGAGGAATAAGTAGAAAAGGGAGAGAAAGCTAGCCAAGCAAGTTAAAAAGAGAAAAAGGAGGAGTCTAAAAGAGGACAACAAGAGAGTTATCTAGAGGCGAGAGAAAGCAACAACTTAGGGCGCAAAAAACCCGCGGGCTTTGCGCCCCACTAAAATGCGCAACAAAGTCAAGCTTCGAAGTGATTCAAGTCAAAAACCGCAGAAGGGGGGGCTTTTTTGCGCCACGGGTGCACTCATTTAAACTAAGCTTGTTGGGTCTTCCCGATTAGCATGGGGGAGGAGCAGTTTTGAACGAGGATCATGTCGTAAACATTTGTGAATTGAACAATATTCAACATTCAAGAGCGACATACAATAGTGTGTGAAGCAAAGCCATATTTTCTCTTTTCCTTCTTTTCCTTTTTTACCCTTTTATTGTGATTTTCCATTAATAGTACGGAAAATACACTGCTAAAGAATACTACCTACCATTATAAGATTCCATAATTAAGCACGATAGATTTATGTATAAACTATTACCGAATTGGGATGGCAAAAAGTATTTAAATCAGGAGATTTTCAATAAAAATATACATAAAAATTTACATTTATGTATAATACATGATAAATGTGTCCAATACGTGTGATTCCCGTCTTTCAAATATCAATTGTCGTCTTGCGAGTGTCCCGCATGTTGTATTCTTGTCATGTGCCCATATCACGCTTCATAGCTTCTGAGTGATCACAATCTAATGGAAGGATTTGGCACTTGCTACTTTGGGAAATAAAATAGAAGTAACAACTTGACACTAACCTTTCAAGGTGATCACCATCATATTTCTCTCAAAGGTGAAGATATAGCCCCAATTACACTACCTCACATCCACTACCGTCTCAAAAAAAAAACATTTGATCGGAAAGCCCCGCACATTTCCACTCTATTTTGTTGAATATCATGAGCACTTCTTTTTTATAGGAGTAGAGTATCATGAGTCTTAACGTGCAAAGGAATCTAGAATCCAGTCAACCACATCATTTAGTCCTCCAAGCCCCTGTCTAGAAGCCCTTTAGAGTTGGCACTAATTCCATAGAGACTTGCGGGTAATTTGTTAAGTTTAGAAGGGTTATCTTGGAAAATTGAACATATAGCCTTTGCACCCATTTCTCAAACTATTTATTCAGATAATTCAAATGGAGAGCAGGGGAGTGTCATCATAGATTCATAGGAGAGTTCTCTAGGAACACATTAAATTAAAGAAACAACTTGAAATGCGGAGGAACTACACTGCTCTTTCATTAATATAATCAACTTTACTTAGAGCAATTTTCTGGTTGCATTGGGATCAATGGTAAAGTGCTAAACACATCCACTCTGTGGATTCTACTTAAAAGAATGTTACTTTTCCCTAACCATTAAAGTAACATAAGCATAACAGTTGTGATGGTACACCACCACCCAACATCTACAAAAATTACCTTCTTCAAAAACTAAAATTTATGATTATAACATCCTTAACTTCCACAACCACCAACTTATGATCAAGCTAATCACAAGTAGTACAAATACATCACCACACATGAAGTTCAACTACCGTTTCTTATACCTCCAAACACCAAGTGGCAATTTAGTTGATGTTTTCATGAAACAAAACACAACCCCATAAACATGAAGAGCTAGAGGGTAAACTATAGTGACATGAAAATGATTCCAAAAGAACCAGTGATGGTATAGCTTCAAATGTACAAATAAGTCTGGCATTAAGTAGGAGCAATGACAACAGCATAGGCCATCAACATTCTAAATGACTTCAAACTTTGTTCAAGAACCTTGTATAGATGGTGTCAAGATTTCCATCACAGAGGTCACTGTTCTGGATTTTGCGGATAAAATTTTTGTACAGAGCTTAAAAGGGATGAGGTTCTTTGGTTTATTTTAGCCAACTTTTGTAAATGGATGACATTCCATGGGTGTCCTTTAATACATCTTTTGATTACGTATATATAAAAAAAAAATGACAACATCAACAACACCAGAAAGTTGGAAAGAGGCAGCACACACATGGAAAGACGTAAAACATCCTAAAACCCAAAAAGCTTACGCCAAAACTCCTCCAACGCAATATTCAAAATATCAAAAGGCTACAATGTGTACCAGTAACACTAAACGTGGAAACCCTTATTCATATATGCGCAGCAATCTATGTCCATGCATTAAAACCTCTAACAAAATTTCTCATCTAAAACCCATCAATCCAAATGACTAGGGGATGGCCCCGAGCATAACCCATCGAACTAGTTAAGAAAAAAAAAGGAAAATTCATATTTAAATAAGTCGCAGACAGTGGCTAGAAACAAGCCAGGTCGAATTGCTATTTCATGTTTGTGTCAATCTTAATCAAGCAAAAGATCCCACAAGGGCCAAACCTAAGCTTAAGTCACTTATTACGCAGGTTGATAGCCTAACCAGCATGCATTTGTTTTTGAAAGAAGGTTCCTCATATTAACTAGTTCACATGTTTAACGTAAACAAGTCAAGTTTCAAAGTTAATCGAGGTTATTCGATTACAAATCGGCCATCGATCCACTTCTCATTTTAATTAGTCTTAATTAACTACACCCACCATAAATAAATAGCTAGGGTAAACTCATCCAGAGATTCCTGTATTTAAAAGGCAGTTTTAGATGCAGTCGCATTTCGTATCACTTGTTCCAAGGTGAAAACGTGACTTGCCAAGGTCTAAAACCTTTGAGATGAGTCCTTTCAACAAGGACACAAATCAGACACATTTTGAACCCATGAGTTCAGCCACTTTCTTTTAAAAAATGAAAACAATAAATACTACAGACCTATTGAAATCCCCATGTTGTACTTCAAGTTTCAAGTTTTCAATCACAAAGTCTCAGTCTTTCAAAAAAACATGTGAATAAGTAAGCAGAGTGACTGGGTTAGCATTCAACCTCTTTAATTTAGTAAGTATTTTCCGTGCTAACATTCCCAATTTGAATCTAACCTAACCAAGTTAAACATGTCAAACGAATTTACTTAAACATATTAGAATTAGTGGGGAAGGACTTACCTAAACCCTCATTAATTTTGTGTCCAACTTGGCTCAGTTTAGCAATTGTGTTGGATCAACTACTCTAAAGATTAGTCACACACATCACTTAACCAATAAACAAAGAAGGCATTTAGGCTATGTGGCTGAACTCACTTTTCCAGACCTATCGAAGATGCTATTATTCATATTTATTGGCAGCGTATGAAAGATTCCAATCTACTTTAGGTTTCACTAGTTTTTCATTAACCTAAATACTACAAAATAAGGCCAAGTAAAACTTTGGCCCTCCACCATTCCATCATTCAATAAAAGGAGGCCAATCCACTCTACATTTAGTAGGCAGGAAATGAAAGATGCCAATCCACTCTAGGAAATGAAAGATACCATGCCAACACATAATGAGATCCAATGGGTTTCAAGACAATGTCATCAAAATGTTAGCGATTGGACAAACCCAAAGGAAAACCAATAAGATCAGGTGATGTTCAACCATCATTTAATGGGGGAATACCATGATGCCAACACAATGAAGGTAAAAGCCTAATCCTTAGAAAATTTGGCAGAGCCAACTACAAATACAGCTACACATGCACCTGATTGCACTTAACAGCGATCAATTGCAATTAGCAACAATCCCTTTCTTAGATTACAAAGCCCAAGGCGCAAAGGGGTCCTACAGCTTAAGTGATGGCTTCGTGGCAAAGGCACATGCCTTTTGGACGCAAGGCACACTTCATATGTGTTTTTGCTTCACATTAAAATCATTCCCACATGGAGAAGAATCAAAGTTGAGAATGCTTTTGGAGACATTTTATTTCATTGGGATCCAAAACGAGCAAAAAGACGCACAAAAGGCTTGCTTTTAGAGGGCATTTTGGATGTGTCAGCCTCACCTTACCCTATATGAGACACCAGGGCTCACTACACCTAGGAGCTCCTCAAGCAACCCTTTTAAAACTAAGATTGCCCTTATAAAGTCACTAAGTTGGAATGATTGTTTTTCACATACAACTAACAAGAATTTGGTTACCACCCAAACAAAATGTATATACAACTTACCAGTAAATTATAAGGCTTCCTAAATGAAAAATCACTGTTCCAAGTTCATTATTAATACTATATAAGACAGTGTGAAAAATACCATGATATATCATATAACAAAATTCAAATTCAACAACATATTATCTCATTAAGGGCAAAACTCACATTTGTTCGGTCCCAAAGAAGTGGACAAGTACTTTCTTCCAATCAGTTGAATAACCCCATTTCTCCGGCTCACTTACCTAACAACAAGATAGAACAACTTGCCATTAAAAATTACAAGTTAATAAACTCACAATAATAGGCCCATGTGAAAGAATGAACTATGGAGGAATTTACAAGTACAACAAATGACGCAGGCGTACAACACACTTCCTTCAATTACTCCTTATCTACGATAAACAATGGAACAAAAGTAGTGTACCATGATGATAAAAACTATGTAACTCGATTGCAGACTAACACTTCATAGATGAAAAAGTGACAATATTCACTTTACCATCTTGCATATCTAAGATGTTGCCTTTTTTGTAACATTAACAAGTAGATAACAACACCATAAACTTAACGAGGAATCTTGCAATCCTCCTAAGATTATGAGCAAAAGTGATTGGCATACAAAACCCTACACGCACAACTAAATTGAAAAGAAGCTATACAGGCTGGACCCTAAATTTAAACTTCACTCCAAACCTCCAAACAATTCTCCATTAAGTCTTAAATCTTTAGTGCACATGAAGAAACATGAAAATAGCACCTGCAATAAGTCAATAATTAAACTCGAATATCACCAAAAAGTGGTGGTGCACCCCAAAATTACAAACAATTGATGCAATCATAGGGAACTAAGCACACGATTTGCTTAAGGTGGTCAATGCTCAAGGACGATCATCGTCATGAAATGCTTTCAAGTGTCCATGATAAACACCCCCATAAGTATCAATGTCATTCGCCCTTAATTATCTAACTATCGTCCATTCTTACACCTGTTCCCCAGTTGGTGACTTAAAGGCAAGAAACTTCTCATTCCCATGTGGTATTGATGTTTGCATAATTAGTTAGCATAGTAGGAAGAAGACATCCCTAGTTTATCATCAACATCCTTTATTACATAACAACTAACATACTTCGATGTACAAACAGCTGAACAAGTCATAATTTGAATTCTAACATGCATTTTGCAAGTATTCCAAACAGAGTCCTTTGTCAAGTCATGCCATCAGAGCTAACTGGCAACTGCCCAAGCCAAACTTTCCAATTAATTTGGTTATCCCCCCTAACCCAACTACGCCCATGCAGTCAAAGATTCATTACCAAAAGAACAAACTCAAGTCCCAATTTGTTGCTAATAAGTCACGAAGTTAAGCCCATTAACCAATTCGTCTCTATACAAATCCTATTGGATCATAGAACCATGTAATCAGGATAAAAGTTACTTGGGGGCAATAGATCGGGATGAAAGGGAAAGAAGGAAGTTGCTTGACACAAACAGTGTTACTACCCATCAAATCTCAGGTTCTGTGTATGTTCTCCCTAAATTTGCCTGTTCCAATTCCAACTAAACATCCAGTTGACATAACCATCTGGGAAGGAAGGACCTCCCTCTAAACACATGAACCAAAGCAGATAGCTATGGATTATTCTGTCAGTAGAATAACTATTCCTGAAACAAAACCTTCTCACATTACCCCAAACCCCATGAATACCATTGCTGAATACCAAAATGAAGAAAGAAGACGACAAAATCGAAAAAACACTCATTTTTCCATCTAAACCAAACCTACCACAGTTCTCAAACACAAAACTATCAAAAACATCATAACTTAGCAGTACCATAGAACCGATCCATCAATCAATAAAGCCAATTAACAGATCCTAAATTCAAACGAACCCCCAAACCCATAAATCAAAGCAACCCATCCCAACCCTAAAAAAAGACAAGGAATCAGACACCATACCGTAGCAGGCCATGCCGGAAAACCCTTCACCTTCGCAAGAACAAGATCACCGACCTTCCACTGTCGGCGAGCAGCAGCCGCCGCCGCCGCCTTGCTAGCCCCCTTCCTACGGCTGGGCGCCATGGAAGGAGCTCCCGATCGAACACCCTACCCGCCACCAAGAATCCCAAAACAACAACGAAAAAAAACCCTCAATCCCTATCTCATGCGCCGAGCAGAAACCCTAAAATTTCGCCGGCGGGACGGAAACTCGCTCACCTCAACCCTCCTTAACCGAACCTCGCCAGCAAGAACCCTAAATTGAGGGAGTGGAGAGTGATGATTAGGGTTTGGAGACGCCAATGAGGTCGGAACAATCCGAGGCATTGAACGCCCAAAATCGCCGTCGGAAGGGAGAGATTTGAGGAGAATGAGACGCAGAAATGGTTGCGAATTCGCCGGAAAGTGATTGTGATTATGATTAGGGATAGATTGAGAGATTGAGAGAGAGAGAGAGGAGTGACTGCGGTTGCAGATAACCCTAAAAACGGGAAGAACAAGAAGAAGAAGGGAAAAGGGGGGAAGAGAGAGAAAGGGCAGCGAGTTTTTGTGAAAAATTTGGGGGAGAAGAGAGAGAATGGAGAGGGAGGTGGTGGTGGAGGATGATAACGTGCGCCGTGGTGAACTCAACTCAATGATATGTATGTGGAGTGGAGTGAGGTGGGGAGGATACCAACTTGGTATCTACTGCTCAACTCATTTCTGGACCTGTCGATTCGGGCGGGATGGTCGGTTTTGGAAACCCAGTGTTAGAACTCTTGATTTTGGATGGGATGATCGATTTTGGGAGCTCGTTTCTAGACCTGTTGATTTGGGCGGATGGTCAGTTTTGGAAACTCGTTTTTGGACATGTCGATTTGGGTGGGATGGTCGGTTTTGGAAACTCATTTCTAGACCTAGAGATTTGGGCGGGTTGGTCGATTTTGGAAACTTGTTTCTAGACCTAGAGATTCGAGTTGGATGGTCAGTTTCGGGTTTAATTATGTTTCGAAAAAGGCAATACCCTCGCCTTGAGGGCCCCGCCAGCTCCCCCCTTCACTGACGAGGAGTTCATTTCGCCTAACTCAGCGGCAGGGCGAGGAGATGAGGCTAGAGGGATTGAACCCCTGACCATGCGACCAAGCTGCATCTCCCCCTACCAACTGAGCTACACAGTTTCGGGTTTAATTATGTTTCAAGTTAGGAAAATTCGAGTCTTACTCTAACTTTTTGTGCGGATTGGATTGATTTTTGGGTCGGGTCGAATTGTGTCGGTCCCTATGGGTACTCAAATTTAAGATAACACCATATTTGGTCCATATCGAAAGTTCATTTTAGGAAAATTAGAATTTTAAAACTTTTGTTTGACCGGGCATTCAAAAATGTTGGGTCCAAAAAAATGTTTGGTACGAATCTCATTTTGACATTGTTTAAACTGATTGAGTATTCGGATATGATATGTAACACCCCAACCCCATTCGGTTCGTGGATATTAATCGATAACTTCATTACACATCGACGACTAGCCTCACAAATCACCACAAGTGCTTTTAGCGTGCTTTATCATCGCTCACACGGTGCATGAAAAAATTTATCATGAGGTCACCTATCCCAATACTACTCTCAGCCAAACGTGCTTAATTTGAGAGTTCCCAACATATGAGTTTCCTAAAAAGAAAATGCAATTGGTAATATAAGTGGTCATTTCAATCTTCCTATGTCACACTTAACCATGTATATGGGGTGTTACAATCACATCACTTAAGCGCACAAGGTCCTTACTGTGCCTTTCTAATCTAGAATCTCACCCCGCGACTGCCCATGGATCTCCCCATCCACTGGTCCAACTCACGGTCGCGGATCAACTTTGTATCATATGTAATACCCCGAGTTGCGGACATTACCAATTATTGTTTTACGGATCAATGGCTAACCCCACAAATCACCACGAATGCTTTCAACATGTTTCGTCCTCGTTCACACACTGTCTAGAAAACCTTCCTAGAAGGTCACCCATTTTGAGATTACTCCCTGATGAGCATGATTATCAACGGATGAACTTCATAAAAGGAAAGTGCACCTTAATGATATAAGCAGTCATTTCAATTCTCTTATACTACATTTAATCATGTATCTGGGGTGCTGCTCTAGTATAGGCATCACGGTTATGTACCTAAGCATATAAGAGGACGTGACCCACTTACCGTTAATACAAGAGAGGACGAGCCTATGCCATTGGTCTTTCGTCAAGCAGTTAGAATGGTTGGACTTCAAGTAATGGCTCCATAAAATCTACAAGGAGTTGTAATACTTTAGGGATGAGCCCCATATGTAGATTTTAGAGGTCGACAAAAGATTGTCACAATTATACGATAGATGCAAGGAGTTAGCCTTCCCTAGGAGTTTGTACCTTACGATGGCCAGTGGCTTGTGTGGTTCGGTCGAGGTCGACTTTGACTTACATATGAGGGTTTGATTCTTCTTAGATTGTGAGACACTCCATTCGAAGCTATAGGTTGATAGGCTCATAATCAAAGTTTTATAATTGGAGAGGGAATGAGAGTTATGCTTGTATTAGTAGTTTGCTTGATTTTGTTTTGTTTTTTGTCAATGTGCTTATAGTTTATACTGAGACTTTTACATTAAAATTTTAGCAAACTATTTAATTTAAAAAGATTAAGCTAAACACATCGATGTTATTCCAAGGCTAATCTAAAAACCGTAGTACTTGAAAAAGCTTGAGAAACAGTCAAACCATGTACAACAAATAGGGGGAAATTTTTTAAAACTCCATTATATGACGCTTAATAACCTATGGCCATTGTAGTGTTTGAAATGTCTTGTTTCTATGGGAAAAAGAAGTTAGTACATCATTTCAAGAAGATGTTGTATGGTGAAAGAAAGGCTCGTTTGAAAGTCGTATTTGAGTATCCTACTTTCGTTTTTTCTACTGGGTAATCTGGTTTTGTCTATTTTTTCCATTGTTGCGAGTCTATTGTAACTTTTTGCGTCTTTTGATGCGTTCTTTATGGCTTTTTAGCCTAACTAATTGAAAAAAAAGGTTTTTTTTAAATTTTTTTATGCTGAGGACAATGTACAGTTTAGATGTAGGGGGAAATGCAATTGAAACTTTTTGCACAATGGAAAGATTGAGAACAAAAACGAATGAACTTGAATTTACGGGGCCTGACATGCAGGCCAAAACACAGCGGCCCAACATTCCTTCACTATACTCGGTATATGGGCCTCTTTTTCTTCAGCCCAACACCAGCAGAACCCATCTTATCCAACGGCTCGACCCAAATTATCATTTTATCGGGCCTGTTGCAACGCAGCCCGTCAGTGTTAGAGCCCACCAGCAATAGTAGCAAGCTACCAGGTCCAATTAATTCCCTAATTACTACTTCCGTTCTTTTTTATTTGTCACCCAAGTTTCCGTACAAAAACTTTTGACCATAAATATATTAATTTGTATAATGATTCATCATATAAAATTGATGTCATTAGTTTGTAATAAAAAATATTATTAGAAAAATATAATATTATATTTTTTTTATAAAAATCTTATATGTGAAATTATTGATTAAAAATTGACAATAAAAAGCGCAGGTGACACATAAAAAAGAACGTAGGGAATATTAATCAAGTGGCATTGATCCTAGGTTAATTTTATGTAATTAGTATTAGGAATTAAGGATGCACTTATAGTGATTGTTAATCATGACAACCACCATAAGCAAAATAAATTTTACTCGTACATGTATCAAATTTTATGTTGACTATTAGGTTTTTAATTTAACATCAAATTATATTTTTCATAATTTTAATTATTTTATTTTTTTAAAATAAATATTTTTCAAAATATGCTTGTTTACTAGGTTAAAATTTAGAGTTATGATATTTAATTTATAAAAAATCTCGTAAAAATATTTTTAATTAAAAAAATATATTTTAGAGTTTTATACTAGATAAGAAAATGAACGATGAAGATAAAAGTTGATGCATATATGAAATGAAATTTATTTTAGTTATGGCGGTTGTTATAGTTGACAGTTACTATAAATTTTCGTAAGAATTAATGTAGGGTATCCTAGAGGTTTTTGTACTACTGTAAAAGAGGTCTTGGTTTGGGCTATCCGTATACACTTATTGTAGTACTGTTAGAAACAACGGTACTTTTCTTGATTGCAATTTTTTTTATTATTGAAAGTTTTAAGAGGCTAGAAAGACAGCATTAACATTGCAAAAATCACAAAAAAAAACTATAATGAATAGACAATTAACAATAAAGAAGCAACATAGAATCACATATAAACATCGGGGAACAATTTTACATATTCATTTTATTTATGTGGTATTAATTTAGCCATCAATATAAATAGATTTACATAAACATGCAGAAAAGAGTGATTTGATGGTGAAACATGTATTCAAAGGGGCTAGCATATAATTGTACTTATAATTTGCAGTTGGAAAGTCTACATACTTTCATAGAAAATCTTCCCTCAATGTAAACAATGAAGATTGTGCCCTTATAATATTCACAAAGACTTGACATATACAATGACGAAAATGATTTGGTCATGTACAAAGAAGCTAAGTAAATTAAGAGGTCATTGAGTGCATTGCGATTAATTATTCATTTACATTGACTAAAACACTGTCCGTAAAAATCAGCTTTTTCACGAATTGTGTTCACGGAGAGATTGCTCACTATATCTGAATTTTCAGACGGTGCTCATAGATAATTCCCTTGAAAGTCTGTTGTTGTTGTTTGTGTTTTTGTTTGTTTACATTGACTATGACGACGATGCACCACCTTCAGAACTGACACGAGAAGGCGGTTTGCTACCCCTATGCGACCTCTTGGTGGGGACAAGAGGAACACCTTCTTCCTCGTCGAGAGGAGGTGGGGCATACATCTCACCACCCTTGAAGATAGGGTGTACGTAGGCATCGCTAAGATAGGCTCTCAAGTTGAGATTCGGCTCCGTTGCTCGCTCCAGTGTATCTTTCATCATTGCTTCCTGTAGCGATAAAAGTGCAGTGTCAAAAGCAGGGTTTTTTGCTTTTTGGACCCTGTATTTTGGGGGTATTTACAATCTAGACCCCCATGTTTCAAAGTTTACAATTTGGACCCTATACTTTGTTTCCGGCAACAATTTGGACATAATTAGAGGGGTCTGGCCAAAAGAGACCCTTATTGTAGTTTGACTGATTTTTCCTTCCAAAGTTGCCCCTTAATTATTTCTGTACTTCCAAATTTACCCTTCATTTATTCGGTTTTCTGGGAGTTTTGAGTTGAATAGTCACTAAGGGTGAGATATGCATATGGGCTGTGACATTGAAGTCTTCAGTCTAGTCATTTTCAAAAGGAAATTCAAAATAAATGAATAAATGAAATAAGGGTAAATCGGTCAGTTTATGCAAGATTTTTGTCTTCACCGGAGTCAAACTTAACTTTGGGCTAAATTTTTTGGGTCCATATTGTATAGGGTCCAAATTGTAAACTTTGAAACATGAGGGTCCAGATTGTAAATACCCCCAAAATACAGGGTCCAAAAAGCAAAAAACCCGTCAAAAGCACACCATATCATAGTTTTTTGATAAAAAATGTGGTAACCAAGTAGTAATCACCCATGATTGCAGTAATAGAGTTTACCTGTAGTGGGAACCTTGTGAACGCAGATTGAAAACGCCCTGAGCAGAATACATGGAACCAAATTGTCAAAATAGGAAGCGCAATGAGGGTTGGTACAATACCCCTAACGTCTTTCGTACTTAATAATCCCATCAATAGAAGTTGTGATATGATAAGGCCAATAATTATTCGCAGGTGTACTTCTGGCCAGAATGCAGCCGCACTTTCGTATTTTCGATCGTACACATTAATTATCTGGCAATAAGGATCAAGCATCAACTTAACAAACATCAATATTGACTAAACAATCTAGAGATGCCCAAGAGGTCGGCATGGTAGTCAAAGTTAAGGAACATCGATAACTTCTAAAATGAATTACCATCTCTAATTCCCATAATTGGAATAGTTGAAAAATTTTGTTTTCTCAACGTAGATTGTAATGGATTAAAGTAAAATGTCTCATTAAACATCTTCTACTTCTTCCGTATTTTTGATCGTACACATTAATTATTTGGCAACAAGTATCAAGCATTAACTTAAACAAACATCAATACTGACTAAACAGTGGTAAGAAACTTCGACAAATTCTAATATGAATCACCATCCCCCATGCCCATAACTTGGATAGTTGGATGGTGGAAAACGTTTGTTTTTTCAACTTAGATCGTGACGATTCAAAGTTAAATGTCTCATTAAATATCCTATACTTTTTTTCCATGGAGTAGTATATTGCGAATGATTTCTAAATCTTAGGTCAATCGAAAGCAATATTTCTAGATTGCAAAATTTATTGGTAAGACTACTACGTTCGACCTTTCCATACCCCACCTGGGTGGAACTTCAGAGCATCGATTTTGGTTTTGGGTATGAATCACCATCCCCTACCCTAGTAATAATTAGACCTGTCAATTCGGTCGGATGTGCAAGTTTTGGGTTGGTCGTATATCGGATTCGAATGTATTTCGAGTTCGGGAAAATACAGGCAGTGTATTTCGGGTTCGAGTCAACCCAACGAGTTATGATTGCGACCTTTTTACACTTTTCCTTTTAAAAAAATGGTCTCTAAATACTACTTTTTTTGTACAATATATATAATAAAATATGAATATCTTCTACTAACGAGTAACAATAGATTAATGTAACTATTTTAACTTAAATTAGAGAAATAACAAATAAATAAGTTGCATTTATAGTTTAACGTTAAAAATTACAAAGAAAAATCACAAGTTCTAATAAAGTTAAACTTAAAAAATTAATTTTTCGGGTCAAACGGGCGGTCGGATTTGACCCGCTAATTATCCGCGGGTTCGGTATACTTCGGGTTTAGTTGAAAAAATCATGTTCAAAACAAACAAAATTCGAGGCGGGTTCGGGTCGGTTATCGGGTTGGGTAAGAAATTGTCAGGTCTAGTAATAATCGATGGAAATCATGTTTTCTACTTCCATTATCGCACCCCGTTTTCACAACCCCGCAAACAAACATGAAAGTCGTATTACCTGGTGACGAAACACCAAATAGGCGAAAGAAAAGAAGACGATGATGAAAGGAAGCAACAACGGAGTTACGGCACAATAAACAAGCCCAAGCAAGAAGTAGAGCTGTATCCGAGGCTCGTATGTTGGGAAATCCAAGAAACCAGGGTCCATTGCTTGCTCTCTATCTTGCTCAGTTTTAACCAAGAATGTGTTCTTCAAATGAAAGATGACCAAGGCACTTACTCTTAGAACCTCAGCAGCAACACTTGCCCAACCATCAACCATAACATAGGTTATGAAGAATGTAGCTTTCATTGGGATTGATGCCCCAATTGTTTTTGGTATCCTATAAACAAGACAATGATAAAACACTCATTAGAATTAGACATGTCATTTCGGTGGGGCGGACGGTTTTCGCATCGGTCGTATATCGGGTTAGGGTAAATATGAGTCGAGTGTAGACCTGTCAATTCGGTCAGGCGGGCAGGTGAGCGAGTTTCGGGTCGGTCGTATATCGAGTTCGGGTAAATACAGGTCGAGTGTATTCTGGGTTCGGGAAAATGCGGGTGGTGTATTTCGGGTTCGGGTTAACCCAACGGGTTATGATTGCGACCTTTCTCCGTTTTTTCTTTTTTAAAAAATGGTCTCTAAATATTACTTTTTGTACAATATACATAATAAAATATGATTATCTTCTAGTAACGATAGATTATTGTAACTATTTTAACTTAAATAAGAGAAATATACAATAAAAAAGTTGCGTTTATAGTTTAAGGTTAAAAAATTAATTTTTAGGGTCAAACGGGCGGGTCGAGTTTGGCCCACTAATTTTCGGGTTCGGTATACTTCGGGTTTAGTTGAAAAAATCGTGTTCAAAACAAATTTAGGGCGGGTTCGGGTCGGGTCAGAAACTGCCAGGTCTAGTCGAGTGTATTTCAGGTTCAAGTTTTAAACGTACGTTGTATTTCGGTTCCGGGTCAACCCGACGGGTTATGATTGCGACCTTTCTCCGTTTTTTCTTTTTAAAAAAATGGTCCCTAAATACTACTTTTTGTACAATATACATAATAAAATATGATTATCTTCTAGTAACGATAGATTATCGTAACTATTTTAACTTAAATTAGAGAAATAACAAATAAATGAGTTGCACTTATAGTTTAATAGTTGAAAATTCCAATGAAAAGTCACAAATTTTAATATGGTTGAACTTAAAAAGTTAATTTTTCAGGTTAAACGAGCGGGTCGGGTTTGACCCGCTAATTTTTGGGTCCGGTATATTTCGGATTTAGTTGAAAAAATCGTGTTCAAAACCCAGAAATTTTGGGCGGGTTCGGGTCAAGTTAGAAATTTACAGTCTAATCAAAATTGTATCCTTGCTGAGAACGTAATGATAGGGTGTAGAGCAAAAATTCCGGAAGTCTCGTTTCTCTCATGGTCAGGTTTCGGTCCATGTTTTTAGTCTCGAGAGTGGGGCTGGGACCAAAAGTAAGGTTTCAATATCGACAGGAACCTCGACTATCACTTAACTTTATTTCCTGATCCTGATCCACTATCATTTAAATATTTCTCTCTCTTTCACACACACAAACAAATACAATACAACGGGAATACAAGTTCATACTATACAAAGAAAAGTCAATGAAAAGTCACAAATTTTAATATAGTTGAACTTAAAAAACCAATTTTTTGGGTTAAATGGGTGGGTTGGGTTTGACCCCTAATTTTTGGTTTTAGTATATTTCGGGTTTAGTTGAAAAAATGATGTTCAAAATCCAGAAATTCCGGGCGGGTTCGGGTCGGATTAGAAAATTCCAGTCTAATTAGAATTGTATCCTTGCTGAGAACGTAATGATAGGGTGTAGAGCAAAAATTCCGGAAGTCTTGTTTCCCTGATGGTCAGGTTGCGGTCCATGGTTTTGGTCTCAGGATTGGGACTGGGACCAAAAGTAAGGTTTCAATATTGACCGGAACCTCGACTATCACTTAACTTTATTTCCCGATCCTGATTCACTATCATTGAAATATTTCTCTTTCTCTCACTCTCACAAATACAATACAACGGGAATACAAGTTCATACTATACAAAGAGCCAAGAAAATTAGGGTTACACTTGACACTTAAGTGTCAAGTGTAACCCTAATTTTCTTGGCTCCTTTGTAAAGTATGAACTTGTATTTTCTTTGGTTTTATTTGTGAAGTGAAATTGTGTAATTCGTGTCGTTACTTTATGAAAATAAACAAGTGTAAAAATGTTAACGTGGAGGGACCAAAATTACTCGGTTCATTTCCTAGTCACAGTGGGCTTGAGACTGGGACTAGGACCAACTTGGTCGGATCACAACTTGGTCATTAGAATAGCAATTTCGATTTAGAAAGTGGTCATTAGCACTCACCAAATACGTGCAAACAAAATAAGTTTGAATTAAGGATTTTTTGACGATAATACACAAAACTTCATGGATATTGGACAATAATTTACTGGACTTTTTCTTTGGACTGCAATACACTGAACTTTGAGGATATTGGACAATAATGCACTCAAAACAATTCCGTTGGTAGTTGACGCGGTGACGGTCCTATTTGAGGTGTCGTTTTTCTAATTTTTTTTCCAGAAAATATTTTTGTCTTGTAAGAAAGTACACATAAGCTGGATGACTAATATATTTTTTCGTGAAAAGAAGAAAAACAACACCTCAAACTAAGACCGCCACCGTGAACATAATTGTTTTGAGTGCATTATTGTCCAATACCTCCAAAGTTCAGTGTATTAGATTCCCATAAAAAAGTTCAGTGCATTATTGTCCAATACCCCTAAAATTCAGTGTACTATCGTCCAAAAATCCTTGAATTAATGGTAAGAATGCAAAGATAGTACTTACTCAACAGGGGATTCATCGATAAACTTATCGAGTTGCTGAAAAGCTGATCCAGCAATGATACTTCCAAGGAAGACATTAACAAGAATAAACACATAATACTTGAAAGCTGATCTTCTTTCTAGTGTTGAGAATGATGAGAAGCCTTCAATCTTGGTCATCAACATTATAACCATTGGAATAAGTAGGAGGAACACCTTTAGTATGATGCCAGGAAGATACCCTTGGATAAATGACTTAACCACTTCCCTGTAATATTTTCAATATCTATTTTAGTTTTAAAGGCTTTACTTGTATAATTTTGGATTTTTAGTCCCAAATAATCTCTATTTGGTAGTGTGTGATTGAAAATAATATAGACTGACTTTTCTGTAGCTATCAAAACATAGATGTAAAGTTTTGATTGTTGATGGACAAAACATAGGTGTAAAGTTTAGTTATAGAAAATAGGAGAAATGTACATGTTATTGCTGACCGGAAAAGTCAATTTAGATTGTCTCTCAAATTGTAAAATTTAGGGCTAAGATTGATAAGTCCAACTCCTCCATACTTTGCAATCCATCCATGGTGAGGTATGAAGCGGTTGGATTCAACATTTTTATCCCTAAATTTTGCAGTTCAGAGAGACAATCCAAACTTACTTTTTCGACCGCCAACAATTTGTACATTTCTCCTACTTTCTAGAACTAAACATTACAACTATTTTTGTGTCCATCAACAATCCTAACTCCAGGAGAGTGAACAATTTATTATGAGAAAACAAGAAAAAAAATATGATATTAATAGAAAAGTCAATCTATTACTTTTTTTTAAAACTCGGGTAAACAAGAAACATCAAGAATTTAGGGGACTCTTCTATCAAGGCATCTCCCTAAGTTATCTACACGAATAATAAAAGAAAAGGTCGTCGAAGGGCTACATATCCAAAGACCGACAGTATCCAAAGAATGACCAAATTAGCCATTCAATCTGCCGCTAAGTTTGTTTCACGATAGATGTGGCAAATAGTAGAATCTTCCAACTGCCTAATTAAGTTTTTGATATCTCTAACAATCATATCAATGTGCCAAGGTGTGGGGACGACCCCTTTAATAGCCTGGAAATCTATTACTTATGAATCAAGCATATGAACAAATCAATAAACTTACTTATGAATCAAACGCTTCATGAAAGGAAAAGCCTTGCCAATTCCTTCGATGTTGGCGACCGATTGCACGAACGTTATCGGCACCACGAAGAAGAAGATGAGGAAGAAGAGGGCGACTGACATGAGCAGTCGTCTAATAGTGAGCTCAATGTAGGGAATTGCGAGACTGTCCCAGTAAACATTGCGCGGCTCAGGAGCCCATTCGGTCAACCATATAGTCGAATTGCTTGATTGTTGGGTTTGCGCGCAAACTGCAGCTCCCCATCGACTTTTAAACGAGACAAACGCCGCAGGCACAATAGCGTCCGGATTATTCAAAACTCGCTCTCTTTCAGCTGTTTCCTACATGCAACTCGAAATTACTCAAGTTGAAAAGAGTTAGGAGAACCAATTTTCTCGGGTTGACTTATTTTCTCCATGTTTGGATGCGGGTTGACTTCGAGAAAGTTTTCACGATAGGCCCACCATTTTCTCCATTTTCCTAGGGAAAATTTCCTTTAGGGGTGGCTAAGGGAAATTCTTCCAAAGGAAGTCTTTCCCATGGAAAACTTCCCATGAGAAAATTACCCCGGGAAAAACTTCCCTGGGGTTCCTACCAAACACTCCCTAAATAGTTCTGAAATAAAGATTATTGTTATACTTCCTCCGTTCCATATTAATTGTCTAAGAGTCTTTCTTTGACTAAGAATTTTTTATAACATATTTTATCAAAAATTTACAACATTATATTCAAATGATAGTTTTTTTTCTTTGGTTACGAATATAATGATAGTACTTTCGTATTCTATAACATTGTATATGTTGAGAAATTAATAACGTCAATGGACAATTTATATGGAACGAAGGAAGCATACAATAAGAAACTATACAACAGTCCCTATTGTATATATAAGGCTTAGTGGTTGTGCTAATATGCTAGTATTATTTAGAGTTGAAGATTTGCTTGAATTTCATATATATATATATATGTATTGTGGTGCAAGTCAAGATAAAAAGACTACTTACTTCTTTAGTTAGTTTCTCAATCTCCTTGGTATAATAATCGATTGCATCAACACGATCACCCCAAAGACCAAAAGAACCTGTCTATAAAGAGCCAAACTTAGCATAAACTTGATTCCCCTTCATAAATACAACTTGGAAACTAGACCTGGCAATCGGGTGAATTGATTTCAGGTTCGGGTTGGTTGAAGATCGGTTCAAGTTGGCATTATGTCGACTAATTTCGGTTCGGGCTCAGCTTGACTTCTTGTGAGTTTTATTCGGGCCGGTTCGGTAAGACTCTTTCCGATTAGGTTCTGGTTTAACTTGGGATCATTTGGGTATGGATTTTAATCATATCACTTTTGAGATTGCGGTTCGAATCGATTTTGGGTTCGAGGTTTCTTCGGAACCAGGTCAAGATTAAATCATCAGTTTGGGTTCAGTTTTTTCGATTCAGGGTCCAAGTCCCGAGTTTGTTTAGCCAATTGGAAACTCATAAGTCTCCTTTGCATTAAAATGATTTATCAAAATGCATGTTATCATAATAAATAAATGTTCTATCCATCTCGAACCCTAAGAAATGGGCAGTTCGATACCTTTTCTTACTCCTAGCATGTAAAAATTATTGGTCGTTATTCTTGATGTTAGGGTCCAGTAAACAGACTAAATTTAACGGGTGTAAAAAAAGAAATCTCAAACTATGAGAAAGTACCTTAACAATGGGTTTTTTGGCAGGGTTTCTCTCATACTTGTTTTGATAGTAGGTAAGCCAATTCTGAAGAGACTTCTTTTCCTCAACCAAGTTGGCTAGTTTATTTGCATTGTACACCACCTATCAATTAGAAAAAAATATGATCCTTACTCCTTGGACAAGATTTGAGAAGAGAATTCGACTTCAATGTTTATTTTACTTTAAGGGCCCAAAATTTTGATCTAATTAGGCCATGTTCTATACTGCGGTTGGCAAACCGCGGTACCACACCTCACCGCAGTTTGCTACAAATCATTACTTTTCTCTCTCCTCACTCTTCTCTCTCTTCACTTTTCTCCCCTACTTTTTATATTCTCTTTCCTCACCTACCCCACATACCAATAACCTACCACAATTCCACCACACCCCACCACAATTCCACCACATCGCAAAATACCGCAAAAAAGAACATGACCTTAGCAAGTTCAATTTTTTTTTTTGAAAAAAAATGAGTTAACTAGTCCAAGTATCCAACCCATCGAGCTCATATCTAAAGAAATACCGGCCTGACAAGGACAGGGAGGGGGAATGGGCCTCGGGATTCCACAGAGTCAAGAGAGTTGGGCCAAATAAAAAATGTTCCAGCCCGCTCCAAAGACCCAGAAAATTAATGGGTCGAGTCATTAATTGATATGTTCAATTAACATTGTTAAATGGTCGACGAGCGGGCTGAAACATGCGGTCCATCAACGATTTCGAAATAAATAGTTTTTCGTACTAGTTCAAACGTTGAATTTAGTTAAAATGTTAGTAAAATTAGTGATACAATACTTAGACATAGAACAATAGTTTTAGCATAGCTATATAGTACTTCCCTTGTTGTTGTTTTTTTTTTTTTTTTTTTTTTGTCTTTTGAAGTTGGCAGAGGAAAACCAAATATCACAAAAAAATGTAGGATAGTAGGTGAAAGTAAGAAAGTTAATTAAATATGTTTAATTAGAATCAAAATGCGGGGCTGATTCAATTAATGTTAACGGTAAGCTAAGAAAAATAGTATTTTAATATGTTACTAGAATTTGTAAAATGATAGACAATGTAAAACGAGAAAAGTTAATTGAAAAAAGTTCAGTAAAAAAAAACGAAGGTAGTATTTATTACTCAGCTACAAAAATTGTATTTATTCTTTTTGTTGTGGGAAAACTAGCATGGCTACATACCTGATGCAAAAGATAGTGATCAGGATGATTCACACAGAAAAAATGTTCAACATGCTCACTCACGGATTCATGAGGATCAGGAGGAACATTTCTCACCAGAACCTGAGATCATTGTCATATAAGAGTCAGATTAATGTAAATTGACATTCAAATTGCTTACAATTGAACAATATATAATGCATCATAACATATATCAAGAGTTGATATTCAAATAGGGAAAATTTGCATGTACCCCCTTCACGTTTACTATGTTTATAAATTCAAACGTGACGATTTTGCGTTAATATTTACCCAGTCGAAGCCTTTGAACCAATTTCATTAAGCTACTTTCCCGGTAAATTTAGGGTTTAGGGTTTGTATATACCTCATCAGGTTTATGACATTTATAAATACAACACTGACATAATTTTTGAGTTAATTTTACCACCTCTAAGCTTTTGAACCAATTTCATTAAGCTACTTTTCCGGTAAATTTAGGGTTTAGGGTTTTGTATGTACCTTGTTAGGAAAATGTCCTAAAATCACCCAGTTTTCTTGATCCACAATTAGTTGTTTCCTAATTGTATTTGGATATTATTTAGGTTTCCTTATTATGTTGGGTTTCCTAATTGTATTAGATTCTAAATCTAATTGGAGTGGGAGTCAAGGTAGGTTTATAGGGAGTTTTCCCTATAAATAGTGGGTCTTGTTCGCCTTGTTTGGTGTGGCCAAGTTTGAGGCACCTCCTGTGGGAGGAGGTGTATTCAGATATTCTGAAATTTCGTATTCTTGGTTGGTGAGAGAGTTTTGTTGATTAAGAGCATGTGTCTCTTTCGGGTGGATCTCTTTCGATGTTTGAGATCTCTGTAATACTCTTTTTGTTGGATCTCGGGAGGTGATCGTTCGTTGTACTCTCTACCATAGTGGATTTATTTGTGCTTGCGCCGCCCGTGGTTTTTTTCCCGATTTGGGTTTCCACGTAAAATCAATGTCCCCTTTATTCTTGCACTTTTTTTTCTCGATATCCAGTAGTCATCTTCTTATTTTCGCTTCCGCTGATCAATTCTGCTCTTATTAAAAACCCTAACATACCTCATCAGGTTTATGACATTTATAAATACAACCCTGACATTTTTGAGTTAATTTTACCACCTCTAAGCTTTTGAACCAATTTCATTTAGCTATTTTTTCGGTAAATTTAGCAACTTTTCAGGTGAATATGCGACATGTATTGAAATTTGTTTGCTAAAACTATCATTATCTCAACTAAACAAATTTCATCACAAATCACACATCCACCTGAAAAGTTGTTATATTTAGCTGAAATTAGTTCGAAAGCTTAGAGTGAAGCAAGGGTTGCATTTATAAATGTCATAAGTCTGAACAGGTATATGCAAATTATCTTCAAATAGCCAATAGTTGCAAGTTGGTGTAAATAAGAAAGTTTCACACGAGTTTATCTAGGTGATGGATGCTAAAATTAATAAGGTTAAAGTCCAGCTCAATTATACCAAAGTTGTAAATTCGAATTATTTGTTCGAATATCCCAATAATGTATCATAACATATTTCAAGAGTTAGACATTCAAATAGCCCAATAATTGCAAGTTGATGTAAATAAGAAAGTTTTCTTACTGTAAATTGATCAGGACGTCGATCAGAACTAGCAAGAAATTGCAACCTCATGGTCATTATTATTTTATACTCTTTGTAAAGAACATAGCATGCCCAAAATGTTGAAACATATGCAACACCAAGATGCGCCCAAAATCTGCAATATACAAGCAACTAAACATGCAATTAATTACAGGAATATGTAAAATTCATTATCAATAAGTATATCATATGGCTCAGTGGACCAATCTAGATACGCCAAAAAGATGAATAAAAAAGTAATAAAATGAATGAGTCGGACAAACACGTAACATAGGGTGTTAGTCAGTCCATAAGAAGGAGGAGGACGTCTGGTCAGTACAGAGACATTATAATTTGTGCAAAACAAACTAACATCACAATCCACGCTTTTAAGGTTGAGGAAGATGAGATCGATAATAGAAAGACGTTATTTGGAGTAACTTAATAATTGTAAGTTATAGTCAAATATTTCTGGTGTGCACTTTAGTCTATCTAGTAAGATAGTTCCCCTCACACTTATTTCGGATAGATAAAGTAAAAATAGGGAGGTTAACGATAAATAAAAAAAAACGAGAAAATAAAAGTTATCATTGTTGGGATTACCTTACTATGGGTAGATCCCTAAAAATTTGCAATCCAATTTTCAGTGACAAAATGTTTTGTTTCCATGAAGTTATAGGTAACGAACGATTACTAAATCTTGGGTTAATTGGAATTAGAGCTGGCAGAATTTTGTCCTACTCGAAATACCCTAATTGTATGACCCGAAAAATATTGGGTTTGGACATAGATTCTTCGTCCAAATTTGATATTGGCCGAATATTCAGACATAAGATTTTTCTTTTTTCTATTGTCCAAACTCAATTTCGACCCAAAGATAGGCCCGCCCAAATTGTCCGACCTGGTTTAACCCGGGAAAAAAAAAGTCTGGACATCAACTTCTTGTCCGAATTTTGAAATTGATCAACCCAAATTCGAACCCAATTTGATTTTTTGCCCGTGCTAATTGAAACCAATCCACTAAATCATAAAATTTAAGAGTGAGACTACTACGTAAACCTCTTAAAAACGAACTCTCGGAGTATTGATTTTGGTTTTGTAAAGCATTTTGTTTCCACTAGTTTAGCTTATGAAAGGATGTAAGAAGCAATGGAGGAAAATGATGTTGTCACCTGTGTGATCCATGTGGGATATTTGAAATTGTCAACTTGTCCAAGTCACTATAGTTGACTTCATCAGAGTTCTCTAACCATCGTCCCGTCCAATTAACAGGCAACAGAACTGTGAGCGCTAGTACAGCGATTGGACAAAATATTTTCAACCTACATTCAACATTTGAACCATTATTATTATCACACCATTACAAAATTAATTAAGACTCGTCCAAAAAATACAACAGCAACAACAACTTTCCAGGTAAACACATTTAAAGCACGGTTTGGAGGATCCAAATGTAGACAGTATTTCCCCAATGAACTAGAGTTCATGGAGAAGCTGATTTCTGGGTGCCAACAAAAACTTTTAAAAAATCTCTTTGGAAACCAAGCAGGACAACAAAAGGACCCAAAAGTAAAACCTTTGAAACTCGTCCAAATAATAGCAGACTCGAAATGGTTTGTTTTGCATTTTCATGTATAGAAGGAATATTGCGTACATCTCTATATCTGGATTCGCTCCAACTCGGCATTAGTGGAACTATGCCAAACTTGTTTTCATTGTTGTTCTGCTTATTAAAGCTACACTTAACACCTTTCCTTTGTTGAGGCAAATGTATTGAACTAGGAGAGCCCTAGTTGCATGCATGTATTAAGGTTCAACTGCACACAATTGGACAGTTACTACTTACTAACAATTTTTAATTGTTTTCTTATCCATTTTTGTTAATTGGATAGCAAAATGCTAGCAACCTTTAGGAGGGATTGATGATTATATAATAATCAATTCAGGAAACATTGTTGTATGAGGGATAAATTTTATTTTAAAAATAGTGATCTAATCACGCCTCAAAGTCATTCTCAATCTCATTTTCTAAAATAAAAACATTGTGCAAGTTAGTAATTAAAGATGAACTATAAAAAGCGTAAAAGTCAGTTCTTTTTGGAATGAAGAAAGTAGTGCATTAACTTACCCAAGAAGATAAATTCGAATGTAAGCCACAGAATCAAGCCCAGCATGGTCAATCAACTCTGGCTCTGGCATCCTCAATGCCTCTGGCATCCATTTCCAAAACCTTATGTACATTCTAAAATCCAAGTTCACGAACTTGTTCACAAAACTTCGAGCATGACTCGGACTTCCTCGGAGCCCCTTCAGGTACCATTTCGAGAAGTATACTCTGTCGTTTATCGGTTGAAGACGTAGGATGGCGAAGGCCAAAAGAAATGACAGTGCGGAAATTAGGTTTACTGTCGCTGAAACACCAATGTCCTGAAGAGCTGTCATTTCATTTGATGGTAAAAATCACCTGTGATTTTGGAAGTTGGAGAAGGCAATTAGGCATTAGGAATAAAAGACGACGATAACAATATGTTAGCACTTCGATGCATGGTGGGAGATTGCCTATGTTTGGATCCAGAACTAGGACATATTTCAAGGAGTATCATATTCATGTACTCTAGACAACTATAATTAGTGCTACATGCCTAAATGTTGGGGTATAAGGTCACATTGTAGCTACCTTAATTCGAAAACTAGCGTCATTATTAGGAATGGAAGCTTTCGACGATGTTTGATTCACAGATGAGCACACGCATACACCCAATAAAAGAAATATCAACGCGCCAAATTTATGGGGAAGCCCCTCACAACAACAAATGGAAAATACATGATTGGGTAAGAGCGGGCACATCAACTTTAGAAAATAACATAAAGACTACATGGGTAAACTTACAATCCTAGACACCGATCTCACTCTCCTCTAACTAGTATTCGAGTCTCTCAACACATAATTCTTTCCTCTCAACACGCTCTTTCCCATCTCAGGGTATCGTGGTGCCCTAGATACACCCCAAATTTGCCCAACCTCACTCAACACCACTTAGGATCTCTCATCATTCAGTTGGATAGATTGAGATAGGTAGACGGCATCAACCCCTCACTTGTATGTAGAGAGTAAGGAGTAACACAACCTTTCATTGCATACGGTGAATCTTCCATGTTCACCATCATTAGCGCTATTATTATGGGGTACGTTGTTTTTGTAATCTCCCATCAACAAGATTCAATGAATTTGTGACTAGAATCACAATGTCTTGAGATTGAGCAGTTGCGATTCCTATCCACCCTTTAGTGTCACCGTATCAATAGGTCCTAACACCCATCCCACCTCCCTTACACAACTGGGGTCTAACGGGGAGTTTCTGGGGTTACTTTTATAGAGTTTGTCTCTACGGGAGTGCACGTGCAACAATTTCTTATGTGCATTTTCTCCAAAATTCAACTCACCACAAATTATTAACACATTCATACATATACAAAGAGACTCTCCAATTTCTTTTCTTCCTAAACACATTTGTGGGGCTATATTCAAAACCCACATGAACCACAAAAACTTACTTTAGTACTTTATCACTATGGTCATCTTTCCATCCTTCTCAATCAAAAGTGTGTGATATAAAATTCAATCCATGCATCTCACTTTGAACATCACATATCATGGACTTAAAAACATATGCTTAACCAACAAATTAAATTAGGGCTTCCTTAAATTAGAAGCTTAGAACAAATGATTTTGGATTCAGGAAGAAATATATAATTCAGCAAACAAAATAATTGATTGAATCAACATGATTCCTACATCAAAAACTAAACAATAGTAGAGAAGTTCCAGCCATTGATTAGGAAATTCTTCCTCTAAGAAAATTAAAAGCAACCCAAATCATAAAAATTTACGTACGTAGCTAGTTCATGAAAAACGAAAATATGAGAATTAAGGGTTGGAAAATACCTGAGAGAGTTTAAGAATCACAGAATGTGTGAACTAATCAATCAAACCGCAATGAATGAAAGGAGAAATTGGGTGATCATGAAGGTAATTAATTATTATCTAGGGTTAAATCTGGCGAACAAGCAATATGAATATGATACACCTGGAAACAAACTTTTCTTTTTTATTTTTTTGGCCTTTTGGGGGGGCCAAAAAATCAAAAAAGAGAAATTGACATCAACTCCTGAATAGGAGGAAATGAAAATTTTCCTTTTAAAAAAAAAGGAGGAAATGAAATTTGAAGGAGAGCTAGAAAATTGATCTCTCCGAGCCTTATGCCTTTATCCACCCCTGAATTGCGTGCAACTATGCTGCAACACAAAACGATAAGCGTCTTGATTCAAAACCATCTTGAAAGTTACCTAATCACTAAAAAAAAAATAAAGGACATTTAAACAATTATAATGGTGCGTTTCATTATTTTGAGGGTTATTACGACTTATAAACTATATAAAAATTATTATTTATTTATATTTTTTCATAAAGACAAAATTATGCATAAAATGTGCATTTTCTACAATGATTAATAAAATTAGGCTATCATTTATATTTGTTGACCAAACTAAGTTAATACGTGTTATACTCATATAATTGATAAATATATATAATTACTGGAGAAAATATTGTTAAAAACTACAAAAATATAAATTATGAACGACTCAAGATCAGATATTTATAATCTATCTTTATTTAAGACACGTATCAGTGTCCTCATTTCATTAGGTGCTCCTGAAACTTGTACTCTATAAATATCGATTCACATATTCTATTTTATTCACTCTTATAATTCTCCCATCGCATCCCTCGAATTGATTTTTTTTTAGAAGGTTGGTAAGTTACCTATAAGTGTTGGTATATGTGTGTGTGTGTGACGATACATTGGTATTTTCCAAAAGAATCCTCCTCATGTGGATCTCTTCATTGGCTAGCAGTGGTCACAACCACTCTTAGTCCTAAACGAAATAAAATTTAATATCGTTTCTGATAAAAATTATGAATTGTACAATTACAAATCAAGTATATGATAATATTTTGGACATTTCTAGTTTGAAGGTCCGTATTTGCCACTTCACCTCACTTGTCTAGGAAATTAGGTTTGGAAGGGTGTCATAGTGTTTTGAGAGGTGGAAACGTACTTTGAATTCGAAGGAATCTAAGATTGGTGATCTTATAAATCGAAAATATGATTAGGTTAGAATTTAGTTTGAAATGGTAAGTATTTCTATTTTGTTTTCTATTGTCCGAACTTGATTGGATTGAGATTCAACTCCGACCAAATTGTTTGGCCAGTATTTTACCCGAAAACAAACCGGGTTCGAACATCAATTTGTCGTCCGAATTTCAACATTGACCGAACTTAACTACTTCGAATTTACCCAGATCCATATACCCGAATTTGTCCGATCAGTAAAATACTTGGTTTGGTCCGAACCCCTTTTTTGACATTGACTGAATGTTCGGACCCAATATCTCTCGTTTTTCTATTGCCCGAACCCGATTTGACCGAGATTTAACTCCATCCAAATTGTCCTACCAGTTCGACCCGAAAACAAACCGGCTCTGAACATTAATTTCTCGTCTGAAGTTCGACATTGGTTGAATTTAACTGACTTGAATTTACCGGACCCGTATACCCAAATTTTCCCGACCCATAAAATACCTGATTTGGTCCGAACCCACTTTTTGACATTGACCAAATACTCAAACACTATATCTCTCATTTTTCTATAGTTCAAACTGATTCGATCGAGATTCAGCGCCGTCCAAATTGTCCAACCCAATTCGACCCAAATATAAATCAGATTTAGACATCAATTTCTTGTTCAAATTTCGATATTGCCCAAATTTAACTCACTCGAACTTATCCGGACCCTTAATGACTAACAAGTCTAACATGTCCCTATATTTTGATGTAATTATTTTAAGGGCCCTATATTTTGACAAATTATTATGAGGTGACATTAATTTTGCGGTAATTATTTATTGAGGACATTCCGACCAGTTTTTCGGTCTAAAAATGCGCTTAACAATGATTTTTGTATTTAAAGTTGTTATAATTGAAGTCAACTATCATTTCAGACCTTAATATTTAGTGTTGGTCAAAGATACATAAACTTAATCAACAATAAATATTGCAATTAATACTTTGTTCGTCAAAAAATAAATCAAAATGTCTCCTAAAAATAATTACAACAAAAATAATGTCACCCTATAATTACTTATCCAAATAAAGGATCCTTAAAATAATTATTTCAAAATATGATGACCCTTTAATTATATTTTTTTTTTATTAGTGCTAAAAGTAACAAGAATCTAAAATTGCATCTGGATGTTTTGAAACGTAAAAAAAATAAAAAAGTTGGTCAAATGGATGCACAAAGCCCGTGAAAGTAGAGTGGCAAGTCACATGAAGGCATGTGGTAATTTACCAGATGGAGCAACTGAATGCCTTATCACAACTCCAAAGGCTGCTCCATATTCTCATTTAACTAATCAAATTTTCCATAAATAACTCCCAATCATTGCCTCTTATTTAATTCAATTTATTAAATTCCTCCTCATTTTCTGCCCCAAAAAGAAAAGGAAAAAAGATTTTTGGATAATATTGAATTGTAATATATCATTTACGATTTTTAAGAAAGGTTAATGTTTAAATAATAATTCTCATATAATATTTTTATAAATAATATGATATCACATTTTTATAAAAAATATGATATCACATTTTTATAAAAAAAATATGATATCACATTTTTATAAAAAATATGATATCTTGAATCATTATATAGATTAAGATATTGATGGCCAAAATTTTTGGAAAATTTTCTTAAGTGACACATAAATAAAAACGGAGGGAGTACACACTTTTAATATTTTATATATTTATTATGACTTTAACGGTGGTGAACCGGTCTTAGGCTTTGTTTGGCAATTAGCTGGTAGCCTTGTAACTGTTAGTTAATAACTGTTTGGATTAGTTGTTGACTTTAGTTATTTGGATTAGCTGATTGCAAAAGAAGTGTTTGGTAAATTAGCTTTTTGTGAAAATTTACCTCAAAAAACTTCATCAAATATTTTTTTGAAAACTAGCTTATATGATCGAGTTAAAAAATTAATATAAAAAGCTACTTACCAAACATTTCAAGCAACTTTTTAACATTGATCAGAAAACTAACAGTGTCCAAAAAGTTGGATTACTGGGTTGCCAAACATTCCCTTAAGGATAACTCAAGTGGGCTTGTATTGATTTGTTATGGCTATCGAGAAGTCTCCACCGCATGCCACAGTGTCCTTCACATTGATTCACCACCAAGTCATGATAAGTAAATAAACTCATCTGAATATAAAGTTTAATATATTCCCTCTGTCTCAAAATATTTGCCCTCTTTGATTAAGCACACATTTTAAGGAAAATCAACAAATTAATCACAATTAGCAATAAAATACTAATAATACCCTTAGTTTTGAATTCAAAACTACTATTTATACTTTCCCCTCTCATATTTAAATATTTTTAAAATTCAAAAATAAAATATTGAACAAATAATTTGGGATGGAGAAAGTATTAACGTCCAATAATAAATGTTTATATACTACTCCCTCTGTTTGGTTTTATTAGTCGTCCTTGGAATTTGTGTCAAAACTTTGATCATTAATATTTTAATTTGTACAATGATTCATCATACGAAATTGATGTCATTAGATTCGTAATAAAAAATACTATTAAAAAAATATAATATTATTTTTTTTTACAAAATATTTATATTAAAAGTTATTGATTAAAAATTGGCACTTAAACCCATAAATGACAGATAAAAAAGAACGAAGAGAGTACGGTCTAATAATTCAAAATGTGGTATATTATGTCCAAAATTCCAAAGAAAAAACAGTTGTCTTTGTAATTCGCGTATTTGTCTCCCATAACATAAACTTTTTATTCCTATAGTACAACTTTTGCAGATGTTCCCTTTCTATTGGTGCACATGTCATTTCCTCTTAAGGACTTTCGGATTATTAATTATTTTCCATTTTGGTGCAGTGTCCATCTCTTGTTTAAGTAAATATGAAGATAATTAATTAATTATCGGTGTAATCATATATTTTGGGCAAATTAATAAACTAATCAGAAGGATTAAGTCGTTCATGACCTCATCACTTAACTTAAAAACGACAAGTTCACTGCATTTACGCTACCTCGATTTCATATTATTTTCCCCTTTTGAAAATTATACAGTTAATTTTTTTATAAAATTATCTACTTTTCACTATATACAGTGACTTGTTGAATAAAATTACTATTAGATTCGTAATAAAAAAAAAATACTAGCTACCCTAAAAGTACAATATTCAAATTATTAATAAAATATTGTAATAAAATTATCAATTGAAAAGAAACACTGGAGACTGACAACCAATTAAGGGTCAAATAGTATGAATGGAGGGAGTATCTTTTTAAAAGTACCCCTCCTCCCCCCCCCCCCCCAAAAAAAAGAGTCAAACTTTTGTGTCGACTAATCAATTTAGCAAGGTAGATCCAACAACTATAACTTTCACTTTTATCTTTATTCCTACTCACCTCTATCTTTTTTCTTCATATGTCCGAATAAAGTGTGAAAGGCGTCAGGGGAAAAGATGTTTGACCGATTTGAATCTTTATCAACTTTACTTGGCTTATTGATCTTCTTGCGATATGTATGACAAGATGGAGATATTACTTAATAATAAAATTGTTATCTTGCTTGGATATTGCTAAGAGTCATGGACGAACACATTTTCAATAAGAACTATTTACCATACCGTAAATGTTCAGAGAAATAAAACTTAGCGACTTAACACACTTAAGATAAATTTGTTTCTCGATCACTTGATTCACTCAAGTATAACTACAGTCTAAACAAGAATGAGATAATGTGATTAGAAGATGATATGCTCAAATGGGTAAAGAATGAGTCTTATTTACAGAAGACATCTCACACTCCTTAATCCTTGGTCAAGTGATTTAATTAAGATCCTTAATGAGTATTTTGACCTTGACAGTCAATTGACCATATAGGATAATGGCAACATAGCTGTTGGGATCAATATTATGGTGTTAATACAATATTACACCTTAATGATTTGGATTATATAGTCGTTAGAACATTAAAGAAGTAACTGAGCCTCACCACGGATCGTGGCAAGATCACCACGGTCCACGATGAGCTATGTACTCTTTGCCTTGCTTTATGGTTGTCGACACGACTCGTGTCAGCCTCAACTTGGATCGTCATGTTGATCATATAGCTTGTGTTTAATTTATAAATTATTATTATACCTGTACCACGTGATTTGAGTCATGGTAGCACCCTCTTGCAGAAATGCACGGTAAAGTTTGCAGTTTTTCCCAAATACATGACCCATAAGTACACACAAAAAAAAAATTATGACATTTCAGTTAGTTTTCAATAATGCGTGACACCTCCCAACACTCTATTGGATATTATTACCAAAGACATCCTTCATCTCCAATATAGACAAACCTTACCTTACACAATATTCGGACACAGTAGTTCCGTTCGAATTGCCCAACTCGGTTATACCCCCAAAATCGAGTCCAAACATCAATGTCTCATCCAAATTTTGATGTTAACCGAACCCAGGTTTACCAAAATCCAAATTTTTTTACCAACACTAGTCAATTCTTTCCCCAAACTACCATTTAGGTTTCGTTCTTTTATGCGGTAGATTGCGTTGTACCACACCGTACCGTAACTCTTTAATTTTTACCACATTCGCTACACCACACCGCAGTCATTACCAATATATTTCATTACTTTTTCATCTCCTCACTTTTCTCCTTTACTTTTAACATTTTCTCCCCACCTACTCTACTTACCATAATTCTCACCACAACTCACCATATTTTTTCAAATTTCACTATACCGCACTGCACTGCACCATCACTATATCACAACCAACCATATAAAAGAACTGGGTTTTATTTGAATACTCTATGCACCGAACTTTTTTTTTCTTTCAATTCTTAATCTATAATGTGGGTATTAATCAATAAATAAATAAGCTCAACCCATCATTCAGCCGTCCCTCTATTTTGCCCTATTATAGCAGACAGATATTTCTGGGGCAAATGAAAAAAGATACTATTCTATTATTATCATAAATCTCAAAGACCCATTTGGCCACGTGTCCCCGATCTTTTTTGCAGCCTGCCTGCTACAGTAATTTGTCGTCGCCTTTTCTGATGCAACATCTCACACTCCCAAAATTACACGCGTCACCACCGCAAATCGCCGCTCGACACGTGGCATCCAGTTGAGATGTGACCCGGATTTGCTCCTCATCACCCACTCATTTCGAGCCTCGTGTCACTGTCCATTTGATCCTCTGCCAACAATTTTCATTTTCTATGACAATTTGGATTTTTTTATTCAGAAGAAAAAAACGACCAATTTGTCTTTTCCCTTTTTAATTTATTCTCTTGCTCTTGAATTGAAGTTAAAATCAGTTCGGACAATAAAAAAAGAGGAGTTTTATGTCTGAAATATTCAGTCAATATCAAAATTTGAATGAGAAATCTATGTACGGATCCGTTTTTTCCGGGTCGGACAATTCGAGTAATTCGGATCGGAAAAAGTTTTACCAGCTCTATTGGGCAGTTAGGTTTCGTTCTTTTATACGGTAATGATGCGGTGCGGTGAAATTTGAAAAAGTTGTGATAAGTGGGGTAGATGAAGAGAGATAATGTGAAAAATAGAGGAAAAAAGTGAGGAAATAGAAAATGAGAAGATATATTAATAATGATTGTGGTATGGTGTAGTGTGGCCGTGTGGGAAATTGTGATATAAATTAAAGAGTGTGATATGATGTGATGAAGTGTGATAGAAATTAAAGATTGTGGTGCGGTGTATTACCGCACCGCAACGTACTACATAAAAGAACATAACCTTAGTGGTGGCAAAAATTTAGATTGAGACAAACTTAAATTATACAAATTTAGTCAATGTCAAAATTTAAACTAGAAATTCATATTTGAAACCGACCTTATTTTGAGTCCTCGCCCACTCGCGTTAAGCCATGTGTTCCCGTCCTTTTGATCCTCATCCAACAATTTTCATTTTTCTACAATTTGGATTTTGATATTTAGAAAAAAAGAATGTCTTTTCCCCTTCTCCTCTTAGTCTCTTCGCCTCAACTTGCACTATTAAAATGTCTTTAGAACTGTTAAAAAATTGGGTCGGGTAATCTTAGATTCAGACAAATCATATATTGGATGAAAATTCAATGTCCGACACCTAGTTTTTTAGATATTTTTCGAATTGGAAAGACATAAATTCGGCTCTAAACCGGTTTCTGGCATTAGAAATTTTAAAAAAAAATGTGTTTGGATTTTTAGTCAAATCGATTGATGTCAAAATTCAGACAAAAATTCTATGATTGTACCTTGTTTTTTTTTTCCATATTACTTGTCCTTAATACTTTGTCTCTTTCATAAAACTTCTCATTATATTGATTATCACGATCTGCAGTGTCACTCTTGGATTGATAATTTTCTTACATAAAACTCCATTCGTTTTATAATAACTATCACCTAATAAATGCTACACATTCTTCCATGTTCTTTTTTTGACTAAGAATTTCTCTTAACACATTTTACCAAAAAGTTACAATATTATGTTCTTATAATAGTATTTTTCATGACGAATTTACTGATAGTATTTTTTAGTATTATAGACGCCCCCAACTTGAGTTTTGGAACGGCTAGTCCATCATTGAGTATTTCTTTTTCTGGAGAAATCTAAATCAAAAGTTTAGGTTGATGGTCGAAGGTCTAATGACAGTCTATTAGTCTTATATCCATAACACGTCTCCTTACACGAGAATCCTTGCCCTTTGGACTTATTTATATGAAATTCTCTTAACTAAAAACATAAGTTGAAGGTTGGAATATAATTATAGTTGTATACTCTAATATGTTCCCTCACACAAATACTCATGGCCTTTAAACTTGAAGTATGAATGTTGCAAAGAATCCGTTGAAATTTGAATATAAACCCTTGCTAGCGGCGGCGAAAAATCGGGTTCGGACAATTTGGACGTTTGGACTAAATCCCCGAACTTGAACCTTGTCTGCAATTCAAATTTATCCATTTTGTGATGTCTGAACGTGGGTCCAAATTATCCAGAACTCATATTTGTCGGAATATACCCAAACCCAAATTCACACTAAATCTAGGCACATTGTCAATATTTCGTCCAAATTTCAGGGGTCAGACACTATCCGAATGTGTCAGAATTCGTCCGTACTTAAATTTGACGAAAAATTCAGTCATCCAAATTTCTTAATCCAAACCCAACCGGATTTTAGAATCGGACATCACCAAAAATTCCATGAGATAACCGAGCCCCCCTTAATTCGGATATTCATGTCAAATGAATTTTTGCAAGCGATATGCCCTACTTAGTCCGACTCTAATACCGTGTCAACTAAAATTTAAACTAATAGTCAGGGGGTAATAATAGTTTATATTTCAACACTTCATTTTAGTTTATTTTATCTTTGGAGAGATGACAACAATTTGTTTGTTGAGAACTATTGTGCTAAGTTTTGAATCAAATGCAAATTAAAATCTATAATATTTACTATATACATTTGATGGTGTTCCATTTCCATCGAAATATAACTTTTATCTTTTTAGACTACAAAAATACAAAAACAATGGGGATGTTTTGCTATCCAGCTTTTTGGGTAGCTTTTAGCTTTTTTACCAAGGTTAAAAAACTACTTAAGGTGTTTGGTAAGTAACTTTTTATATTAGCTTTTTGGACCCAAAAAGTTAGTTTTGAGGTAGCTTTTCACAAAAAAATTACTTTACCAAACATTTTTCCTGCAATCAGCTAACTCAGACATATAAAGTCAAACCACTAATCCAAAAAATTATCGTGTTTCAATTTCTGGTAACCAACCACTACCAGTTGATCACAAACAGCAATATATCCAATTATTGCCTACAAAAGCTAAAATCAGGAATTATTAAAATTGAATTTTTCCATAGTATTATATTGTAACACTTTTATTCTACTAATTTATCTCCCTTTTTGGAGCTAAGATAACAGTTTGTTTATATAATTCCCCCCATCCATCCGTCAACCACTGCCGTAATTCCCCCAATCCTGTTTTCTGTCTCCTCACCAGTCTCTCTCTCTCTCTGTATATACGCTTTCCCTTTTCGATCTCCCCACCTTTCTACTTTCGGATCCATCCATCCATCCATGAGCGGTCCACGGCAGCGGCTCCGGCTTACTCCGGCGGCGGACGGCGGCGATGAGTCGTCGGAGCCTGGAATCCTGAACGAGGAGGTGCTCCAGCTGGTCTTCGAGCGTATGAAGTGGGACCTCGCGACGGTGTGCGCGGCGGCGCGTGTGAATAGGAAGCTGAGGGCGGTGGCGAAGCGGATCCTGTGGCGGAAGCTGTGCTTGTTCCGGGCGCCTCGCATGGTCTCCGCCCTCTCCGCCGGACTCCCGGGATCTCGTATCGCCGGCGGATGGCACGCCCTCGCCAAGCTCCTCTTCTTCTGCCCCGGCTCCGGCCCTTGGGTTGGTAGCAATCCGGGGCCGGGTCAACCCGGGCAAGGTCACGCTGGATCGGGTCAGCTCGGGCTGGGTAATATGGTACCGGGCTGTGCTGGGCCGTGCAATATGGTGCCGGGCTGTGCTGGGCCGAGTTCGATGGGGTCGGGTCAGGCCGGGCCGGGCGGTCTGGGGCGGTGTCAAGCTGGGAATGGTGGAGCCGGATCGGGCTCTGTTGGGCGGGATTCTATGGGGCCGGGCCAAGCCGGGCCGGGCAATAGGGGGTCGTGCCATGCCGTGCCGGGTTTTATCAGGTCAGACCAAGCCGGTCCGAGTCATATGGGGCCGGGCCAAACGGGACCAAATAACTATGTGGGATCGGGCCAATCCGGGCCGTGCAATATGGGGCCAGGCCAAGCGGGGCCGAGTAATTATATGGGATCGGGCCAACCCGGGCCGTGCAGTATGGGGCCGGGCAACATAGGGTTGGGCCAATCCGGGTCATGCAATATGGAGTCGGGTCAATCCGGGCCGGGAAGTATGGGCTTGGGCCATGTCGGGCCGGTCAATATGGGGTCGGGTCAAGCCGAGCCGGGAAATACAGGGTCGAGCCATGTAGGGCAGGGTTATATGGGGCCGGGCCAATCCGGACCAGGAAATACAGGGTCGGGCCATGGAGGGCAAAACCATGTGGGGTCGGGCGATGCTGGGCCGGCCGTTCCGGGGCACTTCGTGAAGGAATCGAGGTTCTCGAAGACGTCGGGCCGGAGCTTCCTGACCCGGCAGTGCAGGGGTGACCTGCTGTACGTGAGCGACCCGTGCGAGCACGCACTTGCCAGCGGCCCCCATCGGGACGAGGACCTCGGGGTCTACCGGGGCGTTTTCCGGGGGTTCATGCGATCCCGGACTCGGGCGGCCTTAATTGGCCGACAGGCCCCGCTGCATGAGCGCGCACGGTGCCCCTACTGCGGGGCCCGCCTTTGGAGCATGACGGCCGCAGGGATGGTCCCGAAGAGCGCTGCACGGCGCCTCGGGACCTATGACGGCGGCCTCGAGTATTTCGTGTGCATCAACGGGCACCTGCACGGTACGTGCTGGCTCGTCCCCCTCTCGTCCGACGAGGACGAAAGGGGGGCCCACCGGAATGATGATGATGAAGAAGAAAATGATGATGAGGAAGATGATGATCATGATCACGATGATGATAATCAAGATGGATTGTCACTCAACAATGGTGGTGGTTTATGCGAGACTTCAAGTTTAGCAGGTGATGATGTCTATTGTCATTAATTGCTAACTATGATTAAGATTAGTATTAGGATTAGGATTAAGATTAGCAAAATTCCTATGGCTAGTTATCAATGATTGGATTAGATTAGATTAGATTAGATTACCTCACATTTTTTAATTGATCGGACTGATTTCATTTCATGTATGTTGTCACCAAGGTTGTTACACATGTTGATTAAATGCTCCCAAATTTTGTTCCCACATTCAAGGATATTTTAAGTACCACAATCTGATTTTATTGAACTTGCATCATAGTTGTGGCGTAATGGTTTCATTTGATTTCGGCGCACGTAAAAGTCTTTGCTATGTTGTTTTGTTTTAGCAGTTTGATTGTAATATTTTGCTTTTGATGGTAGTTATTTGCTGTTTGATTGCGGTTTGCTGTATTTTATGAACTTTTAAACCTTTTGGCTATTAATATCGAAAAAAAAGAGTGATTTTAATAGTCTATTCTATTGTGTTGTTTTTAGCTTCAAGCGACAATGTTAGGTGATAGTCGGTAATTGTTAGTTAATACTCCGTAATTGTTTAATTTAGTTGTTTAGGTTAGCGGATTGTATGAAAAGTATTTGATAAATTAGTTGTTTGCAAAAAGTTGAGTTTAAAAGTTTTCCCCATTAGTTTTTTTGTAAACTAGTTTATTGACTTAACAAACAACACGTGATTTTTTGAGTTTGATAAAAAAAATTATAATAATACAGTTTGGCTACCCCTTTTTGGGTTAATTTTTAATTTTTTGGACATTGTTAGTTTTTTTTATTTATATTGAAAAGTTATTTAAAGTGTTTGGTAAGTAACTTTTTATATTAATTTTTTTGGATTCAACATGTTAATTTTCAAAAAATTATTTAATGAAATTTTTTGAAATAACTTCACAAAAAGCTACTTTACCAAACGTTTTTCATGTAATTTGCTAACACAAATAACTAAAGTCAACTAGATAATTCAAACAATTACTAACAACGACCAATTAGTTGTCAAACAGAAATATCCAAAAAATTAAAAGTTCACCGAGAAATTTTTCACCGAACACCTTCATTGTCTTTTATGTGGTAATTTATTCATTTTTGGACTTTGGTGATGTTTGGCTACCTAGTTGTTTTTGGTAGTTTTTAATGTTTTTAGTTTTTAACTTTTTGACCCGTGCTAAAAAACTACTTGAGATGTTTGATAATTAGTTTTTTATATTAGATTTTTGGAGCCAATAAGCTAATTTTTAAAAAACTATTTGATGAAGTTTTTTGAGTTAACTTTTCACAAAAAGTTATTTTATCAAACATTTTTCTGCAGTTAACTAATCCAAATAAATAAAGTCAGACAGTTAACCCAAATAATTATCAATTAACAGCTAAGAGCTAACAACAGCTAACTGAGGGCCTTTGATTTTTGTAGGATGTTTTAATGGACATGAATTTTGACATCCAAAAGATTGATGCAACAAATTGAATTACGTGGTGCCTTTAATCTCTTCCAAGTGGAAGAATCGTATTCCATATGTGGATGAGATTTTCTAGGTCTTCACTTGGATATATGGAGTGGATATTCTTGTTTGTTATCATGAAATTATGTCAAAAAAAAAACTTATTTTTGCATATGTCAGAATATCTGCAGTACATTTTCCCTGATTCTCCCTCCCTCCCTTCCTATTTATTTAGGCCCTGTTTTTTTCTACGGTATTTTACGGTGTGGTGTGGTGGGTGTGGTGGAATTATGGTAGGTTATTGGTATGTGGGGTAGGTGAGGAGAGATAATGTAAAAATTAGAGGAGAAAAGTGAAGAGAGAGAAGAGTAAGGAGAGAGAAAAGTAATTATTTTTGTGGAAATCATGCGGTGAAATGTGCAGAATCATGACTACACACAACCGCAAAAAGAATAAGTACTGATTTGTTTGGGGGAAACTGAGAGCATTAAATTGTTAATTTATACATCAGTATATACGACGATATTTGATTGGAACAAACCCCCAACCAAACCTGTTCTTCCCCATTCGGTGACACCTGTGCCATATGATGGGCTACCAGGTTACCGTCCCAGTTGACATGACTCCATCGACACCTAGCAAAATATCGAGACAAAAAAGAAATGTCTTTTAGAACAACATCAAGCTCACTTAAATTAAAACACAAAGATTGTAAGCGAGAAATTAAAACAAGGTTATCCAACTCCAATACTATTCTATCAAAATAGAATCCCCTCGCTAGTTGAACTGCAAAAAGGTCTGTCTTAGCCTCGACAATAAGCGACTTCCATCTCGATCTGCACCTTCTCACCGCTATTTACAAAGTTGGTAAAATTTCAGAATGGAAAATATAAGTATAAATTTAGTAAAAGTTATGATGAAAATATAAAGTGATAAATAATTAAGAGTAAAAAATAATTAAGTATAGGGCGTTTATTTTATTTTTTTTCAACTATCGTAATTAAAAAGTATAAATGTTGTTAATTTTAATTTCTACCTTCAAATTAAAACACTAAAATTAATGTATGTTGATCAAAGTAATTTTGTAACAAATAATCCTATGTATTTAGAAATAAGTTTTTACAAACTTAATAATGTTAAAAAAATTTCACCACAATTGATTTTTTTTCAATTATCATAATATAAAAGTAAAATTACCGATTATTCTGACCCTGTTATTTGAATTGATTAAAATCAAGTTTGAATGGATTTGATAAGTTATGATATTTTTTTGGGATTGTGTTTTTAGAGAATATGTTTTTTTTAGAGAATTGTGCAATCCAAAGAACATGGCCTCTACCTAAAGAAAAACTTAAACTAATATAAAATAATTGAAATAACATGTTGCAACAATTAATCAAATTCATTATTGAAATATAAATCTTTCTAATAGATAAAATTTATTTTATACAAATTAATGATATAAATTTTCAACTATCATAATATATTTTATACAAATTTTTTATAAATAATTAATCAAATTCATTATTTAAATACAAATCTTTCTAACAGATAAAATTTATTTCATACAAATTAATGATATAAATTTCAACTATCATAATTGAAAAATATTTTAAATTTTTTGATAGTCTTCTCCTTGACATCCAAAGAGAAATTTCACCATTCGATTATATCCGCATTTTTTTTCTTGTTGAGAAGGAATATGTTCCCACGTACTACATCCGTCCTAAAATATTTGTCCTTTTACCCAATTTCTTTGTCTTAAAATATTTGTCCTATTTACAATTTCAACAACTGTAATTACTTTTCTATCCCTAATTGATAACTTCGTTTTTTCAATTTTTACAATTTCAACAACTATTATATATTTTCAATTAAAGTACGCACATTTTGGATAAATTGCATACTTTTCACCTCAATTCTCAATATATATTGATTTTCTCAAATTATGTAAATGGACAAATATAATGAAACAGAGTTAATATACATTTTCATTAAGACCATGTTCTTTTCTGCGGTTGGCAAACTGCGGTACCACAACATACACAGTTTGCCACAACTTACTACACTTTACCACATATCATTATTTTTCTATCTCCTCACTTTTCTCCTCTACTTTTTACATTCTCTCCTCACCTACCCTAGATACCAATAACCTACCACAATTGCAACACACCCACGACAATTCCACCACACCTCACCACACCATACCGCAAAATACCGCAGAAAAAAACATGACCCAAGTGAATAAGGACAAAGCAATATACGACATAATTTTGGAGGCTGAGATTCAATGAATGCCACCCAATGCAATTAAGATGTCACCAATCAAATTTTCAGTTATTATATGGTTGATAGCTTTGGCTTCTACTCAGAAACACCAATGATAATGGGCAGAAGAGTGATTGGCCAGTTCAAATTTTCAGTAGAAAATGTCCAAATTAAAGGTACTGCCTCTACCTTTTTAAATTTCACAAAAATTAACTTTGCAAAATCAATATGCCTTAGGAATAAAGAAAAGAGATTAATGAAAGAGAATTTTAAAAGGTAAAATAATGATTACATTCATCAATTAAGGATAATATGGGTATTTTAATTATTGAAAATGTAAATTTGACAAATAAAAAAAGATAAAATAATTAAAAAAATTGAGACTCATTAAGGGACGGAGGGGATAGTTCCCTAGTTATCTAGATTGCTTGGAAATCCAACCTGCTATTACAGGTTTGGTTGGTAAACTAAATGTTTCAGAATTTCATTGTAGAAGAAGTCCAGCTATATATGCTTATCCACTTGGAAGAGTGAAAATCAGACCTGACAAATGGATGAATTGTAGAGCTGGCAAAAATTTGTTCGACTCGGATTACCCTTTGTTCGACTCGAATTACCCAAAATGTAAGACCCGGAAAAAATCGGGTTTAGACATAGATTTTTCGTCCGAATTTTGATATTGACTGAATATTCGGACATAAAATTTCTTTTTTTTCTATTGTCCGAACTCAATTTTAGCTTCGTCCGAATTGTCCGACCCGAAATAAAACCCGGGTCCGGACATAAATTTCTCATCCGAAATTTGACATTGTCCGTATTTATCTGACCCGAATTTACCCGGACCCGATTTTTTGTCAGCGCTAGTGAATTGAATTGGGTTTGGGTCAATTAAAGATCGGTTCTGATCGGCGTTGGGTTAACTAATTTTGGTTCGGGATCGGGTTGATTTCGGGGGAGTGTTATTCACATTGGTTCATGTGAGGTTCTTTCATATTAGGGTTTGGCTTGATTTGGGGTCATTTTTGGTGCGATCTTAACTGGATTGCGGTTCAAATCGGTTTCGGGCAGGGATTTATTTGAACTCAAGTCATGGTTCGAGTGAGGTTCTTTCATATTGGGTTTTACTTTGATGTGGAATCATTTGGGTGTGAGTCTTTGATGTATAATGGGATCAAGAGTAGGGTTGATCAATTACACATCATAGGGGAGACGTGCAACCAATCTAGAGTGGGAGGCTTCACGTGAAATTAGGGCTAGGGTTAGGGTGGTTCACGTGAGGGAGAGAGGGAAAGTGTGAGGGAATTTTGCCGTGAGGGCTTTTGTGGTTTCAAGATCCAAGAAAGGTTGAATCTTGAACGGGAAAATGATAAATCTTGGATGGTGATTGAGGAGGAGGGTTGACGTTGGATGGAGGGGAGAGAGAGAGGATAGGCGTTGGGTTTGATGAAGAGGGAGAGAGTGAGACGTTGTTGGAGGAGAGAGAAAAGGTTGTTGGGAGTTTGTTATGGAGAGAGGGAATTGGTTGAGGCTAATTGTGAGAGGGGAAGGGAGTGAACGATTGAGGGAGAGAGAGAGAAGGTGTGGCTAAAATTATGATCTATTGAGATGTAGGATTATACACTCGAGGAATGGATTTAGAAATATGAAACCCCTTAAGCTTTTAGTTTTCTCTCGAGTGTTTGGATAAACCCTCACCCATTTCTTCTATTGTATCTTGGACTGGCACCCAAGTGGTTAGGAAGAGCTTGATCCTAGGTTGCGGTCTAGATCAAGTTAGCCCTAGGTTGTCTATCTTGTGGATTCAAGTTAGAAACCTAGTTCTATCTGTTCTTACCTTTCTATCGATATAGTTAAGGTAATTACTTTGTGAGTTTTTTGTCAATACAGTTAAGTCACAACCCAATCCTATCTCCTATCCTCTCAAACCACGCGCCACTTCCACCTCTTTCACCCCCCTACAAAACGTCACCCACCTCCTCAACAAACACCACCTCCTTTCTTTTCTCTCTCCATAACAACCTCCCAGCAAACCCCCTCTCTCCTCCAACAACCCAACAATCTTTTCTTCATCATCAAAACCAACGTCCCCCTCTCTCTTCCATCTCTCCTACCTCACGTCACCCTCCTCCATACTCCCCTTCCGAGAATCAATCATCCCTCTCTCTTCCCATTCAAGATTCAACCCTTCTTGAATCTTGAAACCACAAAAGCCCTCACGGCAAATAACGTCCACAAAGAACCATTTTCACGAGAACCACCCCTCTCTTCCCTCCTTAATCTCGTGAACCACCCCCTCCTTATTGTTTGGTTACACGTGTTTCGTGTATTATTAGAATAAAAAAACCTTTCTTGATCCGGAAATACATCAAGAAAGCTAAAAGCTAAAGGGGTTTCATATTTCATATTTCTAATACAATAGAGAAGGGATAGACGTTGATTTGAGGAAGAGATGAGGGTGGCGTGAGCTAGGGATGAGGGGGATAGGAGGGTAGGAATTATATTCTATATTGATAGAAAGATAATAGGGAAATTATCTTAACTGTATTGACAAAAAGATAATATCGGATAGATCTAGGTTTCCAACTTGAATCCACAAGAAGGACAACCTAGGGCTAACTTGATCTAGACCGCAACCTAGAATCAAGCTCTTCCTAACCACTTGGGTGCCAAACCAAGATACAATAGAAGAAAAGGGGTGAGGTTTATCCAAACACTCGAGGGGGTAATCTAAAAGCTTGATTCATATTTCTAAACTGAGTTGTCTAAAACGATTACAAGCCTAAGCTATTTATAGTAGCTAACTTAGACCTAGGGCTTCTAGAAAACCCTAGCTTGGCGTGCAAGCCAAGAATTCTAATGCTAGATGCCTACCACTCCATCTTTCTCTTGGATTAGGATTCCTTATCCAAAGGGGAGATGGTTACAACTATCTTATCCTAATTAGAATTGGCTTTTCTAATCCGAGATGGATTAGTTACAAAATAAGCCATCCTAATCTAGAATAACTAAACCTGGCGCCTAATCTACTCCTACCACATGCCTAACACACGCTTCTAGAACATTCTAGAACAATTTAGAATGTTCTAGATTTATCTTGTTGGGAATGTCCCGACAATGTTCGATACACACGGAGATTAAACCAAAGTAATATAGTAATTATATGTCTTGCTAGAGACCTCTATAATTAGTAATTAAATATGTTTAATTACAACTATATTATTTGGTCCTACTGGGTCACACAAGTCAGTGCCCTGGAACAATGTATGTAACCTAAATGATATTGTATCAGGTTTAGAAAAGTTGGAAACTGATTTATGTGAAAAATCAGCCCAACACGGACCGAATTGGGGTCAACACGGTCCGTGTTGACCCAACACGGTCCGTGTTGGGACACCACGGTCCGTGTTGACCGTGGGCCGAATGTTTGGACTTTCTGGAGTCCAACACGGACCGTGTTGTTTCGACACGGACCGTGTTGAGCCCAGAAATCGCGCCGTTGCTCTTTTCGGCCCTTTAGGGTTTTGAACCCTATCCCTAGGTTTTCTAAACACTATATAAAGGGGTCTCTGGGAGAGATTATTCCACACCATCTGCCTTCGACTCTTAGAGAAACACCAGAGTGGTGTCCTAAGTTCTTCTCTCCCCTTTCTGTTCTAGTTTCAGGAAAACTATCAGTTTCCTGAAACAATCTCACATACATCTTAGATTGAGATTCGTCTCGATCGGGTCGATCTAGCAATCGGGTTCCCGGAGTGCTGCGTGGACTTTTCAGTAGAGGGTTTTAGCTTTGGAATCTGGAAGGTCAACCACTTCTTCAGCAGGAATGAGCGATCATGTATAATTACTAAAGCCTCTGCAATTGTGTTGATTAATTGTTTATAACTGTTATAATATTCCGCCAATTAATCTGTATCTGTTTAGGAAATAGATAACCTAAAACCTAACAGTGGTATCAGAGCCACCAATTGCATGCTAAAGTATTGTACTTGTATTCATAATTAATTTTGTCAATAGTTGAATTATATTATGAATATGCTAGAGTAGATTTATGCCTAAAATTTTGAATCTTTATGATAGTTTTAATCTTTGATGTTCATGATAATAAATCTGAGATGTTGTTGTAAAATTTCATGCTTTGTTATTATTTGTTTCTTATTGCCTTTAATTAATCGATTTTATGTTTGTTTAATTGATAAATATAACATGAACTCGATTTAATTTTGAATGTTTTAGAAACAATCATGTTTAATGTTATTAAACAGTAGGCAATGCATGAAATAGGTTTAAATTCGCAAAATAGGGTTTTGTAGAATTAATTTTCTGATTTAGTTTATTTATGGTAAACATGAAAAATCGAAATAAACTATCAAACGAACTCGAAAATTTCTGAAATTTTTACTGGAGGTGTATGGGAGTGTTCTGGACTTTCCATAATTTTTGTAGTTTTTTCCCAATTAAAATAGATTTTTAATTGAGTTTTCATATCTGAAGTGAATTAAATTTGTTTAATTCTCTGAATTTTATAAATTTGTAGAAATTTGTAAAACTTCTGAATATTTTACAGTAGGTTACTGGGTAACCATACTGTTATGGATAAATTTTTCATGAATTTTCGAAATCGTTCACTAATTTTCCTTTAATTTTCAGATTAACAGAAAAGTACAATTGTTTACTTTTCTGAATTTTATTCTAATTTTCGAAATTTGATAAAAATCTGAAATTTTTACAGTAGCATATTGGATGAACCTACTGTATGGAAAAATTATAAAATTTGATTTTTAAACTTATTGGACTATTATTATTTATTTTCCTCTTAAACGGAGAATTAAAAGGTTTAATTCCCTAAATTTTTACAATCTTTTAGAAATTTTTAAATTTTTACAATCTTTTAGATAACGCTGTGATATGAAATCTTTAAATTCAATAAGTTACGATAGTATTTAAGTTTTTCATTCACGAAATTAACCGAAACTGGGAAGCAATACGGACCGTGTTGGATCAACATGGACCGTGTTGCCAGCAGTTTTGGTGAATTCGTATATTTTAGGGTTTGTAATTAATTTTAGAAATTAATTATTAAATCCTATTACTACTAAGTCAGATAATTGGCATAAAATCTATTACTTTGTAAAGTTTAGGAAACTTGCAAATAATTTTGAAAGATATAGTATCTTTTAGACTCCTTGATTTTAGGAAATTCAAGTTATTTTGTATGTGTAGGTATAAAATCCTAAATCTGTTTAGGTAACTAAGATAAAATTTGGATTTTATTTTCTTTATTAATCATGCAAACCTTTTAGGAAATTTTATTAGTATTTATTTCCTTATGTGTTATATTGCGATTATTTATATGCCTTTATAATTTGTTATTTAAGCATGTGTTATATTTGATATAATTATTGCAATATTACATGTTTGCATGTGCTTCTAGTATGGCCATAGATAGTCGGTTTTACCGGTCTGCGTACCGGGTTGGGTGAAATACGGTCTGCGTACCGTCTTTGAATTAAATTTAAAATTCCAGTTAAGTTTATTAATTCTCAATTGTGAGGTCCAAAATTGTAAATTGGTTGTAATTGGAGACATCAAATTGAGTGGGAGCCCAACAGCAATAGAGGTGGTGATTCGAGTGGGAGCCCATCCAATGGAGTTGCATGACCTAAGAAGGCTTTCTTGAAGACTATCAAGGCTTAGTTAAATTAGTTGATTGAGTCTAGGTGGCCATACTAGGGGTTTTATTTATGCTTTAAATTTTGTTATTGCATGTTTTATTATGCCTTTTATGCTTTTCGAAAGAGTTCACCTAGAATTGCATGCATAGGATAATAAAACCTACTCTCATAATTGATTTATTGCTCAACCTACCGAAACACCACTTAGATGGATAAATAAAGAAAGCCAAAGCGAATTATTTGTCCATCATTAATAAGTAGGGTGGGAGCTAGGTCAATTCAAATTGGCTATCAAAATAGTTTTGGGCCAAGAGCAGAGGAAGAGAAATATTGTATTCGATACAAATTTCTTGCCAAGAGTCATTTTTTGAATGATCGATCATAAGATGATCCACCAAAGACAACATGGGACCGAGTTTTGTTGGGCCAAAGACCACTTGAAGCCATGGGTCTTGTGGGTCTTGGTTAAATTAAAACACTAAGTGAGAGTTGATAAAGTGTTTTGATTTGAAATTAAAATTAGTTTAATTTCTTTTGATGAATAATAACTAAAATGAACCAACTTGTCTCGTAGAGTTATTTATGTCTTTTCACTCAAACATCCACCACTAATAAAATATTGTTTTTTCCTTGAGAAAGAGAAAAACAATTAACACCAATTCCTTAATTGGCATTGCCATCGCAAGATTGTCTTGAGGGCGAATTAAAAGAAATATGTCTTTGATATAACATTGAGTTAGGCATCAATATTAAGAGGTCAATCAAGCCAAATGAATACATGTAATGTCATAGTATTCATACAACTTTAACTTCAAAATGTTTGAAGGTTAGAGGAAGTTTTTTTCAATATTTCCAAACTCAAAACCAAGTTCTTCGAACTAGTTAGAGTTGATAAATATAAAACCAATAACCAGATAGTCTCGGTTGAGCTAGATAAAAGCCAATTGTTGGCACTCATGTTCTGAAATAATTTGACTAATTTAAAACATGAGAAACCTCAGACCCCTTTAGCCAAAAGATTGGCGATCGAAGATAGTCTTTTAGTCAAAGGGAAAATAAAGATTTAAGAAATCTATCAAAGACTAGAAGTCAAAGGAAAGGTAAGGACAAACAGTTGTACATACCCAACCAATGACAGCAATCGGTTAACAACCAGATCATGTATGACACTGGGAGCGTGAATAACTATAAGGAAGACTTGAGATATGATTTCAATTCTAGGCAAATGCGTATATGATACACACTACCCTTATTAAACCCACTTTGAGTAAAGATACCTGTGAAACTCGTGATTTATGCAAATGTGCGAGATCTACAAAGAAAGTAGATGTGCTTTGAAGGATGAGAGTCAGCCTACAAATAGGAACATACAATTAGTTGTAGTTCCTTATGAAGAGTTGGTTGTTTATCCATTTCCTCAAGACTTATAAGAGAAATATATAGGTGATTCTATGTTCTCATTATAAGTGTTTCTTACTCTCAATTAGAGAGAGAGAGGATCTCGGATAAACACACCCAACACATCGAAACCAAAAGGTTTAAAAGGAATAACCCTTGTTCAAACATAAAACTTGTAACTATCTATTAAGTCATGCAAATCGGAGCGCATTCAGAAGCGTCACAGTCATAGACTTTTGAATGATAAGACTTTGAAACATGTGATGTCTGCAAAGCATGACTGTACCTTTTACAAGAAAGGGTGAACGTGCCAACAAACACTCATGCATATGGATGTATGTAGCCCAATTGAGCACAAGTACAAGAGATTGATTACTTCAAATCTTCAAAGATGAATAAAATAACACATGGTGATTCATGTCTATGAGATTCATCTGAAGCTGGAATGTTGAAATAGTTTGAAGATTTCCAAAATGAAGTAGTCTTGGCGAAACAATGAGAGCACCTAGATAAGATCGAAAGGATGCTAATGGTTGAGACAAGAGTTTGAACAAATGACTCAAATGAAACATAATTATGGCACTATAAGCTTAAGTCATATTAATCAGAAATGTATTCGGAAACTGCATAGTGCAGGATTTTGGAAAACCTAAACTTTGAAAAGTTCAATGTTTGCAAAGCATGTCTGATGAGTAAGATGACTAAAATCACCTCTTATTGGAATTGGTGAACAAGCTAATGACTTATTAGGATGCATACATACTGATGTATGTGGGCCTATGAGCACTAGTGCTAAAAGAAGGTTTGTTATACATTTCATCACTTTCAGTGACGATTTTTAGTAGATATGGGTATATCAACTTAATACGCCACAAGTCCAAATCATTTGAAATGTTCAAAGATTTTCAAAGTGAAGTACAAAACCAACTTGGCAAGAAAATCAAAAACCCTTCAATTAGATTGAGGAGGTGAGAATTTGAGCCAACGATTTCATTGACCATTTCAGAGAATATGAAATTGTTTCATGACTCTCTCCTCTAAGAATACGACATCTCAATGACGTATCTAAGAGCAGGAATCACACCTTATTAGATATGGTGTGATCAATGATGGTTGAGTCAACATTGCCGATTACCTTTTGGGGATACACACAATTAACCATAGTTGTAATTACTGAATAAAGATTATCGGAAGCATTAGGAGAAGAGAGGTTCTTGAACCATCTTCTGAAAGAAAGGAGTATCACTTCTACAAACTGTTGTAGAGAAAAGTGTTTGTGTCTCAAAATACTTTCTTCTTAGAGAACATGTTATTCTCTAAAAGAAAGAGTGGGAGAGACTTTGAACTTACCGAAGTTCGAGAGACACAAAAACACTATAATCATCACATAAAACTCCACTACTTTATCCTAGTTCAAATTTTCCGACAAATAGGAAAATTAAGAACAAGGTTGAGGCAGTTGAAGTTTCTCAAAATGTTGAGGAGAGGATGTCATGAACATTACTCCAAGCAAGGTCAGGTAAACAACTCCGTCAGCCACAAAGATATCGATCTTCTATGGATGAACGTGAGATGTTACTTTTAGAAAGTAATGACTCTACCTACATCAAAGAAGCTTTAAGTAAATCAAGATTCCATGCAACCAAGTCTAAAATGGATTCCATGTATTCAACTAAGTTTAGAACTTGGTTGGTTTGTCTGAAGGTGTGAGCCATCAGGCATATGAGGGTTTTAAGGCAAAACATGGGTTCATTAAGGTAGACATCAAGACTGACTTCAAAATTAGATTTTGAAGAAAGGTGTGTACTTGACACAACTGAGTGGTCTTTTGTTGGAATACTTATAAACTTCAAGAGACCATCTGTGGTCTTAAGGAAGCTTCTAGGAGTTGGAATCATTGACCTTCTTGACCAGGATATCAAAAAGGTTTGACATACCGGGAAGTGCCAAAGATAATATTGTGTTTACAAGAAGTTCAGTGGGAGCAATGCATTTTCTGATATTGTATGTGATTGACATACTGCCTACTAAGAAGAATATTCCAATGTTGCTTCTACTGAGGTTGACTTGGAAATAATTTTCAAAGTGAAGGATTGGTGGGGCTAAGAATTTTATCGGAGACTAGATCTATAATGATATATTAAAGATTTTGATTGTTTGAATCAAAGTTAACTAGGTGTTGAATAAGTTCAACTCACTTCCAGAATGGATTAATTTCCAAAATCATGGCATATCCTTACGGAATTTGATTGTCTCAAAACAATCAGAAGTTCTAAAGAGGATGAGACATGTAACTCATGAAAGGCGTGAGATTAATGTATGCCATGAGATGTTCAAAGTCCAACATAACATATACATTGTATATGTATAAGCAAAACTAAGGATGTGTCCTAAGTCTAAAGTGGTTGATAAAAGCTAAGTGTGAAGAGTTGCATTGATGCTACACTCATGCAGAGAAATATGATTATCTGAAAGGTCAGAGAAAATTATACGATCTGTATTGAGTGGTATTGAGGTGAACTGGAAGAAGTTCCTAACATGACATGCAGTTAATTCTAAAAATAAGACAAGTATGACACAACTTTAGAAGTTGTGGCAGAAACTGTTAGGATTGCGAAGTTCGTTTAGAACTGGGTGATGTTTCTAGCCTTGCGAGAGAAATGAAGCCTTATTGAAAGGAGCCATCACTCAAGCAAAGGAACTGAAGCTCACTATGAATCCAAACATGTGTTCCGGAAATATCTTCCTATATGAAAGGTCATTAGTGAGATGGTATATGTACGAGGTTCATTGCAAGTATTATATACTAAACCCCTGTTGTAGTTAGAGCATGATAGTCTTGCATGGGCAACATGTATTAAACACATTCCGAAATATTAACAAGTCAAATTTATGAATTATGACCTTGTTGATTCATCATTGAGAATAAGATTCCAAAATTTACATCAATTGTGGTTTAGAATTATGTAAATGTCCAAAAAGGTTAGCGCATTCAAAATGGGAAATTGGATGAGGTTCGATTTCTGAAACCCCATTAGTGAACTTGATAACGCTAGTCTTGGTCGATAGTCGACCTGGTTCCTAATTGTATTATCACGTAGGAACAGTGATAATATCAACACAATTAGCATGTAGGATTGAGGTGATGATCAAGTTTCGTGATCATAGTGATGTGATGACATCATAAATCAATCACATGGGTATCGTTGAGAACAACTACCAACCGACCCGCGATGGGAGCTCTTTAAGTTGGGAATGTCATAAGATCTCTCACTACTCAAAATTCCTAAATCCTGAGTTCAATACATAGACTACATGGTCTGCTGTGACTTTGGAGCGCGTCAAACGTCTTTCGTAACAATAGGCTATAAAGGCGGTGTCTGGGTTACAGTTGGATCATGTGAGAATGTGTGTCTGAACAAGATGACATTGTCCTCCCTATTAGGGACAGTTGTCTCGTTGGCCACTCGGTGAGATTGGACTGAAAATGTTTGGCCGAGCTCAGTTGAATCAATAGTTGAATCAATAGTTGATCATCTGTTTTTTCAAAATATAAACTCGGAGATCGAGGAACGTTTCGGACCTTACATAAGGATGATATCAGCTTACCTTATCCGAACTAGAGACAGTAAGTGACAAGGGAATTCAAGGAATCGAACACTTGTGGGACAAGTGGGAGATTGTTGGGAATGTCCCGACAATGTTCGATACACACGGAGATTAAACCAAAGTAATATAGTAATTATATGTCTTGCTAGAGACCTCTATAATTAGTAATTAAATATGTTTAATTACAACTATATTATTTGGTCCTACTGGGTCACACAAGTCAGTGCCCTGGAACAATGTATGTAACCTAAATGATATTGTATCAGGTTTAGAAAAGTTGGAAACTGATTTATGTGAAAAATCAGCCCAACACGGACCGAATTGGGGTCAACACGGTCCGTGTTGGGACACCACGGTCCGTGTTGACCGTGGGCCGAATGTTTGGACTTTCTGGAGTCCAACACGGACCGTGTTGTTTCGACACGGACCGTGTTGAGCCCAGAAATCGCGCCGTTGCTCTTTTCGGCCCTTTAGGGTTTTGAACCCTATCCCTAGGTTTTCTAAACACTATATAAAGGGGTCTCTGGGAGAGATTATTCCACACCATCTGCCTTCGACTCTTAGAGAAACACCAGAGTGGTTTCCTAAGTTCTTCTCTCCCCTTTCTGTTCTAGTTTCAGGAAAACTATCAGTTTCCTGAAACAATCTCACATACATCTTAGATTGAGATTCGTCTCGATCGGGTCGATCTAGCAATCGGGTTCCCGGAGTGCTGCGTGGACTTTTCAGTAGAGGGTTTCAGCTTTGGAATCTGGAAGGTCAACCACTTCTTCAGCAGGAATGAGCGATCAGGTATAATTACTAAAGCCTCTGCAATTGTGTTGATTAATTGTTTATAACTGTTATAATATTTCGCCAATTAATCTGTATCTGTTTAGGAAATAGATAACCTAAAACCTAACATATCTAACTGCTAATTAAATAAAACACACCAAAAATAATAGAAGCTATAAAAATAAAAGTACATCCAAAAGATTAAAATCAAGAATGGATATCATCTTGGACGTGAACTTGGGCCTTGTTCTTGGGTTGGTTGGCGTGATCTTGCATGTTCTAGGATGTTTGGACATCCTCTTGCCATAAAGAGCATACCATATGAATGGGCCTTTGGGCTCCTATGTTCATCTTTTCCTCTATAGCCTGTTCTACCTCCTTGTAGATGTATTGGGCCTCTTGGGATGTATTTGGCGTGGGCCAAAATACATCATTCCCCCTTGTTGGAAGAAGTTTGTCCTCAAACTTAGAGGTTCAAGTTCAAAGACTTCAGTTGGCCCAACTGTAAACTCCACGTGAATCAGGACCTTCACGTGAACCATGGTTGCTCCAGTAAACTCTACGTGAATCAGTGCCTTCACGTGAGCTGTGATCTCCTCAGTAGATGGTTCAGGTTGCCGTTCATTATTCTCCATGAACCTTGGGTCCCCAAAGGTGAGACCAAGGTCAGACAGGTCTCCAACATTCTTCCATGGTGACCAAGAATTTGGCTTTGAACTTGATGGACCGAAAGAGATCTTCTTATTATACAAGCGGAGTTGGCTTCCATTCTCTTCCATGAATCTAGTGTCACCAAACTTCTCACAGTAATAAGTTAAAGGACGACCCTCTTGAGATGGAACTGATAGGACAGTTCCAATACTAACTCCAGAAGCATCACACTCAACCTCAAACTTCTTATCAAAGCTGTGTAGGGTTAGGACAGGTGTGGTGCAGAGTTTTCTTTTGTTGGTGTCGAACACTTGCTGGATTGTTGGAGTCCATGAAGACTCCTTAGACTTTAGTAGCTCGGCTATAGGTGATGGAATAGTGCTGAAATTCTTCACAAACCTCTTATAAAAAGAGGTCAAGCCGTGGAAGATTTGATCACCAAGAATACTGGTTGGAGTAGACCACTCCTTGCTAGCTTTGACCTTTTCTTCATCAATCTGGATCACTTCAGCCGAGAGTACATAGCCAAGAAGGACTATGTTGTTGATGACGAAGTAACACTTGGATAGATTCACATGCATCTTTTCGTGAGCTAAGATCTCCAGAACAGATTAGAGGTGAAAAGTATGATATTTCTCACTCTTACCATGCACAAGTATGTCATAAAAGTAGACAACAACACACTTGCTGATAAGGGGCTTCAAAACCTGATTCATCAATCTCATTAAAGCATAAAGAACATTAGTTAGCCGAATAGCCATGACTATCCATTCATAGAGATCTCCTTTGATTTTGACAGAAGTGTCCCCTTCTTGAATTCGAACCGGATCAAGATACCCACTTTTTGGACCAGCCTTTGAAACGATCTGGGTACCATCTAGCTCGTTGATTAGATCTTCAGTTCTAGGAAACCTGTACTTGATAGGACTCTTGTTGATGCACAGACGTTGGTTTCCAACTTCCTTTGTCTCCACAAGGGTAGGGGCGCGTCACATGGACTGCAACTTTCCCTAATCACACCCTTGGTTTGAAGATCGTCACCCTGCCTTTGAACCCCTTGAACGTCACTAGGGTTTACGTGACCTGCTGTCTCGTCATGCTGAATAGATCCAGGAATAATATCATGCTGGAGGGGCAATCCTGGTAATATATCTTCTTGGAACACAGGAGAAGGTTATCCCAACTGAGGGGCGACGAGAGGATGGAGGATTTCGTGGCTTTGATTTTCGTGGCTAGGGTTTGTTAAGTCTGAAGGAATGATCTCCGTATGCTCACTAAACTCAGGGCGTTCAGTGGTCATAGAGTTGACAAGGTTTTGATCATCCTTCTTAGGTGGGGACGGTTGGGAGATTTTAAGTGGAGCTAGGGTTATCTTCTTGTTCTTCATCACAAGAGTATATGTATTTGTTCTCCCGTTGTGTGTTACGCTCCTGTCAAATAACCAAGGTCGTCCAAGTAGAATATGGCAAGCATCCATAGGCAATACATCGCACTATAAGGAATCTTGATAGGATTTACCAATAGAAAAGCTTACCAAACACTGTTGACTAACTCGTAATCCTTCACCCTGATTGAGCCATCGAATGGTGTAGGGTTTGGGATGTGGACTAGTCTCTAGCTGAAGTTTGTCCACCATAGTTGTAGAAGCTACATTGGTGCAGCGTCCTCCGTCAACGATCAAGGAATAAACTTTCCCCTTGATTGTGCAACGAGACTGAAAGATAGCTTTTCGCTGTTGCTGATCTTCTGGAACAATCGAACTGTTGAGGATTCGCCTCATGATGAACAATTGAGGGAGAGGGAGAGAGAAAGCTAAAAGCTTAAGGAGTTTCATATTTCGTATTTCTAATACAATAGAGAAGGGATGGACGTTGATTTGAGGAAGAGATGAGGGTGACGTGAGCTAGGGATGAGGGAGAGAGTGATTGAATGAATGCATGAGAGTATGAGAGATTATGGAAGAGATTTGGCGTGAGGCCTTTAGGAGAGTGAGAGAGAAATTGATGATTTGAGAGAGTAGGGTTTGAGAGAGAGACGTTTGGATGATAGGGGGAGAGAGTGAATTAGGGTTTGGAATTTATCTCAGCTATATTGATAGAGAGATAAAAGAAGTAATTATCTTAACTGTATTGACAGAAAGATAAGAACGGATAGTTCTAGGTTTCTAACTTGAATCCACAAGAAAGACAACCTAGGGCTAACTTGATCTAGACCGCAACCTAGGATCAAGCTCTTTCTAACCACTTGGGTGTCATACCAAGATACAATAGAAGAAAGGGGTGAGGTTTATCCAAACTCTCGAGAGAAAGCTAAAAGCTTAACTGATTTCATAATTCAAAGTTGGGTGCCTTTGAGAGGCTACAAGCCTAGCTATTTATACTACTAAAGTCCTAAACAACCTAGAACTCTCAAGATTGGCGTGCAAGCCATCTTCTCCTACTAGGGCTCTATTACTTGGCATGCAAGCCAAGGACTCCTAATACTAGACGCCATCTACTCCATCTCCTCCTTGGATTAGGACTCCTTATCCTAAAGGGAGTTGGTTACAAGACATAATAATACTTTTAGGACTTGGCTTTCCTAATCCAAGATGGATTAGTTATAAAATAAGCCAACCTTATCTAGGACTACATAGCTTGGCGCCTAATCTAGCACACCACGCGCCTATCACACACACACACACACACCCCTTCAAGATTATTCTAAAACATTCTAGACTATTATAGATTAATCTAGACTCCTATGACTTGGTGTCCAAGTTTATATATATTACTTGGCACCTCACACAACTGGAAATGTAAATAAAATCCTAGAAATGTAAAGAAATACATCAAAAGGCCAAAATTGTGAACTTCTTCTTGAAATGGTCAGAAATGTGAAATTCATCTCAAAATGATCAGAAATGTGAACTTCATCTTGAAATGGTCCAAATTGTTAAGTTTAACTTGGACTTTGTACTTGGGCCTTTAGTTGTAGACTTGGACTTGCCATGGATAGGTTTCCATCATCTTCCATGAATCTTGGGTCTCCAAAAGCAAGCCCATGGCTATGTGAGCCTCCATCTTCTTCTATGAACCTATGGTCCCCAAAGGTGAGACCTAGGTTGAGCAGTTCTCCATCATGGGCCTCCTTTGATGTATTTGGCGTGGGCCAAAATACATCAGTCTTAATCGGGTCGCTGTTCAGATTGGTTTCGGGTCAGGGATTTATTTGGACTCAAGTCATGGTTCGGGTGAGGTTCTTTCATATTGGGTTTTAGTTTGATTTGAGGTGATTTGGGTGCGGGCCTTAATTGGGTTGCGGTACGGATAAGCTTCGGGTTGAGGATTTCCTCATGCTCGAGTCAAGTTCGGATCATCCAAGTCTAGTGAAAATATTTGATTTCTGAAAATTGACAACCAAGAATAAATGGAGAAGACTAGCATGTCCTAAAATAATTATCAAGAAAAAAAAATATTAAGCACGGAACAATGCTAGTGAACAAAGAAAAGAATTATACGTGTGTGCTTATATAATAAGCAAACATGTATACAGCGTAAAATAATTGATCAAGGAAAAAAAAATCTAGTAAACAAAGAAAAGAGTATGTCATTATAATAGAATTGAGCACATTATTCTTCTTAACATTTAGTCAGATAAATAATGATATGAAACACCCATAAATTAGATATATAATTTGTTACCTTAGTACTTGATATAGTTTAACATTATTTTTCATTTTAATATCATGCATGTATTGATTAAAATCCTATCACCTATGTCTAAATATGAATTAAGTTCCAACACTGCAAAGCTTCTCCCCCCTATAATCTCTCTTCTCCCTCCATTGTCAACCAATTCAACAAAAAAACCATAACAACACAAACAATTACTGCTTCCTCTAAAACAGGCAAAGACAGGTCCTCAATCGCCTCTTACAAGCCAAAACCTCCGGGATTATTCCACAAATCTCCTCCCTCCTTTTTGCCCCTGGTGAAGCTTCGGCTTTACCAGGTTAGCATGTAGGAGAGAGAAGCAAAACTGATACAGGGAAGAAGAAAGTAAAATCTTTAAAAACATAACCAAAAAAAGAGAGAATATTTTCTCTAGGAAAAATCTTCCCATCCACTAATGAAGAAATGGATTGAACGTTAACGTCAATCAGAAGACTGTCAAAACAAGGGACATATTTTTGCTTTACTTTCGTTAGGCGTACAGGGAAATCCATCATCCTTTATTGGTACACATTTTTTCCTGTACGCCAACATATATTATCATCATCATGCCTTCATCATTTTTCCCCCTTTTATATGCATATCTTCTCTTCAACCTTGTAGACATTTCTCTTTCTGATTCTACTACAAATGCCCTAGCCATTGCTTGTGGAGCAAGCAATGAAGTAACCGATGCAGACGATAGGAAATGGCAACCAGATGACAAGTACCTTCCTTCACAAGAAAAATCGCAATCCGTACGAGCGCAAGTTCAAGATCCTTCTTTGCCTTCCGAGGTTCCTTATATGACGGCTAGGATAATGAACGCTGACTTAACCTACAAGTTTCCAATAAATTCATCCTCACGATATTTCCTCAGGTTTCATTTTTACCCTGCTGTCTATGGCTCCTTCAATATCAGTAACTCATATTTTTCCGTGAGTGCAAATGGTTTTACCCTCTTAAACAACTTTAGCGCTGCCATCACTGCGGATGCCTTAACTCAAGCCTACATAATCAAAGAGTACTCCCTTGCACCAATGGATGGTTTCGACACGCTGGAAGTTGTGTTTAAGCCATCGGACAAGTATCCTAGTTCGTTTGCGTTTGTGAATGGAATTGAGTTAATTCCTACACCCAACGACCTTCTTGATTCTGCAACATTGGTTGGATTTTCCGACCAAACAGTATATGGGAAAGCTGCGACAGTGGAGACTATGGTGAGGTTGAATGTAGGGGGAAATTACATAGCCCCTACCAAGGATTCCGGCTTATTGAGAACTTGGTATGATGACACGCCGTATCTATATGGTGCTGGGGCCGGTGTTACCTCTTCTGATAATGGAACAACGGGGGTACAATACAAAGACTTGCCTAAATATATTGCTCCAGATGATGTTTACTTGACATGGAGATCCATGGGTCCAGAACCAAATGTAACCCTTGCTTATAACCTAACATGGGCATTCAATGTCGATCCTGCTTTTATGTATATAATTAGACTTCATTTCTGTGAGCATATTTACTCCAAGGTGAACCAAAGGTTTTTCAACATCTTCATTAACAATCAAACTGCTACCCCTAGTGGGGCCGATGTGATTGGATGGGCTGGATCCAAAGATGTCCCGGTCTATAAGGATTATGCTATAAATCTCCCCAGTGAAGGGGATAAAAGAGAGATCTTGCTTCAACTTCATCCAAGAGACACCGATAACCCTAAGCCAGAGTATTATGATGCCATTCTTAATGGGCTAGAGTTGTTTAAACTTGGCGATGCAGACAAAAACTTGGCGGGTCCTAACCCAACCCCATCAGAAGAATTCATCAAGGCCGAGGAGAACAGGAAGAACTTCAAGTCAGAGGGTAATGTTACGTAACTCAATTTACATCTATTTATTGTCATATATTATTAAATTGATTGATGCCCATAATATGGATAGTGATTTTTTTTATTTTTATATTAAAAATCATTTTAATACGACCTAGAGTTTTTTAAACTATTAGTCATATTTATATTAAAAAATCATTTTGATATGACCTATTAGACATCATAATAAATTATCATGAAGTCATTATGAAAGGAGCCCATCATTCCCTAACTTTACACAAGATGGTCTTGCACTAAACTTTGCACTTTCTAGCAGGTAACACCAACATAAAGGTGATTGGGGCAGCTAGTGGGGTTGCTGCCGCTTTTGGGGTGGTTGCGGCTGTGGTGGTTGTTATGTATCGAAAGAAGAAAAAGATACCTAGGACCAAGTCCGAAACCTCTAGTTGGCTACCTGTTTATGGAAACTCGCACACCTCCAGCGCCATGAAGTCCACCATTGGAGGGAGTAGTGTGGCTAGTGCTCAACTCTCCACCGAGGCGGCGGCTAATTGTCGCCACTTCACCCTAGGGGAGATAAGGAAAGCCACCAAAAACTTCGATGAGTCTCACGTCATAGGGGTTGGAGGGTTCGGTAAGGTTTATAGAGGAGTGATTGATGGGAGTTTCAAAGTGGCCATAAAGAGGTCCAACCCCTCATCCGAACAGGGAGTGAACGAGTTCGTCACTGAAATTGAGATGCTCTCAAAGTTAAGGCACAAACATCTTGTGTCTCTCATAGGTTATTGTGAGGAGGGTGGAGAAATGGCGTTGGTATATGACTACATGGCTCGCGGTACGCTAAGGGAGCATCTCTACAAAGGGAACAAAACTGTCATGCCATGGAAACAAAGGCTTGAAATCATGATAGGTGCCGCGAAAGGTTTGCATTACCTCCATACCGGAGCTAAGTACACCATTATCCACCGTGATGTTAAGACTACCAATATTCTCTTGGATGATAATTGGGTGGCTAAAGTGTCCGATTTCGGGCTCTCTAAGACAGGCCCCGACATGAACCAAACTCATGTTAGCACCGTCGTAAAGGGTAGTTTTGGGTACCTTGACCCTGAGTATTTTAGGAGGCAACAACTGACTGAAAAGTCTGACGTGTACTCGTTTGGTGTTGTGTTGTTTGAGGCATTGTGTGCCCGTCCTGCACTCAACCCTAGCCTTCCAAAGGAGCAAGTTAGCCTAGCGGATTGGGCACTAAGCTCGGTTCGATCAGGGAACATAGATGACATTGTGGACCCCAGTATCAAGGCGACAATAAAGCCAGAATGCTTGAAGAAGTACGTGGAGACAGCCGTTAAATCCTTGTCGGACCACGGGGTGGATCGACCCTCGATGAGCGACCTCCTGTGGAACCTTGAGTTTGCACTCCAGCTCCAAGAGAGTGGGGATAATGTCCAAAAGGGAGGCTCCACGGCGAAAGGGATCCCAAGTAATGTAAGCATGCACTTAAGCACCTTGGAACTTGATGATGAGGATCTTCTTGGGACGACGACGACCTCTTCGTCAGCAACGACGGATGAGAACACGAATAGTGCGATATTCTCGCAGATAGTTCGACCAACAGGCAGGTGATCATAAACTTGTAAGCCTTCAAAGACTACAGCTAACTTTGCGATCTCGGAGTTTGTTTCCAGATGGTGTGGCCGTTCACTTGCATATATCAAGTTGTTCACTCTCAATAATGTGATGTTTACTTGTAGATGAGTATAAACACCAGGTGTATGTAATATATATTGTCAAAGACAGACAATATTATCTCGAGAGTGATATGAATGTGTACATGTGGTGCTTACATTGGGAAATGTATGAGACACAGCGTTGTTATTATTACTCAAGATTAATGATAGGATGGTTTTATAATTTGTGTTTTCAAATTTTTTTTCTTTAGTTTACTCTTGCTTCCGGCCTAATAATTTTCTTTTATAAAATTTGGAAATATATCAAGAAAGTACTAGTTGATTGGTAGATTAAAAAAAATATATTTCTATTTTGGTCATTCCAATTTATACCTTACACAATGGACCTATCTAGTTCTATCACATGCATTAAAGTATGCTATCTTTTGCATGTGAAAGTTAATAAATTTGAAAAGGTATCAATGAGTTTTACAATAATATAGGAGTTGGGAATAAAGAAAAAGAAAAAATGAAATGTCTATGATTATTGCGCAAACATACATTGCTTATCTCCTTCTCTCGCCAATGCTCTCTCTTTTCCTGTATCTCTTTTTCTCTGCTGCTTATTTTTGCTTTGTGGGGATTGTTTCTTTGGGGTATTAGGGTGTGTCAAATGACTCAAATTTATGGGTAAACAACAGTTAGGTAAAAGTTAAATTTTGATAAGTCTCTTTGGGGTATTATGTTAATATATCAAATTAATCTTTTTGTCTTTTAACTTTGGTAATGTTTAATAAATTTTGGTAAACTTTGAAAAATTTAAGAAAAAACTAGTAAATTGATAAATTTAAGCAAAAACTGGTAAATTTTGGTAAATTAAAGTTACCCATGAATTTGACATGCCCTTACCTTTTTCTCTTTTTTTTTTATCCTCATTTTGTTGGGGGGGGGGGGGGGGTAGATGGACATATTTATGATAAAATGTGTAAAGTATAACATATACTATGTAAGATCTCCCTGGGTCCTCCGTGTATATGGAGAAACTACTTTAGTCCTCCATGTGTAGTTAATTTTAGGTGATGATTTTTTTGCAACGAATTGATAAACTTAAATATATCTATGAATCTTGTAATAAGATTGATAAATTAATGAAATGTTGAAATTGTTTTTAAAAAAGAATAACTCCCTAAAAAACTTAAGTAGAGATTTCAGAAAGTGTCATATAATAATTGGGACTTTAGTCGATGACATGGGAAAAGAGAAAAGAACAATAGTGGTGGTATAGTGGATGCCACTTGGGGGTATTTAGGCACCGTTCTTTTGTGCGTTAACGCACCCAAACGCAACGCAAAATCAATAAAACCTAACGCATGGCGAACACAGGATAACGCAACTAATCACAGTCTACTATTCACCTCTACTCACCTTTTTATTATTTCCTACCGCAACCCAACGCAATCTAACGCAACCCAAACGCAACTTATCGAAATGCAAACGCAACGCACAAAAGAACGGTGCCTAGGGTTTTATTGTGTTTTTATAGGCTTGTTGGGAAATTATTGGTCTAATTTTGATTAATTTAGACTTTAAATTGACTAAACATCGTAAAAGATATTACCACTCTACTAATATATTTCTTAACTCAATTAAGTATTGTTGTATCTTTAATTTTGATTTAAAAGGTGACAATAATTAAAAAAAAATTGAGTTGCAGTTAACTTTTTTTTTTATAGTTTTTAATCATAATTTTTACAAGAAAACATTAAAATGTTAGGTTTATTGATATTTGGCTATGTCATGTTAATAAAAATAGAGATTTTAAAATTAAAGTTCAATAAAATTTGTTGGTTATACACCAATTTTGTCTATAAATAGCGTTGAACTCAAAATATTAGTACAATATTTTATATTATAGCACACACTCTAAATAAAAAAATTTCTATAAATGCCAATAATTTGTTTAAAAAAACTGACAAGGTATATCAAACATTTAGGGAACCCTTTTATCAAAACATTCATCAAGTTATTGCACAAATAATAAAACAAAAGGTCAACGAATGACTACATACCCAAAGACTGATAATGTCTGCAACCAAGATCGACAATCCAATATGCCACTGAATTTGTTTCTCGTAGATGTGGCAAATAGTATAGTCTTCCAACTACATGATAAGGTTTTTGATATCTCTGACAATCCTATAAATATATCAAGGGTGTGTGGACGACGCCCTGAATATATAGTATGGACAAGATAAAGTTATCTCCTTCAATCAAAATTCTTGAAAAATCTTCTTGAATAGCTTGTCAGATACCAAAAAGGAATAGTCAAGATTTTCGACAACAGAATCGATAATGAAGCAACCGGTATGGTGCCTGTTTTCCAAACTCGACCAAGATGATCATGGATGACGAATCTTGTAACTGAACCTTGGTGGTTTAGGGATCCATCATAGCTCAACTTTACCCATCCATAGTGAGACTATTTCTACCTTATCTGGATGATATTGTGATGGCATGGCCCACGTGAGTGAGGCGAAGATGCTGAGTGTGTTGCTGATTTTGGTAAGAGGAATCCGCTCATAGCTCGCAATTACGCTAAGCTTCCCTGGCTCGAATGATAACTTTCATGACGTTGAAGACGAAATTATTGAGGATGCAATCGTTACGCTTCTTCCAAATGTTCTAAATTTGAGCAGAAGACTCTCAAAAACTCATTGGGAGGGAGAATTTTTTAGAGTCTATAAGACAATGCTATCCTTCCTGACTGTTAGCCAATTGACGACAGGAAAGGACACCCATGAGTTAAATTCATAAACTCTAAACCCTAAACCACGTATTAGTCAAATTATAAAAACTTTGATACAACATTCTTTTACACGAAATTATTATCATTGGATTCATAAAAAAATACTCTCATATAGATATAATGTTATAATTCTTTAATAAAATATATTATAATTTTTTTTAGAGAAAGACACTATAAACCATATAATATTTATCGAATGACAATTACTACCACTATCACATTTTATTTGTCCATCAATGTAAATTGAAAAAACCAATGCATATTTGGAATCAGGGCGGAAATTTTGTAATTTACCCAAACTACCCCTACTTTAATCGAAGATAACAATTATTGAAATTGTAAAAAGTGATAAATAAATTTATTAAATAGGAGTAAATAAGGAATGACGGTGGTTGACATTATAAATGAACAAATATTTTGGGACAGAGGTAGTATTTTATTAAGAATTATAAAAAATTTTAAGTTTTACTCCCTTTGTTCCATATTAATTGTTATATATTTGACTGTCACGATCTCTAATGTCACTATTTGATTGATAATTTCTTGTATAATATTATATTAACAATTGCAATATTATACTTTTATGATAATATTTTTCGTTGCGAATCTAATGATATCAATCATATGTAGCAAGTCATTGTATATACTGAGAAATTTATGACCAAAATTTTTAAGGGTTTTTGGATAGTAATGTACCAATCTTTAGGAATATTGTATTGTAATATACTGATTTTTACTATTAGATATCAATATTCCCAACCTTTATACCTAAGTGAGATCATTATACCAACAATAACTAAGGGGACAGTGATCCAATATCTTTGTTGACATGGAGGCGGATGGAAAAAAACGGGTCCAATCCAGTAACCCCATTAACCCATCAGTTTTTGTCGGCAATCCACGTTACAAGACATAGGTAGGTTGTGTGCCACATCAGCACAGAGACCGGTTCACCACCTCCTTGGTTGGGGCCGGTTTTTTAATGTGGGTTAATGAGAAAAATGGAGGGGAGAACATGTATATTGGGCTAGGGTCGATGTTCTCCCTCCGCCTACCACGTCATCACGAAAACTAATTCACCACCCATTTAGTCATTGTTGGTATAATAATCTCACCTAGATATAAGGGTCGGGGATACTGTTGTACAATAATAAAAGTCAGTATATTACACTCCAATATGCCAAAGATCAGTATATTACTATCCAATATCCCAATTTTTAACATTCAACTATACAATTTCCAAAGTCCAATGAATTTAACTGGGCAAGACAAACTTGTCAAATTCATGGGTAAATTGAATTTGCCAGTTTTTACCTAAATTTATCAAAAATTAACAAAGTGAAAAAACCTAAAAATAATTTTGATATATTATGATAAAATGATAAAAGTTACAAAAAATTACTAAAAATTACTCCCTCCATCCCAAAAAATTTGTCCTAGCTTGACTAACAAGGTCAAACTTTGTAAACTTTGACCGTTAATTTGTAAAATTATATGATGACTTAGTGTATAAAATTATCATTATTAAATTTGTGATACAAAATACTTATACCTGAATACAACATTACTAGTTTTGATGAGATAAAATACAAAAAATTAATGGTCAAACCATTGCATTGAAGACCGCCTAAAGTCATACGGGACAAATTATTTACTACCTCCGTCCCAAATTGTTTGTCCATCTACCTAACTCACTTGTCCCAAAATGTTTGTCCATTTTATAATTCCAATGATTGTAATTCTTATTATATCCCTAATAAATACTCTTTTGTTTCTTTTTTATTTTTTCTTCAAATGAGAAAAGTAAGGACAATTCTGGTACATTACATATTTTTCACCACATTACCCATAAACATTGGACTTTTAAATATAGTTGGATGGACAAACAATATGGGACGGAGGTAGTAGAACAAAGGAAGTATAAAAAATTACTATAATTTAACTTTTACTAACCCATTTTCACCGATCATTTGACATAACCAAAGTCTACGGTGCACGGTATAATTTATTAGGTGCACTCGGAGTATGTGCTTCATATACTACAACTGTTCACCCATATATGTTAAGTTGTTCACCCAATATACCCGTATATGTTAAGTTGTTCATTTTGATTATTATGATTGTTCACTCGTAAATATTTGGAGCACATACTCTGGGTGCATGTACTCCCTCCGTTCCATATAAATTGTCGACTTTGGAAATTGTGCAGTCAAACTCCAAAAATTTTAACTATAAATTTCTCGATATATACAATGAATTGCTATATAAAGTTACCATCATTAGATTCGTAACGAAAAATACTATTATACAACTATACAAGTATAATAATGTAATTGTATTATGCAAGAAATTAACAATAAAAAAGTGATATTGGAGATAATGAAAGTCAAAATTATGATAATTAATATGAACAAAGGGAAGTAATATATATTGGGTGTACGGTCCACCCGCCCTCCAAAGCCGACTTTTGGTCATCGTTTTCCCTTTTTCTCTCTCACCACATTTGAGTTTGCGTCCCTCCAAAATGGAATCCTCCATCCTCTCTCTTTTCCCGCACTCCACCAGAGCTTGATCCACCGCCGAAAATGGCGACGACGGCGATGGCGGCGGCGAAGGCGACCGGCGGAGTTTGGGATACGGTGCTGGAGCTCACAAAGTGGGCTCAGGAGACGAACAGCGATCCCTTCCACTGGGCGATTCAACTCAGTTCCAGCCTCAACTCGGCCGGCGTGACTCAGCCCTCCGGTGAGCTAGCTCACCTCCTCGTTTCGCACATTTGCTGGTCCAACAATGTTCCGATCGCTTGGAAGTTCCTCGACAAGGCGTTGTCGCTCAAACTTGCGCCTAAATCCCTAGTTCTTGCTTTGCTATCGAAGAGGTTAGATTTTTGATTTTGGTTTTGAATTGAGTTTGTTGTTTTGGTTGATTGGGAATTTGATGTAGTTTGTGTGATTCTTCTGTTTGAACTATGTCTGTCAAACTTGTTTTTGCTTTACTTGTTTGATTTCGCTTTGGAATTTCGTTTGTTGTTAGGTTGATTGGAAGTTCGATGTAGTTTGTGTGATTCTTCTGTTTGATGAATGATGATGCCATTACTATGACTGTCAAACTTGTTCTTGCTTTGCTATCGAGGAGGTTAAATGCTCGCTTTCGAATTTCGTTTTTTGTTTGGTTGATTGGAAATTCGATGTAGTTTGTGTGATTCTTCTGTTCGATGATGCCTTTACTATGTCTGTTTACGTACATAAACAATGAATTTGGCCGGGGCCAGAGGTACATGCTTCATTTCGTTGTATGTTAGTTCGATTGGAAATTCACTGTAGTTTGTGTGATTCTTCCTTTTGATGATGCCTTTACTATGCCCGACATCTTTGATTTCGCTTTCGTTTGATGACTTTACTATGTCTGTTTGCATACATAAACAATGAATTTGGCAGGGGCAAGAGGTTACATGTTTGATTTCGTTTTTGAACTTCGGTTTTTTTTAGTTTGATTGGAAATTCGCTGTAGTTTGTGTGGTTCTTCTGTTTGATGATGCATTTATTATGTCTGTCGGACTTGTCCCCCGTCCCTTGTCCTTGCTTTGCTCTTGATGAGGTTAGATGTTTTATTTAACTTTTGATTTTCCATTTTTGTGTGCTTAGTTGGAAATTCACTCTAGTTTGTGTGATATGGCTGTTTGATGATGCCTTGACCATGTCGGTTTGCTTACATAAGGAATGTTAGCCTACATAAGCAATGATTTCGGAAATCGAAATTTAACCTTGTTTTGTTGGGGCAAGAGGTTTCTCTCAAACATTGGGAAATTTGTGAAGGTGTACCTCTGATATCTTTTCAAATTTCCTTTTTCGTTGGGTTAATTTGAACTTCGCTCTAGTTTGTCTGACTTTTGTGTTTGATGATGCCTTTACTATGTCTGTTTGCGTAAATAAGCAATGATTTCGGCTGTTGAAATTTAACCTTGTTTTGTTGGGGCAAGAGTTTTCTCTCAAACAATGGGAAATTTGTGAAGTTGTAACTCTGATATCTTTTGTGTGTAGTCCTATAGAGGACAACATGTAGAATGAGAATGCAATTGTAACTCTGATATCTTTTGTATGGTAGTTGGAGGGTTGGAGCAAAGGAATGATTGAGAATCAGCTACAGAGTAAAAAAACATAAGCTGTAGTAGGCACTGGCTAGTCCTGAATACATTTCTAGACTTTATGGCTCTGTTCTTTTGGTAGGTCGTAGAAGTTGGGTATAGTGAGGTTGGACAGGGTTGGGTAGAGTTGGGTAGCTTTAGGTAGAAGTAGGCAACGAGTTTTTTTAGAAGTAGGAAAGTTTAGGTAGAAAAAGTAGAATTAGGTGAGAATGAGTGAAGTTGGGTTGTAGGTAGTTTACAGCCCGGAAGAACAGGGCCTAAGTACGTTCCGAGCCAGTGCTTTAACAGAAAGTTCTTGTCCTGATAGCAGAAGAAAAAGTTGAGCATGTAATGTATAGCTTAAAGGATTCTTAACATGTAGCTTTTGTTTTAGTTGCAAAATAAGCAGATGGCCAGATGCTAACATTGATAAGAACTATTCACGTCCTGTTAGAGATGTGTTCAGAAGTATTTACTATGATTCTTGGGATCCAGCAAGATCATGTTAGGTGAGCGGAGACTGCAACTATGTGTTGTCGCCTTTAGCACAACGACTTGTACTGGAGGACCGAGGACAACAACATCCTAACTGAGCTAACTGCCAATTGTCCCACCCTTGCCTTTTTCGTCATGGTGATGGTGAAGGTATGCTTGGATATATGCGGCCTTGATATTAGTTGTGGAAAGGCTGTTTATGATGGATTGAATATTTAGATAGCATTGATTGGCTATTGGTTAACAACAAAGGAACTATGGAGTATGGGCAATTTGTTAGCCAATTGGAATTTAGGCCTTAGGTTAATGCACAAGGAATGGTAGATACAATTGTTACAAAGTAGCCAACACCTTAGTGTGTGAGGTGACAACCTTTACTTGCTCTCAAGCATGTCCATTATGGCTTGCTCTTGCTCAGGTCTCTTGACCGAATAATTGGTTAAACATTCACTAAGGTCTTGTTTGATTCTTGGAAATTGAGATAGAAAGGAAAAAGTTCTTGAAAATGACTTACTTTTCTTCATTTGGCTTTAAGAAAGTTGGAAGCATGAGAGTTAGATGGAAACATGTAGAAAATCTAATCGATGTTATCAAAGAACATTTTTCTTCCAAATTTAGAGGAAAGTGGGAGGAAACTTGCTTATAAAGAAGCAGACGGAAAACTTGATAGGCTAAATAAGAGGGGAGGGTTGGGGATGAATAAAGTAGAGTGAGATATTGGTGGATAAGGACATTTTATACTAAATTAGTGAGGAGAGACGAAATTTAATGAGTTTGACCACCTATCTTGACACAAAAAAAACTTATGCTACATCCTGAGTAGGGAGGGAGGGAGGGAGGGGAGGGGCAAAACTCAATAGTTGATTATCAAAAAATGTTCTGTTGTTCCATTAGTTTATGCTGATTTGTCCTTGAAAAACTATACTTTAGTTTGACTCACTTAGATTTGATGTTTCTCATCCTAGAAAGCAGCATGCGGTGTGACACAAGGACCTAATGATGGGTTTTCTGTGTGATCCTTTTATGCTAGTAAAATTTGATAGTGAGCATCAAGGAATACAACATTTCTTTTGTTTAATCTTTATTGAACAAAGTTGATTGCTCTTGTAAGTGTATTTTTGCAACAGCTGCAGTAGATTCTGCCAACTTTAATTGCATTTTTGGTTCATTGCAGGGTCATACCAAGTCGGCGTTTGCATCCTGCTGCATATAGACTTTATATGGAGCTTCTTAAAAGACACGGTCCTTTGACATCTGAACTGCATGAATCCAATGATGAGAAGTGAGTCTAATTCCTTACTCTTTTCTGCTTCGCTTTTTAGGGAGAGAATCTACTTGAAAAGCTTTTCTTTTCAACATTTCATACAGATGTTCATGGACTAAAATATTGCCTTAAGTTTTAAATAGCGGAAATATGGAGTTTGAGAGACACACAGGAAAGTCACACATGAAAGAAATATAGCATCCAATGTAAATATATAACAGTTCTATTGCAGGAGTGGAGCTATATACATCTGAAGTTCTAAGTCTAATTTGTAAATTACCCCCGTCCCTGGAAGAATATGGGGAAAGCTCTATACATGATGGATATTCCATTGATTGATTGGGCAGGAGATTTTTATTTGACCAGTGAGCAAGTTGGAACACTCATGTATCTTTGGTTTATAGTTTTGGGAGGAAAGTAGGAAGGAGTGAAAAGCCCTATGGCTATGCACTTCTTGAAGTCGGATTGGTTGTATGGATGGTGTGACACTGACAGGATCTTCCAGACTAGCATTTCTACTCTTTATCCCTTCGGGAATAGAGCTATGTCCTCTTTTATTATGAACAATTTGATATGGCTATTATTTGACTTATTCTCTTGATGTTCTCCATTTTGGCATGCCTTTTGTTTAAGTAGTTTCTTTTACGTGGGTCGTGGCTATTTTCTACTTCTGTAGATTGTACTGATAGGGCTCATTCTTTTCACAAGTGTTGTATGCTTCTTTTTAAAAGTCTCATGTTCACACTATAATGCTTTGCTGTTTTTCTTGTTGCAGCATCATGAAAGCCATAGATGAAGCTTTGCATCTTTCAGATGTCTTTGGAGTTCAGGCTTCTCACTCAGCTGTTCTGCTAGTACTGTTTGTGTTTTCTAGTGTGTGGCAGTTACTTGATGCTTCTCTGGATGATGAAGGTTTGCTGGAACTTACTCCAGATAAGAGTTCTAGATGGCTGACTAGGATGCAGGACATGGATATTGATTGCTTTCTGGAGAAGAAATATGAATCTCATGAAGGGATGTTACAAATGAATACTGTAAAGGCTATTGAGATGGTTGCAGAATCCTTGCAAAATAGAATGACTTCCAGAATTCTTTTACTGGTGCGACAAAACTTGTAAGCACTGCATGCATATCTGATCTCTGCTGGGTCTTGTTTTTATCCATTTAGGGAGTTCAACAAGGGATCTGGACCTATTTGATTGGGTATGCTTTAACACAGAATCCTTTGTGTAGTGATGCAAACAAATCTAGAACACACAGCTAAATGAGCTAATGTTAATGGTGTATTCCTATTAAAAACTTGTTACGTACTAGGGAAAGAGAGATTCTGTGTGGTGTTTCTTACTGGAGTCGTTACAGAGGAGTCGTGATATATTGTTTGTGTTTGATCACTTTGATGTGACTACAGAGGATTCTTGATACATTGATGCTCTGCTGCCTATAGAATTAAGTTTAGTAGACAGCCTATCATGATGAGACGACATTAAGAATGGGTGAAGATCTGTCTGAAATCTTTTCAAATCCCTGAAAGAGTTTATTTACAAAGTAGTCCGTTTTCTTTCCTAGTGTTGCTCCCACTACCTATAGAAATGAGTAGAATTTTGTAGATGGTGCAGAAGACTAGAGGTTTTGTAAAAAATGAAGTCTGCATAGCCAACATGTGCTGTTAATCTGGCTCCGTACTCTGTCATGTTTGTGACAAAAATTCAAGAAGTGGTGTAGATCTGTTTGAAATATCCGAAAATCCCTGACAGAGTGTTTTTACATAGTATCCTGCGCTCTTTCCTAGTGTTGGTCTCACTGCCTCAGTGATGAGTATCAGAGAGCTAATATGGTGAAATCTGAACCATTGTTTGTTAGTATGTGAGCCTGCTATGGAGTCTGGTTTTTTTATTTCCTTCTTTAATTGATATCTTCCTTGAGTAGAAGTGAAATGCTCTAACAATCGATCTCATGCGTTGGCTTAGGCCCTCACATTGGAGAAGTTTTGTCGAACGGCTGCAACTGCTTGAGGTGAAATCGTCCGTGTTAAGGAACTCAAAGCACATAAGCCGAGAAACCTTTTCACAGATAGTATCTGATACATGTAAACTCTCTCTTTGGGGAAGCAAAATGAACTCACAGCTACAGTTTCATACTGTGATGGCCCCCGGTTCCTTCTCAGTGTCTTCTGCTCAATGTCATGGTGCTAGTTCTTCCTCTCTTTGGATTCCGATTGACCTGTTTCTTGAGGATGCTATGGAGGGACTTATAGTGGCTTCAACATGTGCTATTGATACACTGACTGGTAGGTTTTGCACATGATGTATCAATCAGTGTTTTGTGTTCTTAGTGTCTGAATCTTTGGTGCAGAAATTCATATCTTCACTTGCATGCAGTTATCGTGAAATCACTTCAGGCTCTTCACAGCACAACATGGCACGATACCTTTCTAGGCCTGTGGATTGCTACTTTACGACTTGTTCAGAGGGTATGTCTATCAAATGCTGATGCTAGAGGCATAGAATTTTTGTGATTATGAACTATTTTTTTTCCCCTTTGTTTTTTCGAGGGGAAACTTTGTCACGTAAGGAGTTAAGTTTTTCCTTTTAAGTTTGTTTTATTTGGCCATTGAAACTTGGTTTTTAAATGAAGAAGCCTCTTGAGCTCTAGGGGAGAAAGCTCTGTATCTGGGAAACCCTTGTTAATTCTGGAGCAAAGTGCCAGTTTACTTTCAACATCTTTTGCCTTGGTTACAACAATGATGCAATAGTGAATAGTCCTTGGTGTTTGTGTAACACCCAAGGGTGGAGTAAGATGGATTAATGGTATTATCTCTATCATCAAGATGCATCCTACTGCTTTACGGGTGGACAAGCACCTTTTTTTGTTTTTTGTTTTTATTTTTATTTTTTTTTTGGGGGGGGGGGGGTTGTGTGTCTTTGTCACTAAGATTTGGTTTGTCTGTCTGAGGGCGCAATGTTTTCTTTTGCTCACTCGCCTTTATGCTCGAAGAAGCATTGTTTTTTTTTTTGGTTGGTTTTGAGTGGGGGAGCAATTTTTTTTTCTCTTCTGCAAGGAAAGGGAAAATTCATAAGAGGAAGAGCTTCCTGATTCAGTTTCATGTAGAATCAATTACCGATTGCTCTTGTGACTCTACAACTTCAAAACAATGCTACTAATACTTGAACTTATTTAGGTGTTTTTCAATTGATTTCATTTTGTTTCTTAGTTATGGGTCTCAATTAGAAGAACCGAAAGGTATTAACGTTTTTTTTGTTTCTTTTTGTTGGTCTGGGGCAGGGAGCATTTTTTTTAATTTTTTTATTTTTTAATCTCTTGTGAAAGGAAAACGAAAATTCATAAGAGTGAAAGCTTTTTGTTTCATTGTGGTGTCCTTGGCCATCTGCATGTTGGACTGTGGAAACTGGAAAGGGTGTATGCCTAGTTTTTGTTGCTTGACAGCACGCCCCACACCTAAACTAGGAAAAAAAAAACTCTTTCCTGAAAAGTCATTTTGTTCTTGGTTAGAGGATAAAAAATTTCATTTTCAGACTCTGCTCTTATGTACATATGCACAAAAGATGTGTGTATATGGGGATGAGCATATCTATCCCAATTCATACTTGGTACTGTAACTAATTTTACTGATCTATTCCATTGTCACTGTGTTGTACTGTTGTTTCTCAGGAAAGGAATGCTTATGAAGGTCCTGTCCCTCGGCTTGACACTTGCCTCTGTATGCTACTATCGATTGTTCCTCTTGTACTTGTTAACATTATTGAGGAAGTAGAACGAGCTTCTAATGAGGAGTCGCAGCTAGGCCAAAAGGAGGATAGACAGGTTTCCGGAAGTGTTCGCCATGAGGTAGTTTCTAGTTTGCAATTATTAGGTGAATATGAAGGCCTGTTGACTCCACCCACACCTATTGCTTCAATAGCAAATCAGGCTGCTGCTAAAGCAATGATGTATCTTTCTGGTCTTAATGTGACAAGTGGGTACCTTGATTCCCTCAACATCGCTGACATGCCGATCAATTGTGGTGGGTAAACCTTTTGTTTTCTGTTTGCGAAGAATCCTATTATGGTAATGAACTTACTTATAGACACTGCTTAGTGATATAATGTGTGCCTCAGACATAATTCAATCCCGCGTTGATCTCCCCAAAACAAAGCATTCCCTCGGCTCTATGTGAGTCCATGGCAATTTTTCATGCATGTTGGGAATGTGCAATTAATCACCCAGTTATGGGAGATGTAATCAGTAGATTGAAGGCATAGCATGGATAGTGATTATTAGTCCAATAATCTTAATATATATAGATAGCTTGTGTTGCATGTGTTAACAAATTGAATAACCCATAACCCACGTTTGTGGTTACCTCTTGCATTGAGGGAGTTTGTCTGGGTCCATCTGTTTAACGTCAAAGACGCCTTTATTGCTTGGAAGAGACTATGGAAGAAGAGTTGGGTTTTTGGAATTGAGAAGTTGGTTCTCTTAGCTATTGGTGATGTACCTAGAAGGAGAGGAACTGACGGGTTTTTGAGGGCAAAGACGACTCTGTTGATTTTAAGCTCTGTTGTTTTTGAAGTTGTACTTCTTTGTGGGAGCCTATGGCTGGGTTCGCTGGGGACTCTTCCTTGAGGAGAGTGAATATGACATTTGCTGACTTGTAGCGGAACTGTTTTTTTCTCTGGACTCGTCCCTTTTACTTTGTCTTAACATGATTCTTTATCTAAGAATATCTTACATAAAAACCTTCCCAGTGGCTCATATTACTTGTGGGTTTACTCTTCTTGTACTTAGTCTTAACATGTTTCTCACTGCCTGCAGCTGGAAATATGCGTCATCTGATCGTTGAAGCTTGCATTGCTAGAAATTTAGCAGACATCTCGGCGTACACTTGGCCTGGTTATGTAAATGCACGTGTCAACCAAATTCCACGTAGTTTAGCTGGTCAGGTTACTGGCTGGTCATCATTGATGAACGGTTCCCCGCTTACCCCAGCACTTGCAAGTGCCCTTGCTTCAAGTCCTGCTTCAAGGTATGTATGCATAAGAGTTTTGCCAGGTTTCTGTTATTTCGTTTCACTGCTTATTACTTTGTTTTTCTTGATTCTTTTTTTGGGGAGGGGGAGCTGGAGGTTTCCCCTACTCCATGGGAAGTAACTGCAAACTATTGATCCCGTCGGTTGGATTGGTGAACCGTGTGTGACCTGTTGACTGTCCTGGTAATTTGAAAAGACCTATGGCAACATTAGATGTAAGTCTGACACACCACAGCCTGTGTGGGAAGATGCGAATAGAAAGTTTGTCTTTTGATTTGTTTGGTTTGGTTGGGGCAAAATAATTTTTTTTCCAAGAAAAATGAATTTTCGTAGCAAACTTTGTTGTTTGGTGAAAAGAGAATGGAATTTACTTCAATGCTTCTGTTGGTTACCATAGCCTTTTGTTCTGTCTTCAGTCTTTCTGTGGATGTAAGTCCTTATGATTGCATTTGCACATCCTCCAGAATGTGTTGCTGAACTTCCTTTTCTCTATTAAGGAATATAGAAAAATGCGAAGAAGTGGGGAAGTGTAAATCCTCCACAGTCCTTAATTTAGGCCACATCGCTGTCTTCCATGTTTGTTATATGGCTCCATTTTCGACGGATATTGGAACTTATATTTCCCTTTTGCTTTGATGGAAGCTTAGCAGAGTTAGAGAAAGTGTATGAGATTGCAGTTGGTGCATCAGATGATGAGAAGATACGTGCTGCTATGGTCCTGTGTGGTGCATCTCTTGTCCGTGGTTGGAATATACAGGTGTTGTTTGCTGTTGAATGTAGTTGTTGCTTATATTTTGATTGTTGAGTGGGTTATCGTTAACTTTTTTTTTCCTTTTTCTTCTTCTTTTGCATCCCTTCAGGAGCACACAGTTGTTTTCATTCTGAGGTTGCTCTCACCTCCCATGCCAGCAGGATATTCTGGAAGCGGCAGTCATTTAATCAGTTATGGACCTTTTCTGAATACGCTTCTTGTTGGAATAGCAGGAATTGATATTGTTCAGATTTTTTCACTGCATGGATTGGTAAGTTGAATGTTCTTTATGTAATCTCCCGGGGAATGAGTCTGTTGAACATCTTGTTTCTGTTTGTCAAAGTGGCTTCAAGATAGCTTCAAACTATAGGGTCCAGGTGAGATGGCTGGGAACTCTTTAAAATGAGAACTCTCAGGTCATTTCCTTGGATTAGCTTCTAATGGCTATGGATTAAAAAATAATTGTGAATAGATAGGTTGTGAAACTTGTTATGACATCTATCTTGCCGTAGTCGTTCCCTTTCAACAGCATCTGTGCAACCAAAAACCCTGTCTTGACCTGTTGAATTACTCCCAAGTGCAACTACGTCGGCTGCAGATGGATTTAGGATTTTCCATCAAATACAAAAATAAAACCCTTTGAAGCATGTTAAAACTTGTTTACGGTCTAGCCTAGAATAAAATGTCTAGATCTACGAAAAATGATTTAGGTTTTGAAATGTTCACATCTGGATACAAGTCCCGACTTTTGCAGAATTACACAGGTGAGAATCAGGTTAGATGGTGTTGGTTGCCCCTCGTTGAAGATTTGTATTCATCTTGGAAACCCGTTAACAAAAAGAAAGATCAAGTGTAGTAGTCTGTAGATTCAGGAACTATACTTTCGCTGATGTGGATCTAGACCCTGAAAAACTGACCCGAGACCCGAACCGAAAAACCGAACCCGATTTGAACTGACATGTGGATGGATGATCTGAGCTTGGCCTGAACTCGAATTCAAAACTTGTCCAAACTGCAACACGAAAAGTGACCCGATTAAGATCTCACCCAAATGACTCCAAATCGAACCAGAACCCAATCTGAAAGCACTTCACCTGAATAAAACCCACCCGATGTCAATTCGACCCGAAAGTAGTTTTCTTGACGCCATTCTGACCCGAACCCAAATGAATTCACCCGTTTTCCAGGCCTATGTGGATCTAATCTTTTTAGCCATATCATTTCAGGTTCCGCAACTTGCTGGAGCTTTGATGCCCATCTGTGAGGTTTTCGGGTCTTGTTCACCCAAGGTCTCATGGACTCTTCCAACAGGAGAAGAACTTAATTCCCATGCCGTGTTCTCTAGTGCCTTTACTCTTCTGTTAAAACTATGGAGCTTTGATCACACACCGGTTGAACAGACCATGGGGGACGTCCCGGCGGTGGGCTCCCAGCGAAGTCCAGAGTACCTCCTCTTGGTCAGGAACTCTCAGCTAGCAGGAAATGCAGCGAATCAGAACAGATTTCAGAGTTTCTCTAAGTTGCTAAGTCCGCCCCCATCTGATCCCTTATTTATGGATTCGTTTCCCAAACTTAAATGTTGGTACAGACAGCACCAGGCCTGCATTGCCTCCCCACTCTCGGGCCTCACACCAGGCACCCCTGTGCATCAGATTGTCGAGGCTTTGTTGACTATGCTCTTCAAGAAAATGAACAGAGGGGCCGCTTCTGGGAGCAGTAGTTCATCCGGTTCAGCAGCGGAAGAGGCAGTCCTACGGCTGCAGCTACCAGCTTGGGATATTTTGGAAGCGCTTCCTTTTGTTCTAGATGCTGCTTTAACGGCTTGTGCACATGATAAATTATCTCCGCGTGATCTTGCAACAGGTCAGTTTGATATCCATTCTTCCTTTTTTTTTTTTTTTAATGTGGTTGCTGTTCTAGTGCAATTTATTACATTCTCTTGGAGTGTGCTCCGAATAGGGTCATTATTCACTTGCATATACTAAATTGTTCACTCTCAATCGTGTAAATATTCACTTACATATAACCTAGAGCTCAAACTCCAGGTGTTCATAATATATATTGCTAGAAGGGTAATCTATTCATGCAATAGCATGCATGAAGGGAAGATTGCTACATCTAGATCTCCTCAGACCTCGCATTAGCGGGACAATTCTGAGGTTTGTTGTTGTTGTTTGCTATTCTAGGGTAATAAGGTTATGATTAGACATCTATGCCGAGCATTTGGATGTCCTCGCTCAGTATGTTGGCTTGTTTTACTTCATTAAGTAGAAGTTTCATGAGCTGCTTTTTGTTTTTTTTGGAACTGATGCCACCTAACTGTGATTGACCCGGAGGATGTCATTAATCCTTGGGAATTATCAAAATATGTAGTGATTTGTTGGTTCCTAGGTTTTACCGAGGTCAGCGGCTCAAAATATAGTCTATTTTCATGTACGTTGCCTGTATCTGTGATCTTCTCATACCACTTCCAAAATCGGATAATGTTGAAAGTTCATCATTGTGTGTTATCCCTTTCCTAACATGTTATGACACCATCTGAGTCTATTTCATGCTACAGCTAATGGTTTGTGCATTGTGCTTGTAAAACTGGTGTTTAGAAATCCAACTTTTCCAGGGTCGGTGATCTAAATTTATATAAAGGATTTGTATTTTTCGGTTTCAGGGCTGAAAGATCTTGCTGATTTCTTCCCGGCATCTCTGGCTAGCATCCTGAGCTATTTTGCGGCCGAAGTGACTCGAGGGGTCTGGAAACCTGCATCTATGAATGGGACTGATTGGCCTAGCCCTGCTGCCAATTTATCCTTTGTTGAGCAGCAAATACAAAAGTTATTGGCTGCTACTGGGATAGATGTCCCTAGCCTTGCCCCAGGTATTATTTTCTAACATTCTTATTGTCTATTATTCATCTCGGACTCTCAGAAGAAGAGAAGTTTCCATGCATTTTTGGTGGCACTTTGCCTTAATTCCCGAACTGAAACTAGGGCTAGCAATGAGCCGAGTCGAGCCCAAGTCTGGCAGGCCGAGGCTCGGCTCAGCTTGCGAGCTATATTGTTGGCTTGGCTTGGCGAGCCTGAAAAATTAAGCTCATGGCTTGGCTTGCCAAGGCTCGTGAGCTCTCAAGAGCTTTAACGAGCGCGTACTTTTTGTTCATTGCTACTCATTTTGTTAACTTACAAAGTGATCAAATAAAGTATAGAGTATCTCTTAAAATAGAAAATAGTAAAAAAAAGAGCATATTTAACAAAGTCAAACAATGATATAAAATTGAAAATTAATTAAGTCGTGAGAACAATTCTAGGATGAAAATAAAGTAATTTATAGCAATAATGAAAATAATTTATCATTGTGGATTTACAATACATAAAAAATGATCTATCAAAAGTATGAATTCCAATTTCTGTGAATGAAATAATTTAATTTTTGAAATTGTATCATTAAATATAGCATATTTCATCCAATTTTCCATCCTCACAAATTTCATGAGCCGTGCTTCCTTGGGCTCGAGTTATGAGCTCGAGCCCGACACTTCCTCTACCAGTAGCATTCTGAGCTTATTTCGAGCCAAGCTTATCGAGTTTCCCGCCGAGCTAGCTCGCGAGGGCTAGTGAGCCGGCTTGGCTCATTGTCAGCACCAACTGAAACTGAAACTGTCTCATTTTGTATGTCCATACATTTGAACTTCTCAGAGCTGCCATTTTTTCCCAGGTAAATTGGTAATCTTTTTTGACTAATACCTTCTTTCATCTTTTTTGACTGTCTTGCAGTGGGCAACTCCATTCCTACACTTCCTCTACCATTAGCTGCCCTGTTGAGTCTCACCATTACTTACAAAATCGACAAAGCTTCTGAGTGTTACCTAAACTTGGTCGGGAAATCGGTGGTTGTACTCGCAGCCGGATGCCCGTGGCCCTGCATGCCCATCGTCTCCTCTCTGTGGGCGCAAAAGGCGAAGCGTTGGAGCGACTTCCTCATCTTCTCCGCGTCGCGCACCGTATTCAACCTCAACAATGACGCCGTCATCCAGCTTCTTCGGAGCTGCTTTTCCTCAGTCCTGGGGCTACACTGTTCCCGCCGGTGTAAAAGCGGGGGCGTCGGGGCGCTTCTCGGCCATGGCTTGGGCTCTCATTTCGCCAATGGGATGTCCCCGGTCGCCCCAGGCATCTTCTACCTGCGGGTCTACCCGTTCGTCAGGGACATCACGATCGTGACCGATGAGATCCTTGCACTGCTAATAAAGTCGGTCAAGGACATCGCCGCGGGGAGTGTGTTGAGCGATGCCCTAGAGAAGCTCAAGAAGAGCAAGTTTGGGATGAGATATGGGCAGGTTAGCAAACCCTGGTCTATCTAGCATGGTAGATCCAATAATTATAAGTTATTTTTCCGTTTCTTTAATTCTTGACCCGCCTATTTTCCTTTTATATATTTGAAAAGAATGTTTATAGGTCTAACTTGCTATACTGACCAAAACCCCTCTGGCAGGTATCTCTCAATTGTGCGATGACCCGCGTGAAGGTGGCAGCCTCTGTCGGGGCGTCGTTTGTTTGGATTTCCGGTGGGATAAACCTCGTGCAGCACGTGTTCAAAGGTACATTGCCGTCGTGGTTCATAAGATCGGACCACGGCGGTGGGTCTCGGGACTCATCGTTGGGAGGAGGGGGAGGGCTCGTCGCGAAGCTGAGCGGCTATGCGCTTGCCTTCTTCGCGGTGCTCTGCGGCTCGTTCGCGTGGGGGATCGACGCGGGGAGCCCGGCCTCCAAGCTGCGGGCCCGGGTCCTGAAGGCCCACCTGGAGTTCATGGCCACCGCGGTAGAGGGGAAGGTGTGCCTGGGGTGCGACTGGGCAGCCTGGCGGGCGTACGTCGTGGGGTTCCTCGGGTTGGTGATCCGGTGCAGCCCGGCGTGGTTGGCCGAGGTGGATGTCGACATCTTGAAGAGCTTGAGCAAGGGGTTGAGGCAGTGGGGGGAGGAGGAGTTGGCCCTGGCATTGCTCGGGGTCAGCGGGTTCCATGCGATGCCTGCTGCTGCTGAGCTGCTTCTGTATGATGGTTTTCCAAGGCACAAGCATGTGTAGGAGTAGCAGTAGTCTGTAGAGTTTTTAGAGCCTAGTGTTCTACACAAAACTGTTGTAATTTATGCAATTTGGACTAGACCTGGTAAAACAGACCCGAGTCCCAAAATTTGACCCGAAAACCAAACCCAATGCCATGCCAACCTGAACAGATATCAATATGGAAAAACTTCACCGACCCACCTGAAAAACTCACTCAAAGCCAACTCGAACAGAAATTAGTTGACCCAATGCCAACCCCAACCCCATCTTTAATCGACCTGAATTGCCAGATATCAATACTTTTTTCGTTACTCATCAAAACTTAACCTTTTTTCTTTCCAAAAGTATCAGCTTAACCTTTGTCATACCATCCATTTACAAATTAATTTACAGACCCTTAATACATTATTTGAGGGGATTTTTAGATAGTAATATACAGACTAAAGGTAATACACCCAAAAGTCAGTATATCTTCCCCCATGTTTAAGTTAGGTGATTTTTTTCCCCATATATCGTGGTTGGTTGTACGGTCCAATTTCCCTCGGGCCACGAAGGATACCAAATCCGCACCCAGCAGCCAGTGCGCCAATATTCCACCAAAAAGACATTACCTAAAACAAAAATTAGCTTGTAAAACAATTGTAAATAATAATAATAAGAAGAATGCTAAAATTTCATCACCCAATCACCCAAAATGTTACAGAAAGTTAACCTTCAAGGAGGCTTTCGAAACCGCAGCTGAGTTCTTTGATCTCAAGCAAATCTCAGCATCAGTATTGCCATTGAAGCAGAAGCCCTGAAGAGCACATCCTTCACACTCTTGTCCAATCTTCTCACCATTTCCTCCTCCTTATCCTGAAACCCTAGCTTTGCCGAGTTCTTGTTGATGTGCACGATCGTATTCCTCAGCCTATTCACTGCCCACGACAGCCAAAAGAGGGCGATGCCGAACCCCGAGGTGGTGAAGAAGGTGGAAGGGCACAATTGTGCGGTCCCGCTGGCCGCCTTGTAGAGGACACTGAAGATGATGGCAAGCCCGGTCCCGGCTATGGTGGCTGAGAATTGGGTTAGGAACTGAGGCAGTTCAGGGCCGGATTTCTTCACTGAAGTCAATACTGACTTCCCGTTTCGTGGCTTGTCTATCATTATGGATAGGAGAGTCTCGCAGGGATGGAGGGTGTTGGTCTTGTAGACATCCCTACTCCTACCGGCTTTCTTAGGTTTTCTTGTTCGGTATGGCTTTGGCTTTGCTTTCTCGGGACTGGAACCAAAGACAAGCGAAAATGAAATTGGCAAAATCAGCGTCGTTTTTTTTTTCTCATTTGCATTGTAAGTATTGGACATTAACACAGGAGGAAAATGCAGAAGCAAGGAATTCACATGATGATTCGCAAGCATGTTCTGGATTAATTGGACTCAACCATATCCATACCAAAGTGTCGAGTGTTCCACACAGTGTCATATCAAGACTCAACAAGTTTAAGAAATTGTGCATCTTTTTCTCTTTTGTTTTTCCCCCAAATGAAGGACTGAATGTCCATATCAAGAAAAGCATTTAGTAGCCAACACCATTCATATCAATGATCATGAGTTGAGGTACTTGGTGCAAAATGAATCCAAGCCACAAAGAGCTTGTTTCACATGGCCAACCCAAATTGCCCTGAACCTCACAATGAGCGAGCCAAACTGATATAACTAACCCCCAAAAGGCCAAAAACCAGTACTCCCCCAAAATTAGCCCAAACCAAACAAAGTGAAATTGCCACACCTAGACAAACCACTATACATTCAAGAAGCTACAACTGCTATGAATGATGATAACATAAACTTACCCCCCCCCCCCCAACCCAAAAAAAGGAACATAACTGGCAATAGAAATAAGAGCTGTAAATGAGGATCTCAAGGTTGTAAATCCAAGTTATATGCAGAAATTGATTCCTATGATGCTCATGTAACTTTTAGAAATCCCTATAGATAAGAGCTGCACTATGAAGATGAATCATTACCTCTTAAGGGGAGCAGATATAACAGCCTCTAGCTCAAGAGGAGACGGATAAATATGATCTTGCAGGTCAATAGTATCCTTCCTGTGAAACATAGGCAATATCAGCAGTGTTACTGAGATTCAATTATGCAATGAACATTGAACACTGCAGCAGAGAAAGACTAGGAAAAAAAACTCAAGTAGAAAAAATCTATCTTGCATCAGAAATGAAAGCCATAGTGAAAATGCATTCACAAATTACCCCCTCCATGACATTTTTTCCTATATTTAACTATTACTTTTGTCCCAGAAAAGAATTTCCAACTTGGTCATTAAAAGGTTTCCACTTATTTACAAACCTAGAAATGGGATTAAGAGTATATAAATGCCATAACATGATATAGCTTATAAATTTTTTTCTCACCTTCAAAAAAAGGAACAAAATTTTAATTTGGCCATTCAATAGAACTAGTTTTAGAACCCATGCTACGCACAAACTTGTTTTACATATTTAATTTTTATAAATTTTGTTTACAAAGTTACACATCTATTCAATATCATTGCAGAATTATATTAACACACAAGCAACCAGTCTCTATAAATTGCAAAATTTAGGGGCAAGACCGTTACATTCGGCCCCTCTATACCTCGCTTAGGCGGGATTCCGGAGTATTGGTTTTGGTTTGATGGGGGTTAGGCGGGTGCAATCTCGAGGGATAAGAGATGTTCTAGTGGCTTGGAGAAGAAGATTGAAGCAGAGTTGGGTGAGTCTGGAAATTGGTTACCTAGACATTTTGGTGGTGGCATGTTACTCTTGAACGGAAAGAAATTCCCGACTTTTTGAGGGCATGACTAGAACAGTAAATGACCTCTAACTTAATTTTTTTTAATTTTGTTCAGTTGGTGCCAAGGTTTTTGATCAAGGTACAAAGGTCAGCTTTTTGGATTGGTAAGATAGATTAGAGAACCTAAGGGTTTGAGCCTTTTTGTGTTTTTGAGATAGCCTCCTTTTGCAACTAGGTGATATCACCTTGAAGAATCCTTTAATATATCTTTTAGTAATTTCATTGAAAAAAATACTATCACGGTAATGTATTCACGAAACCCAACATTTTAAACATTAAAAAAAAAACACACATTCGTATCCTCCAAATTAGAATTTAAGTAAGAGAGTGTCAATACCATCTAAAATGAGGCACAAGCATCTTCTGGTGTTCCCATATATACACGCCCTTTGTCAGAAGTTGCTCTGCAGAAACTGAAGCCTGATCCATCATATCAACCATGTTCTCAAGGACGGGAAGTTGTCCATCACGGTGAACTGATATACTCGAAGGAAGATGATGAAGTAGATCACAATCAGCCTCTTGAATAAGAGATGCCCTTTCCACCAAAAACCTATTGAACTCAAAATCAGTACTGGGAATGTGCTGCATATGCAAATCGGTCTTCAATACAAGATGCATCAAATCTGGCAACAAACAATGCTCCAGAGACTCCTCTTTCAGTGCATTTAATCTTGACAATTGCACTTGGACAATTTGTTGATACATAGCCCATCGTTCATGGAACTCTGCGGCACATACATTAAGAAAAACTGTAAACACAGCACCACGGAATAGACCATGCATGACAGAAGTTTTAATAATTTTTGACATGGGCCACATACACCTGGCAGGCTGACACTTCATTATAGAGGGGGAAAAAACAACAAGAAGTTTTAGAAATGGGAAAGGTTGTTAATTTTGACATAGGGCACATACAACTGACAGGCTAACACTGTCTTATAGTGAAAAGAACAATAAGTTTCAGAAAAAGGCAAGGTTGACATTTAGATGCATGCCCAAGCTTAGAAGAGGTAGTACGAATCTGTTAATATGCACTTCTATAGTTCTATTTTATCATTTTATTTATCTCCACTAGTAGGGTATGAGAGGTTGATTTATAGATCCATGGTTAGTTTCAGAGAGTTTTTACCAGACAGCCTAAAGGTTTAGCTATTAACCAAATAGTTCTATCCCTTAGCAGAATAATTCCATTGGTTTTGGTACACTTAAGAACAGCCTACACCAATGATCAACAAATTTAAATGGAGCTCCTAGAGAAGACAAGGAAATCAATGATTAACAACTCAAGTCTAGTCAAGAGGGTGGGCTGAACTGCAGGGACAACACGGAAGCTGAAACTCTAGATGATATCAATGCAGAGCTATCACATAGGGCTATGATAATTAGCAATGACATCGATATGTCGAACTTGCCGATCCTTTGTGACCAATTTGTAGTTGTTGAGCACTTCAAGAGGAATGCGGAAAAAGAAAAAGAAGACATAGTGGTTGATCCATTTTACACGAGCTTGCAATTTTGTTGGGTTTGATCATGTGTTGATACATTCCCTCTCTAGCTTCAGCGTTCAACGATAGTAAGTATTTTCCTAACTTCACTTCTTCTAGCTTTCAAGGAAATCATGCTATGGAATAATAGCCACATAGGTTCATATGACACCCATCTAAGTTATATTTTATCCTACTATTCATCTGAACAAGTCGAGTAATCATGGTCACATGTGCACTAATGAAGTACTCGCTCAGGATACTGAAAGGAACGGAAAGGAAACAAACAAGTCAAGCACTAGGAAATCAACCAGGATGAGGGTATATTGGAATCGGACACATGAAGGTTTGGATGTTTATTTGCTACCAACAAAAGGGGGAAAAGGGGAAAGGAATAAAAGAAACTTCAATCACATAAAACGAATGCAGTACGATCGGTTCATGCCATGTCCGACAAGAACAACTCAAAAGGCTGCCAAAAAGTGAAGAGACATGTACCTTGCGCATTACTAGACAGAGGCATTCTTCTAACAGAGGCAGTCTTGACAAACTTGCAATATTCGTAAAACTCTGTTGATCTAAACAGATCATCATGCTCGTATGGTGTCAGAGAAAGGGTGGTTGATCTCTCTATGTCTGGCCTTGACCTAATCGTCGAGAAAAGGGGCTGCAGGTCCTATACACACGCATATGACAAATACATTAGGCAATAGTTTATGCAAACTTATATAGATTGTACACTCATTCGTAATAATGCGCCGAAATAGAAAAGTTTAATGTAGACATAAGTTCAATCACACACACGTAAAAGGAGCTTGACATAACATTGCAATAACGGAAAGGCTAACAGAAGGACACCGATAAAAACACAATAAACCAAATCATACAGAAAAGGACACCAATAGCCTAATTACATACACTTATGAATCAACGGAGACGAACTAAAGACTGACCTAGCAACTATAATTCAACAAACACCAATAACCTAATTCCCTCGAAATACAAGCAATCAAACCTCAGTACAAATATAACTAAATCAATACATACAAGAAAAATCCAGATTACCTCGAAATTCGAGCAATCACACTTAACAACAAACGCAATGTATCAAATCATACAGGAATGAACACCAATAACCTAAGTACCTCAAAATTCAAGCAATCAAACCTCGGTACTAACATAAGACAACCACTACATACAAGAAAGACCTAGATTACCTCGAAATTCGAGCAATACATCAGACTACAAACGCAATAGACCAAATCATACAGAAACGGACACCAATAACGTAACTACATTCACTAATGAATCAACCGAGAGACAAACTAAAGACTGACCTAGCAACAAGAATTCAATAAACACCAATAACCTAATCACCTCGAAATTCAAGCGATCAACCAAAATGCCCAAATCACACAGAAAAGGACACCGATGACCAAATTACCTCGAAATTCTAGCAATCAAACCTCGGCACAACCATAATTCAATCAATACATACAAGAAAAACCTAGATTACCTCTAAATTCAAGCAATCACACCAGACTACAAACACAATGTAGACCAAATCATACAGAAATGGACACCGATAACCAAATTACCTCGAAACTCAAGCAAGCACGCCAGACTACAAACGCAATAGACCAAATCACACAAAAATGGACACCGATAACCTAATCACCTCAAAATTCAAGCAATCAAGCCTCGGTAAAATCACTTTTCAACCAATACATACAAGAAACGCCTCAATTACCTCGAAATTCAAGCGATCAACCAAAATTCCGAAATCATACAGAAACGAACACAAATAACCTAGCCACACACAATGATGATGAACATCGCCCTAGACGAACTGAATTTCGACTGACCTGGATAGGCTTGGGAACAAGCTGGCCTTGATACAGAACAATGGCAGGAGGGACGCCATTAGAGGCGACCAGAGAAAGAGCAGCCATGGCGGTGAAAGAGGATCTAGGGTTCAGAAAAACGGAGTTTTCTGGAAACACCAAATCTCTCTCCACTTCTTCTGGTGAGCATTCGCTAACATGCTGATGATGATGTTGATGATGATGATATTATTATCCAATCGCTGGCCTTAAAATTCATCAAATTGGGGGATTTTTTTGAATGGTGATGATGATGGAGTGGACGAAGATTCGTCTGGAGACTCCTGGCGCTCGAATTTTTGTGGCACCAAACCAAAAGCGGAAGATACAGAGCGCTAAATCATCATATATATTAGTCATATATGGCGTCATATGGTCCCATTTTAAAAGCTCCTTTTTATTTAATTTTAAAATTTATTTTGTATTATTATATATTCTTTCAATTTCATATTAATTGTTATAATTTTGAATTTTACGATCTCCAATATCACTCTTGATCGATAATTTCTTACGTAATACTCATATTACCTTTTAAAAATAATGAAAGTGATTTATAATTTACCTTTTAAAATTCTCTTTTATTCCACTATTTCTCTTCATGAGGTACATTGGTTTCGCAAAGTTGATTTATGTGACACTTAAAAAGGGACGGAAGGAGTATGTTATTAACAATTGCAATATTATACAACTATGATAATATTTTTGTTGCGAATCTAATTGTGATAATTTTATATGGCAACTCACTATATATATATGGAGAAATTTATGATACAAATTTTTGAAATTTGACTGCGTGATTTCCAAAGATGACAATTAATTTGGAACGGATGGAGTATTGGGGAACTAACGGTGCCTCGGGAGCAACTTGCTCACCTTCTCAATTCGTTTAACAACACATAGGAATTCAAAGAGGACACCTTTTTTCGATTATTGCAAGCCAAATGCTTAAAGGTTCACAGAACACAGCAAAACCGCAATACAAAACAACAAACATTTCACTTCAAAAGACACATGCCTGCGAAGAAATAGCGAAACATAAGCAAAACAGCAAAGATTAACTACAACCAAAATACTTTCTCAATCGACAATGATCACAAAAGAACAGCTTCACTTTGGTGAGTCATCGAGGAATCTCGCGCATATATCCTTGTCAATAACCTTTTTTCTGCGCTCTACCCCAATATGAATATCATCAAAAATACCATCAAGAATGACAATTAACCACTGAGGGTTTGAGAAGAATGACGGAGAAGACAGATATGAAGAGTGAAAAGACCTTTTTTTTTCTTTTACGAACGAAAAAAATATTTTTCTCAATCTATGGTTCTGGACTTGTGGTTCTGTTTGCCCGAGATAAATTTTTTTTTTTTTTTTTTGAAAAAAAAAGAAAGAATAACGTAAGGTAAGATTTAAAGAAAAGAAAGTGTGCTGACAGCTGGCGTCGGTGTCTTGCTTTGTATATTGAACCGCTCTTTATTTAATGAACTCCAATAAATTACTGAAAGGTATCATATGTTTTACGTTATCTATTTTTAGGGGATCATATTATTGAAAATAATTTCTAGGTATCTTGTGTTTTGTAGTACCTATTTTCTGGTGACAAATTATTTTTTAGATTTATTACAAGATCCCCAAGACTATATAAAATTACAAAAATATCCATACCTTCATAAGATCTTGTCAATTTATATTTTCACATACATTACTATTTGTTTTAACGAATTAGTATCTCCATATTTTTCATTTGGTATCAAACCAAATAGTAATGCAGAACATATAGTAATTCTTTAAAAAACAAATATCAGAGTTTGTCAATGAAAAATATGGAGATGCTAATTCTTTAAAGGGGAAATTGTATTTAAATAATCTGAACTTTGAAACATAGTAGGCTAAATAATCTGAACTTTAAATTTGGTTCTAAATAATCTGAACTTTGACCCCCTGGATTCTAATAGCACGCCACAACTTAATTCGGCGGCGGGATGACAATAGTAAGCTGACATGACACAACCAAAAAGCCCAGGCACATGTCTCCGTCGCCACGTCATCCCGCCACTGAGTTACCGGGTTAAGTTCAACTTAACTCAGTGGCATGTTACTAAAATCCAAGGGGATCAAAGTTCGAATTATTTAGAACCAAATCTAAAGTTCAAATTATTAGTCTACTATGAGCCAAAGTTCAGATTATTTAAATCCAGTTTCTCTTCTTTAAAACAAATAGTAATGCAGGTGAAAATATAAATGGACAAATTTTTATCAAAGTAGGGATATTTTTGCAATTTTACATAGTCTCGGGGATCTTGTAATAAAACTAAAAGATAATTTGTCACCAGAAAATAAGTATTACAAAACACAGGAAACCTAAAAATTATTTTCAATAATATGGTCCCTTGAAAATAGATACCGCAAAACATAGAGTACCTTTTAGTAATTTATTGAATAAACTCTAAATATTGATTTTAAAGAAGGATATCCACATAAATTCAAAGGCTTTAGGACGAAAGGGACCATGGGGCTCTAGTGCAAAATATCACTTCCAAGTTTTTTTATTTTTAAAAAAAGATCACAAATTACATGCTATAATAAGGATTATTGGACGTCAATAATATCAACTTTGGGGGTATTGGAGACTAATAATACAAAATATTTTCTTGGACACTAGTAGTACCAACTATCGACCTATTTTCCTCCAATAAGATGCATCGAAGTTGTTAGAGTTTTAGCTCACCGGAAAGATGACGTGGCTCCATGATATGTTACGTGGAAGGTGGAGGTTGGGTAGAAAATGTTGACGTGGACACTAACATTACTTCTATGTCACATATTATGGAGTCACATAATCTTTTCGATGAGTTAAAACCATAACAATTCGAAGATATACTGTTGGAGGAAAACATGTCAATAGTTCATACTGCTAATGTCCAAGAAAATAGTTTGTATTATTAATATACAATACCCCCAAAGTTGGTATTATTGATGTCCAAAATCCCCTATAATAAAGTCAAAAGAGGGCATAGACCCAATACTCACCCACTCAAAATAGAATACAAGACAATGTTTATCTCACCAACTTTTTGTAGAATTTTCTCACCTGTTTTTTGGTAGTCTACTATCCCTTCAAAGGACTCAATTTTTGGCCCCATTTTTTTATACAGCTGGCTGCGGACTGCGGTATGGTGAAATTGTGACGGGTGTGGTGGATTGCGATAGGTTATTGGTAAGTTGTGGTGGGTTTTGTTTTTTATAAATATAAATTGTATTGGTAAATGTAAAAAAATTGATTGTGGTGGGTTGTGGTAAATTGTGGTGGATTGGTATGTTGTGGTGGACTCTGACAAAGTACAATATATGTAGCACCGCAGCCAGTCAGCCATATAAAAGAACAGGACCTAAATCTTGGTCAATCATAATCAGACTCACATAATTGCAAAATTTAGAGGCACAACTACTATATCCGACCCCTCCACACCCCACGTGGATGAGATTTCAGAGTGTTGGTTTTGGGTAAGTATCAAACTATACAGGACAAACATAACCGTTAAAAGTATAAGGGCTCTCTAGTGCCACCAACACTAGCAAAAAACATGAAGAGTCTACTTGTGGACTAAAGAGCCCACTAGCAAATCTATACACAAGTATGCAGTACCAACTACCAACACAAGTAACCACTTATATATACTATTATACTGTGTCATATTTCAAGACACATTCTCATCTTTACTTATTCACACATTGTAGTTATACTTATAGGGAATACCAGCATCATACTCAAAAATCAAAGAGTTCCCAATCTTCATCCAAAAGCTCTTTTCGAGGTGTCGCTCCGCCTTGGATGGCGAGCTCTTCCCCGACAGAGGTTCGTGGAGTTTGACTCCCGACCGAGGGTGTTCGGCTCGTCTTTGTGGGTGACTCGAGAAACTCCAGTTGCCCGGGTCCCGGATCTGAGGCTGTGCTCTTCACAGAAGAGTTAGAAGAGGACAGACGACTGCTCCCGTGCCTTAACAATAGAGACTTTCCTGGGGAAATGCGATTGTCGAAATTCTCTTTCAAGGTTTTCACATCCTGACTAAGCACTGAAATCTCTCCCCTGCACAAATCACACAGTAATGTCTAATGAACCAACAGATACTATAGTCCTAGCATGGCTGATCCGCCAACAGCGGATGTTCGACTAGCAAGTAAGTCAGGTTTAGAGAGAATATTTGTGCACAAACTGTTTGTTTATTCAACTATGTGAACTCAGTCCTGCTAAATCTGGCAAAATATAAGATACGGCAACTAGCTATAAGACGGACTATGGAATATCTCACGTGAGGTTTATTAAGCCTGTGATTTCTACCCTAAACAGATAAAAGAATGGCGTAAAGTACAAATGTAAAAAGCGAGCAAATCAAACAAGCAGAACCTCCTAAAATGAAGGCTAAAAATCACATTCCCTAGCGGCGAAGTAAATTATCCAAGTTTAGCCTGAGTAAATTCTTAGTTAAAACACGGTCCAAGCCAGAGGGCATGTGAGATCCAGTTTGCATGCCTCTCATTTGAAGACTGTGAGGGCCTATGGAGGACCCTACAAGCAACCCCCCCCCCCCCCCAAAAAAAAAAAAAAAAAACAATCCACCGGGTAAAAAAAGGAAACGGAGCTCTGAGATTGACTTTGAAATAGAAAGAAAGGGGGGGGGGGGGGGGGGGAAGAAGAAGCTAAATGGCCTTTTTCCATCGAAGAAGGTCGCTGAACCTCCCCCATTAATGTTTGAGACAGATGTTTTACTACCAGGAGCATATGCAACCTAAATTTGTAATTTTAGTCCATCGAACTATTTAGGAGATGCAATAGCCAAAGCAAATTTTAGGGACAAGTGAACAGTCGTAAACGTAGCAAGAACATTATATGAGCTGAACATTAGCCAAAGCAGTCACAAACATGTGGAAAGGACAAAAACCTAGCAGTTGTTAGGTTCAAATGAAAGCTTCAGATTTTCGCGATATCATGGAGGGACTGAACAGTAAAGAGGTGAATGAATAGCAGCGCAAAAAAATCACATGCTCTTCAAACAAGAGGGCACCAAGGACTTACTGCAATAAATCAACAACTCGACCTTTCTCCATAAGAAAGTCCCTTAGCTGCAAGAAAACAAGAATTTGTAAGTCATGAAGCAATAAAAGGAATCGGAATAGGGCCAGAAGTAATAATTTTCATCTACTCTGAATTTCCTGTAGACTCTATTTACACCAATCAAAAATTCAAAGCCACGTGGTAAAATCTTAGTAAAATAACAAGGGCTTCAACATATATTTGCAATCACAAGATGTTATCATGGTCCGAATCCACATCTGGTTGAAAAACTGGAATCTAAAACATCTACCTTGGCTAAAGAGAACCAAATATGGATTAAATCAATAAAATGGAAACTTAATAAAACACAATAACACGATTTGACCTAAATTTATGACAGCAACATCTGAAAATTCTTTTTTTATTTTTTTCTGTAGTTTTTTTTTCCGGGGGGGGGGGGGGTAGTTTAAACTTGCTTTGTTTTATGATCCCCAACGCATCCCAAAACAAGTCAATAGGAGTATGCTAAGTCAAACAGAAAGGGATGCAAACTTCAGATGTATATGGATAGTCAGCCCGTGTGGTCTGAAGGGGGTCAAATTCCATAAAGAATAAGAATAATGAACTATCTTTACCGAAAGAGAAACAAGTTTGCATTTCCTACTCTACCCCTAGCATCCATCTTTTCATTAAACAACCAGCGCATGTGAAGAAATGTAAAGAAATGCATAAACAATATACCTTTGCGTTCTCTTCTGCTTCTTGCTGCAACAATTTAGACTCTTGGACCACCTTCTCCATAACGAGTTCTTGTTCAGCAAGAGCACTTTGCGCACTTGCTTCCTTCTCAAGTAACTCTTGCTCAGCTTTTCTCCTCTCCTCTTCAGCTATAGCCAGTCGTGCTTCTAGAGTTTTCTGCATCTGCAAAACAAGAGAAAATAAATATAAATAACAAACATGGAGATGTCAATGCTAAACCATTCTTTTTGATAGTGCCGCATTTTTTACATGACAGGTTTGATCATTCTGTAATGGTTAAGAGTTGTGGCACTAACAAAATGCTTTTGCATTAAATTTCCCGTAAGAAAACATGTAACATTTGGGGATTTACTTCATAGTGCTCTTCCCAAGACACAACATAGCCAATCATGTCTGTACTCCATAACAAGTAAATTGTCATAATCCCCAGGTCAATATTTGTTACAAGCGAATACTGTGGACCTTAGGACAGGGTACAAATGTAATAACTAGATGTGTTTGATGCAAGCACTTTCTTTTGGTTTGGGATTTTACTTCGATATCATTGGATTCCTCTAATCTTATAAGATATATAACAGCGTCCTACTTCGGTTAAGACTAGTATTAGATAGGTTGCATACCTTTGTCATCACCCTATATCTAATACTAAATACAAATATCAAATTCCGCTTCCAACAACCCCCCCACCCCCCCGGCCCCTTCCCCCAGGAAAAAAAAAAAGAAGAAAAGAGTACCCAACAAAATGAGAATTCAGCAGCATTGAAACATTGCAGTGGCTTTGGAGAAAGAGGGAGAACTAGTATTCTTTATACATCACATGACATCAAGAATCCAGCACGTGCTAACTCAATCTTAGTTACACTCTGTCTTAGATACAAGGGTCGTCGTCTTAGTCAGATACAACAATATATAACAGAAGGCTCATAATAGCAATTAACAAGCACTCAAGTAGTCCTTCACAAAGTCATTTGACCTACAACCTGGTAATTACTCTTTGGTCTAACAATATGGATTCTATCTATGGGTACAAAAGTGAAACTAACGGAACCACAGTATATTTGTACTAGAAACAAATATGAAAGCACACCTCATCAAGAATGGTAATAGATTTATCTTTTTCATCTGACAAGCCAAGAAGGCGAGTCTGGAGCTCCTTTACTTCAGTAGCAAGAATGGACTTTTCCCCATACACTTCACCAGCATGCTGCATGAAAAAATAAGCAATGAATTGATCCCAAACAAACCATAATAGGAAATAATTATGTTAATAATTACAGTGAAAACATACCATGTCATTTGCTTCTTTTGCATGTTTCAGCATCTTTTTTAATTCTTCAACCTTCTCAAGGGTTTTCAAGCCTCCCTTAGAAGCATCTTCTTTAGCTTGTTGAGCTGCTTTTTCCTGAGATTCCACCTCCTTAATCAACCCCATAACTGACTCCATTGCTGAGAACAAGGAATCCTGTAACGTTTTCAAAGCACTGTTAATATATATCACTAAAAAATGATGCATGCAGCAAAAATAAGTTGTCCTAGAGAAACAACAGCGTGTTAGGTTTAGAAAAGCTAGAAGGGAACAAAAGGCGGAGGAGCTATGATTAAACACATGAATGAGTTGGATCCTACACCCGTGCAATCCTTAGGTGGTGCTCAATATTATGTCAACTTTACTGATGATCATAGTAGCAAGGTATGGGTTTTTATTTTCTTAAATAAATCTAATATGTCTGATACTTTTCTGAAATGGAAAGCAGAGGATGCAAATCAGGCACCCGGCAATCTGACAATGATGGTAAATATGAGAAGGATGAATTCACAAAGTACTGTGCTTAACATGTACTTTGTTCCCTAGGAAAGGCAAGGCAAAATGACATTCCAGAGCAGGTGAACCAGACCCTCAATGAGATGGGTAGGAGTATACATAAGTAACATAACCACGCCAGGTTCCCCAAGTCATTGTGAGCGAAAATTCACACAGCCACATGCTCGAATACGTCATCAATGGAGGATCTTCCATTCGATTAGGTAAGAGAATACCAGAAGAGGTTTTGAATGGTAAGAAAGTTGACTTGTCCTTCATAAATATAACGCCTAATGGCGAATATGGTAGACCCCATCCTATTGAATGCTACTAGACAATAGAGCCCATAGCAGATGACTAAGAGACCTCTAATCCTAAGATGACAGAAGGAAGGCGATGTTGTAGTGTTGTACTAACTACTTAGGAAGGTTCCCTCACCCTAACTGAACCCTCACCCTATCTCTTTCTCACACACACACACGCCATAAAAAGTATTAATGGATGAGGTCTTAAATACCTTTTGGCTTTTCGCATTCTCAATAAGATCCTCAAGGAGATCCACTCTGCATACATGACCAGATCGCGTAACTATAGTGCCCAATACAGTCTCACTTTCAGTCCCAACTGCATCAGTTATAGTAGAGTCTTGCACAGAATCATATTCAGCAACAACTCCATCAGTTACAGTGGACCCTTGCACCAACTCAGCATCAGTATAGCTACTTGTTTCTTGATTCTCGTGATAAGGAAGCATTCCATTTTCAGGTTCTGGAAGATTCAAATATAATGCATCTGGCATGTGCTCCTTGAAATGAAGCAAAGTTTCTTCTGCAGCATCTCCATGTTCAAATGAGTTGCAATCCAGAAAGGACTGCTTTTTGTGACAATCAAAGCTGGGTGCTGTATTTAGATCACAGGACGAAGAGCCATGGACACGGTCAGCACACGGGTTCACATCAGCATTGCTTAAGCTGACATGAGCTTTCTCATTATGAACTGAGGGCGACAAAGCACATCCACTCTCATTAACATGAACATTAACTCCTACACCCGGACATTGAGGTGCAGAATTACAGCCTTCACCTTCATTATTCTCCAATACGCGATGGCAGACATCGTTACCACTATCAGCCTTGAAGCTGCTTGAAGCCCCTTGATTGGCTTCAAGAATCGTTTCAGGAAGAATTGCAGGTGCAATTAACTCATCACTTTTACCGTTTCCACCCTGATTATCATAACTGTCATTTGCATCATAGAAGGATGACGTTGTCGAATCATCTAGTGTCTCATTCAACTGCAATGAGCTCATACTGTGGCCAGCATCCCCAGTATTGCATGCAGATGCACTATCCTCCACCATTGAAACCATTGCAACAGAGTTTTGAGAATCCAAGACCATGGCTTTTGCATTGCTTTTAACTGCACATACATCATTCCTTCACATTGATATTACATTCACTTAATTTGCAAGCAGAACCTCAGGACTAACAGCAAAACCTCTAGCAGAAAAGATGTGTAAAAATGAGACCTGACATGCAGGGACCTAAATGTGAGTGTACAATAAGTGTGTCCAGGTTCTGATCTAGTTCAGTTTATGAACTCACAGTATTTTCTAGATTCTTGATGCAGGACAGGAATTTAAGTGGGTGCAATATAAGAATAGGGGATTTTTAAATAATAAGCAGGAAAATAAAAGAAACATTAAACAAGGGACAAATTCTTACAGATAACCTAAGCAAGACCCCTAAAACACCACCTAAACAATGCTTATAAAGGCCTAGAGTTTGTGAGTAATCTACACACAAAGAACCATTAGTGTACATGGCAAAGAGAAAAGGCAATAATTTGTTGAAGTTTTTCTGATTCAACTTATTTCCCTAAAACACCACATACGCAAGGGTTACATAGGCCTAGAATATCTTGGAAAACCAGCTGACCCAAACCCTAGAGAACTAACTTATCCTAAGTAAAATATTCCCATAGACTCCAAAAGGTACTCTGAAACATCAGCAAAAATAATATAAAACAGAATAGAAAGATCTCTTTTCATATCTTATGTTAGTCTACGATGGTCTGTTAGCTGTCCACAGCTCCATACTCATACTAGGGTACAACCACGAGTGCTTGCAGAGGAAGAAAGAGACATAATGTGCACAGTAAAGCACTTTCTAAGTTGTTAAACATTAATTCATCTTATACAATGAACAAAACACAATATCAATTTATAAAGGCTACATATGGAGCCTCATTTCAATTTACATGAATCACGACCACCACTTCACGACATCTATCATTGGACATCAACCTTTATTTGAAGCAAGGAAGTAATTTCATCTGGTGTATAACAGACCAATTCAGGCAATTCTTTCCTACACGGAACATGAGCCATAAGTTCTCTACAACACTCAAAGTTAAAAATGATAGCATCAGAAAAAAAAAAAAGGTATTCATTGGCAAGTTCATACATGTGAAGCTATGTAGCTTGCAAGAGAAATTAACAAAAGACGCCCAAAACATTGGAACCTTTACAGGCTAATTACTTAAGAGACTCATATTCTCACCATTAGATGTAGGAACACGAGAGTGTGCACTAACAAAAGGAAGGACCTCAGTGAGAACTGACTCGACAGCTCCATCAGGATCCTTTGAATGCTCTATGGCCACAGCCTTCAGAATGCGAGCATCCATCTTCAGAAATAAACAGTAATAATCAGAAAACATTAAACCTGAAATCTCCTCCATGAATAAAGCCCAAAAAAACCCAACACTCTTCCACAAATAAAAGCCCACCACCCACCCACAAGAACATAAAGAATATTAAACATAGTTCATGAACTCTTCTACTTAAGAAGCTGTTAATTAAAAAAAATCCCCTAAGGCACATAGTCTTAATGAGATGTCAAGAGGTGTTCCAATAAGTCGTGTCTGCTCAGACTGGGCCACACCCATGATAAAATGTCAAAAGACGAACAACAGTGAAGGGTGTCGTGTTGGATTTGTTCCAAGAGTGTCAACTGTGTGACAAAGTACTTTAGGTTGTGTTCGGCAGTAGCGTTTGGGATAACGTTTAGCGTTTTGGCCAAGTCAAAACTCTAATTGCATAAATATTAGTGTTCGGTAAACTAGCGTTTTGAGTAGCGTTTTGTGAAACGCTAATAAAGTTAACGTTTAGCGTTTGAAGTAGCATTTCATATTTTTCGGTCAAAAAATACTCTTTGAAAATTTTATCTTTGGAAATTATGGATATCCTTTCACGTCAATTCACATTAATCTGTTAATTCAAACGCTAAATTTACCTAATACAATTCTCATTTGAACATTCATCCGATATCCGCTACTTAAACCGCTATCCGCTGCTTGAACCATGATCCGCTACATAAAACACTATCCGCCATCTAAAACAATAATTTTGCCGAACAGGGCCTTAGATAAAATGAAGAACTGAAGCTATAAAACCAGCAAGCGTGACCTCTCTTGTCGAACATATTTACTCCCCAACCATTTATTCCTTGTGTCTCCAAACCCTTTCTACGTAAGATGTTTACAACCAAGACAAACCACAAAATCTCTAACCCTTATTATAGTTGACAAGATTTTCAATAATATTCATTCAAATAACACAATGCTATGAAACTGACCCCACGGACCAATCACCCGTACACCAGGAACACTTTTCACGTACAAACATATTGGCCCACAAAAACGTCACAGACTGACAAACAGCTCCTAGCCACATACATGGATAGATAAAATATGAACTTCAACTACAAAATCCCTCGAGCATAATATTTCTACCATGGACACCTCCTAGTGCATGTCTGGAGATCAAGAATAAATTCCAATCACAAAACTCTACGTCGTCTACTGAAAGGAGCAGAACATATCTATTTAGCTGTTTTCAATGAAATCACCCTACAAAATGCTGGGTTACACATCAAATTTCACCCAATTGTCATTTGCAGATTAGCTACAGAGTAGCATATCAAGTCAACATAGTCTACTAAAAAAAGTCCAACGACAATCACATGATACAATTAATAAGAACCCCCATTTCCCCTCAAACCACAAGTGTGGTGTTGTTGGATTTCATAGCACAAGGTTTTTCTCAGTTTTCCCTGTTCCTTACTTCTTGATCAACCTCCCATGAACCCCCCAAGTCTAAGCAATAACATAAATGATACGACTTCTGTGATTCTTTCATATGTCAATAAACTAATCGCATATTTACCTGAGGAAACAGCTCCTTCAGAGTCTGATATACCGAATTGAAACCCATCCTTCAAATCAACCTAGTCTGTAAATCAGATCCACAAAATCACAACCCGGCATATTAAACGGAGCAACAATAGACAACAGGAACAATAAAAACCAGCACAAACAGATGATCAAGAAGCAATTACAGCGGGAAATTCAGAATTTCCCCAAACACACGATCAATGCTTGAATTCAGACTACATCTGAACATCAATCAATCAAAAAAAAATTTGACACTAGCTGAAATTAACAACGGATAAAACAGGGAAAACAAAGTCACCAAAAAAAAGCGGAAATTAACCATCAAATGATGGATTGCAGTTGATATGACGAGGAACCTGGGAAAGAAGATCAGAAGGCAGTGAAGAACTAACCTAATCTATAAAACATATCCACAAAATCACAACCCAACATACTAAACGGAAGAACAATCGACAAAAGTAACATTAAAATCAGCACAAACAAATGATCAAGAAGCAATTACAGCGGGAAATTCAGAATTTCAATGCTTGAATTCAGACTACATCAGAACAATCAATCAATCAAAAAAATTGACACCAGCTGAAATTAACAACGAGTAAAACAGGGAAAACAAAATCACCCAAATAAAAAAGCGAAAGTTAAGCATCGAATGATGAATTGCAACTGATAAGATAGAAACCTGGGAGAGAAGATGAGAAGGGAGTGAAGAAGTGACCTAGAAATTTAGGGTTAGGGTAGAAATGGTCGACACATGCACCCCCCTCTACTTCTTCACGTCGGTCCAAAACAGCGAAGAGAGACAGAGAGGAGGCCTTCGATCAACGCAGAGACTGACGAATCTTAACTCTTAAGGTCGTTTCATCTCCCAAATTATTATTATCATCATCATTTATTATTTAGTGTTAGTATTTCGTCGTGTTTTATGCATGGTCCTTGCATGATTTAATAGGATATTTTACTCTAATTATTAATGTTCTGTTTGGCCAGTTGGTTCTTTTTTATATAAAAATAAATAGAGTTAATTACATTTACCCTACCTGACATATGCGGAAATCATTTTTGCACACCCGACATTTGGGAAATAATTTTCGCCCTACCTGACATTTAGTGAAAGTGATTTTTAGTGTTAGAATCCGGTAACTTGTCATCGAATATGGAAAAATACAATAATACCCCTATATCACTATGTGAAATTACGATGTTGCCCTTTAATTTGAGAAGGAAAAAACTATGTTAGAGAGTAGAAGACAGATATGATGGTTTGGGAGGGGTTAGGTTTTCATTTTCTGTATGGGAGGGGGGCTGGGGAGATGAACCAGTGGAGTGGTTGGGTTTTAAATGTCATAACAATTAATACTAAGGGTACAAAAGTCATTTCACATTTAATTAAAAGTCAAAGGAAATAATAACAAGGGTATAAAGGTCATTTCATATTTATTTTTTTACAGTTCACCAGAAAAGTCAATAAAAAAATCAATTATAACATACTTGAGGGGCTTTACATTTATGACCACTCAAATGTCAGGTAGAGTGAAAATTACTTCTCAAATGTCGGGTGTGCAAAAATTATTACCACATAAGTCAGGTAGGGTAAATGTAATCAACTCAAAATAAATAAATATAAATATATTCATTAGTGAAAAGTAATACGAGATTTATAATGAAAATAATCTAAGAATAATAAATTTATTGTAAATTTTAGTATAATATTGTCTTACATAAATTTATTGTGAGATGAACTCCTCATATGATGACATTTTTAATATTTTGCTATGATTAATAAGTGATATTAGAATGTCAACATTATACATCTTATAATAAATTTATGGTGAGAAGATTCTACATAAAAATTACTGCAAACTTTTAAGGTCAACAAAAATTCTTATCTTAAAAAAGATAATGATAAATTTGATGAAGGCCTGCTCTTAGGGCTGGCAAAAATCTATCTGAGTCGATGGCCTGAATTTGCCCGACTCTGAAAAAACCGGGTACGATCATAGAGTTTTCGTCCGAATTTTGACGTTGACATATTTGACCAAAAGTCCAAACACAATTTGTTTTCAAATTTCTATTGTCCAACCCCGACTTAAACGCGAATTTGTGCTTGTCTGATTTGTCTGGCCCAAAAATTACCCAAAAAATGGGTATCGGACATCAAGTTTTGTACGTAGTCAAATTTGTCTGAACTTATAATCACTCGGACTTGGATTTTGCCAGTTCTACATACTCTAAACCTATAATGTTCTTCAGGACACTAATCGCGTTCTTCGACGTGTTTGAGTCTTTCCCGAGTTGCTATAGGGTATATATAGTACAACTTTTAAAACTACATAAAAATATTTACTTGATGTCTTGAATGATCGTTGAAAAAAAAAGACTATCATGATAGACCCATATGAACATCCATTGTTAAATCATCTTCAAAAGGAAACCAACATCATCTATATAATTTCCTCAACAAAAAATCTTCAGATCCACGACACTCGCATCAAGGCAAAAACAAAATTCGCACGTAAAACAAAAATAAAACTCGCACTCGCCTTTCACTAAAGGCGAGAAATAGGCCTTAGCTAGTGCAAGAAACCAAATCAACAATGAAACTCTCACACGATTCACCACTGTTGGTGCCACCCACCGACATCCGACCACCACCACACACCATCAGCTGACCACCAATCCACCGCCACTAATGCCAATTGGAACAATCCAATAATATGAAATTCCGCCGCCGGTGCCGAGACCCACCGTCTTCCGCCCACAACCACACAACCACCAATCATTCGAACACCACACCACACCACTGTCGGTGACCCTTCCCCACCATCGCCACCTGAAGTAGCTCAACAATCCAAAGTCGTTTATTACCATAAAAACCTTTCGACCCAACTCAAAAATCCCTCACCGCCGTGACACAACCATCACCTCCCAACTATACCCACATAACCGACAACAGTGGTCGATCACCACCGACAATCCGTCCCCACCACCTCCCCATCTGATTGTGTCGCAACACGTGAACAGAGTTCCTCAAGAGTGATGTATTACCGGATCAAGAAAGGTTCTTGATTCCAATAATACACGTAACACGTATAACCAAACAACAAGGAGGGGTGATTCACGAGATTAAGGGAGGAAGAAAAAGGGAGGCTCTCGTGATTTAGGGTTCCTTTGTGGAGGTTGTTTTGCCGTGAGGGCTTTTGTGGTTTCAAGATTCAAGAAGGGTTGAATCTTGAATGGGAAGAGAGATATGAAGGATTCTTGGATGTGAATTGGAGGGGGATGACGTGAAGAGGGGAGAGAGGGGGAAGGAGTTGACGTTAGGCTTGATGGAAGGGAGAGGATAAAGGTTGTTGGATGAGAGAGAGAGTTTATTGAGAAGTTGTTATGGAGAGAGAAAGAGAGAGAGGGGAGGTGGCGTTTGAGGGAGATGGGTGACGAGTTGTGGGGGGGTTTTGAGGAGGTGGAGGTGGAGTTGGGAATAGGGGGTAGGATATAGGGTTGATGTGACTTAACTGTATTGACAGAAAGCTCACAGGGTAATTACCTTAACTATATTGATAGAAAGGCAAGAACGGATAGAGCTAGGTTTCTATCCTGAATCCACAAGATAGACAACCTAGGGCTAACTTGACCTAGATCGCAACCTAGGGTCAAGCTCTTCCTAACCACTTGGGTGCCAGACCAAGATACAATAGAAGAAAGGGGTGAGGGTTTATCCAAACACTCGAGGGGGTAAGCTCAAAACTTGATTCATATTTCTCAACTGGGTTGTTTTCAAATGATTACAAGCATAGGCTATTTATACTAGCAGAGTCCCAACTCACCTAGGAATCCTACTTGGCGTGCAAGCCAAGGATTACTAATCCTAGATGATTAACTATTCCAATCTCCTCTTGGATTAGGATTCCTTATCCTAAGGGGAGATGGTTACAACTACCTTATCCTAATTAGAATTGGTTTTCCTAATCCGAGATGGATTAGTTACAAAATAAGCCATCCTAATATAGAAATCAAGAAGATGACGCCTAGCTAACTAAACCACACGAAAATAATTAACCTAGGATGATCAAGTTTATGATTCACTTGTCATCTCACATTATTCTAAAAATTAAAAACACACCAAAATAAAAGCTATAAATAAATTACATCCAAAATCAAGATCATAAAATCTAGCTTGACTTCTTGACTTGGACGGTTCCCTTGGGCTTGGCGTGTGACTTGGCCCAACTCTAGGATGTTTGGACATCCTCTTGAAATAAGAAGCACAACATGTGAATGAGTCTTTGTATTTATACTTTGTATCCTCCTTATTTGATCCATCTTTTATAAATGATTCGATTATTCCTTATTGGGCCTGAATTGGACAAAGTCCTTTGATGAAGGACCCTATATTTATGATGAATCTTCAACTAGGCCTTCTTGATTGGGCCTAGGGGAATAAGCGTGGGATGATTTCCATCAAAGAGTCGATGTTCATCCAATTTATGTTTTTTTCCAAGAAGATTTGAAAAAATAAAAAACCTACATTTTTATTATCTGAACGTAAATGAATGTATACATATTCTCCTCAAAATATTTTAAATTGTTTTCAAAATATAATTCACATGTATTTTATATTATGAAAAAAATAACATTTTCTATCTAAATTCACCAAAAGTTATCAAAAATTACCCAAACTTTATTTTTTACCCAACTACTCTCTCCTTCCCATATTATTTATCATATTAGACAAAATTTCAAAAACAAAAAAAAATCACTCTTCTACATTAATTTAACTCATTGAAAATATAAAAATGTTGAATAAAATAGTGAATAAAAAAAGAAAAAAGGTGAATAAAAAAGAAAAAGGGAAGAAAAAGAGGTAATTAATAAGGTTAAATTGCTAAATTTGTAATTAATGTGTTATTGGAATTATAAAGTGATAGGAGTAGATATTATGAGAAAAAATAAAGCTAGTTAAAGTGAAAGATAATATGAGAAGGAAGGAGTACCTTTTACCCATACGTTTTACACGCTATTCATATATTTGGGCAAGGTAATTGACATGCAAAGTAGCTCACCAAGTTAGGGTTATATCTTCAATCCACAATTGTGCAAGAATAAGTTTTGATTGTCAGACTTTTCTGAGATGAAAATTATCGGATCTTGTAGCGAACCAAATGTCCAAATACAAGACCAGGCGAGAAGAATAAATTGTTAAGGGTTTTTATTGCTTGGATTTTGGGTTATTTTGTAATATCTAAGTCTTGGATTTAGGTTGCTATAGTCTTCTTATTTTTTTGGAAACACATTTATTACAAATGCATACTACATATCTATATTAGGCTACATTTGACGTCATCAATATAACACCAATGTATCTCGTCTTTTGGAACACTTGGCGTTTAACTGTTTATAATAAACAATAACATTCGATGTTATCAAAGTTATAAATAACCAAGACCACATTTCTTTTAAGTAATCGAGTAATTACAATTTTTATTTATTATTTTTAGATCTTGGCCTACCTAGCAAAGTAGAACCAACAAGCATAAGTTTCTTTTTCATTATTCCTATCTTATTAATAGATTATTATAATAGAAAGGCAATAGTTTAAAGTAAATGGACCTCTAAAAATACGTAAATGCTAGATGCATCTAGCGCCAAAAACTTTTAGCTTTATGCATTACAAACATAAGAATTTCGAATTGGACAAAAGGTGAGGGAAATTCCAGTCAAAAATAAAAGATGTGGGGTCAAAAAGAAATAAATAAAAAGAAGGACCTCAAACCTAGAATTTGGGCTCCAAGGTGCGTTCAAAATAATGAAAATATTTGCATTATTGGATGCTATTACTGAATTTTTTGGGTATTGGACAATAATGCATTGAAGTTTGACCTTGGATAATAATGCACTGAACTTTGAGGGGTGTTAGACAATAATGCACCCGAAACGATTTTAATGGTGGTTGACTTTGTGGTGATCTTACGGGGCTGGTCGAGAAGATAAATTGGCCAAATAATATCTAAATTTATGACATGCCTACTAATCTAAACAAGCAAAGGTGATTTTACACAATTACATCAACAATCTCTCAGCGAAAACACGTTTAAGCAAATGTGATTTTATGTTTTTTTTACTCTTTTCAAAGTTCATTCCCTTTGCTTATATGTGGATTAGCTGATATATCATAAATTTAAATATTTATGGGTCAATTCATCTCCTCCACCTATTAAGTAGGATTGCCACCGAGTCAACCACTACCGAAATCATTTTGGGGCATTATTGTTCAACACCCCCCAAAGTTCAGTGTATTATTGTCCAAGGTTAAAGTTCAGTATATTATTGTCTAACACCCCAAAAGTTCAGTATATTAGCATCCAATAATCCATAATATAAAGAAATTGAAAATAATACGACCTTAAGTGTACATACTTTCATATAAAATTTGTATATTTTTATATTAAATTAAAAAAATATATAATTGTATAACTATAATAATATTACATATAATTATATTTATTTATAATTTTAATTTTTTTTAAATTTAAAATATGTCTAATAGACAAAATTCATTCAATTAAGATGTTATTTATATGCAGTGAATTCATTAAAAACTATAGTTCTTACAATGTTCAAATGTTTTGCTATAGTTTTTACACTAAGCCAATAACAAATTATTTTCTTTTTCATAAAAGAAACATTAATGTTTTACGATCAAGTACGGCCTTGTTTTTATCTGGTTTTTTAACAAACTTTTCGCATTTTATATTATCTATAATTTTACAATCGCAGTAATATATTAACCCACATTTCTTATTTTACATTTAATTCACCAAATGGAACACAAAAAATTTAGCTTAGTCCAACATAATTTTATGTGATACTACATATGTCCCAATATCTTTGTCATTCCAACTAATTTGGGAAAACCAATACATCTTTGAATTTTGATGAAAATTTTGAACATTACCCAAACTATCCCTAAACCCTAAAGACAAAAATGTAATTACAATCGTCGAAATTGTAAAAGTGATAAACAGATTGAGATAAAGAAGTTAGTTATTGTGACAAATATTTTAGGTATGAGGGAGTATTAGGTACCTTAAAATTTCACCTAACAATTATTAACTTAAAAAATAAGATACTTTAAAATGTATTCTAGAAACATGAGAACCTAAAATAGTTTCCATGGAATAAGGAGTACATTCTAACCACTTTTTGTTAGATTTATAACAAAAAATACTATTATAAAAGTATAATATAAAAATTGTATATATGATATTATACAAAAAATTATTAATCAATGAGTAACATCAGAAATCGTAACGGTCAAATATATGACAATTAATAATTTGAGTTATTAGGTTTTAAAATCTCCAACTTTAGGGTTTGTTAATGAAAATATCCCGAACTTCAGTTTTAATATGAGTATCCCAAATATTGGGGGGTCGTACACCAAATTAACATCAATTAAACCTATGTTTTTTTTTTTGTGATGTAAGATATTTTTTGGGGCGAGGTGTAGAATGGAAGTGTATCTAAATTAAAAAACAACCACTACATTGTAGAAAAACCGGAGTTTATTTGATATTAATTCGGTGTTAGGATGCTAATAAACACCAACCCCCAAAGTTTGGGATATTCATGTCAGAGTTAAAGTTTGTTATATTCTGATAAACAAGACCCAAAGACGACGATTTTGAAACCAAATAATAGTAGTAATTCAAATTCATGGGTCCCAAAGTTTGGGATATTCATGTTAGAGTTAAAGTTTGTTATATTCTGATAAGCAAGACCCAAAGACGAGGATTTTGAAACCAAATAATAGTAGCAATTCAAATTCATGGGTAAATCTAATTTACCAATATTTATCATTTTTTGCCTAAATTTATCAAAAATTACAAAACTTAAAAAAATAAAAAAAATTTAATTTTGATATATTGATGTAAATTTGCCAAAAATTACAAAAAATTACCAAAATTTAATAATTACAAAACTTAAAAAAATAAAAAAAATTTAATTTTGATATATTGATGTAAATTTGCCAAAAATTACAAAAAATTACCAAAATTTAATAATTACAAAACTTAAAAAAATAAAAAAAATTTAATTTTGATATATTGATGTAAATTTGCCAAAATTACAAAAAATTACCAAAATTTAATAATTACAAAATTTAAAAAAATAAAAAAAAATTTAATTTTGATATATTGACGTAAATTTGTCAAAAATTACAAAAAATTACCAAAATTTAATTTTTACCCAACTATTTATTACCCATAAATTTGACGGGTACATGGAGAAAAAAATTTGACAATGGTGGTAGTGTTAAAAAGAACAAAGGAAGAAGAGAGTCAATAGACTACTATATTGGGTGAATAAAATCATAAAAATGAGCGCAACAATGGTGGGTAGTGTTGTGTACTGTAGCATTAGCATAGTATGTCCCCTCCAATATTGTCTCTTTTACATAACTTTGGCCCCCCTTCTCTTTCCCTTTTCCCTCTTTTTCTTTGCACTTTATGACCGGTAAAATTTCTCACTCTCAAATCCTCTTTACCAATTTTGTTCATCCATTCATACCCACTTGATTTTGAGTCCTCTCAACAAAAAACAAACAAACAAACAAACAAACAAACAAAGTTTGAGAGAAATGGGTGGGAATGTTAATGGCGGAACTTCTTCTTCTTCCAAGCTCAAAAAAATGGCGATGAAGCTTGTGTTCTTACCATGTACTTCGTTCTGCTCTTCACGGCAACGGAATGCAATTGCAACCCACGATGTTTCGGGTTCGAATACTACTGTGAGTGTACTTGATTGTTTTGGGCAGTTTTTTTGGGGGCGTTGTTGTGAAGTTTGGATTGTTGTGTTCATATCTGAATTGGGTTGTTTTTTGAGGGGGGAATTGTGATTTGGGGTTCAATTTTTCTTGCTTTTTTGATGTGGTGAATGCTGAATTTGGGTTGTTTTGTATGGGGGAAATAATGATTTGGGGTTGTTTGAGGCAATTTTTTGGGGGTGTCATTGTGAATTTTGGACTATCATATTCATATCTGAATTGGGTTGTTTTTTAAGGTGAAAATTATGGTTTGGGGTTCCATTTATGTTGTGTTTTTGACATGGTGAATGCTGAATTTGGGTCAATAACAAGAAAACATTATGAATTTGGGTTGTTTGAGGCAATTTTTTTGGGGTGGCAATGTGAATTTTGGACTATCATATTCATGTCTGAATTGGGTTGTTTTTTGAGGGGGGAATTATGATTTGGGGTTCCATTTTTGCTGCTTTTTTGACATGGTGGATGTAGAATTTGGGTCAAGAATGAGAAGGTATTATGAATTTTGGATTGTATGAAATGGGTTGTTTCTGAGGGGAAAATTATGATTTGGGGTTCCATTTAAGTTGTGTTTTTCGATATGGTGGATGCAGAACATAGTAACCGGGAACGCTACATATGCCCACGACCCGCGTTCTGGGAGCAAGCGGTCCGAAGTCAAAATAGACTAAATTTGTGTAAAAATCAGCGACCCGCGCTCCGGGACTAACGATCCTGGAAGCGTTTCTGGTAACTATGATGCAGAATTTGGGTCAAGAACAAGAAGGCAATTTTTTTTGGATGGGGGCGGGGGGATTGTGAAGTTTGGACTGTCTGAAATGGGTTATTTTCTAATGGGAACGTTATGATTTGGGGTTCATTTATGTTGCTCCCCCCCCCCCCCCCCCTTTGTGAGTCAAGAACAAGAAGGCAATTTGAGGGGGGGGGGTGTGGTGGTATGAATTTAGACTGTCCAAGATGGTTTATTTTCTAAGGGGAAAATTATGATTTGGGTTTCCATTTATGTTGCTTATTTTGATATGGTGGATGCAGAATTTGGATCAAGAACAAGAAAAACCTTTAGCTCAAAGGCGAGGACCGGATTATATGTCAGATGTTGTAGAAGATGGAGAATGTACACCCAATGTTTCATCTAAGGTATACCCCCACTTTATTTTCATACCCAGAACGCATGTGTTTCTTTAATTCCTAATCCTATGTTTACGATGTTATCGTATGTGGGGTTTTGGTGAACATCACGACAATAGCTCTTGTCTTCGTAAATCAACGAGGGACCAGTTGTGTGGTTTGTAGTGTCGAAAGGGCGTTGGTTGTCGAGGTTGTCATGGTTTCTTTAAGATCAGGGAGATTCAAAGCAGAAAAAAGGCCAATTATATGAAACAAATTGTATCATAGTGTACAATCTAGGAAAGTAATCATTAGTTAGGAACATAGTTACCAAGAATGCTTCCCGGATCATTAGTCCCGGAACGCGGGTCGCTAATTTTTACACAAATTTAGTCGAGTTTTGACTTCGGAACGCGGGTCGTAGGAGTATGTAGCGTTCTCGGTAACTATGGTTAGGAATAAGGGATGGAACTAAGGTATTTGTCGAACTCGATGATGCACTCTTGGGTGTTGAACTGTGATCTTTGTCCTCATTCCCCGTCTTGCAACGGTGACTATCATACTAGGTCATTGCAAAGGTCCATATATTGGAAATGCCTTCCAGCCCGACTCCCTTGTCGTAGCATCAAGGTTCACTAGCAGAATTATTGCTTTCTTCATGCTGTGGTTATCTTGAACCATTACCTCTATAGTCCCATAGAAAATGACCTTATACTAGAGTTGACGAAATTTTGTCCGACCCGAATATCCGAATTCGTCCTCCCCGAAATAAATCGGTCCAATCATAGATTTTTGGTCCGAGTTGTAATATTGACCAAAGATTCGGATACAATATTTCTCATATTTCTATTGCCCAAAAACCTGATTATGGCCCGAGTTTACCTCTGTCCGAATTGTCCGACCCAAAAGACCGGGTAACGGTCATCCATTTTGTGTCTGAAATTTGACGTTGACCGACCCGAATTTGACCCCGATCTGAATTTTTGCTAGTGTTACCCTACACCCCCACCTATTTTTAGATTTTGGAGATATTTGATTGGCTACTAGTCTACTTATGTGATTCCTTTTAATCTTGTGGTTGGCTGAAATGGCTGCTATATCCTAGAAGACATATCTTTCAATTGTCGAAACTTTAAATGTACTTTTGTGGGACCTCGAACACCAAATAGCCGAATGCTTGAGGCGTGGGCCTTGTCCCTTGTCTTAGGAGTTCTTCCATCATAGGCTTTTGGGTTTGTGAGGAGTTGTTGACATACGAAAAATAGTGTGTTCAAGTGAGGTGATCATTTGTGGCGACTAATCTTCACCGAAATACAAAAACATCTATTTCAAGTTTTCGACCCCCAAGTGTCCTTTCTGCTAGGCTGTACCGCCTTGATACATGCATTCTTGGGTATGGTCCTTTGAACTATGAATGCACCAATCAGTATATGTTTTTTTCGAGTATAGAACTTGTGAACTATTAGAGGACGAATCGCTCTCCATTTTCTTTCAAAAAAGTACCTTTCATCCATTCCACAACCTTCAAATATGGTCCTACATGTATCAATAAGAGTAAGCAGCCCACATTTGATTCAATAGTGTTTTTTTCTACTTGGATGTTATATACACATTTGGCTACATCTAGAGTTTTTGGGACAAAATGATAGATATTCGATACACCCAACAACCTTTTTTTAATGAAACATGGCCTTGTTCATATATTTACGTTGTGGGAAATTAGGGTTCTTGTTAATAACCCGTGAGGTCTAGGGGAGGATGTATGCAACCTTTCTGATGCACGAGAGTACATGAAGAGACTGATTCCGACAGACTAGAAAAAATCTCTTGAAAATCGAAAGCAAAATCATTTCGGAAACCAATTGGAAAGCCACTTGGGAAAAATTTTCCATCTAACTTTCAAATTTCCCTTTTTCTTTTGAAACCAAATAAGAAAAGAGTAAGCCAGTTTCCAGAAAACATTTTCCATCTTATTTTCCAAGAACCAAAATGACCCTGTAGTTTTCTATGTTAGCCACCAACACTTTGCCACATTAACTCTCAAAAGTACGACGGTTTTTGATCTTCATCCATTTCTTCTTTCAATCTAAGAAAAAGAAAATCCAAGGCAGATTATTAGGTAAATCGTAAACCCAACAACCCCCATCCCCCATTTCACTTCATACATCCGAAAAAGATCGTGTGCACGTCTACATTGCTATATATAAACCAGGGTCGACCTAATAACGTCTCTGCTTACTAATATGTATGTTTCCTTTTCCCGTGGCAGAATTTCTGCACCATATGTCTGGAACCACTGCTCACCAGCGACGCGAATGGAAGCCCAGGACGAGCCGTGTTCACATCCCAGTGCTGTCACTCGTTCCACCTGTCGTGCATCTCTTCGAACATTCGCCACGGCAGCATGAGCTGCCCGATTTGCCGGGCCCAGTGGACCCGCCTCCCTCAGACCCTGCACCCGCCTTGCTGGCTCCCGCGCAACCAACCCGACCCCGTCATCCGCATCCTGGATGACTCCATCTCCACGTTCCGTGTCCACAGGCGGTTTTTCACGCGCACGGCTCGCTATGATGATGATGACCCCGTGGACGTGGAGGGGGCCCACCGTTCCCCATGCGGGCCGCGCCTCTGCTTCAATCTCGTCCCGTTGGATGACGTTACACAGACGCAGAGGGCAAGTTGTTATTATGTAGACCCGGGTCTATATAGCAAGGTAGATGTACAGACAGGATCACCGTCCGATGTCTGCTCCTGTGTGCAGCATAGCATTAGCCCGTATCAGTCGCCGAGACTGAGGGCCCCACCACCCGGCTCGGTGTCGCCCTGGTGTGGTAACCGCCGGAGGATGAGAGCGGCGTGCCTCTCGGTGAGGCTGGCCCCACAGCAGCCGGTTGACTTGGTGCTCGTGGCGAGCCCGAACGGGCCCCACCTGAGGCTGCTGAAGCAGTGCATGTCACTGGCAGTGTGCTCCCTGCGGGCCGTGGACAGGCTGGCGATCGTGAGCTACTCGTCCGCGGCGGCCCGCGCGTTCCCTCTCCGGCGGATGACGTTGTGTGGCAAGCGGGCCGCTTTGCAGGTAAGGATTGTTGAAAACTTGTCCGACCCAAATGCCCGGTTCAGTATGATCCGGAAGAAAAAACACGGACACAATTATACTTTGATTACTTTCCATGTTTTTGTTGTCCAAACCCGATTTAGACCTGAAAACCCGGACATAATACTTTCCATGTTTCTGTTGTCCGAACCCGATTTCAAAGAAAATTCGGACATAATACTCTTCATGTTTCTGTTGTCTGAACCTAATTTTGACCCGAATATGGGTTTGTCCACTGGCCTAGAATACCCATAAAAACCAGAGTATCAGATATCAACTTTTCATCCTCAGAATGACCTAAACCCGAATTTTTGACAGGTGATTGACCGACTGTTCTACGCGGGGCATGCGGACCCCGTGGAGGGAATCAAGAAGGGGATCAAGATTCTCAAGGACCGGGCCCACGAGAACCCGCATTCATTCCTCTTGCACCTCTCCGACTACCCCACAGGCAGCAGATCTTACCAAGCCATAAACGATGTCGAAATGGGCTTTCCGGTGTCCGTCCACCAGTTCCACGTGGCCTCCACCGGCTCCATCGTGCACGAGCTCGAGGAGTTCCTGCAGGGACAATTGCTCGGGGGCGCGGTCCGGGAAGTCCAGCTCAGCGTCGCCGGTAGGGTCGTGCGGCTCGGGGACATGAGAGGGGACGAGGAGAGGAGGGTGTTTGTCGAGGTGGGCGAGTCGGAGGACCGCCACGTGCGCGTTGGCTATAGCTACACCGAGGGTGGTGGTGGGGTCGACGAGCATGTCAGGGTCGGGGAAGCGGTGGTGGGCATTGCCGGTGGTGGTGGTGATGATGACGTGGGACATCGTATGTATGATGAAACCCCCGCCATTGTTGGGGGAAGAGCGAGCTGTGTAGATTCTTGGGAGTACCATGATCCGTACATGGCTCGCAGATGGGCCAAGAGATTGCATGGGAGACATAGGATATAGTATGGAGTGTGCCGGTGTTGGAGTATATAGTTCATATCATTGGACCTTCAACTATCAGCTATTCAAATTGTACTTTTGACGGGTTATCTCTCCTGTCGCCTTTAGTCATTCAAATAGTATGGAGGGTACCGTGGTTGTTTGTGGTTTGTAAATCATCATGTGGTTTTTGTGTTGATTTCGTGGTTTCCAGGTTGGTTTCTTGATGGGCTATTGTTAGAGTATAAAACAATTCATTATTAGGCCCTCAACCATCGGCTGTAGTAATTCCAATTGTATTTTTTACGGGCTATCGATCTCTCCGATTGCCTTTAGCCATTTTTCTTTCTTTTTTCCCCTCCAAAGGGAAAGGGGGCTGGGGGGGGGGGGAAGAAGTTAGTGTGAATTTGTGATGGTTTGTGTTTTGTATATCATAGTTTGATTATCAAAATTTAAATTTTATCCAATTACTATGAATTTTATACACGTGGTATGTTTTGTAAAATTATTAGATGTAATGTAATTTGTGTTATTTTTGTTTCACCAAAATGATGGTCTTACACAAGGACTCAAAACACTAATAAAATAATTTTGCTATGAATTACTACTAGTCTATTACCAATGATAACAATGATAATAGCAATAACAATAATAATTTCTTTTCTTAGGCATATCGTCTTTTATCATCTTGTTTCTCTATCCTTACCCGATAACGACAATAAAATCCATCCTTTAACCCAAGAACCGAAGTTGCCTAAAATGATCGACTGTAGTAAGCTCAATATTATCCAAAAGCAATGAGCATCCAAGAATATAATCCAACTGTTAAGAATAGTTTGATAAATGACCTAAAGAAGATGCCCTCGATGCATATATGACACAGAAAAGGGGGAAAAAAAAAGTAGAGCCAATGAAAGAAAGCAAAAAATTATTTGGGAAAACTATTTTTCGGTACCCCATCTTTTCAAAATTAATTTTTCGGTACCCTTACTTTTCGGGTTAGTAATTATTTGGTGTTTTTCCGGCCATTAATTTTATTAAATGATCGAAATACCTTCATTCTTCTTCTTCAAGGATATTTCTTCATGAAGTGAAGAACAAGGGCATTTTGGTTACTTAATAAAATTAATGGTCGGAAAAGCACCAAATAATTAACCCAAAAAGTAAGAATACCTCAAAATTAGTTTTGAAAAGTTGCAGACTAAAAACATTTCACCAAAAGCAGTTAGACTTTCGTAGAATTTTTGGAAAGAAAGATAAGTTTCTCTGTTTACAAAAAAAAAAAAGGAAAATAAGAAATCAAGTGAAGATAGCATCCTAGGCAATGGGCCATTGTCCTCATACAAATATACATTTCCTTCCTTAAATCTTTACATTATTGTCACAATATTCAATCATACACCATTACACCCATGTACTATGTCTATGTGGTAGTGGGGAAAAGGGGAAGGGTCAACATCAATATCATATTATCATGCATTATGAGTACAATTTTCAATTTCACATGTAAAATGTTAATATAAAACAAATAATGATTGAGAGATGTATCAATATAAAATCTAGAAATTATATTAATAAATTTTACATGTAAAATGAATACAAAGTATAAAACAAAAAGATGGTTGGGAAGTGCATAACTATATAAGTTAAAAAATGAATACATCAATATAAAAGTGTTAATATATTAGGCACATATTTATAAAACTATATGTTTATAGCAGTGACGGTATGCGCCTCTCAGGATCACTTAATAAATTATAGATAAGGGTAGTGCCAACATTTATAATGAGAAGTCAATGACAATTATTTGGCTTATTTCAAGACTAAAATTACCGATCAATACTAAAATTCGAAAAAAAAAGTAAAAGAAATCAAAGTGTCAATCAATTTGGAACGAAAGGAGTAAGATATCTACAATAAATAATCATAATAACAAGAGTGAATAATTAACAATTGTAATATTTAAAGCACATGTTTCGGATACATGTAATATTGTAATAAATTGCACTAAAATAAGAGGTGGAATAAAAAAAAAGAAAAAGAAAAAAGGAAGCATGGAAGGATAGATCTAGCCAAAAAAGAAATCAAATAATGATATAGTTGAAGCTGAGGAAGCCATTCTTGGTCCTTCCTTCCTTCCTTCTCTCTTTCTCTCTCTTTCTGGTAAAGTGTACCCAACAACACCCAGCTCATACCCAGATAGATCTCTCTCTCTCTCTCTCTCTCTCTCTTCATTTCTCTCTCTATCTTTCTCTCTCTACTTGCTGAACTGTGACAGTTTATCCCCAGATCATCCATGGCTGCTCTCTGATTCTCTCTCTCTCTCTCTCTCTCTCTCTCTCTCTCTCTCTCTCTCTACTTTTCTCTCTTTCTTCTGGGTTTCTGATGCAATGCCGGAGCAAAAACCCCCACCTGATTTGAGGAATTCTTCCGACCCAGTAAGCTTCTGTTCAAATTTACCCTAAATCTTAACTGAATTCAATTCATTTTATTGTTGATTTCTTCTGTTTTACCCTACCTTTTTTCTGGATCTTTACTGGGTTTGTTATTGTTTTTTGTGATCTTGAAGAGTTAATGCGAAATGTGTGTAGGGTTCTGTGTTGATTTTGTCGGTGGTTGGTGAGGTTCTTAAGTAGTTGATTTAGGGTTGCTGATATGGTAAAATTAGAGTGGCAAAATTTTGTCTGACCCGGAAAAAATCGGGTTTGGAGTTTGGACAATAGATTTTCGTCCAAATTGTGGAACTCACCGAATATTTGGCCATAACATTTCTCTTTTTCTATTTGTCCGAACACGATTACACGATTTTGACCCCAATTTAGCTTCGTCCGAATTGTCCACCTAAAATAAAACTGATTCAGGACATGAATTTCTTGTCTGAATTTTTCCGACCTGAATTTGCCTGAACCCGAATTTTTGCAATCGCTAGTAAAAATGATATGGATGAGCTTTAAATGATTGATTTTGGAAGGTAATAATCAATACTGTATTTTGGTAACAACAAGTAATGAGGTTTAAGAAGCTTATTTTGGAAATGGGAATCTAGTTATTGGCTTCTTAGATTTCTTAAAGAAAAGAAATGGAAAAGGGCAAGAAAAAAAAAAAGAAAAGAAAAAAAAGACTGAGATGGGTATGCTTTTTCCTTGAGTTTGGAAACTTTGAACTATGACATACTTACATTAGTTACATAGTCATAGAATTTTGATGTACTGAATGTATGTGGGTATGTGTTTATCTAATAGTTAGCCTTTTCATGCATTCCCGTGCACGGGGGAAGGCTGCCGACGTCTGGATCTCCTCAAACCCTGTGTTAGCGGGACTGTATTAGGGTTTGTTGTTCTAATGAATGTAGGTATGTGTTCGTTCCAGATTGTTATTATCGGTAGGAGTGAATGACTTTCATTGTATGATAAGCATGAACTACTAGCTTCTATGGTAATAGTCTTAGCAGACAACTTGACATTGGGTCTTCAATGCTAAACCCCTCGTGTTAGTGGGACTATACTAGGGTTTGTTGTTGTTGACTATAGTTACCAGGAACACTTCCCGGTCGTTAGTCCCGGAACGCGGGTCGCAGGCGTATGTAGCGTTCACGGTAACTATGTTGTTGACTTGTTGCTAAACCTGCAAACTTGGCGACTCGAACTCGATTGCGATGCTTGTTTGGGGTAGAGTCTTTAGTTAATGTCAATGATAATTCTCTTAGTAGAGTAACTTGACATTAATGTTGGATTATTTCAAGAGTATATGAGGGTATTACGTATGTTGGAAGCATATAAGACCAACTAAAATGTTAACACACTTAAGATGGTCAATACGGAAAAGATCTGGGCCAATACGGGTTGTGCGTTCTCTACTCTAAACCTGCCAAACTTGGCGACTCAATTATGATGCTTGATGGGAGTAGAGATAATGTCAAATTGTCAATGCTCAAACACGCCTTCCCGTTGTTACTTACCGTGTCTTTTGTTAAATTGCAGCTCTGTTTGAAGTTGGGAGCACTGGCTCTCGATACTGATGATGCGGGGTCCGAGATTTACCGGAAATTGGGTCTGAAAGATCTACGTAAAAGAGCATTGGGAACAACGCCAAGGTTCTTGTCACTTATCTCTGCTATACTTGAGAACTCCGTGCAGAAAAACGAACTGTTATTGGAGACAACAAAGATTACCGATGCGGTCTCTGTATTTCATGGTTCGAGAGCGCCACCGGTCACCATACACCAATACATGGACAGGATTTTCAAGTATGCAGGCTGCAGTCCGTCCTGCTACATCGTGGCCTATATCTACGTTGATAGATATCTCAAGCAAACCGATTCTTATTTGACGTCACTCAATGTCCACCGGCTTCTGGTCACTTGTGTGATGGTGGCAACTAAATTTTTTGACGACTCGTAAGTACCACAATTTTTTGAGGCTTTTCCATGTCATGTTGAATAATTTGCTGGGCGCTTTATCCTAAAGTGCATGCATGTGACTGTTTGGATTCGGGTGCATTGTTATTGCAGTAGGGTTTGGGTTCTTAAGAAAAGCAGTACTAGAAATAGTGTATTTTCGAGTTATGCTCGTCGCTAATTGTGTATTAGGCTATGTTACTCCGACTCTCCATATTCCATGCCGTACCCATGTCTCACCCTCCATACCCGGAGAAGGGTACGACACTCGACACTTCAAATTACAATGAAAATGTGCGAATTTTCTTAAAAACAGCCGAGTTCGACACCAATATACGTGTCCGATATGGACATGCGTACCTGAGTCCGAGTAACTTAGTTATCTACAAGCCACGGCCATGTGAGCAGAGAAATTGATTCTTTTCACAACGAGAATCTATTGATACATAGTGCGGATCCAAATGTAGGAAACCCTAATTTTGATGAGAAGAAAGCCTAACTTCAAAACCCACTTGAATGCGCTTTAGTTTATAACCGGGGAACAATTTACTGGTGAAAAAATCTGCAAGTACTCTTAGGCTATAAGCTGATGCTTCGAGTGTAACTTTTGCAGATGTTTGCCGCACATTGCTAACTTTTCAGCCTTTTATGACTTTGAATAATCGGAAAAAATGAACACTTGTCGCTAATACGATTCTCTTGTGTTGCAGATTTTTCAACAACGCATACTATGCCAAAGTTGCAGGAGTTAGCACTTCGGAAATGAACCGGTTGGAGATGGCGTTACTTTTTCGCCTGGATTTCAGACTTCAGGTAAATGTAGAGACATTTAGGAGGTATTGTTTTCAGTTGGAAAAAGAAGCCGACGCATCTCAGATTACCCGGCAACGCAAACTAAATGCCTGTTGGATCGAAGAGTCTTGGTCGAGAACAGGCAACTCGCCACGCAAAAACACCCCGGTTGCCAGATGACCACGTCGGAATGTCGGATAATACACTCACTCTCATTTTCTGCAATTTATTACATGCTCCTAGAGCACGTGCTCCAAGCATAATTGTTCACTCATATCTACCCGTTGTTCATTCTCAATAGCACGGTTATTCATCCATGCCCACCCGGAGCAAATGCTCCAAGTTCATGTAATATGTATTGCTCATTTTCTGCTTGTATCAATGCAAAGTTGGGGGCATTTCCTCGTCTTTTCTTTCCCCCTATTTTTTTGGTTTTTGTTTGGCGAGGGTGTTTTGTTTCACCATAGTTTGGGTTGGGGGTGGGGTTGATAGTTGATAGTTGATAGTTGATAGTTTTCAGGTGTTATATAGTAAGTTATCTTGTTCTGAAGTTGATGTAAAGAATCAAACAGTCCCTGTAATTTTTGAATGTCAATTTTATCCAATTCCACGGTTAGATATGTGATTGTATGTTATGTATGATCTTAGAGTTGCGAAAAGTTCGAATTTGGGATATTTCAAGTTTGGATGAATCAGATGTCGGACAAACAAGCAATGTTGGATGCCAATTTTTATTCCGGATCAGACATATTTGTTCCGCATTGGACATATTCAAACTAGCTTAAATTCGAGTTCAAACAATAGAAATAAGGAAATTATTGTGTATAGATCTGGAAACTTTAGTCAATGTCAAAATTCGGACAAAAATTTGTGACTATACCCAGTTCTTTACGTTGCCCTGAACGGAGTTTATAAATCAGATAGTTTTTTGACAGCCTTAACTGATCTCTTTAGTTCTTATTTTAGTTAAATGTTGTGATTTGGAGTAGTTCCCTTTTCAGGGTGCGTTAGGTAGTTTAGCGGGCTTTCCCCAGAAAAATATTCCTTAACCTTCCCTTGGAAAAATTAAAAAAGTATTCTTAACTCAAGAGTGAAAAAAATAAGTCCCACTTCAAAATTTTCATCCACCAAATGCAACCAAACATGGAAATATTTATCAACTTAAAGAAATGAGACTAATTTTCTCAGGAAAGTCTTTCAATTAAACACTCTATTAGGTATTACTCCAAGTCTTTCAATCAATGGCTGGGAAAAATGCACAAATAGAGATATACATTACAAATACAGTGTCCCAAATCTCATTTAACTTTCAATCAGAAGCATAGGCTTATGAATCTCATTCAACCCTTGCATTATTTGTACTAATCCTGGCAAGCTAGTTGTCTGGAGGACATAAAAAATAACTCTACAACAGACAACTCATCATCCTAAATTTGATCTGCAAAACCTTTTACACGACGACAACTGTACAGCTACGTACACCGGTTTTAGACCAACTGCTCGGCATTTTGGATGGTAGGTTAAGGCTTACTGCAGGGAGAACACAGAAAAACTGATTCGAAGCCTCAAACTAAGAATTCATCCAGCAAATCTTCTCTTGCCATGAAATGCTGCAGAAACTATTCCCTGTGTGCAGCAATTTCGGCCAAAACCCGCTATATGCATGTCGTAGTATTACGAATTTACGATCATATATAGGGTTGGATCTACGGTCCTCTCTCCGTCGTTTCAAAATAGCCATGGAATTTTCAAGGATTTGGAGGGAAGGAGCAGAGGACTACCTGGGAGGCCTTTCGAGTGCCACCCAACCAAACTTGCCCTTCCGGAAATCTGTCAGGATGCGAAACGCGGCCTGGTGGACATCACCACTGAATAACTTCAAGGCAAGCTTGTGTACAAATCTGCAATATCAAGCAAGAGAAGGGAAAAATGTAAGAAATTATCAAAGAAATTATCCAGGAGCATGTAATAAGTTGCAATTGGACTGTAATATACTGACCTTCAACATTGGACAGCGGCGTAGCGACCGTTCGGACCTATTTGTCGTTAATGTACTAAACTTCGGTGATGATGTGTAAATTGGAAGTCAGTATACCACCATTGCTAGTATATTAGCGTCCTATTTTACTAATCATCACCAAAGATCAATACATTGACGATAAATAGGTCCAAAAGGTTGGTATACCAGAGTCCATTGCTAAAGGTCGGGGTATATTACATTCCAATACCCCCAAATGTCAGTATATTTACTAATATTAGAGACCAAAATTCTGTTATCAAATTAACAACAATGCATCAATGCAAATGAGGTTTTCCATCGGTTTGTGTTTTTGCTTTCTTTAAATGGACTCTTGATTCACTTCACTATATGCATGTGTTCTTCATAGGGGTAAGGTGAAGTTGGGTAAAGAATCGGTAAGTCTGGGTAACAGTTGAAAAGTTGAGTGTTGAAAATGTGGGAAGAATGTGTAAATTTGGATTGGGTTGTAATAACCCACCAATAGAGTAAGGATTGTGTTCTTCAGAAGGATAAGGTAAAGTTGGGTAAAGAATGTTTTTGCCATAAGTCAGACTTGACCTCAGACATGGTTTTGAGATTGGACACTTTTAATAGAGTAAGGACAACCAGATGTTTTCATCTACTACACAGCAATTACTAAATTGCTTGACCATAAGAAACATAAGAGTATAGATGAATTCATCTACATACATCTGACCAGAAAGACCATCCGTCTCGATCTTGTAACGATTATACAGCGCCTTTGCACCTGAAAAAGAGGCAAACTCTGGCAATCAGTAAACGGCAGTCAATAAGCGCCTGTAGCTCAGTGGATAGAGCGTCTGTTTCCTAAGCAGAAAGTCGTAGGTTCGACCCCTACCTGGCGCGTTTTTCCCAATCTTTTCCTATCGAAACTCAGTAAATGGCAGTCTGCCCTTTCTTTTACCTTTGGGGGGACAGGGTTATCAGTCTAGACCTAGCAAACTCGTCATTCGGTTTGGTTTCAGGGGTCTCGGTTGGGTGATTTTAGTTCTGTTGAACCGATTTTTGGTCCAACGAAATTTTTATTGGAAAAGAAGCATATTAGGAAAAAGCTTTTGATTGGGTTCGGTTTGATTAGAGTATCGGGTCCACCGGGTGAAGTTTTTTGATGTCGGTTTGGGTACGGGTTAGGCTCATTCGGTTCGGGTTTTGGGTAGGTTTTTCCAGGCCTAGTGATTAGTGGATAAAGAGGAAGTAGCTTTTCTATCATGGGTAGGTGAAAAGGTAAATGGAACAAGACTATGAAAAATGAAATATTTACAACCTACTGATGGAATCCTGGCTAGCATTTGCACCAGTATTGCTGCGACATCGGCAACATCGTATGACCTCTCCCCAATATCATCACAAATTGCAAGCTTTATAGCAGCTGACTGATCGCTGATGCGCATTGGAATTATACCAGGAGAATCCAACAACTCAAGCTCCTTCCCAAACCGGACCCACCTTGACAAAGAGCAAATACATGAAAATCAGCATAATGAAGCATCTTCATTTCATCAGTAGCTACTCAACCAGCACATGCATATCGGCAAAAAATATTATACGAAAACCTCAGAAACCAATGCCCATCTTCTGTGGGCTGCCTAATCATAAAATAAAACACACTGGTGTGACTGGACCATCAGGTATACAAAAGGGCTCAACAGTCGACAATAGATTCAACCAGGAGTACCTTTCTAAGTCAACTAGAATAAGAAAAGTATGTCACTACTTGCATTATTGAAGATGATTGTAAATGAAACTAAGAATACAATTGAAACACTGAGGAATGTTTACTTGTTTGATTTGAGGGCCATCACCAAAGCTATGTTATAATTGGGAGCCAAAAGGGGATTTGGTGTGCCCTTGTGTAAAAGTGAAATACTTGTATGCAATTGTTATGTCATGGTCTCATGGAAAGTAACTTGTATGTACTCCCTCCTCCCCACTTTTTCCATCACCTATATCTATGTATCAGTCTAACTTTGAAAATGATGACCATTAATTTTTCAACATGTACCATGTTTTACCATATGAAAATACTATCATTAGATTCATAACAAAAACACTATCGTAAGAGTATAGTGTTGTAATTTTTTGGTAAATATTATGTAAGAAATTGTCAATCAAAGAACATTGGAGACAATGAAACATCTAGTAAGTGATAGATAAAATGGGAAGGAAGGAGTATCAATTTTCAACTGTATGTCATGAAAGATAATTATTAATTTTCTAGGACATATTCCTATCTTAAGAAGAAAAAAAATTAACTTCCAAACCCTAGGCTAGGAAAGATCCAATTTACAAACAATGCCTTAAATATTGAGTTTTAATTTATAGTGTCTTAGGCTCAATTTTCCTTGTTTTATAGTGAACAGGCTGATAACATCTCCCAGGCTAAGATCCAGGATAACATCTGGAAAATAAAATGCAATACTTACTTTAGTTCCCGTGTGACACCTGGTCGAGGGGCAGCAGGACACATTCGCCTCTTCAATAAACGGTTGATCAAAGATGATTTTCCAACATTTGGATACCCTACAATTCCAGCCCGTACCTGTTTGAATAGATGACAAATAATCAGAGTCTGTAATCACATCCAATGAAACCTTTCAAAAAAAGAGAAAATAAGTTTTAGCTACAATTTTAAGGACAATGGTTTCCCAATTGTCACCAAGCAGTCACCAGCTAATTGAAGTTTACTGATTTACTAGACAAGTACAACCAATTCTTACGTAAATCCCTTTATTAACAAGTTACACTACTCAGGTAAGCACCTTAAAAAACTGAATGTAATACCAAAAGTGGAACCTAAAATTATGGCGGGCTTCATTCTTAAATGCACTCTCTTTTGTTATTAGCAAACACGTGTGCCATAAGCAGTTCATTAGTGAAGAAGATGCCCTAATGCAGACAGGGAATTGCTTTAAGCACTCAATGAACACACTAAAAAAATAGTGATAGTTCTTCACTTCTGCCAAGAAGCCCCTCTCCTACGCTTCAGGAGGTCTCTTTAATGAAAAGTTTTCACCTGATGACTGCAATTTCCTGTGGCAGTACCATGCCGTTAAGTGTTCAGATCAGTTTTTCTAGGATAGATATACTGATATACAAGTAGATTGTCATAGGAAAGTATGGCAACCTTCATGTTTATAAAGGTAGGATAGTATTCGTCAAAATGTTTATTTCAAGCAGCAATTCATTATAAAAGGGAACAGAAGTAAAAACACCAGCGTCACTCAGTAAAACTCCTCAAAGTTCCCAACAGCTATGCTCTGAACTTACCAATTTTTCCTAGTTAGCAAAAATGTATCTCCCTGAAAATTTTAATTTTTAATGTTTGACAACCTCTATGGAGGTACAAATGAAAACAAAAAGGTATGATTTCACAGAGGTAATCAGTAGCCTGACAAACACCCAGCTTGAGCAAAGCATAACAATTGATCACAATATTATCCATGAAGTAAGCAACTTAGAATATGCAAAGATATAAGACTGCATAAAACTGTAGGACTATTAAAAAGCTTAAAAGACTCACAGCACGAGGAAGGAGCCCTTTGGCTCGGCGTTTGGCATTCACATCAACAGCAAGTGACTTCGCCAAGCGACTCAATTTCATGCTACCCTGTAATTACCGCATCACACAGCTGTCACTTTAACGTTCAGAAACTGAAATGAAATAAAGGTTATTCATGTGGTTGTGTGAATACCATTCCCAGTTGCCCATTAGAGAATACAACTCTTATTCCCTGCCGCGCAAAGTAGGCAGCCCAAGCATTGCGATCTGATGTGGATATCATATCTTCTCTATTCAGAACATAAATTCTTTTGCGATTCCCAATCCACAAGTCCATCTGTCTCATGTAAAGCACTGTACTAGTAAGAAATAGATCAAGTGATGTGAATCTCTAGAACTGAAAGTACAAAAAAATTGTAATTTCTGCAATCAACATAGGATAGTATATTATAGCACTAGGATCAGTTTCCAATTTGATGCACTGACTACACATTGCTTGGAGCATACAGGTATGAAATTTCTTTCTCCGTGCTTCTCTTGTTCTATCGGTTCCAATTTCCAAACAATTTTTCTCTCTTCTTGTTTTCAAAATGGTCACTTTTTGGTTTTTCAAAAGGTTTTTTTGGGTAATCAAGAATCAACCTCTTCATGCACTCCCATGCATAGGGGGCAAGCCTGCCTACAACTGGATCCCCTAAAACCTTGCATTAGCGGGACAGTATCGGGGGTTTGTTGTTCTTGTTGATGGATCAGTTTCAGATTTGATCCTACTTTGTTTTGTAGTTTTTGGGATGTTATTTTGAGGGGTATTTTCTTAGGAGTTAGGATAGTATATCATAGGTTATAGCATTTTGGTCATATTATGATCGGAATGTAATGTTTTATGCCTATTATGATACTAGGATATTTTCCTTATCTTTTTAACCAATTTTAGACTACTAATACCTCTCCAATGATGTGTTATTTTCAGAGTTAATGATGGGATAAAATTGAGTTTTTAGCCCTGATCTCCATCATCAAGAGCTATACATACAACAGAGCCAAGTAAACATGACAACTCATCAATGTTCACCACACACATTGAGTTCCACGGCTTCTCAATCATCCCCATTCAGTTGTGAGATAAACATAGTTAAGTAGCTCACCTGAGGATGACTTGTGGACATTGGAATCCTTGCATCGCGCACCTCTATGACAACATCCATCAATTTCAGTTGCTCCTTGAGTTCTTTTTCTGTTTTTGCTATATGACCAGGGTACCACTGTTTATTCAGCAGCAAGCGATAACCATCATTATAAGCAAAGCCACAAATGGTGATATTTAACAGATGACCTAACAGTATGAAAAATGAAAACCAATCGCCAAACACAAATATTCATACCTGAACAGGACGTAGTGCTTTTGTCCAGTGATAAAGATCTGCATCAAGATCGAACCAATCCTCCCCCTTACCACCATCGAGTATGCCAGAAGATTTATCAAGATCGTTTCTGTGGTTCCCACCGACAACCTGAAACCTTTATGAGGTTTAAGTATATATATAATATGTTTCTGAAAATTTTACCATAGCTGATTTTGTTTTTCAACTATGGTAGTTGTAAATTATGTACTAATTAACTTGTCTAAAATAAATCTCATCCGTTAAAATGATTTATGTCTCAATAATTATGATTAATTGTTTGCAACAAGTTACTCTGAATATATACTAATTTCGATTTTCAAAGGTAGAATTAATGCTAGTTATACTTTTTAACTAGGATAACTGAAAAAAAATAATTACAGTAAATTTCCTTAAAAAATATTAAGTTTTGTAAAAAGCTTATATCTCAATAAATAGGATTACTTATTTTAACAACTCACTTTGAAGAATATACATTAATTTTGATTTTAAACACAAAATCAAAGGTACTTGTAATTCTCACTATCATAGTTGAACAAAGTTTTGTAACTATGGCAGAATATTTTTCACCTAGGAAGTATGAACTTCAGCATAATACAGGATAGTTTCTGACAGTTTATTAAAGAAAAGAGTAGCATGCCAATCAAAATGCAAGAAATAACTTGTTTGTCTACAACATGAAGAAAGAAATCAACGATTTTCGCTCAACAGATTACTAATTGATGCCAAATTGAAACAGAATACATCAGAAAACGCATCATTTAGCTCAAGAGGCAATTCTTACACAGCACAAAGGCACAGTTGAGCTAAAATTTATACTCACTTCAAATTTACTTCATGGGCAAAATTGATGCAAAATTCTAAACAGATTTGAGAATACATTGGCAAACAAACACATGAATTAGTTCAGGAGGCAATTCTTACACATCACAAGGTCACAGTTGAGGTCCCGCAAAACAACAAACTGGCAACAACACATATCAAGCTGAAGAAGAACCCTAAAAATTATACTCACTTCAAATTTATTTTATGGACAAATTATGCAAAACTCTAAACAGAATCGAGTATACATCGGCAAACAAACACATGAATTAGTTCAGGAGGCAATTCTTACACAACATAAGGTCATAATTGAGCTCCGCAAAACAACAAACTGGCAACAACACATACCAAACTGAAGAAGAACCCTAAAATTTACACCGAGAAAGAGATGAAGATTAGAAACTCGCCTGGATTGTAGGGGATGAAGGAAGAAGAGCAAATGCGGGAGGAGATAGCGAATGCCTTGTGTTGATCCGCAAAGGATGAATGCTGAATGCTGAGTTCGGAAGATTTAATCCGCAGAATTGAACCGCCATTGATGGATTGCTATTGTTTGCAGAAGAAGAAGAAGAAGAAGAAGAAGATAGAAAGAGGGAGAGAAGAAAGTTTATGGGGGATTTTGAACAGCGCCTCTGTTTTCGGATAATGAACAAAAAGGTGTTATTAGTGGATTTTGTTTTATTTCTTTTCTAACATTTTTTTTTATCCGCTGGAAATCAGAATTAGTTTCCTTATGCACTCATATGCGTATGAAAGCACTCATATGCGTATGAAAGGTTGCTTATATTTGAATCCCTCAAATCTTGTGTTGCTAACTAGTTGAATCTTTAAAACTTCCTCAAGATCATTCGGAAGATTTGATGTGCAAAACGGCTAAGTTTGGTTGTGGTTTTGATTTCATTTGTGGGGATCCAAGAATTCTTGAGAAGCGTCTTAAGGAGAAATGGCGAAGACAAAGAAATTGTTAATTTTAGCGTTTTAATTATGCCGTTTTTGTCTTGTTTTAACTGTGTTACTGCGTTGTTGGGTGTTGTCTTTCGCTGTTTTTTCTCTGCGGTTTTCACAATTTCAACCTTCAGTGGTGTCTCTTTTGCTTATTTGAAATTAGGGATTTGTTGTTTGCAGCGCCGGGGCGGGGGGGGGGGGGGGGGAGTATTAGGGTCATAAAATTTTTGGAAGGTCTATAACATTCTTAGGACCTGTAAAATCGGATGGTAAGTGAGGGAAAAGCTTCCCAAAAGTTACCGAACCTTACAGTACCTGCCAAAAATAGCATTTAGCATACAAACTTGATAACTAAAACCACACTCTATCAATGTACCCACAAACACTACATTTTTCATAGCTGATACAAGCCCGGCTTGCCTCTTACCTAACATGCCCAAAACCATCGATACAAATCGTAGAAATATCGAAAAACAAAAAGAAAAAACACCTCCCCACTCGAATGCCTGAAAAATTACACCAAATGACAACCCATTGTGCTCTGTTGAGGGATCAAAGACATTGAAGTGGTCATTTTCTGTTTACCGACGATTTAACAGCGAAGAAGCGGTCAAAAAGAAGGGGTGATTGGGTGAACATACGCATAACCAAGTAATTTCCGCACTTGACGCTCAAAGTTTGCAATAAACCTGCCATCAAACTAAACGATTGTGCGTGCGTTCTGAGGTGAAGAACAAACGATTTCTTCATGCGGTAACTGCATCAAGAGATTTACAAGAGATGAAGCATATATACGTTGTTATGAATATCAACATCGCTGCAAGTTACAGCTAAAGAGCATCAAACTTGATGGGATTGGAGGTAGGTGTCCTGTACTGCTCATGTAGTATGGTTGGTTGTCGAAAGCTTGGGTGAGACTGCGATGGATGGATGTCAGCTGCATAAGTACACAAACAGCTGTAGTTAGAGATTAGAGAAAATGGAAAAGTTATGGTTTGAAAAGTTATGGATGGATGTTTGGTTTGGTTTTTTTTTTTTTTTTTTTTTTTTGGGGGGGGGGGGGGGCGTCAAGCTGGAAGCAAGTATGAGTGATGATCAGAAACAAGAAATAATTGCAATACTGGTATGGTATATTCTTTGTTATTCAGGATATAGCGAATTCTAATCCTGACGAATGAATTTCAAATAACAGTGCATGATTGTTTCTTGTGTTCCTCTCCAGACATAATCAAAAGAAATTTAAAAAAAAAATCCAGGTGCGCACATCGATCACACAGTTGGAGGGCAATAGATGGTCATACAAGCATGGATAACCTGGCGAAATCGGCCCGAAAGTTAGGGTTTTGAACAAAATTTCCAAACTTGGAACCAACGTGTATTTAACCACCTGACCGAATTGACCGATCACATGGACACTGGAATTTTAAAATACTGTAGCACAGAACAGGGTGTATCATGAACTTGATCATCATCTAACCTTCGAAAGGTCCCCCATTTGACTATTCCTTTCCTAAGACCCCCGGTGGCTATTCAAAACACAAGAGAAATCGGAGAAATAGACAAGAATAGAACAGTCTTCCAATACATTTCAGAATGCGTTCCATCAGTTAGCTGGTATTAGTCAAATCCTGAACTTCCTTCTAAGAAGTAACTACCCTACGCAGGTAAATAAGCATAATATACCATTACCTACTCAGTTCTCATAGAAACTTAGAAAGCACGTCTATAATGACATACGAAGCACAAGTTGTAGGGCTTTCAAAAAACTGTCCGACCTGAACACCCAGTTCAGGCTGACCCAAAAAAAGATCGGGCACAGTCATAGATTTTCGTCTGAATTTTTACTTCAACAGAATTTCCGGGCACAAAATTTTCCATTTTCCTATTGGCCAAACTCGATATTGACCCGAATTGTCTGACCCGGAAAATATAAGAATAACCTGGGTATCAGACATCAACTTTTCATCCAATGTCCAATTCATACGGACTTGAAATGATCCGAACCCAGATTTTTGACAGCCGTAAGCACAAAAAAGAGAGGATTACCAGGCTTGAAGTTTCTGACAGTTCAATGCCTTCATTGCTGCCTCGGCAAACACTTGTGCGGCCTCTGCCTCAGCTTCTGCCGCCTCTGCCTCCCTTGCTGCCCTCTCAGCTTCAGCTATAGCAGCCTCCGCCTCAGCAACCGCTTGTGCAGCAGCTACAGCAGCTTCATGAGCTGACATGGTTTTCATGTTCTCCAATTCTGCGACGACCTGTGGCCTAGTAAAGATTTTCAGATCCTTTCTCTCTCGTCTAGGAAGATCCTTATGTTTACTTTCCAAAGAGGAGCTTTTCCTGGTCTCAGGAGACATTACACTCGATGGAATTTTATACCTATGTTTCACCTGAAACAGAAGAACACAGATCGCAAGTCAGACTAACATATTGTTTGGTTGGATGTAATGTAATGGGGGTGGTAATGAAATCAACTATGCAATGCAATGGAAAAGTGACTGCAGTGCTATGTTTGGTTACTGAAAATAGATAATGTGCATGTATCACGAAGGTAATAGATTGATCGTATTTATCTTTGCAAGTAAGTGTATATATGTGAGTGACTCTGAGTGTGAATAGTTGTAACTTAGTTTTGTAATCTGGATTAAATTTTCATCCAAAACACGAATAACCCCACACTGGCCTAATGTGTAAGTTGTAACTTAGTTTTGGAGGTAGCCTTATCCTCAATCTTTCCATTTATTATTGTGTCTGACTCCTCTCTCTAACTAGGTAACTATTAAATGTCACTACTATATGCATATTTAACAGTCACGAGGTAATTAACATGGACAGAAACACCAAATCTATGGAAAATAATTGGAACAGCATACTGATAACCATGTTATGCTTATTACGTATCAATTCTTCCTCATTTACAAGTATTCACTATAAACAATTACTTCAAGCAACAATTACCTTTAACAGCTGTCCATTTGCAGTCATAAATTTTAATTTAGAAGCCAGCAGCTTACTGAAGTTTGGAGGTGCCCAGTAACGATCCTACAAGAAAATAATTACATGAGCCATGGCTAAAAGTTCACAAGTGCACAAGCAGCATTGTAAACAATCAAGAGTTGGCAAGAATTGCTACAAAGTAACCGAGACCGTCTTAACCAGCTCACAAACATTTAATGTAAAGAATAGGGGACACCAAGTTATTTGGTAGCATTCAAATGCTTTTGTTGCCAAGCAAACCCCTGAACTCGGACCCAATTCTAAGTAATCATTAATATAGCATTCAAAATTCAAACAGTCGGAAAGGACTAGTTTTTTTACATACAAAGGGAAGTGATACATGAACCAACAAATAATTCAGTACCTCTATGTACATGGCAACCGCATTCTTGTCAGAACCCTTGGGTTCCTTCAGAGTTGTTATAGCCTCCAAAATCAGGTTATCCAACCTTTAAAAGGACAAAAGAGAATGAAAAGTGTAACAATATACATAATTAAGCAGGTAAAACGTACAAAAGTAACAATTTCTAAATGTAAACCTTGCAATCCTATCATATGAAAAAAAGAGTCACTATGATTCTTAAAGGCAAAAAGGACTCTCTGGCTTGTCATACATTACAAGTAAAGCTCTCAATTTCCTCAGTTGCACCTTCGTCTCTGTCCTTCAGCTGTCATCTCTTTCCCTACACTATCTCAATACTCTAGTGGTAGCCAAATCAGGTAGTTGATTGCTCCATTCGTTGTTATTTTCTCTATCCTATGTAAATTCTGTTCATAGTGTAAGCATATGAATTTTCTTATAAGACCTAACAAAAATATCACAGCCAAAACATTATTATATGCATATATTCTGGAAGTCACATCAAGCATGATGGTAACCTTGTATACGTTTTCTTCGAGTCAACAACCTGAGCCTGAGGTGTCTCAGTGGGAGCAACAGGTGTAGCTTCAGCAACTTTTTCATCACCTGGAGCATTTTTCACTGATGTAACCTTGTCATCAAGCTTTGCTATGTGAGGATTCCTTTTAAGTGCAAGTCTGGCCTTTTCTCGTGATCCTAGTCCACTTAAAGTCACATTAATATTTCTCCATTTATCCTGTACAATATTAAGATTGGATATGACATGATATGAAATAAGTTAAGTAATATCATCCAACAGAATTGAAAATCAATTTGAACCAGAACTTTGCAACACTCCATCCATTTGTGCATATATCCAGAAATCCTCAAGTGATCCCGATAGCTAATAGAAGCCTCAATGGTTTAATTTATACCTTGAGATCGACATTGGAACGGGAGCGCAGAACTTGGCTGAACTGTGGATCCCTAAGTATTGTCTGCCATTTGCCAGCCCCATGCTTGCTTACTCCAGCTTTCAGGGCTGCTTCTTCTTCTGCAGTCCATTTTTGCTTAGGAGCCCCCATTTGCAAGAATGCAAAACACTGTGCAACAAAACCACTAGGAATTAGATATAGAATCTACATCAAAACAGCTGCTAGGTTCAGAAAATGAATAATCCTGCAGTAATCAGGGAGTTTATGCCCACAGGGTACCGCGAAGAAAAAGTTAGTTAGAATGGAAATATGAATCAGCATTCAGCAGGGTGGGAAGACTGGAACGCACAAGGAATTAGATATAGAATCTACATCACAACAGCTGCTAGGTGCAGAAAATGAATAATCCTGTAGTAATCAGGGAGTTTATGCCCACAGGGCACCAATTGTTTTCTATGACGTCTTGAAGAAAAAGTTAGTCAGCATGCAAATATGAATCAGCATTCAGCAGGTCAGGAAGGCTGGAAGACACAAGCGAAGGAACAGAACCAGAAGATGTCAAGAACTACTGAACTAGACACCAGCTATGAAAGGTTCTCAAAAAATAAGTTTGAAAACGGGAAGGGTTCTAACCTTGCCCCCAAGAATTGAGAATTTCTCTCCTAACAAACTGTTAAAGTTATCGACTTCCACACCCTTGGAATCCAATTCTTAAATCTAGAGAAGGAACAGAACTAGAAGTCATCAAACCCAAGGTTAATGTTGTCCAGCATCAGGACTAGAATCCTCATGAAGAAGTAAAACGACAATTTCTTTCTGAAGAGTTTCTCATCACTAATTCTAAATCCCAAGGTTAATGTTGTTCAAGAGGACACTAACACAAAACCTAGAGTGTGCACTAGAAGAACTAATAATTGTCCAACATCAGGAAAAGGAGCCCAAACTTCTTGCCAACTTTATTAAGGAGGATTTATCATTGGCTTCCATGAATTACTTACAACATACATTTTTCAAGCTCACCATCAAAAAATTTGCAATGCTTGTTCCATATATGGATGGCAAAAATTTGTGTCTAGGCAAACTCAGGTTGGAGGAATCAGTCTATGTCGAATTTGGACAAGATATTGATGTCTGATACCCCAATCATTCTCGGATGAGGCAAATTGAACATGTCAAATAGGACAAGATCAAACCATTATGAGAATGTCAATTCCTACCATAAGCAGACAGCGTTTAACACCATTAACAGAAGAAGAAGCTCCAATCCTTAAATTGTAAGCTTTTAAACGACTCTTCTGAGTTCTGATGATAACTGCAGTCAGCAGATCAGCAACTGGTTAACTGCATTCATTTGAAGCACACACGACCTAACTGAGAATCAAACCAGTAATTCTGTGGAATGACACATTGCTCAAATGTTTTCAGCCGGTATGTTTGTCCAATTCAGGAAGACTTAGGTTTGTCTCTAACTACTAATTCCTCGCATGCACTGCCAATGCAACATAACAGAACTAATCTTCATGCCTAAATCGACCAAAATCAATACCTTGCACAATCTAAACTACACCAAACAGAAATGAAACTCAAATTATCCACTGAAACACATTAGCAAAGCCTTTTAGTTGAGTACTCCAGACTTCAACACATTCAAAGCCAAAAGAACGCCGAAAGACATGCCCATAATCTCGATCAGTCTACCTTGAACCCTCAACTCTCCAATTCACCAACTGATTGAACGATAAATTCAACGAAAATGAAAGAATTGAAATCTTCATAACCAAAATCAAAACTACCATGAACAACTTAAAGCTAGACCTAACAGAGATGAAACTCAGATTATTCACTGAAACACACAAACTTCAACACATTCCAAACCAAAAGAACGCCGGAATACATGCCCATAGTCTCGATCAGTCTACCTTGAATCCTCAACTCTCCAATTCACCAACCAATTGAACCCTAAGTTCGACGAAAGAAGGAATTGAAATCTTGACAACCAAAATCAAACTACACCTAACAGAGATGAAACTCAGATTATTCACTGAAACACACAAACTTCCACACATTCCGAACCAAAAGAACGCCGAAATACATGCCATAGTCTCGATCAGTCTACCTCGAAACCTCAACTCTCCAATTCACCAACTAATTGAACCCTAATTCGACGAAAATGAAGGAATTGAAATCTTCGCAACCAAAATCAAACTACACCTAACAGATATGAAACTCAGATTATTCACTGAAACACACAAACTTCAACACATTCCAAACCAAAAGAAAGCAACACGACATGCCATAGTCTCGATCAGTCTACCTCGAACCCTCAACTCTCCAATTCACCAACTAATTGAACCCTAAATTCGACGAAAATGAAGGAATTCAAACCTTCGCAACCAAAATCAAACAGAAAAGAGGGAGAGAGTACCTTATCTAGATGAAGATGGAGTCTTGAACGGCTCCACGCAAATAAGCTTCATCAGATTCTCGACGGAGATGGCGATCAGAAGAGATCGGCGACGGCGGAGGAGGAATCGCCGGAGAAAATGGCGGTCGGAGATGTCGCCGGAGATATGAAAAGCCAGGGTTCGGTATTACATGAACTGAGATGTGTTAGAGAAGGGAGAGGGCTATGTTTTGGGGGCGAGTTTTATTGTGGATACGGTACCACAAGCGCTATGTGCACCAACTTTTTAAAATTAAATAATAATAATAATAATAATAATAATAATAATAATAGCAGTTGTACTAATTTTGATGGAATAATAACAATAAATTAAGATCATAGTCTTTTCTGTGGTGGGTACAGTATGATAATCGTATAATATATTAAAAATGTGGATAGTGTGATATGATGTGACACAGTGTGGTAAGTTGTAGAAAAACTTGTGGTAAAAATAGTTGTTGTGAAAAGAGCGAAAAGTGGAAAATAGTGAAAAAATGACGTGAGAAGATGGGAAAATATGATTGTTGTGGTTTAGTGTCATATGTATAGTAATATTTGATGGTTTGTGGTGTCACATAAAAAAAAAAAGAACACCTAAATAATGTTTAGCAAAGTATTGTTTTCGGTGATCTCAAAAAAAGGGGGGGGAGCATTTTCCTTACTCTCACTATATTCTTATTATCTTCGATTTATTAAACTAAGGATTTAATAAATCAAACAACAATTAACACTTAAAAAGATAACCATTCTCCAATTCATGAAAAGATTAATAGATGTACCATCCCCCCCCCCCCCCTCCCAATCTATGCAAAAAAGTTGTGGCAAAATTATCAACGAGTAAGCATTATCTTTTCAAATTTTTTTGGCTCGTGAACACAATGACACACTGTTACCACAAAATATCTCAAAAATTCACAGTGTTCTTCATAATATTATCATCTAATACTACCGAAGTTTTTTTTAAAAACCAAATCTTTCCTTCTAACTTTGATTTTGATTAGGTCGTACTTTCTTTTGATTCAACCCAATCCTTTTTTCATTGTCTTTTTTGTGTTGGTTTTAGTAGTCTTTTGGTGATCAAAATTTGAATAACCTACGTAGATACTTATAGGCTTAAACTAAGACGGTCATAAAAACAATCCAACTCATAAACTCAGTTTAATCCAACCTACTTGACTATAGAATTCAAGCTTGTCCAACTTGCCCGACCCTGAAAGGACCCGAAAAGAACCGGATATCGAACATCAATTTTTGGTGCAATGTCTAATTCGTACGGACCCAAAACAACCCGAGCCCGAATTTTTGACAGCCATAGTTTAAACTTTAAACCCTTCTAAGCAGAGTTGCAGTTTGAAACTCTTTAATACTTTGAAAGAGATGACAAAACAAAACATAGTAGATTGTCCATCACCAAAAAGAGATCATCGTTCGTATCATAATAATGTTTGGAGCATTTACATTGAACACAAGGGCTAACTTGTGATACAGTGAGAGACATCAAGAGAACAATGGTATGACACCAAGGATAGACTAACACGTAACAACATCGAATTTTATTGATTCGGGCAATTTTTTATTATTATTATTGATAACTAAAAGAGGCTATAAAGGTAGTAACAGCACTGCGAAACCACATGACCAAACCAAAAACAAACAGCACAATAAAAGACAAATTATCATTCGTTCTCTTCGCCATTTCTCAACCATACCAAACTTAGCCACTCTGCGCGCCATGTCCGCCAGATGAGCCTGAAAACGCTCTGATGATTCAATTTGCAAGCTCGAAAGTTTATCTTTCCTTCTGACAAGTTCTTTAGAACGAGCTGTTTTAGAGCGGACCTTACACGAAGCCCACTTACTAATTCGGGCAATTTGCATATGAAATGGAAGGAATCACAACATTCAGACATTAGTAAAATCGAACCAAACTGAACTAGTGCCCGACATATGTCGAGATGCTAAAATGGTGAGTTGAATGATTGATTGCAATGAGACCCCAAATCATCTAAACTTGAGTTGTCTCAACAAAATTAGGCTGCACGAGTACTCTTTCCTATGATTATGGAAAATTTTTGACAAAGAACCCACAATTTCCCTCACAAGCTCAGTAAACTCTTTCTCCTAGGAGAGGTTAAGGAAAATCTTTCCCAAGAAACCCACCAAACGAGCCTCAAAATGACGAGAAAGCAAACCGTAGCCGGTTGTCTATCACCAAAAAGAGATCATCATTATATCATAATAATGTCTATAGTATAGTATTTACATAGAACACAAGAGCTGCCTAATAATACAGTGAGCAACATCAAGAGAAGAATGGTATGACACAGAGGAGAGACTAAAACCTAACAATTGGGGGGCCAAAAATCACAGAAAGCCTCGAATCGAATTTCACAGATCCAAGCAGTTTGCATATGGAATGGAAGGAATCACAGCAGTCAGTCAGTAGTAGAACCGAACCAAACCGACCTAGTGCCCAACATATGTCGAGAAGATCCATTTTTTCGCTCCTCGACCTCAAGAATATAGTAAGATGCTAAAATGGTTAGTCAAATGATTGATTGCAATGAGACCCAGATCATCTACATTTGAGTCATCTCGACATGATTAGGCTTCACGAGCACTCTTTCAAAATACTCTTGGATCTCGGGAATCATGCGCTGAATTAAGCGAGGGTACCTGTGACAGGCAGCAAACAAAAGGCCAAATAATCAATATTCCTCTGAATCTAATTTTTGCAATTAAGAAAAATTGGATTCTAATAGTCTGTACTTTCAGTTTTTGTACGTCAATAGTCTTTACTTTTTTTTTGTATTTTGGTGGTCCTAAAAATACAAAAGTTGTATTATGATAAAACGCACCGACTCAAACGACGGTGACTCAGTGAAAAACTGACATATATTGGCAGAACTGTGTTTGACACATCAGTTTTCCACCGAAATAACGCCCCTTGTTTCATATTAGGTTTGAATCCAAGTTACAAATATCACGACAAGCTGGGACAGTATGAATTGCACTTGTACGTATACTCATATTTGATTTTACTTTTTTTGTACCAGGGTCTCAAAAAGGAAGTTAGAAAACAACTGAATATATCAGTTGTAGAAGAATTAAGGTAATCTAATGCCAGTCACTAAAAAATCTCATCAGCTCCTGATTATTAAGCAATTAAACCCGATCTAAAAGAAAGTAGGGCCAGCATTTGAAGTCTTCAATGCAGTATGCTATGAAAATCACCTGCTACCATATAGCACAAGCAAAAATTCAGATCTATGTAAATTCGGGTCGGTTAAATTCGTCCTAGGGAAATATTTGACGTCCGGGCCCTTTTCGAGTCGGACCAATTCAAATATAGCTAAATTCGGGCCAAAATCAAGTTGGACAATAGAAAAAGAGATTATTGTATTCAAATACTCGGTCAATGTAAAATTAGGTTTGAACCAAACCGGATTTTTTTCTGGGTCGAACAAAATTTTGCAAGCACTACTAATATATCATTGAGAGAGTTGCAAGCAGCAGAAATATAGCTAGAAAACAGGATGCACCACACAACAAAGCACAGCACCATGGATAAGCAATCTCACCATGTTTTAGAACTTAATCTATCAAATTGCTCCAATATAAACAGGATGCAAGAATGCCTTAGAGACATCGCATTGTACGCCTCCGACAATTCATACATGAGCATCACGTTCTCTACAGAGATGTCCTGTACATTTCAAAATGGATTATCCAAGAGAGTGAGTTTGCGAAACAGTAAACCTTAGCCAAACCAAGCTGGGGAAAAGCCCAGAAATTGATTCGTAATTTCATAGGCATACCTGAGCAATAGTACATTCACAAAGCCTCTTAAGACCCTCTAAAAGATACTGATCTGCCGCTTTAAGTAAGTCATGTGCAACATCCAAGTTTATATTTACCGACCCTGTATATACATATCTGCAAATACACAACTACACCTTGTCAATCATGTCGGATGCATAGTTATTAAAATCCCGATACTTATCTACAATTTTATCCTACGATTTTATGATTCAAAATCCTCGATGCGATTCTACTATCTACATTCCAATCTACGATCCTACATGAGTTAATTATGATCCTAACTACCCCATGAATCCAAGTTAAGATCACAATTCTAACAACCTTGGTAGTTTCACACTCACTTATTTTTTCGAAAAAAAGAAAGAATAAGGAAAATCAAACCTCATCATCAACTCAAAAACATTCCATTGAATATTTGGAATCTCAATGTCTTTAGCATCCTTCTCCTGCAACATGTTTCACCAGTAGGCAATAAGTCATCACTCTTACGACAAGGCTTTTCAAAACTTCACGTGAAATCAATCACTTCACAGAACAATACATAACATGAAACACAGTTTGCTTATAGGTCAAGAATTATAGGAACAGTGTGGTGCATACCCGGTAGCCTCCATCAAACATTGCACGAAATGCGTCAGAAGAGGCCAGAAGGCATATTCGGTGAGCATAAAATCTCCTACCTGAAAGTAAAAAGACCCAGATTCACCCTTAAATTAAGTTACTCCATCAAAAGGACAAACAAGAATCAACCCCAAAGATAAGCATCGGGTAAAAAGAAGGGAATTTTACCTTCAACTAAAAAGGTAACATCTGACAATGTCGAATTATTTACATACTGCTCACCCAAATAGACCTGAAACAACAATCAACTGAATAATGATCAATAGGAATGGTTATATTGCAAATGGAAAAGATTCCTCTATGTACGTTTATTTGGAAACTTTCCCAGGAAAGTTGATCAATTTTTCAAAGTTAATAAACTTTCCCATGTTTGGTTTTCCATAATATATATGGAAGTTTTAATGTGAGACCCATTATTTCCCTCACATCCTCAGTAAACAGTTTCCCAAGGGAGCTTGGGAAAGTCTTTCCCGGGAAAGTATTTTTCTTTACCAAACACACCATAATCAATGTTAGCAGACCATTATTGGAGTTTAACATTATAATTTATAAATCCTTGCAGCAAGAGAAACTCTATCGAGATTTAGAAGAAACCTGTGGAGTTGGAGATGGGGGCGCTTGATCAACGGGTGAAACAGTTATGGCCTTACTTGCCAATTTGTACAAGGCCGATGAGCCATCTTGTTGTTGTTTTATAGCCGAACACTCGAGGAGTTCCAGGAGCAATTCTAGCCCTGTGAGAATACATGCAGCTCCAATTGAATATAGAAATGCTAAAGCGAATAACAGCCTATACTTGTGCCTAATGGAAAAGATAACCAACATCCACAAGCATAGTTATTAAAAATCCTGATCCTAATCTATGATCCTACAATTTTATGATCCAAAATCCTCGATGTGATTCTATTATCGACATTCCGATTCACAATCCTATGTGGGTTATTTCCGATCTTAACTACCCCATGGATCCGAGTTAGGACCCGATTCTAACAACCTTGCCCACAAGTAATCACTGCAAAGTCAAAAATCGAGATAATTTTCTTATTTTAAAAAAGGCAAAATTCAATTACCATTATGTTCGATGAAAATTTTCCTTTGATGTTCAGGGGAGCAGAGATGAGCAAGAGCTAAAGCAACCCTCCTCTGCACAACTTTGTCAGCTACCCGCATCAGATAAAGCAGATAACTTAGCACCTGTGAGAGATTGCATTAAAAGTAGGGAACGGTAAACACTATCAGAAGAGTACAATGCTCCTTCATAAACATTACAGAACTGAAACAAAATAATCCACATGTTCGACTGGATCGGCATATGTATCAATACTATAAACAGATATAACATTAATAAAGATTTCCGGATCTTACCCGTCCGTGAATCTTCTCTTCCAATCTCTTCAGCGTTTTTGCCACACAATCCTTAGTTGGCTGTCGGGTCAATAAGGAATTAGTATACATAAGCAGCGTAGATGAAGGGTCATGAAATACAATAAAAATTCCAAAAATAAAACCAAAATACAAATTGTCCACAAATCTCTTATTTCCTTTTCTAACTATTCGCACCAGGAGGACAAAAAATCAGGTGCCAAAACCACAACAAAGCATTACATAGCATACCTGAACAATGAAATCTCCCTCCAAGAGTTTCTGAACACCGCCAACCTTGATAAGTTCTGCAACATTATCCTACCATAACGGCCTAATAAGTAACATATAAGTAACAATAAAACCGAACTGCAAAATGTGTCAGCTCCTAAAGGCAAAAATACCTCATTGTCTGCAAGCCCATATAAAGCAAATGCAGCATTATGCTGTAGAGAACCATTTCTTGAATCAAGCAGTCTTAATAATGGCATTATACCACCACTCTGAACAATACCCGCTTGATTATGAGAATCCTTCAAAATGAATAAATACCTCATTAGTTTCTAAACATAAAATACAACATAATCCAGTGCAACATGTAAGATGTCCACATTGTTCTATGAGAATAAAAGAAATACCGACTAATCAATAAAGTAAAGTATAGGAAACTCCATAGTCGGGTTAAGGTTCCAGATATACGGTCGACTTGGTGAAGAAATAATGACACATAATTAACTTAATTTAGTTTTGATAAATGCAAATAATAACTTATGGTGCATTAGGTTACCAAACTTTCCCGAGAAAGTTAATGAATTTTAAGTGCGTTTGATTGGTCAAAAACCCTGGGGAAATGGTCAATTTCCCAGGTTGACTTATTTTTCCAAGTTTGGATGTAGGTTGACCTTGGGGGGCTAAGGGAAACTTTTCCCAAGGAAATCTTCCCATGGAAAATTTTCCCTGGGAAAAATTTCCGGGGGAAAATTTTCCATGGGGTTCCTACCAAACGCTAAGTGGACAAACTTTCCCATGTGTTGTGACAAATAAATGGGAAAGTTTTAGTGTGAGACTCACTATTTCACTCTCAAGCTCAGTAAACATTTTCCCAAGAGAACCCTAGGGAAAGGGTTTCCTGGAATGTTCCCATAAAACTACCAAACGCACCATTAGTGTATCCAGAAAAAGACCTTAGGAAAGCTCACCTGTGCCAACCTTCCAAGTGCAAAAGCTGACATTTCCCTGAGTTGTGTATCCGTGGACTGCAACATCTCAATCAATGGAGGAACAGCCCCTCTTTGAACAATATGCACCTGCAAAATCATCATTTGTAAAACCTCCAGCCTCATCCCACATGAAACAAACATCACAAGCAACAATGTTGACATAATCCAAACCAAAACCTGCCCAAAAAAACTCAGGTTTTCAACACAATCTATTCAACCTGTTGGGGCAATACTAAAACAAAATTTAAGAGCTATACAGTCAGATATCATACCAATTGATAAACAAAGTCTTCTTATATCATTCTCATTTCGGTTAGGAACTCTCATGTAGAGTCAAATCAGTAAATCTCAAGTTAATTAAATTCATCTTTCATTATAAATGGTTACAGATTCCTTGATATCTTCATCCCGAAAGAGATAAGAAATAAAAATTTTAAACTATGCAATAAATTCTAGAAGCAAAGCAAAACTAATTGGACTTTCATAAAGGACAAAAGTTTTTCTTTATTGGGATCAGTAAGGACAACATAAACAAAAGAAACATGGTGATAAATGTCTTTTTGATGAGACCATGGCAAAATAATAGTTACACTTGTGGCTTACAGAATATTAGCATTAGAGGTGAAGCTTCTAATGGACCAAAGTCACCCACGGCCCCCTCGACTTCTTGAATACAAATTATTTAGTCAAACAGCATCATAATTTGGATATAATTAGGTTGATTTTTAGTATTACGGCCTCATACTATTCACATTAGTACATCGCCCCCTTGTATATACAGTCTGGCTTGACCCGTGAAGGAGACGCACTACAAAGGTCATATACATGTACAATTTTTAATAAATTGGGTAGTGATCAAAACCTTGCAAACTGAATCTGCTGCTGCAAATTGCCCAAGTAGTAAAGCTGCTTCCCTTTGGCTCTCAGAACAGCAAGAACTGCTTCAAAATTCAAACACAAGACCTAAGTACACAGACTACAAGTAGGATAAGAACATACAACTTAAATGAGATACTCCACACTCACCTCAGGAGCCCAATGACAGGTTGCAAGGCACCTGCATCAAGAACTTCTTTCTTTATGTGGGGAGATGAGTGAACCAAGTTACCAATTACACCAACCTGTGAAATCTCAGTCCATTAGATAAGCAAATTACACAGCACTTGAAAGTATCAGCATCAGGGCTAATGATCAAGATACAAACCGCTTCATAGTGTATAGCTGGATCCTCAGAACGAAGCATCAAAATTAGAGTAGGCAATGCATTGCATTCTACAATCTGCAGATTCAGATATTGGTTAGGGAACTATATAACTGGAGAGGGAGAAGCGCAGGAAATAGGGAAAGTCTATCCAACCTGATTTTTGTTCTCGTCATTTTTAAATGCAAGAGTACGTAGTGCACCTGCTGCTGCTCTTTGTACTTTAATATCAGTAGAATCTAGCAGCTCAACAAGTGGTGGAATGCCTCCCTCCATCCTGGATGTGTTTCACTCTTTAGGGCGAGATGAACTAACTAAGTCTCATAATGGCAACGCGGGTAAATTTTAGAAACAAAACTTACCTTACACGAGATTTGATGCTACTGTTCTCATGAGCCAGGTTAGTTATTGCATCTGCCGCTCTTCTGACGGCACCATAGACGGATCGAGAACCACAAGCAGTTTTGCCCCTTTTCAGAAGAGCAACAAGATGAGGCAAAGCACCAGCATCAACTATAAGTTGCTGATGCTCTGGCTGCCAGTTTAAAAGAAACAGATATGAGAAACCATTCATCATCCAATATCAACTATCATCCAACATCTAAAGAAAGTTGCTAATAAATGCAAACAATCTATTACTGATATACACATACACCCAGAAAGACAAGTCTGCTGCAATTTATTAGGTGCACCTGGAGCATGTGCTCCAGATGCTACAATTGTTTACCCACATATATTAGGTTGTTCACCCACATATATTAGGTTGTTCACTCACAAATATCCGGAGCACATGTTCAGAGTGCATGAAATATATATTGCAAGTCTGCACTCACAATCTATACTTTGTTCAATTAATGCATTAATGATACAAGTACATGAATTAGCTGGGTTTTAGGAAAGGGAGCAAAAACAACCACATAAGCAATTGAAATGCATAGATATAACAAATACCCATCCATCTCCAATAGATTTTTAAGAGAACCTAAAGAATCAATGTTTCAAGCCCAAATCTCCACACAACGATTATCTCTCACAAATTAATGTATCCCAACAAATAAATTAAAGAAAGCACCACTTCCAAACTCCAATTCACTTCCAATTGATACTAAACCATACAATTATTTCCAATTGCAAGCATTCATAGTTACCGGGAATGCTACATATGCTCATGGCCCGCGTTCCGGGAACAAGCATTCCAAAGTCAAAACTAAACTAAATTTGTGTAAAAATTAGCGACCCACGTTCCAGGATTAATGACCCGGGAAGCATTCCTCGCGAGCATTCATAGTTACCAGGAACGCTGAATATGCTTGCGACCCGCGTTCCAGGAACAAGCATTCCAAAGTCAAAACTAGACTAAATTTGTGTAAAAATTAGAGACCCATGTTCCAGGACTAACAACCCAGTAAGCATTCCTGCCTTCCTGCTAACTATGCAAGCATTAATAAGCAACCCACTTCTACTCTCATAACATTTAGCTTTCCATAGCTTGTTCAAAACTTTGTGATCCTATCTTAGGATCCTCTTCTCAAGATTACAAGATTGCAAAAATCCAGACCCGATGAGGATGTAGACAGGGTAACAAAAATATAACCGAAATCGACATGCATGAGGCAGGCAAATTAAAATCGAAGTGAAATTCGTTTACATTACCTTAACAGCAAGAAGTCCAAGCGTAAAGGCGCTTCCTTTCTCAACCTCGTGCTCCAATGGCCTAGAAACACTCTCCCCCGGCGGGGTCTGGAGATGCATGACCAAAGGCAGCACCGCTCCGCAATCCACAATCAAATTCACCAGCTCCTCTGCAAGCAAACCACACATCACCACATTCGATCAGCGAAAAAGACACCGGAAAGTTGAAAAATTGACAAAGAAACTCCAATTGCTGGAGAAAAAGAAGCTGGAAAACACGAAAATCGACGAAAAAACTCAAATTGCCGGAGAAAAAGAAGCTGAAACTGACAAATCTACGAAGAAACTCCAATTGCCGCAGAAAAAGAAGCCAGAAGACTCAAAAATCGATGAAGAAACTCTAATTTCCGGCAAAAAAGGAGCCGGAAAACTCAAATATCGACGAAGAATCTCCAGCCACAGGCAATAAAGAAGCCGGAAAACTAAAAAAAAAGAACAAAGAAACTTCAATCGCCGGCAATAAAAAAGAAGCCGCAGAAATGAAAAAATTGACGAAGAAACTCCAATTGCCGGCAAAAAATAAGCCTGAAAACACAAAAATCGACGAAAAAGCTCCAACTGCTAACCATTAACTCAAAAATCGACGAAGAAACTCCAACCTCCAGCAAAAAAGAAGCCGGGAAACTCAACAATCAACAAAGAAACTCCAATCACCGGCAAAGCCAAAAGCCGAAAAACTCAAAAATCGACGAACAAACTCCTGCTGGTCGCCAGAAAACTCAAAAATCAACAAGGAAACTCCAGCCACCATCAAAAAAAAGCCGGAAAACTCAAAATCAACGAAGAAACTCTAACCTCCATCAAAAAAGCCGGAAAACTCAAAATCGACGAAGAAACTCCAACTTCTATCAACAAAAACCCCCGCAAAACTCAAAAAACAATGACTCAACGACTCAACAACCTCCAATCACCACCAAACAATCCAAAACAAACAAATCGACGAGATCGCTCCCTCTCTCGATCGTACACTACACCCTACCATTCTTCGCGAGCTCCGATAGGGCCTGAATTGCTCTCTTCGCCGCTCCTCGATCGGACTCCGACCACGACACGGCGGCGTTCTTGAGAACCACCACCTGCGCAGCCACATCGGCGACCAGATCTTGGTGGTTCTGCGGCGAAACAGGAAGATCGATGCTTTCATGGAAGTCTTCCTCCTCGAGCTTCCTCTTCAAGCTCCGGCGAGCTCCTCCGGCCGATCTCCGCTCGCCGCCGCGATCCATGGCTGCCGATGCACACTGAAGATATCGATATAGAGAGAGAGAGAAATGGATAGAGAGAGAAATTGAGGGGTAGAGATAGAGAGAGAAAGAAAGGGTAGTTTGGGAAGTGGATGAGATTTTCTTTATTGATTGATGATATAAATTGAGAAACGTGTTTTGTCGGTATATATATATAGGGTTGAGTGGGGCCCGCGAATATGCAAAACGCGGGGCATTTAAATTTTGGGGGATAACTTTGGGCTCCCGCCTCGTATGTTTTATATTTTCGATTTCTTTTTATTTTTGCTGTCATTTTCCCTCCTTTTCTTTTCGCCACTCAGACAGTCAGACTTTGACTTGCCTATGATGTTTGTTTGGGTTTGGGGGGAAAAGATTTGGAAAATAGAGGTGTTTGTTTAATTGTTTCTCGATTATGGTGTGTTTGGTTGATAGATTATCTTGTGGCACTGACAAAAATTTATTTGATTGGAATATTCAAATTTATTCAGATAAAATGAAATTTAGTTTTATCCGAGTTGATTTTCACTCTGACATAATTGATCAAATATTTCGACTCAATATTTATGTTTTTCTATTGCTTGAACCAAAATGAACCTTATTTTGGCTAAAGTTTAGCTCTATCTTAATTGTCCGACACAGTTTGACATAAGAAATCGTGTCTAAACGCCAATTTCACATCGGAATTTGATGTTGACCGAACCCAAATTTGTGCCAATGTTATTTTTTGGAAAAGTTGGTCAACTTAGAAATTTTTCATGTTTGGTTACAAAATAAAAATGGTTAAATTTCATAGTGGATCTCAACATTTTTTTAACGTTAGATGGGGGAATGCGCTTAAAAGTGGGGTTTTCAAAGTTTTTTTTCCGTAGATCCGCCAGAATCAGCATCTTCATGGAGATTAATTCATAGGGAGAATACTGATTACATCTAAACTCTCACACCGTGCGCAAGCTTGTTGCCCATGAGTGGTTATTATTGTCGTTATTTGAATTAGGGAAGAAATTACAAATGAGGACGAACTTTCTTTCGCCTTTTTTTTTGGTTGGTTAAGTTCAACCGCACTAATTACACTTTACCAACTTTACCGCAACACACCACTTAGTTTCACATCTATCAATCAAATTTAACCACCTTTAACTACACATTACCAACTTAATATTTACCACACTTGCCACCTTTAGAATTTAACCATATTTTATGGACGACCTCTTTAATGCTTTAGTACGACTAATAAGTAATAAATAATATTAGAACAACTTTAATGTGAATGTGACTAACAATTTGTCAATGGATGACTTTTATCATAATTACCGTAAATAAATTAGTGGTCACCCCTATATTCATAAAAAGTCACCATAAAATTGTACGCTCACGATAAACTTATGATGAGACGGTCTCACACAAGACTTACTGCATTTACAAATTATAAACGAAGCTAGACCATACATACACAGGTTACACAGAGCACAAAACTACATTTACAATTCTTATAAGAAAATACATTGCAATCCTATTTCTCCAGCCCGTGCCTTTCATGAAAAATCATCACAAAGTTATACATCTCATGATAAGTTTATGGCGAGACAGTCTCACACAAGACTTGTTGCATTTACAAAATATAAAAGAACCAGACCATACATCCACAAGTAGAACATAGCACAAAATTCCATTTACAATGGTTCTAAAAAGGGTTTTTGGCCATAAATAATCCGTATTGAGGGGCTTGTGACTGAGAATAATCCAAAGTGACTTTTCGGCCACTGGTAGTCTGTACTTTTTCACTATTTTCTCATAGCAGTCCAGAATCAATTTCCGGCACCGGAAAGCTGACGTGGTCACCATAAATTTCCTTTTTGAAGTATGAATAAACATACTTTCCGATCGCCACGTCAGCATTTCGGTGCCGAAAATTGACTCTGGACTGCTATGAGAATAGTGAAAAAGTATAGACTGTCAGTGACCGAAAAGTTGCTTTGGATTATTCTCAGTCACAAGCCCCCCAGTACGGATTATTTGAGGTCAAAAACCCTTCTAAAAAAATACATTGCAATCCTATTCCTCCAGCCCATACTTGTCATGAACAATCAACACAAAATTATAAATATCACGATAAACTTATGGTAATACGGTATCACACAAGACTTACTGCATTTACATGATATAAAAGAACTTAGACCATACATACACAGATAGAAAGAACACAAAATTACATTTACAATGGTTCTAAGAAAATACATTGCAATCCGATTTCTCCGGCCCATGCCTTTCATGAAAAATCATCACAAAGTTATACGTCTCACGGTAAGACAGTCTCACATAAGACTTACTGCATTTACATAATATAAAGGAACCCAGACCATACATACACAGGTAGAATAGAGCACATAATTACATTTACAATGGTTCTAAGAAAATACATTGCAATCTTATTTCTCTAGCCAGTGCCTTTCATGGGTGAAAAATAGGAAGTAATACAACTTCGTTTGGAAGAATGAGGCTGTTTTCTTGGTCGCATCCAACTTCGAAGCTCCTCCTGGATATCTGGAGGTAGCTCATCGATTATGGTCGGATCAATCTCATCCATGTCGTAGTTCCAACTCTCCCTTTGAGTATTATTTTGCTCTGCACACGATACAAAGTCGATCACAACAATGGCTCCCAGATTCAAAGCCAACCAGCAAAATTTACATGCATGGTTGGAATGAGTGCAAGATGATTTCAATGCTTGGTGTTAAGCACAAACAAATTTGAAAGAGCTCCATATCTAATTGAAATAACGTAGCGAGTAGAATACCAAAGAGATGGTAACCACGTGGCTTCTCAATTCTTGGTGGTATCATGGGTTTGAAGGATCATGTATGTCATCGCCAGTTTGATACCTACCCTATGCACTCGGCCTATAAAGCTTATTGGTGATTACCCCAAAAGGCAAGGGCCCAATGGCATAGGATGGAACAAGTTAGGGTCGGTCAAATTACCGCTGACAAAAGTCTGGGTACGGGTCACATTCGGGTCAGCCAAATCAGAATTCGAACAAAAAATTGATAGTATGTTAACCGGTGTTTTTTCGTGTTGGACCGAATCATGACAAGTCGGACACACCTAAATTTGGTCAGGATCCAGTGCGGACAATAGAAATATGAGAAATATTGTGTCCGAATTTCCAGTCAATCTTAATATTTTTTCCGAGTCAGACAAATTCAGATATTCAGGTCAGACAAAATTATGTCAACTCTACTTGGAATCTTGTCCAATTTATCTTGGAAACTCTCGCATGCTTTTAGTCTATGAGGCGAAGTACGGTCGCGATGTCGAAATCTTGAGTATGTAAAAAACGGGACTGGAGGTGAAATTAAACTTGCAAAATACAACTCCAGAGGAACCATAAGTACCTGAGGATGAGGATGTGCAGTTCCTTGGCTCACCACAACTGTGGTCATGATATGATAAAGAGGAAGCGGGCTCGGATCTCTTTAAGAATCTCAAAATTGAAGGAGTTCCCTGCTTTAAAGTTCCATGTTTCTCAGACAAATCACACAATCCATGCAAATCATACAAGCAATCAACTCATATATGAAAAAAAGCAAAGAATTATCTTCAGCAATGTGAAATATCATATCAACCATGATACAAAAGTCGAAGTATGTTTTGGCCTTTACCTTTGATTCCTTTATTTCACGATCCCGTAGCTTTTTGACAGGGCTTAGTTGCAAGACAGTAGGACCTTCACTATGGCCAGGCAAAATACTTGATGAACCAACTTCGCTTATTTCCGAGCAAGATTCATTTTCTAAGTGTATCCCATAGATAATTCTCCAAACATTAGGGGAAAGAAGATAGTTATAGCATGAATATAAAGCAGTATCACCATCATACATAACAGAAACTACCTTTTCTTGATGAGCATGAAGTTTCTGTAACAGTTGGCTGTTCCAATAAAGAGCTGGCCATACCTTGCTCCGGAAAGAATCTTGTGGTTGTTCCAAGTTCCTTCATGTCAAATAGCCAAAAATCAGGTAGAGTGAAAAACCGGAATGAGATTATCAGGCTAATGCTCGGAGTTTCCAAACGTTTAGAGTAACCCTAGGCAAATCTTCCTCCCTCCACCGACACCTAGGTACTTATCAGACACCGCTTGTCTTTATTTGCCGATCATTTTGCAATGACCGCTAACACAAAATGTGATTGCTAAGTACCTAGATTATGCTATAGACGAACACTCACGAATTTCAGATAACGGGGAGTAACTCTTAAGTTTGCAACGAGGACTAAACTGTGTACCTACAAAGCAATGACGCTGAATAACGAGATCACATAAAGCATAGATAAAGCAGAGAATCACAACAGATTGAGCGGAACACTTTAGGATGGTTCAATTCACTCACCAAGAAGAGGTCAACAGCTGATGAGTTTTCAGCTGATAAGAGGGTCTCAGAGTTCAATAAGATATGACACCAAATTATAATTTCACTTTGACATTGCAACTGTGGCGAATGTATTTATAGTTTCCGTATGGGACTATGATATTGATAGAAGGATCCAATATTGCAACTGTGACGAATGTATTGGAGTTCCCTATGTGCCGTGTAATTTCTTAACTAATGCTCGCAGACTTGCAGGATCCTGACCCTCAAAAGAGACTAGTATCTATCATTCTCCTAGCTTTAGTCTTTTAGAGCCTAACTACGTGTGCAAGTGACCAATATCTAATGACCGCTGCCTCCTAGCAATCATCAAAGTGTTTCTTGTGAGCATGAGTTGCAATCAAGAGGACAGCCGGTTCCAAATGTTAGCAGAACTGAACTAGCTGATAACTATTGAACCAAGTATTTCGTACCTGATCTGTTTTAGATATTCTGGAGTCATTGTTATCCGAACCAGACGTGTCAATCTTGACTGTGTTCTCATACCCAGTAATCACATTTGACCGGGCAGTGGCATCACTCCCTACAGAAATCACAACCCATCATAGTTCAACAGCAAATATACACGAATAATAACTCAGCAACAAACTGCACGCAGTCAAGTACAGTATAAAGTTATATACAGATATAAAGCAGGTGTTAAACAAGGATTCTCAAGATGTGTACATGTTCAAGTACCCGAGTAAAGTGTGCTTGGAAGGGTATATCATAACTACCTGACTGCACGACTTCATGAGCTGATTTGTCATTAGTCTCTTGCAACGGCGCAGTGGAACCAACGTATTGTGTGGGAAAGAATTTCATGATCGTAGAAGTTCCCTACTCCAACGCAACCAAATCAAATAATACGTAATATAATCGGAAAAGGAATTTGATTCAGATAACAACGTAAACATATGTAATGCCAGCACAGCATAGATCCTTCCCCCAAGAAATTTTAAAATCATTTTCAAAACTGTGAGGAAGCTAAGCTTGATATAAATCAGAATGCAATATATCCAAAACCACCCCACTCAAAAGCCATAAGGTGCAATACTAAACAAGTTTCTGATGAGTAGTGTGGATAGGCATGAATATTGGGGGGTGTTGTGAATAATCTTAAACCGTGGCGGGCTTGTTTGCAAGTCATGTCTTTCATATGCAATGGATGTTACATGTGTAGGACAACAGAATATTAGGAGTTGTTCTTTTGGGTCAGATAAATAAAGTTGATGTTGGAAGGAGTTGGTCAAAGTTGGAAGGAGCTTGCCAAAGTTGACAAAGCAACTAAATTCCCAACTTGTCATGCAGGAATACAAATACTTAGGTGATTCCAGATTCTCTCATGAACTAGTTGAAAATTCTCCAACCTGTAAGTCATGAACCCAAAAACTTAGATAAACTACAAGAGAGATCTACACTTACTTCTGGTATAGCCAAAATTTTGCTTGCTGAAATCGAAAGCCCAGTTACTCCCCATCCATTCTTTTGTTTTTTGTTACCGACAATGCCCATATACTCGCGCAACCCAGCATGGAATAGGCTCAGTGCATCCTCTTGAATCTTGGAAGTCCCATATCTCAATTGACACGACTTTGAAGGGAACTTCTTTTGGGAATCTGTGTCATTTGACTGCCATGATTCACCAGGAAACAAAAACACAAAGAAATTGCAAAAATAAGACTCAACAATCCAAAATGCAGCAGCGAGAAATCAGAAGCAGAACTTGGCTTCTACCTTGTATGCTTTAACATGCAGAGTGAGTGTGTGAGCAAATCTCCTATTTTGGTCCAAGTCAGCAAGTAGACGCTCACTAAGTTCTTCACAGAGTTGCTTAAGCCAGTGCGAAACCTGAACACAGTTCATAGCATTATACTTTGTTGAAACATAAAGGTCACATCAACGTTCAAATACACGTAAAGCCTGCAACAGCCATTATTCCTCAACTGGTCTCCACAAGATTTAATGAAAATGACACATTAGCCCAGTTTTGGCTTATTTATTGTTCTCCCATGTCTCATTCTTATGTTCAGAGTTTGTATGAACAAACCACCAAGAAATAGAAGAAGTGGCCAGGTTCAATCGTTGTACTGTTTTCTAGACCTTCCAACTCCGTTGGAACACCTAGTCAATTTGCATGCCTATCTACAAAGGCCACATGACAGGGGAAGAAATGTCTGTATCCGTATCTAAAAATATGTCAGGCTCTATAAAATCCTACAACAATCATATATGACCATAGTCCATTAGATACCCAAATAAATCTTCTATAAGCCTCGGAATGGAAAAAATTTGAGATGGATGACACCTAATCTCGAGTTTCTAACGTACTTATGAAAGTTACCCCAAAATTTGCACTGATCAATTTCCAGCAATGCCAATCTTGAGCTGGAAAATTTAGAGATCAGGTAGACTAAAGAGGGACTTTAAATGACACCATTAAGGTCATTCCTGATGACAACTCTCCTCTCTTTCTTATTTATTACTAAAAGGGAGAAATGCCCTAAAAATAAATTGTATTAGACATGCACTCATAACACAATAACCAAGTTTGAATAAGAACAGCCAAATTTGAATATTCTCTAGCCCTTCAAATGTCCACAGTCAAAAAGCATAGCCGTTCTGTGACTCCTAGAGGATACTATAGCAAACATTGGAAGAACATAACGCGGAGGTAATTTCAACTTACCGCATCTACGGATCTCAAGGCACGTGGACCTGGAAATGTCTTACCAGAACCATGACTTTTAGGTAAAACTCGACCCTCAACCTCTTCCCCGCTTATCCCTCTTGCTATATTCCACAACCAAGTTCTGTCTTGCAGCAAAGGGGGAAAATGCATAAAGGAAAGAATGGTGTCACCTCAAACAGCATTAATCAAAAGCAGGGCAGGGAATCATAAATATGTAGAAGCTAATCAAGCATAAAGAAGGCATTGAGAAATAAGAGGTTAACAGAAAGCACACGGACTCCTGCATTATATTGTTTCTTCATATACTGGGTGGAAGGTGCTTTACATTTGGATTGAATCAACGTATAGTTACTGGAAAATTAGATATTACATTTCCCTTCGGTTAACCTCTTATTTCTCAATTCCTTCTTTCTGTTAACCTCTTGGACACACAAGCAATACACAAGTAGATGATCCACAATTCACATATTCTTGCCCTTGAAAACACATTGAACACTTGCTAAAATCGTAAGGCTTCTTCGTTTAAGCATGTCCTTTGCAGGAATCTTACCTTTGGTGGCCGCCAAGGAAAGAAACAAGCTTTAGGGGATGCCTTAGAATTCCATACAGGCATCGCAGGATAATCCACTCCATTAAGGTGCTAAGAGGAGTGCTATAAAAACTTTTAACAATAAAAGGCCCCTTAAGGATCATAAGGCCAAACAAACATTTTCCTATACGGTATGCATCTGGTGAATGATAAGTCATGATCTAAGTCTATTTGGACAAAGATGATGAGATAAAAGGAATGAATCTATGATGTCTTGATGTAATCCAATGATAGGCCACTAGTTCTTCTAGAGAATTCTATACCACCATTGACCGAGCCAAAGAGAACTCGCGCCTAATTCTACAAGCTTCAAATTTCAATAAGACACAAGATCCAACAAACAAGAGATAAATTGAGAGCTTTTCCTAGCTTTATATCACAAAGAGGAAATTGTAAGGAAACCGGTTGACGTTCCATCTTCTGTATACAAACCCTGAAGAAAATTTGCAATGTTCTTGCTCTAATCTCATAAAAGATATCAACAGGTAAAACAACTTGCAGATATCATTAATTCTGTGTACAAACCCAGTATTAACGCCATAAAGATCTTGGAGCTTCTGCTCTGAAAACTGCAAGAGATCCCCCACAGTATTGACCTGTAGGTCTCTTTGTAAGGAATCCCCAAGCTTTCCTCCAAGCTGTTTCCTGAAAATAACTACTGAAATGAGACTCATTGTAAGTACGCACCAGCAATAAAAAAATAGTACATGTTATCATCCAATTGAAATTTATAGTACATCCAATACAGTAGAAGCATTATCGCATGCACTCCACATAACTGACAACTTACATTTTCTTTATAGGCAAGGGCCCAAGAAACTCTTTTACCGATGTGAATGGTACAACCGTCTGCTGAGCTGGTTTGTTCATGCCACTAGCTAGTTTTGCCAGCATCTAGAAGGGAGGCAGTAGTTAAAAGACAGAAAGGTACAAGAAAAATATTAGAATGTGGGCCAAACAAAACCAAAATGTAAATTCCCCCACCTTATTGTGAGCAATCCCAGCGGAACATGTAAATTCAGTTTCTTTCAGAACTTGTTTCCTGAGATCCGCAACAATAAAAGCCCCACAGGCAAGCAACTTGTCATTACGATCAGCATCACTTCTACGAAACCAATTTCTCACACTTTCTTTGACATCAGTTCCCTCCTAAACCAAATACCAAACATCATCAGCGGATATAAGCTGATATATAGGTAAACAAACAACAATTCACAGCATAACACAAAGAAGAACCTCCTAGCATATGACTGAAGAATGTAGCATGTCAGCAGAACTAGAAAAACAATTCACAACATAACACTTTCTTTGACATCAATTCCCTCCTGAACCAAATACCACACATCATCAGCAGATATAGCTGATATATAGTCAACAAACTAAATTCACAACATAACATATAGAAGAACCTCCTAGTATATGACTGAAGAGTATAGCATGTCCAAAGAACAAAGACGATTATTCTAATGTATGTACAGTGCTCAAATTGTGAGTCTGTGACTATTTTTCAGCTTGACTTGCCCAGCCAGCACTATGCATGTCAAACACTGAAATATGAGCATGACTATGAATGCCGGTGTCTGCTGACTAGAGTCTCAGACTAAAAGGGACATAACTGGAACCAGTTTAAACTTGCTAGCATAGTCATAAAAATCTACAAGTGATAACTCTTTTCATCAAATAATGAATCTAGAGCAGCCTATTATAGGCATATACTTAACCTAAACTACTATCTTGTACAAAAAGAAAAAAATACAAGATAAAATCAAATTTTAGCATCCTATCATAACAAAACACTTTTCCCCAAAACTCTTTCCACTGTATGCTACTTCTCATAAATATATTGAATACACCTTACTCCTGTATTCTTTGGGAAGGGGCTTCAGGTCTGGGGATGGGGAGTGTTGGTGGGTAGATAATTACAAATAGAAAATAATTTTTGGACAAGAGAACACATAATTATATCAAAAACCTATATTTCAGAAAACAATATTTAGATCGGCAGATAAAGAATTGGAAGCAGATAATAACCTGCATTTGGAAAAGATGAGCCGGTAAACATGAAGACACCATAGCTCTGTGGGGGCTATGACAGATTTTAAAAAATAGATAGAATGATGATAGAATGATGAGCAGGCACAAGTGACATACAAAACTTTAGAGTGAGTATTTAATCCCACCTCAGCAAGACCCAAAACATGTGATTTAAGTGTCTCCTCATCCAAATCTTCCATGCACTCAGGAGGAGTCTCTGCTAACATCATCTCCGCTGCTTCAGTCAGATCAAGATACACTTCATCAATTGATGCTCTCTCACATCGACCCTTCCTAGAAAGAATTGCAACCACCTACACAACACGATACTGTGAATATTGTTTTTTTTCCCAATTTTGATAGACATTCTTTACAAGCAGAGTAACCGACACAAAGATCATTTTTGACATTTTACCTCTGACCCAGCACTGCGATATGTATTCAGATCAGCCTTTCCACGTGCAACGGGCACTTGCACCAGCTGAATCTGTGGGCACATCCTTTTAGCTTCCTCCCCCCGCATAGAACTGAAATCCAAGCAATGCTTTCAGGGCAGTAGCACAAGAAGTTTTAAGCTCGTCATAGTAACAATTCTTACCGTTTCACACCAAGTTTCCTGGCCTCATAGCTAACAGCTATTAAAGCTCCACCTTTCCATTCATTATATTGGACGACAGCAGTAGGCAGACCCCTCAATTCTGGCTTCTTCCTCTGTTCCACTGACAAAGCAAAGAATTTACATAGACTTAGAACAAACACTAGTTGGGAAAATATTAATACAGCTCTGGTCGCCAAAGAAAATCCCTAAGAACGTTTGCAACAATACATCAGTTAGTTCCTCCATTATTCTCCACCTGATGTAGTCTATGCAACATATTAGCAAACTAACCATTTCACAATCCAGTTGAGCCCAACCTTCGCAATGCCAAGTCCCTCATTTGGTTCAACCAAATCAGGTTAAACAAAATGGAACACGCGTCAAAACAAATGTAAGAAACAAATCAAGATATGAGAGATTTTGTGGATAATCCAAATTTTATCAAAGGATTTGAAGGAGTTGATACTCCTCTTCAGCCCTTGAAAGACAATTCTATCAAGTCTCTCTTCTTTCGGGTTAATGGGGAATTTTAGCTCTTCCCCTTTTGATGTAGCAGATTTCGTCAATAACCTGTATTTTGGTTGTACATAGCTTTGTAGGATCCTTTCTAAGCAAATGATCTTTTCTTCCTAATTATAAACATCCTATCTCAATTACCCTATTCCCATTGCCTCTTTTTCCTTTTCTAAAGTCATCCAGTGAGGGGAGAAAAGTGCTCCCCCCCCCCCCCCCACCAAAAAAAAAAAAAAAAAAAACACGCCGAGAAGACCCACAATCAATACTCCTAAATCCCATTATGTAGCATTCTTACCTCTAAATTTTGCAATTTAGAAATATTGGTTCCAATTGAACCAAGATTTATAAATCGTTCTCTACCTGCAACTCCATGGAAAGGAAGCATAGGAGATTTAGTGAGGCGTTTTACTTCAGTCCATCACTGTCTAGCTTGAAAAACATAATGACCCAAAGGAGACATATGCTTTTAGGATCATAAATCCATCTTCAACTTTAAGCAAGTCCAGAACCCACAAGCTTCCATATTCCTTTATTATGGCAGAATTAGGGATGGTCGAACTCTCATGCCCTAATTATTCACAGACCTTCCCCTAATTGATGAGATAAACAACTATGTGTACGAATCACTGCATTCTGTCAATTGACCCTACTTTGTATCCTCCCTCCCATGAAATTCTAATTTCTAGTGGAAAAATGCGCGAAATACACACACGGACACAGAAATACACACATATAAACACGAATCAAAGAATGCGAATCAGGAACTAGTTAACAGATACATTATTAGGAACCCTAAAACGACTGATTGCCTTCTTTGAGCATATCAACCATATTGTATCCTCACTCTAATTCCAATTCCAATGGCAAAATGCATGAATCAAAGAAGGCGAATCGAGAATTAGTTAACAGGGAAAGAATTAGGAAACCCTAAAAAAAGGGTTAAGTATGAAACCTTGAACATAGAAGCAATCCATGTCGACGTGAGCAATGACCCTCGCATCGGAGCTTACTGGTCTCGCCACCGGCATCGTCTCAGCCTTCCCTCCAATTTCAAACACATGCGCGAACTCGCCACTTTTCAAGTTAACTATTGCTCGACTTTAGCGCTGAAAAAAATAAATAAATAATTGGGGTTTGGGTAATTTTGGGTTCGGATAAATTGGACATCGATCGAAAATTTGATTTCTGACATCCTTTTTTGTATATTTTTTGGGTCGGTGTCGGTCAGAAAAGTATAAATTCAGGTCTAAATAAGAATCGGATAATAAAAATTTGAAAAAAGTGTTGTGTTTGGAATTTTCGTCAGATCGGTCAATGTCAAAATTTGGACGGAAATTCTATCACATTTTCTGATTTTTCTGGGTCGGACAAATCCAAGTTATCGGGTCGGACAGGTTTTGCTAGTCATGCTTGTATCACCAAATTTTAGGCCCGCGCTTAGTCAAATTTGGTTAATGTTAAAGTTCAAATGAGAAATTGATGTTCGACTTCGGACTCGGTATTTTTTAATTGGACAATTCAGACGGTGCTAAAGTTATATCAAAATCTAGTTCAAACTATAAAAGAAATAGAAATATTGTGTATGAATATATCGTCAATGTCATAATGGAGTTCAGACCAAAGCAAATTTTTCTAGATCGGACAAATTCAGGTATTCAGGTTGTAATACCCCGCTATATGGTTAAGTGTAGTTCAAAGATATTGAAATGACTACTTATATCACCAAGGTACATTTTCTTTTTAAGGTAGCTCATTCGTTTGGAACTCCTCAGTTAAGCATGCTTGGCTAGGAGCAGTTTCATAATGGGTTACCTCCTGGGAAGTTTTTTCATGCAACGTGTGAGCGAAAATGAAACACGCTGGAAGAACTTGTGGTGATTTGTGGGGTCAGTCAACAATCCTTGAAGTATTTATCACAAGCAGCGTGTAAGCGATGACGAAACACGCTAGAAGGACTCGTGGTGATTTGTGGGGTCAGTCATCGATCATTGAAGTAGTTATCCCATGCAGCGTGTGAGCGAGGTTGAAGCATGCTGGAAGGACTCGTGGTGATTTGTGGGGCCAGTCAGCAATCCTTGAAGTAGTTATCTCAGGCAATGTGTGAGCGAGGACGAAACACGCTAGAAGGACTTGCAGTGATTTGTGAGGCCAGTCAACGATCCTTGAAGTACTTATCCCATACAGCGTGTGAGCAAAGACGAACCACGCTAGAATGATTCATGGTGATTTGTGGGGTCAGTCAGCGATTCTTGAAATAGTTATCCCAGGCAGCGTGTACGCAATGACGAAACACGTTAGTAATTTAGTATGACTCGTGATGATTTGTGGGGCCAGTCAGCGATCCTTGAAGTAGTTATCCCATGCAACGTGTAAGCGAGGACGAAGCACGCCAAAAGACCCGTGGTGATTTGCGAGGCCAGTCAGCGATCCTTGAAGTAGTTATATCGGTAATGTTCCATGACTAAGGAGGGGTCGGGAGTTACAAGGTCAGACAAAAAATTTCCAGTGCTATATCGTTGGCAAAAATTAGGGTTAAGTCCGGATCTGTCAAGTTTAGTCAATATTAAAATTTGGACGAAAAATTTATGTTCGGACAGAACTATGTCGGGGGCAAAATCGGATTCGAACAATCAAAGAAAATAAAAAATTTATGTCTAAATTTTCAGTCAATGTTAAAATCGGATTCGAACCAAACCAGTTCTTTTAATCGAACAAATTTAGATATTCAAATAAGACAAAATTTTATCTGTGTTTAAGCTAATGCTCAAAGACAATTAGGCTTTACTCAGGGAACCATCCATAGTGAACTCCCTCCGTCCCTAAATATAAATTACACTTGAAATTGTACAGTACAGTAGATTGTTAGGAAGTTTGACATTAATTTTTATTTTTCATGTTTGGTAAACGGGCATGAAATGGAATCAAAGTTGTTTATATGTTTAAGTCGTGATATGCATTGGAAGATGTATTTGTGTGATAAATAAGTTGTTTGTATTGGTTGTGATTATTTTCGCCAAAATAAATTTTAGTAATATCATTGAAATTAAAAGGTCCTTCAACGGTGGACTCATGCTCATATTTCCAAGGTTGTCACGATTGTATCGAGATACATGAACTTCAAGCTTGTGTTCAATACCCCATTTTTAGGGATTTTAGGCCACTAGGGAGGGGGAGGAGATTGATATCTAAAGGTTGAGGTAGATTCCCTTAATGAGTAAAGTTCGACATTTTCAAAAGAGTCCTCTAACTTCGATTGGTAATGGCTATAAGAGAAATGAGAAGAGGGACAATGATGGAGAGCAGTACTAGCACGACAATGACTTTTGGTGAAAAGGAGGATTAAAATTTGGGAAGCGGGGGGGTCCGGAAGAGCGGGAATGAGATGTTGGCCGAAAAAGAAGTGGGAAATTGGGTAGACGATGGAGGTTGTGGCGGTTGAGAGGGTTAAGTCGGCAAGAATAGGTGGAAGCATTTGAAATTTTACGTAATAATCTTGCTTTTGAGCCATAACCATTTGGCGGTGGTTTTTAGTATGCTAAGACGTATGTAGCATGGTTTTCGGTATGTCGTCATATGTGATTAAGTGGTGATGTGGTAGCGGTGGCGATAGTTATGGGGGTGGGTGCTCTCTACCTTCTCTCTTGCATATTGATTGGTTGAGTGTAATGTAATGAGGTTGTAAAACAATTAACTATGTAATGCAATCAGCTATAACATGTAATGCAAGAGTGATTGCATTAATGTGTTTGGTTACTTAAAACAGAAAATGTGTATGTATTCACAAATGCAATAAACTAGCCAGGGGCTGCCTATATTTTTGTAAGTTTATGTTTAAGAAAGCGAGAGAGAAATGAGTGTGATTGTTACAAATATAAAAAGAGAAATGGGTGCGCATTAAAAAAGATTAAAAAAAAAGAACGAATACATTTGAGGGAGAATGAGAGAGAGAAATGAGTGCCGTTGTCAAGCAGATAAATAAATGTGCATGGGAAAGAAAAAGTTTTTGAAAGAGAGAAAATTGGAGAGAGAGTGAGTGATTAAAAGAGGTGTCAGAGAGATATTATAATGGATATGCAAGAGAAAGATGGACATCACAGAGAGAAAAAGAGAAGGGAGAGGGAAAGGGAAAGAAGAAAAAACAAGAGAGATTTAAATGAATGTATGAGAGAAAAATGGGTGTGCAAAATAAAGAGAGAGCCTATGAGAAAATAAAGAAATAGTACCGTAATTGAACAACAAAATATTTTATTTAATATATAAGTATATATATGATGATATGATATGATATTTTTTACAAGATAATCAAAATAACACATGTAAGTTAGCGTTATCACAATTATATTATTAGAGGTTGTTTGAAATTATGTAAATTTCGATTTAGATATAATTAGACGAATTCGGGTTGGAACAATGAACATTGATTCCAACCCGATTTTTTTTAGGGTTTTTGGCCATAAATAATACGTACTGAGGGGCTTGTGATTGGGAATAATCTAAAGTGACTTTTCGGCTACTGACAGTCTATACTTTTTCACTATTTTCTCATAGCAGTCCAGAAGCAATTTCCGGCATCGAAAAGCTGACGTGGCGACCGAAAAGTATGTTTTTTCACACTCTAAAAAGGAGATTTCCGGTCGCCACGTCAGCTTTCCGGTGCCGGAAATTGATTTTGGACTGCTACGAGAAAATAGTGAAAAAGTACAGACTGCTAGTGGCCAAAAAGTCACTTTGGATTATTCCCAGTCACAAGCCCCTCAGTATGTATTATTTGCGGCCAAAAACCCTTTTTTTTATCACCCCTGTATTATACCTAATTGCGAAGGAGAATATATAAGAATTAATAGAGATAACAACAAAAACAACAATTATAAAAAAATAAAAAAAACAAATTAAGAACCTCTTGCATATACCTCATAGCATAGCCCCTAATTATAACCCAAACTATCCGGGTTTGTTATTTGCATTTTGCCTATTCTTACGATTGTTTCTCTCAATTACGATTCCTTCCTTTTTGAAAAAAATATTTATTTCCTTAGTAATTGAAAAGTTCATCCTCAATTACTATTCTTAAAAAGTTCTTATGAACATTGGAAAATTAGGAAATATTAGTTAGAGAGTAGATTGAGGGAGGGCTATGAGGATTACAGCAATAGTGATATTGAAGAGCACCTCAAACAACGATGAACCAATTATCTTGGCAAACGCCTCAGATGTGAGCCATTTTGGATACTTTCAAAGATCCAGCATTCGCCAATTTATTGTTTTTGTATCTCGAACTGTTGCCAAACGCAGCCAGCCTTCTCAACGCTTATCCGTTCAACATGAAGGTCACCTTTCTCTTCTTTTCATTTTACAAATCGTCTGATAGAATCTCATGAAAAAATTTCTCGGTAATTTTTTTCGTTAAAAAAGTATACTTTATAGTGTTTGGTTAAAGTTATAAATTTTGTTGGAAAAATGTTTAAAACTTCAAACTATGCTTATTTATAATTATTTGGATTTGTTATAATGAGGTATTTTGGAAACTCCTCTACTTCAGATTTCATTCCATTTTCCACTATGTAATTTTATTACTTACCTCCAATAGGAAAGTTTTTTTTTATCACGGTAAAATTCCAGGCCCACGTAAAATATTTTCTGTTGATAGGTGATAACCAAACATGAAAACAGTTAGTAAAATTTTGGAAAATTGACCAATTTTTCCATGAAAATTGGGCAACCAGACACACTTTTAGTGAATCATTTCTTTGTAGAATTATTTTAATCCAAAGTTTAAGCTGATGTTTGAAAGCTGAGTGAGCCAAAGGAAAAGAGCTTTTTTAGCTGTTAAGCTAATATACTTTATAGTTTCATATAACCTTTTGTTGCAAACTTTCAACCTAATTGTATTGTTTTAATATCATTGTTTTTTTCTTTCAAATTCATAAGGTAGCTAATGTGAAGCTCGAGAGGAAACTCTAATAATGTTACTTTCTTTACAATTTTGTGAATAAAAGTGTTAATAAACAAATAATTATCAATTTTAACTCAATTATTAGTCTTTCCATGAACTTTGGGGAAGCCTGCTTACATTTGGATTTCCTAAACCGCGCTATAAACATGTTTCCCATAGGAGGTGGTTGTTATAGTTGTTGCTTAAGATAAAACTTTTTATCATAGATCATAATTAACTTTTACTGTATAATTTTACCAGAATACAAGGTGCATACTTACAATAGAGATGGCCTTTGTGGATTGGTATTTACAGATGATCACTACCCCATTCGAAGTGCTTTCTCGTTGTTAAATCAGGTACCTTTTAACTTTAACTAACTTTTGTTACATGATAACAAAGGTAAAAGTCTTGTCAGTCACCATAATGTCATTATAGAGGTTCGGGAGAATATTAGGACTAGGTGATAAATTTTAGTCTTCGTAACTAGTCATAGGTCATCATAATGACATTTATGACAATTTATTAAGTTGAGTGACAGCGAGTTCAACAACAACAACTCCTAAGGAAACACATTTGAGCATGGTCTGGGAGATCCAAATGTTGGGAGTTTTCCCTAGTTTATGGAGTTTTGGAGAGGTTGATTCATGCAAAGTTACAAAAAACCTTTCGTAAAGAATGACCACTTTGAAAAAACTTAATTACTCTAAAAGAAATCCAATTTGAAAACACTTGGAAAATCATTAAGAGAACAAGAAATCAAGAAGGTTGTGGAAAGTTACCCATACTCGAGTGCTTCAAGCAGTCGAGGAAGAGCAAAATGTACCTGGATAACATGACCTAATAGAAGACTCAACAAACCAAGGTAAAACACATTACTCGACTAGCCGACCTCACCCTACCACCCTAGTCAGTAGTCACCTAGTGTTGACCATTCAAAGTATCGTATCTATTATCATATTCCCTGCTAAGCCTATGTATTTTCATATCAACTCTAATTACCTCTCTCATGAACTTCTTAGGTCTTCCACGCCCCTAACCCCCAAGGGGCATTGTAATCTCTTTACACCTTCCAACAGATACATCATCACCTTCTCTTATGGACATGTCCAAATCACCTGAGTCTGATCTCTCAATTTATCCTCAATTGATGAGTGACAGTGAGTTAGTTAAAAAAGTTACAGTGGCGTTTTTAACATTTAAAACAAGTTGAATGTCATCTTTTAACCCAAATCCCTCATATTCGGCTAGACTTTCACACATTCAAATCCAAATTCTGAAATGAAACACATATTTAACTGAATAATACTCTTTCTATCCCTATTTATTCGTCACTTTAAAAAGACGAGAAGATACCAATATAACTAACAATATTAAGAAAAATTACAAACTTTTGAAAATTAGTAAAAAAAATTAATTATAAGGAATGAAGAACATAGATATAAGTTTGGTAAAATTTATATAAAAATATAAAATGCCAAATAATTAGGGAGGAAAAAACATCTTAATTTGTTGTATTTTAACTTGCCTATATGATTGGATTTTTAGCCAAATGTATATGGTTTACAAGGTATTGGATGAATGCCAAAAGAAATTTGGGGATTCATGGAGATTTGCTAAAACAGACAACACTGAGCCATGGCCTTACTTGGATGATGCTGTGACCAAGTACCAGGTACTTAATAATATTATGATTTGATGAGGTTTGTGTATTTAAGCACTTTATTATTTTATTTTATTTATTTTATTCTTTTTTAAAATATTAATCGTTGCAAATTACTTATAATCTCAAAAGCCACACAAAATTTTGCCAAATAAGACCATAATATCTAGTAAGATATTGTATGAGAATTCAATGCATAAAATGTGATTTATACTTTAATGGATAACATTATTTTAAAAAATACGGTTAAATATTCATAGGTACGTAGAAATATGACTTTCACAAAATGGAAATATGTGGAAGGTTTGGGTTTTATACCATACCCTCTTAATCTCTTATTCAAATTCCTTGATACAAATTTCATAATTGAGCCATTGAATACAAATTTTAAACCAATGATTCTCAATTCTGCCCTTTTAAAAAATAGATATTTTATTTATGAAATGTGTATTAAACTTTTTTTTTAGTAAAAATATATTCTTTTTATTCAACAACTTTCTTCCAACACTTATTTGTTCTATATGCATACTAGTATAAGCATTTTAATCAGAAAGTTTTTTGACAACTTTTTTACAGGATCCAACTGAGGCTGATAAGTTGCTCAAAGTGCAAAAGGAGCTCGACGAAACTAAGATTATCCTTGTAAGTATCATTTTTCACAACCTTATACAACGTCTTGTAGCTTAGTTAAATGATATGAAAAGTTTGTCATTTACCACAAGTTTCACATTGTGACTTTAATATATTTAGGGGGAAAGAATACATCGTTCGCACCGACATAGAGGATACGAAAAATGCTTATAGGAGGGTAAAATGTAGTTGTGATCAACACATTGTATTCGATCTCTACATCCTCTCGAGGTGGAGGTGGTGGAACACTATAGTAACCTAAACTTTAAAGACAATTACGTAATTGTGTTGAAACTCTAGATATTTATTAAATATGCCAATTGCTCCATTAACTTTTGAGTCACACGAATTCAATAAGAAACTTTCTAATAGCCGGTAATGATTCACGACTCACGAGTATAATGACAACAATTAATGTTAAGATGCTTAGTTCTCTCATGAAATAAAACTTTTCAACTACACACATTTCTACTCTACTGTCAAATTGCAAGGTCGTAAAAAGTTCTAAAAGAATCCTTAGATCTTGTACTAAATCAACAATCCATTCTCTCGAGATGCAATAGTTGATATCCAGTTAGTGTTCTTGTTTTCATGTGACAACTTACGTAATAGTCTGCCTCACAATAGAGCACCATTTAAAGTACAAATGTGTGGGGTGAAATAATTCTTTATCAGTTATGTCTTTAAGATCATTTAGAACATACAGATAATAGTTTTATTGAAGGCTAAATTTAATGTCATTTTTACCCCCTAATATATAACACTTTCAAAAATTAACGTTCACATTATTTATCCATACCATATTTATTTATAGAAAAGTTGTTCACGAGTTGATTTTCTGTATGTTTTGTCATATCTAATTTAGATTTTACGCTACATTTTGGTTCAGCACAATACTATTGATAGTGTACTCGCACGAGGAGAAAAATTAGATAGCTTAGTAGAAAAGAGTTCGGATCTTAGCGCTGCATCACAGGTAATTATCATATCTAGCTGCCCCTATATAGTAGATTCGATAGACCGTTACAATTATTTCATTTTTTTTTATGAAGTTTCATTTGTTAGGTTTCAATAACTTATTTTTACCATAAATTTTACCATAATTTATCACATTGTATCACATTATATTACACTATCTACATTTTTACCACACTACATCACATTGTCAATATTTTTACTTACCGCAGAAAAGAACAGAGTCTTGTTAAAATTTAATTTACCATTGTCAAGAATGTAAATAACTAACAACGATTTATGTTATTTGTTGCAGATGTTTTATAAGCAAGCCAAAAAGAACAATCAATGTTGTGCAATGATCTAACACTCACTATTAGATATGAATTCACTCAAATTTCACACATTGTCATTGAATTAACATGCAAAGCAACATATATCATCTGTTCATAGCATTTATCTCACATATTTTAATTTTGCTATTAAAATACCTTAAAATATCCCACATTTTTTTAAAAATATTTTGGTGAGTTGTATAGCTGTTAGAATTTTGGAATGTTGAATTTTGGAATGAGCAGGTGTTATAATATCAACAAATAGGGTTGGTCATTGTATATGGAAGGAGACATTGATGAATGTTGGGAGAAGTGAGATAATTGATGTGAAAATGCTAAGGGTTTTGAACATGTACTCCTTGAAAATTTAATTTTACAGAGTGATTTGCATTTAAATATATTTACATTTACTTTTATGAGTGATTTAAGTGAAATATTGCAAGATGGTTATTAACTATCTTACGTCAAGAAGTTTATCATTTTGCTAATATAATTTTAATAATTGGGCAAGACATTTAAAAAATGTGTTGCCCCAAGACTCCGATATATCATTTTGGTCCCTACTTTCTCTGTTCCATATTAATTGTCGTCTTTGTAAATCGCACAGTCAAATTAAAAAAAATTGACCATAAATTTCTTAATATATACAATGAATTGCTATAAAAAAAGTTAACGCCATTATATTCGTAACGAAAAATACTATCTTAAAAGTATAACATTGCAATTGTTAAGAGCAAATGCAACAACAATTCAAGCTTTTGAAATGTAAGTGGGGTTCACCACTTCTACATCATTCATCATTTGTACTTTTTGGAACTTTATTTCCTTTATTCTACAACAAGAGCATGAACTCATTCCAGTTTTTTCACTTTAAAACATTTCTTTTTTAAAAAACATATCATACTACTACCATATGTCCACATGTTAAAATATAATTTGTTGAAAAAATAAAACATAAAAGATAAACACATGCATTCCTGAAATGCAAAAGAGTTTCTAGAACTAATTCTTGGAAGTTTAATTCCTTGTTGCACCAGAACTATACTCTCAACACGAGTTCCAACGCACAAAAAATCCACCATAACATATTATGTAAGAAATTATCAATCAAAAAATGATATTGAAGGTCGAAAAAGTCAAAATCATGACAATTAACATGAAATGGAGTTTGTACTTCATACTGGTCAACTAAAGAGAACTATTTAATTTCTACCACGCACATTTCACCACACTACACACCATAATCATTACAAATACATCTCTTCACTTTTCTCTCTCCTCACTTTTTTCATCTACTTTTTTTACAATTTATATACTCACCTAATCCACCTACCATAATTCTCATCACAATTCACTATAAGAGCATATGCAGTGCGGAAGAGTTTGAGAACTCAAAGAAATGAGGAAAAAAGCATGAGAGAGAGTGTGCCAACTGGGAGAGAGAAGATCAAAGTTCCACTGATTGTGTTCCGCATTGCATATGTTCTAACTCACCACACTTTTTCAAAGTCTACCACAACACACATCATTACCACGCCGTAATCAACCGTATAAAAGAACGGAACCTTATTTTGTAGGTCAATTAAGGCCCTATTCTTTTCTGCGGTTGGCAAACTGCGGTACCATAGTTCACCGCAGTTTGCCACAAATCATTACTTTTCTCTTTCCTCACTCTTCTCTCTCTTCACTTTTCTCCTCTACTTTTTAGATTTTCTCTCCTCACCTACCCCACATACCAATAACCTACCACAATTCCACCACACCGCAAAATACCGCAGAAAAGAACATGGCCTAAAAAGAACTCTTCAAGTCCCAAGGGACGACATCTGAGTAGAGTAGTCTTTCAGTTTCAGTACTTGTTCACTCCCACCAACACTTTCCATCATCAAAGTCTTCCCATGCAGTTGAAAAAAAAACTCCTTCATTATTTCATTACACCCATGCAAATGCAATGCAATTTCAGGCCTCTGAATTACACCTGATCGTGCCCTGTCTAATCAGTCACCTTATCAAACAGCAACTCAGACACACACAGATTCAAATTCAGAGATTCAAATTCAGAGATTTCTTGAGCCTAAAAAACTATGTCCAAATCTGGCCATTGCCCTTTTTCGTAAATGGAAGTTTTCCCACTTGGAAAAGAAATTCCCATATCTGCTCAACTTTTTGTTTCTATTTTTAGGGCATCATTGGCTCAAACTTCTACCTCACCAATTTACTAAAAAGATGTTGATAATTACAACACTTGTATGGTTAATTATTATTGCTGCAAAAAAGGCTCCTTTTTAAATATTGTAATAATTAATTATCAGAAAGTTATAACATAGAGTTATTGTACCCCCTAGTTCTAAAATACTACAATTCAACAACGTAAGATGTTGGTGTTTATGGTGATCTTCATTTATGGTGTGTCAAATTCTTAGGTAAAAACAATTTGGTAAAAGTTAATTTTTGGTAAATTTTTGAAACTTTTATCAAATTTACGCTAATATTCCATAATTTGTTTTTTTTTAAAAATTTTGGTAAATTTAGATAAAAACGGATAAATTTTGGTAAAATGAAGTTATCCATGCATTTGACATACCCTAATATACTCCATCCGTCCCTTAATGAGTATCAATTTTTCTAATTTTCTTATCTCTTTTTATTTTTTATATTTTCAATAATCAAAATAGCGTGTATATTAGACTATATAGCAAATCTAGGCCGTGCCCTTTTTTCTTAAATAATGGAAGTTTTCTCACTTGGTAAAGAAATTCCCATATCTGCTCAACTCTTTGTTTCTATTTTTAGGGCATCTTTGGCTCAAACTTCTACCTCACCAATTTACTAAAAAGATGTTGATCATAACAACACATATATGCATGCATGGTTAATTATTATTGCTGCAAAGTCTACTTTTTTAACATTGTAATAATTACCCCCTGTTTGGTTTTATTAGTCGTCCTTGAAAATTGTACAAAAACTTTGACCGTTTATATTTTAATTTGTATAATAATTCATCATACGAAATAGATGTCATTAGATTCGTAATAAAAAATACTATTAAAAAAGTATAATATTAAATTTTTTGCAAAATATTTATATTAGAAATTATTAATTAAAAATTGATACTGAAAACCGTAAATGACAGATAAAAAAGAACGGAGGGAATAATTACTATCAGAAAGTTAAAGTTAGCCCCTTGTTCTAAATTCAACAACGTAAGACCTTGGTGTTTATGGTGATCCTCATTTAATATGGTAAGCTATGAAACTATACTCACTCTCCTTTAATTTTAAAAATCTCAATGATCCTTTTCAAATTTTATTTAATTAATGTATTTTTATGCAAATTTTAATTTTAAGAAAATGAATCAGGGAGAGATAAACCATGCACGATTTCTCTCTTTTTTTTCCTATTATTTAAAACGTAGAAAGGTCAAAGGTCTTGCAATAAAAATCGCATACAAACAATAAGACAATAAAATCAATTTTCTTGAGAACCCATTTCTGAATGAGCTTTGAACAAATTGAAGACCTTCTAGAGGGGTTCTTTGGAACTTAGCCCATGTCATAGATAACTTTTTGTGTTCAACAAACTTATAGTTCATACTTTCAATAGCTTTTCGCCCTTCCTCCTTGCTAGCAAACCTCACAAATCCAAACTTTCTACCATTTTTGCCCAATTTTGAAGGGACATATGCATCAACCACCTCACGAAAAATGGTAAATAAGCTTTTAAACCTTGTATTCCCCATATTAAAAGGCAACTTATCAATAAAAAGAGAGAAAATTTGATTATCCTTGTCAAGCTTTTCGGTCACCACAAGGGAGCTTCATTTGGCTCGACTCGACGCTCGTACCCGAGTCGACTCAAACTTATTGCAAATCGAGCTTATCGAGCTTCCCGCCAAGCTAGCACGATGGACTCACGAGCCGGTTTGGCTCACTGTCGGCCCTACTTGTGTATATTAATTCTTTTGAGTTCGAAAATTGTGGTACAAGGCTCTGTTATTTTGTATGGTACATCATCACACCTACCATATTTTACCACATTAATCACACCACCACATGGTTCACATATGACTACTATGCACACCACACTCTACCATAACAATCGTAATTTTCTCTCCCCTTATTTTTTCTATCTCCTCGCTTTCTCACTACTCTTCACTTTTCTCTGTCCCCACCAACCACACCAACTATTATACCATAAATTTTACCACAACTTATCACATTATACTGTACCGTATCACACTATCCACATTTTTACTATATCATATTATTACCACACTTTACCCGCCATAGTAAAGAACATTGTCTAACAGAGAAACTTAGCAAGTTTAACGAACGAAGAGAGTCAACATGAAGCCATGTTCTTTTATACAGTAAGGTACGGTGCAGCAACACAGCTCACTATACTACTCAATATTCCTCCACACTTTATCACACTTTACAACAATCATTACCAGTATATCTCCTTTATTTTTCACATTATCTCCATTTATCTACCATATCAACCACACTTTCTACAATTTCATATTTTTCCACACCACACCGCACTTCCCACAATTTCATCACATCAAATTATTTCCTCATCTTATCAACCTAAAAAAAAAAAAAAAAAGGTCATATGCAAACTCAGCATTCAGCAATATGCAAATTAAACTCCCTTAGCCCCTACTCCTAGGGTGTGATGGAGACATGGAACCTCATCATAATATCCGATCCTGCTTTTTGTACACCATATCTTACGAGGTTTTTCTCTGTTTCTGTGTAAACCTCTCATCCTTCTCTACTTCTTGACATGATATATGATAACACTGAAATGATTGATAGATAGATACATGATTATATCACCCAAAAGAAAAAAACATTTTAATTTTTAAATATTATCAATATACTCTCTCTCTGTTTCATATTAACTGTCATCTTTGGAAATTGTGCAGTCAAATTTCAAAAATTTTGACCATAAATTTCTCAATATATACAATGAGTTGGTATATAAAATTACTACCATTAGATTCGCAACGAAAAATACTATCATAAAAGTATAATATTGCGATTGTTAATAATATATTATGTAAGAAATTATTAATCAAAGAGTAACATTGGAGACCGTAAAAGTTAAAATTATGACAATCAATATGGAATGGATGGAGTATATGTCTTAAATTAGCATGGTAAATAACAATTTTGAATTGTCAAAATTTTATATATTATTTTTAGATAAAATTTTCTAAGTAATTACACATATTTATAGTTGATTAAATTTAACTGCGCGCCCGTACTAATCACATTTTACCATGGCTACACCACTTGTTTTCACATTTATCCATCAAACTTAATCACCTTAGACAATTCTTTATTGGGTGATGATAGGAGTCTTACCACAAGACACTGTTAAGTGTTTTTATCCTTTCCTAAATTAGCATTTTAATGATTTTTTACACTAATTTTTTCAATAGTAACTACTCTAATATAATCAATCTCGTTCGTTATTGGGTGATGATAGGAGTATTAATTATCAATTATAAGAAGCTTTAACTGTGTTCAATACGTCAATGAATACAAATGATACCCTAATCTAATCAATTTCGCTTGTTAGCCATATTTTAGACATTTTTTGAAAATATAAAAAATAATAGATAAAAGTATAACTTTACAAAATTTATGTGTAATATTATAGTTATAAAACTCAATCATATTATTTTATTTCAACTTAATATATGATAATATAATTTTAATAAAAGGACTAGACACTTAAAATATATCTTGTCTCATAACTCTTATCATTTTCGTTTATTAATACAATCATAACCAAACTTTACCAACAAAACAAAGTTACTGGGCATAAAAAGAGTCATAATATAATTAATTATAATTACCTTATACAACAACCCTTTCCCTTACCGAAGTCGAAGTCCATATAGTATTAAAAAGAACAAGGCTAATGTGAAAATATTAGGAAAAAACCTCTGATTAAGATATGGTTTTTACATAATTCCAAAGTCGGAGGGCGAGAAAGTCAATCTTTTTTCTTTAAGATGGAACACCAGACCGAACAGAAGCGAGAGAGAGTCGGGACTACCCTATAACAAGTACATGCCTTTGATCAACCTTATTGAATTATGACACTCTTGCCATTTTCATCATAAAAAAAAGACATACATTTTCCATTTCTTTCCCTATAAAACCCTTGTCCCCCATTTCCCCCACCCCACCCAAAAAAATCATCATCTCATCCAATCTCCTCCATGGAAACCTTCAACCCTTCTTCTTCCATCTCCCTCCCTTTCCCCTACACATTCACCTTCCCCAACCCCAACCCTAATCACCCTCCCCCTTACCCTAACCCTGACCCTAACCCTAATCACCCTCTCCCTTACCCTAACCCTCCCCCTCCCCCTAACCCTAACCCTTTCCCTTACCCTAACCCTAATCCCAACCCTAACCCTAACCCTAACTTCTCCCCACCCTCACCCTCACCCTCACCCTCTCCTCCTCTCACCACCTCCCCTCTCATGCCCCCCTCCATCTGGAGCCGCCTCCCGTCCCCCCTCCTCGACCGCATCCTCGCCTTCCTCCCCATCCCGGCCTTCTTCCGGGCCCGCTCCGTCTGCAAACGGTGGTACTCCCTCTTATACTCCCCCTCCTACCTCCACCTCCACCTCCACAACCACCACCACAACCACCTCTTCCTCTTCTTCCCCCACCCCAAAACCACCGCAACAACCACCGTGGCTCACCTCTTCGACCCACAAAATCTGACGTGGCATGCAATCCCCCTCCACATCCCCGGCGGATTCTCCCCGGCGGCGAGCTCCGGCGGGCTAATCTGCTGGGTCTCCGACGACCCCGGCCCGAAATCCGTCCTCCTCTACAACCCCCTCACCTCCTCCCTAACCCACCTCCCGCCGGCCCACCGCCACCGCCTCCTCCCGGTGGTGGGCCTCCACGTCACCCCCTCCGCCGTCCACGTCACCCTCGCCGGCGACGACCTCATCTCCCCCTACGCCGTCAAAAACCTCACAGCCGAAACCTTCCGAGTCGACTGCTCCGGCGCCTGCGACGGCGGCGACGGAGGATACGGCGGAGGATACGGCGGCGGAGGGTATTATACGGTGTGGGGGGCGACGGCGGCGCTGCCGAGGCTGTGCAGCATGGGGGCGGGGATGAGGCAGATGGCGAGGTGTGGGGGGAGGTTTTACTGCATGGATCAGGCGCCGTACAGTGTGATGACGTACGACGTCGTTTCGGGGACGTGGTGGAAGATTCAGGCGCCGATGAGGAGGTTTCTCAGGTCGCCGGCGCTGGTGGAGAGCCGTGGGAGGGTGGTTATGGTGGCGGCGGTGGAGAAGAGTAAACTTAACGTACCTAGGAGCCTCCGATTGTGGACCCTACAGGTGATTTTTACGTTGTTTTTTTATTTATTTTGGGTTAGGTTTTTGCACTCTCCTGTTTTAATCCATGCTAAACCTTACGTTGAGACCCTGTTTTTTTCTGCGGTTGGCAAACTTTGCCACAAATCATTACTTTTCTCTCTCCTCACTTTTCTTCTCTACTTTTTACATTCTCTCCTCACATACCCCACATATCAATAATACACCATAATTCCACTACACCTCACCACACCATTTCGCAAAATACCGCAGAAAAAACAGGGCCTTGAGTTGATCAATATATATATACTCCCTCTTTTTCATATTAATTGTCGTCTTTGAAAATTATGCAGTCAAATTTCAAAAATTTTGATCATAAATTTATCAATGTATACCATGAGTTACCATATAACATTACCATAATTAGATGTGTTAACGAAAAATACTATCGTAAAAGTATAATATTATAATTGTTAATAACATATTATTTAATAAATTATCAATCAAAGAGTGACATTAGAAACCGTGAAAGTAAAAATTATGACAATTAATATGGAACGAAGGGAGTATATAAATTCATCGAATAATTGATTAGCAAAATGATAGCCATCTTGTTTTCACATAAATCATTCACTAAATTAAAATCATTATAAAAAGATATTTCATTATTTTTAGGGTTGTTACAACTTATAAATAATATAAAAATAATTATTTATTTATATTTTTTCATAAAAATAAAATTGTACATAAAATGTGAATTTTCTACTATGATTGATAAAATTATGCTATTATTTATATTTTTTACTATGATCGATAAAGCTATACATAAAATGTACAACTTATAAAACTGATCATCTTATAGTTAATAAATATATATAATTATTTGAGAAAATATTATCAAAATTTATAAAAATGTGAAATATATATGGACAATTCAATATGATTATTAAATTGAGTCAAAATGTGTATCATTGTCCAATTGAGTAATCTTTTCCAAATATATATGGAACTCAATGGTAGAGCCTAGCTAGGTTGTTCCACCATGACATATACTATACTCCATCCTTCCCAAATTATTTGTCAATTTAGATACAATTCACAAAACCAAGAAAATTTCCACTTTACATTAATATGCATTCTTCCCAAATTATTTGTCAATTTAGATACAATTCACAAAACCAATAAAACTTCCACTTTACATTAATATGCATTCTTGGCCGGAAATGGGAAAAAAAAGGCGAATAAAATGATGAATAAAAAAGAAAAATGGTGAATAAAAAATGAGATTGAAGAAAAAGATGTACTTAAATGGGGTTAATTTGATAAATTATTAATTGATATATTGTTAGAGTTGTAATGTGACAGATATTATGGAAAAAGAAGAAAGTTAATCAAAGTGATAGATAATATGGGAAAGTGGGAGTATAATATAATTTGCCTATGTTAATTAATGACTTTGTCATATTTTTCTCAATTTATGCATATTTTGTTTTTGCCAAATTATTTGGTTCATATGTTTTCAAGATATGTGTTTGAATCAGTTTGGTTAATAGCCTTCTCGAATTGTTTTAATACGTTCTTATAATTTTAAATAATATTTTTTGATTAACTACATATATTTATAAGCTATAAAAGAATATCATTTATCATTTGTGTTAAAAAAATATTGATGATACTATAATCATATCAAACATAATAGAAAATACATATTTTGTGTCTAATCACATATTAGAGAAAAAAAAATTTAAGAAATAAAATTTTATATAATTCATGAGCCATAGAAATCTTCAAAGTGGTGAAACATACATTCATAACAATTTAAATATGCACAAATATAAATTTTAGAACAATTTAAGTGATCCAAAATAATTAATTACTATCTTAATTCAAGACACTTATCATTTTCATTTTTCCCTTTAACAACAGGCGTGTGGGACCCAGTGGGTGGAGACGGAGAGGATGCCGCAGCAACTGTACGACCAATTCGGGGAGATCGAAGCCGGGAGAGGGTTCCATTGCGTAGGGCATGGGGAGTTCATCGTAATCATGATTAAAGGCGCTAATAAGGGTTTAATGTTTGATGTGGATAGCAAGAGATGGATTTGGATGCCATCTTGCCCTAATTACCAGGGCGAAGGCGATTTGCTAGGTTTTGCGTATGAGCCAAGGCTTGTCGCGCCCGTGACAACTCTCGTGGAACAGCTGACTGCTGTTGCTGCTGCTAACCCTTTTCAGTCATTTTTAGGGTAGAAATTTATGGTGGGGGTGAAAATTAATTAAAATTAGAAGCTAATTAATTAGGTTGTTATTCAAGTAGGTTTTAAGAGGTTTTAGGGTATATGTGTTGTGTTGATGATGCACCATGCATGTATGCATGTTGTTAAGGATTGATATAGCCTAGCGTGTAGTTATAGTTTGGATGATGCTACCTAAGCGTTTACAGAGTATTGTATCTATTGTAAGCTATATATGTATGGCTAGACGTAATGCTTATGAAAAAGGTTACGTATATACTCTCTCTCTATTTCTTTTTATCTGTCTTTAATTATATGCCACCGCATGATCTAGCATAACCCATTCTTTGGATGAAAGGCACATGCTACATAGAGTGTGCATATATATATATGATTAATATTGTGAGTGCTTAAAAAATTGGGAGGTGATTTATGTCTTATCCTTTATTAAATTAGTATTTTTATAGATTTTTTTGTTAATTTTTTAAATAGTAAGTATTAATTTTTAATTATAAAGGTTCGAATGCATTGGCTACCCTAATTAGTGTTAGAAAAACAATGGATGAATCAAGGTTGCGGGAAGGGCACTATTTGAGTTGTGGACGTGGCGTCTAGCTAACTACAGAAAAGAAAAAAAGAGGAGTTGAACCATGCATGCATGCATGTTGTTAGGGATTTATTTAGCCGGCCTATCATTATTTATTTCGACTATCAATTGATGTAATAGTTAATATTTTTTGGATAATTTCCATATAGTACGGTACAAACTAATGTATCATACATCTTAAATTATTTAATTATGTAATTAATATTTGCTCAAAAATTAAAAATTGATATTTTAGTAATAATAAATAAATTTCAACATAGTACGTTAGCAATCCGACCTGAAAGGAATCCGAATTCGGATTCACGCGAAAGCAAGCAACCGAATCAACCCGGTCCGAAGTTGACCTAATTCGACTCAACCTGAAGCGTATCGGGCAAGGACCCAAACTTCGAATTATGTGTTTGCAAAACCTTCCCACACTACCTTTAAGAATCGCGAGCGAACTCACTTCAAGGTCGGGTGTGGGGTGCATTTTAAGGTGGACCCGGGACCCTGGAGACGTGGTTTGATCGGCAACGGGTGTGGCATCCACTTCAAATGGGACCCCGGACCATGGGAGTGGAGCTACGAGTCCACATCGGGACCTACTTCGGGCCTTTAAAAGGGTTCGGAGTCCTTCGGCAAGAATAAGCGCAAACGGGTCAAAGTGGGTTTGTCGGAATGTACGCACCTTCACGTTTCGGGTCATAACTCCTTCAATACAACTCCGATGAGGCTCAAATTTTGGGAGCTTATAGTACACACCGAGAGCTTTCCAACGATATCTTACGGGCCTAAAACGGAGTTCGGATGAAGAAGTTATGCGCATTTGAAGTCGGCAGGGAAAACTGCCCAAAAGCGTGGCTCGCCCGAGCCAACCAGTGGCTCGCCCGAGCCAACCAGTGGCTCGCCTGAGCCACCATTCTGCCCAAGCGGACAGAAGGTCTGCTCGCCCGAGCAAGTTCGGCTCGCCCGAGCCAAAGATTCATCGCACGACGCGACCCACCCAGCCGGGCAGACGCGTATTTTCGTCATTTTTGCCTTGTTTTAGCCTAATTCCTAGTTTAGTATAAATAGCTTGTTATCTCATTTTTCCAGAAGCTTTTGATGAATTATGAACATGCTTATGCATTGGTTAGGGTTTCCCTAAGTTTTCTCTCAAAATCTAGATTACTTTATCCATTGATTAATGGTGGTGTTTCTAGTCATTCCTTTATTGATCATTTGGTGGATTCTTCCTTTATGATGGTCATGGTGGGGTGTTAGGCCTTGGTGGTGGAATCTCCTTTATCCAAGGTCATATCCAATTCCTTTGGTGTTCAAGGTTATCGATATTGGTTGATTTTGGTTATTATTCTTGTTATTAAATCAAGTTCAAGTCCATTGTTGAGTAGTTTAAGCAAGGGTGATTGAGATGTTCATCTTTCTCTCCTTATTCTAATGCTTATGGATTTCTCTCATTTCTTCTTCAACAACAACTCAAGCTAAGTCTACAATCTTTCCCATCGCGCCACGCTCCATTTGATATCAGAGCACAAGGTTTTTCATCTATCTTGAGTTTTTTCCATTGTTCATACTAGTAGTTCTCTATTGTTGGATTTTGGTATTTTGATTGAAATATTGGTGTTCCCCATCCCTTGTGACTCCAAGTGTGTTGGAGAAATTGTTATTGCTATTGTGTTTGTTGATTTTGATGCATATTGGAGCTTGTGGAAGAGTTGGAAAATTTGTGCACACAAGGTGTTCGATAAAATGCCCAAGTGAGAAAAACACAAAGAACCCTTAGCCAAACACAAGCCAACTACAAGAAAACCCCCCAAACTCCACAAAAATATCCCAAACACAATCCGTCCCATACCTTTCCCTCGAAATGGATGGTCACAATGGTTCCAATCGAGGTAATTCAAGCCACCAGAGTAGCCGTCGACTTCGGGCTATCGAGAACCGACTTGCCACCCATGACGAACGGTTCTCCACCATTAATCGTACCCTTGATGCCATTGTGACGCGGTTGGACAACCTCGCCCCAGAGCATCAAGTTCCATCCCGAGATGAACATCGGAGACTCGCTCGAAGTCCTATCCGTCCTCCTCCCTCCTACGAATCGAGTGACGATGATAGAGGCTCATTTCGACGCCATCGTCGATGGGAAGCGGTTGAGAAGTCTCCATGGAATGAATTATATGCTATCGAAGCCAAGCTTCCGGAATTTAATGGATTCACCGGCCCGGAAGACTATCTTGAATGGGTCCAAATCTTGGAGAGGAAGTTTGAAACTAAGGGGTATAGCGATGAACATGCCTTCAAGATTGCTCGATCGAAACTCACCGGGATTGCATCCATTTGGTTTGAGAATGTCAAGGTACAACGAGCTAAAGAGGGTCGAACAAAAGTTACTTCATGGGCACGGCTTAAGAGATTGATGCATCGACGATTCTTGCCTAACGGTTACAAGCAAGAGGTCCACCATGAGTCTATTTCATCACTTGATGGACATGGAGAAGTTAGGCGAGCAAAGGTCGTTCTGAAGCCCAACAAGGGAGCTTCCCTTGGTCCGTGTGAGCCCATTAACGATGTCGTTGTATCTCCATGCCACGAGAAGGTTGAGGAAAAAGAAAGTTCCATGAGCGGTTAATGTCCTTGTGACCAATGAAGGGGAAACTCTTGAGCTTCTTGGTGAACATGGTGAGATTGATAAAATTCCAAGCCAAGAGGAGGATGCGAACGTCGACCTTGCCCTTCCTCTCATCCTATGTGAAGAACCCCAACAAGAAGCTCCGAAGATCATCTCAACATCACTTTTTGAGGAGCCAAGCAACAATGAAATTATCACCAACACCTCTCATGCCTTGGTCATTTATGATCTTCTCAATGCGAACGATGAGGTAACCCAAGACTCTTTAATTAAATTCGAAGATGGGTGTACTTTGGAGTCTTTGATTAAATCGCATATGCTATTTGGAAGATATTGGTTGTTTGAGAGTGTTTGTTGGCGTGATAAGTTATATGATGATTACGTGGTGTCGAAGTTTGATGATTCTCTACGCTTGAAGTGGATCGTTAAGAATGTTGGTGTTCCTTTGGTGTATAGTGATAAGTTTGGGTTTGATGGAGCTATGATTCTAGTTCCACCAATGTCTATGGGCTCGTTAATTGTGTCATCCCTCAATGGATATTGTTTGAATGTTGGTCGTAGTGACATGAACTCTTTGAATGGGTCATATATGTTATTTGGTCGACATTGGTTGTTCGAGAAGTCTATTGGGATGTCGAATCTGTCTTTGTTCCTTACACTCTTGATGCTTTCACTACCCCGAGACCATGTTGATGCCCTTATGCCCCTCGTTTGGTGTTTCCTACACCGTGTCCTTCCTATGCCTATGAAACCACCATTAAACCACAAAAACAAAACCTGGGTGGGAAGTGAGTTGAAGAACCTTCTCATATTGAGCGAAACACGGGAAGAGTGCGCTCTTGGTGAGGACGAGCTACTTTTGGCTTTGTCATTACCTTGTAGCGACCCAGTGAGAATGAGTTCCCAAACACCACAAAAATTCCCTTTTCCATCCCTTAACCCCTCACCTCCACAAAACAAGCCTCCAACCTGCTTCTTTTATTTGGATGATGGATATATAGTGGGTTCCGAAGCTTGTTGGGTGCCTCGTGTGATTGTTCATGGCGGTCGGGATGTTTGGAGCTCTAGGGTGCCAAGTTGTGGAGAGGGCCTCGATTTTTACTCCCAAGAGTTGAGGGCAACTCTTTTTCAAGAAGGGGAGTATGAAGCGTATCGGGCAAGGACCCAAACTTCGAATTATGTGTTTGCAAAACCTTCCCACACTACCTTTAAGAATCGCGAGCGAACTCACTTCAAGGTCGGGTGTGGGGTGCATTTTAAGGTGGACCCGGGACCCTGGAGGCGTGGTTTGATCGGCAACGGGTGTGGCATCCACTTCAAATGGGACCCCGGACCATGGGAGTGGAGCTACGAGTCCACATCGGGACCTACTTCGGGCCTTTAAAAGGGTTCGGAGTCCTTCGGCAAGAATAAGCGCAAACGGGTCAAAGTGGGTTTGTCGGAATGTACGCACCTTCACGTTTCGGGTCATAACTCCTTCAATACAACTCCGATGAGGCTCAAATTTTGGGAGCTTATAGTACACACCGAGAGCTTTCCAACGATATCTTACGGGCCTAAAACGGAGTTCGGATGAAGAAGTTATGCGCATTTGAAGTCGGCAGGGAAAACTGCCCAGAAGCGTGGCTCGCCCGAGCCAACCAGTGGCTCGCCCGAGCCACCATTCTGCCCAAGCGGACAGAAGGCCTGCTCGCCCGAGCAAGCTGCTGGCTCGCCCGAGCCAGCATTCTGTCACGGACGCGACCCACCCAGCCGACAGTCAAGCGATCGAGAGCCAGCTCGCCCGAGCCACCCATTTGCTCGCCCGAGCCGCCCTTCTGGTCGGACGCGTATTTTCGTCATTTTTGCCTTGTTTTAGCCTAATTCCTAGTTTAGTATAAATAGCTTGTTATCTCATTTTCCAGAAGCTTTTGATGAATTATGAACATGCTTATGCATTGGTTAGGGTTTCCCTAAGTTTTCTCTCAAAATCTAGATTACTTTATCCATTGATTAATGGTGGTGTTTCTAGTCATTCCTTTATTGATCATTTGGTGGATTCTTCCTTTATGATGGTCATGGTGGGGTGTTAGGCCTTGGTGGTGGAATCTTCTTTATCCAAGGTCATATCCAATTCCTTTGGTGTTCAAGGTTATCGATATTGGTTGATTTTGGTTATTATTCTTATTATTAAATCAAGTTCAAGTCCATTGTTGAGTAGTTCAAGCAAGGGTGATTGAGATGTTCATCTTTCTCTCCTTATTCTAATGCTTATGGATTTCTCTCATCTCTTCTACAACAACAACTCAAGCTAAGTCTACAATCTTTCCCATCGCGCCACGCTCCACAACCCAACCCGAGAAAAGATTCAACCAAATCTAGACCGAATATCCTGATTCGGTTAAACTCGCCCCGACCCCAATCTGAACCGGCAAAGGCCCATCTAGAGTAATTCGAAGCCGAACCCCATTTGAATCGAGCAAACCCGAACTCAATCTGACACATCTGATTACCAGGTCTAGTTAAAACTGATTGCCATGTTTAACAGTAAAAGGGTCGGTCTGGTCCTGAGGGTTTCAGAAGGTAGGTGGTATTGAGACACTACACGAGCATCATATTTGCGTCGGACCATGTCGGCCCGCGACCCTACTAAAGCCATATTTTTTGGATTGATAATTTTTTTCAATCCAATCCAACCAATCCAATCCAATCCAAACATTATACAATTCCTAAAAATATATATATTTTCAAAAAACACAATTTCCCAAAAAAAATCATAACTTATCCAATCTAATCCATCAAAACTCATTTTATCCAATCCATAAAACATGCCCTAAAAAGAGTCCCTTCTATGCTCAACCATCAACACAATAAGAAATAAAAATGTGCTAAAGTTTATGGGTGATTGGGGTCCATGGCCATCCTCAAGTGAACTCATCTCAGTCAGGAGACATTATATATTCAATTATTCATATCTAGACCTATCAATCTTTGACTCGACCCAAATTTGCCCGAAAATTATGGGTTTTGATTTTGAACATGATTTTTTCGACCCAAGCCCAAAATAAACTGAACCCGAACAACCTGCAGATTAGCGTGTCAAACCCAACTCGCCCATTTGACCTGGAAACTTTATTTTTTATGTTCAAATCTATTAGAATGTGTGACTTTTCGTTGTAATTAATGACTATTAAACTATAACCACAACTCATTCATGTGTTATTTCTTTAATTTAAGTTAAAACATTTACAATAATCTATCGGTACTAGAAGATAATCGTATTTTATTTTGTATATTGTACCAAAAATAATATTTAAATAAAATTTTTTTAAAAGAAAAAGCGGAAAAGATTGCAATCATAACCTGTTTGATTGACCCAAAATCAAAATATACCGTCCATATTTATCTGAATCCGATATACAACCGACCCATAATTCGCCGCCCGCCCAAATTGACAAGTATATTCATATCATACCATATCATATAAATAAAGTTGTGAATCTATGAATGGGACCCATAAATAGTAGTTGGTTTGTGGCCTTGTGGGTGATTGGGGTCCATGGTCATCCCAGGTGAACTCATCTTAGTCAGAAGACATCATATATTCAATTATTCACATCATATCTCATATCAAATAAATAAAGTTGTGAATCCAAAAATATTACCCATAAAAAAGTGAGGCAATTTGACACAAAGGGAAAGAGAAATAGACATTACCATCTTCTTCACCTCTTCTTCTTCCACTTCATTCCACACTTATAGCCATTTAGAACCGTTCTTTTATACGACTGACTACAATATAGCGCGGTGGGTTGTGGTAAAATTGTGGTGGATTTTATTTTTAATAATTATAAATTGTATTGGTAAATGTGAAAAAATAATTGAAAAAAATGAGATGAAAAAGTAATTGAAAAAGTAGTTAGAAAAAGTTGATTGTGGTGGGTTGTGGTTAATTATAGTGGATTAGTATGTTGTGGTGGGTTATGTCAAAATGCGATATGTTGTGTCATCGCAGCTAGCCAGCCGCATAAAAGAAGTGGGTCTTAATGGCAGCTAGCTATCTAGCTAAAGAAAAAAGAGGAGCTGAAAAGTGGATATATATAGAATGCTATATTAAAATGGACACCTTTATCAATATTTTGGGTCTTTAGCATCCACTTACTATAAATATATAACCACCTCATAGAATATTTAGACTGTTTAATTTTTTTTTTTTGAGATTTGGGATGTCCATTAGGGGTGACAATAACCCGACCCTGAAAAACGGGTATGGGTACTATTTTTTTTTAAAAAAAGGGTACGGGTTGTGTACGGGTACAGAGGAGGACCCAATGGGTATCCGACCCGCACTTAAAAAACCTACACAATGCTCGCATACGCAGTTCATACTCCGCGTCCAATTGGACTTAACCCAGTCTATTTCACGCTTTCAACCCATACTTTTGAAAAAAAAAACTATGAAAACCAATATCAATATTATTGCACTACATCTAAATTCGAAAGTCAGTACACTTCCTTCTTCCTTTTTTCCATTTGCGCTGTTATCAAGATGCTAGTTTAGGGTTCCTTCAAATTTTTCCACTCGCACTTAAACAAACCCTAAAATTGTCGTCGAAGTACCTGAATACGATCCGTAAATTTGTGCATATGGGTATAAAATGGGTGGTATAATTTAATTTTTATTTATACCCCAAATAGTACCCATTATACCCGCATACCCGATTAGTACGGGTAAAACTACTAATTTTTAGTACCTGCTAAATATGGATAAGGATACGACTCTGCCCGACCCATGTCATCCCTATTAATGTCCATGAACACCATGATTCCAATGGGAATCTGCCCGAGCTTTAAAATAGTAGTTGGTTTGTGGCCTTGTGGGCAACATATATTGCATGCACCCGGAGCATGTGCTCCAAATATTTATAAGTGAACAATCATTGTAATAAGAGTGAACAATCTAATATCTTTGATGAACAATTTAATACATGCGGTGAACAATCGTACAATCTGAAGCTCATACTCCTGGAGCACGTAATAAATTGTACTTGTGGGAGATTGGGGTCCATGGTCATCACCACGTGACCTCATCTCACTCAGGAGGCATCATATACTCATATCATATCTTATATCATATAAATAAAGTTGTAAATCATATATTCCATCCGGTTTATATTAATTGTCATAATTTAAACTTACAGTCTTCTATAACACTATTTGATTGGTAATTTCTTATGTTAAATCGTTACGAATTTAATAATGGTGATTTTATATAGCATTTCACGGTATATATTGAGAAATTTAAGGTCAATTTTTTTGAAATTTGACTGCATGGTTTCCAAATACTAGAGTTGGCAAAATTTTGTCCAACTCGGAAAAACAGGTATGGACATAGATTTTTCGTCTGAAGTTTTACATTGACCGAATATTCGGACATAAAATTTCTCTTTTTTCTATTGTCCGACCCCGATTTAAGCTTCGTTTGAGTTGTCTGGCCCGGTTCAACCCGAAATAAAAGCGGGTCGAACTTGAATTTTTTTCCATCCGAATGTTGACATTAACCGAATTTATCTTATCCATATTCACCCTGACCCAAATTCTTGCATTTGCTGCCAAATACAATAATTAATATGAAACGGAAGGACTAATATAAATAAAGTTGTGAATCTAAAAATCCATAAAAAAGTGGTGCAATTTGTCACACAAGGAAAGATGAATAAATCATTATATAAATTAAAATATTAACAATAAAAGTTTTTAACATAATTTTTTGGGCAACAGTTAAATAAAAAACGGAAGGAATAATTTCTTATCTAATATGTTATTAACAATTGCAATATTATTCTTTTATGATACTCCTTCCGTTCCATATTAATTGTCATAATTTTGACTTTTACTGTCTCCAATGTCACTCTTTGATTAATAGTTTCTTACATAATATGTCATTAATAATTGTACGTAATATTATAATTTTATGATAGTATTTTTCATTACGAATCCAATGGTAGTAATTATAAATAGCAACTCATTGTAAATATTGAGAAATTTATGGTCAAAAAATTTAAAATTTGACTGCACGATTTTCAAAGACGACAATTAATATGGAACGGATGGGGTAATATTTTTCGCTATGAATCTAATAATGTTATGACAATTCATTGTATATATTGAAAAATTTACGATCAACTTTTTTGAAATTTGTCTTCACAGTTTTCAAATACGACAATCAATATGAAACATAAAATGAGTACTCCCTCCGTTCCATATTAATTGACACTTAAACTAATTTTTTTTGTTTCGAAATAATTGTCACTTTCCATTTCCCAATACCTAACTTAATTATTTTACCTTTAATAATTATGTTAATTTTTTACTTTTTCAATCAATAAAATTATTCCTACTCACATTCTCTCACTATCCACATCTTGATATGCGAAAAACACATTAGAAAATAGTGATATTTAATTATCAAGATAGTGTTTTATATGTTAAATTATAAAATCTGAAAATTATTTTGGAATAGAGGGAGCACTAGCGCAGGCAAAATTTCGTACGACCTGAATTACCCGAATTGTCCGACCCGGAAAAACCAGGTATGGACATTGATTTCTCGTCCGAATTTTCATATTGACCGAATATTTAGACATAAAATTTCTCTTTTTTCTGTTGTCCGAACCCGATATTTTACTTCGTCCAAATTGTCCACCCGGTTCGACCCGAAATAAAACCGGAGAATACGTGAATTTTTCGTCCAATTTTAACGTTATCAGACAATTTGTCACCCAAATTTACCGAGCACCGTGGGGGTACCATATAAATCCTATGGACCCATAAAAAAGTGGGGCAATTTGGCACAAAAGAGAACCAGACGTTACCATCTTCCTCTTCCTCTTCCTCTTCCTCTTCCTCTTCTTTCTCTTCCACCACCTCCACCACTTATAACCACTTATAACCAGTAAACTGTTGGTGGTTTCCATAGAAAAAAAAAAAGAAGAAAGAGGAGCTCAAGCAGCCCAAGTTCCCACACTAACTTGAGGCTGCCTACCCTCCTCTTTTTCCTTCCATTTTTCTATCGTATTTCTCGATCCATCTTCATCACTCAAAGCTTCGTTCATGGCTTCCTCACTCTGCTTCTTGCCCTTCTTGCTCTTCGCTCTCTCATCCCTCGTCTCTCCTTCTTCTTCTGCCGATGTTTTACATGGTAATTTTTGTAATCTATCGTCGTTCGTCATGTTATATCACCTTCTGATTGCTGAAAATACAGTGAACTTTTTCTGGGTTTTCGTCTACTATGGCGTTCTTCAATACCCATGTTTTTGTTTTGGTTGTTTGTATAGTTATTCGTTGCTCAGATGTGCGGATGTGTCCTCTTCGCATTCATTTTTTTCTGGTTTTCATGAACTATGGCGTTTGTCAATACCCATGTTTCATTTTTGTTGTATTATCATCTCTCATTTGAACTGGGTTGTCGTTTGTTTCTCTATTCGTTGCTTAGATGCGGCTGTGTACTCTCCTGATTGTTGAAAACACGTTCGAGTTTTCTGGGTTTTCATTTACTATGGCGGTTTTCAATACCCATGTTCTTCGTTTGGTTGTTTGTATAGTTATTCATTGCTCAGATGTGCGGTTGTGTACTCTTCTGATTGTCGAAAACACGTTCGATTCTTCTGGGTTTTCATCTACTATGGTGGTTTTCAATACCCTTGTTTTCCTTTTTGTTCATTTTTCATTGCTGAAAGGTGGAAACACAATCGTTTTCTCTGGGTTTTGGTTTACTGTGGCGTTTTTCTGTGTTCTTGTTTTCTGGGTTTTCATCTACTATGGCGGTTTTCAATACCCATGTTTACTTTTTATCGTCTGTTCATTGCTCAGATGTGGCTGTGTATTGTTCTGATTGCTGAAAACACACATTCATTTTTCTGGGTTTTCATCTACGATGGCGTTTTTTTTGTTTCTGGATTCTTGTTTTCTTGTACTGTACAGTATCGTGCGTTCATAGATTGAGTTGTCAGAATATAGTATTTTGCTTATCCTAGCTGGCTAGCTGTATTTGGCTGCATGAAGCAAAATATGATGTTGTGTTTGATTGTTTGAGAAGGGATGTTGATTAATGGGCACCAGCCTGTTTTCATGGATTTGAGTTGGTGTTGATTGTTGGTTTTTCTTCTTTGGGTCGATGTTATTGATGTTGTTTCGATTGATTTTAAGTTATGTTAGATCCTGTTAACCCTGATTTCTGTGGCATGGTGGTTGTTGTCTGTGATTTTGGTGTTATTACTTGAAAATTCAGCGATGCTGATTATTGACTCAACTCTGCTTGTTAGTCTGAAAGGCTGCTTCATTTACCATGATGTAGGAAACGAAGAAGCGGAAGCTGTGAAGAGTGATTTTTACTGGGAATATCTGCGGGATGAGGCCGTAGCAAGGCTGAATGAACTCGGAAGAGTACGTAGCTCACACTTATTATAGTCACTTCTCTTTAGTTGTTATGACGTAGTTCAATCTCAACGTGTTCTTTTGGTGGGTATGTAGGATGTAGAAGTTGGGTGAGTAAGGTTGGGTGGTTTGCTTAGTTTATGTAAAAGTAGGTAGAAGTAAGTAATAAGTTATTTTAGAAGTAGCCAGGAGTATCTGAGGTATGAGGCCATAGCAAGGCTGAATGGGCTTGGAAGAGCACGTAGCTCACACTTATTATAGTCACATCTCTTTAGTTGTTGTGATGTAGTTCAATCTTGACGTGCTCGTTTGGTGGGTATGTAGAAGTTGGGTTATCAAGGTTGGGTGGTTTGGGTAGTTTATGTAAAAGTAGGTAGAAGTAAGTAATGAGTTATAGCCAAGAGTATCTGAGAGATGAGGCCGTAGCAAGGCTGAATGAGCTTGGGAGAGTATGTAGGTGCACACTTATTATAGTCACTTCTCTTTAGTTGTTGTGATGTAGTTCAATCTTGACGTGCTCGTTTGGTGAATATGTAGAAGTTGGGTTAGTAAGGTTGGGTGGTTTGGGTAGTTTATTTTAAAAGTAGGTAGAAGTAAATAATGAGTTATTTTAGAAGTAGAAGAAGTTATGTAGGTTTAGTTAGAAAAAGTAGAATTGAGTCAGATTCGGTAGAAGAATGTTTTGGTAATTTACCCTTGCAAAGAACAAGAAATATTGAATTCATTCTTGGCGCTTGAGGTGACATCTAGAACATAGTTACCAGGAACGCTTCTCGGGTCGTTAGTCCTCCAACGCGGGTCATTAATTTTTACACTAGTTTACCATAGTTTTGACTTTGGAACGCTTGTTTCTGGAACGCGGGTCGTAGGCGTTTGGAGCATTCTCGGTAACTATGATCCAGAATCTTGACCATGTCAAGTTATCATTTAAATATGATATGATGTCTGCTGACTTGAATTACTTATTCTTCTGTTCATGACAATCACTATAGTTACTATGATTCTTGTGTGGTATAAATATAAAACATTATCAACCTCGAAATTGTGACCGATGGAAAGTGAAATCTTAGTTTTATGAATTCCCTAGCAAAATAGAAGAATGTCGTTGCCGTAATATGTTATGTTGCTTTCGACGAATTTGTTGGAATAAGACTACTTCTTTTACCTATAACATTTGAGGGAGTTTGCTTAAGTGTTGTACTTTCTGTTATGAATCGTGCTCGATTTCTCGGTAATCGACCATCCTTCCTGATAGCTTCCCCAAAAGAAGGAAAAATCCTCAAAAAAATGATTTCCTCCTTGCTTAAGTCGTCTGTGCTCATCATCCAGCAAAAGTACATTTTATTTTATTTTGTCCGTGATTTATAATTTGCCATTTGTCCATAGCGGACTAAAGTAAAATGCCTCGTGAAATCTTCTCTGCTTCTTTCCATGGAGTAGTAGGTACTGTATAGTTTTTAAATCTTGGATCAATCAGAACCATTCTCTCTAAATAGTGAAACTTAGGGGTAAAACCTTTTACATGTGACCCCTCCGTACCACGCTTGGGCGGGATTTCGGAGTATTGGTTTTGGTTTATTTAAGCATTGCCATATAACTGAGTGAATTTCCTTTATTAAAAAAAAAAATGGCAGGTGAGTGATGAAGCGGATTATCTGGAGAGGACATTCATGAGTCCTGCTTCTATTAAAGCTGGAAATTTAATACGTCGGTGGATGGAAGATGCTGGTTTGAGAACGTGAGGCGTTTTTATCTATAAATGAATCCGTGTTTGTGTATGCTTTCGGTATGATGTTGTTGATAAGTGTGTTCATGCAGCTGGGTGGATCTTATGGGCAATGTGCACGGTCGAGTGGACGGAATGTATCCTAATAATTCCGCTCTTCTGATGGGCTCCCACTATGTACGTATTCATCTCTTCTTGCCGCTTCATTTTTTTCACGATCTTACTTTTTCTGATATATATATATATCGTGCTTTGTAAAGGATACTGTGGTTGATGCTGGAAAGTTTGATGGTTCACTCGGTATTGTATCCGCCATATCAGCTCTGAAGGCTTTGAAAGTCAATGGGAAGCTAGAGAAGTTGAGGCGCCCTGTGGAGGTTAATAATATCGTTGTCATCTTTCAATTATCGTGTGTTTAATAACTCCATTTGCGAGATGGCTAGATAATAATTGGTATTTGGTCATATTTTCATCCTGGACAGTACTAACCTAATGTATATGAAATACTATTTTCCAGTATAATAAACCATAATTACAACAACAACGAATTCCTAGGTAAACACGTTTCAGCGCGGTCTTGGAGGATCCAGATGTAGGCAGCCTTTCCCCCATGAAATGAAGTTCATGGAGAGGCTGATTCTTGCGGAACCGCAGAACTTTTGAAAACCAGTTTAGGTACAAAAACCCGATGGGAAACCTTTGGAAACTAAAAAGAAGAACCCGGAAACCAAGAAGCTTTCGGTAGTACAGAAATGTATATCTTTGTGTGCCATACGCTTGAAAAATAAACCGTAATTGAGTGCAAACCTATTTCTCATGGAAGTATTTGTTCTTGCAACTCTAATGATAGTACTTGTATAATGATAAACAACTGTTAATACTGAGTTTAGCAGCTCTTTAGGATATATGACTGAAAACCCGTGTCCGGTAAAAAGATACAAGAATTTTGAACTCGTTTTGTCGATTTTGTGCTCATCATATGTGCAGGTAATTGCCTTCAGTGATGAGGAAGGTATTCGGTTCCAGACGACTTTTCTCGGGAGTGCTGCTATAGCGGGCAGGTTGCCAGCTTCTGCTTTGAACATCTCCGACAAAAGGTTTATTTCCAATTGTTTATTTTTTTTAAAAAGTTCATTCGCCATATTTTCAAGTCATTGAGTTGTGATTTTGTCTTTGCCCTCTTATCGAGTAGTGGGAGATCTTTACAAGATGTCCTCAAGGAAAACGTTGTTGAAACTACCGAGGAAAATTTAGTGCAGCTCAAGTATGAACCGGAGTCTGTATGGGGTTATGTGGAGGTACGCCTTTTCGCAATTTTGGCTGTTCTTTGGATTGTCAAAAAACTGTATGACCTGAGTACCCGGTTCAACTAAGAAAAGACTTGGTACGATGCAATCAATAGATTTTTCGTCCCAATTAACCTCGACCGGAAATTTGCACACAATTTTTTCCATTTTTCTGTTGGCCGAAACCGATGTTGATTCGAAATTAAGCTTGTCGAACTTGTGAGACCTGGAAAATACCTGTAAAAATTGGGTATTGATACCAACTTTTCGCCCGATTTCAGTTTCGTCGTGACTTAAAACGACCTGAACCCAATTTTTTTGACAACCCTAGCTATTCTAGAGTATGTATTTAGTGTGGTGTTTAATTTTTAGTTCTCTGTTACATTATTGGCGATATTTGAACTAGTTTTGCTCATGTGGTGTAGGTTCACATTGAACAAGGGCCGGTGCTAGAATCTGTCGGTCTTCCCCTCGGAGTTGTCAAAGGAATAGCTGGACAAACACGTTTGAAGGTACACGCACCTTGTTGCTTAATCGTAATGTTTTAAACCTGGCGAAGTGAAGCCATACAAAAGTCCGACGTAGACAACCCGGAGCCATACAAAATAAGATTTTCAGATATCGGACAACGCAGTAAGATTTAAGCCCAAAGCCGAAATAACCTATTCAAGCTGTGTCAGAAATTTCATTTAGCAATTGTGGGTGTCTTTTCCTGTCACTTTGAGTCTGATTCAATCAGGAAATTAGCGCTGTCGAAATGTTTTCTGACACGAATAACTGAATTCGTCCGACCTCGGAAATACTGGTTATGGTCATTGATTTTTCTTCTAAATTTTAACATTGACCGGAAATTTGGACTCAATATTTTTACATTTATATTGTCTGGACCCGATATTGAACCGAATATACATTTTTATGAATTGTCCGACCTGATCCGACCAGAAAATACCGGGTAATGGTCATCAATTAATTTTCCATCCGAATTTTGCCTATTTGATCAACTGAATTCGACCCGGACCCACTTTTTCGGAAGCACTACAAAGAATGCCCATATGCTCTTCTGAGCTAACTTGCAACAACCCAGGACCATAGTTACTAAGAACGCTACATACGCTTGCAACCCGCATTCCAGGAACAAGCGTTCCGAAGTCAAAATTAGACTAAATTTGTGTAAAAATTAGCGACCCGGGAAGCGTTCCTGGTTACTATGCCCAAGACTGAATGACCTATTGGCTAGGTCCGAAGTTTTGATTCTATAACCCTTTTTAGACAGTGCATATCTACTATCGACCAATGCACCAAGACGTTTTGTTAAACTTTTTCTTACAGGGTAGAGATAGTATCAAAGTTTCCATATGAACCAGATGGTCCTTGGCTATAGGTCATCCGTGTCACAACTTTTTGCTACTCTGGAATTTCTTCGGACAACTTATGTGGCAGAAGGTGGAGCGTTCGTCCTCTTTTCTCTTCAGTTATGATTAGATGTCTCAATATATTTTGTCAATGAATAATTGTTCATGTTTTACCACATGATAGTTAATTACTCTAAGTAGGGCTATTTTGTCAATGAGTATAGTTTGCCTACAACTACCCTTTTCTTTGATTCCCCCCGACCCTCCAAAAATGACTATTGGTTACGGTGGGAGTGGTATTTTGCGTGTACGCGTACAAACCTGGCACATTTTTTTGCATACCAAGTTAATCGCAATCGGCAAGCAACGGGTAAGTTCTCGGGATGTCTTTGACACTTCTTCGTATTCAAAGATCTGGTTTAAACGCCAACACAATCCATGGTAAGCGCTGTTTGTTTTGGTGGTAATTGGTAAATGGGGTTTTCCACTATTCCCATTCCTTTCCCATCATTCCTACTCTTTCATAAATTTCCGTCCTCTTCTTACTCTTCAACATTCTCACCCTTTCATACCTCGAGCATTCCTTTTTTTTATTTTTCAAAAATATATAACTAGGGTCCTTTTGAGAATGTCAAAGCCCAATGTCTGAGCCCAAATTTGAACACCAACACTCCCGACACTTGGGTAAGTACATCTTCAGCACCTCAAGCCACTCGTATTTTCCCACTCTTTCTCGTATTTTTGAGAATTCCCACTCATCCTCTCTTTCTCACCCTGTTTGAAGTTTCCTAGTCCTTCCCGCTCTTCAGTAAGTTTAGCCACGGTCTACAGATGAGCCAGTCGGCATTAAAATCCTGATCCTGATATCCTACGATTTTATGATAAAAAACCCTTGATGCGATTCTACTATTTACATTTTGATCCACGATCTTACGTGGGTTAATTCCGTTCTTAACTACCCTATGGATCCGAGTTAGAATCCCGATTCTAACAACTGTCACAGAACAAATGTTGTGAATCTTCTGTGCTCTTTTTCCCCTTAGGGTTTTCCCCCCTCGATAGGAGAAAGATAATATATTAATAATAGGAGTAAAAGAACTAATGCTCAACTAGCAGTCTAGCACCATACAAAATTATGTACGACCAAAGCACAAACTATCCACAAAATCTATCACGTCAAAAGAGAAAGAGCTAAATTTTCCCCTTTCACTTGCCAATGATCTGACACGAAATTGACTGCAGGTGACGGTTTCCGGTGCACAAGGCCATGCAGGAACAGTTCCCATGTCCATGCGGCGCGATCCCATGGCAGCAGCTGCTGAATTGATCGTGCTGCTAGAAAGCGTCTGTAAACGCCCTCAGGAATTCTTGTCCTACGATGCTCAATTCGGGACGGTCGAATCTCTTCTGGGGTCACTTGTTTGTACTGTAGGAGAAATATCGTTATGGCCGAGTGCCAGTAATGTTATTCCAGGACAGGCACGATATGTCTCTTGGCGTGTTCTTTTACTTGTACCATCATAGGGTGTGGGAAACTCGCGCTTAAACGTTCTGTTTTTTGATGTGTTTGATTTTTTCGGTTTTACAGGTGACATTCACCATAGATTTACGTGCAATGGATGATGTGGGTCGTGAAGCGGTTCTGTATGAACTGTCGAACAGGATGTACAGCCTCTGCGATAAGCGATCAGTCTCATGTGTTATTGAGCGCAAGGTATTTTGGTTTTTGTGGAACTTCTTTTCTTCGGATTTTCCTTTGTTTCTATGCGCTTTTGATGGACTGGTTTAGAGCTAGCAGAGTTTTGTCCGACCCGGAAAAGATCGGGTGCAGTCATAGGTTTTTGTGCGATCTTTAACATCGATCGATTTGACTGAATTTTGGGACACAATACTTCTCTTTTCTATTGTCTGACCCGAATGTTGGTCCGTCTGAATTGTCTGACCTAGTCTGACCCCAAGAAAACCAAGTAACGGACATTAATTTGATTCATTCGAGGCTGAAGCTAACTTGTTAATATGATTACAGCATGATGCAAAGGCAGTCAAGTGTGATACAGAGTTAAGCATGCAGCTGAAATCTGCTGCTCTTTCCGCATTCAAGAAAATGGCAGGTAATAATGTTGAAGTTGAGGTGCCAAAACTCATGAGTGGGGCTGGGCATGATGCCATGGCAATGGCTCATCTAACTAAGGTAGCCTCATGTCTCCTCCATAATATTTTTTCGTGGATTTGTATTTTGTGAATGTTGATGTGAAATCATCTTAATCAAAAGCTTAACCTGATGGTTGAAGCCTCGATAATAGTTTTTTACCCTAACAAGTCCCCTCTCACAAATGTACTTTTTGGGCTTGAGGTGCGGATGCTATGCTGCAAGGGTCGTTGTAATCGTGCACAAATAACGATGGGGATGTTAAGATCCGAACGTTGGACTTTTCATTTGGCCTAGTTGTGACTTGTGATACCATATGGAACTAAGACTTGGCAATTGGGTCATTCGGGTCAGGTTCGGGTTGGGCCTGTTTGGTCGGGTTAGTTTAGGTCAACATGGTCCCGGTTTGGGTTGGATTAATTTCGGGTTGAAGCCTAATAATAGTTTTATATCCTAACAAGTCCCCTTACGCAAATGCCCTTTTTGGGCTTGAAGCGTGGATACTACAAGGGTTGTTGTAGCCATGCACAAGTGAACACGGGAATGTTGAGATTCGAACATAAGACCTCTCATTTGGCCTAGCTGTGATACCATGTGGAACAAATCTGGCGGGTTGAGGTTGGGCCTATTTGTACTGGGCCAGTTCAGGTCAACAAGGTTTGGGTTGGATTTCGGGTCACTTTATTTTTGTTAAATGAGATTATCATTAAAAAATGAACTTTAGTAAGAGATAAATTCAGGTTGGGTCAGGTCTGGTTGGGTCTCATCAAGTTTGGGTCCATTTCAGGTAGTTTTGGCATTGTTGTGTCTAGGTTGTCGGGTTGGATTAGGGTAGGATATTCGGGGCGGGTCAGTATTGCATGGATGTTGCAAAAATCGCCTTAATCTTGTACAAATAAACATCAGAGCTAGCTTCTAATATTCGAACCTGGGGCACTCTCATTCAGCCTGACCTAACCGTGATACCATGCGAAACTAGCTCCACTAAAAGCTTGTGCTAATGGTTGAAGATCCAATGATGACTTTGCATTCTAACAGATAACGTGCAAAACTTCTCTAATAGTGCGATATTTCCTAAATTGAACAGATCGGGATGCTGTTTGTCCGGTGTCACGGAGGAATTAGTCATTCGCCGGAGGAACATGTGTTGGATGATGATGTTTGGGCTGCAGGTCTAGCAATCTTGGCATTTTTGGAAAAACAGATTTAGGGTTAGCTCATCTAGCAGCCATTGTAGTAGTTGATGCTCAAGTGAGAGCATGGTATTGAGGCTAAATGTACAGTAATAATAATGTCTTTTCTATCTAGTTTGTATATAAAACAAGATTGTCTTTGTTTTTTTTTTTTTTTGGTTGACTGTGTTGTTTGTACTTGTATATTTTTATATTTCTTTGTATTACATTGGTAATATTTCTCCAAGGATTTGGGGGTTGTACTAATTATTTTCTTTTACAATGTTTGTATTTTTTTAGGGTGTGGGGGTGAATGCCTGAATGGCTTTCTACTCAAAATGGCTATTTGAGATAGTTTTAACTTGTCAAAGTGTTTGGTTCCAAAACTTTCCGGAGAAAGTCTTTTCAAAGTGGACAAGCTTTTTCATGTTTGACTGGGGCAAACAAATGGGAAAATTTTAGTGCGAGATTCATTATTTCCCTCCCAAATTTAGTAAATATTTTTGTAAGGGGGACCTAAAGTTTTTTCCATACCAAATGTACTATTAAAGAAAAAAAATGTACAGTGTTGTTACATATAATGTATTTGGTTGGTTTTTCGGAGTTTAAAAATTTTGAGAGTTCATCTTTTCTGAATTATGAAGGGGAACTTTGTCGCAACAGTTGAGTTGTCGCATGATTGTGGAGTCAAGTACTCAGTTCGAGTGTTAGAAACAACCTATTATAAAAATACAAGGTAATGTTGGACCCTTCCCCATATGCTTGCTTGGGGGAAAGTTTGTGCACCAAACTACTTTATTTATATATATATATATATATATATATATATATATATATATAAGAAAATTGGATTTTAATAATCTCTACTTTTGCAAATTGGATGATGGTGGTCTTTACTTTCACTTTGTATTCTGGTGGTCCAAAAAAAATATAATTGGATTTGAGTGGAACACCGCCGAGTTGAGTGGTGGTGACTCGGTGGTTTTATGACATGACACATTAAAGTCAATCTGGTCAAACACATGGTCAATGTGCCATGTCAGAAAACCACCGAGTCACCACCACTCAACTCGGCGGCGTCCCACTCAAATCCAATTATAGTTTTTTTGGACCATCATAATACAAAGTGCAAGTAGAGACCACCATTATCTAATTTGCAAAAGTAGGGATTATTAAAATCTAATTTTTCACATATATATATATATATATATATATATATATATATATATATATATATATCTTCTGAATGACGTGTACATAAGAGAAGAAAGAACCAATATCTTAATTCACATCTTCTCCATCCCTAAATAATTATCAACTTTACTATTTTTAGAAGTTCAATGTGTATAGAAATTTTTTAGTAAAAGAGTTGTATATTGTCAAATATATCTGTCTTACTATTCAAATCAATACAAAAAGAAATGAAAAATGTTGCTTCTCTCAAATATATACACTAATAACAAGTACAATAAATATTTTAATTACTGAAATTTTCAAATTAATAAATAAAAAGGGACAAGATAATTCGATAAATAATGGCAGAGAGAGATAATATTATCAACTTGGAAGTAAAGATTACTAATCAATGAGTAACCAATGAATCATCCCACCAAGTGACCAAGTCTTAAAGAAAAACTATAGCTATAAGTAGCCATTGCTTTTGAATGAAGAATAGTATAACTTCATTATTCACCAAAACATTTGAGGTATTTTAGTATGTGGTAATTAAGTAATGACAATGAATATAAATGCCGACGTAATATATTTCTTACGTAATATATCTGTAAGTGAATAATCATATTGTTAAAAGTTAACAATTTAATATATATAAGTGAACACTAACCCGGTTTGGAGCACAAACTCTAAGAACATATAATAATTTACATTTAGGGTGTGTTTGGTGCGAGTGAAAATATTTTTTAGGAAGATGATTTCCTTTATAAATTGTTTTTCTAGAAAAATAAGTTTTCAACTCATATTTGCACTTGAATAAGATAAATTCATTAATGAAAAGTCATATAGCATCTACAGTAAAAACTATTTAACAAGAACAAATCTAAATCAATCAAGAAAAATTATCATCTCCAAAGAGTTAATTGCGAATATGTTGTCGATTAGCTCTAAATTGTAACATTCTTTATGTCATTAACCGGTGTTCTTTGACTTAATCGTTTCTTTGGAGAACTCTGATGGACAATAGTTTAACATCATGTAATAGATATCGCTTGAAGTATTATAGGATACTTGAATAAAGATCTTCATGATAAAATCGTGTGAATTTTCATTGTTGATTCATTCACGATCCAAAACAATCATCAACATGAGAATAATCAACTTCCATAACTTAGACTTCTGTAGATCTGCCAAAACTCGTACAAAGGTGATCGAGAAGATCACAACCACATCAACAACCAACACAAATCTTCACGTGATGATCAAAAAGTTTATTGAACTGAAAGAAAAAACTACTAGTAGATACTCCCTCCGTTCCATATTAATTGTCATAATTATGACTTTTACGGCCTTCAATGTCACTCTTTGATTGATAATTTCTTATATAATACTCCATCCGTTTGTTTTTATTTGTCTTTCACGCTTTTTGAGATCCGTCTTTAATCAACAATTTCACACATAATACTTTTATAAAATCTACGATATTATACTTTTCCAATAGTATTTTTCATAGTGAATCTAACGACATCAATTTTGTATGATGAATCATTATACAAATTAAGATATTAGCGGTCAAAGTTTTTGACACAATTACCAAGGTGACAATTAAAAGAAAACGGAGGGAGTATGTTATTAACAATTGCAATATTATACTTTTATGATAGTATTTCTCGATATGAATCTAATGATGATAATTTTATACAACAACTCATTATATATATTGAGAAATTGATGGTCAAAATTTTTTAAACTTGATCGCACAATTTCCAAAGACGATAATTAATATGGAACGGAGGGAGTACTTTACAAATTGAAAGATTTATGAATAATTGAGCATTGAGACTTATTACCAACAAATATGACTAATGACTGCCCCTCCTTAAAAGAGTAGAAAGAGACAAATAGAGTTTTTCTTTATGAAAAAGAGGGGGGAAAATAATATCGACTTTAATGGGCCCAGATTACTACCCTTGATATTTATTTAGATTAAATTTAGTTAGAGATCAAGCCCATAATTTGTAGTTAAATGAAAAGTATTAATCGATACTCCCTCCGTTTCATATTAATTATCATTTTTGAAAATGGTGTAGTCAAATTTAAAACTTTTGACCATAAATTTCTCAATATATACAATGACTTGTTATATAAAATTACTGTCATTAGATTTGTAGCGAAAAATACTATCATAAAAGTATAATATTGTAATTTTTAATAAAATATTATACAAAAAATTATCAATCAAAGAATGACACTGAAGATCATGACAATTAACTAAATGACTATTTATTAGTATGCAGAACAAAGGGAGTAACAAATAGGATAAAAAGAAAGGAAATCAGAAACAATCCTAAGCAGATATTTTTCCCCTTTAGGGTGGCTATTTAATTCATATCATATATCTATATATCATCTGGTAAATCCCAAATAAAGGAGCAAGTAACATGAATGTATTAAATTACTACTACCTACCAATACCCTCCTATTGTACTCCTCTCATATGTTGGTATTACCCCTGTTTCATATTAATTGTCATTTTTTAAAATCGTGCAGTCAAATTTTAAAAATTTTGACTAAAAATTTCTCAATATATACAATAAGTTGCTATACAAAATTACTACCATTAGATTCGTAACGAAAAAACACTATGATAAAAGTATAATATTGAATTGTTAGTAATATATTATATAGAAAATTATCAATAAAAAAGTGACATTAAAAACCGTAAAAATTAAAATCATGACAATTAATATGGTACGCAGGGAGTAAAATCCCAGATAAATCCCAACCATAAAAGCTTCACTTCCTCCACACCTACAACCATCAATCACTCTTTTTTCTCTCTATTTTTCTCTCTCAAGAGAGAGAGAGAGAGAGAGAGAGAGAGAGAGAGAGAGAGAGAGAGAGAGAGAGAGAGAGAGAGAGAGAGAGAGAGATTATAATGTGGTTGTTTTTCTTCTTGTTAGTGTTGGAAAATGCCATGGCAAAATGTGCCATTTGTGTGCATAAACAAGCTGAATTTCACAAGAAAATTCAAGAGAAGTTGTCATCATCAAGTAAATCTGTGAGTTCTTCTTGATTATATACTCGACTTTATGTGTTGTGATCATTTTCGATATATTTATTTATTTTGCATTCTTGTCTTATCTGATTTGGGCTTTGAATAATTGAAAAAACGCTTATATACTCAACTTTTTTGAGGTTGAATTTCATTTTTATATATTCAAAAAATCAAAGATAAGTTGTCATTATCAACTAGACTATTGAGTTCTTCTAGATTATATACTCACTTTATGTGTTGTGATCATTTTTGATATGTTTCCTGTAGTTGTTACTGTTGTATTTTGTCGTTTTATGTTATCCGATTTGGGTTTTCAATAATCGAAAAAAACTTTTATACTTGACCTATTTTGGGTTGAATTCCGTTGTATGTTCAAAAATTCAAGATAAGTTGTCATTATCAACTAAACCATTGAGTTCTTCTAGCTTATACACTCAACTTTCTGTGTTGTGATCATTTTCGATGTATTTGTTGTAGCTGTTGAGCTGTTGTATTTTGTCGGTTTATGTTATCCCATTTGGGTTTTGAATAATTGGGAAAAAAGCTTATATACTCAACTTTTTTTTTTTGGGGTTGAATTTGCTGTATGTTCACAAGAAAGAGTGGAAGAAATAGACAAAATATCCTAGCAAATAAGAGAGCTATAGGACCAAATTAATGGGTCATGTCATGGTGGAAATAATTACTTCAATAGTTCAATCATATTTCAGCCAAGTGATCATGTTGTAATGTACATGATAGATCTTAAAATAAATGCACATATGTGTGAGAAATTCTGATGAAATTGATTATATTGTTTTGGATTATGAAGTTTAATTGTTGTCATTTTTTTTGCTTTGATAGAATTAAACATTCTATGGGTTCCACTTTTACTGTGATAATAAAAAAATACTACCTCCGTCCCAAATTGTATGTCACAAAAACTAAGTCATCAAAACCAATAAATATGGAGAATGTGGTGAAAAGTTTCCAAATTTTCAAAAATACCCTTATAATATTCCTGAAATGAGGTAAATAATGTATTTATTAGGGGTAGAATTGGTATTATAGTTGTTGAAAATGTAAAAATTAGGTAATTTGACAAATAAAAATGGACAAGATAGTTAGGAAATTTGACACTCATTTAGAGACGGAGGTAGTATGTATTTTAAAATTTGTATTTATTATATTGATTTAGTTTATTAAATTATAAAATCCAAAGTAACATGAATTTTAGTGCAAGAGATCTTTTAATTATCTTGCCTTTGAGTGAAATCTATATATTTTGGAAAATGATATGAGTTTAAGTGTAAGACACTTTTTAAGTATCTTGCCTTTGAGTAAAATCTATATATTTACATGTTAGATAGAAAAATGATATGATTAAAAACTATAACTATAATTTTAGGTATATAAATTGTGTAAAATTATATTCTTATCTATAAGTTTTATTTGTTTTAAAAACGCTTAAACTATGTCTAACCCAAGGTTGTTAAAATCGGGATCCTAACTCGAAACTAGGGGGAAGTTAGGATCGGAAATTAGCCCATGTATGATCGTGGATCGTGTGTAAATAGTAGGATCTGACGAAAATTTTGGACCAAAAAATCGTAGGATCGTAAATCAGGATCGAGATTTTAATAACTATGGTCTAACCGATGGAGTTTTTGTTCAATTAAGGTGTCATTTGTATTCATTGACACACAGCAAAGTGAAAGATAAGACGGTTAAAAGGCGTCTTGGAGCAATAGACATATTATCACTCTAACAAAATTATCATTTCTTAAAGCTAACTTGAATCTCTATAATTTTTCATACTAAACAAGCATTAGTAACTAGTAAGTAGTCTAACTATTTAAATTCTAAAGAATTACGCACAAAATTCTTGTACTTATAAATATTTAATTTAAGTAATTAAGTATGCCAATCTTTTGAAAATAAATAAAAATATATAAATCATAATATTTAATATACAATAAAAAAAATAAAGTAGAAATTATCGCTATATTAGTGAGACAAAGGAAGTTTACTTCTACTATTGCACACCAATTAGAATCAAGACCTAATTATGATCGACTAGAAGTAATTAGGATTAAATTTTTTTCAATTTTTTTAGAAAAATTATTAGAACAATAAATATATTATCAAATAAAATCTGAATTAAATTTCATTTCAATAATAAAATATTTTAGAATCATAGAATTGTAACATTGTAAGGTCACCGTCGAAAGTTTAACAATGATAAAGACACTAATGTAGTCATTACGTATGCTGTTAGAATGAAATGTTTCACGTTAAATTTATTTGTAATCCACGATATTCCAAAACTTTTGATGTTGTTCAAACATTAAAATACTATATATACTGTTAAACAAAAATGAAAATTATAGTTGGCAAAAACAAAAAAATTATAATGGTTACTACGTTATAATAGCTACGTATTATAATGAGTAAAACTAACATTAGTATTCGAAATATTTTCCTAGGATAATAGAACCAAACGCAGGATAAGGGGATGATAGCAAATGAAATCTTTATCTTAAACTTTTTTCGAATCAATTGAAACGAATCTCTCTATATTATAAAATTTAAAGATAAGATTATTGTTATATTCTATCTCTATATACTTTGTTTGGTGGAATTTTAGAATATTGACTTTGATTTAATTATCGTAAATATTTATTTGAATAATGTTTAGTGATAATTGTTGGATGAAATATTTATTAATGTAGGCAGGGCGAGTATTTTACCCGATAGGGTATGGAGCTGACCCAACAGGACAGAGAGATAGCACTGAGGCAATATTAGGAGCCGTAGCTGACGCATTCCAAGCCCAAAAAGGCTACCAAATGTTGCCAAATATCAATGATCTTGGAGGAGTTGTGCTTGATTTTCAAGGGGGCAATTATGTCATTTCCAAACCAATTTCTTTTCCTCCACGTGTCGGCAATGTAGTGGTATGTTTTTTATGCCTTGTCAAAAATTTTGACTTTGGCAACATTTTTAGTATTTTTGCAAAGTTTAATGACAGTTTTATGCGAGCACTCTCATTTTCGATGTGTGAAAACCATGCAGGTACAAGGAGGAACCCTGCGAGCATCCAACACATTCCCCAAAGATAGCCATTTGATCCAACTACACTCCGACCAGACCACCAACGGAGCAATCCAATACCAAGACATCACTTTCCGCGACATTTTGTTCGACTCCTCCTTTCGTGGTGGTGGGATCCACATTGTTGACGCGGCTAGAATCCGCATTACCAATTGCTACTTCCTCCACTTTTCCACATATGGCATTCTCGTTGCCGGGGGACACGAGACCTTCGTCTCCAACACCTTTCTTGGCCAGCAAGAAACCGTTGGCGGGTCCCCCGGCGAGCGGGAATTTTCGGGAACCGCCATCGACATTGCTAGCAACGACAACGCCATCACTGACGTCGTCGTATTCTCTGCGGCCATAGGCATCGTGTTGCGAGGCCAGGCTAACATCATCAATGGGGTCCACTGCTACAACAAGGCGACCGCGTTTGGTGGGGTCGGGATTTTGCTTAAGCTAGCAGGGTTGTCGCAGACGAGGATCGATAATTGCTACATGGACTATAACTCCATCGTGATGGAGGATCCTGTACAGGTAAAACTCTTGGATCAAATAACTGTGTATCTATGGATAATTTATGTTGTAATATCTATATTTACTTATTTCTATCATAAGCAAAATAACTATTTTAAATACGGTTAAAACCTCAATTTTAAATTTTCTAAAAAAAAAAACTCAATTCCAAATTCTAAAAAACCTTATTTTTGAATCAAACCCTACTTTAAAAACAACTTTATTTTAAAAAATATAAAAATAATAACTTTTTTAGATAATCAATAAATTGATAGATTCAAGATCCGACTTTTCTCGAGTCCAATTGGTGATCCGATCCCAATATTTTCGGATAATTAGCTAACCGATCCGTGAACATAACAAATTATCTGTCAAGCATTTGGCTTTTAGGATTTATGGATCAAATTACGAATATGGACTTTTTCTACACACCCCTATTCTTACCTACCCCTAAATTTTACAATTCAGTAATATTGGTTTCAGTTAACCCAAGATCTGTATATGTTGAAAAAGTAACTACGAATATGGACTTTTCTGCACGCCCCTTATCTTACCTACCCCTTAAATTTTGCAATTCAGTAATATTAGTTCCAGTTGTGAGTTAACCCAAGATCTGTATATGTTGAAAAAGTAACTTCGAATATAGACTTTTCTGCACGCCCTTATCTTACCTACCCCTTAAATTTTGCAATTCAGTAATATTAGTTCCAGTTAACCTAAGATCTGTAACGTTGAAAAAGTAATTACGAATATGAACTTTTCTGCACACCTCTAATCTTACCTACCCCTAAATTTTGCAATTCAGTAATATATTAGTTCCAATTAACCCAATATCTGTAGATGTTGAAAAAAGTAAGCCTTTTCATTACAGGTCCATGTCACAAACACCCTCTTCACTAATATATCAATAATATATTAGTTCTAATTAACCCAAGATCTGTATACGTTGAATAAAGTAACCCTTTTCATTACAGGTCCATGTCACAAACACCTTCTTCCTAGGAGACGGCAACATCGTCCTAAAATCCATCGACGGGCGCATTTCCGGCCTGAATATCGTGCACAACATGTTCAATGGGGATCCCAAAGCAATGAAGCCCATCGTCGAGCTCCAGGGAGAATTCGCAAACATCGACCAAGTCGTGGTGGACTACAACAACGTCGTCGGGATGGCCCCGAGGGCAACTGTCGCGCGAATTAGTGTCCACGGCAACACCACGACGAAATGGGTGGCGGATTTCTCCAAGGTGTTGTTGTTTCCGAACCGAATTGCACATGTGCAATATGGGTTTTATAGCAAAGGAGGAGGACCAGTGAATCATGGAGTGAGTGGTGTCGGGAGTAATTTGGTTACTATTGAGAGTGATAGGGCTGTTAGTGGTGTGGTTTCTGTGATGGTGGATCAATATAATTCAGTTGGGGAGGGGTTTATTTGAAATTGGGAGGGTTTTTGGAGGATCACTTATGAATAAATATTGCAAAATAGTAACCATAATATATACATGATAGCTAATTCTTAGAGTTGGCAAGATTTTGTCCGATTTGAAGAAATGAGATTCGATGGTAGACTTTAAGTCCGAATTATGACCTGAATTTACGTTGTTTCAGACTGGAAAAAGATTGAGTAACAACTAACAACCATCAAATTTATGGTATGAATTTCAAATAGAAAACCTTACAATCACTAACTTAAAAGATCTATTTTAAAAAATACTAGTACAATTTCAATTTTGGAGAGCGTTTAGTGGGTCAAAAGCCCTCTGAAAATGGTCAATTCAAAATTTTTATAGTAGGTTTACAATTTTTCACCTTCACTTGGGCCTTGTTCTTTTGTACGGTGCAGTACAGTACAATACCACAATTCACCATACTACTCAATATTCTTCCATATTTTACCACATCATATCACGTTTTACCACAGCCATTACTAATATATCCCCTCATTTTACTATGTCCTTATTTTTCTCCTCTACTTTTCACATTCTCTCTAATCATCCTACCATGTCAATCACATTTTCAACAAATTTTGTCATACCATTTCATACCTTACTGCATTTTCCACAATTTTACCGTGTTGTATCATTTCGACACTATACCAATCGCATAAAAAAACAAGACCTTAGGAAAATTTCCCTTAGAAAGTCGTAAGGTAATTTTTCCACGAGAAATTTTTTTCATGGAAACTTTAGTGCTCAACGTCAACCCAATTTTCCATTACAAAAGACCAATTTGAAGGTTTGGTACTAGTGCTTAAAGACACTTTTTCCGGGTTTTACTGGCATGAATAAACTTTAGGCAAAGCCAGTAATTATCGAAAAAAAAGTTTTTTTTTTTTGTTGGAAAACTACTAATAAAAAATTTCCGGAGTTATTACCAAACGCTCTCTTGGGATGGAGAGAAATGCATAATTTTGGGTAAATGAAACAAGGGGAAGAAATGCCCAAAAGAGAACATGCTAATTGCCCGCAACGAACGCTAAAGAATCAATAATGGTAGAAAGAAGGATGCTTGGACAACATGCAGTGTGGGTACACAGAAAACGCGAATATATTTGCCTGTCCTTTCCCTCTTTTTTCTCTTTTTTGTACTGTTATGTCCTGTTTTTGTGTGCGGTTAGTATGATACAGTGATGTGATGAAATTATGAAAAATACGATAAAATGTGAAATAATATGGTAAAAGTTATAGAAAGTGTGATTAATGTGATAGGTAAAATAAATGAATATGTAAAAAGTAGATGAAAAAAGTGAATATATATTGATAATGATTGTGAAAAAACATGATAAAAATGTAGAAAAATATTGAGTATTATACTCCCTCCGTTCCATATTAATTGTCATTTTGTTGATTCTCACGGTCTTCAATGTCTCTCTTTATTTACAATTGCAATACTATACTTTTATTAACAATTGCAATACTATACTTTTATTACAGTATTTTTCGTTACAAATCTAATGATAGTAATTTTATATAACAAGTCATTGTATATATTTAAAAATTTATAGTCAAAATTCTGTAAATTTGACTGCACAATTGCCAAAGACAACAGTTAATATGGCACGGAGGGAAGAGTAAATTGTGGTATCACACCACACCACACCATACCACACCACACCATCTAAAATACCAGGGCATTAATAATATTTAACATAACAAAAATTAAACGGATACATAAAAATTACAGGACATTATACAACTCCCATGTGCTCCACCTACAACGAATAAACAAATAGTAATTCAAGATCCATAATACAACAAAGACCATTCCCATTACACCAAACGGAGAAATTACCAAAAAAAATAATTTAAAGTAACCACCCACCCATCCATCACCGACAGTACTCGTGCGCTATTCTCAAACTCCAAGTTATTGCCCAAATTGTTTTGACTCAATTTTAGTTGTTAATTACTCACGCATCATAATGAATTACAACATAAAATCAACACCATTATAATTTTTTAGTAAGCTATCTTTATAATGGCGGTAATTTCATATTATAACTCAGTGTAGTTTAAGTAAAACGGTCAAAACTTAATCAAACAGACAGACAAGCATTTTGAGACAGACGGAGGTTGTATAGACAATTGCACCTCTTCCATCAGCCATCTTTGTAATATCTGCATCATAATTTAAGATCCGATCCGATCTGACCTGAAATTATTGCGATAATGATAAATAAACTGTCGAAGAATCGATTATCGATTCGATCGATTTCATTGGTAAGTGCAGGCTTTTTTGAGGGAGATTGGGGAATTGATCTTCTTGGAATCCAGGCTGATTACACACTCAATTGTCCTGTAAAACTTGGGCTTCACTAATCGACCGAGAACGTATGCTCTCGACCGGAGCGTGAAGCTCAACGTCATGTTCACCGGAGCCGTCGGGGTCCCGGTGGAGGTTCCGACGAGGCTCTGGCCGCTGCCGTAGAGCGGGATCTTGTCGCCGAAGATCTGGACGTTCACCGTTCGCTGGCTCTTCCGAGATTGGTAGAATTTCTCAAGCTGCATTCACAAAACACGAACAATTTTGTTATTATTGGATTGAAGTTGACGATAATGAGAGGAGCAATGGCGAAAATTCCGGTTCAGGTTAATTTGGGTCTAGATAATACAGATAAAAACTCCAAAACCTATGCGGATATATACCTTAGAACCCGAATTTGTCTAAATATGACCAAACGTAACTTTCTACTAAATTTAGACACTTTGAGATGTCCAAAAATTCGGCTTGGACAACTCGGATAAATCTCCAAAACTTGGATCATGTCCGAATCCAGATCCGAATATGCCCAAATCAGAATTTTTATAATAAATTTAGACATAATTTCACTGAATTTTAGGGTTCGGCCACAGTCTGAACTTGACTTTGACTCAAAACTCGGATAATGTCAAACCCGAACCTAACCCGATTTCAGAACTTATCATGACCGAATCGTCCGAATTTAGAACTCGGACAGAAAGATGATGACCAATCCAGTTAGTTCAGGTTGGACAAATTCGGATATCCGATAGCCGCTAAATTTTATGCGAGCTGGCTAGGGTTTTGCGGTGAATAAAATGAAGATCGGGGGATGGTGGATCTTACATTTCCGGTGGCGAGAGTGATCTGAGAGTAGGCCAGATCGATTGGAGTTGATGTGACATGGACGCCGAAGAAGGTGGCTGTGTTGCGGTACAGAAATTTCAGGGTTGAATTCACGGAAGCCATCTCGGTTGCGACGCCAGTGCTGTCCGATCCAGCTGATACTACGAATCGATCGAATTTGATGCTCTGCAAGAAACAGCAAAAGAAATTCACAATTTCAGATTTGAATTTGGATTGGATGAGATCGTAGACAGAATTTAGCAGAATTAACAAGAATTGAGCACAAAAACACAGAACTGTGAGATGAACTTGGATAAATCGTAGAGAATTTAGCAGAATGAATGAGAATTGAGCAGCAAAATCAACTGGATCAAACAGTGCATGCGCGATTGAATGATCAAATTCGAACAAAAACAACCACCGTCAAATCAAATTGGATAAGTAAATGGCAGTGAATTTAGCGGAATGGACGATAATTTAGCAGTAAAATCTTCTCGATCAAACAGCGCATGTGCAATTGAATCAAATACGAACACAAATAACTAAAAATCAGTCCCTATCAAAAAAGAAAAAAGAAAAAAACACAGAATTGTGAGATGAACTTGAATCAAGTAGATCAAATAGTGCATGCGCAACCTATGTAAGATGCAGCAAAATTCACAACTTCAGATTTAGTAGAGAATTTAGCAAAATGAGCAAGAATCAAGCAACAGTCATCTCGATCTTCAAACACTAACAAAAAAACACAGAATTGCCAAATGAATTCGGATAAATCGCAGAGAATTTAGCACAATGAACATGAATTGAGCAACATTGCATGCGCAATCTACGCAAGATTCAGCAAAATTCACGATTTCAGATTTGATAGAAATGAGCAAGAATTGAGCAACAGTCATCTCGATCTTCAAACACAAACAAAAGAACACAGAATTGTGAGATGAACTTGGATAAATCGTAGATAATTCAGCCCAATCAACGAGAATTGAGCCTCAAAATCATCTCGATCGAATATCGCACACGTGCAATCGGATCAAATCCAAACAAACAAGCATCAATTAAATCCAGTCCACATCAAATCAAATCAAAAAAACTAAACACTGAATAGTCACCTACCTTCATAGTGATTCTAGGTTTCTGCGGACGAGCAGCTCCCCACAGAATCAACGAGAAGAACGTAAACAGCACGAAGAACCCTAACACAAACATCAGCACATAACACTTCCTCGGCAACGGCTTCTGATTCTCCTCATCCTCCAACAGCCCTTCCTCCTCGATGACGTCACAGTCCTTCCATGGCGGCATCTTCTTCCCCCCGCCGGCTCCTCCGCCGGCTCCGGCGTCGTTCGGCGAGATCTTCCGGTGCGCTCCGTTGGCTCCAGGCTTCAGCGAGCCGGAGAACCTCGTCGACGACGACTCCCTCGAATGACGGCCGACGGAGGAGGCGTGGGAGTGCGGCGGCGACTGAGTCGGACTCAGCACCGGCGTCGAGTGGAACGACATCGTCGCCGTCTTCTCGCCGTCGTGTGAGTCCCTCGACGGACTCTGGACGTAATACACCGGCCGGCGCGGCGGCGATCGCGGCGGCGACGACGCCGCCAGGCTCGTCACCTCGGAATCCGTCTTCGCGTGCATCTTGATCGGCAAATTCTCCGGCGACTCTCTAGATTTGCTCCGGAAGCAGAGCTTCTCTCTCTAGATTTGCTTGCTTGGAGTGAGAAAGTGAGGAAGCAGAGAGAGAGAGAGAGAGTGGAGATGGGGAGTTTTTATGTGCTTTTCTTGAGGGGTGGGGGGATGAGTTAATTAGTAATTAGGAAGGTGATTAAGAATTAATCAGGGATTAAAATTGGGATTAGTGATGAAAAATGGTGAATTTGGGGTTGGAGAAGAAAAGCTTTGGTGTAATTAGTGGCTGAGTGAAGAAGAATAGAGAGAAGGTTCTGAGAAGGAAGACAGTGAGATGGAAGTGTCGGACAGCGTAATTACAGTTGGACATGCCAACTAATTCGTATTTTATATGGCGCGGATGCTAATATCTCAACTAGCGGTGCCTTTTTTTATATTTCATATTCTATTTTATTTTTAGCTTCTTGTTTTTATTGTGCAATTATTTTTGGGTTTTATAGAATAATCCGTCTTGAGAACATGATTGAAATAATCAAAGTTCTTTTTGGCGTAGCGATCTGTCTTTTATTTATTTTCTAGCGATCAACTCATTTCCGTGCCAAAAGTGACGTGACGACCGAAAATCTCCTTTTTGGAGTGTGAAAAAACATACTTTCCGGTCGTCACGTCAGCTTTTCGGTGCTGGAAATTGCTTCTGGACTGCTATGAGAAAATATTGAAAAAGTATAGACTGCCAGCGGCCGAAAAGTCACTTTGGATTATTCACAGTCACAAGCCCCTCAGTACGTATTATTTGTGGCCAAAAACCCTTTTTTTTCATTATTAAGTGGTGAATTTAAGTCTTTTGATAAGGGGTAATCAATACATTATTATATTCATCTGATATAAAAAAAAAATCATAATTTTTATCTCAAGTTATATTGCATTGTTTTTATTTCTTTTGTTTTACTTGTGGCCATTGTCACTCTTGATTTAACTCAGATCCGCCGGTGTCATCATTACTGTTTTCATTATCTTTTTTCATTCCTATCGACATTTTTATGCAAGTAGGAGTAAGACTGTCACATAAAATGAGAAGTTTGATGTCCATTATATGGTTTTTTTATGGGAGATTTTTTTGGGTTAGACTGTTCGAAAAAAATTAAAATATAGATTAATATGGAATCTAATTACTAGAAAAATGGAAAATATTGTATGCAATATCTAAATAAGTATGCATTGCATGATCAACTAGTGTTATATAAATATAACGAACAAAATCTTAAACAAATAGGTGGGGTAGAAGGTAATGAAAACATATAGAGAAAACGAAGTTATTGATATTTATTTAGACCATGTTTTTTCTGCGGTGAGTAAAGTGTGATAATAGCATGGTATGATAAAAATGTGGATCATATGATATTATGTGGTGCAGTTTGTTAAGTTATGGTAAAGTTTGTGGTAAGAATGGTTGGTGTGATAGATGAGGAAAAAGAAAAATGAAAATAGTGAAAAAGTGGGGGGAGAGAGAGAAAATTGGGTAAATAGAAAATTATTACCGTTGTGGTAAAGTATGATATGATATAGTAATATGTGATGGTGTATTGGTGTGTGGTAAATTGTAATAGATGTGGTATAACACCACACAAAAGAAGAGAGCCTATACTTTGATGTAGATCTGGCAATTGGATTATTTTGCCCAGTTCAGGTTGGACCCATTTAGATTCATTCAATTTGGTTGTGGTTTTTTACTCCAGGGGATGGACCATGAATTAAGAGGAACAAAAACTTCTAAGCAAGACTATAAGATTCTAATTTGTGAAAAGTATCAATATAATTTAATTTTTTTACTATTTTTTGGGATGCACTAAGTATGAAACTTGTACTGGAATCATATAGAATACGAAAAAATATTTATTTTAGTTATTAAGAACATGGATAATGTTTTATTAAAATATTATTAAGATCTTAAACAACTAGAGAAAAGCCAAGTCATTGGTAGTTGGCTACGTTCCTGGATCCCTCCACTTAAATCCTAACAATATTGTCATTTCTAAAACTTATGCAGTCAAAATTTATAGAATTTTGTCTATAAAGTTTTCAGCATATATAGACCCAGTTTGGTAATCAGTTGGTAGTTGGTAGTTGGTAGTTGGTAGTTGGTAGTTGTTAGCTGTTAGCTTGTAGCTGTTAGTTGATAGTGGTCTGGATTAGCTGATTGTTGGAAAACTGTTTGGTAAAGTAGATTTTTGTGAAAAGCTAACTCAAAAAGTTTCATCAAGTAGTTTTTTGGAAACTAATTGATTGGGTTCAAAAAGTTAAAATAAAAAATTACTTACAAAACACCTCAAATAGCTTTTTAACCTTGGTAAAAAAGCAAAAAGCTACCCAAAAAGTTGGGTAGCCAAACACCCCCACAATGATTTGTTAAATAAAATTATTACTCTCAAATTCGTAACGAAAAATATTATCATAAAAGTGTTATATTACAATTGTTAACAAAATATTATTGTAAAACCCCGAAAAATCCAAAGATGTTGACCGTGACGTCGTTAGTATATTATGTTTGACTTCGTTATTTATTATTATTCGTTGTGTTTACTTTTGCTAACACTTGAGCTCGTAGGATCGTGAGGGACTAACAAGGGTATATCGGTAATTTTTGTGGGTCTAATATTATTAGTTTTACTCTTTTTATTATTGGTATTACTATTAATATTATTGTGTTATATGAATAATTACGTGAATATTATTTGTTATGTGATTATTATTAATGCTATTATTATTAGTGTTATTATTATTATTACTATTATTATTATTATTATTAGTTTGTTTTTTGAAAAATCAGATTTTAGTGTTGGGTTGGGTTAAGACTAAGAATAGACTAATTGGGCCTAATTATGTGTTTAGTATAAAAACCTCCCTCCTCTCAAAAACCTTAAACCTAGCAATCAAACCCTAGCCTCTCATCCTCTCCTCTCCCTCTCTCTCTCTCTCTCTCACTCTCTCTCTCTGCCGTGTCTGCCGCGCCACCGCAGCCGCGCCACCCCACCACCGCCGCACAGTCGCGCCGACCACCTATCCCGACAACCACCCCACCGACGACCGGCTGCCTCCCCGTCACCGCCCTGGTCGCCAGAAACCGCCCAGAACCTCCTTGCGTAAACCCTAATATTCTTTTGAAACCTTTCTTCTTTTTCTTGATTTTCTGTTATTATTACTATTGTATTATTATTATTATTTCTTGTTTTAAATCTTGTAGTTGGGTAAATAAGGGTGTAATTTTATTAAGTGTTATTTGTAATTATTTGTTCTTGTGTTGTATTATTTATGTGTAATTTCTTTAAATTATTTTATGTAATCTTTATGTTCTAAATTGGTGTATTAGGTTTGTAATAGTTGTAGTAAAAATTATTAATGTTCAATTGGTTGATATACTTTGTTTTCAAGTGAATCATGTTAGGGCTTTAGATAACAATATTATTATATGCACGAAATTGGAAAGTGTAACATCTGGGTTAAATTCTTGATTAATAAATTAAGTTGTTTAATTTAGATTCAATCTTTGTTAGTAATTCGTTTCTTGTTAAATCTTGATTCTTGAAAATCAATTAGGTTTCTTGTTAAATATTACATGTTCTTTAAGTCTTTCTTGATTTTTGAATTCTTGTTTTAGTTAGTAAAAGAATTGGTTGTTGGGTTTTTTCTTGATTAGTAGTTACTTGTCATATTATACCTTATGTTATATTTCCTAAAGACCTCCTTGAATCTTGATTAAAGAAACCACATGTTTAACCACCTTTTATTGTTCTTTGAAATTCTTGTTTTACTGTTATAACCTTGTAAATAATTCATGTTTAAAGTGTTATATTTCTTGTTTGTTTTTAGGATGGATTAAAATTAGTAAAGTGTTTCCATGTTTTCTAAATTGGGTTAATGTTAAAAGTTTAATTGTTGGACCTAAGTAAGTTGGACTTTATACCTTAGACCTTAGTTACTGTTTTGAGCCCAAATTAGAACCCGCAGATCAATTGGTAAAAGTTAGAACCGAAATTACAAATTTATTAAGAACCGGTAACGGCACAGTTTTGTTAGTGTCTAAAGATCGGGTTTCCACGATTAGTATAGTTACTCCTTGACATAACCCTTTTAACTGGAGGTTCCCTTAGATGTTAGGAACCATAGGAATTTTACGGATTGAACGTTTGATTTGTATAACCCGAGTTATAATCTTTTTACCAGAACCTGTCAGATCTGGACCAATTGTGAAGATGGGTGTTTTTAGAGTCCTTCGGGACTGATATGGGCTTGGTCATCAACATAGAAGTTTTAGTAGACATCTTGAGGTTTCCGAAAAGTCCAGAACCAGACCCATAGGATGTCGGGAAGTCGAGTTGTGACCCGTTTTATGTGAACGTTACAATTTGTCCTTTGCTTGCTTTTATTTATGAAAATTGTTGAGTAAATTTTATGTGTGAACTTGTTATATAATTCCTTGAGTGTGTTAAGTGTAAATCATAAATGATAGGAACCTAAGTGTTCCTAGGGGATGGGTTAGATAGTTGATAGTTAATACTAACTTTGTTAGAACGCGTTTTGATTAGATAATTATTCTTATTCTAGGCGCGAGTTAGTGCGTGACGATAGTGAGCTCAAGTGTGTTCTCCTTATTGCTATACTGTGACGTTATTCAGGTAATTGTCTATGCTCTAATCCCCACCGGGATGCTCTTTAAATGTGTTTTGATGTTTTATAATCTATTTTGAGAATTGCATCCCGAAAGGGGACTTTTGTGGAAATACGACCTTCTGTTTTGATAATCTTTTTGATTCAATTGTGATCTTGGTTTATTTGAGTTGAGAAATTGGATGGTCTTTTATTCGAGGTTTTGTTAATGGTTTCGATAACTTGGGATGGTTTGACTTGAGAGTCGTGAGTTGAGTTTGAAAATTGTATAAATAATTCAAGTGGAAACGTTAAGCGGGTTTCGGGGGATAACTTGTTGTGCAGGTGTAACAACCTGCAGGGTTATGGACCAGGAGATCAGGGCTTCCTTCCCTGATATAGGATAGAATTTTGATGCCTTTGGTAGGCGATATTATTTATGCCTTTGGTGGGCGATGTTCTTGATGCCTTTGGTAGGCGATGTTTTGATGCCTTTGGTGGGCGATATTATTTATGTCTTTGGTAGGGGATGTTCTTGATGCCTTTGGTAGGCGATGTTACTTTAAGGGATTTGGTATCCCGCCCGCAAATTAAAATATGGATTGGATGGGTTGAGGAAACAGTATGGGATTAAAGGTTTGTAAAACGTTTGATTCGATCCCTCTCCCAAAAATGAATTGAAATGAACTTAAACTGTTTTAAACGTTAGGGGTAGACATTATTGAGATTTCCCCCTCATTTTTGAAATGTTTTGTTTTCAGGTGAAGATCTAAATGCTGGGGACGGGAATTAGAAGTGAGGACGACGAGTCTAGAAGTCCTTGAATCTTTTTATTTTGTTTTCGTTATGAAATCTTAAAGTTTTGTTTTGAGTTGTTAGTAGTTACCGTTAGCAGACAGTTGTGTTTTCCTTTCTCGCCTTGTATTCCTTCGGGGATACGGCGGTGGCCAAACTAAATTTGAAGTCTTCCGCTAAGTTTAAATGCATTAACGCGTTAGTTGACTTTGACTTTTATAATTGAATTTACGCGCGTTAGTAATGGTATCGAGCTGCTGGCTGCGACTGTAGCTCCTAAGTGTCCCTTAGGTTTAGTTAGACCTTAGGATGCTACGTTCGGAGTGATGAGTGTAGGATGGGGGTATGGAATGTTTGTCTGTTTCTTGGATTTCTTATATATTGCAAGTGCGTGATTGATTATTTTATTTTTCATATGTTGGGTTGTATACCGTCGTCGTTGCAATGAGTACTTGACCCAAGCTTCTGTTAAAGACCTGAAAACCTGAGGTGGGTATGGAATATAGCCCCGAGGAGGGCCTAAAATTAGAAGAAGACCTCCGATGAGAATTCGGAGGCTGAAAGAGGATCCAACTTACAAGGAGCAGCTACAGGAGCTTCTAGATTGCTGAGAGAAGCCGCTTCGCAAAAAGTCCGTCCTTCTAAGTAAAATGGTATATGCGACAACTGAAACCATCCATGAAGCCGTGGAGGATAAAGGATCGAGGCATCCACACCTTTTCAACACATAAGATGCGTCGAGTTTCGAGGACGAAACTCTTTTGAAGAGGGTAATGATGTAAAACCCCAAATTTTTGGTTAGCGCCAGTGTTAGTTCCGTTTGGCAGACCGTTGCTGTTGAGTTTAAGTTTCGAGGACGAAACTTCTTTTAAGGAGGTAATGATGTAAAACCTCGAGTTTTAGGGAGAACGGAACCGTTAGGATTGTTATCAAACCGTTAGGTCTAAGTTTAAGTTTCGAGGACGAAACTTCTTTTAAGGAGGTAATGATGTAAAACCCCGAAAAATCCAAAGATGTTGACCGTGACGTCGTTAGTATATTATGTTTGACTTCGTTATTTATTATTATTCATTGTGTTTATTTTTGCTAACACTTGAGCTCGTAGGATCGTGAGGGACTAACAAGGGTATATCGGTAATTTTTGTGGGTCTAGTATTATTAGTTTTACTCTTTTTATTATTGGTATTACTATTAATATTATTGTGTTATATGAATAATTACGTGAATATTATTTGTTATGTGATTATTATTAATGCTATTATTATTAGTGTTATTATTATTATTACTATTATTATTATTAGTTTGTTTTTTGAAAAATCAGATTTTAGTGTTGGGTTGGATTAAGACTAAGAATAGACTAATTGGACCTAATTATGTGTTTAGTATAAAAACCTCCCTCCTCTCAAAAACCCTAAACCTAGCAATCAAACCCTAGCCTCTCATCCTCTCCTCTCCCCCCCCCCTCTCTCTCTCACTCTCTCTCTCTCTGCCACTGTGTGCCGCCATGCCACCACCGCCACGCCTTTGTCGTGACCACCTTTCCCGACAACCACCCCACCGACGACCGGCTGCCTCCCCGTCACCGCCCTAGTCGCCGGAAACCGCCCAGAACCCCCTTGCGTAAACCCTAATATTCTTTTGAAACCTTTCTTCTTTTTCTTGATTTTCTGTTATTATTACTATTGTATTATTATTATTTCTTGTTTTAAATCTTGTAGTTGGGTAAATAAGGGTGTAATTTTATTAAGTGTTATTTGTAATTTTATCGAGTGTGCAAAAATTATTACCACAAATGTCAGGTAGGGTAAATGTAAAATTTACTATAACTTATATACTGTGATTATCAAAGTGTCTTTAATCACCAAGGCCTTTTTGTTCAAAGTATTATGATTGACCAAAGTATATGACAATATTCAAAGTATAAAGATGTCCACTCAATTTCTAATATGTGAAGTAGATTAATTGAAGAGTTCAAGGCCTTGACCACTCAACACCCCAACTATATGAGCTAAATTTTCTACATGGCACTCCAAACATTTTTTTGGGAAATGATGTTACGCTGTTTTATATGGTTAGTGTGATGTGATAATAATGCAATATGATGCGGTGGAATCTAAAAAAGTATGGTGAATTGTGGTAGATGGGTATGTGAGGTAGGGGTACTCATGGGGCCGGTACCCGAACTGATTGGATAATTTTTCCGGGTATCCGAAAATTCGGGGCGGCCAAATCCTTGAACCGTGACCGTAACCGAAACTACCGGTTAACCGAAAATCGGGTACCCGAAAGTTTCGGGGCGGATACTGGTTAACCAAAAAACTCGATTAATTATAATCATATTAGTTTCCAATTTTTATTTTTAATTTGTAATTATTAATTAACACTCCAGTAACAAAAAATGTTTCGAAAATGTTCTGAAATTGGGCCAGCAGGACCACCGGCACTGAGTTTCCGTACGTTTTGAGGTTTTGGAGGATTTGGAATTGGAGCACTGAGCGCCAACATTAAGATAAATTAAGGTTTTTTCCATATTAAAATTTGGGCCTAGATAGTGGATTGGAGATTGGAAAAAAATATGCAAAAATTAAATTTGGACCTAAATGTTAAATTTAATTTCGGGTAATTTGGGTACCCGAAAACATCAAAGGGCCGATCCGTAACCGAACCGATTAACCGAAAAATACTCCCGGGCGGGTACCCGACCCGATTAAAATTAATTTTTCCGGGGCGGGTACCCTAAATTAGTGACCGGGTAGCGGGTTTCCGGATCGGGTTTTTCAGGGCGGTTATTTATGAATACCCCTAATGTGAGGTGAGAGAATATAAAAAGCAGAGGAAAGAAAAAAAGTGGAGATATCTTAGTAATGATTGTGGCGCGGTGTGGTGAAGTTTTGTAGAAATTAAGGTTATGTTCTTTTGCCAAGTTAAATCTAATTCTCCTAACTTATCTTAACCTATCCTAACTTATGCTAATCTAACACAATTTTCCAAAAAAAATATTCACTCTAGAAATACAATTCCCCAAAAAAATATCCTAATTAACTTATCATAACCAAACTATGCTAACTTGAAAACAACTCATCCAAAAAATATGATCTAAAAAATGTGGGCGGTATGGTACGTAATGCTTCACTCAAAAATCACACTCAAATGGAAAAGGTGGGAGGTGAGCCATTGTCAACTAGGCAAAAACTTCTTGAAATATATATATATTTTTATCTATATACATGTGATTTTGGTCTTTATTTTCTTTTTCTTTTTTTTCAAAATTTTGGAGAAACTCAAAAATCAAAATAGTTTTTGTTAGCTACTACTATTGTATTTGTCGGTGTGTGTGTCACCAATTATATATATATATATATATATAATTTTATTTATTTGTATAAATGCAATTTGTTTTTTTATTTTTTTAATGAACTCACAAATCACAAAGTATCTTGTTAGCTATTGTCGGTGTGTGCGCGCCACCAACCGTGTACAAGGGGCAACCGGGCAAGCATCTTCTCATGGCTTCACCACTCGGCACTCGCGCGAAGAAACAAATATTCAGCGGGCTCACTTTAAAAAAAGTAAAATAGAATAAAATAATGAAAAGGAAAGTGAAGCTTCCAGTGCTGTCAAAATTTTGTCGGATGCGAAGACCCGACTTCATCAGCTTGAAAGAAACTGGACTAGTCTGATTTTGATTTTGACTTTGTATGATTGATCAAATATTCGAAGACAATATTTCTCTTTTTTTGTCGTCTGAATCTAACGTTGGTAAAAGTTGAGGTCGACCAATTCAGGTTGAATAGTTCGGAAGAAACTAAATTTAGGACAAAATAGGTTTGGATAATAGAGAAAAAGAAATATTGTCTCCAAATATACGATCAGTGTCAAAAGAGAGTTCGGTAAAACCAAATTTTTCCGGGTCTGACGAATTCGGGTATTCAGGTCCAACAAAATTTTATCTGCGCTATCTGAACCCAATTTTATCCCATGTTTGGTTTCATCTAAATTATCCAAATAAAAACTGAGTCCAAATATCAATTTTTTGATATCGACCGTATTTAATCGACTAAATTCAGACCATGTTCTTTTGTGTGGTTCCACACCAAGGTTGTTAGAATCGAGATCCTAACTTAGATCCATGAGGTAATTAGTTGTGAATTGTAATGTAGATAGTAGAATCGCATCGAAATTTTTGGATCATAAAATTGTAGGATCGTAGATCAGGATCAAGCTTTTAATAACTATGTTCCACACCGCACCTACTATATTTTACCACACCACAATTCTTTCACACTATACCATAACCATTCTACACCTTACCACAACAATTATAACTTTCTCTCTTCATCTATTACATCAATTATTTTTACCACAAACTTTACCATATCATATCATATCACACCATACATTCCACTATCCTTCCATGTCATACCATTATCTATACTATTCAATATGAAGAAAATAACATAGCTCTAAAACTAGTGCCCAATTTTTTTTGCCAATACTATGAAACTAATACATATTACATGCACCGAGCATGTGTAATTGAACAATTATACTAGGGTTGTTCATCAGTCTCAAAATGGATCAAAGACCGATTAATTCGAAATTTGATGGGCCGAAATTTGGGCCGAAAAGTTCGATCTGATGGTGGACCGTGATTTTATTCAGTTTCGGACTAAATTATACATAAAAAACCCTAAAATTTTAGTAACATTAAGTCTTTTTAAGGCTTTAACTCGGTCCATAAACTGGACCGAATATCAAAATTTGCTGGACCGAGTGAGATCTAATCCCTTTTTTGATCCGAACTGAACTATGAACAACCCGAAATTATACAATTTAGGATATATAATTCAATAAGGATCATATTTAAATCACGTCCTTGCCTCTAATAAACTTTTACTATGAAACTCCACTTCAGTCATAACTGCAGCCTTACATGAGCCACACAATCTCTCCCATCAACATCATCCGTTTCAATCAAACATTCATCAGCTGTAAATTTCGCTGTGTAACAGTTCTAGATTTCTGGATATTTCCCCCTTTCATTAACCGTTTCAGATTGCTGTAAATTTCGCTGTGTAACAGCAAAAATCTCATCACAAAACGGCAAAAATCCCCCCAATTTAATGGGAAATTCTCACTCCCATCGCAAAAATCGTGCAAATCACCACCACATTCCCAGCTCCTCCTTCCCTCTTCCTGCCAACCCCAATTACCCCGGCGTCCCGAACTACATATACCCCCCGCCGTCGCCGACGCCGCCGCAGCAACCACCCCATAGGCCGGGTTCCATGGCGGAGATCGAGAAGCTGCCGTACGCCGGCGTCGACTCATGCCTGCGGGCGCTCGCCGGCGCCGCCGAGGGTTTTGGACGGTGCGCCATTGGAGGTCGCGATGGAGAGGTTTTTCATGTTACGACTCTCGCAGGTTTTTTTCGTCCTTGTCTTTAAGAGTTTCGTTTTGGTCGAGATTGTGATGGTTGAATTTGGTTTTGTGGTTTTGGTGAATTTGGAAGGGTTTAGAGAATGTTGTGGTGGTGAATTTGTGATGTTTGATCGTGATTTTCTGTGCTTTTTTGGTGATATTTTGAGCTGCAATATGTTCTGAATTTGTGAATGTTCTGCTGCTGAATTTGTGCTGTTTGATCGTGATTTTTTTGGGTTCCTGCTATTTTGACCTGCAACTGCAATGTACTGTGAATTTGTGCGGATTTGGAGAATGTTCTGCTGCTGAGTTTGTGCTGTTTGATCGCGAATTTGTGCTGTTTGATCACGATTTTGTGCCTTTTCCTGCTATTTTGACCTGCAATATGCTGTGAATTTGTGCCCATTTAGTGAATTTTTTGCTGTTAAATTTGTGCTGTTTGATCGTGATTTTCCCCCCTGCTTTGGACTGCAATATGTTGGGAATTTGTGTGGATTTGGAGAATGTTCTGCTGCTGAATTTGTGCTGTTTGATCGTGATTTTGTTTTGCTGTTTGATTGCGATTTTGTTTTCCCCCTGCTATATGCTGTGAATTTGTGCGGGTTTAATGAATGTTCTGCTGCTGAATTTGTGCTGTTTGATCGTGATTTTTGTTTATTCATGCTATTTTGACCTGCAATATACTGCGAACTTGTACCGACTTAGTGAATTTTCTGCTGTTAAATTTGTGCTGTTTGATCGTGATTTTTCCCCCTGCCATTTTGGACTGCTATATGCTGGGAATTAGTGCAGATTTGGAGAATGTTCTATATGGGTAGGTAGACGTGGGACTACCTAATAATTGACCGATTTATAAACACTCTTGCCATTGCTTCAGATGATGGACCCGGATCTCTTCGAGACGCATGTCGTAGGAAGGAACCTCTGTGGATCGTCTTTGAGGTTTCGGGCACCATTAATCTACGCTCATACCTAAACGTGTCATCTTACAAGACGATTGATGGCCGGGGACAGAGAATTAAGTTCACGGGAAAAGGTTTAAGACTGAAAGAGTGCGAGCATGTAATCATATGCAATCTTGAGTTTGAGGGTGGCAGGGGTCCTGATGTTGATGGTATTCAGATAAAGCCTAACTCTAAGCACATATGGATCGATCGATGTACTCTGCGTGATTATGATGACGGGTTGATAGACATCACCAGATCAAGTACCGATATCACCATATCCAGGTCAGGGACCTTTTTTTGATGTCTGAATTCACAGTAATAACAACAATACCCAGTTTGGTTCGGGTAATGCAAGGTCTGGGGGAGTCCAGATATAGTCAACCTTCCCCCATGCACGAGAGTGAGTCAGTCCTAGCAAAAGTTGACCCGATCCGAAACCGGGACCTGGTTTTCCAAACCTGAAATGTAACTAACCCGGAATACGGGGCATACCGAACCTGACCCGCCCCACCCCGACCGAATTGACAGGTCTAACGGGAGTGCATGAAGAAACTGATTCTAGCGGACCAAAACAAGCTTTTCGAAAACTGAAAACAAAACCATTTTGAAACCCTGATGTCCGGATTGACACAAAGAAGAAATTTTATGTCCTCCAGGGACGATTTGTTTATCTTGCTTAGCTTAAATCATGCCTGTTTGTATGGATTAGGTGTCATTTCTCACAGCACGACAAGACAATGCTTATTGGAGCAGACCCGACTCATGTGGACGACAGATGCATACGTGTGACCATTCACCATTGTTTCTTTGACGGGACACGACAGAGGCACCCTCGGGTTAGATTCGGGAAAGTGCATTTGTACAATAATTACACCAGAGATTGGGGTATCTATGCCGTCTGTGCCAGTGTAGAATCACAGGTTATACAACCTCACTAATTAACCACACCTACAGCACTAACATGTTCCCATGTATTGTTTAAATGCCAATGTATTTACCCCGTGTTCTCAATTCGTTCTCTGCTGGATGCTTGCAGATATACTCGCAGTGCAATTTTTATGAAGCCGGAAAGAAGAAACACGCTTTTGTATACTATACAGAGAAGGTAACTTTCCCTTCCCTGTTAATGTATGAAAGTATTAGGCAGTGAACTTAGCTATGGATTCTTTTACATAGAAACATGCAGGAGGCTTAGATAGTAGTCTGTTTATTGGATGTATGACATGCAATTGCCAATTGATACATATGACTTACCTTCAATGACATGCAATTGCATAGAAGTAGCGTTGGCAAAAATTTAGGTCCAGGTAAATTCAGGTCAGACAAATTCGGTCATAGACTCATTGTCAAAATTCGGACGAGAAATTTATGTCCGGACCCGGTTTTATTTTGGGTCGGACTAAGTTGGGCAATTCGGATGGAGCTAAAATCGGGTTCGGACAATAGAGAAAAGAGAAATTTTATGTCCGATTATTCGATCAATTCAGTCAAATATCGAAATTCGGACGGAAAATCTATGCCCAGACCCAGATTTTCCGGGTCGGACAAAGTTTTGCCAACTCTACATAGAAGCTTTTCAATTTTTTCAAAGAACACATTGAACCTGGTTTTGGCTTCGATTATGAGGCAGCGTTCTTTTGTGCGTTGCGTTTGCGTTTCGATAAGTTACGTTTGGGTTGCGGTGGATTGCGTTGGGTTGCGGTAGGAAATAATAAAAAGGTGAGTAGAAGTAAATAGTAGATTCTGATAAGTTGCGTTATCTTGCGTTTGCCATGCGTTAGGTTTTATTGATTTTGCGTTGCGTTTGAGTGCGTTAACGCACAAAAGAACGGTGCCTTAATGGTGTCCCTCAGCCCAATTTTCCCAATTGCTTTTTATCTTTTGAAGTGCAGTCCAAGATAAGTACCTCTCATTCCCTTCACCCTTTTTAGCAAACTTGAAGAGGAGGCTATCATAATAGTTCTTTACATGTTTAACATGCATGCTATCATGGTTTAGAGCTGGGCATATCATGTGGTTGTGGTTTCACAAGTTACCTGTTAGTCAGTTGCTTCGTTCGGTATATTTATGTATTTTAGATTGGGGATGGTATATATATAGCTAGGGATTATGAATTCGAGCACAAGGTAGTTTACCTTTGTTCTGCAGTAATAATCAATGTCTTTCAGATTTGACCTAAGGGTTGTATATGTATGTTTTATCTTAGACCTGGAAAAACTTACCCGAACCGAATGGCCTGAACTGACATCCAAAAAAGCTTCCCCCAAAAGTGGACCCGAAAACCCGATCAGAAGTTCTTTCCAAAGATGTTCCTCTTTCAATGAAAATCATTTTGGACCAAAAACCGGTCCATCAAAACCGAAGATCACCCTGCCCAAGATCGAACTGAACCTGACCATCGATTGACCTGAAATTTAACCCGATAACCCGAGCTGAATGACCGTTTGTCAGGTTACCCCCCCCCCTTTCTCTCTCTTTCTCGCCGTACCTTTTCTAGAACCACACTCAAAGGATTGTATTGATTTGGGTTTCAGGGCCCAATCAAGAAGTTGATCCCATTTTCTATTCTTTCACACTGTAAACTATCTACAATCCAACTTTACGAACTATTAGATGTTAAACCTACCCAAAACTCGTTCCCTTGTACCTACTTCTACTAAAAGCTACGAAAACCTACTCTAACCTACCCATACTTACTTTATCCTCTTCTACATATCCACAGAAAGAACAGTCTAAAAAAACAACCCCGCATCAAGAAGTTGATCCCATTTCCTGTTCTTTCATACTATAAACTACCTACAAGGCCACGACCCAAATGTACCCACTTTTACCCACTTTTCTGACTAAACCTACCTAAACTTTTCAATTTCTAAAAAAAGCCTGTTACTTCTACCTAAATATATCCCAACCTACTCAAACCTACTCAACTTCTACATATCCACATAAAGAACAAAGCCTGATTAGTGAGTTGCTGGGCGAGATTATCATTAACGAATCTCGTATCTACCTAAACATTTCTGTCTAAACCTACCGAAACTTTTTAATGTCTAAAAAAAGCTCATTACCTACTTCTACCTAAATGGCTAAATCTATACCAACCTACTCAAACCTACCCAACTTCTACATATCCACAGAAAGAACAGAGCCTGATTAGTAGTTGTTGGGCGAGATTATCGTTAACAAATCTTGTATCTGCTGCAGGCCGCCGACAAAGAAGAGCCGGCAACCGGTCGCATAAGATCCGAGGGCGACATTTTCCTCAACGGAGAGCCGGGTGTGCAGTTGGCTTGTGAAAATGAAGTGTTTCATCCCAGTGAATTCTACGCAACTTGGACAGTCGAGCCACCCACTGAATCCCTCAAACACATTCTCCGGCACTGCTCGGGATGGCAGAATCTACCTCGATTGCCCGATACAGAAGTGCCAATTGCTAATGTATAAAGTTTATATAAACTATGTCATAAACCTTCATATACATGATCACAGATTGAACTCCTACATTTGGTATTTATATAACTAGTTTGAGAGTCCTATACATGGTGTGTGTTTAAATATTGAAATTATGATTTGGATACTTCCACATTATAAATATTTATGGAGATGGTTGTTCATAGAGTTTTTTTTTTCGATTATTCAGAGCCAATAAAAGGATGTGAGTTTTGCATCAAAACAGGCAAAGTACTGCAAAACAAATGGGCAGGAAAAAAACAACAAAGATAAATAAGCAAAGACAACAAAAGTAAAAATCTAGCAGCAAAAGTTACACTGCAATATATTATACAAGATCACCAGCTAAATTCCTAGCTTTACTATTAGTAAATCTAAGTTGGGAAATTCTGAAATTCATCAACTTTGGTTTTTTTAAAGATTCTTCAACAATAATACATTGAACTTTGGAGTGTTGGGTAATAATGCACATGATTTTTTTTTTCTTGGACACTAATATAATGAACTTTGGGAGTGTTATATAAATGCATTTGAAATGATTTTGGTAGTAGCAAACTTGGTGGCCGTCTTGTATATAATGAGTTGCTTTATAAAATTATCACTATTAGATTTGCAACAAAAAATATAATCATAAAAGTATAATATTGTAATTGTTAATAATTTATTTATATAAAATATTATCAATCAAAGAATGACATTAGACATCGTAAAAGTAAAAATCGTAATAATTAATATCGAACAGAGGAAGGAAGTAACATTTGAAACAAAACAACGTTCTGGAAAAAAAATAAACAAATTGAAGACATAGTGACAAACCAAGCTAAAAAAGTAAGAAGCCATGTGTCCCTACCTTCCTCCTCGTTAATTTACTCGCCATCGCACATCTCCACTTCTACTATTTTGCTGTCGATTTCTTTCGTCGTTTTTTCTCTTCATTCATTTGAAGCTCAATCCCAATCAAAATTTGTCAATATCCTCATTACTTTCTAGTTTCTAGTTTCGATTCATCATCTTCAAGTGGTCTCACTCAATCTCAGTTCGAATTGCCGCAAATTTCTCACCATTTCAGTGCTCAATTTTCCTGTGTTCGTGTTCTATCAACAATGGGGCCTCTTCTAGGTTCTTCAACGATTTCTACCGCAAGACAGGCTCCGAGAATAAGTTGGTTCGAGGTGAAATCGATGAATTTCTCGTCAGGGCAGATGAGGTACTTTTTCACTCTGATTCTCGTTTATTGTTTGCGTTTGAATCTGGTTGCGTTTAGGCAAAAGTTTATTCGATTGAAACCTGAATGTTGTAATTTCGGTACTGAATTTGTGTGGTGCTTTCGACTCCATGAAATCAATGAATTTTTCGATTAAAACCTGAATGTTGGTTCGAGGTGAAATTGATGAATTTTTCCTCAGTTCAGACTCAGTATGTGAGGTATTTTTCACTCTGATTCTGTTAATTGGTTGCGTTTCGCCGAAAGTTGATTCGATTGAAACCTGAATGTTGTAATTTTGTTATTGAGTTTGGTTGGTGCTTTTCAACTCAATGAAATCAATGCAGTAATCAGTAGATGAGGTATTTTTTTCCTCCCCAAAAGTTGATGTGATTGAAACATGAATTGTAATTTCGTTATTGAATTTGTGTAGCACTTTCGACTCAATCGTTATTGAGTTTTGGGTTTGGTTGGTGCTTTTCAACTCAATGAAATCAATGCAGTAATCAGTAGATGAGGTATTTTTTCCTCCCCAAAAGTTGATGTGATTGAAACATGAATTGTAATTTCGCTATTGAGTTTGTGTAGTACTTTCGACTCAATCGTTATTGAGTTTTGGGGGGTGGTGGCAAATTGGAATTGTTATTGCATGAGGCAGGAAATAGGGTTTATCATTTCGCCCAAAAGAACCACTTGTTTTGTGGTGAAGTAATCCCTACTATGTAATATATGTCTTGAGCTCGTTGTAGGATCATCGTGGAATGGTGCTGTTTGTGTGGTACTTCAGGAAATTGAAAGCAATGGTGAATCTAACCTCAAAGCTCAATGTGATTAGGTCCTATTTAGCTTATTGATGGAATCAAATCAGATACCGTGGAAAGGAAATGAGGAGTTCATGCTTGAAATGAATGTTAGAACATATTCTGTTCGTCACATTTTGTAGGGTGATTTCTGATGATGTTTGAGAAGATGTTTTGGCAGATTTACATTTAGGAAATTAATTAGATAGTTTAGTCAGTCTGATAGGTTTGATTTAGGGTTTGTATCGGAAAGGGAAGTGGACCATGGGTTTCAATTCAGTTCTGTAGCGATATTGGTTCAGTAATAGTTGCGAATCTAAGTGAAGGATGATTTTATTGCGAACTACATCTTTGGTAGTAATTTTGTTTGCTTTCTCGCTTTAGTCCTCGGAATCTTATTAGCATATGAAAAACTATCATTTTATCTGTGTCTTATGAGGGTAGATAGGTCCCTACATCTCATGAATGCAACTTACAATGAAAATCGTTCTCCCAGAAATGTACTATAGGCATCCATAGGATCTAGGATCATGTTCTGTTGAAGGAAACACTAAAATGAAGCTCATTAAACTCATTAGTGAGGTTTTGTGGATTAGAGAGGAGGTAGCTTTGCATCTATCCAATACTTGAATTTGGCATCATATGGCTGTTGAGGATGCTTTGGGGGATGTTTTGGTGATCTTCTAAGCAAAAGTGGCATCATGGCTGAAGAAACTTAAGGCATTATCACCTGTGTTGAATTCGGTGTGAAACTGAGTTTCATTCATAAGATTTAAGCTTTGCATTTTGTGGACAATATGATTGCAATGTGTTTGCTCTAAAGTGGTGTGGTATCCTGCCATAGTGTCATATATCGCGTGTGTTGTTGCTAGCACCAATGTGGTTTTTTGAGGAAGTCGGTTAAGCACTCAATTTTTGAAGCAAAAGACCATTTGAACTATATAAGCATCCGGTGGCTTAGGAGTAAGTACTACAAATTACAATCCCAAAATTTATGTGTTATGCTTAAATCCAACTCTATAGTACTGCATGTTGAATCATTATGTATTTATGCCCCCTCCTCAACTTGGGCGCCCCTAAAAACAATGGAAATACTTGGCAGATTCTCAATGCTTCAGTTGGTGAACTGTTTGGTGAATTCTGTAATTGAATATGTATGCAATTGTGCCATCCCCCCCCCCCCCCAAAAAAAAATAAAAGGTTTTTGCTTTTACATACATTATTGCTTCTAAAGTAAGCTCTCTATCTTGCTTTGTCCATCAGGTCACATGTTCACTTCCCGGTAAAAGTTGTCTTTTGTCGGGCCAAGTTTGGTAAGCTATTGGTATCTTACGAGCATTATTTTCACTGTTCTGATTACACATACTTGCGTCCTAAGTATACCATTCTTATGAATGCAGGAATAGTGGAACCGTGAACAGATAGTGCTCTTAGCGCAAGGACTGTCTCTCCAACTTTATTAACTGCTGAGAGAGAAGAAGCCAAGGCCGTCTTGACTTTGTTCCTGAAGAAACAAGGTTTGACAGCTGCAGCTGCGTCGAGGACGATCAACAAGTCAGACCATTTCATAGACCACCTGGTGTCCAGGCTTCACACAGTTCACAAATCTCGTTACCTCGTAGGTTCGAATTCAGTGAAATACATTTGTTAGTAAATAATTTGTTAGGAGACATGTATAGTGCAATATGTATGAACTTCAGTTCATGGGAGAAGGTTGTCTTCATCTGGTTCTCCGAGATGGCCCTCTCGCATGTTTCCATTGGACTTTTTTGTTGTTGCATGTGTATGCTGAAATATGTTTTTTTGGGTCCACAGCAATCGGCCTCTTCATGCAACTCCCATGCATGGGGCAATGTTGCCTACATCTGGACGCCCCCAAACCTCGTGTTAGTGGGACTACGCTGGGGATTTGTTGTTGTTAGTGTTGTGTATTCTGAAGTATTTTCTTGTCCTAGCAGGCCGAGAGCTCACAACTCTTGAAATTAGAGACGCCCTGATCCCTTACCTCGAAACCTTGCTCCACGAACACGGAGGCGCCTTCGTTGATGTGGTGGAGAACTTTCCCGACTCCCCAGGCAAGGAAAAAGCAACACCGGCCGACGAAACCGTCCCGGCAACAACGGTGTTGGACTCCAAGAAGCTACCCGATGTGACAACCATCACCGAGTCCAGGAAGCTGAGAGCCATGGCCCGAGTGAGCGGGTCCGTCCCAACGGAACAGCTCCCCCAGCACGTCGTCTACCTCATCGATCTCGGAATGGACCTCGAAAAAATCCAGCAGGTAACTCGCAAGTTCCCCGCTTTTGCCTACTACAGTCTAGAGGGTAAAGTAAAGCCCGTCGTCGAGTTCCTCCTTGACCTCGGCATCTCAAAGTCGGACATCCCCATTATCATTGGCAAGAGACCGCAGCTTTGCGGCATCAGTCTCTCAGAAAACCTGATACCCACCATGAAGTTCTTAGAGGGTCTAGGGTTGGACAAGAAAAAGTGGGCTAAAGTCATATACCGTTTCCCGCCTCTCCTAACTTACAGCAGGCAAAAACTAAAGTCCACCGTAGATTTCCTCTACGAAATGGGTCTCACTGCCGATGACGTGGGTAATGTCCTCACTCGTTGTCCTAACATCATAAGCTACAGCGTCGAGGACAAGCTGCGGCCTACGGTTGAGTATTTTCAAAACTTGGGCATCAACGTGTCGCTTCTTCTGCACCGATCCCCCCAGACCTTCGGGCTGAGCATCGAGGGAAATCTGAAGCCCGTGACACGGTTTTTCTTGGAGAGGGGCTACACATTGGAGGATTTGAGGACCATGATCCAACGGTACGGGACGTTGTACACCTTCAGTTTGGAGGAAAACTTGGTCCCGAAATGGGCCTTCTTTCTGACAATGGAGTACGAGCGATCGGAGCTCGTGAAGTTCCCCCAGTACTTCGGGTACAGTCTCGAGGAGAGGATCAAGCCGAGGTATGCCATGGTGAAGCAGTGCAGGGTGAAGTTGTTGCTGAACCAGGTGTTGTCGTTGTCCGACATGGAGTTTGACAAGGCTTTGAAAAGGAAGATGAAGAAGAAGATGATGATGAATGGTGTGGTTCTAACTGAGTAGGATGTAGTGAGCATTTCATACCCTTTTTTCCTTTTGTTTTTTTTTTTTTTTGGGGAACATGTTTTGACATGATTGATGAGAGACTGTGTTAGGGTTTGTGTTAGGGTTTTGCTAGGTGGTTGGAGGAGAGTTAGTAGAAAGGGGAAAATATACCATGTTTAGTGATCATTGATGCTGGTATGTATAGCCAAAAATGTTAGGGGTTAGTCTTAAACTGTGCCATGACTTCTCTCCAATTTTCGCGCTGGTGAAGCTAATCTCTATCTTTGATGTCATGGCTATAGTCGTGTTTGTAGACAGCTTTTTGGACTCAAATATGTACACATGATGAGTCTCTCTTCAATGTCATGGTTATGGCTATGTTTGGTAGACAACTTTTTGGACTCAAATACGTACACAAGAATCTCTCTTCAATGTAATGGCGATGGTCGTATCTGGTAGACAACTTTTTGGACTAAAAAATGTACACATGAATCTCTCTTCAATGTCATGGCTATGACCGTGTTTGGTAGACAACCTTTTGGACCCAAATATGTACACAAGAATCCCTCTTCAATGTCATGGATATGGTCGGGTTTGGTAGACTATTTTTTGGACCCAAATATGTACACAAGTATCCCTCTTCAATGTTATGGCGATGGTCATGTTTGGTAGACAGTTTTTTGGACTCAAATATGTACACAGACAGAAAGCTCTGTATGTGAAGGCTTATTTCTTGTATTCTTGGTTATAGGTCATCTCTGTGACTTTTCAGGCACCATATGAGTAATAGCCCAAAACCATCCATTTGTTTGTTCAGTGAGTCTTATATAAAACCGTCTCATCATGAGTTTGTCGTGAGACTTGTGGTTTGCGATGACTTTTTATGTTTTATTTAGGGGTGACTCTAATAAAGGTCATCCATTGCTAAATTATTAATTATATTCGTATTAGAAAGTCATTTTAATGTCACTTTTTAGTCATTGTAAAATATTTAAAAGGTCATTATGTAAGAAATTTGTCTCACGATAAGTTGACGTGAGACTGTCTCATACTAGAATTTGCATTTGTTTATGCCCCCTATGCTTTGCTACAAATCGGATGGTACTAGTTTTAGATGGCATATCATTATATATGTTCCAATACTTGAAATATTGCCACCTGGCGAGATATGAGAGGTGTTTCGTAATAGCTTTACCCCAAAAATTTGTAATTTAGAGACGGTTCCCGCTAAACTTTGCGTTGAAAACCGTTCACCACTTAATGAAGGGAAAAGAACAAAGCATGTTCAGGGGTTCATTTTGCTTTGGTCCATTGTAATCTAAGTAAGTTGAAAAAGAGCTCATCAGTATCTATTCCGAGAAATTAATAGTCAAAGTTCTCAAACCGATAGGAGTTAGACATTTCCAAAATAACAATACTAACTAAAATGTGCACACATTATGTTTGTTTCACTCACTCATCTTCAGTTGCAATTATTGAAAGCAAACAAAACACATACATCTCTATCATACAAATTAAGCATTGACTAGTGACTACATTTACATATGATGCTAGAAATTAAGAAAATAATAAAAGTTGATCCAAATTGAATCATATAATCATTTCCAAGCTTCCATGGTCTTTGAGTTGGTGGACATTGGAGTAGCCATTAATTGAGCATTCTTTACTTTGGATATGCTTGCAAGCACTTGTAATGGTGTCACATCCCCAACCACAGTCACCTTCTTTGCGGCAAAGTCTATGTTGAAAGATGTTACTCCTGGTTATGAAAAAAAAAAAAGAAAAGGAAAAGAGATTTCATATGTTAGGGGCCAAAAATCAATAATTCGAAATCACTCTCAAATAGGGTATGGTGGAGTAGGATTTAACAGCCTTTTACCTCTAAATTGTATAATTTAGAGGGTTTGGTTTCAATTTACCCAAGATAAAAGGAAAAGTTGAAATCGAATGATTTCACTCATATATATATGTGTGTGTGTGTGGGGGGGGGGGGGGGGGGGATGAATCCAATGAGAAGAGTGTTTGGATAGGAAGGTGAAGAGGGTAAATCTTAACCCTTGATTTTACATTTGATAGTGTGTGGTCTTGGATATTAGGGGGGTGTAGTCACATATTGTAAGACTACACTCCTTAATATCAATGACCAAACTCTCTGATATCCATGACTACGTTTCCTAATATTTATGACCATACACTGTCAGCTTTAAAATTAAGGGGGTTGTGATTCACTCTTCTCACCTTCCTACCTTAACGCTTTCCTCACTAGATCTATATAGAAATAGATTCGGTAAGAAGAGATAGGTAGGAAGGTGAAAAAAGTAAATTCCGACTATTGATTTTACATCTAATTGTATGTGGTCATGGATATTAGGGAGAGTGGCCATGCATTTCAGGGGGTGTGATCATGAAATCAATGACACACTCCCTAATATTCATGACCACACACTGTCAGATGTAAAACCAATGGCTGAGATTTACTATTCTCACATTCCTATCTAGACTCTCTTCCTACATGATCTATTAATATATAGATGATCACTTATATTGAATGATGTTTACCTGCCATTCTAGACAAATGCTTTTTCATTTTTCTCTCACATCCTCTGCAGTGGAGTGACACCCTTAGAACTACCACCTGCATCCATCAATATATACTTCCATTAAAATCACACTTTATCATTTTACAAACTAAAATTTGTACAATCAAATACCAACATGATAAAACTTCTAAATCACATAATCATAATCAAAAGGCTATGGCTGCTTTTTTGAAAAAAGATATGCCTCTACTTTTTAAATAATCAAAAGGTTGTTCAGTAACAATATTCCTTACATTTGTTTCATTACTGAATTATAATATAATTGTGGTACGATACTTCTTGGAAAACCTACTTGGATATTTTAATGTGATGAATTTTAAAGTGAAATTCATCAATAATAATTATATGATTTATTCTAAATTTATCAATATAGTTAAAATTATCAATTTGTTTCATGAATTTATCATGTTAATAATTCATCGTGTACATCTGTCGAGACCGATCTTTTCATGCAATCTTGTGTATGGAGAAAACTGTCCACGTTTGAATCTCTTTGAAACTGGCATTACCAAACCTATATTAAGATTTGTTGTTGCTATACATAATATTTTTTTTGCAACGCAACCCACATGAAGGCCTCGCAATCCCACATGACTAGGCAAATCTAGATATCCAGGTAGAGAAGCTTTCAGACGGATTCGAACTCGTGACCTCTGTCACTATTGTTATATACACATACATGCATACATACATACATACATACATACATGACACACAAATACCTAACAAAGAGACATAAAATACCTGGTCAGAAGATCCTGAGGACGAACCCGGAAGAGGCGGGTTCGAATCTTTCACGGGAGGATCCGTCTCGAGATTATTACCAACATCAACCTCAGCTTCCTTCTTCTTGTTATTGTCCAGCACCGAGTTAAGATCCGGATCAAATTCCGACAATAAATATCTCGATGACTCTGGCGGGCTAATCAGGTACTCCTTTCGTTCCATATTAACTGTCATTTTAATCTACGCGTTAGTTAATTCATTCTAACAGCTTGGATCATTAAGTTTTCTATATATAGGACGTTTTACTATATACTCAAAATCTCTATCATTATAATCATAACGAAAAATACTTATAATATTGTAATTTTCGATAGCATATGCTATAACAAGTATTGAAAAGACATTAAGACATCAAACAACATGAGAGACTTTGTAACATTTATTAAGCGACAGTTAATATGGAACGAAGTCAGTACCAGTATCAACAGTACTCCTGCACGCAACCGCCTTCATGATCACCAGATCCGACGGCTCAGATCCACTCTTCCTCCTCTCATCATCACCATCACCACAATCACGATCATCACGATCATCATGATGATCATCATCATTAGTGGTTTGCTTTTGGACATCTTTAGTTTTTCTTCCACCTAGAAACTTCCTGCTCCTCTTTGAGCTTTGTTGTTGTTCATGAAGAGGAGTTTGTGGTTTGATAGGGTGGAACCGGGAGCACGGAGTCCCCGGTGCACTCGCCCCGCCGCGTCGCTTCTCGTCGGTGATGATGGGGTTGTGGCGGTCGATGGCACGGCCGCAGGGAAGGGAGCATGATGGGGAGGTGGAGGAGGATGCAGGGAATAAGAGCTCCATGTTAATGTGTTTGAGTTGAGTTGAGGAGAAAAATTATGCTACTTGTGTTGCATTGAGTTAAGTTTTTTCAAGTAGTGTAGGTCATATTATTTGTGATTCCTTTCTATCTCTTTTTTTTTATATATATTTTTTTTTTTATTTTTGGGGGTGGATTTTTGGTGAAAGGGTGCTTTAATTTTAAGGGAATATGATTCCATTCATCATCTTCTTCTTTATTTATTCTTCTGGGATTTTTGGTGCACCGGTGCCATTCTTTGAACAAACGAATATGATTCCCTTCATCTCTTTCATCTTTCTGGGTTTTTTCGATCGTTTTATGGTGCACCGTGGTTACCGACCTAGATGCACATAAGCGGAACTATAGGTAGTGCGGGGGGGTGTCCACGGACACCCTTAATCAAAGAAAAATTTGTGATTCTCTAATATTATTCGTAAGAAATTTTCTTAACTGGAGCAAGCGGACACCATTAAAAAAAAGTCTCAAAAAAACCTAATAGGGGTGTCGGGTGTCCAATTAATAATATTTTTTTAAACATTAAAATAATTCTACCAAATTATTTTTTTATAAACAAAAAGAGTAAGCCAGTGAATTGGGTAATTGAATATCAATATAAGTTTAAAATATAAATATCTAGTTAGTGTAAAATTTCAATTTATTTGGTGGACATATTTATATGATGATGTGAAATTTTGTTAAGCTTGTGAATGTGTCATTTAATGTTTATCTTTATTTTTATTGTTATTTATTTAAATTTTATTATTTTATCTTTCAAAAGCGCTTATGTACTAATAAGTATATTGGATACCCCTAAGTTGAATGTCTAGATTTGCTACTGGCCACACTAGTATTAACCTTTTATAAAAATTCATCAATATTAATTATAAAATTCATTATTAATTTATCAATATTATTACAAAGTTCGTCAACATTTTTTAAAGTTGATAAATTTTTATAAAATTCATCACATAAAAAATTGATATATTCGTGTGCATGTATGTACCTAGGTAGGTACAACACATTGAGCACAGTGGACGGTATAATTTGCGAGGTTTTGTGGCATGTTTTTTTTCTCTCTCTTTTTTTTTTTTTTTTTTGGTTTGTTGATAGACCCATGTTTAACCTTTTCATGCACCCTTATACATTGATGAAAGATGACTATATCTGAATCCTCTCAAACTCCCCTCTAACAGGAACATTCTGCATTGTTGTTACTATTGCTGCTTGTTGATAGGCCTATATTCCCAAAACAAAAACAAAAAACAAAAACAAAAAAACAAAAATAATGGAAATGCGACCCTCCATGCACCATACTGGGGATTTGCACTGTACTAAAAAGATGGAAAATTGGATTTTAATAAACTCAACTTTTGACAATTGGATGATAATAATCGCTATTTTTTTTGGATGTGGTTCCAAGAAAATGAAATTGTACTTTTTTGCAGATATATTGGAGTATAAACTCCAGGTGATATAATATATAATTAACGCTGACAAAAATCTGGGTCTGAGTAAATTTGGGTTAGACAAATTCGGATAATGTCAAAATTCAGACGAAAAATTCATATCCAAACCCGGTTTTATTTCGGATCGGACAATTTGAATGAAGCTAAAATCGGGTTCAGACAATAGAAAAAAGAGAAATTTTATGTCTCAATATTTGGTCAATATCAAAATTCAGACGAAAAATCCAAGTCCAGACCCGATTTTTCTGCATCGGACAATTCAGGTATTCCGAGTATGCCAGCTCTATATATAATTGACCATGTCAATTTGACACTCTCTGTTGTGGTTAACTACTGATAAATGGAGGACAACATATATATAAGACCAAACATGAACAAAGCAAAACTAAATGATAAACATTCTACAGGATATACTACTGCATTGACAATAACTAAGTTGGGCTCATCATTCTCAAAACTCACCATATTAGTTGAGTTTTGATGCCTAAATATATCTTCCACAAATTTATTAACTCCCAACCAAATTGGTCCATATATATACATACAACAATTACTCATTGAAACCTTCCAATATAGAAAAAAAGGCCCCTACATCATAAGCTCTGCTACTAAGTCATCCATCAACAAGATTTCCACATCTTTACCAATCGCGTCAATCTGATCTCCAAGCTTCATCCATCCCATCCCACCGATTATATCTTCCGCGCGACTTCCATTTTCCGCCGGTTTCCTTTCGTTTATCTTCACCGATTTCAGGAGCTCGGTCACGAGCCCGTCTTTCCACCATTGAGGAACGACGTTGGTTGTATAAGATTTCACCCAAGGATGCGTATTCATAAGCTGCTGCGAGTTTTCTATGATGTGCCAATTTATGCAGTCGAACAGCTGTTTTCGCTCCAATTTTGAGCATGAGCTCGTTTCGCTGTACCTCTTCTCGAGATTCTCAAACACGCTGTGGCCGATCGGGCAGTCGGGGGAGTGCCACGTGGCGATGAAGAAGTCGGGGTCGGTTTCGTCTAGCCCTGACTCGGCCACCACGTCTGCTAAGTAAGAAGATGTCCAACTGTCTCCGTCTGCGAAGAAGCCCTTGGGAGCGTGTGATTCGGCGGAGTCATCCCTATCTTCGTCGCTGGAGACGAGCATCGGTCCTTCGTCGTAAACTTCGGACGCTTCGGATTCGAGCTTAAGTAGCTGAAGCTGCATTCTTAGCCCTAGAAACAAGAGAACCGTCTTCTGTTAGAAACAACGCATGGGAGAAAAGAAGGAAATCTTACACTGGGATACAAATGAAAGAAACATAAAAAATACTACGGTACAAAATCCCAAACAAAAACACCCAAAAACAGAAGCAGGCACTTATTTCTTTCGGTAAAGATCGCATTCTATGCAATATGCATCAGTGAGGTGGTGAATTCTCACAACAGACAGATCTTAAAAACAAGTTAAACCCCAGGTCTCATTCAAAATCTATATCTTAGATTTCGCACGAGAGATTGTCAAAGTATCAATTATACCATCACACTCTAGTTTTCCCATTCACTTAATCCTCTTATAATACACATCCCTGTGACTATTCAAAAAAAAAAAAAAGGAGTTTAGTACTCGGAGACCCATGTTAGTATAATAAACATAGTACAAAATCCTCTTTGATCTTTACCATATCTACAACTAGTAGAGACATGATTTCTTCTTTTTATTTTAGTCAATTCTCTATAAGGAATGGATGTAAATGCATTTGTTATATCATATTCCTAGATTATCAATTAGTTATAAATTTTTGATAGGAAACCGTTGAGAACATCTGAGCTAATAGAAGCAAAAACAAAATCCTACCCCTTGAACAATTAGCCCGCTTTAACATATAGTATTAACATCATGTGCTACTAACAGAATAGCACAAAACTAGCAGCAATTCATAAGGGTCAAGAGACTCTTTAGCTAGCAATTGGAGAAATGGTGGGGGGTCCCCGTTAGACCTGTCAATCCGGGTGGGTCGGGTTCGGTATGCCCCATATTCCGGGTTATATTTTAGGTTTGGAAAACCAGGTCAAATTCGGGTCGGGTCAGCAGCCATATAAGAAACCTAAACAGCAAAAGCACAGAATCCTTGTGCTGGTTCAGGAAGACAATGGTAAGTTAAACGGAGTTCATGACATTAAGCATCTCACATATAATCATGTAATATATTCCAATTCTTAGATCTTGGGGGGAAATGGGTGCAAATAATTTTCCATATTTTTGGAAAGCAACTATGACATCCATTTTTCTCAAAAGTATGTAACTAATTAACCGAACCAAAATTTTCAAACATGTACATATTCAAGACCCTTTCCAACAAAATTGCAAATTTCTGAAGACCCTTTCTATCTGACAATTGACAAAGACATCCATCTGAGCTTCTAGTAGTTAGTACATAAACATGTAATGCTCAGGCCAGATCAAAAAAACTGGTGACAAATGAACATAGCTCCTCAGCTTTTCTGCTTGAATAGAACAGATTTCTTGCAACCATTTATTGGCTGGAACAAAGCTACAAACAAATGTCGCACGCAATAAGATATGCACTATATAAGACTTCAATACCTTGGAACATAATGTACTTTGTATTGACTTTGTCACAATTGCAAACTCTGAATCTCATTAATAGTTATAGAAACTGTACCAGATGGTGGTATGCATTAAGTTCCATCTCACAGAATAAGGTGAAGAATATATATAGTTTCACGAACCCCATCTTAAGTTCACATCATGCTCACAAGTCAAGTCATAAATGTGTCATCTAAGTGAAGTGTTAAGTTCGTGACAAGGGACACAAAGCTGACATACGAAAAAACGAAAAGAAAGCTGACAGATTCTTACCATGTAGTTCAGCACTGACTCTCTCGAAACACTCGGAACCAGAAGAAACATCTTCTGCAAAAGCAGGTTCCAAGACTGAAACTGGGCTAGGCTGTTCAGACTCCTTGCTGCTTCGCGGAGATTCTGGTCGAGTTGCAGAACACTGCAAAGAAGATGAACTTCCTACTTCACAATTTGTTGATGGTTCCTAACATATCATTTCACATAATCATATAAACAAGAATACAAAAAGGAACTCAGCAATAAAATAAAGCTCAGAGTATGTATTTCAGTTTGCAGGGTTTGGTAACCCAATCGCTCCGGTTCAATCATAAACAAAAATACAAAAAGGAATCCAATCGTTTAAAGGAAGTTTTGCCCCATAATATCTGTAGCTTGATATAGGATGTAGTGAGTATTAATGTATTACATATACATGTATATGTGTGCGTAACAGCAATGCTAAGGTCCTGTTGTCTTGGGCTTATTGAAGGGAGCTCATCCAAATCTATTGTGCTCAACTTTTTTGTGAGATATGATCTAAACTTTTCGCGTTACTTTCAATTTATTTTAAATTCATTAACTGAACTTATTCCAAATTTAGTTTTGTTAACCTGTTCTTAAATAAACTCAATTTTATCTTAAATTACAGAGAGCACAGCCTAAAAGTAACTTGGCAGCATATGTCCACAATAGTGAAACTGGATACAAAAAGAAATCGCCATAATCAAGCCACAGCAGTAAAGCATGTAGCTAAACAATTATTGATCTCAATTCAAATAAGAATGTATGCATTATGAACAGTTTAAAATCAAGGCACAAAAGGGCACATAAAGAGGGAGCAGTTTATCAAACCTGTTCCGCAGATTGTGTTTCACATGTAGAGGATTCTTGTAATGACACACCAGAAGATCTATTTGACGTTGGAATCACATCTTCCGGACAATGTACGTATTCGGAATATGTGTACTCCTTATCCACCACCGGATCAGTTGCTCCATTTGAATTGGGTATGCCCGATGCCACCTCTGGCCCGGGTGAATCCTTAGTCTCAAAGCTTTTCGGTACCACATTCCTTCTTAATTGAACCTCTTGCATATCATCAATCATTTCCATACTTACAGGATAAGACAACTCGGGTTTCCTATTGCAGGGTCTCACATATTCAGCAAATGATTCGTCTCTTCTTTTAGGATCCCTTTTGAGAGTCTTCCTTCTCCCATGATCCAGACTTTCTTTCCTAACAAGGAATCTTTCAGTAGCAAGTGTTTCACGTCTTGTGCTGGATTTTGAAGCAAGGAGGTGAGTGGATGAAGATGGAAGGGATCTGGACCGAGATAGGTTTCGGATGCATCCATCTTTCCACCCGTCCCTACTGCTGATTCCCAAGGGTGGCATCAGCTCTGCAGATCCTTCTGTTCTTCTAGATCTGCGGATGCACTCATCCTGTGCAACTCTATCATCAAGGTTTCTTGGTCTTATATCCACATCTGGAATAGCAAGCATTTCGGCTAGTGTGTTTCCCCTGCCAGACGTCCCAACCTCTTGAGACCTGTAGGTCATTTTCCATCTCTCTGAGAGCCTCCTCTTTGCCTCCTTGCTGACTGATGATTCATCGTGTAGTGTTGAAATTTTCTTACGAGCTCTCCTGCTTTGTGAAGTCCAAGAACTAGCAATGGTGGCCTCCGAATCATAAGACGAGTCGTTTTCTGAATCGTCGTGCGAACTTTCATCAGCGGAATATCCTTTATATCCAGAAGAAGAAACATTAAAAGATTCGGATCCCAATTTATTCTTCATTTGCCGTGTGATCTCCCTAGCTATCTCTCTAGACGCCCCATACTTACCCTCGTAAATATCAAAATCCTTATGCATGCTTCTTTTACCCCTCATTTCAGACCCAGAATGCGTTATGCTTGGGCTTTCATTATGCAAGTCAAGATCAGATACAGAACCACAAGAACGGCTTGGAGATGAAGATGATCTCGCAGTACTCGGTAGCTTACCAAGCTGTGGCTTCAAAACCACAATCCTTGTGGGAGGCAACATGGTATCCTCATTATCCTCCACCAGAAAATTCAATTTGCGAGAATTTGTGTTACTTCTATGGGGCAAGTCGCTATAGCCACTGTCCCAATGTTTTTGAGAATGACTAATGTCAATCTTCCGAGAAGCTTCCCCTCCTGAGTGACACCCAATTGCATCAATGTTACACCTCAAAGTGCTTGCCGTTTTCATACTCAACACATGCCCACATTGAGAGTCAGAAACACCCTGCAAATCACGAAGATGCTTTGCAAACAACGAATTAGGCTCCTCGAGAAACTTCAACAAAAGATCCTTGTTAGAATCAAGCACCCTGAGAGCATCATGGAACTCCTTTGAGTTTTGAAACTTCTCATCCGTAGAAAACTGCTTCACATCCATAAACTTCTTCCTTACAAAGGCAATCTCATCCTCACTGGGATTTGGGCTGAAAGCTGGAAAAGATGTGCGGATCCTGGTTTCCTTACTCGGACTCTCAGCAACCTCATAAACATCTTTAAAGTGGTGCTTCCCACTTGCATCCGTCCTCTTTGTTCGGCCCTCATAAAGTTTGCTACTTTTGCGAAATCCAGCTGATCCAGCATTCTGCTGGTGATTTTCACAACTTTTCTTTGGTTGCTTGCTTGTATTTTGCTGAGCAGGCAACCCATCAAAACCCATCAGTCTAGCAATGATGCTGGGCGATCGTCTCCTAGATTCATTTCCCTTCGACATCTCATCTGCCAACAACTCTTTCATTGGGGTGCCAGCAACTGATCTGAAACAGCTTTCCTGATCTAGCACAAGCTACAAAAGGCAGTGAAACTTAACCATCAATCACGTATTCGAAAGAGAAATTCACCATCATATCCCGAGAGCAGTAAATGTAAGCACAACACACAAGCAAAAACCCATCTCACTCCAGAAAAGGAAAAGCAAAGACGCGTGCCAGGTAACAATTTAATGAACATTACCGGATCTCCCCTGTCAAATTCAAGACTGCAACTGCAAGAACTAGAACCAGAGGCCAACTTTGGCAATTTGTTCTGATTTCCTGAAAAAAAATCAATCCACAAAAGAACCCCAAATGAGCTCCAAAAGAAATCGCATTACCCAAATGAAACTTCATCCCATTTGCTTGACCAGTTTTAGACCCCAAAACACTTCTACTTTTGCTTATAGTGGTGACCCAGAACAACCACAATTAGATTGAAATTGATGTTAGCTAACACGACATCACAACAACCGAAAATCATTGAAAATTTCACACGAAATGACTTTGTAAAAACAGTTATAAACAAGCATAAAGTCATGAACCAACTAGAACAAAAAGAACAATGCAAAACTCCATGATAATGCTGTCCTGTAAATGTAATGATTAAGCAAGCAAAATCATGGCAACACCAACCAAAAGTAAAAGGTGAAGACTAATACAATCACGCCATGCTCTTTTCCACAGAAAAGCATGACAAAACCTACCAATATTCAAAATTCTTTCCCAACCTAAACCTAAATTCCATGGCGGATAAAGAGAGAGAAGAGAAGGATGTAATTGTAACCTTTCCAGTCAATTGTGACCAGTCGATCGTCGAACCTCCGATCAACGACGGTCGAAACCCTAGCCGACGGCGACGAAACCCTAGAATGCGTCGTCCTCCCCCGAAATCTCTCCATTTCCAGTCATCTAAACTGCCGTTCACAAAAATAAAAACTCGGAAAAACCAAAGGAAAAGTTTTGGAGAACGAAATCCGAGCTAACTTTTGCGAGCTGATTTTCAAATTCAAAATTGAAATTGGAAAAGTATGCGCATAGAAAGAGAATCTGGAAAAGGATAAACGAAATCCGAGCTAGAAAACGAAGAAAAAGGAGGAATAAAGAGGATGATGATGATGATAGAGGTGAAAACTACAGGAAACTGTCTACATTAATGGCGACCTTTGGACAACGATTCCTTCATTGAATACAATAAATTCAAGTTTGATTCCGGGGAGAATTTCTCCATCTCCAGTCATCTAAACCCTAGCCGACGACGACGAAACCCTAGAACACCCCGTCCTCCGTCGAAATCTCTCCATTTCCAGCCATTTAAACCGCCATTCACAACTTTCTCACCAAAAAAAAAGCTCGTAAATCGAACAAAAAGCGTCAAAAGACAGCACAAACTACCTTTGCGAGCTGTTTTCAAATTCAAACTCGAAAATGCAAAAGCATGCGCATAGAAAAGGAGGAATAAAGATGATGATGGAGGAGAAAACTACAGGAAACCGCCGACATTAATGGCGAGCTTTGGAGAACGATTTCTTCATTCATTGAATTGAATAAATTCAACTTTGATTTGAGGGAGAATTTCTGTTCTCTCTCCTATGGTGGTGATAATAAAAACCTGGAATTCATTGTTCCTTGTTGAATCACAATACAAACACAGTCAGTGAGTAGTAGCCAGTAGGTAGAGTAGTAGCCTTTTACTCGTATAATGGTAGAGAGAGAAAGAGTTAGAGAGAGAGAATTCAAAGTGAGAAAATTCAAATACCGAAAACTGAGAGTGACAGAGCAATTGTGGCCCCACTACTGTCAAAAAAGGATAAAATTTATACGGTTAAATTTAAAGTTGTTAAAATTTTGTTTGACCCAAGTATTCTATTTGTCCGACCTTGAAAAAATTAGGTTTAGACATATATTTTTTTTGGATATGAAATTATCTTTTTCATTTGTCCGAACTCGATTTCTATCCAAATTGAGCTTCGTCCAGATTGTCTAATCCTGTTATTTTTTGTGGCTGGTTAGTGGTGGGTATGATCAAATTTAGAGTAGTCAAAATTTTGTTCGACACGGAATATTCAAATTGTCCGACCCAAAACAATTGGGTCTCGATGTAACACCTAGAGATTTATAACTACAAAATTAAGACTAAAAATATCACATAATATAGTGATTAGTGCAACGGAGAAATGAAATCTAAGGATATGACCGTCATTCATAACCAAGGGTAAGGCTAACATACAACCAAAGACCCCGCAATTCCCAACAATCCCAAGAAAAGACTTATACATCAATCGCGGTTTACACTGAAGCTACAATAACCATGAGATAATCTCATACATAAACCTTAAACATGTCATACTACCACCATAATCCAAGGATATCATTGGATCTAGTATTTATGTGCGCATATCCGGTTCGATTGGGAGATCCGATTGACATTGGTTATGTTGTGACATGGGTAGTGCATTTTTGGCACGTGTAACTTGGGACAGGACCATATTTGTTTGATAAAAACACATAAAACAATAATTATCCATATTAAAACAATGACCATGCTTACTAGGACTCAAATAAGTAAGTTTTGGTAGGGTACAGACAGTATGCGTACCTTAAAGTTGCAGACTGCAGATAAAATACTCTGACGACTTGGAAGGATTAGAGGGGAGAGCAGCAACGACCTCACGAACCACACTTTATTAATTTAATGAAATATATTGACCATAAATTTCTTAATACATATAATGAATTGCCACATAAAGTTACCACTATTATATTTGTAATGAAAAATACTATCATAATAGTATAATATTGCAATTGTTAATAACATTATTATGTAAGAAATATGACAATTAAGGGTGCGTTTGGTTGATCAAAAATCCATGGAAAATTATTAATTTTTCAAGTTGATTTATTTTCCCCATTTTTCATCGTACATTGACATTGGGAAAATTTTTGCAAGGTTTTTTCTAGAGAAATTTCCCTTATAGTGCGTGTTTTTGGTTCTTTAGTGGGAAAATATGTCATGAGAAAGTTTTTTCATAGAAAGTTTTTACCAGAAAAGAATACTTTACAGTGTTTGGTTTACATTTGAAATCACAATAAAATCTGTAAGAAAAGTTTATTTAAAATATTCAAATTACCCTCATTTATTTATTTATAAAATAGTTTTTAGGAGTATTTTGTGAAGTTTGATTAAACTACTTTCCTTCTCTCATAAGAAACAAACTTTCTCAATCCCTCCAATAAGAAGCATTTTCCTATCTAATATAAAAAATATTGAGACCCACCACAATACTTTCTCATTCATATTTTGTAACTTAATATGAAAAAACACCAATGAACTTTGAAAAATTTGAAAAAAATTTCATAAACAAATCTCTCAACCAAACACTCCCTTAGAAAAGATTTTGGAAAATTATTTCCGGAAAAATAAACTTTCCCCAAACGGTCCATCGTATAAAACGAAGGGAGTATCTTTTATTGCCCATCACAGAGTGAGCCCTTGACGCGGGCAAATCATCCTGTCCATGTGATCGTCCGTTATGACACGTGTCGTTATCTAATCGAAAATGGCCCCACTTCAGGTATTGCTGTATTAATTAACGAGGGTGAATTTTTTTCCCCCGATTTTAAAAATCCGTGAAGGTCGGGCATTAATGACGCCCTGTTTGGCTCTTTCCTCGGGTTCTATTTATTTGTCCTCTTTCTCATGCAAAATCTAATGTTGAGTTTGCATTGCCACTACAAAAATCTAGGGTAACCTTACACTATTGTCCCCGTTGTTGTTCGCGTGTTTCATGAATAGAAGCTTTTTTTTTTTTGAAATTAGACGGTAATATACCGATTTTTAGGGGTATTGGATAACAATATATCGGCCTTCACTTTTGGATAGTAAGATCACTGATCTTTATAGTTTGGTGACATTAATGTACCTTCAAGGATTAGGGGGTTAGTTTTGTTGTTAATTTTTAGGGTGTAAATCCTTGAAGGTACATTAATGTCACCAAACTATAAAGGTCAGCGATATTACTGTCCAAAGGTGAAGGTCGGTATATAGCTATTCAACACCCCTAAAGGTCGGTATATTACCGTCCAATTTTCCTTTTTTAAAATAAAAGAATTACTACATCCGTCTCATTATATTTGTCTATTAACTTAACTTAAGAAGACCAATATATATTGAAAATTGAGGTGAAAAGTTTGTAATTTACCCAAAATATCCATACTTTAATTGAAGATAATAGTTATTGAAATTGCAAAAAGTGAAAAATAAATTTATTAATTAAGGGTATAAAAGTAATTGCAGTTATTGGAATTATAAATGAAACAAATATTTTGGGACAAAGAAATTAGGTAAAATGACAAATATTTTGGGACTGAGGTAGTACTATATTTTAATAGTCTCTATTTATTTGTATCTTAATGATCTCAGAAAAATTAAAATTGTATTTTATTGGTACCATTACTGAGTGTTTGTTCTAAATATCATGGATTTTGACTTGTGTTTGCTCTAAAACTTAACACAACATTTCCACGCTATTTTTTAATGAATTTACAACATTCGTCCTTTTTTTTATTTTTTTATTTTATGTATTTTTTTCTCTTTGATTCCTTTAAAATCCCCAACTTTAAACATAGTTTATCACAATATCCCGGATTTTATTTTTGAAATGAATATCCCAAACTTTAGGAGTTGTATTTGACAACAGCCTGACACCGAATTCAGATCAATTAAACTCAAGTTATTTTGGAATGTAAGTTTGTAACGATAATTTTTAGGGTGATATGTAGAATGAAAGTGTATCTAAATCAAAAAACTACAATTACATTATAGAAAACTCGAGTTTAAATAACTTTAATTCAATGTTGGGTAACTGACAAATCCAATCCATAAAGTTTGGGATATTCATTTCAAAAATAAAGTTCAGGATATTCTGATAAACAATGTTCAAAGTTGAAGATTTTAAAACCTAGTATTCCTATTTAGAAATTCTTTTACTACCTCTGTCCCAAATTATTTGTCCTTTTACTTAACTTCTTTGTCCGAAAATATTTGTCCTATTTACAATCTCAACAACTGTAATTCATTTTCTACCCCTAATTAATAAATTCATTTATCACTTTTTACAATTTCAACAACTATTATCTTCGATTTAAGCATGTGTACTTTCGGTAAATTACAAACTTTTTACCTTAATTCCAATATGCATTGGTCTTCTTACATTATATAAATGGACAAATATAATGGGACGGAGGTAGTAGTAACTACATTTCATAACATTTATGGGTGCATGAATGAAAAAAAAACTAGAAAAATGGGAGCAAAAATGAAAAAAATTAGAAAAATAGGGAAGTAGATTTGGTACTACTATATTATAATTTTGTTTTTTTTAGGACCACAAGAATACAAAAAAAAAAAAAGAAAAAAAAGGGGGACTATTGACATACAAAAACTGAAAATAGAGACCACTAGAATTCAATCATCCATTTAAATTTATAGGATTTCTGGTCTAACAAAACGAATTTAAGAGTCGATATTTGTTAAAATACCTTTTTTTTTTATGAACAAGCACTAAATTGGACTCTAGAAAATGATGCAGTGACGGAGAATGTTTATGTGTTCTTTAGTGCAATTTATTAGGTGCATGTGGAGCATGTACTTCGAATACTATTATTGTTCACTTTTGTTGCAATGGTTGTTCACTTTTATTATTATAATAGCTGACTCGTCATATTCTTGAACACATACTCTGAATGTATGTATTATATATACGAAATTAAAGGAAAAAGAAAGGTAGATAATATGTGTGGATTTATTTATTTTTTTTTTTTAAAAAAAGCCTTCAAGAGCATTACATCACTTCATTAATATAGCAGTATAATACACATCATTTTAGACCAAGACAAAAATGACCTCAATCCTTTCTTCCAACCAAATTTATTCACGAGAATTATAGGGTTGTAGGTGAGCGAGAAAATGGATAACATGTTCCCTCATCCTTGGTTATGATTCCAAAAAAGTAATCAAAATTACATCTTCACTTTCTAATTTCATCAACGATCATTGTTGTTCCTCCAAGTGAAGTCGTTTTGTAACATGTAGATAGTGTTGATGCAAATTCCCTTATTGATTACGTCCAATTTTTCATGTCTTCCTCATCTTCCAACCTTTGAGGGGTAGAATAACCAACATTTGAGACTTAGATCACATGAGCCTACAAGTAATCTAAACTCACGCGCGCTGATCGACAACCATCCACTTCATGTAGTCGGAAGCAATCTGGTTGCATGCTCTGGCACTGGAATCATTAGGGATTGGTTTATAAGGTTTTTGGAAGAGAGAAGAGAGCACACTTATGTTTTTATGAAGATACTGACTTTATTAGCTGGAACTGTTAGGGTTTGGTTTCTAGGATTTTCGACAAAGGAAGGAGTACACTTGTTACATTTATATGGAGAGATAAACTTGATTAGAATATAAACTAAAAGTAAACTCTCAATTAACAAAGAATATAAACAAGATGAGGCTTCATTAACTAGTAAGATTGATGACAACACCTCCAACAAGATGGAGAGGAAGGTGGGGCCTAGTATAGAGTTATAAAAGAAGTCGAAATCAGACGTCAATAGAATTAGTATTAGTTACTTGAAAGTTAAATTTCATTCTATATTATGGATTAAGAATTGTTCAACCACAGTATTGTTTAATGTTTTTATCAATGAAAACCGTTATGGTTTGATTCAAAAATAAAAGAAAATGTGTGGACCAATTATATCCTACATTGTAGCCAATCTACCTATTACCTAAATCAGAGCATCCACAATGGTGAGGGTGAGTTTAACTCAGTTGATGAGGTGGAAGCTATAGGGCCCACTAGGAGAGGTAGAGTTAAACTCTCTGATTTCCAATGGTGAGTTTGAGTTTGATTAAATAATTAAAAAAATATGCAGACCCCATAATTAATAATTAATAATTTTAATAATTTAGGCCCTGTTCTTTTATGCGGTTGACAAACTGCAATCATGATTTGCACTCACTCATCGATTTGCCACAAATCATTATTTTTCTTTCTCATCAACTACCCCACATACCAATAACCTACCACAATTCCACCACACCCCACCACACCACACCACACCGCAAAATACCGCAAAAAAGAACATTGCCACAACTCACCCCATAGTTGTTTTGATTTATTTTATATAATTACTTTTACCAGAAATTTTATTAAAAATAATCCATGTTTAATTAGTCAATAAATTAATAGAAAAATATTTTGACATGTTATTTAAATAATTAAACCATAAAATTTAACATCACAAACATTGTAGTTAAAAAAACAACTACAACATATCTATTACATTATAAAAAGTAAATAAGGCACTTTGTTGTCTCACTTTTGATTTCCTAATATGCCTTTGATGACATCATCATTTTAATATATATTTTGTGTAAGTGTTCATCTTTACATGGACATTTTAGTAATTAACATTAATAATTTAAGAACAGTATAACATATTCAAATCCAAACCCTCCCTATCATGTCATTTTATTTAATTAATTAGCTTTATTATTATTATTATTATTATTATTATTATTATTATTATTATCTATACTACTATAAAAAGAGCATAGGGATTCAATTGCCCCAAATTTGATTCACCAATATATCCTCCATTATGTTACATATTTACTTTAATGGCTTTATTGATTTATTATTTGTTTTCATTTTCTTTTCGTTATTTTATTTATTTTTGTTCAACTTTATATTAACAGGGACAAAGCTAGCCCATAATGTGAAGGGGTTGCAAAAGTATTAACTAAATATATTGAAGGATATATATGAATGGGTTGAAAAATTAAAAATTTAATTAAATAATGATAAATTGGCAATATGAAACAACAAACTATGAAAGCAAAAATTTTAAAAATGAAAAGAATAAAAGAGTATCCAATAGATAGGAAAGAATATGATTCTATTTACTTTTTATAATGTAATAGATAATATCATATTTTGGTGATCTTATTATTATTATTATTATTATTATTATTATTATTATTGTTGTTGTTGTTGTTGGTGTTGTCGTCGTCCTCCTTTTATATTTATTATTTTATTTCAAGTGTCTTTTATGTATTCTTTATATTCGTTGTTGTTAACTAGGTTTGTTGCCTCATAAATTGTAAGATCGTTTGTTATATTTAATTGGGTCATGTCTGTTTATATTAAACTTAATTATATTTTTAGACGAGTAGGTCTTAATTTTTTTATTGTATAATACTATAATTAAATTGTACTTGATTTTTAGTAGTCCTAATTATATTATACTAATGTCTTTCTTTCTCAACTACCTATTAAGTAATATTATAGATAATTTATATGAATAATTTGAAACTTTATCAAAATTAATTATGTAATTGTGGTTTAACATAGAGCTTTGAGGTTTGGTGAAGGAGATAGGAATGTTGGTATAATCTAAATATGGTTTAATTGAAAATAATGTATTGACTAACTTTTCATGACTTTAGTGCATAATGAATTTTTGTGATATAGATGTATGACAATAAATGTCAGAATAACTTTAATTGGTACTATATTTGAAATTGCCAATATGAGCATACTATTATTTTCTAGGCAATATATGTGGATAGTCAAGGTGGATTATATACAAAAGTTACATGTAGATATTGTTTATTTATTCACAAGTGAGTACTTGTGTTTGTGATTCAATTTGATTACATTTGCTCTTTATCAATACTCATGTCTATATATAGACACTATAAACAAGTAATGACCTTCCACAGTTTTCTAAACTCATTATATACTAACTGTTATACAATTGTATTAGGGGTTGGTGGTAAAATTTCTTATTCACTCATATAATACTTCGGAAAAGTCTAAAGTTAATAATTGTGTTTTAGTCCATTTTAAACTTGTGTTTAGATGAAACACTATATTAGGAAAAGTCCAAATGAAATATTTATTTTGTATTAGTTATTATAATAATTTCAATTTTGTTTACATATCCATTATCCTTTTACATAAGCAAATAATTGACCAATAGAATCAAATTAAAATTCAATTAAAATTTTAGCTTATGTATAACATATCTATTTGATATTAAACTTTTAAATTCTATATTTATAATTGTCGGGTCAACGCGTGCGTTGATCCGACTAGTAATATTTAAAAAGCATAAATATTTCATTTAAAATTTATCAAGGATTATTATTTTAAACTGGTTGGAATATCAAATTTACAATTGGACTAAATGCAACCCTACCCAATGTTCCAAGTTCTGACACCAGCCCAGCCCAGCCCAGCCCAATCTTGCAACTTCTCACGCTAGCTTAGTCGAGATGTCGGCAAAACGGCGCCATCTTGAGGAAGAAAACTCAAAAAAAAAAAAAAGGCGCCTACGAGATCTCGGCCTCCTCCTCGGCTCGCGAGGTCTTCCCCAGGAATCTCACGCCACCCAGGCTCGCCCTCACCGCTGCATAGTTAGTCTCATCCTCGCCGGCGACAGGTGACGTCCATCTCAGCACCAAACTCGACATTGAAGGTGCTCTCATTCACATATAATGTAAATATAATTAACCTATCACCTAATAATTTGTTTAATAAATTGATAAAATACATATATTAACTTTTAATAAAATGTTAATTATTTAAGTGTTGATAAATTTGTAAAAATATTTAATTCTTTAAAAAACCATGAATAAGAAATTAAGAATTGGTCTATATATTGTTCAAGCAGTGCCAAATCTAGATCTGCTAATTAGGATGGTTAATACACTATTATATTTATCTAATAAATGAAAAATCTATAATTTTTTTTATCCCAAACTATACTAAATTATTATTTTTTTCCGTGTTACCAATGGCCGTGGCCAAACCCTTAACGTAGCCCCAAATCTGCTAATGATTCACAAGCTATCCACATAAGAAAGATGCTAAAAAGAAAAGAATACAATTTAGTTGATTTTATTTTGCAGTATATTATATCTTGTTGTTGATTTTTTGTAGCATCTTTGATGCGATTTTAAATTTTTGTGCCTTTCAATTATCAAAAAAGTAAAATAAAGCACGTTAAAAAGATAAATTCGCAAAGAATAGCTTCTCTATTTGACAAAAAGCAGATTCTTGCAGCTTATGAGAAACAGTAACTCGAAGATAGCCCCAGTTTGATCTTGATGGAATTTAACTAAAAATCAGAAAATAATATATGAATAAGATAATAGATAATAAATTACAAAAAACCATCCACAAATGTTCAAATTTACAAGATCTATAATCTTGTTCTCAACAAAATTTTCACAGAACAGAAAATCTAAACAGAGTGTCCCAAAATTTATTTTGTTTTAGGGAGTATTTGTTAAGAAACTCCGATTTTTTTTTCCCACAAAAATTTTCCTCCATAAATTTTCCATGGAAAGATTTTATTTGGAAGAAATTCACTAGAAAAGGGTGAGAAATTGTTGCCCCATCAAAAATTTTTTCCAATATACAATCAAACATGAACAAAATAAATCAACTTAAAAAATTGATCAAAAATTTTTCCTTGGTAAATTTTTCCGAAAAGATTTTAGTAGGGAAAATTTCACTTATCCCCTAGAAAATGATGAAAATTTGTTGCACCAACTAAAATTTTCTAAAATACAAAGATGAGGAAAATAAATCAACTTGAAAAATTGACCAGAAAATTTTTCCTTGGTAAGTTTTTCATGAAAAGGTTTTCACAAGCAAAAAATTTCGCTTACCCTTAGAAAACTTTTCCAAAATACAAGCAACAATAAAAAAAAATAAATCAACTTGGAAAATTGACTATTTCTCCATGATTTTTGACCAACCAAACATACTCTTGTATATTAGTTATAAAAGATGAATCAAATTAAAAAAGAAAAGAAATTAAGGTGGGATTATTTTGCATCAGAGTCATGGAAGTGTGAAACAACATAGCCTGCACATCAAATTTAAGAATTAGATGGCAAGGCTTCACACAAGAAAAAGAAACTCATCATCTGCAATTTTAATTTTCCCAATTGTAAATTGGAAAATTTAATTTTTGAAGATGATAAAAAAACAATTACAATTTGAGAGAAGGATGTAGAATGAGTAAAGAAAACTGTGTATTTGTGTGAGAGGAGAAGAAAAGAGAAAGATATGGAAACTTATGGAGGAGGAGGGTGCTATGGGTTAGATTATATAGTCCTTTTCATGTAACAGAAAAAGGAGAAATTAAAGGTAACTCCCCCACTACAATAGTGGAGAATCTCTTTTGAATTACTCTTTTTTTTTTTTTTTGTTATAGGTTAAATATACTTTTTAAGGTCCATATTCAGAGGTGGACAAATTTATGGATAGATTGAATTTACCAATTTTTACTTAACTTTATTAAAATTTACCAAAATTTATCAAAACATTACCAAAGTTAAAAAATAAAAAATTATAATTTTGATATATTAGGGTATGTAAACACAAATTTCTAGCCTGAAATAAAGAAAGATAGGAAATTGAAAAACAAATTAATTTGTATTAATATTTGAATGTATGCGGGTACAATCTCTGTATTAAATACAATAAGGTAGTCCTCTGATTCGATCTCCTGAAACTTGAGTGAGCCGAGGGCGCGAGCGCTTGATCTCGATCTCGAACATAGCTTTAGCTGAAGAGTTCTTGCAGTAGTTCTTGAGCTGAAGGTCTTGAGCGTTGATCCCCTTAGTGCTTGGTAGCTGGAGTCTGCTCGAAGTTTAACCGTCTGAAGGTTGACTGTTGGTCGCAGTTCTGTCGGTTCTTGGATGCGAGGGCTTAGTGCTTGGTCTCGATCGATGAACTAGACTTAGCAGACGACTGCAGTCTTTGATGCGAAGAACAAAAGTTGTTGAACTAGAAGACGTTGGTCCTTGGCGCTTGATAGCTGGATGTCGCTTGTAGTTCAATCTTTTGAAGGCTTCGCATGTCTTGACGAAGAACTCTGAATCGGTTCTTGATCTTGACGCGGTAGAGGCTTGGAGACTCGATCTTGAGCTTTTGCAGACTTCAATCCTTGGCGCTTAGTAGCTGGAGACTGCTGGCAGTTTGTCTTCTGAAGCCTCTAGAGCGCAGAATGTCGAATGCCGTGTGTGTTGAAAATGAGGGAGAAGACCCCTATTTATAGGCTCTGGAGGCCTAGGGTTGCCTAGGGTTTGAGTCGACTTTGGGCTTGAGTCCAATCTTAATTAATTATCCTTAAAATAAAGAAATAATTATGATTTTCTGCATCATAATTGACACGTGTAGCGACGCTACTGGCCATGATACATTTCCATTTAAAATTTAATTAAATGGACCGCCATAATTAATTTTACACGTGACGGATAATAAATAGCCGAATAAATTTATTTATTTTCCACGTGTCATTTTCTGATTTGTCGAAATTTTTTTACCTCCTACAGATGCCCCCTTCGAGAGTCAGCCGCAGACACGAATCTTGAGTTTTTGAAGCGGTTGGGTCTCGAATATTTATTGGACTGACTTGAGTTCAAAAAACCGTTCTTGAGAGACCAGACCCAAAACTACAGGTCAATGGACCGTGTAATCGGAAAAAAAGAAATACTATGTGGCAAGATGCTTATCAATTTATTAGAACTATTACAAACCCCTTCAACGAAACAACTCCATTCTTACCAAAAATCCAACAATTTCCAAGTCTGAAAAAAAGGAAAAAAAAGGACTAAATTCATGCTCCTAAATTAAACACAACACCATCCCCATAAATACACCCTATCTCCCCATATTTCTCCTCTATTTCCTCATTTTTTTTCACCAATCTCATACACATAACTCATTTCCCAAAAAAAAAAAAAAAAAAAACTCATGACAACCTCCATTTCCAATTTCATCCTCCCCCTCTTCTCTTTCTTCCTTTTCTTCTTCTTCTTTCCGACGTCTTCTTCCGCCCTAAACAATGGCACGACCGTCAACCACGAAATCTGGAAGGCGTGCAAGGCCACGCGGCACCCCGGCCCGTGCCAAACCATGCTGACCCAATCAGGCCGTGTCAAGCCAGGCTCATCCCCGACGGAGCTCGTCCGTGCCGCCCTCCACGTCGCCGGTGAGCGGCTGAAGACGGGGGAGGCGCTGGTGGGGGAATTGCTGAAGACGTCGGACCCTAACAAGACGAAGATTGCGGAGATTTGTTTGGATAGCTTGGAGTACGCGCGCATCAGAGCGCGTGATGCGGACGATGCGGTGATGTTCGGGAGGATGAGGGACGCGCGCGCGTGGGGGAGTTGCGCGTTGAATTTTGAGTATGGGTGTTGGGGAGGCATGAGGTACGTGAACAACACGCCCGCGGTGAACAAGACGCTTTGGTACTTTGAGAGAAAGGTGTTGGTAGTGGGTGTTTAATGGCAACAAGGAAGGGAGTTGTTTCTTTTTCCACACTCCCTTTTGTCCCACATAGGAGGAATAAGGAGTTTGTTTGTGGTTTATATATCACTCTTCTCTAGCTAATGGTGTATTAGCTTGTGAGTGGTTTTATGGTGGAGGGCTAGACTTGGGCATCCACACCTTGCCTTGTATGCCGCCGTCCGCCGTCCGTCCGGCCGAATGGCGCGCGTGGGTTGGATAGTTTTGAGCCGGGCTTATCTTTGCGGATAATCTAGCCGTTTGGAATCTTTGGGAATATTATCCTCCTTTAATTCTGATTTTATGCCTCATTAATCTCCTTGATTTCCTCCCGTCTTTACTCCATTGTCTTGATTTGGTTTTCAAATAGTCTCTTTTCTTCTATAAGTTGAGGCCTTTGCTTGTCGATTCTTATCAACCTCTCATTCTCTTCTTCCTCTTCTCTTTTACGGCAATAAGAATATCATACTCCAAGCCTCTACTCTCGAGTGCACGAGTGTAAAGGTTATCTGAGTTAACCTTGGGAGGCGGCCGGCATTTCGATTGCACCGAGGTCGAGCCGTGTCGCTTTCAAGGCGGTGGTCCGTCACGACTCAGATTTGTGTCCGTTCGTAGCCTTGATCAATACTTTTCATAACAATTTGAAAGCGATTAATCGATCAATGGTCTCCACGTAAAACCCTCTCAAATTTATAGGTTCGATCTTCTTGATGGAACCAATTACAAACGTTGGTCTCAAAATTGCTTCTGTCTTGAGCAATTGGAGATCGATTATGTGTTGTCTTCTCCTCATCCGACGCCGAAGATGATGCTCGAGGCGGGTGATCCAGAATACCCCACGAAGACTCGGTCAAGATGCGATGGTGAGTTGAAGAAATTGGAGAAAGACAACAAGGTTGCTCGAGTCATCTCCTCAACAACATGACGAACCCATTGCTCGATTTGTTCGTCAATTTCAAATCGCGAAGACCATATGGAAGCGGAGATCAAATGCGGCGATGATCTTTGGAAAGAAGAATGCGTGGTTGGCAAGTGGCTGCGATTCGGATCGTGGATGACAAGCCAATCATGGAACAAGTTCATGAATATGAGAACCTGTGTGCTGAAGTTCTGGGTGAAGGGATGAAGATGTGCGAGATTCTGCAAGCCAATGTTCTGATCGAGAAATTCCCTCCGTCCTGGGCTGATTACAGGAATCATCTAAAGCACAAGAAAAAGGATCTCACCCTTCAAGAATTGATCATCATATGAGGACTGAAGAGGCTAATCGTTTGAAAGATAAGATGACCTCTCTGTCTTTAAATTCTGTTAAGGCTAACATTGTTGAATCTACTGTACCCTCTAGCAGAGACAGGTTCAAAGGGAAAAATAAGAAGGACCAGAAGCAAATCAAGCGTCAGAAGCAGATTAACAAGCCTAACAAAGATATCCAGTGCAGAGTGCATTGTTACATATGCGGTAAACCCGGGACACAAAGCGTATCAATGCAACAGAGAAAGGAACCGATGAAATCCCAACACAAACTGCTGGCGAGCGATTGGCGAATCAAGCCAACTTGACTGAGGATTCTGAGGTGTTCTGTGCAGTGACGGTGGAGGCCAATCTCGTTACCAACAACACCGAGTGGATTCTGGACAATGCGGCAACGAGGCATTTCTGCACCAACAAGGACCTGATGCATGATTTTGAAGAAGTTTCTGGTGGTGAACAAGTGTTCATGGAAATCTTTGCTACTTCGCGGTGTTGGGTAAAGGAAAAGTTCTCCTTAAATTTATGGAAAATCTTTGTGTTTGAACAATGTCTTTGTTTGTTCCTTCCTTCGTAGAAATTTGGTTTCCAGAGTTTACTTGATGTTCTTTGGATTTGAGGTGAACCAAAAAGCTGGAAAAATTGTTATTCCGTAATGGGGTTTTGTTGGGAAGGGTATCTTAGCAATGGCTTGTATGTTCAATGTTGTTTCGATGCTAATGGAAATGCTTCATCGCTTATATTCTGAGTCTGTTGATTTATGGCATGGGAGACTTGGACATGTAAACTTTGCTTCCATTAATGCATGAAGAATAAGAAACTAATTCCGAATGTTATCACAGAAAATTGCACAAAAAGTTAAGTATGTGATGAGGCTAAATTTGCTAAGAAACCATTTAAAACTGTAACAACCAGATCAACAGAATTGCTTGACCTTATTAATTCGGACATAGCAGACTTTAAGAACACAATGAGCAAAGGAGGAAAAAATGGTATATCACCTTTGTAGATGACTATTCTAGATATACAAAAGTATACCTCCTAAGGTCTAAAGATGAGGCTGAAGAAATGTTTTTAAAGTATAAAGCAGAAGTTGAGAACCAATTAGGCAGAAAGATCAAGAGACTTAGGTCTGACCGGGGTGGTGAGTATGATTCAAATTCGTTGGCTGTTTTTTGTGAGAAAAATGGTATAATTCATGAGACCACTGCCCCTTATACACCACAACAGAATGGTGTAGCTGAACGTAAGAACCGTACCCTTAAAGAAATGATGAATGCTATGCTTTTAAGTTCTGGACTATCTGATAATATGTGGGGAGAAGCTGTTTTATGCCTTGTTTGTGCTTAATAGAGTACCCCATAAGAAAATAGACCGGACTCCATATGAGCTTTGGAAAGGTATGCCCCAAATCTAAATTATTTGAAAGTGTGGGGTGTTTGGCTAAAGTAGCTTTGCCTAGTCATAACGAACCAACATAGGCCCTAAGACCTTTGATGCTGTTTTCATTGGTTATGCTCAAAACAGTGCTGCATATCGTTTTATGTCTCTAAGTGATTATTCTATTTCTGAATATAGAGATGCTGTGTTTTTTGAGCATGTTTTCCATTGAAAAGGATGTACTAATGTTGTGCCTAATGTTGTACTGTTTGTTGAGCTGTTCTTTGTGCCTAATGCTATGCATGAAAGTGTGAGCTTGCCTGCTTCTAGTTCTAGAGATGTTGACTTTGAACCTAGAAGAAGTAAAAGACAAAGGATTTCAACTGATTTTGGTCGTGACTTTGTTACTGCTTTTATGGTGGAAGTATGTGAAGAATACAAAATTGATGTTGTGTCTGAAGAGTTTGTTTCTGTTTTTCTTGTTGAGCAAGATCCGAAAACTTTTGATGAGGCTGTTAAATCTGTTGATGCAACCTTCTGGAAAGAGGCCATTAAAAGTGAGATAGATTCTCTAGAGTCTAATAAAACTTGGGAATTAACTGATTTGCCTAAGGGTTGTAGACCTATTAGTAGTAAATGGATCTTTAAGAAGAAACTGAGGTCTGATGGTTCAATTGATAAATATAAGGCCAGACTTGTCATTAGAGGTTTTGACCAAAAGAAAGGGATTGATTACTTTGACACTTACTCTCCTGTGACCAAAATAAGCACCATTAGAACTTTGATTGCTTTGGCTGCCTTGTTTGATCTTGTTGTGCATCAAATGGATGTTAAGACAGCTTTTCTTAATGGTGACTTAGAGGAAGAAATTTATATGACCCAACTTGAAGGGTGTGAAGTCCCAGGTCAGGAGGATAAAGTTTGTAAATTGAGAAAATCCCTTTATGGTCTTAAGCAAGCTCCTAAACAGTGGTTTGAGAAGTTTAATAATTCTCTTGTTGAAAATGGCTTTAAGGCAAATTTTGGTGATTCTTGTGTTTATTCAAAGATGTTTGGATCAGTTGTGTGCTTATATGTTTATATGTCGATGACATGCTGATCCTTAGTCCAAATTTGCATGTGGTTAATGAGACTAAGAAATTGTTGTCTTCTTTGTTTGAGATGAAAGATATGGGTGAAGTGATGTGATCTTAGGGATTAAAATTCGAAGACTAGTTCGGTTTTTCGTTGTCTCGATACATTATGTTGAGAAAGTATTAAAGAAATTCGACCACTTTGATGTGACTCTGTGAGAACCCTTATGATCCTAGCATATCTTTAAAGAAGAACAATGGTTCTGCTGTGTCTCAATCTGAGTATGCCAAAATTATTGGAAGTGTAATGTTTTGATGAACTTTACTCGTCACGATATTGCTTATCTTTGTAAGTAGATTGAGTCGTTATACACATAACCCTAGTAAAGAACATTGGAATGCACTTTATCGTTTGCTTAAGTATCTTAAAGGTACTATGGATTGGTGTTTGCACTTTAATAAGTTTCCTTTGTGGTAGAAGGATATTGTGATGCAACGGGTTTCGATAATGATGAAGTCGTTCTACTAGTGGTTATGTGTTTACTTTGGGTGGAGGGCTATTTCATGGAAGTCTCAGAAATGGACTTGCATAGCCCGCTCTACCATGGAATCAATTTATTGCTCTTGAGATGGCAGTCGAAGCGGAATGGCTTAGAGGTTTGTTGGCGGACATACCTCTGCAGAGAAGCCCGAGATTCCTATCTCTATACATTGTGACTCACAGCAAAGAATTGGAGTAGCACATACTTGATGTCTACAACGGAAAGAGGAGACATATCCGTGTTAGACATGGTGCGTGAGGCAATTCTTTGAAGCAAGGTGTAATAACTTTGCATTATGTGAGGTCCAGAAGAATTTGGCGAATCCGCTCACTAAGGGCTTAACGACGAGTTGTTCTCGAGGCATCGAGGAATAGGGCTTAAGCCTATGGTTTTGGCTTGAAGAGGTATGGTGGATATCCACATGTGGTCAAACGAAACCATACTAATCTTCAAGATGCACTACATTCCTATCCCTATGGTGTCGTAGTGCTTTAAGGATGAGTTTATATACTCTTAATGAATCCACGCCCGTTGTGGGGTGCTTGTGAGATGCTGTTGAAGGATTCACCGATTTTTGTGTGTGAGGTTGAGCTATCATGCTCTTAATAATTCCATAGCCATTTTTCGCGGTGGTCTATATTGAGATAGACTTGATGGAATTACCTAAGTAAGTGTGAAGGTTTGGCCGCCTTCTGAGAGACTAAGATTGTCTCTCTAGAGCATATGAGTCCCAGGTGTGCGCATGGCCATTAAAGCGCAAGTGTATTCTATCGCGGAGTATGTTCTTCTTCGGGGTTGATATGTGTTGTGGGGTCTCAATTAAGGTCTTTCAAGTTCAAGGCCTAGTCCACTTGACTAGATCATTGATTGTTGCCTCACATCACTAATGTGTCAATTCAAATCGAAAGATATTGGCGTAAGTATCGACCTATTCTTGCCCATTTTCTTTTCTTTCTTGTTTTTGTCCTTGTTTGCCATTAGTGGGGATTGTTGGTAGTGGGTGTTTAATGGCAACAAGGAAGGGAGTTGTTTCTTTTCCACACTCCCTTTGTCCCACATAGGAGGAATAAGGAGTTTGTTTGTGGTTTATATATCACTCTTCTCTAGCTAATGGTGTATTAGCTTGTGAGTGGTTTTATGGTGGAGGGCTAGACTTGGGCATCCACACGCCTGTGTATGCCACGCCCGCCGTCCGTCCGGCAAGGCCGGTCAGCGCCGTGGGTTGGATGGTTTTGAGCCGGGCTTATCTTTTTGCGGATAATCTAGCCGTTTGGAATCTTTGACCGAATATTATCCTCCTTTAATTCCTGATTTTATGCCTCATTAATCTCCTTGATTTCCTCCCGTCTTTACTCCATTGTCTTGATTTGGTTTTCAAATAGTCTCTTTTCTTCTATAAGTTGAGGCCTTTGCTTGTCGATTCTTATCAACCTCTCATTCTCTTCTTCCTCTTCTCTTTTCTGGGCAATAAGAATATCATACTCCAAGCCTCTACTCTCGAGTGCACGAGTGTAAAGGTTATTTGAGTTAACCTTGGGGAGCGACCGGCATTTTCGATTGGCACCGAGGTCGAGCCGTAATCGCTTTCAAGGCAGTGGTCCGTCCACGACTCAGATTTGTGTCCGTTCCGTAGCCTTGATCAATACTTTTTCATAACAAAAGGTGATTTACATTATATCTCTATATGACGTTCTTAAAATAAAATTAATATATAATAAATAAATGCTTAAAAAGTATATTTAATATATATATTTTTTCTGTTCCACAATGATTGTCCTCCCTAGGAAATGCAACCTTGTAAGCTAACACAATTTTTTGTAATGTTTTGAGTTGATTTTAGACAAAATAGATGAAAGTTACTTCTAATGTTAGTTTAAAGGATAATCATTTTGGAATATCCATTAAGAAAAAGTGGGCTGGAAAGGAGGGAGAATCGAATTTGAAAATTCTCTCAGTAAAATTTTATGCATATGAAGATGAATGTAACATAAATAAATGGTTGAAATTGGTATAAAAAGTTTATATAAAATAACTAAATTCTTAAAAAGTATAAGAATATAAATTTAAAAGTTATGTCACACATAAATAAAAAGTACATGATAAGTAAACTAAAATCAATGCTTTGAAATCTCATTCAAGTGAGGTATAGACGGGTTAGAATTCGGAAGTAGAAGTCTTAATCCTAAATATTACAATTTAGCAAGACGGGTTCCAATTAATCCAAAATTTAGAAATTGTTAGCTACCTAATACATTATAAATACATTTTCTATAGACATGATGAGTAATTAAATATATTTGTGCTAACGAGAGCATGTGCTCTAAGGAGCACATAATAAATTATACCAGGTGATCGTATCGATGAGCAATGCGTTGAGCATGATGCGGGCGATAGACGCACTGGGGCCTGACACGGCCAAATGGGCCTCGCCACGGACCGAGCGGGACGGTTATTGGGAACCTGTGGTGGGACCCACAGGCCTTGAGGATGGGTTTGTTGGGTCGGGTTTCAAGTTGGCGACATTGAAGGAGAATGTGACGGTGTGCAAAAGCGGGGGATGTGACCACACGACCGTGCAGGACGCCGTAGACGCGGCGCCGGAGAATTTGAAGAAGGGTGAGAAGTATGTGATTAGGATAAAAGAAGGGGTGTATGAGGAGATTGTAAGGGTGCTTTTTGTGAAGAAGAATTTGGTGTTCTTAGGAGATGGGATGGGCAAAACTGTCATTACGGGGTCGCTTAATTATGGGTTGATGGGGATTAATACATTCCACACCGCCACTGTTGGTGAGTCTCTTCAACTAAATTAGAGTAGCAAAAGTTAGGCCAATCTGAATATCTGAATTTGATCTAGAAAAAGGTGGTTACAATTAACGTTTTTTGTCTGAATTTTATTGGCTTATTTGGCCAAATATTCGGTTACAACATGCCTCTTTGTTTCCATTGAGTGAGCCTCATTTGGCGCGAATTAGGTCCGCCAAATTATGCGACCTAGTTAGCAAAAAATCAAATAACAGGTATCATTTTCCGTCCAAGCTTTAACATGGACCGATTTAAAGTTGACCAAGACCCCAAACGTTAAACAAGATGCTTTCTTTCTATTGCCTTACATTTGACTGTTTGTTTATGTCTCGTTCGTTGGAATTAGTCTTTTTTTTTGTTTTGCACTCACGTACATGAAGAAGACTGTCTAAACTCTAAATAGTAAATATATTTTTTAGTTGTGCTTATACTCTTGACCTTGGCTTAATAGGGTTATGATGGATTGGTTATCATTTTTTAAGGGTTGGTTGCATTTTTTATGATTGTTGAAGCTATATAATAAATGTTCCAACATGCTTTGATTGAATAGTTGAGAAAACATCCCCTATGGTGAGTGCATTAAATATATAGACCAATCTCATGTTAGGATCACATGGAATAGTAGGGTTGGCAAGTGTACGTGTGTTTCCGGTAATTTCAAGTCCTAATTCAACATAACATATCAAATTGGTGCCACTAATAAGTTAAAATAAGACATTAACAAATAGTCAAACACTTTACATGGTTCACAGTATATATTATATGCACTTGGAGCATGTACTTTGAATATTTGTGAGTGAACAATCATATTAATCAGAGTGAACAATCTAGTTCATGTGGATGAACAACCTAATATATGTGGGTGAACAATCGTAGTCTTTGGAGAACATACTCCGAGTGTACCTAGGGCCTTGTTTTTTTCTGCGGTTGGCAAACTGCGGTGCCACAGCACTACCCACCACATTTACCGCAAATCATTACTTTTCTCTCTCACAATTTCAATAACCTACCACAATTCCACCATACCCACCCCAATTCCACCACACCCACCACAATTCCACCACACCTCACCACACTATTCCGCAAAATACCGCATAAAAGAATAGGGCCTAAATAGTACATGGCTCAAACCTAGGGGATTTTTTCTTTTTTGGGTTGGGGGGGGGGTGTTTCAATCACAAGTTTAAACTAGTTTCAGAAGGTTATTAGCCTTGACAAGTGGTGTCAGAGCTGTATATAATCCTAAATCCTATTAGCCTTGACAAGTGGTATCAGAGCTATATGTATATAATCCTAAATCCTATCGATGGTTTCTTTGCAGGGGTGCTGGCAGATGGATTCATGGCAAGTGGCCTGACGATCCAAAACACCGCCGGCGCCGGGGCCCAGCAGGCAGTCGCCTTCCGGTCCGACAGCGACTTCTCGTACCTCGAGAATTGCGAGCTCCTCGGCAACCAGGACACTTTGTACGCGCACTCCCTGCGCCAGCTTTACTCCAACTGTGTGATCCAGGGGAACGTCGATTTCATCTTTGGCAATGCTGCCGCCATCTTCCAAAACTGCACCATCCTGGTCCGCCCGCTCCAGCAGGACCCCCAGAACGGCGGGTCTTACGCGATCACAGCCCACGGGAGGTCGGACCCCGCGCAAACCACGGGGTTCGCCTTCGTGGGCTGCCACATCGACGGGACCCCCGAATACCTGAAGCTATACAACGCAAACCCTAAGGCTCACAAGAACTACCTAGGAAGACCGTGGAAGATGTACTCGAGGACCGTGTTTGTCAAAAGCACCATGGGAGAGATTATTCACCCGGAAGGGTGGATGCCATGGGATGGGGACTTTGCGCTCTCGACGGTTTATTATGGGGAATATGGCAATTCCGGGTCCGGGGCCAATAGATCGAAAAGAGTACCTTGGAGTAGGCTTATTCCTGCTGAGCATATAGCTACATTTACTGTACAAAATTTTTTGCAAGGTGATGAGTGGATCACAAAAACAAATTCTTGATTATGGAAGCTTCAAAATTGTTTTTCACCCTTCCTTCTTTAATGAAACACAACACATATTATTTATGCCCGCGCTCCATCAAATTAATACCTTGTATCATTTTTTCCGCTAATTTTTTTGATAGTTATGATCAATTATCAACTATCAGAAGCTTAGCGTGCTATACCCACATTCATAAATGCAGATGACATCATAATTGAACCTATAATATCCATTAGACATATTTGTGGCGTCTTTCTGTAAATTCAAAACATTATAGATAAAATATAAACTTAAATGGTTTATATCCAATATGATACAAAGCTCACCAGCTATTTTCTGTTAGGAAAAAAAAGTAGGACTACCATGGTTACTAATGGTGACCATAGTGGAAATCTACCCTATTACTACGATAGTTATGATCAATTATCAACTATCAGAAGCTTAGCGTGCTATACGCACATTCATAGATACAAATGACGCCATAATGAACTAATAACATCCATTAGGCATATTTCTGACGTTTTTCTATATATAAATTCAAAACATTATGGATAAAATATAAACTTACATGATTTATATGTAATAGATACCATGCTCACAAGTCCACAGCCATAACAAAGGCTCTGTCTATTGCCACAGATCCTAACTGTAATAAAATCAACATTTTTATGCAAATTATTATGTGCTCCTGGAGCACGTGCTCCAGAAAATGACATGGCGCCATGTCATATTCTTTTTTTTAAAAAAATAATTAGCAGTGGTTATATCACGGCGGTTATCAATTTAACTTTTAAATGTTCATTACTGTATTGTTCACTGACTTTAACTGAATTGTTCACTGAGAAATATACAATCTTGTGTAGCTCATGTTCACCCCTGTTTCATTTTTTGATCGATTAGTGGAGTTATTAGTTAGTTTATTGTTGTTCATAAAGTCTAATTGAATTGTTCATTGAGTATATTTTTTGTTGTTCATCTAGTCTAACTGAATTATTCATTATATACATTAGGTTGTTCACTCGCAAGAATGTGAATATTCACTTATACATTGTCATATGTAGATTATTGTAGTTGTTGACTATCATGTTCAATATTGTTCACTTACAAGTTTATAGCAAGCATTTTACTTTTCGCTTAAATATAGGGTTGAACATGGTTGAAATTCAGAGATAATTTGTATAAGAATGGTAATATATAAGATGAACAATGAATACTATATAGTGAACAATGAAAAAATTGTTTGGTAAACAATGTAAATGTATTAGTGAATGATACGTAGTAAATAATGGAAACATTAAATGAAGAACTACTAGCTATCTAATGAACAAAGATTCATGAACAAGTGAAGGATGCTCCATGAACCAGTGAACGAAGTTCTTTGAACCAGTGAACCAACCTCCTTGAACTAATGAACAAGCTTATGCGTATAAGGTGAACAACGACAATGTATATGGTGAACAATATAAACATATCTGGTGAACAATCCAAACATATTATTAGATAATGACATAGTGAACAATGAAAACATTTCTAGTGAACAATCACAAGTTATCTGATGAACAATTATAATATATCTAGTGAGCAATTTCAACTAATCAGGTGAACAATAAAACTGACGCAACCAAATGCACGTTCCGGTAAACTCAACTGGACATCAGATAGCGATTTGAGCTACGCATTTTCTCCCTCCTCCCTGAACGACATTGAACCGTCAGGATTGCCGTCGGAATCAACTCTTTTGGTGGCTGAATCCATCGACAATGGCAGAGAATTCTTCTTGCGAGTGCTGCACATCAAACAAACCCTAATAGACGACAAAATTGGAGAAATCGAGAATTTGGATGAAGATTTCGGTGAATGTGGTTTGAATTCAGGGTTAGGGTTTAATGTTACCGCTATTTCTAGAGCTCGTTCTTCGCTCAAGTTGAATCATCAACATTGCCGTCAGAACCAACTCTTTTGGCGGCCGTATTCGTCCACGACGATGGAGAATTCCTCTTGCGACTGTTGCACATCAAACAAACCCTAATTTGAAGTCAGAATTGGCGGAATTTCTGAATCTGATGAAGTTTTCGGGGAAAGAAGATTGAATTTAGGGTTAGGGTTCAGATTTAACGCGATTTCTAGAGCTCGTTCTTCGCTCAAGCTAGATAATCGAGCTACCGCTGCCCGCCTCTCCATCTCATCGTTGATGGTGGCATCTGGAATGATATCAAATTCAGCGGTACTTGTGGGTGGTGGTGGAAGGAGAGAGGGTGGTGGAAGGACGACGGTGGGTGCTAGTGGAAGGAGAGGGGAGAAAGAGAAGGAGCCAGGAGGAGTATGGATGGATGATGGAGGGTTGCAGTTTATGTAGCTAATTGGATGGATCGTGTGTGAGACGGTTTCTTTTTTCTATTATTGAAAAAAATAAATACAGATATGCCACGGTGGAAATGGAGCATGTGCTCCAGGAGCACACAATACATATTGAAATTTTTACTACTACGGCAGTTACAATAAGCCTTAACCGTAGTAAAAGATATACATATTCTATTTAAACTGCCATGTACTTGGAGCATGTGCTCCATGATATTTGCAATAAACAATCATAATAATAAGAGTGAACAACCGTAGTATTTGGAGCACATACTCCAGATGCACGTAATAAATTGCAGAATTGTAGTAATAATAGACACTTTAGCGGTGCCTTAAAAAGGCAACTAGCCAAGTACTTACATTCTATGATTGTTTTTTTACAGCTTACTCAACATTCAACATGATTTACCAGGGGTAAAATACCCTTCATAGTTGACCATCATTTTCACCTAGGAGAGATGTCAGGAACAACTCCACTGACAAGGTCACTCCCCGAGACATCAAACGAGACCGAAGGATTCTGCGTACTCGAGGAGGGACTTGCCGGAGTGGCTCGTTTCGTGGTGGGACCCGACGAAAACTCTGACATTCCCGAGTCCAAATTAAGCATGCTGGTAAGATTTTCGAGTTGCCGGACGACCTCCACCATTGATGGCCTCTCGTGCGCCTCATCTCGGCAACATCTTAGGGCCAAATTCATGAACTTTATCGCGCATTCAGAAGGATGAGGCCCCATACGTTCGTCCATGACAGAAAATATGATGTTGGACTGATACGCTGTGTTCACCTAGTGCGCGTACATGGATGGCATCAGGAAAGATGTAAGTCATGCATATCCATTGGCGACGAAAAGAGTTAGATAAGGTGCCCTAGAAGAGCATTAGTGCAGTTTTGTGGGATGCAACCCAACTGGTATTAATATGTGCGGGGAATGCGGAGGGATACAAGTAAAATTTGTTGGTAAATGGATGGTATGGTAAAAGTTAAGTTTGGTCACTTTGATAAATAAAGGTAAATCTTGGTAAGTGTTGGGAAAAGTGTTCACTTTTGAGTAAAGCAACACTTCTTTTGGAAGAAAGTAATGGTAAATGTATAAGTTTTGGTAAATTTTGGTAAGTGCTGATAGCTTTTGGCAAATATTTACCTACCCCCACCTACAACTGAATTTTACAGGCATATGTCCAAGACTTGATTGCCTAGGGGAAGGGACCAAAGGACATTGTACCGATTTTTTTAATGGAACATGATATACTAGATTTCAATACCGATTTTTATAATTTTTAAGGAACTTTTGGTGTATGGATGGTATTTCGGTTGATGATACTCGTACTGGAAGGTTAAGCTAATGGTTGAAGCCCTATGAATGCTTTTTAAACTCCAACTCCTAAGACCCTCCTTTTCCTTTTCCGACGTGGAACTTTTCTTTGTCCCATGACACCATGCTCACTCACTTGTGCACACATAAAAGAATAACATAGAGAGCACAGACAGATACCTCTCGGACGATATTTTTTCCATGCGATATTGGGTGCATCCCTGTCAAAAGCTCCAAAAATACAACACCAAGGCTGTAAACATCGCTCTTATCGGTCAGCTTGTGTGTCAGAAAGTACTCTGGATCAAGGTACCCCTGCAATAGCAACCGTAAGGTTAATCTAGCTGCACAGTGAATATAACAAAAACCGATAATTCAAACAGCTAAGAAGGTAAGTATTTCGGACTTTCAGCATACAAAAATAACTAGCACAACGTCAATATTTCTGAAGTGTTTTTTACACATCATGCTTTGTCTGTCAAACTGTCTTGACAATTTTGAGAAGGAAACCTAAATCACCGTTTCTGCCGTAGAAGAAGACATTATATATCCCTAAAAAGGCAAAAACATGTCGACTTATGGAAAGAATCATAACATATCTTCTAGTAAGAAACTATGTTACTCGGATTCGGGTGTGTGTGTTCATATCGGACACAGATACGGGTGTTGGACTTGGCCATTTTAAATAAATTTATACATTTTCATTGTAATTTGAAGTGTAGAGTGTCATACCCGGGTATCAAGGGTTTTACACGGGTGCGGCAGGGAAAATGAAGAGTCGGAATAACATAGGTAAGAAACATACCGGGGTGCCCTTGACAACAGTAGACACATGATGGGGGACAAATCCTTCAATGTCTGGGACCGGGGCTAGCCGCGACAGTCCAAAATCAGCAACCTTTGCGACAAATTTAGAGTCCAGCAAGATGTTACTAGCCTTGATATCTCGATGGAATATTGGAGGATCGGCTTCAGTGTGAAGATAAAGTATGCCCTTGGCAGAATCCAGCGCGATTCTCAATCTCGTTGCGAAACTCAAAGGTTGTTTAGCCTTTGCTGTTATAAGAAGCATAATCAACTGAAGAAATTTAGTACACAAATGATCCTGAATAGCATTTCAAGAAAAGTTGATTAAAGAACAGCATGCATACCTGAAATATGTTCCCTTAAAGTTCCATTTGGCATGTATTCATAAACTAGCATCTACATGAACAAGTATAAGTACAAAGACAGTCAAACACCACAACAACAACTCCAACTACAACAACACCAACAATCCCTAGAGTAGTTCCTCTAACGCAAGGTTTGAGGGATCCATATGTACATGAAGAGGCAAGACCAGAAGAAAGAGATGAACGTATTATAAAATGCTTGTAACTGATAGGTCATGCCCCCAATTTCAGGGAATCATATCACTATTATAGCTTAATCAAACCGTATGAAACTCAATTCTTTAATCCTTTACACCTAAAATGGGTAATATGATTCTATGAAACCGAGCATATGTTCTCCAAGCTTTCCAGATGGTATTTATTTGTAACTTATAAACCAAGTGCGTTTGGTTCGTCAAAAACCCTGGGGAAATGGTCAATTTTCCCAATGTTTGGTTGAACATTGACCATGGGAAAAATTTTACAAGAGGCCCACCATTTCCAAGGTTTTCCTAGGGAAAGTTTCCTGTAGGTGAGGTTAAGGGAAAATTTTCCCAGGGAAATCTTTCCCATGGAAAATTTTCCCTGGAAAAAAGTTCCACAGGGATCTTACCAAACGCTCCCTAAGATGCAGCCACATTACCAGAGAAGTTTGAGGGTAACAATAAATCACCGAATGTTTACCTGTTCACCCTCTTCATCACAATAACCAACCAAAGAAACGAGGTTCCGATGATGTAATCTTGACAGCAACTCTATCTCTGTAAGGAATTCTTTCTCCCCCTGTAACGACCCCTCCTGCGCACGTTTTATGGCCACTACCGTGCCATCAGCAAGAACACCCTTATAAACCTTACCGTAGCCTCCCTGCCCTACTTGGAGTGAGTCCGAAAAGTTATCCGTAGCCAGTGCCATTTCTTCATAAGTGAATGCCCTAACACCATCAATCTTGATGGGGATTCTAGAAACTGCCACAATACGACTAGTCAAAAAATTATTTGGGAGAGTTGATACATGACAATACAACGGACACCAAAATAACATTGTAGTCCTTATTTAGCTAGACTTTCTTTATCTAATATAGTTTATTTAACCTACAAGAGGGCTTGTTATTGGTTCTATTTGGCGTACTTGATATTATCAGCTTATGTGTTTCCCTCATTGTCTGATGCTATTATTAGCTACTACTGCTAGCTAATACAACAAAAAACTCCTAGAAAAAGCGTTCATAAATGCTGTTTGGGGATCCAGATGTAGGCAACCTCTATGTTACTCCGACTCTTCATTTTCCTTACCATACCCGTGTCGGACCCTCCACACCCGGGCAAGGGTACGGCACACGACATTTCAAATTACAATGAAAAGACAAATTTTCTTAAAACTCGTCGAGTCTGACACCCGTATCCATGTCCATATCAGACACCCATACCTGAGTCTGAGCAACATAGGGCAACCTTCTCTCCATGAACTTAAGCCCATGAAGACGTTAATTCCAGTGAACCCACAGAAAAACCTTTCGAAAACCACTTCGAAAACCCATTTAGGCATCGCACAAAATCTAGCTGGAAAACCTTTGGAAGAACATTTGTCAAATCCCATCTATGAGGCAATGGAGGACTAACAGTAACAGCACCCATCTCCAGCAGCGTAGGACCGAAATCTAGAGCTCCCAAAGTGGAACTCTTTACCATTGATTATCCAACCACCGGTATACTCATTCACGTAGTCTATCTACAGAAACTAGAAAGCATTATGTGCGGTTCAGGAGTATAAGCAGCTCACCTTGGCGACGCTTCGTATGACCTTGGTTCTTCCCAGTATACCTTCTATAAATTAAAAATGACAGCACCGCTGACAGGGTAACTGCAACAGCTATTGTTCCTAAGGACACACCAATCACAGCACCCTTGCTTAAGCCAGATTTTGCATTTTCTGGAGATGCTGCAACAGGATATTAACAAGTTTATTGCTGCTGATAAAAGAATATTCCAAATCAGATTTTTCTAGGATATTAGAGCGAGGTGTATGGTACATATATCTAACCAAATCTGAAATAAAAAGTATGTTGAGCATCAAACTTAGCCACATGCATTAGAAGGAAATATGTAATAGCCAAAGCCAGTTTCAGGGTTGCTTGTAGAATTAAAGATGCCGCATCTGCCGAATCATCCGTTGTTACAGGATGACGGTTGAAGGTGGGTTTTGAGTGTTATTTGCAAATTCACAAATTCCATACTCCATATCCCTTCTACTCCCTCCTTTCCATTTTATCCATCACTCAGTAAATACTACACACTCTCCAATGCCCTTCTTTGACTAACAATTTCTTACATACTATTTTACCAAAAAATTATGACATTACACTCTCATGATAGTATTTTTCATTATGAATCTAATGATAGTAGTTTCACACAATGGAACGTCTTATATGTTGAAAAATGAATCATAAAGGTTTTTAAGTTTGACTGATGCATAGATCAGCGTGACTGATTAAATGGGGAAGGAGGGAGTATTGTTGTTTGACCAACCAGGAAAGCTTAGATAAAGAAACAGAAATCTAGACATACCTTCCTCATAAGGACCAAGGAGAGTGAAGTTCAGCAGTTCGTAAGGCCCAAATGTATCATTGTCAGGGATCTTCCATCCAGTAAACATTCTCAAAATGCGCCGAACCTCGCTCTTGTTGAATAGATGAGAATCGGTGCTGTTATGAACATTGTATAATGGAAAAAGCTTCAAAAACATCTTCAGCCTGGGGCCCTCTTGCCACATGAAGGAGTCAAGGTCCACCTGGTAGGTAGACAAACTGAGACCAGATGATAAATAATTCTCAAACCCGTTTAGATAAGGGCGAAAATCTATGAACCCAGGACTTTTCAGACGGTATCCAACAAGCAAAGGCACAGCACAAAAGCAAGGCTCCGGATATGCAGGCACATATTCATAAAGGGGTGGACATGCTTGGCTCGGACACCCAGTAACGTTTTTGGAGCCCTGACTGTTATTCTCGGGTCTATTTGAACCACAGTAGCTTACAAGGTTATCGCTTGAGCACACAGGATTGCCTTTTAGCCTAAAATTTCATATCAGGCGTCGTCAGAACCTTGGAAAAACAAATTTTTAAAATTTTGCGGCAAATAGACGATCAAAGTGAAGGCTTCACTTACAGAAGGGTGATGTTGGGTGGAATGTCGAGGGTGCCCGAAATGCCTGATATCATATTGTTCTGAAAATCCCTGCCACATTTGAACATTTGCAACAGATTGGAAGCAGTCATTACTAAAATTTAAAACCGATAAAAAAGAAATGCACTAGGTATTATGGCGCTGTGACCATGTAAGGATTTGAGTAGTTGCAACTTACAAGATGAGTTTCTCAGATCCGTGTAAAGTCCTATTCTGCCAAATGGCAGAAGGAAGAGATCCATTCAAGCTATTACCCGCAAGTGAACTGCCAAAAAGGGCCAGAATTTTGCTGTTATTTTTCTCGGGATAACAGATAAATCTTACCCAAACCTAGCGCCCCATGAAAGTTTCTTGAATAGAAGTAGCTTACTGAGAAAATAATATATATAAGGGCACAAGAGTTTACAGTATCTGAAGGCGAGGAAGCCCAGAGAATGCAGGAACATTTCCAGTAAGTTTGTTGTTAGACAATATGCTGCCAGTTTCCAGGGGTGTGATATCAGAGTGAAATAAAAGCATAAGAGATCAATGTAGAACAAAGAACTCAAAGAAGAAAAGAAGCAGGCATCTGATTATTAGAGTACTTACAGGGTTGTTAGATCATCTGACAACTTGGTGGATGGTACCGGTCCAGTAAGCTGATTTGAACTCAGGTCTCTGAAATTTGTAAAATCATGGCAAAGTGAATGAGGAAATAATTATGAGAATGTTCCCCGATCCTCATAAAACAAAGAAAAGATGTTTCAGCAGAAAATTCTTACAATGCAGAGGCGTAAATAGAGCTCTATAGAAGTCAGCTTAATTGAATAACCAATAAGAACTCATTACTTACATATAACCAAGGTGTGGTATTCTGGTCAGATCAGGTATTGGTCCTTGTAATCCACAGTTCCTAAGACTTCTGCAAAAGCCAACAAAAGAAACATAAACTAAGCTGGCATGATAGTTGAAAGGAAAGATAGAACTGGACGGTTGGATAGTCGAAAAGAAACGAGCTAATACATAAACACGACACACATTTATTGTAACAAACAATATATATCCTCCATTTGTAACGTTTCAGGAAAGGAATTTAACGCCACACCTGTGGGCCAAAAATATACAAGGATAACTAGGGAAAGAATTGTCTAGAGAAAGAGCAATTCCTAGTCCCAAGGGCTTCATGCAATCACGAGTCATGACTGTAATCATGGAGGTCTTGAACAATTACATAAATAAGAGAGCCTAAACACACTTACATTTTTAACAACTTCGACATGTTGGCATAACTTGCAGGTATTGTAGTCCCCTCGAAGTTGTTATTGTCAAGTTGACTGCAGTATACAAAGGGAAAACTATCAATTAGTCACCATCATTATTGTTAGGTTCAGAGTATTTTCTTTTAGGTATGACTAAATTTAGGGCCATAAGATTTTTCATCTTCCCTTTTCGTACATGGCTGACATTCCCATGGTGTCTTACTAGTACCCTTTTGATTATCCGTTAAAAAAAGTGATAAATTATGCATATCCATTAAACCGTGATACTGAAGCCTTCAACAAATCAACATATTCTTGACTCTCAAACTTCTCAACGGACACCCAATCCTCAGTTTGCAATTGGATTTTTCAACAAGCTAACCAATTATTTTGCTAAACGATGAGCTTGCATGAAGACCCACTAGAATTTCCAGCTCATTCTTTGTATTGTATTACTTAAACCACAAGGAACCACGGGATATTCCTCAAGCAAATAATGAAGAAACATCAGTAAGAAAGTTGTAGTATAAGAAAAATTCGGAAGAAACATAACAAGCAAATTTGTAAGAAACTTACATGATCAACAAATTGGGCAGTTTAGAGAACTCGGGAGGAAGGTATCCTGAGAGATTGTTATTGTCAAGTAAGCTGCACACAATTACCTCAGTCAAGGATATTGCTTCAGACGGAATTATATGAACTGAATCGTGGATTATTTGTTGAGATACAAAGATCCCGTGAAACTTACAAATGTACAAGGCTGGGAAGTCTTGATAGTTCAGGCGGGATTTGACCACTTATAGAATTGTTGTTCATATGGCTGCCCACAAGGATAAGACAATCAAAATGAAATTAGAACATGAGATAAATATAGACAGATAGATAAACATAACTGAAAATGCACTTACAAGTGCTTTGTCTTATTGAGGTATGCAAATGATTTCGGCAACTCTCCTGATATTTTGTTCTGGTCAATTTGTATTCTGTCAAGATTAGGAAGGTAACCGAGTTCTTCTGGCAAGGGACCTGTCAAGTGATTCCCATTCAACAGCCTAAAATAACCCAGAAATAACAAACAGAACAGATTAGTTTAAAAGGAGATACTCAATCAGTACTATTGTAAAAGCACTGAAAATGAAATGTTCATGATGTGATAAGAAACAAGTATCATAGATAAAGCGTAATGTAGATACGTCAAACAAGACCAAAAAAATGACTTACAAGAGTTCCAAAGTTTTAATGTTCCCAACCTCCTTTGGTATACTCCCAGTTATATTGTTCCACATGAAGTCCCTTTCAAAAGCACCAAAAGCATCAGACAGACGATAAGCTTATGAAAGCAACCACCAGCAAAGATCTTATGGCTTACAGAATTTTCAATTGGGACAATCTGCCAAGTTCTGATGATAATGATCCGGACAGGTTCAGATTCAAGAGTTCTCTGCAAACAAGATTAACTGATTTCTTAGTGCTTCTGCAACTAAAATGAAAAATATTTAATAGCTGCTTTCATTTATATGGTTCGACTCCACAAATGGTTCTTGATAACATGGGGCGACTAAAATGCCTAACTAATCCCTGAGGCACTTTCGGATGAATTGTCAAGTTATTATGCATTCAAAAAAAGTTTTGTCCACTGTAGGGCCGTATGAGATGATAGCTAACACTGGTTAGGGAAGTCCCGCAGTGTAACTTCGCCTAGATGACTTACAATTCCCTTAAATGAAGGTAGCCGTCATCTGCTGATGCGTTATAACACACAATACCAGTCCAATTTGATGTGCAAGGATCTCCATGGTCCCAATTTCTTAAGTTCTTCATCGGATCCACCAATTGTTTCTTAATAGCTTGTAATGCCGCAACTGTGGGAAAGATTAAGAACATAGTATGCAAAATAAATAGCAAACAATGATACGGTACAATATATAGTTTGGTATTTCAGGGTGTCCAGTTAATTTCAGAATGTCCAAATCCACATCATATGCAGTACAGAACTAAAGGTGCAACAACAGAATATAACGTGAGCACAAAGAGATAACCCTTCACCCATATAATCAGTCGAAATGTCCAAGAGCAGCTTATTGCATTTTACATAATTGAAGTCGTGGTTATTATGGGTTATGATTTATAGACAATTGAGGAAAATAAAATGCACTATGTCTTTTTCATATTCTCATATACTATCAAAACTTGAAAATACATAGAAACTAAAGATGTATTAACAATTTCTAATATGAGATTTTGAAGTTGCGTTCTCCATCATACCTAAAATGCCAAAAGAACACACAACAAAATCCAACATTTAATCTGCTAAATTGTTAGGTAGACCTAATATACATGAATTATTTTTTTCTTTTTCTTTTTATTCCTTAAGTTATGTTTGTATTGAGAGGAGAGAGGGGAAAGGAGTGGAGCAGAATACTTCCTCTCCATTCATCATCTTTTATTATTCCTCAAAATGAGGTGGAAGGAAGGAAAAGAGAAGAATTTAATACTTTTCCTCTCTTTCCCTTCATCCCCCTCACCAATAAATTAAAAACAATGTTAATTCACTGACTTGTTCTTCCCCACTACCCCCCCCCCCCAATTTCACATGTGTATAGTTAAGCTAGCACTATACCAATCGTTGTATGATTGTGTATTAGATTTATGTATGATGATCAATCTTTTATGCTTAGTTATAGTATTAAAGTATATCAGAAAATTATTCTATGAGTAAAATATTTAAACAGATAATTTTCTTAACTTAATCAATTTTTTTCCCTTATGCTATCGGTGAATAAGAAGGGACGAAATTTAAAAGAAAAATGATAGCAATAACAATAACAAAGGAATCACAATAACAAAACTTTTCCTTCAGCATTGTACAAATTTTTTTATTGGAAACTTTCATATCTATATACTATTATATAACAGTGAGTAAAATGATCTACTTTTGCCAAGTTTTCTTTAATTACTGGCTATAATTACTTAGCTCTATTCAATTACGAAAAATGACAAAATTTTATTGGTCCCCAACCATTTTTAAAATATATTAAACTATTAAAAATACTAAAATAAAATAGAATACTAATAATGAATGTCATTCACCATAAAAAATTCAAAATTAAAATAGATAAAGATACTCAAATGAACACAATATATAATATTAATAATAATAACGACAAACTTTCAGGGACAAAACGCTTGCCCATATGAGTTGAAGTTCCTAATTCCTACCGACAATAATACATAAAAATAGATTCTCACAATTATAAAAACATATTTCCTTTGAGAGCATGAATAAACATAGAGTATTACCTGTATTACATAAAATATGAATACATGATAATAATTACATTTTACAACTTCATGGACAACCTTAATTTACCCAACTTTACCGTGCCAACACAAACAACAAGGCCATGGGTGTGCAAGCAAGAAGCAACAAACCAAACATAAAACCCAAAACCAAAATCATTAACTCCAAAATCCCACTTATGAAGTTATCCCACGTACCAATCTTACCCCTAAATTTTGCAAATTACTGAGACCAAACATGCAAACTAAGAAATACATTAAGAAAGAAGCAAAAATGGAGCTAGAAATCGAAATCCAAACCTTCATCAGGGTGAGTAAGTTGAGCATGAATTCCACTCAAAACACACGAAAACCACACACAAACTGCAAACATCAACACCAAAAACCCAGTGCATGATCTAGGGTTACACTTCCACATACTTCCCTTAGCACCTGCAAACCCTAATCAACACAATCAATCAACAAATCTCAATCACATCAACTAATAAACACACGAATTCGCAAATTGCGATCGAAAATCAAGGTAAAGCGGTCGCTGGAGCCCATCTCACCTTCCCACCTTCCCTGATAATAAATTCAATTCGTAGTGGTTGAAGTCGCCATCGAAACTTAATTAATCTCGTAATTGACTCAGTCGCCATGACTGCTTTCATCACTTGTAGAATTTCAACTCTGAATTTGGGCGTCGCAGTAGTTAGATAAACCCTAGGAATTAACATATTCAAATTGATGCAAGATGAAGGAATAAAATGCTCTGATTCTTCAGAAATTACAGAGCAGTTGGTGCATGGAAGAAATTGTAGGTGATCGTCATTCGTCACTCGTCAGCATTTTGCAATTTGGAACATCTTCCTTTCAAGTTTCAACTTGCGTTGATTTTATACTCCCTCCCTTCCATATTAACTTTGAAATTTGTATAGTCAAATTTCAAAAATTTTGACCATAAATTTCTCAATATATACAATTAGTTACTATATAAAATTACCACCATTAGATTCGTAACGAAAAATACTATAATACATGTATAATACTGGAATTGTTAATAATATATTATGTAAAAAATTATCAATTAAAAAGTGACATTACCGTGAAAGTCAAAATTGTAATAATTAATATGAAATAGATGGAATTTTTGGGGAAAAGAAAACTTGTGTTGATTTTATGGGTAAATATTCAATTTTTATCTACCAAGTCAACTCCAACTTGTCAATTTTTTTTTGGGGAACTTGGAGAAAAATAATTCAAATTTTGGGTATTGGAAAAAGAATAATCGGAACTTATAATTTTATAATGGAAGAGTTGAATTTTAACTCCTATTATTTTATCATTCACCACTTGATTAAATTCGTTCGAAAAGTGTCAAGGTAGACTGGTAGTGTCGAGATCACACACGAAAGATACTTTAAACCTTTTTTTTAGTTACAAAATGTTTTAGGTATAATATTGTCACTATAATGTTACTTTTTGGACGAGTTTAATTAGACGGTGGATGCTAAAAAAATAATAGGGGCTAAAGTTCAAGCCATCCATAACAAAATTATAAGTTCGAATTATTTCTTCCGAATACCTCCAATATATGGATTATTCTTTTCCAATTTCTCAAGAATAAATAAATAAACAAAAGAATAGAAAAAAAACCAACATCTTCCTTTCAATTTTCAACTTGTTTTCATTTTATGGCAAACTTTTCAAAAAAAAAAAAACTTGTGTTGATTTTCGGGGTAAATATTCAATTTTTTTTCTATTTTAAGTCAACTCCAACTTATCAATTTTTTTAATAGTTTTATCAAAATTTAACAAGTCAACTCATATTTATCCAATTTATTTGTCATGAAAATGGTTTTTTCTTGTTTAATGATTTTTCAGGAAAATAAGTTAGTGATATTTTTACTTGTATAGTAGATATATACATATTTTATCATTTGCAAGAAAATTTTCCAACCTAATCTTATCTTATTCTTTAAAATAATACATAATCGTCATCACGAAAAATAACCCTAACATTTACCTCCTTGAAGAGGCTATCAATCCTTCTTGCTAATAGTATGCCATGTGTTTGGTTAATTATTTATATGTCAATAGTTACTTCAATTTGAGTTTTTTTTCCCTTTTATACATCTTATATGTATGACTTTTTACTTTATACTTATATAGAATTATTAACGTATTTTTCAATGAAATTATTGTTCATTCATACGAATTAATGCATTGGATAAATGTCAATTTTCAAGTTGCTATTGTCCATATCGCAATTTTTATACCAGTGTTCCTCCTTGTAACCAAGAGGGCACCTACTGCTTTCAGGATCAGCCTTCATCTCATCTCATAGATTATTGCGCACCTTAGAACAATCCATCTATTAAGCACTTTAGAGCATTAGCAACAAAGTGTGAGAACAGTGAAAGAATAGTGGAAGAATTCCACATGAGAGTTGAAGAATAATGGGTGTAAATATATCTATCCTCTTTGTTTTCTCTCTTTCTCTCTCTTCTTTTCCCTCCTCTTCCTATCTCTCTCCTCCTTTGTCCCTCCCTTCCCACATGTCCTGTTCCATGCTTGACGTGGGAAAAGGGTTGTGACAATTTTCTCACACATTACTCCATCCAATCATGGATTGACATGTCACCCCCTCCCACACTCATGTCTTGTTGCTGCAACTACTCTGATATCCATGATGTGAATTAATATAAGTCATCAAAGTGATAAAGTATACCCTACGTTCTTTAAAGAAGGACGAACAAAGAATGTATTCTCCCTAGGAAGAGCCCCAAGATTAAAACAAACTATTTTAATAGTGACTCATTAGAATAGAGCACCTTTTTATGTAGAATGACAATCTTTTATCTTTGATTTTACTGAATGTTAAATATGATTACCAATAATTATCACGGTAAAGTTTACAAAACCTTTCAATTTAAAAGAAAAGCATAGTGAGTACAAACCTTTGGTGAAGAGCAACTAAGGTCGAGTAAGAGTTCCTCGAAAGTTAAAGCAATTACAACTTATATCTTCAACTAGTGAACAAACCGGCCAAATTTCAAAACTACTCGCGAATAAGAGTTTCTAGACTGCCAAAGCATGGTCGAAAAAAATATTAGTAAGACATCCTAATTAAAAATTAAACTTAGTAAATCTAAAATATAAACATGCAAATATTTGGATGTGTCACAACTTACACTTAAGGTTTCACAAAATGAGTCCTACACATCTTTACATGGACAATACATTGGGACATGAATTTGGCATTGCTTTTTTTTTTTTCTTTTTTTTTTTTTTTTTGAAATCTTGATACTCACTCAACTTGACTTTTGAATGGCAAGAATTTGGGTATAGAAAACATAAAAGTTGGAAATGCAAAATTCATGACTAGGAACTAGGAAGGGTGTGCAAGGTTATTGTAACTACCTTGTTACAATTTTTTTATTTTAAAGAAAAAAAATGAAATAATAAGTGTTTTGATTCAAGATGATTATTAATCATTTTGAATTCATTTAGATTATTCTAAAAATATATCTATGCGTATTTTAACTGTTACAAATATAAGTTTCATTATTTTAAGGGTTTTATGACTCACAAAATACATAAATTTATTATTGGTTTATAATTTTTTCATAAATATAGAATTACACTTAAAATGTGCATTCTCTATAACCGTAAATATGATTAAGTTATTACTACATTCTCTATAATAGTTGATATGAATAAGTTATTAGTTATTACTACTACTTTTTGACGTAACCAATTATTGGAATACTGTTACACTTGGTAAACATGTGTGATTTGGTACAAAAACATAAATTTTAGGCAACTCAAGGTGGTCATTAATCATCTTTATTCAAGATATACATCTAAACTATGTATATAAAGTATAAGATTTTTGGACGATAATATACTAAACTTTTTGGGTATTAGACAATAATGCATTGAATTTTGACCTTGGACAATAATGCACTGAACTTTGAGGAGTGTTGGACAATAATGCATCCGAAACAATTTCGACGGTGGCGGATTTGGTGACGTTCTTACGTGGCAGACCAAAAATATGAATAGGCTAAATAATATCTAATTTATGACATGTCAGCTAATCTACACAATTAAATGTGATTTTATACAACTACAACAACAATCTCTAAGCAGAAACATGCTTAAACAAATGTGATTTTATGTTTTATTTTACTCTGCTCAAAGTTTATTCTCTTTGTTTATGTGTAGATTATCTAACATGTTATTAATTTAAATATTTTTGGACCAATTCATCACTTCCACCTGCAACGTAGGATTGACTCTAAGTTAGCCACCGTCGAAATCATCAAATTGAACAATTTCATCACCCAAAATTATGACCCTTTTTTCCAAACAAATACGATAAGTGCATTACTGTTCAACATCCCCCAAAGCACAGTGTATTATTGTCCAAGGCCAAAGTTCATTGCATTGTTATCCAATACCCCAAAGTACAATATATTAACATCCAAAAACCCTAAAGTATATTATATAGTTTTCAACGCGACGTAACTATCACAATAAAACTAAATTTGCATGAATTGAGTCATAACATTTGAGGACATCTCAACATGAAGAACACTCTCTCTTCATTAGCATGCTTCTCAACACTTTTCTTCTTCTTCTTTCTTTGTATATTGCAAATGTGCACCAAATCAAATGCACATAGAAAGGAAGAGCCAAAACAAAAGATTGCAGCAATTTTTGCATTTGGTGATTCAATTGTTGACCCTGGCAACAACAATGACATCCTAACCATCATCAAAGCAAACTTCCCTCCTTATGGCAAGGATTTCCTGCAAGGATTGCCAACCGGACGGTTCAGCAATGGTCGCATTCCTACTGATTTCTTAGGTAACACAAACATACGACTTTTTTTAGATCGGGTAAATTTGGTATGTTTACTGTTAGGCCATGTTCTTTTATACGGCTGGTTGTGTTATGACGCGGTGTGTTGTGATGGAATTGTGGCGGGTGTGGTGGAATTATGGTGGATTATGGTGGGTTATTGGTAAATTGTGATGAGTTTTGTTTTTTTATAAATATAGATTGTATTGGTAAATGTGAAAGAATTGATTGTGGTGGGTTGTAGTAAATTGTGGTGGATTGGTATGTTGTGGTGGGTTCTGGTAAATGCGGTATGTTATGGCACCGCAGCCAGCCAGCCGTATAAAAGAACAGGGCCTTAATAGATCTGGAAATTTCTAACCCGACTCGAAATTTCTGGGTTTTGAACACGATTTTTTCAACTAAACTTGAAATGCACCTAGCCCGAAAATTAGCGGGTCAAACCCGACACACCCGTTTGACCCGAAAAATTAACTTTTTAAGTTCAACTTTATTAAAATTTGTGACTTTTCATTGGAACTTTTAACTATTAAACTATAAGCGCAACTTATTTATTTGTTATTTCTCTAATTTTAAGTTAAAATAGTTACTTTAATCTATCGTTATTAGAAGATAATCATATTTTATTATCTATATTGTACAAAAAGTAGTATTTAGAGACCATTTTTTAAAAAGGAAAAACGGAAAAAATTCGCAATCATAACCCGTTGGGTTGACCCGAAACCGAACCGTATTTACTCAAACCCGATTTACAACCGACTTAAACCCATCCACCCGCCTGAATTGACAGGTCTATTTACTAGACCCCTATTTCAGAGGAAACTGACCGCCAGCGAGTTTTATAGGTTGGGAGAAAAGAGTAAATATCAAACTATCTCGAACAAGCATGATCTATCAACTTCACAATTTACCCTTATTATTATGATTTTTTTTTATTGTAGCTATATTTTGTTCCTCATTGGTGTATTCTTTTGTTTGTTTTGTTGAACATGAAGTGGAGGCACTTGGGGTGAAAGAGAGTTTGCCGGCATATCTTGATCCAAATTTACAGGAGAGCGATCTTTTAACAGGTGTTAGCTTTGCTTCAGGTGCTAGTGGCTTTGATCCTTTGACATCCAAATTGCTTGTAAGTACTCTCTATATAATTGTGTGCGACTGATTGTGTCACCTTTTTTTTTTTTGGTTTTTGGACGTTAATATATTGAATTTTTGGGATATTGGACAATAATACACTTAACTTTGACTTTGGACAATAGTACATGCCCTAAACTTTGGGGGGTATTGGACAATAATGCACCCGGAACAATTCTGGTGGTGGCTGACTCGGTGGCGATCCTACGTGGTCAGCCTGCCACGTAGGATCACCACCGAGTCAACCACCATCAAAATCTTTCCAGGTGCGTTATTGTCCAACACCCCCTAAAGTACCGTGCATTATTGTCCAAGATCAGCGTTAAGTGTATTATTGTCCAATACTCTAAAATTCAGTATATTAGCATCCAAAAGTTTGATTGTATTTTTGTTCGAAGTTTGATTGTATTTTTGCTCATGAATTGGCTTATTATAGATGGCAAAATCATTGAATGATGAGTTGAAGATGTTCAAGGGATACATATCTAGAATGAACCAAATGGTTGGTGTTGATAGAACAAGCTACATTGTCAACAACAGCATATGTTTTGTGGTTTGTGGTAGCGATGACATTGCCAACACTTACTTCACCATTCCTTTCGTTCGAGATGACTACGACCTTCAAACTTACACCGATGCCATGCGTACCTCAGCTTCTTCCTTTATCAAGGTACTACAAACATTCTACTTCCTCCGTTTCATATTAACGCTCTGTTTGGATTAATGGGGTTATGGGAGGGGAAAGGAGGGGAAATGAGGGGAATGATATTAAATAATCTCATCTACCTTTGTTTGAAAAAATAAATAAATAGGAGGGGAGAGGAGGGGAGGGAAACTATTTACCTTCATTCCCCTGCATTAACCCTTTTTTCATTAACCTCCGATATGTGGGTTAACGGAGGAGAGAAGAACTCATTATGCTTTAAAGAAAAAAGAAAAAAAACTTTATTGTGTGCGTTAGGTTGATCAATAACTCAAGGGAAATGATCAATTTTCCCAGATTGACTTATTTTCCACATGTTTTGATGCAAGTTGACTTCGGGAAAGTTTTCACGATGGAACCACCATTTTCTCCATTTTCCTAGGGAAAATTCCCTTGGGGGGCTAAGGGAAATCTTTCCCATGGAAAACTTCCCATGGGAAACTTTCCTCTGGAAAAATTTCCCTTAGGTTCCTACCAAACACTCCCTAATATAATAACTACTTCATTTTTCTTTCCTCTCTTTTCTAATCCAAACACAACAATTAACCCCTCGTACCTTTCCTTCCGCCCTACTTATAATCCAAACAAGATAGAAAAAAGTCTCTTCCCTTTTCCTCCCCTCCCCTTCCTTCCCCTCTAATACCCTCTCCCCTCCCCCTCTAATAACCAAACATACTATAATTATCGTCTTTGGAAATTGTGCAGTCAAATTTTAAAATTTTTGACCGTAAGTTTCTCAATATATATAACGACCTGGTATATAAAATTACTAACGTAAGATTTGTAACAAAAATACTATGCTGAAAGTATAATATTACAACTATTAACAAAATATTATATAAGAAATTGCCGATCAAATAGTGACATTGAAGACCATGACAGTCAACAATGTGACAATTAACGGAGGGAGTATTCAACAATATGAACGCATCTCAAGTTTTTTTTTTTTGTTTTTTTGTTTTTCGGGGTTAGAAATCGAGTTTATTGTTGGTCCGTAAAGGGTAGGGCTCTCCCTTCATAATGGTAACTAATAGTTTTTTTGGTTAGAAATTGAGCTTATTGTTGGTCCATATATAGGGTAGAGCTTAACTAATCACCTCTTGTTTGAGTGACAAAATATCCTCCACTTATGCCTCCAAGGTTTGAATTCTGGGGGGCATTATCCCTTATTGTTTCAGAAAATATTGCGGGTAGGAGAAGGGTCCAACTTTGGGTCATTGGCATTCTTGTTCCCCATCCGCTATAGTCCTGTTGATGTGTGTGTAGGGATGCAAATGGTCAGGTTTGCTCGTTTATATTTCGTCTGTACAGACAGGCATGTTTTACTAAGTGTGTATATAAAAAATCGAAGTGATTAACATGATTTCGGTTTTGGTTTAGAGATTACACAAATTAGGTGTCCGAAGGATATTCACGACGAATGTACCCCCGGTGGGGTGCATCCCGTCGCAAAGAACCCTTGCCGGGGGAATATTTCGAGAATGTGCAAAGAATCACAACCGAGCCGCCGAGTTATTCAACAGCAAACTGGAAGCTGAGCTCAACTCACTCGCTCGCAGATTTCCCGATTCTAAAATTGTCTACATTGATCTCTACGCCATTTTTCTCGATCTTGTTTACAATGGCACCAACTATGGTACATTCTACACTCTTCCTTCATTTTCATCAGCGTTGGAAAAATTTTGTCCAAACCGGAAAAATTGGGTTTGGTTATAGATTTTTTGTCCGAGTTTTGACATTGATTGAAAATTCGGACATAATATTTCTCCTTTTTTCTATTGTCTGAACCCGATTTCGACGCAGATTTAGTTATGGATCAAAACAAACAATTTAGTTGTAAGCGGGGAGGTAAATATTGTTAAAAAATTATCAGAATTTACAAAAATTTACCAGAATTTATCAAAACCTACGTGTTTATCAATCCTTACTTTTTAAAAAAGCTCCTTTATTCAAAAGCAATTATTTTCACCAAAACTTACGTTTATTTACAAAGTTATCAAAACTTTTACCATATTATCCATTTACCGACGAATTTACAAGCTTTATTCTTAATTAAACCAATGACAACCCGGAGGTGTTTCAAGAGGGTTGTTTAATTTGCATTTTGGGCCCTGAAGTATAGGATAATTAATTTTTAAACCCTTGGTTTTCAACGTTATGTTTTTGAACCGTAAAGTTTATAGGTTGAATAAAAAGTGACCACAAAGTTTGTGGGCTGAAAAAGCACATGTCCCATTTTTCCTTTTTCTTGTCATGTTTGAATTTCTCTCTCGATAGGTACCAAACTTCATGAATAAGTAGCCCCACATGAATAAGAGAGGTGTATTATAGCTTCAATATCAATTTTAACCTTTGTCCTGAAATTTGGCGCCAATCTAGAAAGAAATTCAAATATGGGAATAAAAAGAAAAACGGGACATGAACCTTTTTTTTTCAACCCATAAATTTTAAGGGAAATTGGATTCTAATAATCCGTACTTTTACGAATTATATAGCAATAATCCCTACTTTCATTTTGTATTCTAGTCGTCCAAAAAAAATTAAAATTGTATTCTGGTGGGATGCGGCCGAGTTAAGTGGTGGTGACTCGGTGGTTTGCTGGCGTGTACTGGCGAGAGCGTGTTTAACTAAGAAATTATTATTTTAGTTGTATTCTAGTGGTCCCATTTAAATTGTTATTGTATTTTAGTAGTCTCATTGACATATTTATTGTATTTTGGTGGTCCTATTTCATTGTTGATTATATTCTGGTGGCCCGAATTTTTGTTCAAATACACTCTCGCCGGTACACGTCAGCAAACCACTGAATCGCTACCATTTGACTCGGCGGCGTCACACCATAATACAATTTAATTTTTTTTGGACCACTAGAATACAAAATGAAAGTAGGGATTATTGCTATACAATTCGTAAAAGTAGGGATTATTATAATCCAATTTCCCTAAATTTTAATGTCCTTTTTTATTCAGCCTACAAACTTTAGGGTCCAAAAAATTAACAATGAAAACCAAGGGTCCAGAAAGTTAATCGTCGTATACTTCGGGATCCAAAATGCAAAAAACCCTATTCAACATAGGTTAGCAAGGGTTTGGGCAAAATGCACATGCTTATTTTTGCCATATATAGTTGTTAATTTCAAGAGAAAATTTTCCTTTTAAGGAAAGAATAATTAGCCCCGTTCTTTTATGCGGTAGGTTACGGTGTGATACTACACCACACCGCACTCTTTAATTTTTCACCACACTTCACCACACCACACTGTAATCATTACAAATATATTTTTTATTTGTCTCTCTCCTCACTTTTCTCCATTACTTTTTACATTACCACAACTTTCACCACAACTCACCACAGTTTTCAAATTCCACCGCACCGCACTATTACCACACTGCAACCAACCGTATAAAAGAATGATGCCTAAAAAATTGTATTGGCAATTTAGAAAATGAAAAGGAGAAAAAAATGTTTATAATGACTAGTTATAGAATATGGTAACAATTCATGGTTTGAATGGGAAAAAAAATGACCTAATTTTATGAATAATTCAGGATTTGAAGTGATAGACAAAGGATGTTGTGGATCAGGGTTAATAGAAGCTGGTGCCCTTTGCAACTCATTTTCTAAATTGTGTGAAGATGACAGTAAATATCTATTTTGGGATAGTTACCATCCCAGTGAAAAGGCATATCAAATCATCATTCATCGTATTGTCGATAGATACCTCAACCACATTATCTAATCCGCTCTACTTTCTAAAGTCGGCTTGGTTCAGTCACAACCCTGATCAGATCAGCTTTCTAAGAGCTTGGTTCAGTCACAACCCTAATCTGATCAGCTTTCTAAGCTTGCTTCGATCGTCAATTTATTGTAAGCACCCATTTAGCAATAAACATTATAACAAGATCTATTATATAAGATTATTGACCTATGATTTGTAAGTATTTTGTTCTATTGAGATTTAAAGCCTTATATTTTATTTTGGTTACATTGTGATTTGTGAGAATCCTCGTAAATGAAAGTGAATGATATTGTTACCATGTGTTACAAAAATACATACTGAGTTATCGATCGTCTTCTATGTCATACACCCAAAATCAATTTTGATGAGAGTAAAATTTTAATTGAAATAGTTTCACAGTAATAATATATGTATGTACGTACGTATGTACATACATACGTATGTATGTATGTATGTATGTATGTATGTATGTATGTAGGCAGTGTCAGTTCTTGACTGTGAATATTAGATCGCATGGTCCACCTATTTGTAATGTTTGTTGATTTAAATGTCATGTGCTTACGAATCACAATATACATATAAATGAATACTGAAGTTTCAAAACTAAAACTTTGGCCAGTGCATCCCTCCCATTTCTTCACACAAAATCCAATAGAAACACAAAGTGATTGATTGTTTGAGTATGAAATCATTATTGTGCCTTCAATCATCAGTTTAATTTTTCTTTTTTTTAGTTTGTTCCACATATGTCAGAGTCAGATTGAAGGAAAGGTATCAAATTCAAATTTAAGCACCCCAATATTTATTTGTGTAAGGTGAAGGAGATTTTTGTAACATCCATACTTTAAGGCCAAAAGGAATTCACGTGCGGGAGTGTCCAGAGGGTAAAACTACCTTTAAGACTTCAACTACGTATTAGCTTATGTTTTTAGTTGAAACAGTTCTACAATGACAACAATATGTGTGTGTGTCTGCCGGGGGGATGCTAGTCCTTTGACTAGGAATATTAGATTCTGTGTCAACCGAAATTGGTAACGTTTGTGATTCACATGACATGTGATGATATAGCTGGAAAATGTATTCGATGGAGGTAATGCATATATATGCAGTGAATTTGTTGGTTGAGATGGTTCCACAATGATAATAATACATGTACGTATATAGACAGTGCCAGTCCTTGATAGGGATTACTAGATTGAGTCGTCAACCAAAATTTGTAATATTTGTTGATTTAAACTGCATGTGCATAGGGATAGCAATGGGTAAGGTCAGGGACTGGTCCAGTTGGACCTAGACTTGCCATTTTTTTGGACCTAGACCCGCCCCGAGACCCGATGGGTCCCAAAATTGGACTTGGACCCGGACTCGCTGGGTCCGCAGGTCTACGGGTCCATAATGGGTCTTTATTGGGTCCAACACTCTCATGTATTTTTTTACTAGATTTAGGCCCCGTTCTTTTGTGCGTTGCGTTTGCGTTGCGTTGCGTTTGCGTTTGCGTTGCGATAAGTTGTGGTAGAAATAGTTAAAACGTAATGGTAATTTGCGATATATTGTGGTAGGGTTGCATTGCGGTATGTTGCGTTAACGCACAAAAGAACAGGGCCTTATCAATGTTTCGGGTTAATTTTATACGTGCGCAATTGTATAATAATAACTATTCTATTTAATTACACATATTTTCGATCTAATAAAAACATCTAGTTCAATGTATGAGGCTATGAGCAAAATTCAACATAAAAACATTATAAAAATCATCCACGCATCAACTCTAAGAATGCAATTATACAACTTAAAATGCAAAAAAAAAAAAAACACTAAGTTCGTGATTATCGCATTATACAACTCTAAGAATACAAATACACTAGGGTTTCCATTATATAAATATATAATTTGATGGGTCTATGGATCGGGTCCACAGGTCCGTGCCTAGACCCGGACTCGGGCCCGCCAATTTTTTAGTGGGCCAGACCCGACCCAGACCCAATGGGTCCAAATTTTTTGAACCCAGACCTCCCCTAAATGGGACGGGTCCTAGCGGGTCTGGGGCGGGTCCAGGGCGAGTTGCCATCCCTACATGTGCACAATAAAGCTAGAAAACTTACTCAATGGAGGTAGAAAATGTAAACATACTTGAGAATCAATAAGTGACCCTAACACCTTGGTACCTAAGAATCTCCCCAATAAGTTCGCCTTTGCCTGACCCAACATACCTACCACAAATTTCACCGTCCCTAAGGAACAAAAATGTAGGGACTTCGATCACATTCATGTCTCTCAAGAACCTCATGCAGCTCTCATTCTCGTCGCCGTTCATTCGGGCGAACACCACGGTGTCCATTTGCCTCGACAGCTTCACCACAGTCGGGTACACCTTCGCGCACGGCCCGCAGTTTTTGAGGCCGACGTCGAGCACTATGAGCTTCCCGTCTCCCTTGTGCTCCTCTATCAATTGCTTCACGTCCTCGCCGGAGTGGAGTTGAACCACCGCCGAATGGTTGTCGCCGTAGTAGAGCACGTCGCCGACCAGCCGGTCTGGCCCGATCGCCTCCTCCTCGTGGATCTTCTCCATCGACTTGTAGAAGGAGAAATGGGGCACCTATATATAAATGTACAAAGATATCATGTGAGGTTATGTCTGTCATCTCGGGCGGGTGGGTTCGGTATGGGTAGGGTTCGATATGGGTAGTGTTCGGGTTTATTTAGGTTTCACATTTGAAAACATGTTCAAAACCTTAACCTTTCGGGAAAGTCTTGATTGATTTTGGGTCGGATCAAAATCTATCAGGTCTATGTGACACCATCTTGTCATAAAACTTTTACCATGAGATGGACAGTTTTGTGGCGACATAAAACTATTTCAGCCAAAAATTTAAACTTTTAACTAAGAGATCAAATAATGATTTTATATTCTAACATGTCTCTTACACAAACGCCCTTTAGGCTTGACTTATAGAAGGATATATGGGAAACAATTTCCAAAACCAAGCCTAAATTAGTTACCATCATGTACTTACATATCAATTATTACCAAGTCTCAAATCATAATAGGTAGATAAATCAAACATGCATAAATCTAAGTACATAGACCCAAGAGATTATATGATAAGCACTAGTATTTATCACACATTTAAGATGACCATATTGTAGACTAGCCTAGTAGCCTTGAAAACGATGATCATTGTCCAGTTTTTTTCGAGTCAGACTAGGTTGGGCAGTTTGAATATATGTAAATTCAAGTCAAATGGGTTCAAATAATAGAAATAAACATAACATTGTATCATGAGTTAAGGCCCCGTTCGTTAATGCGGTGGGATCGTTTGTGGTTTCACACCGCACCGTAAATTTCCATTTTCTACCACAACTTACCATAATTTTCCATTTTCTCTTTTATTAAAAGTGAAAACTTTTCAAATGAAAAATCAAAACTTTCACTTTTTTCCATCTAACATTATTTTAAAATATACCAACTCACATTCCATTATTTCCACCACACTTTCCACATTCCACCATACCGCAACCAACCGCACCGTAAACTGAACGGGGTCTAAGATGATTATTAATCATCTTATAGTTTAATTTAATCACTTTAAATATTATATCTAAGCATATATAAATCATTATGAATATATTTTTTATTACTTTGAAGATTACTATCACTCATAAGCTATCTATAAACAATTTTATATTTACACTTATCATAAACATAGAATTATACGTAAAATGTGTATTATCTTCGTATCATTAGGTTATTCATTTATATTTGTTGATATATTTATTTAGATGGTTATTAACCATTTTGAATCAAGACGTTTATCGTTTTACCTGGTCAATTTTCTCTCTCTTGCAGAGCTCCTTGGTGGCCTCGGACTCATCCCCCATGACAAGGATGAACTCGACGTCGTTACACGTCCGACTGAGCTCCACCATGAACGGGTAGATCTCGCTGCTCTCCTCACTGTCTCGAGCCGCGAACTCCACCACGACAAGGCGGTCGTTGGCGGCTTTGAGGGCGTTGTCGAACTCCGCTATGCTGTGCACTTTCTTAACCCGTTCGTCCTTCTTCTCGCTCTGCTTTGGAGCCGTCGTGCTCGCCCTAACGGTTATCGTCGGCCGGAAAAGGGGCGCCTGCAAAGCTAAACCCATTAATCTTACTTTTCCTTCACATATCTCTAAATATGAATAGGATCCAAGGTGCAAAAATTTATATACAAAACTAAAATTCATACTTCCTCCGTTTCATATTAATCGTCATCTTTGAAAATTGTGTAGTCTAATTTTAAAAAATTTAACTATAAATATTAACATAATATTAAAATGTGCAACATAATATTAATTATTAAAGGTTTTAATATAATATTAAAATATTTAAGTACCATATTTATAGGAATTAGAATATTGAAATTATGGAAACTTATCAGTATAGAATCCTACAAATTGAACCATCATTAAGTTTTAGGAAACAGAAGCAACAATTTACTACTTCTGCTTTTGGAACTGTTTTTTACCAAAGCTTTTTCTGGAAAACAATAATTTGCTTCTATAAAAATGATTATTTGGTCTAATTTGTGCTTTTTAAGGCCAAACGAGCACTAATCTAAGTTAATTTAACTTAACTTATTCTTACTCAATCTAACTTTAACTCTTTAAAAAACGCTCAAACCAAAAATAACATTTTAAATCAAAAGGAAATTTAATAATATTATTTTAATATCAAATCAATTAACCCATTTTTTCTAATCCCTATAATTTTTCATTTATTTTCCTCGAAATATTCAAATTTTATTAATAAAATATTTTCACTAACTTAATTCAAACCTATCATATCTTTTCCTAGTATATCCTATTCTAACTTATTATAACTTATCCCAACCTTACACAATTACCCAAAAAAAACATAAACTTTAAAAACACAATTTTCCAAAAAAACATCCTGTGAAATAATGGACTTGAGTCCAGAGGTTGAGGCACCCAAGTCATTATAAACACCACAATATGGGTGTCAAAGGCCGATGTGGGACAACTCAACACGCCCTCCTCACCACGAGGGGCAGACAGCTGCGGGCGCGGCCCCGACATCAATGACTCTGGCTCTGTTACCATGTGAAATAATGGATGTCAAAGGCCGATGTGGGACAACTCAATACATCCTAACTTATCTAACTTATCCTAACTTATTAACACCTAACTATCCTCAATTGAAAATAACTCATTCAAAAAACAAGGTCTAACTTGAACTGACAAAAAAAAAAAAAAAAAAGGCCTTAGAGCCTGTCAAATTCATGGCAAGTCCAACTCATCAAAATTTATTAATTTGTACATTAATTTATTAAAATTTATCAAAATTTACTAAAAATTCCCAAAGTTAAAAACGAAAAAAAATAATTTTAATATATTAACGTAAATCTATCAAAAAGTTACTAAAATTACCGAAATTTAACTTTTATTCAATTACTTTTTATCCATGAATTTCACAGGCCCAAGTGGGATAAAAAAAGTTCATGGATTCGCCACTGACCTGCAAATTGAGCCGCTTTGATGGGGCAGATAAGGAAGTGGAGAATTGTTGATTTGGAGGAGTTAAGAAGGGTTTATCGAAGGTTTTAGGAGGGGTAGATAAGAAGGTAGAAAAAGAAGCCATTGTTGCTCTGGTTTGAAGCTTCTTTTGTATTTTAGGGTTTTTGGTTTTAGTTTTTTTCAAAGGAAACAAAGATTGGGAAGTTTTAGTGAGATCTTAATGAATTTGGGAACAGGAATTCCTACCCACCCATTTTGATTTGTGGATGAGATTGAGCATGGAGGGAAGATACTTTTGTTTTTTGGGGAATATTTATTTTTCTCTTTTTTCTTTTTGTTTTTTTGGTTTGTCAAAGGGGGATATTTTTCTAGGTTTGTGGCACCTTAGGAAACCATGTGTACCTTTGAATGTTTAGAGACAGCGATGTCGAAATTTAGTCCGATCTAAATATTTGAGTTTATCTAACTCGAAAAAAAATGGGTACTGTTATAGGTTTTTCATTTCAGTTTAATATTGACAAAGTTGATCGGATATTGGCCATAATGTTTCTCTTTTCTATTGCTAGAACTGGAACTTGATTTTGATATCAATTTCTCTTCAGGACGTCAATTTGGACATGGATTGAGTTTGACTAGACTCGAATTTTTGTCAGTGCTATTTTCATAAGTATCTTACCTTAGAATAAAACCTATACACTTACATATTAAATATATACTATGCAAATGTATGAGTTTTACACTAAAACAAGACACTTATGAAATGTCAAGACTCATCATTTTCACTTTTGAAAAGAGAATGATATGATTGTGTTTTACAACTACAACATAACATATGAATTGTAGATACTTATATTTTTATCCTATAATTGTTTAAATTTGCCAAAAGAATGTCCAAAATATTTCTCATGAATGGAGTTCATTTAATTATGATGTCATGTGTAACTATTAACATAGTCAACGCTTTTCAAATTTCTTATAATTGATACTTAATATCATCTATAAAAAAATTGATGTTAAAAATTATAAATATTACTTTCATAAAATACAAGACACTTAAACAAATATATTACATCATCACTCGTTTAAATCTTCACCTCACATATACAAAATTTTTAGTGCTTAAATCATGATTCCAGGACCATGGATCATCATGGTCCATTAATTATAAATTTCATTTCATAATTGTTTGGGCTTAAATTTAAAATAAACTATATATTTTTTTATTTATATTGTTTAAACTGAGACCATAAGAGATAATGATCTTTGATTTTCAATCTAATTTTTATAAAATTTTATTACAACTCATCACATTACACCTAAACAAATGTCACATCCTCCTTTAAAAAAGATATATCACGTCACTTTCAAACTTTTGCCCCACATATACGGAAATTCTTGCACGGTTCATGTACACATACAAGTATACAACTTATACAAACTCTCTAGTCTCTATCAAGATATATTACACATAGATCAGGGGAGTGAGTTTTGAGTCAGTTGTATATCGGGTCCGAGTAAATACTGGTCGGGTATATTTCGAGTTCGGGAAAATGTGAGTAGTGTATTTATGTTTCGGATCAATCTAACGGGTTATGATTGCGACATTTTTCCGTTTTTTCTTTTTTAAAAATTGTCTTTATATACTACTTTTTGTGCAATATACATAATAAAATATGATTATTTTCTATCAACGATATATTATTATAACTATTTTAACTTAAATTAGAGAAATAACAAATAAATAAGTTGTGATTATAGTTTAATAGTTAAAAGTTCCAATGAAAAGTCACAAATTTTAATAAAGTTGAACTTTAAAAGCTAATTTTTCAATGGAGGGTCGGGTTTGACCCACCAATTTTCACATTTAGTTGAAAAAATCGTGTCCAAAACCCAAAAATTTCGACCGAGTTCGGATCTGATTATTGGGTCGATCAGAAATTACCAGGTCTAGTTACTCAAAACAATACCACCAAAATTACTGCCAAATGTCATCTCAAGGCTAAGAAACACACCATTGACATGATAGTCCCATCTTAATTTTATCTTAGTTTGCTGCCACATCACGACTGTAATATTCGTCGAGCGCCTTGGCATGCGGTGTAACACTGCCAAATGTCATCTCAAGGTTAAGAAGGCGCACCATTAATATGATGTCCTAACTATTTCTCACCTCAAAAACATGACGTCTTTCATTAATATATATTACATTCAGCTAAAATACGTACTCCATAGTAAACAATCTTAATTTTATCTCAATTTGCTGCCACATCACAACTGTAATATTCGTCGAGTGCCTTGGCAAGAATGCGGTGGAGAAGCTCCCGTGGGAAGATGCGAGAGTCGTAGACTCCTTGGGTCACAAATTTCCTCTCGAACTTTCACAGAAATTCCGGATAAAGCTACATGGCAGATCATGGGTATAACTCCATTATATTACATAGTTAACTATGTTACAGTATTAACTACATTACACCTCGTTACATTACATTCATCCAAACACTACATTTTCAAATCTTTTCCTCATATACATAATTTTATTACACCTTATTACATTATATTACATCCGACTAGACGTTACATCATTTTCAAACCTATGCCACTCGCATACGAAATTCTATTGCGCGATTCATGTACACGTACAACTCATCATACAAATTCTCTATCAACAAATATTACACAAACAATACCACCACAATCACTGCCAAATGTCTTCCCTAGGCTAAGAAGACACACCATTGACATTGTTGGCTTTTATGACACATATAATTATTTTGATGATAACAAACCATAAAATAAGTTTTATATATGAAGTTAGAATTGAATTGATTTAATTATTATGTTACTCATATATGATACTTATGTTGGTCCAATATATTAATTTGAGAATATTTGTTTTGACTTTGTTATATAAATCATATCACACTAGAATATCTAAGAGAGTAACTTTATGTGATATCATATTTGATTGGATAAATTTATGATATGATGATCTTGATTAATATTGAAACTAATAAAAGTATGGATATTAATTTGATTGATTTGATCATGATTATATTATATCATAAATTTGATTAATATTGATTCTCTATGTGCTTAGACATATGCATCTATATATACATATTGTAGTATCTTGGTTTATTTGGTGAGGCATAGACAAGGCAACCAAGAGATCATGCATGCCAAGAATCAAGAAGATCATATGTCCATCCTTATGAGGATTATGTTATGATTGATCAAGATTTGTCCAAGTTTGGTCATTCGGCTCTCATACTATAAATACAAGGAGGGTTGGTCTTTCAAGAAGACAAGAGAAGAACACAAGACACACAAGCATATATCTCACTTGAGCATTATTCTTTCTACTATTCTTGAGTGTGAGATAAAAGAAGATTGTATTAAGTTATTATTCATTCATTTGAGTTGGTGAGATAATTATTGTTAGGGAGAGGATTTAGGAGTTAAGAGGTCGACTCCGCCACACTTGATTGAGAGGCGATATCAAGTGGTGACATCTTGAGAGTAGAGAAGGCTCTAAGATTGTTTGTAGAAATCCATCCTAATAATAATTCGAGGTTAAATCCTAGAGTTGGAGAACTCTAGGCGGTGACGTACTCCGAAATTGAGTTCGGAGGAACATCGTAAACAACTACCGGGTTTTGTCTATCTTTTAATTTCCGCAAATTATTTTTTACATTTTATTTAACTAGCCTAATCAAACTTTCAGACATGATACTCCCAACTATTTCTCACCTCAAGAACACGGCGCCTTTCACCGATATATATTACATACAGCCAAAGCATATACTCTATAATGAATAACCTTAACTTTATCTCAGTTTGCTGCCACGCCGCGGCCGTAATATTCATCAAGTGTCTTGGCAGGAATACGATTATAACTATTTCTCACCTCAAGAACACGATGCCTTTCACTGATATATATTACAAACAGCCAAAGCATATACTCCATAATGAATAATCTCAACTTTATCTCAGTTTGCTGCCACGTCGCGACTGTAATATTCGTTGAGTGTCTTGGCAGGAATACGATTATAACTATTTCTCGCCTCAAGAACACGACGCCTCTCACTATTCACTAATATGTATTACATACAACCAAATTTGCATATATCGCATGGTGAATAATCTTAACTTTATCTCAGTTTGCTACCACATCACGGCTGTAATATTCATCGAGTGTCTTGGCAGGAATACGGTGAAGAAGCTCCCGCGGAAAAATGCGAAGTAATGTCCATGCTAGATCTAGTGATTGGTAAATGTTTCGGGTGTCATAGGCTCCTTGGGTCACAAATTTCCTCTCGAACTTTTCCAGAAATTCCAGGTAAAGCTGCATGGCAGATGACAGGGTGGTTGAGATGCTTAATCAGAAGCTATGTAACAGACATGGTGTTAAGGAACAACCTACATCATAATATCATATAGACATGTATGGGTAGGCCTATAACACTAATGAGCAAGAACAAAAGTTCTTGGAATAAACTGAGGGAGCATTTGGTTGGAAAAATTTCCCATGTTCGATTGTCCCTGAAAGATGAGAAAGTTTTAATGTGCGGTTCACTATTTCACTCACAAGCTCAGTAAAAAGTTTCCTAAGGGGAGCCAGGGTAAGTAAGTCTTTCTTGGAAAAGTTTTTCCCGACAAATATTTTCCAATAACCTACCAAGAGCACCATGAAGCATGCTTCTTAACACATATGCAGTTGAAATTAGCCAACAGTTGTCTAGGGGGAGATATATTCCACACACACACACACAATATACACAAGACAATCTTCCTTTGAATCCTTTAGAATGACTAAATTAGGCTCTGGTTTGATTCAGGTCGGACTTTCTTCGAAGAAGATCATTTGTGGATCCTAACCAGGTCACTTTTCTGGTTGCTGTTCAGATGGGATTTAGGTCGGACTTTCTATGGGTTCGGGTCATCCATCCAGGTGTCGGCTTGGGTTCAGTTTCTCCATTCGGGTTTTGGGTTTCGGGGTTAGTTTTTCCAGGTCTAGTAAAGATGCATATATCATGTATGCAAGCAAACAAAGGAAAGCAGTACCAGATCCTCAGAAGAAAGTGCTTCTTCTCCAACCACAGCTTTCATTGCTTGGACATCCTTGCCAATAGCATAATTTGCATATAACTGAGATTGAGAATTTAAGATGCTTTAATACATACAAAGCAACTAGCTAAGAAATAAAACAAACATGAAGTCCAGTCATATGCTCAACAAACCTGGTTTGAGACATCAGCATGGTCACGACGCGTCATTCCCTCACCAATGGCACTCTACAAACACACATTATAAGGAACATTAAAGGGTTATATAGAAAATACGCCCTCGTGCTGAATTTCTTTTTAAAGCTTTTCATATGAAGGAATGAACAAGTTCAAGTCCTTACTTTCATCAGACGTGAGAGTGATGGAAGCACATTGATTGGCGGGTATATCTGTTGAACAGAAGAAAAATAGTTACAAAGATGACTGAATCATAAGAAGCATCTAATTGATCATCAAAAGAACATATGATGAGATCCTGCAACATTCCACATAGGATAATCTGGTCATTGAGAAGCTACTGCTAAGTAATGCACATCAAATAGCTTGCTATCGATTACATGAAAGTTGCTGAAATGTGTATAACTATGTTGATTAGGCAGTAAAAAGGTAAAATATTATTTACAGAAGTAAATAGATTGACCATGAAACAACTCCAAGCACTTTTCAAGATAGTTTGCCTGCAAAAAAACACTTCGATGTTCTGTCATAAGCCAGAAAAAGACAGCATGAGGAACTAACCTGTCGGTTGTGAAGTTGCCTGTCGATATATATTTGCCCTTCAGTAATATAACCAGTCAGATCTGGCGTGGGATGTGTTATATCTGAAAGGAAACGAAAGCGTAGCCCCAAAGTACAAAACGCCGAGCTTCAAATTTACTGATCAACTTGCTTACAAAGAAAAGGCCGTAAGGAATTAGTATTTTTACCATCATTTGGCATAGTCAAAATTGGAATCTGAGTGATGGAGCCCTTTCGACCCTCAATACGACCAGCGCGTTCATAAATAGTAGCCAGATCAGTGTACATATAACCAGGGTACCCACGTCGTCCAGGAACTTCTTCTCGAGCAGCCGATACCTATGGTCGCAAAACAATTAGGAGGACTTGACCATTAAAACCCACATTACTCATGCAGGTTAAACTTTGAAGTTGAGGCATAATAGGGAAGCAACAAGACAAATTGCCAGTGCCTTAAAAATATTTCATCTGTTCTGAGAAGCATGCACAAGCTTCTTTTATAATATAACTATACAACTATAGAATCATCTCAGCCAAAAGCTTAAGCAAGAGACACTATTGCTGATATAATAACCTCTATACGAAATGTTGACATGAATAGAAAAGGAACAATTCGAATAGCATCTACTAACATCACCTAAAGCATTGTTAAAATACTTTTACGTACGAGAAGTCTTTATTGAAAACGCTTGAATGCCCAATGATGTTTTTATACTCTAACACGCTCACTCACGCAAATTTCCTTTGGGCAAATAAACATAGTGGCTTTTGAGATTCAAACATGAGACCTCACTCAGCTTGGCTGTTATACCACGCGGAAAGCCGGAAACATCTCAACCAAAAGCTTAAGTTGATGGCTGAAGGCCGGATGGTGTTTTTATACTCTAACAAGAACTAATAAACCTTGAAGAAAAATAAACCACGAAACCATCCTTACCTCACGAAGAGCATCGGCATATGAACTCATGTCCGTCAATATGACCAAAACATGCTTGCCACACTCGTAAGCAAAGTACTCTGCAGTAGTCAAAGCGATTCGAGGAGTAATAATACGCTCAATGGTTGGGTCATTGGCCTGCAATATGACAAACCCAGAATAGCTTGGTATACATTATACAAAAAACTTATTCAATGAATTTGCTTTCCAAATATGCTCAAGGGATCCTAATCATCCATCAAACACATTACCAAGTTGAGGAAAAGAGTCACTCTCTCCATCGATCCATTCTCCTCGAAATCACGCTTGAAAAACTGTGCAGTCTCCATGTTGACACCCATAGCTGCAAACACAATTGCAAAGTTGTCCTCTTCTCCGTCCTGTCAAGTTAAGACACAAGCATGTTGGCACCTTAAAAGGGGAAAATCGAATTGAAAATGATTCTAACTTTATAGCTTATTAGCTTGACTACAGTGGGAATACAAACAAGGCTTGTATGAAGTAGTTCTCCCATGACGACAATATCAAAGATTCTTCAACTTAGACGAGATAGATGGGAGTTAGATTCTGTATAAAAGGCAAATAAAGATTGATTTTATAACCTTCAAGTGAGAGCCAAATAAAAGTTCATTGTCCAGCGCAAAATCCTCAAGATATTTCATTACTATCACACTATAAAGTTCATCGTCCAACACAACAGCTGTATCACATAGTAAAATAGGAAAATAAAACTGAATTGGAGCACAAGGGTATTTATATGGACATGTTATCGCAGACAGAATCCCCGGGAATCAGCCTCTCCATGAACTCTAGTTCATGGGGGGAGGTTGCCTACATCTGAATCCCCCAGACCCTGCTAAAACATGTTCCCCTAGGAAGTTGTTGTTGTCGTATGTTATCACAGACAGAGTGAAAATCTAGCCACACTTACTTCTGTAATGTCAGTTGATTTGTGTATTGGCTTCACAAGACCCGCCTGACGACAAATCTGAGCAGCGATCTCATTGTGAGGCAGTCCAGCAGCTGAGAAGAGAGGAATTTTCTGCCCACGAGCAATTGAATTCATAACATCGATAGTGGATATTCCTGTCTGAATCATTTCTTCAGGATAGGTTCTTTCACTCGGGTTAATAGAGCTTCCTATAGAAGTGAAGGGAAGTGCGCGAATTAACAAAGATAAAGAGGAACTAGTAGCTACACTACAAACTCAAAAGCCAAGCGGAAGTGCTGCCTAACCAGAAATATCTCGATAAGCCTCAGGTAAAACAGGTGGACCGTTGTCAATTGGCTTTCCCGAACCATTAAAGATGCGGCCCAACATGTCTAACGCGACAGGCGTCTTTAGGACCTGCAGCATAATGACATGATATCTGAATGAAATAACATAAGTAAAACCCATTGAAGATTAGCTGCTGAAGATAGAAACGGGACATTCAATTGGCATTCAAGACAAAGGAGAGGTGCTTAGTAACATCTAAACGATCCAACCAACTGAATTCAACATCCAAAAGTGATGCCAAAGAAACTCACCTCCCCAGTGAACTGCACTGTAGTGTGTTTGTTGTCAATGCCAGAAGTACCTTCAAAGACCTACATAGTTAAAACAAACAGAGTTTTTAGTGCACCAAGAAAGTATGATATAGAGTATCACTAAGAGTAGTAATTTTATTGAAGATACAGCAGTGCATCTTATTCACAAAATATTAGAGTATTGACAGGAGGCAAGAATATGATTGTATGGCTGGTTAAACACTCGCAATATCAGGTAATTATTACTCATACATGCAATTCAAACAAGAACTACCTGAACAACAGCTTTCTCACCATCCACTTCCAATATCTGACCACGTCTCATTGTCCCATCTCCTAATCTTATGTTGACGATTTCCTGGTACTTTGGACCCTGCACAAGAAGACATGGACTTCACTAATAGCACATAAATGAGAAATAAAGAACTCGAAGGATCAAAAAGTGACATTTCGATGAGGTTTGAGATAGATGGAGGAAAGAACTCCACCTTCACTTTGTCAAGAATGACCAATGGTCCAGCAACACCAGACACTGTTCTATATTCTGCACCACCAAAATTCCACGTGAATATACATAATATTATATCTATTCTATGAACATAATATGGAGGAATTTTCATAAAAACTAGGAAACTCAGAGTCACCAAATAAAAGTGAGTTGGGATGGAGACATATGGCTCTAAGACAATTACCTACCTCGAAATGGGAACTACTAGATTACATATTCAGGGTGACAACCTTGTTCCAATTCAAGCAATCAAAAAGGTCATGTTGTAGTACCTTGCCAAATTGACTTTATTGTCAAGAATATTAGTATATTACTCATAATTTTGCATAATTACATAAAACCCAACTCAACTACTAACTAGATGACTAAACAGTGACACTTTGTAAGTGATCCAAGCCACCTGTGTGGTCTCATCTCATAGTCCCTCTCCTTATTTTTCTTTTATAATCCTTGATGACGACCTGGTGGGTGGCCATTGGCCTAGTACTTGATTGTACCACCACAAACTTTTTAACCAGTAATTGTTTTTAACCAGGTAAATTTGACCCGCTCACTAGACTTTTATCTCAGGGGTAACCTATAGTAGGGCGGGGGGCAAAGGGTAGATACCAAACTTCTCAGGACAAGCATGGCACATCAACCCATAATTTCCACCAACAACTGAACCTTGGTCGGGAGGTTGGAACATGGGGTAATTGCCAACTATGCTACCACCTCTTTGGTGGTTAAAAGAAAATCACATACCTCAAAAAACTTAAGCAACCAACCAAGTCATCTTTTCTAAACCAAAACCAATACCCCAAAATCCCGCCCAGGCAAGGTGTGGAGAGGTTCGATATAATAGTCTTACCGCTATATTTTACAATTTAGTGAGACCAGTTCCAATCAACTCAACATTTACAAATCGTTTGCTACCTACTACTCCATGGAAAGAAGCAGAGGAAGTTTAATCAACCATTTTGTTAACTACATCTTTTCTAATCAACATAATTGCAAAGGGCTTACTATAGCAACCTAAGAACTAGTACCAACACTCATATAACCAAATGAAACAGCTCAAGGAAGAAATTCTCACCCATTCCAATCTCAAGATTGCCATCTACGTCAAATTCCTCAGCCTCCCCCATCTTCAACCCTTCTAACAGCAAAAATTAACAAGATATCTTAATCCTGAGCATTTACCAAGCAGTGATACAAGTTGTAACTATCGACAAATTCAATCTAGGTTTACAGCATAATTCAATCATTCTAATAACGAGTACGAACTTAGAAACATCAGAACTTGCTGACACATATGAGCAAAAATTCAAAAGGAAATCAACAAAACAGAGATTAAGTGAAAGATTGAAGGCAAAAATGGAGAAAACGGCGAATTAGAACTTACTTACAAGTTACAACAGCAAAAATTAACAAGACATCTTAATCCTCTGCGACTAAACAAACAGTGATATATACAATTTCTGACTAACAAAAAATTCAATCTAAGTTTACAACATAGTTCAATCATTCTAATAACGATTCTGAACTTAGAAACATAAGAGCTTGTTGAAGATGTGAGCAGAATTCAAAAGGAAAGCAACAAAACAGAGATTATATGAAAAATTGAAAGCGAAAATGGAGGAAAACAGCGAATTAGTACTTACTTAAAACAGCAAAAATTAACCAGACATCTGAAGTTCTGACTAACCAAAATTCAATCTATGTTTACAGCATAATTCAATCGTTCTAATAACGACTCTGAACTTAGAAACATCAGAGCTTGCTGAGGCATGTGAGCAAAATTGAAGAGGAAAGCAACAAAACAGAGATTAAGTGAAAAATTGAAAGCAAAAATGGAGGAAAACAGCGAATTAGTACTTACTTGCAACTGCGACGACGAAGATTAAGAAGAAGAAGAGCAAGAGTTAATGGAGAAGAAGAAGAAGAGAGTTCTACTGAATACTGATGAATCGATGGATCAATCAATGGGGAATGTTGTTGGTTTTAATTTTGTATATGGAATATGCGAGTCCAGATGTCCTACTACAATGGGCAATGAGTCAATGATCCATGAATGACCTTGAATACTCTGTGACTTTTTTTAATTTAAAAGATTTTTGCACTGTCAATAATATCAATTTTGAGGGTGTTAGACACTAATAATATAAAATATTTTCTAGAATATTAGCAGTATCAAGTATCAACTAATAACCTATTTTCCCTCAACAGTACACCACCGAGATGTTATGGTTTTAATTCGTCGAAAAGATGATATGACTCTTTAATGTATGACTTGGAAGACACATTAGTGTCTACGTCAACATTTTCTACACAAGTTCCGCCTTCCACGTCACACATTATGGAGCCACATCTTCTTTTCATTAGTCAAAACTATACCAAATCGGCGGTGTACTATTGGTGGAAAATATTTTGATAGTAGGTAGTAGGTATGACCAAGAAAATAGTATATATTATCAATATCCATTGCCCTTAAACTTGTTATTATTGACGTATAAAAATCCTAATTTAAAATAGTTTCTTTTATCTATGTACTCCCTCTATTCCATACTAGACCTGTCAATTCATGACTCGATCCAAGCCCGCCCGAAAATTATTGGTTTGGAACACAATTGTCTTGACCTATACTCATCCAAAAATTGACTCGAACATGCTTGAAGGGTTTTGAACACGATTTTCAAACTCAAAACCTAAATAAACCTGAAATCCACCCTTACTGAACTCGACCTGAAACAACTCGCGCGCCTGAATCAATAAGTCCATTCCATACTATTTTTCAGTGAGTTGATTGTCACGTCTTCTATGTCACTTTATGATTGATAATTTTTTATATAATATTTTATTAACAATTGCAATATTATTCTTTTATGATAGTATTTTTCGTCTAGAATATAATGACAGTAATTTTATATACTCCCTCCGTTCTTTTTTATCTGTCATTTACGGTTTTCAGTGTCAATCTTTAATCACTAATTTCTAATATAAAATTTTAAAAAAAAATTATAATATTATACTTTTTTAATAGCATTTTTTATTACGAATCTAATGACATTAATTTTGTATGATGAATTATTATACAAATTAAGATATTAACGGTCAAAGTTTTTGTCACAATTTCCTAGGTGACAGATAAAAAAAACGGAGTTAGTAACATGTGATGGTATGTATTGAAAAATTTATGGTCAATAATTTTAAGTTTGACGACATAATTACCGAAGACAACTAATAATATGGAATGGAGGGAGTAGTTAATTATATTATACATAGTGCAGACGTGCAGTCGGTAGAACCTTGAGTTTCTGGAAAATATTTTCAGCTAGAAAAGTGTATTCTATGGCGTGTAGTTTACCTACAAAAATCACGGTAAAGTATTTAAGAAAGTTTTCACAAATTTTGTTGGAAAATTATTTTAATGTCCAAACTATCATTATGTTGTAAAAAAAAAAAAAAAAAAGAGCAAAGGAATCATTTTCAAGGGCATTTTGAAATTTCACCATAATATGACTTAACTCATATTATAAAATATTTTTTCTTAACACTCCCGGGTAAAAAGAGTTTCATTGTAATATAGCGAGTCCCATTTAAATATTTTTTTCATCCATTTTTATACAACCAAATAAGAAAAAATTGGTCAATCTGGAAAGCTTGACCAGTTTTTCATGAAAATATTAGAACCAAACATCTTCATAGGGGGGAAAATAGTTTTCCATCCCATTGAGAAAAAGTTTGCTGAATTTGAAGGACTTGATATTAAAATTTTCTCATCAAGTAATACAATCAACATACAAAAATTTTTTAACAAACTTTTTTTTCCCAAAAAAAATCCAACCAAACACACGATGAGTATATAATATTGATCAGTTACAATGATAAATATAAACAATGCTCTAATAACATTAACCTAATGAAACATATAAAAGGTGAGTACCCAAGGGAAAAACTAATAATATTTGACTTCAAAAGTGTGTATTTAAGAGATAGTTGGGATTTGTTTGGTGCTCTTTAGCACATGTTTGCTTGAATAAAAGAGTCTGATGGCCTATAAAAAAAAAAAAAGAGAAATAGTTGAGATAGTGTAATGTGACTTTAATGCATGCAACTACAATTAGTGTGCACAATGATATTAATTTACCAAAGATTTGACATTATTCACCAAAGATTTTATTTTGTAGGCTTGTGGTGACCTCTCTAAATTGCCATTGAATATATAGTAAGTACATATACCACGTGCTAAATTAGGCAAGACTTTTCAATTCTCTCTCTCCTTACCAGCACCACCAACGTTCATCAACCGAAAATCGCCTCTCATTTCCAACAATAAAAGCATCAATTTGTCATGCTTCAATTCTTTTCCTTTTCAATTCCCTGGAAATCCACTTTCGGTTACCGGCTGAAATCCCAAGGGGAACCGTGAACTTGAACATCCATGATCATATCATTCCTCCGGTATCCCCCACATTCCTCCCGGTAACCCCCATCCATCTTACCCTACCCTTTATTCATTAGTTTTGTTTTATAATTTTTTTTTCCTCATTGTAATTTGGTTCATGTCTTAACATTTTGTACATTAACTAATTAAATTATAATGGAGATCGAAAAATCTGATAATGATAAAGTGATCTACCTCTATGGAGATCTTGACCTTCACATAATTGAAGCCAGAAGCCTACCAAACAAGGATGTAATCTCAGAGCACTTTCGTCGAATACTATCCCCGTTGTGCTCCCCCTTCACCAAGAAAACCAAACAACACAAACCAAGGGCCTGTAAATTTCATGGAGATCTTGAGGTAAGGTAAATGATGAATTTTGGTAATATTTAGTAACTTTTGGTAATTTTTGGTAACTTATGATAACTTTGGGTAAATTTATATGGGTAAATTTGTGTTTTTGAAATAAAAGGAAAAAATAAAAAAAACTACTTTACACGTGTCATGTGATATTCGATAATTTCGGTAACTTTTGGTAATTTTCAATAACTTTCGATAATTTATGGTAAGGGAAATTGGATTCTAATAATCCCTACTTTTACAAATTGGATGGCAATAATCCCTACTTTCAATTTGTATTCTGATGGTCCAAAAAAATAAAATTGAAAGTAGAATTATTGCCCGTTTGGTATCTAATGGGAATGTGAATGAGAATGAGAATTAACAATGAGAATGAGAATTCATTACTGGAATAAGAATAAGAATAAGAATGAATTTATGAACTCCTAAACTCTTCGTTTGTTACATGCTAATTCAAAGTAGAGATGGAATTGGGAATAGATGCACATTTACTAAAATATCCTTGATTATTTTGAATAGAGTGAGGAAGTATTGGTAATATTAATTAAGTACAAGGATAATATTGGTGTTTAAGATGATTTATGAATTCTCAGTATCAATTACCACCCCTCCCCCTGATAATAAATTGGTGGGAGTTGAAAGCCTCTATTCTCATTCCCAATTCCTCATTTTTTTTCATTTCTATAAAACAAACATGAGAGTTGTATTACCCATTTATGTATTCTCATTCCCATCGTAATTATTTACTTACCTCAATCAACCCATGAAATTTACAGGACCTAAACCGTAATAACAGCACTGGCAATACCGTTACAAGCCCCAACAATGGAGGCCCAAGTACACACCACATCCAAAACAAAATCATTACAAGCGACCCATACGTTACAGTCAGCTTGGGAGGAGCCATTGTAGCTAGGACACGTGTCATTTCAAACAACCAAAACCCATGTTGGGGGGAGCACTTCAATGTACCGTTAGCACACCCTGTTACTGCCATTGATTTTCTCGTGAAAGACAACGACATGTTTGGAGCTGACTTGATCGGGACGGTAACCATCCCTGCCTCGACTGTCTCCACCGGGGAAGAGATCGACGATTGGTTCCCTATTTTGGGATCTAATGGTAATTTTGGGAGATCCAAGGGGAGAACCTACTTTAGCCAAGACTAGGGTTGTTCATAATCTAGTCCGGATCGAAAAAGGGATTGGATCGAGGACTGGACTGAGGGACGTTCGATCCAGTCATCGGTCCAAAAAAAATTGATGTTCGATCCTCGGTCCAGTCCATAGACCAAACTGAAGGACTGAAGTTACTAAAAGTATAGGGTTTCCTTATGTGTAGTCTAGTCCGGACTGGACTGAGGACTGGATCGAACAAAGTTCGATCGGTCCAGTCCTGGACTGAACTTTTTTCGGTCCAGTCCTCGGTCCAGCTTAGTCCTCTAGTTCGATCCTCGGTCCATTCGGTCCAGTTCGGGACCGATGAACAGCCCTAACCAAGACCCATGGTACAAAAGTTAAGTGAGGTTTCATCTTAAAACCAATTGGTGTTAAGAGGAGTAGCCCACTCGACTTACAACCATTAGGGGTGGACATGAAAAGGCGAAATGGCAAAACCGTAAAAACCAAATTGGTTAATCGTTTGATATTTTTGAAAAATGCGGTTTAGGTTAACCAAACCGGTTTAGCCAGTTTAAGTTTTGCATTTTCATGAAGCGGTTAACCATAGTTAACCGGTTTTGATTACTTTAGTAGCAAAATGTAAAATTTCAAAGTAGAATGTTAATTCTTTTTCCTTAGTTGTTGCTTTAAATCTCCAAAAACCGGTGGTTTACTGCGTTTAACCGTAAATCAAATCCAAAAAGCGGTTACCGGCGGTTTCGGTTTCCAAGTTTCACTTGCGGTTACAAAATCTAAAAACCGCAAAAGCGGTTAACCGGTTATGCCCACCCCTATATACCATGTCTTTTCTCTTTACTTTTTCAACGTGCGACATTCTTACTCACAACTGAATCCCAATAGGTAAGCCCCCCAAGCCCGACGCAGCCATCCACCTCAAGCTAAAGTTCCTCCCGTGCGACACAAACCCCACGTACAAGAGCAGCATTCCCGGAGGCCAACACGGGGTGAGACGAAGTTACTTTCCGATGAGGCCGGGTGGTAGTGTAACTTTGTATCAAGATGCACATGTAAGAGAAGATGATCATTTGCCAAAGATCAAGTTGGAGAATGGGTTAAACTTTAAGAATGAGGGGTGTTGGGAGGATATTTGTCATGCTATATTGGAGGCTCACCACCTTGTTTATGTAGTTGGGTGGTCCGTGTATCATAAAGTTAGGCTAGTGAGGGAGCCTACACCGGGAAGAACCTTGCCCCCGGAAGGAGAATTGACTCTCGGGGAGTTGTTGAAGTACAAGTCCCAAGAAGGGGTTCGTGTTGTGGTACTTGTGTGGGATGATAAGACTTCACATAGTAAATTTTTCATCAACACCGTAAGTAATTTCTTTCTTTCTTTTTAATATATATATTTATATATATATATATATATATATGGAAATTGGATTCTAATAATCCCTACTTTCGCAAATTGGATAGCAATAATCACTACTTTCAATTTGTATTCTGGTGGTCTAAAAAAAAATTGTATTGTAGTGGGACATAATCGAAAGTATATCCTAAATATCATAGATTTTGTGTTGCATTTGATTCAAAACTTTGTATAACACGTTACCACGATTTTTAATGAATTTACAACATTTCTCCCAATTTTTTTCTATTTTTATGATTTTTTTTCAATTTTATTCCTTTTAAAAAATCATAATAATTGCTCGGAATCTCAAAAAAATAATTTAGAAAATGTTTTAGCAACTACACTTCATTACCTATTTGAGGGCAGGAACAAAAAAAAACAAAAATAATATGGGGTAGGCATGAAAAAAATAAAAAGAATGTGGTGATGGATTTGGTACCACTACAATACATTTTTTTTAGACCATCAGAATACAAATTGAAAGTAGGGATTATTGCTATCCAATTTGCAAAAGTATGGATTATATATATATATATATATATATATATATATATATATAAACAAGGTGGTGAGCCTCCAATATAGAATGATTAATTTTTCTTAATAAGGAATATTACTTTTCCATGGTTGATTTTGTAGCAAGGATTGATGCAAACTCATGATGAGCAGACAAGGAAGTATTTCAAGCATTCCTCTGTCATTTGCACTCTGGCCCCTCGTTATGCCAGTAGTAAGCTTAGTATTTTCAAGCAGCATGTATGTATGTTTGCATTTATAACGCTTTAAAATGGTTTTAATTTTGAACTTACCTTTTAACTAAAAAAATATTCTTAGGTACTATAATTTTTGGTGAAATGTTTTTCTGATATCCCAATTTTTCAAAACTAATTTTGAGGTACCCTTACTTTTTGGGTTAGTAATTATTTCTTGTTTTTCCGGCCATTAATTTTATTAAGTGACCAAAATGCCTTTATTCTTCCCTTCTTGAAGGAATACCCTTGAAGAAGAAGAATAAGGGTATTTCGGTCATTTAATAAAATTAATGGCTGGAAAAGCACCCAATAATTACTAACCTAAAAGTAGTGCACTCTCAAAATTAATTTTCAAAAGCTTTGAGTATCTCCGAGTAATTTTTTGTTTTAACTAGAAGGGTGGTTAAGAAGTGTTTATTATGTTATAAAAATTCAGGTTGTTGGTACCTTGTATACCCATCACCAAAAATGTGTGATAGTTGATACTCAAGGCCCTGGTAACAACAGAAAGATCACTGCTTTTCTTGGTGGTCTAGACCTTTGTGATGGTCGCTATGATACTCCAAGTCATCGCCTCTTTAGAGATGTTGACACTGTTTATCAGGATGATTACCATCAGCCTACATTAACCGTGAGTTCCATTTTACTTTGGTAAAATTTCGTCCGACCCGAATTATCTGACCCGGAAAAAAAATTGGGTTTGGACATAGATTTTTGTCCGAATTTTGATATTGATCGAATTGATTGAATATTCGGACATAAAATTTCTCTTTTTTCTATTGTCTAAACCCGATTTTTGCTTCGTCCGAATTGTCCGACCTGGAATAAGACCGGATCCGGACATGAATTTCCCGTCCGAATTTTGACACTGTCCGAATTTTGTCCGACCCGAATTTACCCGGACCCGAATTTTCGCCAACGCTACTTTTGGGATTCGAAAATGATAAACATCTTGACACAAGATGGCTTTTAACCATCTTGCATTTCTTCTAAATCACTAATAAAATGAAATGTAAGTGTATTTAAATCATTCTAAAGGTACGTTTCATTATTTTTAGGGTTACTACAATTTATAAATAATTTAAAAATAATTATTTAGTTATATTTATTTCATAAATATAAAACTATGTATAAAATGTGAATTTTCTACTATGATTGATAAAATTAGGCTATAATTATATTTTTCACCTAGCTAATAAGTATTATATTATTATAATTGATAAATATATATAATTATTGAAGAAAATAATAATAAAAGTTACAAAAATGTGAAATATGAACAATTCAAGATGGTTTAGAACCATCTTGAGTCAAGATGGTTATCATGGTCCGGATTCGAAAATTTGGACGTCAATGATACCAACTTTGGGGGTATTGGACACTAATAATACAAACTATTTTCTTAGTCACGGGCAGTACCAACTATTGACCTATTTTCCACCAACAGTATACTTCCGATTTGGTATGGTTTTGACTCATGGAAAGATGATGTGGTTTCATAATGCGTGACATGGAAGGCAAAACTTGCATAGAGGATGTTGACCCTTGGTTTCTTCATTCAACTCGGTGGTGTACTGTTGGTGGAAAATAATTCGATATGTAGTCGGTACTTCTAGCTGTCCAAGAAATCTATATTATTAGTCGGCATTTTGGACCCTGAGTTTTAGGGGTATTTACATTCTGAACCCTTGGTTTTCAACTTTAATTTTTTGAGCCCTAAAGTTTGTAGAATGGAAAAAAGGACCCTAAAGTTTGTGACGTTGAAAGAAAGCCCGTTTCCCGTTTTTCTTTTTCTTTCCATATTTAAATTTCACTCCCGATTAGCGTCAAGCTTCAAATCTAAGGTCAAAACTGATATTAAAGTTATAATGAACCTCTCTTATTCATGTTGGAATTACTTAAATCTTGTACTTAGGGGTCTAAGTAGCCCTGACATGAATAAGAGAGGTGTATTATAACTTCAATATCAGTTTTAACCATAATCCTGAAGTTTGACGTCAAACGGGAGACAAATTCAAACATGGGAGGAAAACAAAGAATCAGACATGGGTTTTTTTTTTAAACTCACAAACTTTAGGGTTCTTTTTTCTTCATTCAACAAATTTTAGAGTCCAAAAAATTAAAGTTGAAAACCAAGAGTTCATAATATAAATACCCCTAAAGTTCAGGGTCCAAAATGCAAAAAACCCTATTATTGACATCCAAAAATCCATAATTTTGGAATGTTCATTTTGCTCTTTATTTTACTATGTAACAAATATTATGGTAGGGAACTAAGGGCCCAAGAGAACCATGGCATGATTTGCATTGTAAAATAGAAGGCCCAGCTGCATGCGACGTGCTAACAAACTTTGAACAACGTTGGAGAAAGGCCACAAAATGGTCTCTTAGAGGCAAAATCAAGAGTATATCTCACCCACATGATGATGCTTTGTTAAAAGTAGATCGCATTTCTTGGATACTTTGTCCTACTAGTTCTACTCCAAACAATGATCCTAAATTATGGACTTGTGAAGAGGATGATCCAGAGAGTTGGCATGTCCAAATTTTTCGGTCCATCGATTCGGGTTCGGTTATTGGGTTTCCAAAGGATGTTCAATCAGCCGAGTCACAGGTTTGTTCGATACCTAATTCCAATGTTCTAGATAGACCTGTCAATTCGGTCGGGTCGGGTCGGGTTCGGTATGTCCCGTATTCCAGGTCTGTTACATTTCTTGGGTCAGTCTCGGGTCGGGTCGATGTTTGCTGGGACTAGTTCGAGGTGTGCATGTAGACCTGTCAATTCGGGTGGGCGGGTTACGAGTCGGTCGTAGATTGGATTCGGGAAGACACGAATCGGGTATATTTCGGGCTCGAGTAAATACGGGCGGTATATTTAAGTTTTGGATCAATCCAACGGATTATGATTGCGACCGACCTTTTTCCATCTTTTCTTTTGAAAAAATTGTCTCTAAATATTATTTTTGGTACAATATACATAATAAAATATGATTATCTTCGAGTTGCGATAGATTATTGTAAATGTTTAAACTTAAATTAAAGAAATAACATATGAATGGGTTGCGGTTATAGCTTAATAGTCATGAATTCCAATGGAAAGTCACAAATTCTAATAAATTTGAATGTAAAAAAAAAAAAAGTTTCCGAGTCAAATGGGCAGGTCGGGTTTGACCTGCTAATTTGCTAGAAAATCATGTTCAAAACCCAGAATTTCCGTGCAGGTTCAGGTCGGGTCGGGTCAAAGATTGACATGTCTATCTATATACGTTAATACGTACATGCGAAGTACTTCTAATTCTTCATTATGCATCATTTGTTGCAGAACCTCGTATGTGCGAAAAATTTGGTGATAGACAGAAGCATTCAAACAGCATACATTGAAGCAATAAGATCAGCACAACATTTTATATACATTGAGAACCAATATTTTTTAGGGTCTTCATATGCATGGCCATCCTATAGGGATGCTGGGGCTGATCATTTAATACCAATGGAGTTGGCACTGAAGATCACTAGCAAAATTAGGGCTCAAGAGAGATTTGCAGTGTATATTGTCATCCCAATGTGGCCTGAAGGTGTTCCATCATCTGCTTCAGTCCAAGAGATTCTTTTTTGGCAGGTTTGATTCATAAAACCATGTTCTAACTAGGTCTTGTTTCTTTATGCGGTTGGCTGGCTGCGGTGCCACAACCCACCACAATATATCAATCCATCACAATTTACCACAAGCCACCACAATATTTCATCTCACTTTTTCCAATTACTTTTTCACATTTAACAATACAATTTACAATTATAGAAAACAAAACCCACCACAACTTACCAACAGCCCACCACAATCCACCAAAATTCCACAACACCCACCACAATTCCAACACACTGCACCGTGTTAGACTATAAAACCATTCCTGAGGCTTCAATCATCAGCTTAAATTTTTGGTTGAAATGGTTCCACATGGTATCAAAGCCAGACTTGAACAAAAGGTCTCAGGTTCGAATCTCAGCGCCACCCATATTTATTTGCGCAAAGTGAAGGAAGCCTTTGTAGCATCCACGCTTCAAACTCAAAGGACATTCGCGTGAGGGGCGTGTTAGACTATAAAATCATTCCTGGGGTTTCAACCATCAAATTAAGTTTTTGGTTGAGATTATACACACTGCACTATACCGCGACCAGCCGTTAAAAGAACAAGACCGTTTTCAAAAAGTTATGCCTAGTCATGACCAAGTGCTATTTTTTGTACCAGGGACAAACAATGCAAATGATGTATGACATTATTGCACGAGAACTCAAAGCTATGGGACTTACTGATGCACACCCACAAGACTATTTAAATTTCTATTGTCTTGGAAACCGTGAACCACCATTGGACCCTACACATTCAGGTCCACATACTTGCAGCACGGCTGAGGCGGTACTACTTTCAACCTATTTGCATTACTCCCTTGGTTATTTGTGTGTAGCGCCAGCAAAAATCCGTCCGACCTGAATATCTGAATTTGTCCGACCTGAATTAAATCGGGTTTGGTCATCATTTTTTGTCCCAATTTTAAATTTGGATAATTCGGTCATGTCCGAATTAAATATTGGGTCGGGTTCGGGTTTGGGTGATGAAATTCGAATGTCCGAATTTTATGTCAAATTCGAGTTTGGACAAATTCGGACGCATTCGGACAGAGTCCGAATATTATAATTCAGACAAAATATTGGAATTATGTATATATTTAGTGTAAATTCGGGTTTGGTTATATTCGGACAAATCTGGGTTCGGACAATTCGGGTTCGGACACCAAAAACTGTCCGAATTTGAAATTCGGACAGGGTCCGGGTTTGGTGATTTTGTCCGAATATTCGAATTGTCCGAACCAGGTTTGACCCGAACCCGATTTTTTGCCACCACTATTTGTGTGGTATATTTGAAAAATCATTCAACTTTTTACTCGGTAGTTGTTAGGAGTTTGGGTTGTTCATCGGTTCCGAATTGAACCGAATGAGATTGGATCGAAAGGACCGAGGACTGAATTGGAGGATTAAGCTGGATCGAGGACGGGACTGAAAAAAGGTTCGGCCCGAGGTTGGACCGACCGAACTTTGTTCGGTCTAGTCCTCGATCCAGTCCGAACTAGACTATACATAACAAAACCCTATAATTTTAGTAACTTTGGTCCATTAGTTCGGTCCACGAGCTGGATCGAGGACCGAACATAAAAATTTCTTGGACCGAGGACTGGACCGAAGTTCCTTTAGTCCATTCGGTCCAGTCCCCTTTTCGGTCCGGACTGGACTATGAACAACCCTAGGAGTTTATATTCATTCTTCTTTGGTTCCAAGGTAAGAGCAAAGAGATGAAATTATGCTCGTTTGAATTTTGATGTTTTTATCTACAACTGCATGTATAGTACAATGTTATATGAGGTTCTCAATTGAAAATTTTGAGTTTTTCTTTTCTTTTTTTGAATTTTCTAATGCTCCCAGTCATCAACATCACAAAGATACCGAAGATTCATGATATATGTCCATGCAAAGGGAATGATAGTCGATGATGAGTACGTGATATTGGGGTCGGCGAACATTAATCAGCGTTCGATGGCCGGTTCAAGAGACACCGAGATAGCTATGGGTGGTTATCAACCTGAGTACACATGGGGTAAGAAAAAACGACATCCATATGGACAAATGTATGGTTATAGAATGTCATTGTGGGGGGAGCACCTAGGGGGGATAGATGACCTTTTTAAGGAGCCTGAAAGTTTGGATTGTGTTAGAAGTGTGAACAAAATTGCTGAAGACAATTGGAAGAAATTTGTCGATGTAGAGTATTCGCCTTTACAAGGCCACCTCCTTAGATATCCAGTTTATGTCGACAAGGAGGGAAAGGTTCAACCTTTGTCGGGCCACGAACATTTCCCAGATGTTGGCGGCAAAGTGCTAGGATCTCCTACGTCTCTTCCAGACGCTCTTACTACTTGAAATTTGAAGAGTCTGTTGGGGAGATCCAAGGAGGGGGCCCACTTCAACCAAAGCCCATGGTACACAAGTTAAATGAGGTTCCATCTTAAAACCAATTGGTGTTAAGAGGAGTAGCCCACTTGACTTACATACCATGTGTTTTCTCTTTACTTTTTCGATGTGGGACATTTACTCATGGATGAATCCCAACAGAGTCTTTTGAATCAGATATTAATATCAGTAATGTAGCACCACTATGCACATACCACCACTTGTATAAACATCCACATTACTTTCACCAACACAAGGAGACTCTGAAATCGTGCTTCATTTTCATTTTCTTTAATTTATAGTCTCTTTGCTTGACTAGTTTTTGGCTAGGCGTGCAAATGGCATAATTGTATTTGCATCAGTTTTTGTATATTTCATGGTCCACATAGAATATGTAAATTGTGTTTAAATAAGAAGAATTGTCACTCGTCCCTTTCTCTAAAAACAAAGGTGAAGTAATCCATTAGGTGGTACTGATTCGGATATATCAATGTTTGTACCAAATTGATTCAAATCATATACTCTATATTAAAAGTCGTAGTTACGTTTTTGTTGTTTTGTTGCATGCTCTATATTAAAAATCATATATCTGATTTGGGTAAACGTGGGTCAGGTGTATTTTAAATCTTACTACAAAAGCTCGTGACAATGTTTCCTTGAGTCCTTGTTCATAGGGAAAAAAAATAGTATTAGATATTGAAATTGTTACTAGTGATCCATTGGATGTATAAAGAATCACTTTTATTTTCCACCATTTAGTTTACTTTCAAATTTATCATACTATTTGAGTTGTTAGTTTTATCCATGCCATGTTGCTCATATATTTATATATAAAGTTTCTAAACCTTCTCTTCCATGTCAAAAGGTTTCAAAAAGCACAAGATCACGAGGATAAATTAATAGTTCATGCACCAATTATAGTATAGTATTTCTAATATCTAGTGAGACGCCATAAGGTTATTAGATTTAGTGTTTTGTATAAGTGGAGATGCCTTCGTATTAAGGAGGGATAAAAAAAAAAGTGAAAAGGGGGAAATCAAAGGAGCAGGGAACGGGAAATTGTTAAGAAAATGGAGGGAACAAGAGGAGAAGGTGTACCGCCCGACCTCTCTCGGGTCGTGGACATTATCGATAACTGCTTCAGGGATAGGTGGTTAACCCCACAAATCACCACGAGCCTTTTCTGCACCTGATTTGAAAAACTTTGCAGGAGGTCACCTATCATGAGACTACTCCCAGCCAAACACGCTTAACTGAGGAGTTTCCAACGAATGAACTACCTTAAAAGAAGGTACACCATGGTGATATAAATAATAATTTCAAACCCTTTTAAGCCACACTTTAACCATATACATGGGGAGTTACAATCATCTCCACTTAAATGTACAACGTCCTCATTGTGCATCAATCCAATCCAGAATCTTTGCCCTACCAGGTGATTGCTCACGTACATCACCGACAATTGTTTTAAGGATCATTGACTGTCCCCATAATCACCACGAGCCTTTCCAGCGTGCTTCGTCTTCGCTCACACGCTATCACAGGAGGTCACCCATCCTAAGACTATTTCTAGCCAACCACGCTTAACTAAGGAGTTTCCAACTGACGAGCTACCTTAAAAGAAGGTGCACCATGGTGATATAATAGTCATTTCAAACCCTTGTAAGCGACACTTTAACCATATATATGGGGAGTTACAATCATCCCCACATAAATGTACAGCGTCCTCGTTGTGCATCAATCCAATTCAGAATCTTTGCTCCGCTAGGTGATTGCTCACGGACATCACCGACAACTGTTTTAAGGATCAATGACTGGCCCCACAATCACCACGAGCCTTTCCAGCGTGCTTCGTCCTCGCTCACACGCTGTCTTGGAAAACTTCACAGGAGGTCACCCATTCTGAGACTACTCCCAACCATGCACGCTTAACTGAGGAGTTTCCACGGATGAACTAGCTTAAAAGAAGGTGCACCATGGTAATATAAATAGTCATTTCAAACCCTTTTAAGCCACACTTTAACCATATACATAAGTGATGCATAATGAATCAAAACTAATCCATAACACACGAAATGAAAAAGGATCTTTCACAAGTAAGAACTTGCAATTGTTGATTTCTCAAACAAACGAATGCACGGACTGATTTAGATTGAAAAGGAACGAAAGCTAAAGGCTTGGACGAGAGTTCTAATGATTATGACATGAATGACAATCAAGAGAAACAAAAGACTAAGCAAAAACGTACCAACTCAACGAAGAACAACACGATTGATGTAGAAACAAGATAGATTTGGCAATGGAAACCTCCTTGATTGATATAAACGCACCACAATCAATTTGATATCCAACTCCTCCTTTGCACCATCCAAGATTGCTCCCTCTTGGAATAGAAGAGAAGATTTGAACGAAATCCCCTCAAGGAATTCGAATTCTAGCTAGAATGCTAGAGAGAAACTAAAGCATGATGACTTTAGAGAGAACTTTGTGTGTTTATTATGATTCAATAGATTGTGTTTACAAGGCACCATAAAGGGGGTATTTATAGTAATGGCACCTCCCTTTAGGCGTGTAATACATCAAGAAACTAGGCCCTTAAGGCTTACATCATCCAATATAAAAGTGACATCACAAAGATACAAGTGTACATAAGCTAGATTAAAATGATGATAACTAGCTCAATACTTATCCAAACTTAAAGTTTCAAAAACCATGATGTAGATCTTCCAAAGCTCTTCAACTTTGATGTAGATGAATCTTATGGATCTTGTTGTAAGTAGCTCAATAAGCCTCTTCCATAAAAGCTACCATGGATGCCATATGAATTAGAATATTGTAGCTCATTTAAAAGAATTGTAAGATCTTTGATAGCTTCTTCATGATGCTTATGATATGAATATGCATCATTCACCCCTTCTTGAGGAAAGTTTGCCCTCAAACTTGGAATCTCTTCACCTTCTTGATAACCATCATCTAGCTTCAACTTATAAGCATTATCTCCAATCTTCTCAATGACCTCAAAAGGACCATCACTTCTTGGTTTCAATTTCCCTTTTCTTCTACTCGGAAACCTTTCTTTCTTGAGGTGTATCCATACCAAGTCTCCAGGTTTGAAAATAACTTTCTTCCTCTTTTGATTGACCTTCTCTTCAATCCTTTGAGTATATCTCATGATCTTTTCTCGAACCTCCTCATGTAACTTCTTAATCTCGTCCACTCTCTTACTAGCTTCAAAACTGAATTTAGTTGATGTAGACATAGGAGATAAATCCATAGGCTTGAGAGGATTCTTCCCATACACAATTTCAAATGGAGATAACTTTGTAGCTCGATTTGGACTCCGATTATAAGCAAATTCAGCATGACTTAGCAAAGTATCCCAACTTTTCTTATCCTTGCTCACCAAAGCTCGTAATAAGGCTCCCAATGTACGGTTGACAACTTCAGTTTGTCCATCCGTTTGGGGATGACATGTCGTGCTAAACTTGAGCTTTGTACCTTACTTCTTCCATAAGGTAATCCAAAAATGACTAAGGAATTTTGAATCTCTGTCACTCACCATGGTCTTTGGGATACCGTGTAGCTTCACAACTTCTTCAAAGTAGAGATTTGCAACCTTAGTAGCATCATAGGTAGTATGGCAAGGAATGAAGTGTGCCATTTTCGAGAATCTATCAACAACAACCATAATAGAATCTTTCCCTCTTTGAGTCCTTGGTAGACCCACAACGAAGTCAAGACTCACATCTTCCCATGGATGGTAGGGAATAGGTAGAGGCGTGTATAACCCTTGTGGTAAAACATGAGACTTAGCAAGATTACAAGTCCCACATCTTTTTACAATATGCTCAACATCTTTGATCATGCTTGGCCAAAAATAATGATCTCTCATCATCAAATAAGTCTTTTCAATGCCAAAGTGACCAGCTAGGGCTCCTCCATAAACCTCCATAATCAATAATTCACGCAAGCTACTCCTTGGGATACAAAGTTAATTTCCTTTGAAAAGAAACCCCTCTTCAATATGAAACATCTCGTGTGGATGCTTCTTTGAGAGCTCAAAAACCTCTTTGAAATCTTGATCATTCTCATACAAATCTTTAATATGATCAAATCCAGCAACTTTTGAATCAAGAATATGTGTAAGCAAGTACCTTCTTGAAAGAGCATCGACACCTTTATTCAAATGGCCGGCTTTATGCTTGATCACGAATTGGAAAGATTGCATGAATTCAACCCATTTGGCATGTCTTGGATTGAGTTTATGTTGCTCTTGGATGTACTTGAGAGCTTCGTGATCACTATGAAGAATAAACTCCCCACTTAGTAGATAATGTCTCCAATGCTCAAGAGCTCTTATAATGGCATAGAACTCTTTGTCATAGGTACTATACTTCTTCTTTGCCTCATTCAACTTCTCACTAAAATAAGCAATTGGCCTTCCTTCTTGAGACAAAACCGCTCCAATACCAACACCACTTGCATCTACTTCAACTTCAAAGATTTTGTCAAAGCATGGCAAGACAAGTATTGGTGCATTACAAAGCTTCTCTTTGATTATTTCAAACGCCTTTTGAGCACTTCTACTCCATTCAAACTCCTTATTTTTCAACAACTCGGTCATAGGAGCCATAATAGTGCTAAAATTCTTGATAAATCTTCTATAGAAAGAAGCTAAACCATGAAATGATCGTACCTCATGGATGGACGATGGTGTAGGCCATTCGTGAATAGCTTTGATCTTGCCTTGATCTACTTGAATACCATCTTGTGAAAGCACATATCCAAGGAAGACGACCTTGGGTGAGAAGAAGGAGCATTTCTCCATATTGGCGTAGAGCTTCTCTTTCTCCAAAATACATAAGACTAGCTCTAAATGCTTTACATGATCAAGCTCACTTTTACTATATACAAGAATGTCATCAAAGTACACTACTACACATTTGCCAATCAAAGGCTTCAATACATGATTCATTAAACGCATAAATGTGGAAGGTGCATTAGTAAGGCCAAATGACATGACTAACCATTCATATAGTCCTTCCTTTGTTTTGAAAGCCGTTTTCCACTCATCACCTTCATGGATGCGGATTTGGTGATATCCACTTCTCAAATCAATTTTGGGGAAGACTACACTCCCATATAACTCATCAAGTAAATCCTCCAAGCGTGGGATAGGGAATCTATACTTGATAGTTATCTTGTTGATGGACCTACAATCCATACACATGCGTTGCGAACCATCTTTCTTTGGAACTAGTAACACCGGGACGGCACATGGACTCATGCTAGGCCTTATCAAGCCCTTTGAAAGTAGCTCATCAACCTGTTTTTGCACTTCTTGAGCTTCCTTTGGATTCATTCTATATGCCGCTTTATTTGGAAGAATGGCTCCGAGAATGAGATCAATTTTGTGTTCTATCTACCTTCTCGGTGGCAAGCCTTGTGGCATCTCATTAGGGAACAAATGATTGAACCTCCTTAGGATGGGTTGGAGCCGTGGGTGTTCACGAGTTGGGGCAACTTGTTCCTCTTGCAAATTAGCCAAAATCAACTCCTTTTACTCATGGAACTCATGTTGATCCGCTTTTAGCAAAGAAACAATATTGGATTCCTTCTCTTGCTCCTTTTGTTGGGGTGGCCGAATGATAGAAGAAGGTGACAAAGGAGCCAATGTGATCTTCTTCTTGTTGATGGTGAAGGATAGGTGTTCATTCTCCCATCATGCGTGACATACCTATCAAAAAGCCAAGGTCTCCCAAGCAAAATATGGCAAGCATCCATTGGTATTACATCACACCATATTTGATCTTTATAACTCTTTCCAATGGATAAAGATACAAGCACACGTTTATCAATCTTAATGCCCTTCCCATGACTCAACCATTGAATATTGTAAGGAGAGGGGTGAGGACTCACTTCTAACTTCAATTTTTCAACCATTATAGTAGAGGCCGCATTAGTACAACTACCACCATCAATAATGAGTGAACATACCTTCCCTTGAACCGTACATCTAGTGTGGAAGATAGTTTCACGTTGCTCCAATTCATTTGGTGTAGAAGCCACGCTTAATGCCCTCCTCAACACAAGCAATTCTCCATCATCCGCTTCTTCAACATTTTCCTCTTCACAAACGTCATTTTCCTCCTCAAGTTGCTCTTCTTCATACTCACTTTCATGGCAATTTGGTTCAACATATAAAGCACTTTGATATTCAACAAGAGAAACTACACGTTTGTTAGGACATTCGGATGCAATATGGCCCAATCCTTGGCACCTAAAACATCTTCTTGGAGGCAATGTCCTTGATTCTTGGACATGGGGTTTGGATGGGGGATTTTGTGGCTGATTTTGTGGGGGTTTGCCGTGGGGGGTTTTTGGGAGGATGGGGGCTGATTTTGTGGAGTTTTGTATTGCATTTGGGTAGGTGGACGTGTGGTATAGGGTTTGGATTGTGTAGGGTACATTCTCATGGTGTCTTTTCCCCTTTCTTTCCTTTGTCTTTCTACTTTCAAGGCCAAAGTACTTAATTCATTCAATGATTGATAAGAATGTAACTCAACAACATTACATATCCAATCATTTAAACCAATTAGAAAACGTACCAAAACTTGTGGCTCATTCTCCTTCAAATCACAACGCCAAAGGAGATGTTCAAACTCCTTAGTATACTCTTCCACCGACTTGGATCCTTGAACTAGCCTTTGAAGCTTGACATAATTGTCTTGGACGTAGCTTTGGGGTAGAAATTTGCTTTGCAATTTGGACTTCATCTTATCCCATGAACAAATTTTGTCCTTCCCTTTTGCTTGTCTCTTCTTTTGCATGTTAGTCAACCAAATAGAAGCATGCTTTCTCAACTTCAATGCAACATACTTCACTTTTAGCTCATCATTAACCTCTTTCAAATCAAACACTCGTTCAACTGTTTGAATCCAATCAAGAAATACCTCCGGATCTAAACTACCATCAAATTCGGGTATTTCAACTTTAAAATCAAAACGTTCACCCCTTCTTGAGAGTGAACTAGGCGTGCCATATGAAGCACCTTCATCAACATTTAAAGACTCCTTTTGTAAAGCACGGTTCAAATCCATATAGGTCTTTAATTGTTTTTGCAAAAAATCAATATGCATCTTCATAGCATCAACATCCTTAGGTGAATTGGTTTAAGACTCGTCATTTGCCATTTGATTCAATCTTGATGTCAACTTAGAACTCACGTAGGGTAAGGGACGGATTTGGCTAGATTTGTGTTTGGTCTTAGGGTTCTTTGTGGAGCTTAAGGTTCTTGATGAATTCTTGATGAATTCTTGATGAGTTCTTGGAAGAACTCAAGGGTGGCGTGTGAATGTGATGAAAACAAGGTGTAAAACAATGCAAGAAACGAGAGATATCAACAAGCTAAGCTCTGATACCACTTTTGATGCATAATGAATCAAAACTAATCCATTACACACGAAATGAAAAAGGATCTTTCACAAGTAAGAACTTGCAATTGTTGATTTCTCAAACAAACGAATGCACGGACTGATTTAGATTGAAAAGGAACGAAAGCTAAAGGCTTGGACGAGAGTTCTAATGATTATGACATGAATGACAATCAAGAGAAACAAAAGACTAAGCAAAAACGTACCAACTCAACGAAGAACAACACGATTGATGTAGAAACAAGATAGATTTGGCAATGGTAACCTCCTTGATTGATATAGACGCACCACAATCAATTTGATATCCAACTCCTCCTTTGCACCATCCAAGATTGCTCCCTCTTGGAATAGAAGAGAAGATTTGAACGAAATCCCCTCAAGGAATTCGAATTCTAGCTAGAATGCTAGAGAGAAACTAAAGCATGATGACTTAAGAGAGAACTTTGTGTGTTTATTATGATTCAATAGATTGTGTTTACAAGGCACCATAAAGGGGGTATTTATAGTAATGGCACCTCCCTTTAGGCGTGTAATACATCAAGAAACTAGGCCCTTAAGGCTTACATCATCCAATACAAAAGTGACATCTCAAAGATACAAGTGTACATAAGCTAGATTAAAATGATGATAACTAGCTCAATACTTATCCAAACTTAAAGTTTCAAAAACCATGATGTAGATCTTCCAAAGCTCTTCAACTTTGATGAGATGAATCTTCATGGATCTTGTTGTAAGTAGCTCAATAAGCCTCTTCCATAAAAGCTACCATGGATGCCATATGAATTAGAAGCTCGTAGCTCATTTAAAAGAATTGTAAGATATTTGATAGCTTCTTCATGATGCTTATGATATGAATATGCATCAATGAGGAGTTACAATCATCCCCACTGAAATGTACAACATCCTCGTTGTGCATCAATCCAATCCAGAATCTTTGCCCCACCAGGTGATTGCTCATGTACATACCAACAACTGTTTTAAGGATCACTGACTGTCCCCACAATCACCACGAGCCTTTCCAGTGTGTTTCGTCATCGCTCACACGCTGTCTGGGAAAAACTTCACATGAAGTCACCCATCCTGAAACTACTTCCAACCAACCACGTTTAACTGAGGAGTTTCCAACGGACGAGCTACCTTAAAAGAATGTACACTTTGGTGATATAAACAGTCATTTCAAACCCTTTTAAGCCGTACCTGAAATGACTAAATTTTGACCGCTAATTATTCACATAATGTAATGAATTACAATATGAAATTATCTCCAATGTAACTTTTAGTAAAATATCTCTCTAATTAAGATAATTCTATGTTGTAATTCATTATAATTTTTGAACAATTAGTAATCAAAATTTAGTCAAAATGTCAATTTATTTCTGATAGCAGAATGATAAACATCTTGCTCTTGCATCTCACATAAATCAATCATAAAGTTGAATGTAAGTATATTTAAATCATTAAAGTGTGTTTGGATTCAATTTAGGAGGGAGGAGGGAGGGGAAAGGAAGGTAAGGTAATGGAGGGGAGGGGAAGGAAAGGGAGGTGATTAGGGTTAACCTTGTTTGGATTTATTAATAAGAGGAAGGGAGGACAAGTGTTAAAATTCTTCCCTTCCCCCTCATTCCCCTTCATTTTGAGGGTTAAGAAATGGAGGGGAACGGAGGGGAATGGGGGTTAAGTGTTCCCCTCCCTTCCCTTCCCCTCACCCTGTAATTGTTTTCCCAAACATGAAAAATTAGACAATTCCCCTCCATTTCCTTCCCCTCCCGTCCTTTAACCCCCAAAACAAATAGACCCTAAGGTATGTTTCATTACTTTGAGAGTTATTACAACTTATAAACAATATAAAAATAATTATTTATTTATATTTATTCATAAATATAAAACTATACATAATGTGTATTTTCTATCATAATTGATAAAACTAGACTATTATTATATTTTTTTGACCTAGTTAATAAGTATTGCATTCTTATAATTGATAAATATATATATAATTATTAAAAAAATTATTATTAAAAATAAAAAAATCGAAATATGAACTATCAAATTCATGGATAAAAAACAGTTGGGTAAAAGTTAAATTTTGATAACTTTTGGTAAATTCTGATAACTTTTCACAATTTATGCCAATATATCAAAATTATTATTTTTTATTTTATTAAATTTAATAGTTTTTGTTAAATTTTGATAAATTTAGGTAAAAACTAATTAATTTTGATAAATTTGATAGGCCTTAATATCGCATCATTTGCGCAAATATAATTAGCGCAAATGCATGCTTTGTCTGTCCAGCGGCTACAAAAGCTGGTGTCCTACTCATCAGCATTGACTCCATGTAAATAAAAATTCAACATTAACAGTCTTAACACTCCTGGAATCACGCCATTGTCATCTGACACCGAAAAACAATTCAATTCTTACTCCAATGTCTCCTCGTCTCCGTACCATGTGAGCTTCTTAGCTGTAGCACAAGCTTCCCCCCAATCGTCAATGGCGGAAGTCAGACCACCTGCCAACTTCACCTCCAGGAGTCATCAACAACAGCAACAACTTCGGGACTTGAGTCCTGATTCGGTGATTCTCACCTTCGAGTCGCATTTCAGCAGCATCTTCTCCTCCTCGGCTTCTGCATCCGTCGATCGGTGCTCCTCCGCTTCCGACGCCGTCGATCAGGAGTTTCTGTCGTCGGAGCTCTCGCAGGTGAATGCAATGGCTGACATTGGAGCTTCCATTGATGTAGTGTTGTGTGTTTTATGTTTTGTTGTGTTGTTTTGTGGCAGCATTTGGTTCGGTGTGAGAGTTTGAGAGGTCTCGATCTGAATCAAACTCTCGTCGGAGCTCTCAATGTGCTAACAATGGCACATTAGAGCCTCCATTGTTGCAATGTAGCAGCATTTGGTTCGGCGTAGAGTTTGAGATGTCTCGATCTGAATCAAACTCTCGTCGGAGCTCTCGAAGGTGCCTACAATGGCCGGCATTCGAGCTTCCATTGATGCAATGTTGCTCGATTTTGACGTGAATGCTTTGTTTTGTTGTGTTTTGTTTAGTTTTGAAGCTGCATTTGGTTCAGTGTGAGAGTTTGAGATGTCTCGATCTGAATCAAACTCTCGTTGGAGCTCTCGAAAGTGCCAACAATGGCCGCCATTCGAGTTTCCATTGATGCAATGTTGCTCGATTTGACGTGAATGCTTTGTTTCGTTTTGTTTTATTAGCAGCATTTGGTTCGGCGTGAGAGTCTGAGTGTTCCAGAACTGAATCTCTCTCGTCGGACCTCTCGAAGGTGTCAACAATGGCCGAATTCGAGCCTCCATTGATGCAATTTCGCTCGATTTTGACGTGATTGTGACTTGAGCTTATTGCATTTTGTTGTTTTATTTCGTTCTGTAGCAGCATGTGGTTCGGCGTGAGAGTTTGAGAGGTCTCGATCTGAATCAAACTCTCGTCAGACCTCTCAAACTTGTCATCAATGGCCGCCATTCGAGCCTCCATTGTTGCAATGTTGCTCGATTTGAGATGATTGTGACCTTCACTTTTTGCTTTTTGATGTTTTTGTTTTGTAGCAGCATTTGGTTCGGCGTGAGACTTTGAGTGGTCCAGATCTAGATCCTCCCCATTCAAACAACAATCATCCATCGACGAACAACATCAACAGTAGTTTTCTCTCCCAAAAAGTTGATAATAATCCTAAAGGTACTCTTTTCTCCCTCTCAATTTTGAATTCTCTCTCTCTCTCTCTCTCTCTCTCTCTCTCTCTCTCTCTAGACCAATTTGTTTGCATTATTTCTGAAACAGTTCATAGAGAAGAAGACAACAAAAAAGTACTCCTACTACATTATCATGAGGATGATTACAACGAAATCCAAACCCTAGATTCTGCAAGGAGCTCCTTCTCTTTAGCTCTTAAAGGTAACTCCAAATTTGCCCATTTCACAAACATTCTATGTTTCTTCATCACCCAGATTCTCTGCTACATGCATTGCTTTGATGATTTCTAGTTATCTCACAGTTCTTCATCCCTTTCAGAATGTCAGGAAAGAAGATCCAGATCTGAAGCTCTCAAGAAGAAGCTCGAGCATCGACGACTCGCTTCATTGGATCTTAACAATCCTGGTGGGGTTAACAATGTTGTGAGTTCTTCCCCTAGATTGGGAGTGATGAAGAAGACACCCGTTTCTTCGTCGCGAAAATCGGGCAATTTTCCCAGCCCTGGAACCCCGAATTATCGAAATGGGAGTTTGGTTGTGGGGGTTAACAAGGGTTGGAGTTCGGAGCGGGTTCCATTGCCAAACCATGGTGGTAATAAAAGGCAAGTTGGTGCAGCAATGCTGCCATTAAACACTACCAAGACATTGCCGTCTAAATGGGAGGATGCCGAGAGGTGGATTTTCAGCCCCATAGCGAGCGAGGGAGCTGGGAGGCATTCGTCGTATTATCAGCACCGGAAGATCCCGGGGCGGCCCAAGTCGAAGAGTGGGCCCCTGGGGCCTCCTGGGGGTTCTTACAGTTCGCTGTATTCGCCCGCCGTGCCAATGTATGAGGGTAATAATTGGAGTTTTCATAGTATGGCAAGCTCGCCGTTTTCAGCAGGAGTTATGGGGGCGGATGGTTTGTCGTTTCACGAGAGGGGTGGGGCTAATGGGTCGTGTTCGAATAGTTTGGAGCCGTGCATTGCGCGTTCTGTGAGTATACATGGGTGTACTGATCTTGTTTGCCAGAATTCTTTGACCAGCTCTCAAGGTGTGGACTCAAACTCGTATTGATTGTTTGGATATTTGCTAAGGATTGCAATTATACTTTGTTATGGATTGCATGTAGCATTGTCATGCACGTAGTTACCGGGAATGCTAGATATGCCTGTGACCCTGTTGCGGGAACAAGCATTTTGAAGTCAAAACTGGACTAGTATAAAAATAAGCGACCCGCTTTCCGGGACTAACAACCCGGGGAGCGTTCTCGGTAACTTTGGTCATGCATGGGTGAAGACTCCCTACATCCGGATCACTCCATTTTGGGGATTGTTGTTGTTTGTTATGGATCACACTTACATTTCATTGGCTTCGTCAATGTGGGTGTATTTGTTGTGTTTAGTTGAGTTATTGTTATGGCCTTGAATCGGATAATCTTAATATATGGGGATTGACTATGATATAGCAGCATTTTCTGCAGATTGCCTCTCTTGATTTTGGGGTTGGGCGGGCGATTATCCCTTTCTCCCATTTGGGTATATATGTATTGGTGGAAGGAATGGAATTTGTCAAAGTCTCTCCTAATATATCATTTAAATACCCAAGTGCGACGAAATTTGAAGTGTTTGAGCAGCCTGCAGCTCCTAGTTTCAGCTATTACTCATTGTTTCCTCTTCGTAACATGCATTGCTAAATTCTCCGCGCTGATATTATTTGTATTGTTGCGATTTTGATACAAAACTTTCTCATTTGTGTTTTTCTGCTGCTATCTATGAAGATTCTGAATAGAATAACTTGCTTTGATGGTGATTTTATGTAGTTTGAAAGAGGGAATATCCAGCAGCATTAGCACCCTGATATTTGCGTTTTTTTGTTCCAACACAGATGAGAAAGTCGATGAGTCGAGGGACGCTGCCACCAGTGTATCTCGTGCAGTCTCTAGAAGAGACATGGCAACCCAAATGAGTCCCGATAACAGCTGCCCTTCCTCTCCGAGAAGGTCCTCTTTTTCCATGTCCAATCCTTCAATGCTACCGATTGTGGAAGTGCAGAGTTGCATTTCCCCAAGATCAGAAGCTCGAGACGTGCAGATAGACGAGAGAGTGACCGTTACTCGATGGTCGAAGAAATATAGGGGACATAGTAAGCGTTTAGAACACGTCGATGACTGGAAATTGAAAACTGTAGAGCCTCATTCTTCAGCATGGGAAGTGTCTGACACAGTTAAAAGCATTTCCAAGTGAGTAACATTGAGATAATTGGCAATGAAAGATGAACTAAGGGTGTGTTTGGTTGGTAAAAAACCCTGGGAAATTGTCAATTTTCCTAGGTTGACTTATTTTCCTCATGTTTGGATGTTTGTTGACCTTGGGAAAAACCTTACTAGGGGCCCACCATTTCCCTACATTTTCCTAGGGAAGTCAAGAGAAAATTTTCCCGGAGAAATCTTTCCCCATGAAAAATTTCCCTTAGATTCCTACCAAACGCTCCCTAAAATAGAACAAGAAACAACTTATGTTATTAAGTGGAAGTTTCTTTGAATAATGGCTCCTTATTTTGTGATTTTCTGTACAGAAGTAGGAGAGAGGAAGCTAAAATCACTGCGTGGGAAAATCTGCAGAAGGCAAAAGCTGAGGCAGCCATCCGGAAACTTGAGGTTATTCTCACATTACTTTTGACAAAACACGACTAAAAGTCTAAAAGGTCGTCATATTATGATGCAATTATTTTAAGTGCCCTGTATTTTGACAAATAATTGGGGGTGACATTATTTTTGCTGTCATTGTTTTTGGGATATCCTGACCAATTTTCCAGCGCATAAAGCATTTATTGCAGTATTTATGTTATGTAGCTTTGACCAATCCTAAAAATTGAGGTATGAAATGATAGCTGACTTCAATTAGAACAACTTTAAACACAAAAATCATTGCTCCGCCCATTTCTATACCGGAAAATAGGTCGGAATGTCTCCAATAAATAATTACAACAAAGATCATTATAATTATTTGTCAAAATATCGGGCTCTTGAAATAATTACATCAAAATATAGGGATCTTTTAGTCGTTTTCTGTACTTTTGATATATGTTGAATATTTTGATAGCAAATAACTCAGCTTCTGGAGTTAGAGATCTCTCTTTCTCTCTATGTAAATGAGAAACATTGGTCGTTACTTTTGATGTTTTGACCTTAAATAGAGTTACTCCCTTTGTTTCATATTAATTGTCATAATTTTGATTTTTACGATCTTCAGTGTCACTCTCTGATTGATATTTTCTTACATAATATGTTATTAATAATGGCAATATTACACTTTTATGATAATATTTTTCGTTATGAATATAATGGTGGTAATCTTATATAACACCTCATTGCGATATTATTATACTTTAACGATTTTCAATGACGACAATTAATATGAAACGGAGGAAGTATTTTAGTGCGTTTTGAAATGCCGTGGAGTTTAAACGCTCTGTATGACATGGTGCAGATGAAACTGGAAAAAAAGAGGGCATCATCCGTCAATAAAATTATGAAGAAGCTGAGATCTGCTCAGAAGAAAGCCCAGGAAATGAGAAGTTCGATATCAACCAACCAGGCAGAGCAGGTGTCTAAAACTAATGACAATGCTCTATCGGTTCGTAGGACTCGTCACATGGTGTCTCTCAGTGGCTGTTTTACGTGCCATGCTTTCTAAGTGAGAGGTAAGTTCTATGGAATATAACTATTGTGGAAATGTTGCCTCCTGCATGTTGAAAGTACATTTGCTTTCTTAGAGATTCTAGTTAAACTGGTCTGTCATATGGACGGGTTTATACCTGTCAATTCGGTCGGCGGGCGGTTTCGGGTTGATCGTATATCGGGTTTAGGTAAGTACGGGTCAGGTGTATTTCGGGTTCGGGAAAATACGGGCGGGCAGTGTATTTCGGTTTCGGATCAACCTAACGGGTTATGATTGCGACCTTTTTCCGCTTTTTCTTTTTAAAAATGGTCTCTAAATATTACTTTTAGTACAATATACATAATAAAATATGATTATCTTCTAGTAACGATAGATTATTTTAATTATTTTAACTTAAATAAGAGAAATAACAAATAAATAAGTTGCCCTTATAGTTTAATAGTTAAAAATTCCAATAAAAAGTAACAAATTTTAATAAAGTTGAACTTAAAAAGTTAAATTATCGAGTCAAACGGGCGGGTTGAGTTTGACCTGCTAATTTTTGGGTTCGGTGTACTTCGGGTTTAGTTGAAAAAATTATGTTCAAAACCTAGAAATTCCAGGCGGGTTCGGGTCGGGTCAAAAATTGCCAAGTCTAGACGGGTTATACACTAGAATTGTGTTTACCTAAATCTAAAACACAAGCAACTCGTGTTTTTAACATCAAATTTGCATGAACCTAAAATACACCTGACCCATGTTTGCCATAACCAAATATACGCTCCACTTGTATTTAACTCGCCTGTTCGAATTGACTGGTGTAGTAGCTTAATTTTTATTTTATGCTATGATTCTTGGTTGTATTCAAATACAAAAATTAATTTCATGTGTGAACGAAAAGTATAAGTATTACTTGAATTCGAAATACACTTGACCTGTATTGCCTTAACCGGATATACAAATGACTTGTATTTAACTTGCCAATCCGAATTGATAGCTTTAGCAACTTAATTTTCAGTTGATGCTAGAATAATTGGTTATTGTATTTGAGAGCAAAAGAGTAAATACGTGTGTGAACACAAGCTGCAGATGATTAATTATTATACTTGAAGGTGAAATAGTAAATTTGTGTTTGAAAACAAGCTAGTAGACATGCAAACTGCATACAACAAAAACTCTCTTTTGTATTAGTAAAGGATTCTCATTCTTCAGAGTTTTAAATCTCAATAATGGTCTAGGTTTGTTGTTGTGCATTGCTCAAAGATCCCCAGCTAGTCAGCTACTTATGCATGAATTGATCATTTAGGCTCCTTAATATTTTCCTTTTTAAAATGTCAATTGATGTTTGGGTAACTCACCATGTCAAATGACTGCTTAATCTTCTGTCTCAGTCATGCAATTCTCTGAGATTTATCAACTGTTCCGCTCCAGAAAATTTAAGTTTGGTTCTTCGACGTGGGCTCTGTAAAGTTGCTTTCTTTGGTTGCCTAAGTGATGATTCTGTGTCGAAGGTCTTCCAAAATAAAGCAAACTAAATTACCACGACTTCCCTTATAGGCCGGGCTTGTTGCGATGGTTTACTCTTGCAAAGAACAGATGCGTAAAATTGGGGGTAAATAGGCATGGGTAGTTTACTCAAAATACAAGATGATTTACCCCCCCTTGCTGCTAGACCCTGATCAGTTTGCTCCAACTCCATCTTTCTTTTCATATTAGAAATGGCAGTCCCTTCCTCCTCTCCTTTATCTATATGCACTCTTTCTTGTACACGTACGGCTGCTGCAAATGCCTGCTGCTGTCATCAACATGCCCGTGTTTGATGGCTTAGACCCTGTTCTTTCGGTGGGTATGTATAAGTTGGGTAACTAAGGTTGTTTAGGTTGGAGTAGGGTTGGGTAGTTTATGTAAAAGTAAAAATAGGTAATGAGTTATTTTAGAAATATAAAAGTTATGTAAGTTTAGGTAGAAAAAGTAAAATTGGATCAAAGTAGAAATGTTGTGGGTAGTTCACCTTGCAAAGAATAGAACCCAAGTCACCTACCTTAATCTTTGCATCTGCTACTTGCTTCTGCCTACTGCCCTAGTCTCTTATCTCTTCCTTGGTTACCATTGCTTGTACCTCTTGGACAACCTGGTTGCCATAGTGCTCTCCAACAAGTACATATTGTGTTAATGAATGGGCCTATACTACCATTCTTTTCAGTCTGCTTTGTCACTACCCATGCAAAATTGCTAAAAATCATAGTCGTATGTAATATATAATCATCATTGGACCTTCAACTTCTGCTTAAACTTACCCTTTGTTTGTATTAAGGTTATGAGAGGGGAGGGGAAGGGAAGGGAAGGGAAGAGAAATATATTAATGAATCTTCTTTAATTTCATCTTGTTTGGCAAAAATAATAGGAGGGGAGGGGAACCATTAACCCCCGTTCCCTTCCATTAACCTCCTTTTCATTAACCCCCAGTATGAGGGTTAATGGAGGAGGGGAGGGGAACTCATTATGTTTTAAAAAAAAATAACTTTATTAATATAATAACTACTTCATTTTTCTTCCCTCCCCCTCCTTCCCTCCCCTTTCTAATCCAAACACAACAATTAACCCTTCTTACCTTTCATTCCCCTCCATTTATAATCCAAACAAGATAGAAATAAGTTCCCTCCCTTTCCCTCCCCTCCCCTCCCCTCCCCTTATAATCCAAACAGACTAGGGGAGGGGAGGGGAGGGGAGGGGAGGGTAGGGGAGGGGAGGAGATTTATTTCTATCTCGTTTGGATTATAAGTGGAGGGGTATTTACAGTATCCGTGCTTCAAGCCGAAGAGCATTCGCTTGACGAAGCGCGTTAGAGTTTATAACCATCATTGGACCCGCTCTCATTTGGTATTTATCTTCACTTGAGGTTTTGAGGTTGTTTTGAAAAAAGAGGAAAAATCTTCTATGCCTGTTCCATGTACTTGCCACCTGTTGTCTACTTGAATCTTCAAATTGCATGCATCCATACCATACAATGCACTGTCTTTAACATTTTGGATGTATGCCATATTCGTACATCTTTGTACACTATTTCTATTTATGAAAATATAAACAGATGACTCTTAACCATCTTGCATTTCTTTTAAATCATTAATAAAGTAAAATGTAAGTATATTTAAATAATTCTAAAGGTACATTTCATTATTTTTAGGGTTACTACAACTTATAAACAATTTATTTATAAATATAAAATTATGTATAAAATGTGGATTTTTTTACTATGATTGATAAAATTAGGCTACAATTATATTTTTTCACCTATTTATCAATTATAATAATATAATACTTATTAGCTAGGTGAAAAATATTAATAAAAGTTACAAAAATGTAAAATATGAACAATTCAAGATAGTTAAGAACCATATTGAGTCAAGATGGTTATCATGGTTTTTTTTGTCTCGTTAACTAACTTTTCTTGTCACTAATTATTTACTCCCTTTAATTCATATTGTTATAATTTTGATGTTCAAGGTCTTCAGTGTTACTATGTCACTCTTTGATTGATGATTTGTTACATAATATGTTATTAACAATTGTAATATTATACTTTTATGATAATATTTTTCGTTACTAATCCAATGGTGATAATTTTATATACCAACTCATTGTATATATTGAAAAATTTATAGTGAAAATTCTTGAAATTTGACTGTACGATTTCCAAATACTAACATAGGACGAAGGGATACATGTGGTTCTCACTTCTCATCAAATCTTTGTTCCTGGTTTTCAGATTTCCAAAGGAGTGATGCATGCAGCTGCTTGAATAAACAGCAAAGGAACATCAATTTGGGTTCTTTGAATGAGACTCTTCGGGTGTGTTTGGTTAGAACTTGGAGGAAGAATATTTCCCTCGAAAATTCAAGGAAGAATAGTTTTCCGAGGAAAACAGTATTTCAAGGGGAATAATTTTTATCTCAAATTCTGTGTTCGGTAGGAGGGAAAATAATTTCCTAAAAAGCGAGCATATATGTTGTATAATCATATTGTAATCAAATAAAGAAAATTAGAGCTTGAAAATTCATGTTTGAGTTTCATTTTAATGTATCTTATTATATTAGAAAATTTTGATCCCATTTGTCGAAGTTGAATTTTGCTTGACTTTTTGGTCCAAACCCAGCTCAAGAAAATTTTGATCCCATTTGCCAAATTCAGCTCAAGTCAAAAAAAAAAAGGATCGAAAAATTTTGTCCAAACTTTTATTAAATTTAGCCAAACATAAAAGGAAAGTGATCATATGAGCATGACTTTTTGGTAAATATGTGAACATAGTTTGATATATGACGGATTTCAAGTATTACTTTTGTGGACATCAATTATGAAATGTGGAGATTAAATATTATTTTTATGGACATTAAGAATGAAAGGAACATCAATATTTGATGTCCTCCAAATAAAATCTTTATATTCTATTTGTTTTTATGTCCACCTTTCATAATTGATGTCTACAAAAGTAATACCTGAAATCCGCCAAATATCCAACCATGCTCACCAAAGAGTTAAGTTCATATGATCAGTTCCTAATATAAAAACCCGTACATATATTTTAATATTTTCATAATCATACAACATTATACAAATATTCAGATTTTACTATCCAAATAATTCAGCTGGGAATGGGCAAAGGCTGGAACACTCATTATTGTTGAAAATTATTTGGAATCTTCAGAAGTACGGACATATAATTTCATGTGGGAAGAAACCCCCAGCAACACATGAATTAATATTTATCAGCTATGGGTTAGGATCTGAATCAGCATAATAATAATAATAATAATAATAATAATATATTATAACAATAATGATGATGATGATAAAATAATCCCCACAGTTATTGGCCTGCCCCAATACCCAAATCAAATCCCAAAGAAAAATTATTAGACAGCCTCTTCAGATGCCAATGGGTGGGTATAATTTTACTTCAGTGTCATTGGTACACAATAAAAAGGAAGCATATTTTTATCAAATAATGATAATGAAACATAAACTACTCTGATTAGATATGCTAATGTACATAAAATGATTTCCCAAATATCATCTTACCTCACACTGATTTTGACACTCAGTATGACTTGATGATATTGATGCCATCTTTTCTTTGTCAACTTCTAATTTTAAATGTCAACTTTTCATCATTTAAATTTGAATCCAAAAGCATTGACAAGTAGTATACCTGCTTTTCATGTATGGGAAAGACGGCCTATTTCTGAATCTCCTCAGACTTCTTGTTAGCGGAATTATACTAAAATTTGTTGTAATTGTTCTGCCTATGAAGAAGATTATCGGGCACAGGTGGTCCAATTGGATGGTAATCTATCGGAGGACACGGGTTGCATCGTTCTTACGTTGACATCCATGGGCAACATTCTGTACTCGATATCCAGCTCTCTAAAGACCTTGATCATCTCCTCGACAAGAAAGGCTCTCCTTGCCCACCTTTCCCCCATGTCTTGGTGGTTCATAGTGTGCGATACCCACACCGAAAACTTTATCTTGTTCATGTCCTCCACATCCCTCATAACTATCATTGGGGCCGGGTACCAGTGTTCTTTCTTGTTCTCAATCCATCTGCAAGCACATTTCATATTTAGTGTAAACAACGGTTTTCCTAGTAAAAACTTTCCCAAGAAAAACTTTCCCTAAACTCCCTTATTATAGAACTGTTTACAGAGTTTATGAGTGAAATAATGGGTCTACATTAGAACTTTCCCATATATTAGAAACAATCAAACACTGGAAAGTTTTCAAACCAAAAGCTCTCTTTAAAAAAGGCAAATCATTGGGTACTAAAACTGTCCTTAATAATGTTAAACACTAAAACCAAACTCAGATTAAAAAATTTGCCTATGTTGCTGGTTGATCTAGCCATCATGACCAAGATAGACCCCTAGAAAAGGCCAAAATATAGGGCAAAAGCAAATCCATAATGACCACCACTAGACAAGATGCTCATTTTGAAAATTTGTCAATGGTAGAAAAGTTATTTGAGCCCACAAAGCAAAAAGTAGATGAAGGCAAGAAATTTGCATCTAATGCTTTGCTCTGTTCTTTTATATGATATCATACCGCACCTATCACAATTTACTATACTAACCACAAACAATCACTTATTATCATACGATATCACACTTTACAACAACCATAATTTTCTCTCTTCTCACTTTTTTCATTATTTTTCACTGCTCTCTCTCTCTCTCTCTCTCTCTCTCTCTCTCTCTCATCACCTACTATATCAATCATTCTTATCACAAATTTTACCACAACTCACCACACTGTACAACATCATATCACACTATCCACATTTTTACCATACCATATCATTACACACTTTACCTAACACAGAAAACAAGAGGGTCTCTTCACCTACCACGCCACCAACAACTCTCACCACCAATTTTACCATAACTTATCACACTATATCACATCGTATCACACTAATCTACATTTTTACCATACCATACAATTACCACAATTTACCTACCACATAAAGAAGAGGGTGTTTACCTTGTTATTCTTTCCTTCATCATGGCCAACTTTTCCACTGGAGTGGAGATGTGAACATAGAAGTCAATGGCATCTCCCATGTCAGGACTCCTATAGTAGTTACTGATAGGCCTGGTTGCCAACACACTGTTTGGATAAATGATTTTCTGGTTGTCATATCTCAGGAATACTGTGCTTAATATGTTCATTTCCTCCACTACCATCTACAACACAACCACAGCAACAAAAATAAGACATTGTAAGAATTAGTAGAAAGCTAGTTATTAAGTTCAATATGGTACACAACTAGAACCTGAAATCTGATATCATAGTTACAACAACAATAACAAACCCTAGTCTCACTAACTAGGGGTGAGAAAATTCGGTGAACGGCTTTTTTGATTCATAAAAAAATGACCTTAAATGGAACCAAAGTTCTTGGTTAACTACTTTTTTTGCTAACCATTTTTTCGATTCAACTAAAGTGTGAATCGTAAACTGAATCAAAAGTGGCGGTTTTACCACTTTTTCGGTTTGGTTTACGGTTAACATTCCTATGAAAACCAATATTAAACTTGGTTTCTTTAAAGATTTTTGTAATCAACATTTCATTATGTGTTTTATTTATTTTGCCCAATCTATATGCAACTTAATTTAATTTAACATTTATTAGTTAAAAAACGTTAATAATAACCGGTTATCTGTTTTATTTTTGGTGAACCAAAAACCAAACCGCTTTTTGAACAAAAATCAAATCAATTAACCAGTATTTCGGTTCAGTTTTTCCCCGGTTTTAGTTTTTTCACACCCCTACCACTAATACAAGGTCCAAGCGGATCCAAATATAAGCAGTTTCCCCCTTGCACGGGAATGTATGAAAAAACTAATTCCGGCGGACCCAAAAAAATAGAAACCTTTTGGAAACTGGAAGAAATCAGGTATCATAGTTGGGACAGGAAATTTAACCTGAACTCCATCAATTTCACATCGATCACCAACATCAAACGGATGCATGACAAACAGAAAGATGATTGCTTCGAATGTCGTCTTGCAGGTGTTTCCAAACATGAAGGCCAACACGACAACTTGGGAACCCAGGAAGACAAGGAAGTGATTAACTGGGATGCCGAGGATCAAAAGCCAGATGATTATTATGCCGATACCGACGATAATATTCACCAGGTGATGAAGCTTGTTCACTGCTGTCTTTGTGTCATTCAGAGACAGTGCTAGAGCTCTTCGTTCCCTAAACACATTCACCTGAAGAAATGGAGAAGATCGACATAAAAATTGCAGCCCAATACACAAAACGTTCCCACAAGTGAGGGTTCAAGGAAGGGAGAACATTGACATGGTCTGAATAATTGCAACTTTCTTTTTTTGACCATGCAAAGAAAATAAGCCAAAAGTAGCTGTTACACAAGATAAATGGAACAATAGGTATGGTTAAGGGAGTGTTTGACAAACAACCTATGGAAAATGGGCTATTGGGAGATTTGATGAAGTTAAAGAGGCTAAATAGGTGTTTGGTAAATAGTCCATTTACTTGGTTGATTGGATCCAACAAGGTGATTTTCAATAGGCTGAAAGGAGCGGTCAATTGAAATTGACAGTTTGCAGAAATTACCATTTAATGGAAAATTTGCCAAAAATTACATACATGTCAATATGTCATCATAAAAGTAATTGATGCATAGTATGTTAAAATTGGTAATAAGGGTATAACTCAAATGGCAACAAATACTTAATTCAGAAACAACTAATTTTACCAAACACACCTTTTCCAAATAACCAATCCAAGAAACTAATACAAACAACCAATACAAATAATCAATAGGAAACGGTCAATGCAAACAGCCAGTAGGTACTCACCACCCAGTTCTTAAGAACACGTTTGCTGATTCCTTTACTATCAGCACCAGCTCTATCAGCAGACCCTTCAAAGAGTTGCATTGCCCTCTCAGCTTCTTCTTCTCGCAAAAACCGCATCAAGTCCTCCAGATAAATATGCCTTCAACATACAACAAGAAAAACATATCAGTGAGGCCAAGTTCAGTGAGACATAACATAGTATCGAGGGTGATTAAGATATGGGTGCATTTAGTAGAATTCAGGGGAAAAAATTTGGAGTGTAAAAGTCCATCAATGCGAAATAAAAGTCTGCTTGGTTCAGTAAACGATTTCAATTTTCAAACAACTCAAACTTGGTAAAAGACAAAAGTGAAAATGGTTAGAAACAAAAGCACAGTATAGGACTTCATAGCATTATACTATGTTCAAATCCAATACCCCAAAAGTCTTTCTTTAGAACAAGCTGTGGGATCAATGATGTAGCATCTGGTGTAGCGGGCTTACCCATGAATTTAAAAATTCAAAGAGAGTGATTCCGATTGACTTCATGAGTTTAAGATCGCTCACTATCTACTACTCGGTGTGAAAAAAGGGTAGGAAGGGTTTATAGATATTGGAATCATACTATGTTCAACACGGTACAATAAGTTCTTTTTAGATGACTAGACCTTTAGTTTGTACTATTACTTGTGCTAGTTTCAGCATTGAAGAGGTATCCCTATCAAGGCTTTAGATTTTCATATACAATTCTTTCTTGTTCAAATCAGGCAAATCCGACGTGCTCACTAGACCCCTTATCTTGTGGATAAATACCAGTAAGCTTTATAGACTCTTGGCCAAATGATAAGTATCGAACTAAGAATTGAACATTGATGACGAGCTTCTTTGGTTGTTATATGCATGTTAATTCATAAACTATACTCACAGAAAATGGATTGATTTTCCTTACTTTGAGCCTGGCTTAGCAACATTTTCAAAGATCCTCCTGGCACCCGCCTTGGCCTCCTTCTCGCTTCGAATCTGCAACGCCGAATCATCCTCGATCCCCGAGCCAAGCTGCTCGTCCAAAGTGGACAAAACCCCCTTGCGCACGATGTTCATCAACCTCTTCATATTCCAAGCAGACACATTCTTCTGGTTCATCCTATGCAAGTGATCAATGTTGATCTCTTGCTCCTCTTCCCTCTTAGACGGTGCCCTCGAGAATCTAGGGCTCTTACCAACCACACCGCCACCACTCCTCGGACTCTTCCCTATGAACGGGCTCCTCATTATCCCACTCGCAACTGACCTGCCACTCCCCATTGCCGCTTTTCCACCATTGTTATTATGATTCGGTAAGCTTGCTCGGATGTCAGGGGGCACATAAACCCCGGCATTCTGCAGATTCTGAACCTCGGACAGAACCCTGTCTTCTTCCTGATGTATGTGCTGAATCTCAAGGTATGCGGGGCCTGAAAGAGTCTCGATCACGTATTGGTTGAACAGAGCATCCTGCATCCCAACAGTTAGATCATAGTCCCAGAATAATATACATTTCAAACATTTAGAGTGTGTTTGGTTGCCCAATTTTCATGGGGAAGCTAGTCAAGTTTTCCAAGTTCGACTGATTTCCCCATGTTTGGTGGTCATTTGTCAATAGGCAACATTTTATGTGGGGTCCATAATTTTACAACAGAACTTGTGAAAAGTTTCCCCGGGGGTTAAGGGAAAAAATTCCACGGTGGAAACTAGAATCCAAATACTTATTAAATAAGGGTGCCTTGGACATTTCAAACAATTTTCCTATGAAATTTACAACTTCAACCAAACACTATAAAATATACTTCCACAAGAAAATCTTTCCTAGGAAACCCCAAGAGAAGTTTCCCTAGGATTCTATTCTACCAAACACTTTATATATGCCATGTTCAAAATTCTATATATACTTTGTTCGAAATCATACAGTATATCAATGCTCAAATACTTATATACAAAAACAAGCTACGAACAATATAATTAAACTATGCAAGTGAGCACTATATGATTTTTACCTGAATCCGATCAAAGAAGGCGCTGACATGGAAGTTCATGGCGAGGACCTTTAGGAGGAGGGTTTTGACCAGCCATATTAGGGTACCCACCATGAGGCAGATGAGGATCTTGGTGACATAAGGCAGGACTTTGCTGTTGGTCTCCTTCTCTACCTTTCTGTCAAGGATTAGAATCCAAGCGAGGAGAACCCAACCTACCACAAACAACGTGGTTCAGTATTTTACCAAGATATCTTAGAACTAGTTTTTTTTTATCTCTAAGAGATTAGGCCCGGTTCTTTTGTGAGGTTGGTAAGGTGTGGAAATGGTGCGATGTAGTGAAATTGTGAAAGTGCGGTGATAAGTGCGGTATGATTTGGTGAAATTTGTGGAATATGTGGTTGATGTGGTCGAGGGAGAGAGAGAATGTGAAAAGTAGAAAAGAAAAGTTAAGTGTGGTAAAGTGTGGTGAAACATGGTAAAGTGTGGAAAAATATTGAGTGGTATGGAGAAGTTGCGGTAGTGCACCGCACAAAAGAACAAGGCGTTAGTATGTCACATCCAGAACTTGCATTGTCATCGTAGTATCTTACCACTTTTTCTTTTCTGGGAGCATATATCTCCCAACATAAACAACACGGCACATAAATTGTCCAAGTTTATAAAAAGCAAAGCATCACGCATTACTTGATATGCCTTCATTAAATGTTCACAGTAAATTTACTAAATCGGTCCAAATGGGTCTGTTGTCTAATTGGGTATGTCTGATCTTCAATCTAGGTTCCTTTATTTTGGATTTCAGCATGGTCCAGTCTGTTTTGGTTTGAGTTTAAACCAATGAACACCCTAAATACTAAATAGAGACACCCCTTGTTTACAAAGTAGGGCTGTCAAAATTCAGGTTTTGGTCTTTTCATGAATCGAAGTTCATGTTGAATACTCACTTTGTGCAGGTATTTTTTGGAGAATTCAGACAAGTCAAAATTCGGGTTAATATCGGGTGCGTTGTGTCTGAAGTTTCGATCAAATGTGATACCATAACTTTTCCCGTTCTGACTAAACCAAATATCAACACCCTATCATAGAGAAACTGACTAATTTCGACGGACCCTAAAAAACGAATTTGGAAACCAAAACAGAAGCAAAACAAAAACAAAAACAAAACCAATTCGAAAACAAGAATCAAAGAACGAATAACGAATGCAAAAACCAACCTAACCAGAGGAATTTCTGGACGGAGCTCCTCAATCCATAAACGAAGTACAGAACCCTCTTCCTCAGCAAGAAATTCCGCTCGATGAAGAACACCACAATCCGAATCAACCACCCAGAAACCAAACCCCCACAAATCAGCACCAAAATCATCACTCCCCACTTCCACAACTGCAATCCCCAGATCGAAATCCCTTTCAAATTCTTGATCACCAAACTACAAACCAACCCAGCAGAGATCAAGATCAAACTCACCCACTGCACAAATGTAAAGCAATTGAAGTTAGTTTTTCTGTACTCATCTGGCAAATCGTCGTCCAAAAACGGGTCATCCTCTTCAATCTCCTCGCTCTTTCCGGCGAACCGCCGTGACTGGGGGGCGGTCCGGCCGGAGCGCCGGTCGTTCACGGCGGCGGCGATGGGGTCCTCCGGCGGGTCCATGAGCCGTGACTTGGTCTTCATCCGCATCAGGCCAGGTTTTCCGGCGCGGCCGAAGGAGTTCGCGGCGGCGTTCGAGCTGCTGCACCGGAGAATCTGATCGTCCCGGCCGAAGTTTGACCGGCGGCCCGGCTCGTTCTGGCTCGGACGGCGGTGGACGAGGTCGGAGGTCTCCTGGAAGGAGACCTTCGCGGCGGCGCGTGGAGTTATTCGCCCGTAGTCGTAGTTAGGGCTCTCCGTCACCGGCGAAAGGGAGTAGTGGTTGTTCTGGTTCTCCAAGTCCGCCGGTGGTTCCTCCTTCTGCCGCCGGAAGTCGAACTCGCCGGAATCATCTCCGCCGTCATCATCGCCGCCGCTACCGGTGGCGTTCGTTTTCATTGCCGCCGCCATTTTCGCGTCGTTGACGAAGTCGTAGCTGGAGTCACGAAGAATGCCCTTGCTCGGGACGCCGGCGGTGGTTGCCGGCGCCGGAGATGGAGACCTGCTCGGATCTCCGGCGACGGCGAAGTGCATTTTTAACGAGAGTTCGGATTTGGATTGGTCTTCGCCATTGTTGAGCAAACCAAGGCGATCTTCTTCGGATTCTGGAAGCTTCTTCTTGTCCCTGTGATTTTGTGGACTGTTGCTGTTGGAAGACTTCCTCAATGGACTCCCCATAGCAACTCCTCCAGCTCCTTCCATGGCGGGAGAATAATAATATACGGAAGCTCGATCTCAGGAAATTATTCTCGTTTGTTTTCTTGATTCCTTATTCAGTAGGATTTGAATAGTCGATTGATTTGAACTTCGGTGAGAGATTCGGTGTTCAGTGTGAAAGCATAAAAGCTCCAGCTCCTTCTATGGCGGATTGGCGGTGTTATATCATATGTTCAAGCTCGATCTCAAATACTTCGTTTCGATTACTCCTTCTTTCCTTGTTCAGTAGGATTTGAGTATTTGATTGATTTGGTTGAACTTTGATGAGATTCAGTACTCAATGTGAAAGCCTAAAAGCTCCTCGAGCTCCTTCCATGGCGGTCTTATATCATCTATCGAAGCTCGATCTCAACAACTTCACTTCGATTGTTCCTTCGTTCCTTATTCTGCAGGATTTGGATATTTGACTGATTTGAACTTTGTTGAGACTCGGTACTCAATGCAAAAGCATAAAAGCTTCTCCAGCTCCTTCCATGGCGGTATTATATATTATACGAAACCTCGATCTCAAAAACTTCGTTTCGATTGCTCCTTCGTTCCTTATTCCGTAGGATTTGAATATTTGATTGAATGTTTGAGATTCAGCGTAAAAGCTCCTCGAGCTCCTTCAATGGCGGTGCTATATCATCTACCAAAGCTCGATCTCAAAAACTTCGCTTCGATTTCTCCTTCGCTCCTTATTCAGTAGGATTTGAAGATTTGATTGATTCGATTGAACTTTGATTGATTTGCGTAAGGAATTTGAAGGAGTGAAGTTGGAGGGGTATGAGTGAGTGAGTGTGTGTTGGAATGAGGGAAGAGAGAGAAATGTGAAGTTGGGAGGGAAAACAAAAAGAAACAAACAAACACGCCGTTAACTTAAATAATTTGAGAATATGTATATATAAGGCCAAGCTGGCTGGTTTTATACTTTTATGTTGCTACTGTATCAACTACTCTTGCCTTTTTATTTATTTATTTATTATTTATTTTTGATAAACTTGCCTTTTTATTTCTGATGCCGAAAGTTACACTCTAAGAAAGTCACATAACGTGACCTTAAAATATTATGGACTGTATACCCTAAAAAGAAAAAAGAGGTCTATACTCTATACATTAGGGTGCTCGAGCGTAGGGATGGCAAAAAATCGGGTCCGAGTCTTATTGGGTTCGGTCAATTCGGTATTCGGTCAAAAACCTCAAAGAATTACCCTGTTCGAATTTCAATTCGGACACATTTGTCAAACCCGAACACGGTTGACCGAATGTGTCTGATTGACCGAATTTCATAAATGACCATTTTACTCTTTTTAGTAATATATCGTGTGATTCACTGATTCTTGTCCAATTTCGAGTTCGATCAACCCGGACCCGATTGATCGAATTTGATCGAATTCGATTTTCTTCAAAAATTCGGTCAACTCGAACCCGTTTTGCTAAACCCGAACACGACCCGTATTTTATTCGGTCAATGACCGAATCTTCAGATTCGGTCGGATCACCATGTCCAATACCTGATTTTTCCGGGTCGGTAAAATTTGGACTATCGGGTCGGTTAGATTTTTGTCGGCGCTAGTCGAGCAAGCCTACCACCCCAACTGTCTCCTAGTAATTGTCACCTTACATTTTTCCCGGTTATTTAAAGCTCAAAAAAGGACAAGAGTTCACAAAACAATCATTCACAAACAAAACAAAAAAAACAGCCCAGGAACACAGCAAAATCAGACAAAAACGACCAGCTCACGAAGAAAAAAAACATCAAAACCCAAATTAAAACTTCACTTTTGTCTTCTTTTCTTCTAGAAAATCGTCTCTAAATTTCTTCGTAACAATGTCTTCATCGTTACAAATGACACCCAATTTACATCCAACCTTAGCCGCTCTGCATGCCTCGTCGTCCAATTGTCACCTTACATACCGCCTCTTTTCCATACAACTCCATATGTTTCATGTTAATTGTCATCATTTTGATTTTCAGTCTTCAATATCACTCTTTTATAGATAATTTTTTATTTAATATATGTTAATAGAAATTGAATTTAAATAATCTGAATTTTGGAAACTGTTTTTTGGATTAGTAACTCTTTCCAATCCAATCCAATCCAAACTTTACACAATTCCCTAAAACAGTTTTCTCTCTAAAAACACAATTCCCTAAAAAAGAATCAAATTCAATCCAATCCATCCAAACATAATTTTCTCCATTCCATTAAAATTTGTTTATGAATAATATGAACTTTGGATCCCTTGATTTCTAATAGCACGTCATCAAGTTCAGTTCAACTTTACTCGGTGGCGATATGACGTGGCGGCAATGGCATAGCACACCTAAAATGACCAGGCACATGCCACCGCCGCTACGTCGTCCTGCCACCGAGTTAAGTTCGACTTAACTAGGTGACGAGATGACGTGGCGGCGATGACATAGCACAACTAAAATGACCACGCACATGCCAGCGCCGTTACGTCATCCTGCCACCAAGTTAAGTTCAACTTAACTCGGCGGCATGCTACTAAAATCCAAGGGGCCCAAAATTCAGATTATTCAGAAACAAATCTAAAGTTCAGATTATTTAAATCCAATTTCCCTGTTAATGACGGCAATATTATACTTTTATGATAATATTTTCCATCACGAATCTAATGGTAGCAATTTTATATAGCAGCTCATTGTATATATTGAGAAATTTATGGTTAACATTTTTGAAATTTGACAGCACGATTTTCAAAGATGGTTGTCTCCTACTCACTCTGTATCATATTAATTGTCGTCTTTGAAAATCATATAGTCAAATTTTAAAAATTTTGACCATAAATTTCTCACTATATATAATGAGGTTGTTGTATAAAATTATCATTATTATATTCGTAACGAAAAATATTATCACAAAAAAATAATATTGCAATTGTTCATAACATTTTATGTAAGGAATTATCAATCAAATAGTTGCATTGGAGACCGTGACAGTCAAAATTATGACAATTAATATAGAACAGAGGGGGCATACCCTAAAAAGAAAAAAATCTATACATACTCGTTATGCACAACGCGTCCGCGTAAGCGTGGCGAATGGCAAAAGGTCTCATTAAAAAGGTGCAAAGCAAACCTTAAATCATAATGGAGATGCAGGGGATCGAACCCCATGCCTCTCACATGCAAAGCGAGCGCTCTACCATTTGAGCTACATCCCCGTTTTAAATAATATATGTGGTTTATAGTTTTCAATATTGTATTCAAAGGTCCCGCGTATTTTAATTTCCTGGTGGGGGTGAATGGTGATTTTAGCTGGTTTTTAGCTGAATAATTAGGAAAAGATGACTACCCTTATTTTTCTGCTCAATTTACATTGATATCCATTTTCTCTGTCTACGATGATGAATATTTTGGACCAAACTTACAAATATTCACGCTACCTCCCAGTAAATTATTGCAACGTCGATAATGTAAACTATTGGGATTCACCCATGAGTTTGAAGTCACACGTCGAAAGAGTAAGGTAAAGAAGCATGGTCTATAAGTCAAATGGGCTATTTCCTTAATGTCAATAGGTTTTAAGAAAAACTTTATTTAACTTGTTATTATGAGTCTTGGTTGATATGTGATCCCGTCTAAAATCTTTTAACATAAACTTCATCTCTCTTTATCTCGCAGCTCTCTCTCAATCCACCCATTGGTGAGTACTTAAGCAAATCGCCACCATGCAACACAACTCGTTTCTCTCCCCTCACCTTCGATCACTACCCACTAATAATACCACAAGTTCACTTGTCGCTCTATCCGAAAACTATCTTATAAATCAGTCCTTGATTCTTGTACACCCTAGATTTAGGGTAACGAGTTGATTCATCCAACACGCTTCATTAAATAAGAGTTTCCTAGTATTGAAATATTGATGGAGCTATTATCTGTCTGATTAAATGGTTTTACCATGTCAAATTGTTTAATTAAACTATTCGAAAATCTCCTCCTAATCCAACTTAATATTTTGTTTGAGTTCAGTTCATCGTGTCGGGTCGATTTTTTTCGAGGTTCCCACTTTTACGGTACATCGTTACCGCGTGTCTAAATGTGATTGTTTACCTAATACCGTACGTCACTAAGGCGTTAGAATTTAGAAGTTGTTATTTATAGCGGCGATTAAAAAGATTAGGTTTCTAGATGAAATAGTAACAATATTTAAATTTTCAAAATGGAATCTAACCTTATCAAGCACTTCCTTTTTGGCCACTATTGTGAATATTATACTTCTTCTATGCATTGATTGATGTACCAGGAACAATGCTCCCCATCAATTCTCATCATTTGTTTGGCCAAATCTCTTTTTTTATGTGGTGCGGTGCGGTATTATGATCCATTATATTACTCAATATTTTTTTATATTTTATCATATTTTACCATAATTATCATCAATATATCTTCTCACTCTTCTCAATTTTCCCCTCTACTTTTCACATTCTATCTCCTCGCCTACTATATCAACCACACTTTCCATAAATTTTACAATTCTATTACCTCCGTCTCTAATTGTATGTCATAATAACTAACTCATCAAAACCAATGAACATGGAGAATGAAGTGAAAAGTTTTCAAATTGTCAAAAATACCCTTACAATATTCACCGTTCTTTTGTGCGTTAACGCACCCAAACGCAACGCAAAATCAATAAAACCTAACGCATGGCAAATGCAAGATAACGCAACTTATCACAATCTACTATTCACCTCTACTCACCTTTTTATTATTTCTTACCGCAACCCAACGCAATCCAACGCAACCCAAACGCAACTTATCGAAACGCAAACGAAACGCAACGCACAAAAGAACGGTGCCTTAGAGTGTATTTATTATGTTAAAATTGGTATTATTGTTGTTGAAAATGTAAAAGTTAAATAATTTGACAAATAAAAAGGGACAAGATAGTTAAAAAATTTGACATTCATTTAGGGATGGAGGTAGTACATCTTACCATACTTTCCAAAATTTCACCACACCGCACCATTTCTGCATCTTACCAACCACACAAAAGAACAGGTCTAATAATAATCAAGAAATAGTTTGATCATTTTATTTTATTTTTCTCTATACATTTCACTTTTTTCCGATTATTGAAAGCCAACAGGTTTAAAGTTCACAAAATACAGCGGAACCCCATCACAAAACAACAAATAACCAACTCTAACAGATAAAGACTATTACCAAACAATGCTAAACATAAGCAAACTGCAAGGACTATCATGTCCACAACAGAAAAAACATCTCAGACCCAATGTTAAAAGGTCAATAACTTCATTTCGATGAGTCATTGAGGATTCGCACGCCTATACCGTTACCAATAATCAAAGTTCTTCGGTCTATCTCAACATCAATGTCATCAAGACTGTCATTTTCCAAGATGTTTCGGCGCCCAGTCATCCTAACCTTTTGATCATCCTTCCAGCCACGAGCATACCTACAAATTACATCTCTGACAAACAACAGTCACTCAGATTTCATCACCATGCTCTATTTTCTCTTACTCTTGGCCTTACCCTTCGAAACATTAAGGATGAAATCCTCAAATTTAGCACGTAATTCACGCTGAACCTTAAATTCAATCAGGTTACTATAAATATGGTCACAGTCAGAGTCAACTTCATGATCCCCTCTCACTTTCCTTGATATTAAAACATAAGTTAATTTGGGAGAGTAGTTTTTAGCCTCCCGACAGATTATGAATTTAGAACGGCCACGTATAGCACTAGTAACATCATTAGCATGTGCACCTTGATTAAAATAAAAACATTCAATCCAACAAAGTTATATGAATTTGTTGCACCCCTTTTACAAGTTAGTGGTAGTGGATGAATTTTATATAATCCCGAATAATGAATCATTGAAACACCCCTAACTCTCTCAAAATTTTCACATCTTCTTTAATAAAAATTAATATTGTCCATTTAGAAATCCAACGAACATACAACTAATTTGATAGAATAGCTTAATAAATAATTTGCTAAAGTTTAGAGACTTCTTTTTTTGTTTTATTGTTCAAAGTCAGAAAAGGCCGATAAACTTGTCACATGGCCGCAAAAAAAATGTAAATAGTAAAATATCATGGCATCAAAAAGAAACAATTAAAAAAAATCACCGCACAAATGACTAAACAACAAAATCATAATTAATTCTTAGAGACTTCTTAACTAACATTACTTTTAACCACGAAGCAAATTTTAATGACATTCCTATGCACTATCTCTGTTCCAAAATATTTGTTCATTTGATTAAGTTTTGACCATTGGTTACTCACAAATTACAATGAGTTATAATATGAATTATTGCATTAGAAAGGTATCTAAATAAAAATTACAATGATGTTAATTTTATATTGTAACTAATTGCAATTTGTAAGTAATTAATAATCAAAGTTTAGTTAAATTGACAAACAGTTTTGACGAAAGTAGTGTGTTATATATATTTATTTTTGTACTATGCATTCTTACCTTCTTTCTACAAAGTAACATAATTAAGATTCATAAAACATATTTAACATAGATACATACCTCATTGCAAGTTGAAATCCATGAACTTTAACAATACGTGTAAGACTTGGTTATTATTTCTTCTTATACATGTATCAAGCAAAATGCAAGTTAGCTTTTGTTGTTCACATGAAGCATGTGATTGATTTGATCATCATTAACTTGCACTAGCAAAGACATAAATCATATCCAAATTGAATGGAAGTAAACTATTCCCAACAATGAAGGGATATTAAGACTCTGCTCTTTTCTGCGGTATTTTGCGGTATGATGTGGTGAGATGTGGTGGAATTGTGGTGGGTGTGGTGAAATTGTGGTAGATTATTGGTATGTGGAGTATGTGAGGAGAGAGAATGTAAAAAGTAGATGAGAAAACTAAGGAGAGAGAAAAGTAATGATTTGTGGTAAATGTTATGGTACCGCAGTTTGTCAACCGCAAAAAAGAACAGGGCCTAAGTTATTAACTTATCAAAAAGTTTTGCATGAGTCGCCTCACTATAAATTTAATTATCGTGAGATGCAAGATTTTGTAGTGACTTTATGAATATAAGGATGAATATTAATTTATTTGAGGTAACTCATATGAAAATCATCTTTGATAAACTATATGTCAGTCATTCTAATATTGTCTATCGTCATCTTGTAATTGTAAGAGATCTGTATCACAATACATTTATATGAGACAGTATCATAGTAAAATTTGTGAGTTATCATGTAGATGAGAAGTTCATATTCCCTATAAGATTCAAATGCCAGTTAAAAGTATCAAATTACATCTCAATTGTTGTATGTAGTTAATATCCAATATATTTTTTGAGAAGAAAATAGAAAAGGTAGGAAAGTTGATTGGCCGGTTAAATTTGATCTTTTCTTTTAATTAGGTTACGCAGACTCCTACACTCGCAAACTCATTCTCCACCTCCAAAACATAATTAGATCCGAATGTCGATTTTTTCTTTTTTTCTTATTTTCACATTATTATTTGTGATTTTAAATTTTCTTATTTCCACATTATTATTTCTGATTTTAGATTCATGATCCTAACATCGAACGCACACTCCTACACTCGCAAACTCATTCTCCACCCCATTCCCCCTGCAATTTATTAGGTGCTCTCGGAGCAAGTGCTCCGGATTGTATGATTGTTCACCCACATATATTAGATTGTTCGCCATATATATATTAGATTGTTCACTCTTATTACAATGATTGTTTACTTATAAATATCCGAATCACATGCTCCAGTTGCATGCAATATATATTGCCCCAAAAAAAACAAACAAACAAACAAAAAACTCACCCCTCCCAAACATAGTTACATTTCATAGTTAATCACATTACTCGCTCATTTAGCCCAACTATTCAATGTTATTACACAAGCCACAACCACATTTAATTCAAATACTCCATCCGTCACATATCTAAAGTCCATCTTAAATTGAAGAGTCATATTTATATCTCACAAAAATATGACTCTAACTTCCACGACAGACTTTTAATATACGAGTAATTTGAGAAAGAACTATAGTACAGGCACAGATAAACCATCATGGACTGGAGAAATGGAGGAAAATATGGCAGCACACGCCGCCCCGAGAAGAGCCATACTATATACTTAATTTCACATACAACTTTACATTGGTATGTCCTAAACTTGCAACAACAACACTAACATGAGCTCCAACCATCATACCCTACAAAACTGTGGTACAAAATGTAACAACAAAACGCGTTCGTTCGCACCAGCCCATCCCAATGGCATGAGATTACACTGCACAATAAACTAACAGGGGCTAATTCACCCCTCTAACTGTAGTTACCTGTATGTAAACTGTGAATTTCCACTAAAACAAGGCTTATCCTACTCATCCTACTTCTTCTCAACATTTTAGCTATGGCACAACATCACCACCTGTGGACTGTGGACTGTGGACTGTGATCATACAAACAAACCTAACGAAACCGATAACTTCTTCCTACCACCTGCCAAAGAGCTTCCAATTCACCGCTACGCTGTCACCTAGTTTGCTCATCTGAGACGGTTTTCTCGGAGGAGGTTTCTCCGATAACCCCAGTATCTGGCGGGTCAATCTGAGGCGGGTCAGATTGGGTCTTGCTAGAATCCCCACTACATGTACCATCCGCTACCCCGGAACTCGCTCTGACGACATCGTCTGTTTTACTGCTGCCTTGATCCAGTTCTTGCAGTTGAGACTGCTTGTTGTCGAGCACCGAATGGGACAGAGACAGTTCACCTCTCGCTTTTGCGGTGGGCTCTGACAAAGACGACGAAGCACACGGGTCCAATGGCACCAAATGGGACACAGACAATTCAGCACTTGCTTTTCCAATGGGATCAGACAAGGATGACGAAGCACACAGGTCCATTGGCACAGAATGGGACACAGACAATTCAGCTCTCGCTTTTCCGATGGGCTCTGACAAAGACGACGAAGCACACGGGTCCATCGGCCCTGTATTTGGTGACTCCAACGCAGCACTTGACGGTGGTGGCATAGACATTGATGTCGAGGGGGCACCATCATCGCTAGGCTTGGGTTGTTCTTGGCTGGCTCCAGCAACCTCGGTTTGAACCACCACGACGGGTTCTTTGCAGGGTTTTTTCCTCTTTTTGTCTAACTTCTTCCGGGGGTCTTTGGGCTCGGGGGGGAGAGGTTCGGGAGCAATGAATGGGGGGATAGCGGGCTTCTCGTTGGCATACAGCAGGCGAACTGAGTCTGCTACTGCCGACACTTCTGGCGGTAGCTCGGTGTTTGGAGTGCTGCTGGAGCTTGCTCCTACTGCTTCCCGGAGCCAGTGTGGGAGCTTGTCTTTCTTTGAGGAACTGCTCTCTGGCATTAGTTTCCCTTTCGAAGAAGAGGGAATGTTGGGGACACTGTTTGATGCAGGCGGCAAATGAGGAGGCGGTAAGCTAGTCGGTAGGCAGTCAACCTTCCTTAGTTCATAGCTACCGGAAGCACGCGGGTCATTGGTAACAAATGCATCAGGGCATGTCGGCTGCTCGATTGGTAAACTAGGGGCGGTATCCTGAATTTCAGAGAGAGATCTGGAGGGACCTTCCCGAGGCCTTGCTGACAAACTCCCGCCACCCAAGACAGGAAAAGGAGTAATGTTTTCACCATGGAGGGCGGCGAAATTGGAGGGTTCGAAAGGGCGAAGGTTGGCTGCTGCAAGATCACCGAGCCCCAGCTTGATGTCGGTCAAGTGGCTTTGAAATGGCCCGCCACTCCCGAGCCTACTTCCATGCAGGGCCCGCGCCATCATTCCATCAGAGATGCCAGGAAATTGAGTCGCCGCCGCTTTGTGACCCCTTGGTTGCTTTCCAGACCTAGTGCCTGGGAGAACATCCAGTATCTTCATTTGCTCCTCCTCCCACCTTGAAGCCAATTCCTGTGCGGTTTTGTACTTCGAGAACGTTAACCTCGGGTCACTTAGCATTGCATCCCAGTTTCCTCGTCCATGTCGACGCACTCCAATCCAAAGAGAATCAAGCTCGTCTTCAGACCAATCATCCACTTTCGACTTTCTCCTGAATACACTGCTTGAGCCTGACCCTGTCCTCATGGCTATGTTCTCAAGAATCTTCCTGTGATTTTCGGGAAACGATGGATGTACATTCGACTTCCGCCCTAAACTTAGGGTAGGCAGTGGATCTCTGTCTTCCAGATTATAATGAGGCATATCTGGTGGAGGGAGTTTGAAATTAGGTAAGAATGGCACTATTGGAGGCACCCGGCCATTAGGATTTTCATCTCTCCTTCCCAGTGATGAGTTGGCTAAGAAGTCGGGTGCTGCACCAGGCAAGGTTCTAACTGGAAACGGAAATGCTGGGAGAAATTTGTCATCAAAGGGCAATTTGGGCAATCCCATCTTCTCCAGAAAATCAGCAGAACTCATACCCAATCTCTCGATACCATCTGGAAATTTCCCTTGCCAGAGGGGTGGAGGGCACTGCAAATAATTGACATTTTAGCCCCGGAATTATAAAGTAAGCCCACATACACAGTTTTCTTTTGTTGGGGGGGGGGGGTGACATCAAATAATCCCTACTGTTGGGTTATTGATCGGAATGAATCCAAACTGAATTTTTGACTGCCAATGGTCCAAACCTTTGACCCGTTTTCTATCACTAAACTTTTTACCTATTAGTGATCAAAAGTCCAAAATTTGGTTCCTAAAATAGACAAAAAGTTAAGTGATAGAAAATAGGTCAAAAGCTTGGACCATTGGATTATTCCCAATCAAATGACCGAAAAGTAGATTGCACCAAAAAAATGACCCAAAAGTAGAGATTATTTGGGGCTGAAACCCTTTTTTCTTGGTTTTTTTTTGGGGGGGGGGGATCCAAAATAACAGAGGGATCAGGCAAGGGCATACCAGAGGAAATGGAATGGGGTTATCTGGAGAGCTGTTTTTGAAATGCTGTCGTGGGAACTCTAACGATGCATCAAGAAGTTTGCCCGTTGCTGCGCCTGCCTCGAGAGCATTCACATCCCTCTCAGCGGAAGTCCCGGGAAGAGTAGACGGGTGGACAGGAAAATCCAATCGACTGGCTTGTCTAATTTCTCTTTTAGAAAGGTTTCGGTGAGACAATTCTGGTCGACAGGCATTCGGAGCAGGCAGTCCAAGAACAGGTAACAAGGGCTTTTCGCAAGCAGAATTTGCCAAGTATGTGTCCACCTGATGACCATCTGAAGACGACCCCGGAAGCCTCGATGTGGAGTTACCGTGATTGTTGAATTTATGCTTCAACAATCTCCTGGCTAATTGAACTGAGCCACTGTTAGCATTAGGAACCTCTGATTGCCCTAAATTGTTGTCCTCCACATCAATCACTTTAGCCTGTTCTGCTGATCCTTGCATGAGTTTGGAAGTCTCGTCTCCCTCGTTGAGATTAGATGGAAGGCACTGAGAAAGTGCGACTGGTCCGGGAAATCCCCCAGCAAGGGAAGCTTCTTCAAAGGCCTTTCTCTGAGCAAGTCGTTCTTTTTGTCGAGCACGGAGTTTGGTGCTGAACAAGACAATTAATGCATTAGCGTGCAAACAACAGGAAATTCATAGACAAGTTATGTGATGCTTCACGCTTTTCAAACAATTCGTGTTAAAGAATACAAGGCATGACCATGCTTAGGTTTCTCATCGAGCACTATAAAATTCACCGAAGAGAGTCATAACTCACAAGTACTGGAAGAGAAGAGAATGCAAATATTACGGGGACCTCATGACATGTATCAAATGCAGGTAGGAGTTCAAGTCCTAAACGTTTTATGAAAAATCTCCATAGTGAAATTATCCATATTTTACAGTTTACATATGAGGAAAGCGAAGTACAACCGCAAACAGAGAAAGAAGTCCGCATCTAATAGCTTCCACATTTTCTTAAGGAGCGGGGAATTGGGGGAAGCGCTCAAATTACAAGGCGCAGACTGTAGAGCCAGAAAACGAACTTGTTCTTAAGTGCTGGTGAAAGCACCTTTCCTGCCTAAAATTTCTAGCATTGCACCCTATCCAAGCACACTAAAAAGCAAGCATAAGAGGACAAGGTGATGAATGATTATAGCACAATCCTCCAGCCAAAAACCACTATAATCATTGACATATAGTGACAATTAATGAATTGTTTCTTTGTAAGTAAACATAGTCAGGTGACGTGCTATTTTTCTTCAACTTTTTTCAATTAGAGCCATTTAGAGGTAATATACAACACATTATTCAAATTGAACTAAACTTTGAGTAATTGAGTTAATAACGGATCATCAAAATACTTTCTCCACAGTATATTTTAATACATGAAAATAATTTGCACATAAAAGTCTTTTAGAATCAAAATATTACTGTATATCTCAATAAATGAAAATAATTTGCACATAGAAGCTCTTTTAGAATCAAAAGTTGCCAATTGTAGATTATTTATATCCAAATACAATTTGAATGGACTCTCTGTTACGATATTGACAGAACTTCTACCAAGTATTCAGTATCATCAACCACACAAGTGAAGTATACCCTACTCATTAAAAATAAAATATCCTGAACTGTCCCCATAAATTATCGAATATAAGATTGCCACAAAATTAAACATTCAAACCTAGTTCCTTATCCAAAATTAGCTATGGAATACAACATTGGAATTAATTTCTACACCATTGTCATTTGCCAACAACAAAATAAGTAAGAATATTCCCAAATGCGACATAGAATTCAATTAAAACCCCAAATAAAAGAAACTGCAGCAGCAACCTAACAGAAGGTACACACTGCAGAGAGAGAGATTAGAACTTACTATTTTTCCTTGAGAGCACGACCAGCTGGTGTATACTCTCTCTCGGGTTCTGGTTCTGGCTCCGGGTTATCTTCACCACCACTCTGAGATGACATCAATGTCGTTAGGATAATTCCATTTTTGACAGAAATAAATGTAGCAGTAATTGCACGCATTGGAGCGGGAGTTCTCTATGCTGAGTAACTCAGAAAGAGCAAAATATGGTAGCAGAGACTCATCAAAAAAATCACAAGAAAACAAAACAATATTCGTCAAGGAGATGTAATTCCTTTGTGAGAAGAAGAATGACTATTAACCCACGCAAAATACCATAGATCTAGATGCCCAGTTAAGCTGACAAAATCAGAAACATTGAATGTGGTGTTGAACCCACCAATTTTTATCCTTCCCAAGCTCCATGTCTACTTAAAGCTTTATCACAACCAGATGAAGGACCCTCACGCGCAATGATACATGCCTCCCCCCATAGCAAGTATATGCCAGATCAGAATCAAGGATTGATTCGTATCTTATATTTGCAGAAATGAAATATTTTCATATTTTATATACCTCTGTTGCTAGCTGGTGCAAGATCAGAATCAAACAGGGATTCACAATCCAATAAAGGGATATCTCAATTTTCTTAAATATTTATATTTTTTTCGGAAGCAAAGTATAAGATTATCAACTAAAGATATTCAGCAGCATATTACTGAAATTGCGATCAGGATTGCATTTACTTATATGTTTTATCCTTCTCTATTTAATACCTAGGCAAGATTCAGATATGCGTAGAAAGTTTCCAAAACAATGCTAGTCACAATTATCACGTCCAGGTTGGATGTACGATACAAAGATTTACCTCACTTAATGTCTCATTTGGATGTGGTGCAAACACTTCCCTGTAAGAAACAGCTTTTCTCAAGCGTTTCCCTCTACCCAAAGCAGCTTCTTCTTCATTCTGGTATTTCTCCCACCTGTCCTTGCAACAAAAACGAAGTCAACACAAACTTTTACAGTCAATAGTGGCTTACAACATGAACACAAGAAAGACTACCCATCCATCCGCCATCTCCCCCACCCCCTTTAAGTCCCAAAGATTGGCAAATTTGTGTCCAATAGCCCCAGTGGTTGGATTATTTATGACAAAGTTCCCTTTAAAATTTGCAAATTTACCCTCTTTCTAACAGATGATCTAAACTTCAGTCTACATTTCACAAAGCCCAACTTGTGTTTGTTTTGTTTTATATATAGACACACATGGAGATATAGGTAAATCGGAGCAACCCTATAGAAGGCTAACCAGTTAGATGCACCATTTTATAGGATTTAGAAACATGGTTTCAGCCAGTCTTCATTAGTTAGCTTACTGAGCCTATTGGCACTCAAGGAATGAAACAAAGGAACAGCACACTTCCAAGCCAGGAGGTGACATCCCTCCATCTGTATTCAGTGTCCTACAATTTATATCGTCACAAGATGACATTAAATTTTGCAAGGTCACCTGACGCGTAGAAGCTTATCCCATTCGTTTTCCTCAGGGCCACTTGTCTCTTCCTTTTTCTCCAAGGCTGTTCCAGTAGCATCATCCAAGACCACAAGAGGTGATTCTGTTTTTCCTTCATCTACCGGTTCTTCTGCCCATTCCACAGACTGTTTCCAGAATAATCAAATCACATAAGAAGAATCAAGAAAATCCCCAGAAAGGAAAGATGAGAATCCCGAAGAAAAAAAGAAAATGTTCATCAAAACTCGAAGAGGGAAAGGAAGAGAAATGCACAAAAAATAAAAGTCATTGCAGAGCAGAGCAGAACTTTACTCCAAACACTCCACCTGTCTCCACCACAGCACCAATAGAGAGAGCATGACCATCCACATAAGTGGCATAACCCTTCAAAAGACAGCCCACAAAAGGATCTTCCCCAAAACTTCAATCTGATTATGTAGCTTTACACCCTTATAATTTGATGCCATCATGTATCATTGTAGCATGCAAAGTGTCCCACAAAGAACCAACAAAGCTATGAAGCAGAAACATGCTCCTACATGTCATACACCTACAAGTGCCTCATACTATGGCACGTGACACAAGTTGCAGAGTCACAGTATGGACCTTAGTTGAAGGGCTTACTGATGCCCGAAGCCCAAACTGTTGCGGCTTGCAAGGAAAAAGGCTGCGCTTTTGACACTTGAAACTTGTCTTACACGTGACACAAGTTTCATGAGTTTTCTCTACTTTTGTAATGTTTCATAATAAAGTTGAGAATGCGATGCATCTGCTGTTTTATTAATAAAGTTGAGTAATGTATTTGATGTCATAGCTAGCTTATTATTAAAAATTCATGGCTTGTGAATGATTTCCAAGCATCAGTATAAGTGTGCTCCGTGGCCCAAAAGCCTGATCCTTCACCTTGAAATTATGCCCTAATCTGACACCCCCCCCCCCCCTGTTCGTGAATAATGTATATGATGTCATATCTAACTTCAAAAAGACCAATAATAATTATTTAAAAACTTTACAAACTCGAATCTTTTTCATGCATTAGATGGGTTGCCAAAATAAATTGCATCACGAAGAGTTATTTTGTTCACTCGAACTTGTATATCACTAACAAAGTTAAAGTTATACTAAACATGAGGAAATCATGAACAAAGAGAAGACTGGCCATGAAAAAACATGTGGAGAAAAAAAAGATAGCTTTGTTAAGACCACATACCTTTACGGATCCAAGCATATCATTTTCTCCATCGCCTTCAGAATCATCTGGTGACCCTGAATCAAGATTCGAACGGTCAAGCAGTTTAAAGATAGCATTCTCATCCCAAATGATTTTGCAGCTTCCCTCTGTACATTTATCTTGGTAAACATCCCCAAGGCCTCCGAGCCTTCTCCTACTCTTTTGCTCAGGATCTGGAACTGGAACGGTTTCATCCTTGCTGGTATTGTTTTCACCTGTTTCTTTGTTAGAAGAATCACTAAAAAGTTCTTCCGTTCCCCAACGCAGTATATCCTCAACTTCCTTTTGAGATTCAGATTTATTTACAAAAAGCTGATCCAGCATTAGCTTCTTCTTTGCTAACTGCAAAATACGCTCTTCAACACTAGCTCGAACTACAAGCCTATAAACCAAAAGTCTATTTGATTGTCCTATTCGATGTGCACGGTTCATTGCCTGAATATCAGCATGCGGATTGAAGTCTGAGTCATAAATTATCACTGTATCAGCAGTCGCCAAATTGATTCCTAGGCCACAAGACCTTGTCGACAACAGGAACACAAACCGACTCTTATCTTGATTGAAGCGAGCAATTGCCGCTTGACGATCAGAAACTGAGACTGAGCCATCCACTCTCTCGAACGATTTTGACCCAAACTCTACATTTAGATAATCTTCCAGAATATCTAGAAGCTTAGTCATCTGTGAGAAAATCAAAACTCTGTGACCCTCTTTGTGCAGTAATTTGAGCATGGAATGCAACACAGTGAGCTTTGCTGAAGCCTTTATTCGCATCTCTTGAAGGAATTCCACAGATCCAGAATCCGGTTCAGTACCAGGGATAAGATATGGATGGTTGCAGACCTTTCTCAGTTGCATGACAATGTTTAACATTGATTGTTGTGGAACACCTTTCCCTATGTTCCTCAAGATTTGATAGTTCTTTGTTAGCATTGCACGATAATATTCGGCCTGGATAGGGGACAGCTCCACCGGAACCATTTTCTCAGTCTTTGGGGGGATATTCTGCATCGCATCTTTCTTAAGCCTTCTAAGCATATGTGGAGCAACAAGTTTCTTTAGTTCCTCCACCTTCTCAGCAGAGGATAGGTCCCTGAACTTCTCCTCAAATGATGACAAAGAAGGGAATGAAGCAGGCTGCAAAAAATTAAGTAAGTTGTACAACTCACCCAAATTATTCTGCAGGGGAGTACCAGTCAACAGTACACGGTGCTGAAACGAAAAGGCATTTAGCAAGCTAAAAAGCTTACTACTAGAGTTCTTCAGGCGGTGCCCCTCATCTACGATAAGAACTTCCCAAGGAATTCCACGTAAGTGGGAGGAATCGGCAAGCACCATCTCATACGTAGTTAGAAGAACATTAAATTTGTAAGCTGCACTCTTTTTATTCGATCCATTTGGAACACTGGCATGCCATTCATGTTGACGAATTACTGTTCTTCCTTTTACGTTCCCATGATACTCCACAACATTCAAGTGGGGAGCCCATAAACCGAACTCGGCCATCCAATTTGGCATTGTGGAAAGAGGAACCAAGACCAGACATGGAAGCTTTGCTTTAAACTCAGAGTACAAGGATGAGAGGAAGGCACAAGCGGACACAGTTTTCCCCAGGCCCATCTCGTCAGCAAGGATAACATTTTTAGATTTGTACCAGCATTTTCGCAACCAATTCAGAGCTTCTAGCTGGTGTGGAAAAAGTGCACCGCCTTTGAGCTCCTCAGGTTGCTCAGTCAGGGGGAGAATCTCACTCTGCTGGGAACCACCTTTTTTAGGCAAGGTACTTTTATCAGCATCCTTCTCCAGAGTTACGCGTTCAAATTGATTGAACTGGTCGATCAAATGCAAGTATTTTCCAAATAAAGGTTCATCTACCTTCTCCCATGTGCATTCGTCATAAGGGAGGCCTGACCATTTGACAAAAGCTTCAGTTGTGCCATCTTCTGATGACCGGACTGATATCACCCGCTGGGGCTGCTTCCATCGCTCCTCGCAGATATTTATAGTTGCATTCCCATACTTTGCCTTGTAGTTATCTAGTTTTCTTTTGGCTAAAACCTTCAGTTTCGACTCCGGAATCCAAGAGTTGTGAATATGAGATCTCCCAACCCATTTAACCAAAAATTCATATGAGTCTCCCCCATCCACAGATGCAGATTCAGCCAAGGCAGGATTCAGCTCATTTTTACAGCTGCTGTCATTTTCATCAACCTTTTTCCCCTCTGCTTTATCCTCAATTACAGGAGATGCAGTTAAACCTTCAGTCTGAAGGTTCAATTCGATTTGATCTCCGCTAATCGAAACATCATCACCTACAGATTTCCCCACCTCACCTAGCGGATCCTCTTTACTTCCATCTTTACCCAGAGACCCGCACACCTTCATCGCATCCACCTCACCATCATTCTCAGAACATTGCACATCATCTGACATACCCACAACATTCGGAGCCATAGAAGGATCGTCAGACTCATTCACCAAAAGCGCACAACTAGAACTAGATTTATCCACATCCTCTCCATTTGTATTATTCTCTATGCAGTGATCAGCTGCTAGCACTCCAGTGGTTACCTCGGAACTTTTGCATAGAGAATTTGTCATATCTTCTTTCACTCTACATCCAAGGACACGGTCAACCTGCAACGCAGATATTTGAAACAGAAGCATCAGCATCAACAGTAGCAGTAGCAGTAGAGAAGCTCGCAAAAGTGAGGGAATGACAAATACTGAACTGCTTAATCTCAACTAAGCAAGAAAATAATTGCTAATAAATCATAGCACAAGTACATTGCACAATTTACCTGCAAAAGACCCTCCAGAGAATCATCCTCAGGCAACAGGATTTTATCAACCATCGCTTCTGCTTTTGATAAAACATGTGGTGTTTGTACTGCTTCTTTAGAATGTTCCTGCAGGAAAAGAAATTAATATATGCAGTGCGAAAACCATACATAAAAGAGAAGTGAGCAAGAAAACATAAGGAAAAACACCAACAGGCAAACAGATAAAGGGACAGAAGAAATAAAGGAATAAGCAGAAATCCACATATGGTCACCTATAGGAGACTGCAAACTGGAAAAAAGAAAAGCATGAAAAAGAGAAACAACAGCAAAACACCAATAACTTTAGTTGTTAGCTCTTGCATATATCAACAAAACTGCAGAAAGCAGCAGAATATAAACTGAAGAGGGGACCCCCTCATAACATCCATTGTTCAAGTATTCGTGCAACAAAGAGTACATAGTTGACACAAAAGTTTAGAAGAAAAGTGGAATATGGGGCCATACTAAGATAAGGAATTAGTCTGAAATAAATTGTTACTTATTCATATTCTTGATGTTTCCAGTGAAAGATTTAAATGTTCACTTATTTTGCCAACACGTGCATCAGCAATGGTGACTTTAACAATAGTTCACGATGATAAGAAAGAGAAAATGAGCAGTAAAGATGCAACTTTTGTTCTTTCATCCTCACCACGCTGAAGAATTTTTACATGAATGATATAGGTAACTTTCCATTTTCTCCAGTGCTTATTACATCTGGGAAATGTTAAATATACATCTTTTATCATTAAACTGGAATAACTCTCAATCCACATGCAGGATTTGTTGCTGTTCCAGTAAGTTCTGCCATTTCAAAAGACAAAGAATGTCCAGTGGAGAAGAATTGCTCCAGTTATTCCATTTCTGGCAACTATTCTAAGACATCATAATATGGATGACCATTAAATGCCTCATTAAATTCTGGTGCTTGGGCTGCGGTTTGTCGGTTCTAGGGAAACCCAAATGAAGCAGAATCACCCTCATAAATATTTTTGCAAGTGGCCTTACTGGCCACCGCCACAAGTATCTCTACAGGCGGAGGATAAGAGCAATTGAAGCATTGAATACTAATAATGATTAGATTTGTGTAAAGACCTTCCGAAAACACTTCTACAGAGTTCAAATCCTCTTAAACAATTACGATAAGGGGTCTATACTTTTTCACCCTAAAATTAAAAATACAACCAAGCAAAAACAATCTCGATCATTTAGGGACAAGGTTGGGACCTATTTAAGGACAGCCCATTTGTCCAGATTGAGGGAGGGTCCTCGACAAGTCTACCCATAGGGAAAAAAAGGGTCTCGCCTTACCATGGTTGTTGCAATTTAGCAATCCCTCAACTCATCAACTAGCAACTTTGGCATTCAACCCTTGGCAATATTTCAAGAACTTCAGATAATATATACTTTTCGATCCATAATATAGCATCTTCCTTTCCAAAAACTACCATAAAGCATAATACCAAAAGTAACAACATTCAACATGGATAGATATAGATGTTGAGCAAGTTTTCTAATCACTTTGGTGTTGTCACCCGTAAAGTCAATTTAGGAAAGGGGAATAAATCAAAAGTCACACATGGAAGGCACATAAAATGAAATATCATTGGAGGTCATATTACCCTAATTTTTCAAGTTCCAATCCTCCATGCTGCTTTTATTTCTACCTTCTGCATCAAAGTTGAGCATAGAGATGTTCACGTTATTAGATAACCATGACGAGCAGGTAGAGGTGGCCTTAGTAAATCATCCAAAGGCCAAAGGCCAACAGAAGATGATAAGGTATGTGATAAGAACTCCTTCCTAAAGAATATTTTCCAATGATCTCCATTCCTTGCTACAGACCTCATTAATATTTACTGAAAATGACATATTTGGCCATGTACATGCGCAAGGTAACTTGTTTATCTCGGCTTTAGACAGGTTTTAGAAAGGAACAAACCATGTAACCCGCGACAATCGTGATATACAATGTGATTGTCAAATTCCACGGTACTTAGACCTAAACCGCATTTGAATTCTTACCATCCTAAATATGATTGCATGATGAGTCATAATGATATCACGGAGTCGTGTTTTACTACTTAAACATGGGCACACCTAATCTAGGCTGCAAATTGTTCATCAACAGAACATAAACTAAGCAATTGTGTGTTGTTACATTTTCCGACTGCATACACTTTTTTTACCTTTTTCTGTAGTTACTACGTCCACCTTTTACCTATATGCACCGACTTAGAGAAAAAGCTTCCTTCGCTACAAAACATAAGTCATTCACACTACGTACAAACTTCGAGTCTTTGACCACAAGTGCCCTTCCCTATTATTGACGTTGCTTGCAAGTCCACTGATGCCCTTCAATGTAGAATTTGGTCGCATGATAACTCAAATGATATGTTCCAAAGGAAAAATACCTAGTAGGTCATATCGCCTTTTTTTTTTTTTACTTTGACAAGGTAGGCTGGATGTCAGCTATGTAAACCTATAGACGGAATTCGGTATAAAATTCACGGACCATCTCAAAACTAGATCTTCAAGTTTGGTCATGGATAAGTACAATAAACTAGCATGGACATGGACTATTTTGGCAATGTCATGCTCCTTGGCTGCAATAGTGAGTTAGTGACTATCACAAGCTTGTATGAGAAAGTGCCCTTTTGGCAACTCAAAGTCCAACTAAAATTCACAATCTATTCATTATATGCCAAACAAGACAATGTTCTACCTTTGGCACCTTAGTGGGATATAAAGTGCCATGATTTCAAGTTTAAAGGGTTTTGCTACTACATAGATCCAATTGGACTAGATTGTCAATTAGACTCTTTCTCTAAACAACCCCTAGTTAGGCCTATTATCAACAAACGATATTTTTCCACCATCTTCATTTGTTTTTATTTTTGATGAGTGGAAAACAAAGAATACATTGAAATCAAGTGCACGTGATAGATCCAAAGATAGCATCCTACAAAAGACTAAAAGGTGCCCTACATGAGGCTATCCACAAAATCTACAAGATGAAGAGAATTGATCATCACTTTGAAAATTACCTAAGAAACAATGATCTTTCATTTTGAAAATACGGCACCTTTTCATTAGATAATTATGATGTGCATAGAACATATATGTAACCACAGTTCGCACTTTTAGATAAGTTATGGGCCTAATTGGTATATACGTCTATTTATTAACTAAATCCTCAACACGAGAGCATTTTTCAAATGATCCAATTATATTGGGAGGATTGAAAACTACCTAAGAAAGAAATATCTCACTTTGAAAATCGAGCATCTTTTCATTAGGTAATTATGATTTATGATGTGCTTGGAATGTATATGTAACCACAATTCTTACTTATTGATAAGTTACGGGCCTAATTGGTATACACATCTTCTTTTTTAACTAGATCCTCAACACCAGAGCATTTTGAAACAATGCAACTATATTGGGAGGAGAGTAGTCTTAACATCCGAATATGCATATGGAAATGCATAAATGAGACAAGTTTGCACTATGTACGGCCAATCTCATGGGGTACTTAAGATCATCACTAAAAGAGAGAAGGAAAGGCGAAGAGGGGGAGAAAGGAGGTCATTCACACATTCACAAGAGCAATGTTTTATGTCAATTAAGTAACTAACTTCCCACAGTGACCAAATAAGAAAGAATCACCATGTTTAGTAACGGCATTGTACACCTTACTTCATATCCCCTTTTAAGAGTATCCTTACCAGGTGGCATGGTTGTCGCGCCTCAAAATTTTAAGTCTACAGAGTTCTTAAATACAGAATAACAGAATAAAAAATTATTATCAAAAAATAAGCATGATGATCATGATACCTCTTGTGGTTGACTCTCAGTTCTTTCAGATACAGCATTCTCCTGTGAAACAGACCCTTTCTTACGAACAGAGCTACGCTTTCTCTGTGGTTTCTTCGGAGATGGATCACGTGCGTTTCCATTGTCCTTGTGAGCACTATTCGCAGCAGAATCCCCAATAGACATCCTAGACTTTTTTTGGTCTCCATCCTTGCTAGGTTTACGCTTCCTTTTACGAGGTTCGGTGGGAACTCTTAACGTAGGTGTAGAATCCCCCTCATCACCCTGAAATTTATTTGAAGAATCAGGCTTTTCCTCAGCAATTTCATTGTCTCCATCCTTGCTAGGTTTGCGTTTCCTTTTGCGAGGTTCGGTGGGAACCCTTACTGTAGGTACAGAATCACCCCCATCACACTGAAATTTATTTGAAGCATCGGGCCTTTCCTCGGCAATTTCGTTGCCTCCATTCTTGCTAGGTTTGTGTTTCCTTTTACGCGGTTCGGTGGAAACTTTTACTGTAGATGCAGAATCTCCCCCATCACACTGAAATTTATTTGAGGAATCAGGCCTTTGCTCGGCAATTTCATTTTCTCCATTCTTGCAAGGTTTATGATTCCTTTTGCGAGGTCCAGTGTGAACTCTTAATGTACGAGCAGAATCTCCCCCATCACACTGAAATTTATTTGAGGAATCAGGCCTTTCCTCAGCAATTTCACTTTTTCCAACCTTGCTAGGTTTATGTTTAGCCTTCCTTTTGCGAGGTTCAGTGTGAACTCTTAATGTAGGCGCAGAATCCTCCCCATCACACTGAAATTTATTTGAGGAATCAGGCCTTTCCTCAGCAATTTCATTGTCGGGCTCCAAATCAGGCGTCACCAAAGAATCAGACCCTCTGTAAGATGACGAATTCGACGTCTTTTCAATTTCTCTGTTAGGAGTATCAGGCTTCCTTTCATCAGCCTCCCTTTCACATGGGGAAGACACATCTACAGAACCATCTTGAGATAATTGCCGAAACTTTCTGCGACATGAAACATCATTTCGCGAAGATTCTGCCTTCTTTAAAGACGGAACTTTGTCGGATGGCTCAGATTTTCTTTTGTTGGACGACCGTTTCTTGCCAACGGAGCCTCCCAAAAACTGGGGCACTTTCAGAGCACCTGATATCTTGTCCCCAGATTTCAAATTCTCAGTAACATTCTTTGCTTGGGCTCGTTTAATTGACAAATCTTGGAGGTCAACAGGATCTGAAAAATTATTTTTACCCGCACAAGAGGGACACTCCCACTTACCATTGGGAACACGCTGAAGATAAAATCAAGGTCAGAAGCAGCAACTTGATAAAAAGAATAATTCCTATGCATTGAACATGAAAATTTAAAAGATCACATGCGATCGATAACAGATACCTTAAGGGGTGGATCAAGACATTCAATATGGTAAACTTTTGGACAGCTTTCACAACATAACAAGTTCCCTCCAAGATCACAGACCACACATTCGTAATAGTACTGCATGGAAAGAGTGTAAAACAAATTTAGGAAACATAATAGACATGAATAAGCATGCCAGCACAACTATAGGATAAATGTCATAGAAACCACTTATATTAGATCACAGACATTTCATAGTCCACTAAGATAGAGAATCCTGCAGCAAATGTTTTCTTGAAGTAGCAATGAGAAGTTAAGACAATAAAGCAAACCCACTGCATTGCATTGAGACTTCAAACTCAACCTTCAAATACATGTTTCTTTCAACATTCTGAAAGGCACAAGTTTTTCTCCAACAGAATAGATTTGACTAAATCACAGACAAGAGTACCTGCTTCCAAAGCGACTTACTTGACTATATGACTCTTTAACCCAGACCAAGCAAACACACCTTAGTGCAAGATCTATGGTGCGGGAAAATGGGAAATTCAGGGTTTGAGGCATGGACGAATATGACAAAAAAAAAAAAAGGGAATACAAAACAAGACAATAAAAACAAAATTCTTGGGATCTACCAACGAGCTCCACTCCATAGCTACTAGTGACGGGATGACTCCGGATCGAGGAATGACACGGGATCAAATTTGTAAATTTGTTACAATCCCGGATCGAGGGTAAGGTTCTATAGGATGGGATGACTCCGGATCGAGGAATGACACGGGATCAAATTTGTAAATTTGTTACAATCCCGGATCGAGGGTAAGGTTCTATAGGAATGTTGTTAAGGGTAGTAATTCGCCATAGTATTTTTCGGACCGATAATTTAATAATTGTCCATCTAAATCTAAAAATAAAACAAAATTATAAGAAAAACTGACCGTTAGTAACTTAGGCAGTTGGGCCCAAGTGCCAACCATAAGCGTCATAATCAATTTTAAATTCCAAATAATTAATCAACTTTGTAGGATGCTTGCTGAGCATCTATTCTTTCGATCCTATTATTGATATATTTTTTATTTTTCCTATAAAAAAAGGTATACTATATGTGAATCTGTTCCAGTCGTCTTCTCAGTCTCCCTTTCTCTCATAAAGTCTTCTAGTCTCCCTCTCTCTCGACAGTCGACATAGTCTATTCAACTCCTCCCAGACATTGTGAAATTCACTCCAGTCAAGCATGATGTCTAACCAAATATGCCCACGGAAAAAGGTTAATGTCGGAGAAATGGGGTCGATAAATTTCTTAATCTAGAGCACAATCCTCAGCAACTTGGGTTGCTAGCAAAATCGGATTTGGAGTGATGATCTAGGATAAAGATCTAGGGGCTAGCATTGAAATAAGTAACTATGATCCACTCACAAGTGACAAGCAACCTTGAGAGTCCACATGATGGAATTAAGTAGTATATTTAGGAATATGAATATTTCGCTATATTTTATAATATGTCATATAGTTTCCTATTAGGAATATTTTGTGAGATACACTACATTGAATATTGAAAGTTATGAGTTACTATTAATCATGCACGCGGAGACTAATGTTTTCTCGAATCCAACACGGAGATGGTAAATTCTTCTCTTGAATCTAACACGAGGATGTTAAATAGTAATTTGCATCTTGTGATTAAATTGATATCTGCAAAAGAGTATCTCACAATGCTAGTATTAGGTCATTAAACATTTGAAAGACAAAACCTCAGACCTCTAAACTATATCTTACTTCCCAAGCAAAAATGTTACATAATGAATAAAACAAATGGACTCCTGAGCATCCTGAACAATTCATACGAAAATGAAACAATGAGAAAGATCACTAACTAGTGCCCAACTCCTATAATGCTCGATTTAGTTTAAATCTTACCCCCAAAAAAAAATCTAATAACTTTTGAGGGGGAAAGCTACAGAAGGTAACAAGGGTATTAATCTTTTATAGCTCCCAAAAAATGGTCATTATATGCTTTAAAATGGAACAGCCAAGGTAATCGGAACAGCCAAGGTAATCACTTTTTGGGAAGAAAAAACTAAATACATAATGTGCTTTAAAATGGAACAGCCAAGGTAATAAGTTTTTGGGAAGAAAAAACTAAATAAGAGTCCTAGTCATTATCTTTCAATCGAATGAACCATGTACCAACTCACAATTAATTCTTCGCGTAAGCATCCTAGTTAATCTATCCATACGTCATACGTCATATATATACAAGTACTGCAACCATCTAACTAAAATCAAACCAAGCCAAGTGACTATGATGGTATAGAGCAACTGAGCAAGTAACAGGTATTAAAAGAAAATAAAAAATGCATTAGAGCATGTAGTTCACATCACAAGGTGCTCCATATGAAAATGCATACCCCAAAAAAAAAATAACATGAGAAATTATGCAAAGTGCTAGCTAATTCAAAAAAACTTTAAAATAAGCAATGAGAACAGTCACAGCAAGCAGCAGGGTCATTCATAAAACTATTAGCAGCAGCATTACATGTAGCTCACACCAGTTCAGTATCACAAAGTCAAAAGAATATACATATTCACATTCATGAGAAACAAAGTGAAACTATATTTGGTTGGCTTATTAATAAAAGTAAACAGCAACTATGCGACACAAACATGGTGTTTACCCCGTCGTTTCCTTTCTTTTTTGATGTCATATTGTCAAATTTGCGCTCAACTTGCTGCAGGTAATTAGACGGAGAAGGATGCCCGGCAGATTCAGAAGCCGTAGTATCATCTTTTTCCCTGCCAAGAGACACATCTGATCCACACGGGAGCTTTTTACGCTTGCGTTTTAACACCCAGTTTCTACTGATCATGTTACTAGGTGTTTGAACCTTTTCTTTCATCGCTGGTAACCGATTGTAGCATTTATGCAAGCAGTACAGGCAATTTATTTAAAATTTAACAGCCTCTTTTGCCACAAAATATCTGGCAGCTGCAATGAGGAACAAAAGATTAGAAACCCTAAATGGAAAGTGTCTGAATACAATAAATCATGTTAAAGAAAAAATGCATAACTATTAGAAGGGCTTTTACGGTCTTCATACAACACAAGATACAGTAGTGTAGCACAAACTATAAAACCAAGAAGTACCTAAGACAAGTCATTTTACACACAAACCTGGGAAAGCAACAATCATGCATTCACAGACTGACGTCCGTAACTACATCAATTTTCCCAGCTACCCATTCAGATACACTCAACTACACCGAAAAAAGAGTGTACTTCCTGACCATCCCTTTTGCACTCTTAATCAACCAGGCAGCTGAGGTTCAGGGAAAGGGGAAGCACGGCATGACATAAAAACATATAGCAGCAGTGTACACGTTAATTTCTCACTAGGTAATAGAACACACCGCCACGTGCCACTGAAGTAATCCATCCATAACTCCCTTCTAAAGTCAATATCTTAACAATGGAAGTTAACTAACATGACGTATGTAAGCAAAGGTATAAACGGATTCCTTCACAAGGTCCAAATCATTAATTCCCATAATGATTCCACCAAAATATAGCCAAAATAAAAGCAGCAAAAACAGGCCCCGGAAAGAATCCACAATGAGGACCCCTCAGTAGATTTCTCCTCATATAGACAAGGAGGGTTCAATCGCTCAAACTCCTACTCATGATATATGTACGACGACAGCGGCAACAACAATAAAAGAATGCACCATGTCCTCCATTGAGATTTTTCTACGTTCTAGAGCAATCTGCATGCAGCCGTTTTAATCACTTGCATTGCATATTAGGCTTGTCCATCACTAGCATCATGGTTAGGAAGAGCGTGTACAAAAGTTAACGCACCTTGAGCCACTGTAACAGAGACCATAAACCATCCTCTGCCCTTGAGAATTTAGATTAAAAGAAAGAGCAACTTACCAAATTAGTAGTCACGTAAGCTGGAAGCAGCGACTAGCCCTAAGCTTATATCATGCAGTCAGACAATTACAGTTAGCCCTAGATAAATAACGCCCCTGAAAAGAGTAAATGCCGAACATGAGTAAAAGCAAAAACACATAATGTAACAAGCCAGTATTACCATAAAGGCATAAATTCATCAAGACATGAATAAGATCACATCAAGAAAGATCATAAATTAATAATTAATAATAGCTAAAAAGCAATAAAAACACAGTCCAAGTGATTCCAGAATGTCAGAGATTTGACGTCTAATAACAATAATATCACAAGAAGTTTACACCCCAAGCCCGACCAAGGTCCACACGTGATCATAAATCATAATCCTCAAAATTCAACGGAAAAGACCGCCAAAGAATCCGTCTTTCCATGACATCCAGCATTGCAAATGCTCCCATCCTAGCACGGCAGCGAAAACCACCAAATGAATGCTCCATGCACAAATCAGACGGCCCTACATTTTCCACAATCCTACAGAACGCATCCAGAATAAACCACATCATTCACCACCAACAGTGAACAAAGCGGCTATCACGACATCCACCAATCAAACCCTAAAACCCCAACTCGTCCACATCATTAGTTCCAAAATCCAGTTCAAATCCAACCAATGAACTAGCAATACAAATTGAGCAGCAAATCACTCTAAAGTAGTCAACTCCACACATGATCATAATTCTCAAAATTCAAATGAAAATACCGCCAAAGAATTCCTCTCTCCATGACATCCAGCATTCCAAATCCTCTCATCCTATCAACTTAGCGAGAAACCACCAAATGAAGGCTCCATGCACAAATCAAACAAACCTACATTTTCCACAATCCTACAGAATACATCCAAAACACACCAAATCATTCATCACCAACTCTGAACACACATACATCAATCCAATTCCCCAACCAAGCCCTAAACCCCCAAATCCTGCACACCATTACTTCCAAAATCCACTCCAACCACATCCAACGAACTAACACCACAAATTGAGCAGCAAACCCCACAAATTGAGCATCAAATCACACAAATTCCACCAATCAACCCGCAAAACACTCAACTGAGACACGATTCCACGCCGAACCAAAACTCAGACACGAGACCAAATCCAGCACGCCATATCATATCAATCCAAAGATCTCCAAGCAAGAAACAGAGCAAATCAAAGCAGAAGACAACGAAATCATACCGAAAATGGAGGAAAGAATCGAAATGAGGAATGATTTGCTCCCAAATCCACGACGACGACGAAGGATTCCGGAGAGGAGGAGAGAGAAAGGGGGGGATTAGGGCATACGAGAGAAAGGGGAGTGAACAGGTGTGAGAACCGAGAAATAGAAGAAAGAGGGGTGGTGGGGACAGCGGGTATATATAGTGGGAGAGAGAGATGGGGCACACAAGAACACGGATTCGCCGGCTCTCTCTCTCTAGGAATGATGCTGACATGGCAAGGGAGGGTGGGCTGGGGTTGGTCTAGAGAGAGAAAGAGAGGAGAATCCCTCGACCAATGGGAGGATGACACGTGGGAGCACATACGAACTCACTCAACAGAAGGCAGCAGCCCCCCATGGGGAGAGACTGCCTAACGGAAAAAGAGAAAGAGAGGAGGGGGAGGGAAAGAGGGAAGCGGTGGTTTGGTTTGCATTGCTTTTTGGGGAACGTATTTGGGTGGATTTGGATTGGATTTTATTCTCTCTCTTATTTCTTCTCTGTTCCCACTCCTGAATCATCATCATTCATCATCATCATCATCATCGTCGTCGTCGAATTCTGCTGCTTCTTTGATGAGTTTTACCTTGCGCATGCCACTACGGCTGGCAAGATTGCGATGAACTCGGAGTATTTGAATTGTCCGATTCGAAAAATTTTAATTATCCAATTCGAAGAGAGCTGGGTCTAAACATAAAATTTCGCCAAATTTGACGTTGACATAATATTCAGATATAATATTTCTATTTTTTTCCACTCATGAATCATGATCATCGAATTCATTGCCTTTTGTCGGCTATGTTGCCTCTTTGGTGAGTGTTAGCTTGCGCATGCCACTGGGGTTGGCAAAATTTGAATCGACCCGGAATGTCCGAATTGTCCGATCCGAACATTTTGAATTGTCCAATTCGAGGAAAGTCGGGTCTGGCCGTAAATTTTTCGTCTAAACTTTGATATTGATTGAATATTTGGACATAATGTTTCTATTTTTTCTTGAATCATCACCATTCATCATCATCATCTATTCATCATCGTCGAATTCGTTGTCTTTCGCCTGCTGTGTTGCTTCTTTGATAATGAGTGTTACCTTCGCATGCTACTAGAACTGTCAAAATTTTGATTGAACCGGAATATTCAAATTGTCCGATTTGGGAAAAGTCGGGTATGGTCATATATTTTTCGTTTGAGTTTTGATATTGATCGAATATTCGGACATGATATTTCTATTTTTTCCACTCATGAATCTTCATCATCATTGAATTCATTGCCTTTTGCCTGCTCTGCTTTGCCTTTGATGAGTGTTACCTTCCCATGCCGACAAAATTTTGATCAACTCGGAATATCAGAATTATTCGATCTAAAAAATTTGAATTGTCTGATTCGGGGAAAATTGGGTTTGTACGTAAATTTCACCAAATTTTGATATTGTCGTAATATTCGGACATAATATTTTTATTTTTCGACTCTTGAATTATCATCGAATTCATTGCTTTTGCCTGCTCCGGTAGAAGCAGAAGTGACAACACTTCAATATTTTTTCCACTCTTTAATTTGATAGAAGCAGCACCATGATAAAGTAATACAAATCACTACCTAGCTTTCACAATCGCATAAAGGGGGCAATGAATGGTAGTGCTACATGAAATACTAAACTTAGAGATAGGAGCTAATGAACTTGAGTGGTGTTGGCGACACTTCTTGTAGTATGTTGGCCAAATTTATGTGCTGACTTGTGTTTGTCGTTGTTTCCTTCACGGGCATTGCTCGTGCGTTTGATATTTTTCCTACACACTGACGTTTTCAAACGATTAGCCACAAACGTCGATGCTTCTTGTATGCCGTTTGCAAGATTTCTAACGTGAACTTTATTCGCAATCTGCTGATGCAAACTTTGTGGGAACTTTGCTCCCTTAGGGTTAGTCTTGTTGATCACGTGAGCTGTGCATGGATGGAAATTCCCCTAATTAGGTTATGGCTGTGGATGAGATGGTAAGATTGCGTTGCAATGAGTATGTTTGTTCTCAAAGCCTATTGAGACTTCATTCAAATCATCAAACGTATATAGCATGTTGGAATCTGACTGAATCTCATTTATTTTCATTGCCTGAGTATCTACACCACTTTGTTGGGATTGGATGATATTTGACATCGAATTTGTTGTTGACTTGACTTTGACTTTTACATAATTTGTATTGATGGGATCGTCTACTTAAATAAATTTACTTCAAAGTAATTGCCGTCGGACACATTCATTTAATGATGAAATTTTGGTCATCCTTATTAATTTTGTTATCGGACTCTGCGTTCATTTCCACGACTTTCGATGTGAAAGTCTGGTTGAAGGTTATGTATGAGTAAGATTAGTCATATTCTCTACACATTCCGTATAGTTTGAAATCAAGGTGTCAGAAGAACCCTAAGGCTCCTGACCAGACTCGACCAATTGTGGTTGGAAATCATAACTACTTCCGTTGCGCTAGTTCTATCCCTTTCATGTGGGGAACTGTCCCAATACATTCCTCGGTGTCCATCGCCATGTTGTATCGTCGTCACAATTAGTTGGCCCTGCACCGAAAATTTGAAAGGCAAAATCACAAACTCAAGCTGCTTGATTGTTAGTTATAACACTACATCCATGTCTCTTGAGTTTTTGTATGACATATTTGTTGGAATCTCGAAAAAGTTTTTTAAGATAAAACTTTCCCTAACCCCATCGAAAAAATGTTTATCGAATTTGAGAGTGAAACCAAGGTTCACATCGATATTCTTACTCATCCACTCGATACGTACAGTCAAACATGAGAATTTCTATTAGCTTGAGAAAGTTGACTTGCTTTTACTACAAAGCTTCCAACCAAAATGTAACGTTAGAAGGTTATGGTAGGTTGGGTAAATTCAAGAGAACATGAAATTATTTGAAAAACTTTGATAATTTTAATTTTTAATATTGTATCGTAGGAATATTTGTTATACTGAACTTTGGAGGTATCGGATAATAATGCACCTGAAATGATTCCGACGGTGACAAACTCAGTGATGGTACGTGGTGGGTTCAAGAAGCAAAATAATTTAAAATATTTACTAAATTAATGTCATATCAGACATTGTTAGCAAGTATAAATGAAATTTAATTTTTTTTTCCCCAAATAACGCATCATTCTTTCACATTTTCCGCTAACGTAAATGGTGTTTTTTGTTTGAAAAAAAAAATACAATTAATATTTGCGTGTTTGGACTTGCTTACATACTCTAATTTAACAAATATTTTAATTTTTTTGCTACTTAATCTACGAGGCAGTGCCATCACCAAGTTATGCAAATTATTACATGCTTATGGAGCACGTGATCCAATATGGTCATTGTTAACTCCCAATTGCATAATTGTTCACTCATATCTAATCGCTGTTTACTCTTAATGATATAATTGTTCACCAACACCTGCTCGGAGTACATGCTCCAAGAGCATGTAACATGTATTGACCAAGTTAGCCATTCTCAAAATCGGTTCAGGTACACTATTGTCCAATCCCCTGAAGTACAATATATTATTGTCTAAAAAAAAGTTAAGTGCATTATTGTTCAACACTCTCAAAGTGCAATATATTACGGAGTATTTTCTAACTTGTCTGCTTTCATAAAAGCTACCCAACAAAATTAACCTAGAATTACCCAAACTATCCTTACCGTATTAAAAAATACACCTAACTAAAATCTGTCAAATTAATTACTATGTTTGTTATAATAATAGTATTTTAAATCTAGTATTCTAGTATGATAATATAAGGAAGTGCATAATTATTACCTAAAAAAGTTACAATAATTTGATAGTTTAACCTAAATAGCAAGATGACTATTTTTGGCGAAATAAAGAATGGAAAAACAAAATGTTGAATAGAATGTTTATTAAGGTGAATGGGCATACCAACTATTTAGAGTTTAAATGATAAATATAGTGGAACAAAAGAAGAAAAAGAAAATCAGCAATTCCTTATTATTATGGAAATGATGAAGTAACCTTTGAAAATCAACAAGTAAAAATATATCAAATTTATGGTCAAAATATTTGAAATTGACTATACAATTTATAAAGACTACGTTGAATTTATTAGTTTTTACTTAAATTTACCAAAGTTAAAAAACCAAAAAAAATTAAAGACGTGTAAAATTTATGGGTAAAATGCAGTTGGGTAAAAGTTAAAATTTGATAACTTTTGATAATTTTTGATAATTTTTGACAAATTTATGTTAACATATCAAAATTAATTTTTTTAGTTTTTTAAATTTGATAATTTTTGGTAAATTTAGCAAACTTTGATAAATTTTGATAGAATAAAATTATCCATAAATTTTACATACCCTAATTTTGATATACTAGTGTAAATTTATCAAAATTTACCAAAATTTATCAAAATTTTACCCATGAATTTTACACAAAGTAGAATTTTCACATATGCACCATACCAATGAAATTTCCCTCTTCTTTGTAAAAACTAAAAATTTCCCAGAACTTTTGACTATTTGAGGAAAGTGTTTGTGGTTTTTGCCCTAGGTTTAGCTTATCAGTCAGCTCATTCAACGTTGGACAACGTTGTTTGTATCCCGCCAACCCTCTCTCTCTCTCTCTTTGGAGCCCTACTTTTTCCTCCGCCGAAGATGCCGCACGGCGGCTACGGAAAACGGCGAGTTTCCGGCCACAAGCCCGCCGCCGGCGACCGCCATAAGAGCGCTGGAGGAGTTAGCAAGAAGCCTAAGACTGCTTCCCTCAAGAACCAAATTCGCTCTACTGAGCGTTTGCTACGCAAGGTTTTTCTCATCCTTTTCTCCTTATGTTGATGTAATTCGCTCATTTCGCTGTTGTTCGAGGTTTGATTGTCGATCGACGTAGAATAGGAGGCAAATTCGAGTTGAATACCTGCTTTTAGTTGTGATTTTGCGGAAATATCACTTCTATAACTATTGATTTTTGCTTGCTAAGCTGAATATCCTTGAGTGTTTATCATTTTGCACAATGCGTTTGCTGCGCAAGTGTTTCTCGTAACTATCGTTATCTTGCTGTAATTTTCTCATTTCGCTTTTGTTCGAGTTTTGATTGTCCATCGACGTGAAATAGAAGGCGAATTCGAGTTGAATACCGGATTTTAGTTTTGATTTTGCGGAAATATCACTCCTATAGTAATTGATTTTTGTTTCAGTTGATGTTTTCGTCTGCTCAGCTGAATTAGCCTTGAGTGCTTATCGTTCTGTACAATGCGTTTGCTGCCCAAGGTGTTTCTCGTAACTATCGTTATCTTGATGTAATTTGCTGATTTCGCTTTTGTTCGAGGTTTGATTGTCCATCGACGTAGAATAGGAGGTGTCCCGAGTTGAATTCTTGCTTTTAGTTGTGATTTTGTGGACATTTGTACCACTTCTATGGTGTAATGTAATTGATTTTTCTTTCAGTGGATGCTTTTGTTTGTCAAGCTATTGAGTGTTTGTCATTATGCACAATGCGTTTGTTGCGCAAGGTGTTTCTCATCTCTATCGATCTCTCAATGTAATTTGCTCATTTGGATTTTGTTTGAGTTTTGATTGTCGATCGACGTGAAATAGGACGCACTCCGAGTTGAACCTGCTTTTAGTTGTGATTTTGCGGAACTATCTCTTCAATAGTCATTGATTTTTGTTTCATTCGGTATGTTTGTTCGCTGAGCGGAATTGCCTTGATTGTTTATCGAGTCAGCACAATGCGTTCTAATTGAATGTGAAATGATTATCTATGGTGGCATGTGTACCTTTCAATAAAAAATGCAAGAAAATGCGAGATTTTCATATTGAATCTATAAATTCCACTCTATGCATATGGTTAATGTTCCTTTCGCTCCGAGTTTCGATTATCGATTGACTTAAAAACAGCAGGCACTCGAGTTGAATCCCTGCTTTTAGTGGTAGTTTCGTGGGCATACCATTTGTATCGTAATTGATTTTGTTTCAGTTGATATTTTTGTTTGTTAAGTTGAATAGCGTTGCCTGTTTATCAATTCTGCACAATGCATTTTAATTGAATGTGAACCGATTATCTATGGTGGCATTATGAACCTTTTAATTGAAAATCTGAGCTCTATGCATATGGTTAATGTTTGCGTATATAGTAGTGGATAAACCATCCAATCTGGTGAATCTGTTGACTGCAATCCTGAATCTTGAATTCCCTTTTCCATTATTCCAAAGAATCTCCCCCCTGAAGTCAGACAAGCTCAAGAAAGGAAGTTAGAGGAACTAAAGAAGCAACAGGAACTTCATAATCGCTTGGCTGTAGAGCGTAAAGTATTTCTCCGTGACAAGAAGATCAAATTCTTTGGTGATTCCCTTGTCCATTATTTTGTACATCATGTTAGTTGATAGTATATTGTGTTTGTATGCAGTTCATGAATGTTGTTTTTTGGTTTTCCTTAGAGAGGAGAAAGATAGAAAGGAGAATAAGACGTCTAGAGAAGCAGCAACGTTCATCAAGTCAGGCACAAGAGGCCGAAATTGCTCAAGAACTTGGGAAACTGAAAGAAGATTTGGAGTATGTCAGGGTAAGCCATTGAGTCTATCCGTGCCCTTAATTTTCTTAATTTATTATAACACGTCATAACTCAGATTAGGACTATTTTGATTCAGGAACGAACGATGCCCTTGTTAGGTAAATTCAATATGTGTAGGGACTTACTCATATTGGACACTTGTTTAGTGAACCTGACATGGATTTAATCACATCTTGTTTTTCTCTTCAAGCAATTAGCTATTCTTATTTGTTCAATATCTCTGTTTGTCTGGTTGAAGAAAAGTGTAATTTCTCTCCATGTTTGCATTTCAGTTTTTCCCAAAGGCAGAAAAGTACGTTCCTTTGTATTCTGGAGGTGATAATGTAGAATTGGCTGAGAAGAGAAGCAAGCTGCGTGCACAAATTAAAGCAAAGTTAATGGCTGCTGCAGCCAGTGGAAAGGACTTGGAAGGTATTTCTTTTCCCCATCTTTGAAGGTTCAACTTCTAATTATCTTTATCTGCTGGCTCATGCTACATAGGACTGAGAAAGTTTGTAGTAGATTGTCTCAATGTTGGATTTCAACAACTGTTGTTGGCCTGTTGGGTGGCATAAAGGGGAAAAGACCATGTTTATAGATGTGGGAAAGATTCTTAGTGGTAGTCTTGAAACTTGTGAGTTTGTCTATTGATTTATTCATCCTAATTTAGTGTAGAATTGTGTTCATGCCATCAAAGATTCAAAGTCTAACACATAAAAGTTCGGAAGAACTGTATCTCCAGGCTCATAAATGTTCGGAGCTCACAAAAGTGGTTACTTTTGGGGCTTAAGAAATATGCTCCAAGTATCTTTTCCCTTGTCATACTTTGGGCTTAGGAGCTGAAGGTTGACATACTAGGGCGTCCTTGCTTAGAATTGTTTTCAAAGGCAGTTTGATATCCATCCCATCTCTTATGGATGGCTTGTTCTTGAATTGCCTTCAAGCTTGATGTAGGGATCAAATTTTAAGAACCTTTACTTTTGTTTTATTTATTTATTTTGGGTGTGTGTGGGGGGTGGGGTGGTGTTGTAGTTCGTTACACAAAGACCATTTTTTGTATGAATGTTTTCAACTTAATGTTTTATAAAATTGTTTTTTTTTCTCCATTAGTCCCTCTAATGAATAGTGATGTTTGTCTACCTACGTGCAAAAGTGAGACCCACATAAGGACTTGTAATTTCGTTAACAAGGTCACTAACCAATAGTGTCAAGTGTCAACGGGATTTTGGCGTATTGGTTTTCGTTTACTTCTTTTGTCTAAGAGATTGCCAAGAAAGATTAACACCTGCTTTTGGAGAGCCCAAGTACAATGTGTCTAATTTGTTTCTACTTTTGGAACTTATGTTAAGAAGTTTCAAGTTTTCTATTTTGACAATAGCCATGCTGGCTTATTGAGTATTTGCTTCTATTCTCCATTTTCTGGGCACAAAACAAAATGTTACCTGGAATCTTCAGCTCAAAGCTAATCTCATTGATTGATGATATGCAGAGACTGGTAGTGAGGATGATGGACAAGTGGATCTCAGTGATGATGACTTCTTTACATCTGGTAGCTCAAGCGATGAGGCAGATGCAGATGATGAGATGACAGATTTAAGTGCAAGGTACCGTTGTCGTTTCTTACTGTCCCTCCATCTTCTGGTCTTTATTTTCCTCGTCGGGGGTCTCATTGCTGTAAAATATGATGCAAGGGGTTACCAATGTAATTGTTATTGATATTAGAATTGTGGGAAATTAAGCCCCGTTGGAGTTGCATTGTTTCCACAAGAGAGACCAAGGTTCAATTTCCCCTTGGTTGTTTGCCTGCGTATTTACCCATCAAAAGAAAATCATGAAACTAAGCTGAATAGAGCTCACTAATAGTCTATAAACTTTCTTTTTTTTTTTGGTTATTGTTTTTGTGTTTTAGAAAACATAAAAAGAAGAGTAGGAACTAGATTGTAACCAAAGGTTTCTTCTTCCAATCTTCATTATTAGAAATTTCTACGAACCCCCCTTAAAAAAAAAAGAAAAAGAAGATAAGCTTTAAGAAACTAGAGAGGGGTTTAACGTGACACCCAAAGGATTTTGGAGATTATATTGACCTTCAAAACTTGGAATGAAGCAATGAATCGGTGAATCTAGAAGATTGTAAGTATATCTTATTCATTTGTTTGGGTTTTGTGTTTAAGTGATTTCTGTGGCATTAATACCTACTGACTGTTTCTATACGCAAAGATATGACAATAGATTACTGTATTTAAAGACTGTGATGTGTTGCTCATAATTATGATAACATCTAACTACTTATTTGCTGTCATATCTAACTTATACCCGAAAAAAGTAAGGTCTGTATAATTGTACTATTTCAAGTATTTTGACTGAAAGTGCCCCTTGGGTGTGAAAATCCCGGGTGTTTGCCTCGTAGCCCTTGCCTAGGTTTAGGGGCCCTTTGTGCCTTTTTGGTGGCTTGGGGTTTTTAACATTCCCCTCCTATTCCTTTTTCTATGTAGAAAGATTTTGATTATATACGTGTGCAGGAAAAGAAAGATGTCTTTGTTTAAAAGCAAGAAAAGATGCGATCAAACTTTATATCTTAATTTATATATTTTTTCCAACCTCCCTATATTTTGCAACCTTCCTTCCTCATATAGTGTACACCAATTAAAGATAGTTTATATTATATTGACATCCAAATTGCATGACATCTTAGTTGACCATTAGGCCTTAAAAGGGATTGATGAACTACACTGTTTTGTTTGTTATATTTTGTACATAGTTACCATATTCGGTGCCTCCCTTGGATCCACGACCCCAAATCTTCTCTCTTATTGAGGGTTCAAAAGTGACCCAATTAGCGAGGAAGTTATGCCAATGTTCGAGGAAGGAACCCAGGTCTTGAAGAGAGGGGGCAAAGGGTTTGGGGGGGGGGGGGGGTTAGGAGTGTTGGTTCCATAATCAAGCATTGACTTATACTTGCTTCATAAGATTGGTGAGCCTGATTGAGTCAAGTAGTAGACACTTGAAAGTGTAATGTTGGAAGTGGGTAGTAATTGAAATATTGAAAATGTGTGTGTGTGTGTGTGTGTGTGTGTGTGTGAGGATGGAGAGATGAAATTGGCTACACGAATCCTAGAGTCAAGTGGTAGACACTTGAAAGTGTAATGTTGGAAGTGGGTAGTAATTGAAGTATTGAAAAGGGGGGGGGGGGGAGTGTTGGGGCAACAACCAAGCATTGACTTATACTCACACCATACGATGTAAATATGAAATAAATGACACCAAGGTGAGTTTTGTCATTCCTTCATAGGTAGGGTCCCACATGCATCGAAGTGGATTTAGATTTTGGACATTTTCAAATGATAGGAGTCCACGAAATTGTTCGTCAGTAAGTGCTTTGAAAGTTTGGTCAAAACTTAGATACTTTCCCTTACCATGTCAGGGAATTCCTTTGTCAGAGAAACAAATAATTGATCCCCTATTAGTGTTTTTCATTAAAGTTTTCAGATCATTCTAGTAAAAAACAATATTTATTAATTGCAAATCTTGAAGAAAGTCAGTATAATAATAGGATCTACCATCTTTTTCTTCATGCTTTGCTTAGTCTTCCTTACCTTAAGGAAGGGCAGTGTACAGTCATTGTTTCTAGTGTGTCGTTAATGATAGTGCATGCAAAACACGTGGATAAACATGTTTGTCATTTTTCATCAGGGAGCAAGCTTCTAGTGCTTCCGGTAAAGCGACATCAGGCATGTCCAGCGACGAGAGAAATCAGGTACTTGGGAAATCCTTTTCGTATCCATTGCTTGAGTAAAAGTGGTTTCCTCAATTCATTTCTGATGCCACCAATCGGTTTTGCAGAAGCTTGTTCCTGCTCGATCTTTGATGCCACCTCCTCGGCCTTCGAAGCCATCGACAAGCAGGGCTAACTTCCGTGCACCTACAAATGCATCAAACAGTAGGGCTGCAACGTATTCGAGTGATAGAGGATTCTCAAATTCACAAACAGGCCAGAGTAGCAACATCAGTTCCAATTCCGAAGTTTCTAAACGGCGAAGAAAGCGTAGACCTAAGAAGAAAAAGTAGGTTTCTCTGAACTCTAACTCCTATCCCTTCCTATTTTATCTGTCACCCATTTATTATTCTTCACAGGCTCCAATGACCTTTGGCAATTGCTTGCATGAATATTTTATCCAAAAATTACTAAATTATCTACTTACAATAGTGTTTTTCATTACAGATTTGATGACAATGCTTTCGTACGATAGATCATTGTATATGTTAACAAATTGATGGTCAAAATTGGATTTTTAGACTAATAAACTGGTATTTTAGGGAAGTTGGACAATATTGCTCTACACAATTTTCTTGTATGATAATATAATGTACTTTGGGGGTATCGGATTTTTTACGGACTGTACGCTAAATTCTGGCGCATAATTGTCCCCAAAAAACACTTGCGTGGCTTGTGCACAACATCCACTCCCGAAATACACTATATTATCATACAAGAAAAAGTATTATGGTACAATATTGTCGATCTCCTCAAATTACAGTATATTAGCTTCCTAAAACCCGTCAAAATTTTTAAAGTTTTGTCTGTCACATAAGCCAATGGTACAGATAAAATGGGAAGGAGGGCGCATTTTAGACATGTCAATTCTTGACCCGAACCGATGTTCTGAACCAAACCCGACAGAATTTCACCCACCCGGACATCTACTTGAACACGCCTGAATGGTTTTGAACACGATTTCCAAACCCGAAATCAACCTACACTGAGCCCGACCCAAACCGTCGTCTGCCCGAATTCACAGGTCTAAGCTGCATTATGCAATTAGAAAATGATTTGTGTTTTGAAATAACTGACCAAAGAAAAAAAATGCAGGTGATTACAAGAAAGGTTCACCCCGATATTATGCTGTGCGGGGTTTACACTGTATGCTGCAAAGGAAGCCTTTATACCTTCATGTTCATGATTGTTTACAAGTTGCCCAACTGTAGGAAAGGCTAAATTACTCCAAATGTACAACTGAAATGAAGTGTGCAAGATTGTTGCTTACACCAAAATTTGTTGTTTACACTGATGCCTCTAATTGTTTGATGCTCAATTGCTCATGGCTATAATGTTGACATGGATATATGTGGCCGCCTTACTATGAGCTACCATTCTATTTCACCTTCTTTTACCTTGAAGACTCAGGTCTAGTTTTGCTGCATCATGATTTTTGGGTTTCGCTTCGATTTTCTTGCAAAAAGCTATGTTTGTCCGGTCAACAGACTCTCAGGAGAAGCACGGATGAGCTGTCTTTCTAGCTAAATTTTCTCATGTGTGAAAAATGTAGCCAAGTTGGTTTTCGCTCTGATCTTTCAAGCTTTCCACTAGAGTTCAAGTTTTGGTCGACATAAAAAATTGTCTCCTCACTCTCCTGTATGAAATTATATGGCTGATGGATCATACTTATTATGCATAGTTTGATACTCCTGTAATATGGTTCAGTGTGTGATAATTCTAGCTAAATTTTCTCTTGTGTGAAAATTGTAGCCAAGTTAGTTACTAGTCCGATCATTCAAGCTCTCCGCCAGAGTTCAAATCTTGGTGAAAGTCAAAAAGTTTCTCTTGCGTGAAAATTATAAAATTAATGAGTCATTCTTGTTATGAATAGTTTGCTATTCCTGTAATGGGCTTATTGTATGGGCCAACTTACCTTTCAAAGAAAACTTTCTAACCATAAAAATCATAGTCAATAGGGACCATAGGGTTTGAATCTTGGAGTGGAGAGGATACATTTCTTACAATCTTATCCTATTTGAACTAATTTTGAGGATGGATTATGATGTAAGTTGAGGTCAGGTGACTACTTAGAATAGACTCAATAATGACTTTATCATCATGTTAATAATAGTTAAAGATGAAGAGACCATATGAAGTATCCATTTTCCTCTCTACAAAAGCTAATTGCTTACGTTGGACCACAAATAAATCAAAGCAAAATAAAGTATGAAAATAAAGAAAGCAAGATTTTTTTTTTCTAAAAAAAAAAGAATGGAATAGTGTAAGGGTGCGTTTAGTTGGTCAAAAATCATGGGAAAATAGTCAATTTTTTCAAGTTGACTTACTTTCTCAATGTTTAGATATAGGTTGATTTTGAGAAAAATTTTATCGGGGGTCCATCATTTCCTATATTTTCCTAGAGAAAATTTTCCTTAGAGGGGTTAAGGAATTTTTCCCGATGAAATCTTTTCCATGGAAAATTTCACCCGAAAGTTTACGTGGGATTTCCACCACACTCCCTAATTAAGAAACAAAAGGAGAAAGGAAAATCGTTGCTTGGAGTTTGATATTGGTCCTACTTTTAATATAGGTGATGTTGGTTATGAATTTGGGGGAGAGGTTATAACAACTAAACTTTAGTGTTTGACATTTCACCAACTCTTCTTTGATTTTCTTCCTTCCTAATTACTATAGCATTACCAACTTTTCTAGGTCATCTACACCAAAAGAGTTAATTTTATCCTTACTTTTATCAATTGTTAGTTTTAATAAATAACATATTAAATAGTGGTTGAAAATACTAAATAGTGGTTGACTTTAAAAAAAAAACCATCTCCACAATAACCAATATTGATTTAAACATTTCATATATAATTAAATTAGACCCCACAATTTACATATTAGTGTTATCCCTTTATTCATCTCTATCTCCTCATTACTAATCTATTCTTTTATTTTTACTTAGGTAATAGTCTAATTCATCGGACTCTTATATCAGGGGTACAACTTAACAGACCATTGTAACGGATCGGGTATGGGAATGTCAATGACCCAAAGATGGGTCCCACTCCAACCCACAATATTCTCCGAAATGGTAAGAGAGATGTCGTCCTCACTCCTCACTACTAATATATGTGTAACGTACAAGTTAAATGTTTTTTTGCATAAATTTATTCTAACATGTGAGACTTGCTTCCTCACGTTCCATCTCAATAATAAGTAAAATAGAAAAAAGAAAAAAAAGTTCAAGCCCACAAATAAGCATCTCCGTTTGAAATGCTTATTGTGGATACTCTAATTCAATTTGCTCATTTATTTTGTTTTTTATATATAAATTTGCTTATTTGTTAAGTAAATATGGTATGATATTTTTTGAAAATCAAGAACATTATGTTTTTATTAAGCTCAAAATTTTGTTTCATTGAAAATAATGGGAGGCAAATGCCTAACGAACCTACCACCTCCGCCGCTAAATGAGTGTCAATTTGACTAAGTCTTGCCCGTTGAGTTATAATATGAAATTACAATGAGTTATTAATTTTACAATGAGTTATAATATGAAATTATTACCGTTTGAAAGGTATTGTACCAAAAATTACAATGTTATTAATTTTACACTAGAACTCATTATAATTTATGAATAATCAACGGTTAAATCTTAATAAAATTAACACTTATTTAAGAACGGACGGAGTATTATATATGTTTTTTGGATTCCTGGATATGGATCTTATCATTTAGGTTAATTTGGTAATATTCTTTTGAATTGTTCAAATATGAAATTGGCAAAATTTCAACTCTATGACTTTGTTTAGACCTACCTTAATGTGAACTTGAATGACTATTTATGTCAAAAAAACACAAGGCTTGACCAATTACACCATAATTGAATTGAATGAGTGGCCAAATTTGATGGGACAATACTAGTATTATATTTTGACCAAAAAATAACTCTAGAATACCTATGATGATATTTGTGGAAATCATTATGAGTTTATGAGCAACCTAAATTTTGAAAACTCATTATCAAATACTCTTTGTGGAAACAATTTCTAGAACCCATTTATTTTCTTTTACATAAATTTCAACTCAATATTAGTTTATATGAATCAAAGAACTCAATTATCAAATTTATCAAAAACAGTTTTTATCTGAAAACTAGCGATCCACTGCCCGATTTATAAATCGCTCTTCATTATCCATATATCATGACGTAAGAAACCCTTCCATCAAGCCTCTCCCCAAGTTGTTTGCACATAATATAGATTAAAAAAAATATCAAAGAAGGAATACAATTTCAAATAATAACATTATTTAAAAGGCGTTGGTCTTTGGAACAAATAGGGGTGTTACGAATCTAATAGCGATAGTTTTATATAACAACTCATTGTATATATTGAAAAATTCAAATCATGTTCTTTTGTGCGTCAAACTAGGTGCTGTAAATGGTATGGTATGACAATGTTGTGGAAGGTGAGGTATGCTATGGTAAAATTTGTGGTAACATGGTAAGAATGATTGATATGTCAGGTGAGGAGAGAGAATATGAAAAATATGTGAGAAAGTGAGGAGAGAGAAAAGTGAAAATAGTAAAGTGTGAAATGATATGATATGATATCGAAAGATTGTGTCAAGTGTGGAAATCACACAAAAAAAAAAAAAAAAACATAGCCTTACGGTCAAAATTTTCTAAATTTAAATTTGACTGCATGATTTCCAAAGATAACAATTAATATGGGTCGGAGCAAGTAGAGCTGGCAAAAATTTGTCCGACCCAGAGTACCCGAATTGTCCGACCCGTAAAACTGGGTTTGGACATAGATTTTTCGTCCGAATTTTGATATTGTCCGAATATTCGGACATAAAATCTCTTTTTTCTATTGTTCGAACCCGATTTTAGCTTCATCCGAATTGTTCGACCCGAAATAAAATCGGTTCTGGACATAAATTTCTCGTCCGATTTTTGACATTATCCGAATTTGTCCGATCCAAATTTATCCGGACCCGAATTTTTACCAACGCTAGGTGCATTTTTTTACCAATATATATTAGACGCACTCGGATTATGTGCTCCAGATAGTTGTGACTGAACAATCATATGAATCAGAGTGAACAATCATAATAATTAGAGTGAACAACCTAATACATATGGGTGAACAATTATAAAATCTGGAACACATGCTCCGGGAGCACCTAATAAATTGCATTTTTTTACCAAAGTAGTTTTGGACTTTTGATCAAGGACGGTTAAAAAACGAGAAAAAGTGGAGGTCGCACCACAACAACGGGGCGTGATCCACGCAGACACGCATTTCATTTTGTTGGAGTATGTTGTTTAGTGCGTAGTACAAAATACCAAACCATGCAGTACAAATGGGCCCCTTTTACACCACCCTACACAATTCAACAAATCACTATCTCACCAATATCCAACCAACACAAAATTATACCAAAAATCTATCAGATAATTTAGATTTGTCCGATTCGGAAAAAATTGACTACAATTACAAAATTTATGTCTGAATTCAGGCACTAAAATATGTGTGACTCGATAATTTGGATTTGTCCGACTCGAAAAAATTTGAGTACAATTATAGAATCTCTGAGTTTTGGCACTGACCGATTCGAGCGAAAATTAAAATACTCCCTCCGTCCCATATTAATTGACACTTTAACTAATTTATTTTGTTCAAAATAATTGTCACTTTCCTATTCTCAATACCTAATTCAATTATTTTATATTATTTATTAGAGAGAGAAAAGCCAAATACAATTGAGGTTTGATAATTATTATAATTATATATTGGTATGTGTGAAAATTCCAATTCCGTCAATTAATTTGGGACGGAGGGAGTACAATCTTTTTCATATTTTAAGTGTACGAACTTGATTTAAACCCGACTTACGTTTTTCCGATTTTGACCCGAGTCCGACCTGAAAATATGCAAAATGTCTACGTATCGAATATCAAATTTTTTTCTAATATTCAATTCGTCTGAACCCATAATTGCCTTAACCTAGATTTTTGTTAGCTCTACCATATAGTGTGTACACCTACCAAGATCTACCAAATATAGTAAAATAGATTAGATTTTTACGTAATAAATTGATATAAAAAATTGATCGATTTTAAAAATATCAATAAATTTTATAATAAATATGGATATTTTTTTTTAGATTTGCCATATCGTTAGATCCAAAAAGGCAGTACAAAGTGTACCATACGACCATTTTTCCAACGAGAAACCGAGTCATATTTCCACATTTTTCACCCTCCATTTTCCTCCATTATTATTATTATTATTATTATTATTATTATTTTCCTCCCTTTTTACTCCCCACCTACACCTCCCACCTGCTCCTTTCCTTTTCCTTTTTCCAGTTTCAAATATATTCTCCAATCTTCAATCCTCCATCTCCATTCTTCAATTTCCAATTTTCTTCAATTTTCAATCTTCAATTCGAATCCAATCGAAGCAAAATTCAATCGAATTCAATTCACGAACCCTAGAATTCTCCAGGTCTAGCTCGGTTCCACCTCCTCCCATGGCGCCGAGCCTCAAAGACCTCCAGCTCACCGCCGCTCCGGCGGCCTCCGGCGGCCGCAGGAGGCCGGCGTTCACTCTCGGTGACGAAGAAGGCGACGGCGATCTCGCCGACGTGCGGCTCCTCGACGACTACGACTACGGCGGAGATTTGGAGTCCGCGCCGACGACGAGGAGGATTCAGGTGAGCGTCACCGGGATGACCTGCGCTGCTTGCTCGAATTCCGTCGAAGGATCTCTGCTCGCCGTCCATGGCGTCGTCAAGGCTTCTGTTGCGTTGCTGCAGAACAAGGCGTTCGTTGTGTTTGATCCTCAGATTGTCAAGGTTGGTTGGTGAATTCGTTTGCTGCTCAGTTGAATTTTTAGTTGGTTTGTGATGTGTATGTGTTTTTAGATAAGGTGTTGCTTTGTGGTAGTAATTGAGGTTGCTATCATATACTTGCTCATCATCAATGAGACTGAATCACTGAATTTGATGAATATTTGATGTCTTTTTGACTTTGTCTTTGGGAATCTCCATTTAGTAGTCTCAGCTTGTTAGGTCAAGATTGATTGATGGAATCATTTGGAGTTGTGATATGTCATATATTGCTGCTCAAATGAGTTTTTAGTTGCTTTGTGATGTATGTATGTTTTGGATAAGGTGTTGTTTTGGGATAGTAATTGAGGTTGTTGTCATATACTTGCTCATCATCAATGAGACTGAATCACTGAATTGATGAATATTTTGATGTCTCTTTGACTTGGTCTTTGGGAATCTCCATATTACTAGTTTCAGCTTGTTAGGTCCAAGATTGTGCATATTCTAAAGTACTTGAATAGAATAGACACTTGCAAACTGGGGGATCCTCACTGAGTGTTGCTTTAAGCTTAAATTTGCATCTGGGAAATACGTCTAAATTTGTGTCGGTTTACGGGGAGTCTTTATTCTGAGATTTGAGCTGAATTGTTGTTGTTTTGCAACCGATTCCCGATGGTCTAGAAACTGCGGTGTATATGGATCACTGTTCCTGGATGAGTGATTACATTTGCTTTACCATGGTTGGAAACTGTGGGTTAAGGCTGAACGAGTCTGATATTGACTCGAAAGGTTGATTTGGCTGTCATTGTTGACTAGTATGCCTGTGGAGACTAGAGAATCTAGAAATGTGTCGCTGCATGAGCAGCAAATTCTCATCGGATCAATGACTCAATAATCTGATTAGGTGGGGAACACAAAGAGTTGTAACGGTTTTGAAATTCTGGTATGGTGATTTTCATTTTTAAACAGAAGTCGGTGGGTAAAAATGTGGGGTATGATTGTATGGGCAAAGGATATTGGTGTTTCATGAAGCTAGTGAAAGGAGATTGCTGACAATTATGATAGTCATGGGCTCATGGCAGTTGAATTGAATGTCGGAAACTTTTATGTCTAATAGGTCTTTAATGATTAATGCATCAAAAATAGTAATGGCCTAATGGGCTCTCCAAGAATCCGTGCTTAGTGAGGATAAGATCAGGAATCTTCATAAATCATGATGGAATATGGACCCTCACTTCTTTGACGTCAGAATAACCACCTGTTGATCTTAGTTATTTGATGTCCATTTCAAGGGATTTGGTTGTGTATTTTGATAATTGGGTCTATGGCCTAATTTTCTTTTCTTTACATTTTCTGTCGCTGGTTTGTGATGTATTTGATGTGTTGACAGCTCTGTAGTTCCAGGTTTGTTGTTCTGATCTCATCTCTTATCCTTGAAGTAATGCTAATGATTATCTTTCTTTGCAGGATGAAGATATCGTAACTGCTATAGAAGATGCGGGATTTGAGGCAGAAATTTTGCCGGAGCCCAATTCTTCTTCCACAAATGCGAATAAAACTTTGTCAGGTCAGTTCAATATAGGCGGCATGACTTGTGCTGCATGTGTGAACTCTGTTGAGGGTATTTTGAAGGAGCTACCTGGTGTCAACAGAGCTGTGGTTTCATTGACTACGTCATTAGGAGAAGTTGAGTATGATCCGAATGTTATTAGCAAGGATGAAATAATCAATGCTATTGAGGATGCTGGTTTTGAAGGTTCACTTGTACAGAGTAGTGAGCAGGACAAAATTGTTCTTGATATTGATGGAATATCTGGCGAGATGGATGTGCAGTCTCTCGAAGCATCGCTTTCCCAAATTAAAGGAGTGCGCCAATTTCGTTTTGATAGGACGTCAAGAGAACTTGAGGTTTGCTTTGATCCTGAAGTAATCTCCTCTCGGTCCTTGGTAGATGACATCCAGGAGGCAAGTGGTGGCAAGGTTAAATTACGTGTTAAAAACCCATATGCAAGAGTGACATCTAAAGATTTGGAGGAATCTTCAAAAATGTTCCACCTTTTTACATCCAGCCTTTTTCTTAGCGTGAGTATCTCTTACCCTGTTTCTGTCAGTAGTTTTTCCTACTTACAGGTGCATGTCATTATGCTTGAGTTTTGTTAGTCTAGCTATTTTATGCATTTGGATTAGAAAACGTAATCTGAGATCATATTTCCGTGGCGTGGAATGTGACAAAATGATTGTTGATGCTTATTTAGGGTTCCCGTGGCTTATGAATGTGATTTGCTTGTGTTAATACAACAGGTTCCCGTCTTTGTTATAAAAGTCTGCCCACATGTACCTTTGCTATATCCTTTTCTTTTATGGCGATGTGGACCTTTCCTAATGAGAGATTGGCTGAAGTGGGGTTTGGTAAGTATTGTTCAGTTCGTTGTTGGAAAGCGTTTCTATGTGGCGGCTGGCAAAGCACTAAGGCGTGGGTCAACAAACATGGATGTCTTAGTTGCTCTGGGAACTTCAGCTTCCTACTTTTATTCTGTCGGCGCCCTTCTTTATGGTGCTGTAACTGGGTTCTGGTCTCCAACATATTTTGAAACTAGTGCGATGCTCATAACTTTTGTCCTTTTGGGAAAGTACCTGGAGTCCCTAGCGAAAGGGAAAACATCAGACGCTATCAAGAAGCTAGTCGAACTTGCACCTGCTACAGCTTTGCTTCTGGTGAAAGACAAAGGTATGCTTTCCAAAAGTCATCTCCAATTAACTTGTGGAATGTTTAGAATTGCTGGCATGAGTGATGATCAGCACTAGAACTGTCTGAGCATGAAGCTGTCCAATCGATGAATTTGTTTTACTTTCCATAGGTGGGAAGTGCATAGAAGAACGTGAAATAGATGCATTGCTGATTCAACCCGGTGATCTGTTGAAGGTTCTTCCTGGCTCCAAGCTTCCTGTGGATGGTGTAGTGGTATGGGGTTCAAGTTATGTCAATGAAAGCATGGTCACAGGCGAGTCCGCTCCTGTTTCAAAGGAGGTGAATTCAGTTGTAATTGGGGGTACTGTGAATTTGCATGGGGTCCTGCACATTCAAGCAACAAAAGTTGGGTCAAACACTGTTTTGAGCCAGATAATAAATCTTGTCGAGACTGCACAGATGTCTAAAGCTCCAATACAAAAGTTTGCAGACTATGTAAGTATTCATTGTTTCGGTTATGAATTTTTTTTCCAGTATCTTCGTTATTTGGATTGACAATGGCGGTTCTACATCATTTGGAATGATAGTGGTGGTTGCTTTGAAGTAACCCGGCAAATTTTGCTTCTATTTTCCTATTGCCCTAGCTCATTTTTGGTGGAACTCAAACAATTCTTGGGCTTTGGGTTGTCATTATGGCTGATTAAATTTATGTTTTCCTAGTCATGTGTCCTTTGGAAGCACATCCATTTGCCTAAAATTTCCTTCTGTATATTTCAATTATAATATAATAAGCAGATTGATTAATCTCCTGTTGGCCCTACAAGTAATTTCTTTGCAGCTGTTGAACCTGGGTGTCTGAGGTCTGTTTCACTTTTGCACAGCAGTAGATATAATTCGTACCTCTTTTTTTGTGACAGGTTGCAAGCATATTTGTCCCAGTCGTCGTTGTTTTGGCATTGTTTACCATGCTTGGTTGGTGAGTTCATATGGACTCTTGTTACTTTTTTGCATTATTAGATTATAACAGATCTAAGATCAATTTACAATTCTTCTTCTTATTTCTACATTGATCATTCTAGGTACATAGGTGGGGTGACTGGAGCTTATCCGCAGAGTTGGCTTCCGGAAAATGGCAATTATTTTGTGTTTGCCCTCATGTTCTCCATATCAGTTGTGGTAATCGCATGCCCATGTGCTCTGGGATTGGCTACACCAACGGCTGTTATGGTTGCCACTGGGGTTGGTGCAAAGAACGGTGTGCTCATAAAAGGGGGAGATGCCTTGGAAAGGGCTGAGAAAGTTAAGTATGTTATCTTCGACAAGACAGGTACCCTTACACAAGGGAAAGCCACGGTGACAACCGCTAAAGTTTTCACAGACATGGATAAAGCAGAATTTTTGAGATTGGTGGCTTCGGCCGAGGTGAGTTGTCCCATGATAAATGCAGATACTGTCTTGTATATCATCAATACCAAGCCAACAGATGCATTCTAGCTTCTGTGGCATCAAACGTAAATCATTTGGAGTTTAGTGTTTAAGCATTACAGAATTATATGATGTTTATTGCTATGTTACTCGGACTCGAGTACGCGTGTCCATATTGGACACGGATATGGGTGTCGGACTCGGCTATTTTTAAGAAAGTTTGCATATTTTTATTGTAATTTGAAGTGTCGAGTGTCGTATCCCTGTCCGGATATTGAGGATCCGACACGGGTACGACATGGAATATGAAGAGCCAGAGTAACATAGGTTTATTGTGGTTAGTGCGAGGGTGGGGTGTCTAATACATCAGAATATATTATGGATATAACACCATCTTTCAGTGGGTTTGTCATTTGTGAGTTTGCTGATGTCACACTTTTCCTGTTGCAGGCCAGCAGTGAACATCCCTTAGGTAAAGCGCTGGTTGAGTATGCTCGACACTTTCATTTCTTTGAGCCTTCTGAGAGCAAGGATTCGGAGGTCAACGCCAAAGATTCTAGGTATTCTGGATGGCTTTTGGACGTCTCAGATTTCGCAGCTGTGCCTGGGAGAGGAATCCATTGTTCTTTAGATGGAAAGCGTATTTTGGTGAGCTTCCCGACTTTCCTCTTTGTCAGACAGTGCTAACTAGAATAATATATGCCTTACATCCTTGTTTAAGGTTTTCTAACTATACCTTTTGTCTCATAGATTGGTAACCGTAACCTGCTTGCTGAAAATGGGGTGACGATACCGACAAATGTTGAAAATTTCGTGGTGGAGTTAGAGGAGAGTGCAAAGACGGGAGTACTCGTTGCGTATGACAATGCCCTAATTGGAGTTTTAGGAGTGGCCGATCCTCTCAAGAGAGAAGCCGCTGTTGTTATTGAGGGCCTTGGAAAGATGGGTATTAGACCGGTCATGGTCACTGGGGATAACTGGAGGACGGCTAAAGCTGTAGCCAAGGAGGTACGTACCGCTTTTGTTGCCTTTGCCCGTAAAAGTAATGTTATAGTTTCAAATCGACATTGGTACTTGTGGATATTCTTCTCTTTAAATTCGTATAATATGGGAGTAGGATAGTTAAAATAGTAAATTTGTGACTTTTGGGCCACATTTTTCACTGGAATAGGATGCTGTCATGCAATGTTGACCCAAAAGACACGGGTATAGTCGTAGATTTTTTGTTCGAATTTTGGCATCGATCAATTTAACCAAAATTCTGGACGCAAACTTTCCATATTTGTATTGTCCGAAGTCAATCTAGACCCAAGTTTGTGCTTGCTCGAATTGTCCAACTGGAAAAATACCCGGAAAAAAAACTGGGCATTAGACATCAAGCTTTCACGACTCAAAATGACCCGAACCCGATTCTAGACAGCCCTGTTTAAGACATTATGATTGATTAGGAATACAAGATGATCAACAACTTCGCTTGTGTTTTAGGTCAGCATCCATGATGTGAGGGCAGAAGTGATGCCCGCCGGTAAAGCCGACGTCGTACACGAATTCCAAAAGGACGGAAGCGTTGTGGCCATGGTGGGGGACGGCATCAACGACTCGCCCGCCCTTGCGGCTGCCGACGTCGGCATGGCCATCGGCGCCGGGACCGAGGTCGCCATCGAGGCCGCCAACTACGTCCTCATGCGGAACAACCTAGAAGACGTGATTACGGCCATCGACCTCTCTCGAAAGACCTTCCAACGCGTCCGTCTAAACTATGTGTTTGCCATGGCGTACAACGTGATCGCCATCCCCGTCGCCGCGGGCGTGTTCTACCCGTGGCTGAGGCTCATGCTGCCCCCGTGGGTGGCCGGAGCGTGCATGGCTCTCTCGTCGGTCAGCGTCGTCTGCTCGTCATTGCTTCTTAGACGATACAAGAAACCGAGACTCACAAGTATACTTGAAATAACAGTAGAATAGTAGGGTTTGGGAGGTGCAAAAGTTAAGTTAGCTTTGATTTGTTGTGTCAGGTTGCCATTTTGAGCACCTGCATGATTTTGTACATGTTTTGTTTGGTGATGTTTACATGCTTCTGTAAATGAAATTGTTGTTCAACACTTGTTACCACTACTACTTACTCAAAAGGGAAGTTGCTAAAAAAAAAGGTGCTCAAAGGGCAATGGTGGAGTTGGTAGATTTATAGCAAGATTGGTGGCAACTGGCTAGATTGTTTAACTACAAGCTTGTACTGGAAAATAGATATGAATAAATGATTATTTTTTTCGATTGTTCGGAGCCTTTGTCAGACCGGAAAGTTCTCACCACAAAAGATGCACAATTTTGGAAAACAACTAGGCAACCTTTCCTCATCACGAAAGATGCACAATGCTGAAAAACAACCGGCCAATAATAAGCGAAAAATAGGAAAACCCAACAATACACACCGCCTCAAAAAGGGCAACACGACACAAAGTTGAACAAGTAAGAAGCTAACACAAAGCCGAACAAGTGAGGGAGCGATTGATTGGTCAAGAATCCTGGTGAAATGGTCAATGTTTTGAAGTTAACTTATTTTTCTATGTTTGGTTGCATTTTGGCATTCGGAAAATTTTCTCTTGGGTTGTTATCGAATGCTCTCTAAATATTTTCACGAAAACAGCAGTGAAGCTATTCTCAGGACGACATTGCGCAAAACTCATTGGACTGCAACACACTTCAAGACTGATCTTTGAAATGTCTTCTTTTCACGATGGTTGCTATAGTAGACATTCATTTAGTGATACTTTGTTTGTCCCATGTGTGAATTCCTACTAGAAAATAGAAAATTTAAAGGAATACTATTCAGTGCATTGATTTATATGAGTCAAAATAAAACAGTCCCGATAATGTAACATTAAATGACGTTTACAATGAAAATTCGTGAACGGACAATTTAAATCTTAAACATAGATATGAAGTTCAATTATCTAATGCAAATCTTATTGTTGTTCTATTTTAAAGTTAAGATAATCTTATCATAAATTTTCTTAAATAACTTTGCATCTTTGTCAGTAATGGAAAATCTCATAGGCCCTGTTTGGCAACCTAGGTAGCTAGTAGCTGTTAGCTGTTAGCTGTTAGCTGATAGCTTTTTGGATTAGTTGTTTGACTTTAGCTGTTTGGGTTAGCTGATTGTAGAAAAAGTGTTTGGTAAAGTAGCTTTTTGTGAAAAGCTATCTCAAAAAGCTTAATCAACTAGCTTTTTGAAAACTAGCTTTTTGGGTCCAAAAAGCTAATATAAAAAAAGCTTGTTTGCCAAACACCCCCATAATCTGTATGATACCTATTTTAGAATCGATCTTCATCCCATGTAGACTATACTGATTGATCAAAACTCTAAAAAAGATACATTAAGGACACACTTTATTCATAAAAACTTGAAAACTAAACGCAATTATAACAGAAAATTAAAAGATTGGGGTTTACCGTTGACCAAAAAAGTCAACAGTAGCACCCAAAAGGAATTGGAGCTCGGGGTTTACTACAGAGAAAAGAGGAGTTTACTAGAAATTGCTCAATTTTTTCATTTAGCTTAAAAATCTGTTTTTATATCAATTTGTGGTGACAGTGAAAAAAACGACTATCTCCGTTCTAAAATATTTGTCCTCATAACTAATTTCTTTATCTTAAAATATTTATAATTTCTACAATTTTAATGATTATAATTCATATTATACCCTAATAAATACTACAAATTTTAATATTTGTCAATACTACGCATGAATAATTGTAACGATAAGTCACATGACCTTCTCCCCAACTTCAAGATATATATAATACTCTTAAAATTAGTTATCACGACAAATAAAATGAGACAAAAGTTATATAATACTATTCAATTGATAATAATTTTGGACCATCATAGATAGAGATGAACTATAGATAATATAGATATTGAATATGTTATCCATATTGATTAACACCAAAAAAACAAAAAAAATAAAATAAAAAATCAATTTGCATTGCATCTAACCATCATCATAAATCTCCATTAGCAACCCAATCCAATTCTTCAAGACACAGTTGGTCCACATCAAAGTCATCAAATTCATCAATCTCATCATCCCCCACATTACTACTAACAATATTACTTTCCCCATTGTTGTAAAAATTCCCCCCATTTTCCTCATTTTTATTACCCTTATTAATAACACTCCCAAAATAATTACTACTACTAATGCTATCATTATTATCACTGTAATTACCACCATAGTAATTACACCCAACAACAGGCATAATCACACCATTAGCATGGTGATCAAGGTCATCATCATCATCATCATCTTCTGCATTGTTACCCTTTGCAAAGTTGATGTTGACCGGGCCACGGGTCGGTCCGATGGGCCCAGTGGGCCGGCCCGTAAGGCGCTGGACCAGGGCCCGGAAGCTTCCCACGTCGGCGTTGAACACCGTCGTGGGGACCCTCTTGGATGCCCTGGACTTCCTCTTGGTCACAGGCCTCGAATAACCATCCGAGTTCGACCCATTTGATTTCGGGTTTGACCCATTTGGGATTGGATCCGACCCGTTTGGACTCGGCCCGAATGAGTTCGGATTCGACCCGTAAACCATGGTTGAGGTGGGCATGAAAGAGGGTGGTTGCTCATGATAATACTGAGAAGGCCATTGATCACTTGGAGAGTATGATGAGTATGACATAGTTTGCATTTTTTTTTGGGGGGAATTTCTGTTGTTTTTTTAGGTTAGTTTGAAGATAAGAGGAACCTAAGACGTATTATATATATAGAGGTAGAGATGTAGAGGCAAGTACTCCCTTCTTTTTTTAATCTATTATTCACCTTTAAAAAAATAAAATAAAAAAACCATGTTTTTTTCTTGGTCAACTGGAATCAGGCTCTTAATATACTCTCATGTATAAGAGAAGATTGCTTACATCTGAATCACTTTAGACTCCGTGTTACCGGAACTATAATAAGGGGCGTTGATGTTGTTGTCGTTGTTCAGGTTTTATAAGATTGGCTCAATTTTAACATTGACCGAATGGATCGAACATTTGGACATAATATTACAAATCTCGATTGTCCAAACCCAACCTTAAATCGAATTCATATGTCGAATTGTCTAACTTAGTTCGACGAGTAAAAGCTAAAAAAAATGGAGCAAAAGTGGGTAACAGTCACCAATTTCTCATCTGAATTTTAACATTAACTAATTTGATTGACCTGAGATTCCGTTTTTTACAGCACTGCTTCATGTCTTTTCTGACACCTAGATTAACGTGTTTCACCTTAAACCCTAAACCCTAAACTTTGAAAACTTTTACATCAAACTCTTCAACACGTACAATGTTTCACGGTACGAAAGCAACAATGTCATTAAATTCTCAACGAAAAACAAAGGCATTACTATCATTAGACTTGTAATGAAAAACACAATCGTGGCAGCATAATGTTGTAAGTTTTCAACAGAATACAATGGAAGAATCGTTAGTCAACAAAGAATCCTACAGATCTTGAAACATTTAACGAGTGACATATAAAATGGAGATAAAAGACTAATGTTAGGCCTTGTTCTTTTGTACGGTGCGATGCAATGCAGTACCTCAACTCACCATATCACTCGATATTTATCCACACTTTACAATATCATACCATATTTTACAACAATCATTACCACTATATGATCTCCTCACTTTTCTCTCTCCTCTACTTTTCACATTCTTTCTCCTCACTTACCATATCAATTCCACTTTCTACAAATTTTATCATATTATTCCACAACTTACCGCACTTTTCACAATTTCACTACACCGCACCATTTTTGCATCTTATCAACCATAACACAGACTTAATGAAAGAGTTTGATTGGTCAAAGTAAAATGTGTCTCTTGACTTGATGTGTGGGAAAGAGAAAGATGACTCTTCCAGGAAGTTGCCTGAGTGCACGTGTCACACTCAGGATGAGCTCACACAACAAGACTTTTACGGTCAATTCATAAGGTCTTCGGTCAGAAAAATCTAAAAGAAACGCAACTGAAGTATTTGAACATGGATCTGGTCAAACCTCAAGTCAATCTCAGGGATAAATACATACACCACAATGACAATATATGTAACTAAATTAAACTAATCAACCAAATATTCTTTGTCTTGCTTATCAAGTAGCTATATTACCTTTCCAAAATTTTTAAAAAAAATAAATTAGTAGCTACTAGTTTGACTTGGTCCAACTTAAACCATGGAGGAACTAGGAATGGCAGTGGGGTCCGAAATTCCTATTCCGGCTTGGGGTCCAACCTGTTTTGGAGAAAAATCCCCGTATCTAACGCAGACAGAGACAGGTTTGGGGACGGATATTAAATATCTGCACGGAGATGGGGCGGGGATGCGGACAAAAGTTTCCCCGTCTCTGTCCCCGTCTCCGCTTACCGGTCGGGGAAAATAACTCGCCCACATACCTGCATACACGTTCCCGCTATACATTATATTTATGTATTTACCCCCGAAGTTATTAATGTCATATTCATGAAGGGTGTGTTTGTAATTAATAGTATATGTTTATCCAAATTTGAAATCTAATACTACTGAGTGACTAAAATGTTTTAAAGTTCTGATGAAGGTGAAGAACCCAATTTGATTCCACGAACTCGAGGCTTTCGTATACTAACACTACTGAGTGAACAAGTGTGAAGATATAATCCATGCTGAATTTAATATAAAAACACAGCAACTGTTTAAATCCATGTTGGATACTAGTTGGGAGCAGGGAACCTGCGGGGACGGAGACATGACCAATTTCCCCGCTCGCAACCGGAATGGGGAGGGGAGCTAGGCGCGGGGCAAGCACGGGGAGTATATCCCCCATCCCCGACCCGCCCTGTTGCCATCCCTGGGAGGAACCGAGATTTTTACTATTCAAATTTGTTGGCAAAAAATCGGAGGGTTAAATTTGGCGGGTGAATCGATCATTGTTAAAATTCAAGCTAGGTATTGTACAAGATTAACACTATTAAATTTGTAATGAAAAATATATTTACCCAAATACAATATTGGCCATGTTTGGCAACCAGCTGGTAGCTATTAGCTGATAGCTTGTAGCTGTTAGCTGTTTGACTTTAACTGTTTGGGTTAACTGATTGTAGGAAAAATGTTTGGTAAAGTAACTTTTTGTGAAAAACTAACTCAAAAAGCTTCATCAAGTAGCTTTTTGGAAACTAGATTATTGGGTCCAAAAAGCTAAAATAAAAAGCTACTTACCAAACACATCAAATAGTTTTTTAACCCTGGTCAAAAAGCTAAAAATTATCAAAAAAACTAAAAGCTACCCAAAAAGCTGGATAGCCAAACACCCCCATTATTCATCTTGCTAAGATAAAATATGAAAAATTAACGATTAAAGTGTTGCATCAAAAATTGTAAAAAAATAAACTGGACAAATTAATGGATAAAGAAATAGTATATTGAAATAATTGAGTTTAGTTTATTCTTGGGTCCACATATTTGTGTATTGAAAACTAGTGGGAAAACAATGATACGGATTAGTCTTATGAAATAAAGTAGCCACATTTGCTTATATTATGGCCCCAAATTCTACGCGTTTTTGTGTAGGGTTATTTGAAACTTTGCCTTGTTAGACAAGATTGTGTATCCTATCATCTTATGTCATTTGCCCTTTTCAAACTATAAAATGTAAGAGCATATTACTCCCTTTATTTCATATTAATTGTCGTTTTTAGAAATCGTGCTGTCAAATTTCAAAATTTTTGACTATAAATTTTTTTAATATATCCAGTGAGTTGCTATACAAAATTATAATCATTAAATTTCTTAATATGTTGTTATTGTGTTGTATATTATGTAAGATGTTATCAATCAAAGATTGACATTTGAGACCGTAGAAGTCAAAATTATGACAATTAATATGGAACGGTGGAGTATCATCTTGGGTCATTTACTCTTTGAAACTATAAAATGTAAGTTCTTTGGATTGGATAAAATGAGGTTTGGATGGATTTGATTAGATTGGATTAGATAAGTCATGATACTTTTTTGGGGAATTGTGTTTTTAGAGAGTTTTTTTTATAAATTGTGTAAGGTTTGGATTGGATTGGATTGGAAAGAGTTACCAATCCAAAGAATAGGGTTATACTCCATTACTCCTATCTATTTTACCCCTTTCTACTTATATTTACTTGCATTACGTAAAATATTTCAATTTTCTTAACTTTTTCTGCATTTATCTGCATCATCTATAATTTCTATCTTATATACCAAAATATATACAATTTTACCTACACTATTTAACCTTAATTACCTTGTTCCTACTTACGAACCAAAAAAAAAAGGCCTTAAATCTAATGTTTACCACAAGTCCACACTATCATTTTGTTTGCCACTTTGATCATATAACATTTGGTAGTCAAACGTTATAAATTCTTTTTTGTATATACTTCTTTGTGCATAGCTTGTTTTGTCGATTTTCTAAATCGTTTTTCCAGCCATTTTTTAAAATGTTTTTTTTGAATTTAAAGGTTTTTCTTTTTTGCGTATGTTGGCATTGACGTCATCATGTATTCACGTACATAAAGGATAGCTTGTCTACATTTGGATCTCCTTAGACCTCGCATTTAGCAGGCCCATACCAAAATTTGTTGTTGTATATTTTTTTTCGATTATTGATAGTCAAAAGGCTCAAGAGATTACACAATACAGCAAACCGCAAAGAGAACAGCAACCAACCAACGCTAGATAAAAAGATACATCCAACACTGCTAAATAAAAAACACAGCAAGGACGGTCGCACCAACGACTGTCAAAAACCACCACAACTCAAACACGCTCTTAAAAATAAAAAACTTCAATTTGGTGGATCATTGGGGAATCGCACGCCTGTATATTTGCTAATTTGTTGTTGTATATTGTCCGCTTCTTTTAGGATTTTTGGATTCCATTGTACTTTAAATTTAAAAGTATTGGAAATGAAAATATAGATCTTTATTTATTTTTAGACATTCCAATCCTTTTTTTATATGAAATGCTTGACTGGCACATTTGAAAGTAGTCTTGCTAGTAATTGCTATACAACTAATACAAGTTGGGCCAATATTTATGAGCACGAAGCCCAGATATGTCAGGTGCACGCTTCCCAGACAAACTTTGTGTACTACTATAAATTTAGTAATTAATACCTATTATTAAATTAATCAAAAAAAATTAACTCCGTTCCAAATTAATTGTTACTTCATTAAATTTTGACGGTTAATTACTCACGATTTATAATGAATTACAATATGAAATTACCGTCATTAGAAAGATAGCTTCCTCACAATTACTCCATCTGTCTCATATTAATTGACACTTTAACTAAGAGAGCGTTTGGTAGGAACCCAGGGAAATTTTTCCCGGGGAAAATTTCCATGGGAAATATTTCCCTGGAAAATTTTCCTTTAGCCCCTCCTAAGAGAAATTTTTCCTTGGAAAATGGAGAAAGTGGTAGCCCCACCGTGAAATTTTTCCCAATGTCAACCCACATCCAAACGCACCCTAACTTATTTTGTCCCAAAATAATTGTCATTTTCCTATTCCCAATACCTAATTCAATTATTTTATATTATTTATTAGAGAGAGAAAAGTCAAATACTACATCCGTCCCTAAATAATTGTCCATTTGACTAAACTTTGACCGTCGATTACTCACAAATTGTAATGAATTACAATATGAAATTATCACCATTAGAAAGATATAGTACTAAAAATTACAATAATATTATTAATTTTACTTTGTAACTCATTATAATTTGTGAGCAATCAACGGTCAAAATTTAGTTAAATGGACAATTATTTAGTACAATTGAGGTTTGGTAGTTATTATAGTTATATATTGATATGTGTGAAAATTCCAATTTCATCAATTAATTTGGGACGGAGGGAGTATAATAGAGTTTATTTTATATTGTAACTCATTATAATTTGTAAATAATTAACAGTCAAAATAACAATTAATATGAAATGGAGGGAGTAACTTTTCTTTGTAATCGTATTAGGTGTCAATTTTACGCTTATATTCTTCATCTCTCTTAATGTTATCAATTTGGGTACTTTCCCACTCATTCAAAGAGACGAATAAATAGATGCATAGGGAGTAATTTTATATGATGAGTCATTAAAAAATTAACGGTAAAAGTTTTAAGACTTAGACTGATACAAATTACTAGGCAACATTTATTTTGGAGCTGAGGGAGTAAACCACTTTAACCCAATAGTTGCACAAGGTACGTTTTGACTAGCATTGTAACTGAATCACATTGCTCTCGACTCAGTCAATTCTCTGCTTGAAACCAAAGCTTAGCTCGACTTAGCTCAGACATTTATCGAATTGAGCCCAAGTCCGAGGCACCGCTCAGTTTAACTCATTTAAGTATTTTAGTTAGGAAATAGGTTTTGCTCCACAGATATAGGTAACTTATAAATTAATTTAGATGTTTGAAATTTAGTATGAGAGGATTAATTTGTTAATTTCCTTCATTTTCTAGTTAAACTCCATAAAACTCAAAAATTAATGTTTAAGGGTACTTGATTATGCCCTTAATGTAGACAAAATATTATTTTCTAGTTAAATCCAATGAATATTTAAACATTTACTTGATTTTGCTTTGCTTTGAAGATTGAGAGTTTTAAATTAGAAAATTAGAAAAACAAGTCAAGTCAAGCCAAGCACGACTCAAAGATATATGAAGTGAGTCTGAGCTTAACCCTTGACTTTGCATGTTCAGTGAGCTTTGCACCGATCTTTAAAGTCAGACCGAGCTCAAGCCTTGACTTTGCATGTTCAGTGAGCTTTGTTCAGTGAGCTTCCATTCGACTCATTTACGCGGCGCCCCTAGTTTGGACTTAATAACAAATAAGAAAACTTGATATTCTATTTCAAGTGAAGAAATTACCAAATAAGAAAACTTGATAACATTATCTGGTACAAGATTACATTCATATTCTACTTCAAACCAACACAATTTAGAAACAATTTCCTAGTTAGTTCTTACTGCCTAGTCCTAAAAGTCTTAACACACAACCCACATCTCCCAAGATTTTCTCCTTGCAATTGTGCAAGATTCACACTAACAATTAGTAGCAAGATCCTATTTTTCACAATGTTTTGTGACTTGTCCTCCTTATCTTCTGAAAAATGTTGTTATAAGTCAAAGGTCAAAACTCCCATTTCACAAATGCCCATACAATTTAGCCCTCCACACACACACACACCTCAAAAGTGTAGAGTTTAAGGAGGGTTTTGACTTTAGGGTTCTAGTATAAGAGGAAACGAGACCATAAAATTCTTGAGGAGACCATGAAGTTCTGCTTTGTAAAATGACAGGAGCCCAACTTAGACGAGGTGCTTGGACAATCGCAGCTTTGGACAAGGTGGCAGGACAATGGTACACACACAAAAAGGGATAAGTTTTAGGGGCTTTTGACTTGAGGGTTCTCATATAAAAGGAATTGAGACCATAAAATTCTTGAGGAGATCGTGAAGTTCAGCTTTGGAAAACGGAAGGAGCCCAACTTCGACAAGGTGACAGGACAACAGTGCAACCTATTCATGGATGATTAACAAATTTATCCGTGGATCCTAGTACAACGTATCCACACACACACACTAAAAAGGTAAAGTTTTAGGGGCTTTGGACTTTAGGGTTCTCGTATAAAAGGAATTGAGACCATAAAATTTTTGAAGAGATCATGAAATTCTGCTACGTAAAATGGTAGGAGCCTAGCTTAGACAAGGTGCCAGGACAATCGAACAACCTATTCATGGATGACTAACAAACTTATCCATGGATCCTAGTACAACCTATCCGTTGATGGATGGACAACGGTACATTCTACAAAGAAGAACTTTGTAATCTCCTCAAGAATATTACGGTTCAAAACCCTGGAGTGAAAAACCCAAGGTTCAGAGTCATTTATAGGTGCATGCTTTCTTGAGGGAGATAGGAGAGTTCAACTTCTTAGGGTTCAGGCTGACTGCACATTGAATAAGTTTGTAGAATTTGGGCTTGACCAATCGCCCAAGAACATAGGCTCTAGATCGAACTTTGAAGCTCAATGTCATGTTCACTGGCTCCAATGCCGAGAAGGCTGCCACGCTTCCATACAGCGGGATTTTGTCTCCGATGATCCGCACGTTCAGTGTCCTCTGGCTCTTCCTTGACTGGTAAAATCTCTTCAACTGCATCGAATGAAAGTCTTCAAAATAATTAACACGAACAGGAGGAAAAAAGTATGCTGAATGATGAACATTGAATATTTGAGTTAGTATTTGGAAATCGAATCATGAATTGCTCAAATGTTTGCCCGACCCAATTGGTAGCACTGTCAGAATGTTGTCCGCGAATACCCGGATTCATCCGACCCGGAAAATGTTGTCTGCAAGTACCGGGATTTGTCCAATCCGGAGAGATAGAATAAAACAAAAGATATAAAACGGGTATCGTAGATTTTTCGTCCAAATTTTACCACGGACCCATTTGACTGAAATTCAGACACAATATTTCTCATAAATCTATTGTCCGGATCAGATTTTGACACGAATCCGTCTATCTGAATTGTACGACCCGAGGAAAAAAAAAACTGGGTAACGGTTACTAGTTTTCCGTTCGAATTTTGAAATTGACCAACTCAATTGACCCAGACACGACAGCGCTACCAATTGGTACATGAAAGTACTTCGAAAGGAGAGTTCATGCATGAAACTGATCCCAAACCTTACATTGCCAGTGGCGATATTGATCTCGTAGTAGGAAAGATCAACCGGGGTGGAAGTAACATGTACCCCAAAAAACGTAGCGGTGTTACGATAAACAAATTTCAAGGTTGAGTTGACGGAAGCCATCTCAGTAGCCACACCAGTGTCATCAGACCCAGCAGATATCACAAATCTCTCAAACGTAATGCTCTGTAGGAAGAAACAATTGAGAAACAAACATCCGTCACCACAACTTCTAACACCCAGAAAAAGCAAATCAACCAACGAGCAACCACCTAGGGTTCATGTTTGGGCATTACAATAGAAACAACTGAAGCACTCAATTAAACATCGTTAGACATTCGAGTGCTTGGATAAAATTCCCATTAACTTTCCTCAATAGTAAAAGATGCCACTGAATTTAAAAACTAGGGTTCATTTTTGGCATTACAGTAGGTCATCAGTTAGCAACTGAAGAACTCAATTAAACATCATCCGAGTGCTTGGATAAAAATAAAACTGTCATTCAACTTTCCCGGATAGTAGAAAATGTCACTGAATTTGAATGACAATGTTATCCGAGCACTCCTTGCTTAGTGTTCAATTTTTGGGCACTACATAGGTTGCCAATTAGCAACTGAAGCAAGCACTCAATTAAAATTGTCATTCAACTTTCCCGGATAGTAGAAAATGTCACTGAATCTAAAAGCATCCTTTAAATGCCACCTAACTTTCCCTAAACTCAAAAATTTCATGTTATTGTACGGCATTTTAGTTGATGTCTTCAAATTCAGTGGTGAGGTTTAGGGAAATTTAAGTGTGGATGTTTTCAAATTTAGTGACATTTTTACTATTCGGAAAAGATGAATGGCAACGTTATCCGAGCATTCCTTGACTAGGGTTCAATTTTTGGGCATTACAGTAGATAACAAGGTAGCAACTGAAGCACTCAATCAAACACCATTCGACATTCCAACAAGTTACTAGGGTAAAGTAAGCAAAATTCGAAGCGATTCGACAAGCAGGAAAACAAAGCGAATTGCAACTTCAAATCAACCATATGGAGAACAAGCTGCAAATAGGCATTACAGCAGGTCACAAGCTAGCAACTGCAGCACTCGATCAAACACCATTCGACATTCCAACAAATTATGAGGCATAAGATAAGCAAAACTGGCAACGGTTCGATACACAATGAAACTAAAACGAAACGAATTGGGAATTCAAATCAAACATATGGAGAACAAACTGCAAATAGCAAGTGGTACGGCAGCCTCAAATCAAACAAGCAAATCGAATTCTTAAGCAATTAGCAACAGAAACACTCAATTAAGTACCCAAAATCTTGAATTCCGATTGAACATCATTCGACATTCCAACAAGAAAAGCGAATTCTTAAGCAATTAGCAACTGAAGCACTCAATTAAGCAGCCAAAATCTCGAATTCCGATTGAACATCATTCAACATTCCAGCTAGAAAAACCGAATTGCATTGCGAATTCAAATCAAACATATGAAGAACAAGCTGCAAACATAATACCAAGTTTCGCACGGTACCTTCATGGCGATGTAGGGTTTTAGAGGACGAGCAGCACCCCACAGAATCACCGAAAACAACGAAAACAGCACCAAAAACCCAAACACAAAAGCGAGCAAGTAACACCGCCGATCTAGGGTTCCGTCATCCCTCCCCTCCTCCTCAAGGAACTGCTCCTCCTTAATGGCGTCGTACTGCTTCCACGCCCGCGGCCTTCCTCCGCCGTCTCCGGCGGCGTCAACGGCGGAGGCCTTGGCGGCGGGGCCAGCTCCGGCGTGCTTTAAGGTTTCGGAGAAGCGCGTGGAGGACTCCCGGGAGTGGAAGTGCGCCGGGGAGGCCGCCGGAGAGAGGGCCGGCGTAGACTGAAACGACACCGTCTTGTCGTCGTCGTGGGAGGGGCTCTGGACGTAGTAGAGCGGCCGGCGCGGCGGAGAACGGCCGGGGGAAGACGCCGGAAAACTGGTGACGTCAGAATCCGTTTTGGCGTGCATTTTCGCGGTTGAGTGGGCGCGTGGGATGAGGTCAGCTTCTTTTGTGGACGTTTCCACTTTCCCACCTTCTGGCAATATTGAGAGAGTAAAGATACGGCTAAACTTATCCAAACAAGTAGTCTCTTCACGTTTTAAATTAATTGATATTTTGATTAAATTTTAATTATTAATTATTTATAAATTATAATCAATTTGCACTATGAAATTATTTTCATTATAAAATTTAGTAAAATATCTTTGTAATAATGGTAATATTGTATTGTAAATTATTATAATTCGTGATTAATTAACAGTCAAAATTTAATTAAAATGTCAATTAATTTGAAAAAGATAAAGTATTTAATTGCGTGCATTGCGCTTGATATTAATAAAACAAATGTTGTTTTTCACCATATCATACAAAATGTGATAAAAAGTGAGAAGAACGAAAAGTTGAGAAAAAAAAAACTAAATTATAGTAGGTGTAGTATGATACCACATAAAATAACAAAACCTAAATTTATCAATATTTTACTAAAATTTATCCAAGTTAAAAAAATTACAAAATTTTTAATACATATTTTATGAAATTTGCTGAAATTTATCCTTATTTACTAGAAGTTACAAAAACTTAATTTTAAGTGTTACCCCAATCAAGGTTCTTAAAATCGGGATCCTAACTCGAAATCATGGGGAAGTTAGGATCGGAATTTAGTTCATGTAGGATCATGGATCTCGTGTAAATAGTATAATCGAATCGACGATTTTGGACCATAAAATCGTATGATCGTAAATCAGGATCGGGATTTTATTAACTATGACCCCAATATCTATTTATCCATGAATTATACAGGTCATACTTACTCTATTGAATAAAATAAAAATAACGGTTCTAGTTAAAATTTGAATGTAGATAAAGTTAGAAGGAATACGTGGAAGTGGTTTTAGTTTAATTGGACAAGGAAGCGCGCATAACACATATGTTGCAAGATTTGGGCATCATTTTTTATGTTCAAAAGACTTTGCAGCAGAGAATTTCAAGAATAAACTGTTATGGGAAAAAGGGGGATGAAATATTAGTAATCAAATATGAATTTAAAAAGTATATAAAAATATCGAACCCAAAGTATTGAGGATTTGAAACGTGCATTGATGGCACTACAGAAAATGTAGAAACAAAGTAAGAACGTGATAATATATTTAATTATATAAATTACAAAAATATAAATAATGTGAGATAAGCTCGGCAATAATAATTTAATATAAAAATAAGGGAAATTTCAAATGATAGGCATCAACTAATGGGTATTCCAAATGGTAGACACCTTTTTTACCTATTTCAAATGGTAGGCTTCATAACAAAACAAAAAAAATTCATTCTGTAGGAACAGTCTTTTACAGTCGTTAAGTAGTAAAAAAAAAAGCTAAAAAAAATTGAAGTTTGAACTCATTCCCAGATTCAGTGCCATCACTTATTATGATCTACAAACACATCAACACATTCTTGATTTCTGGTACAGTGTCACTAACACTAGCAAGTCAAAGTTCGCATAAGGATAATTAGGTATAAGCCAGGTATCACCATTGTGTCAAATAACCATTGTATCAAATAGGAAAAATCTCCAGAAGAATTCATTCCAATGAGCTAGCGTTACCCCAAACATCAATCATGTAGACAAAAACTAAACAAAAATAAGGTTCCAATTAAATAAAATGAACAACAAGAGGCAATGGAGAGAAATTATCAAACAGAAAATTAAACAGCATAATTAAATCAAAAGCAACGTAACCTAAATACTCAAACCCTAAAACGATTGATTCAGGCCTAAATCAAAATCAAAAGCAACGTAACCTAGGCAGGATGGAGTTGTTCAGGTCGGTTCAGGTGCGACCGTCGGCGATGGAGCTATCCGTCTACTTCTGCGTGGTTCAATTGAATCAGGCAGGATGAAAGTCTGCGTCGTTGGTCTGCAACAAGAGACCGTCGGACGGGGACAGACTCACGCCGGTGCAAGAAGCGACCGCCGGCGATGGATGAGCAGGCAGCAGTCGACCTTCGTTCCCCTGCAGTTGGGGGTGGAGCAGGCAGAGATGGGTTTGGTTCTAAGGGAGCAGCGAATGTGTGAATGAATTCAAACTTCAATTTTTATTTTATTTTATTTTTTTTTTGCTACTTAACGACTGTCAAAGACCATGCCTACAGAATGGATTTTTTTCGTTATGAAGCCTACCATTTGGAATAGGTAAAAAAGATGTCTACCATTTGGAATACCCATTAGTTGGTGTCTACCATTTGGAATTTTCCTAAAAATAATATTGGCATTTTGTGATAATTAGTGACTTTTTATTTGGATTACCATGTTCTCGTGACTATGTGCTGATAAATTAGTGAGAATAGAGCGATTCTACTTCTATTCCTTAACTTTTATATTTATTTATTTTTCAAATTTCGCCAAACAACAGTACAAATGTATCAAGGGCCTCTACGAAGAAATAATGGAGTAAGAAACACGTTAGACCAACTCCTAATAGAATATTCATGTTGTATGGCTCGACTATGACAAACGCAATGCTTTGAACTAAGAAATTAGAGAAGTTCTACTTGTATCATTTGAAACATTGCAAACAAATCAATTGGCACTTGATTAGGGGGCACTAATCTCTACTGAAAACAAAGGAGGTGAGAAATCACTTGAATTCAACGAAGAACAAACACTCGAAACTAAAAGTGTAAGGATCATATATGGAATAAGCAGTTGCCCGTCAAGGTAGATCAACATTAAGCGAAAATGAGAAATTTAGATCTAGTTATTGTGTTTTATGGTCGAGTTTTTGTTTTCCTATATTCATCTTGTTGTGTTGTTTGGGAAGCTTTGACTTTGGTTGATCTCAAACGTGCGTAAAATTACTTAGGGAGCATTGCCTTAATGAGCAAGTTCTGAGTGTGTTGCCCAGATCAATTCAATTGGCAAATTAAGCGATGACATGTAATAAGTTGACTAGTTATTTGGTTCAGTGATCATTTTTCGTATGCTTATCAGTCAGTGTATTGGAGATAAAAGAAAATGAATTGTTTTGGTGATCGAACTAATGAGTTTTAGTTTCTTAATCTTGATACAATACAATTATTTATTTCGTCCAAAAGGTCGGTTTGATTGTACTATTAATAGAGGTTAATTGCAATTGTTTGAATCGCATAGTCAAATGCTAAATTACATCCTTTAGAGTTCTTGTAGAGTCGTTCATAGTTTGACCATAATAGGTTTTGAGAGGTGAGCCCCTGTCCTGACATTATCAAAGCATTACTTTTGTGAGACATAAAGGTTGTCCCTTTAAACTTTGGTATGTGTTAATAATCTATGCGAGGTTGTGCAATCATGATGTGGGGTCGTGTGTGTTGGCAGTCACGTGGTTGAGAGTGCGTAGTCTGTGTATGGCTACATAGGACCGTTTAATTACGTGTGCGATTGTCAACTTAGGTTGCAATAGTCTAGGTCTTAAGGGAATATTAGACATTGTATTAAGTCTCGTGTGTGTTGATCAACGCTTGCCCGTTTATTAATGAAATCTAAAGGGAGGTAGGTCATGTTGACTTATTTTGGTAGAAGGAACAAATACCAAAACATGTTCAATGTCCATTAATCAGAATGTTAGAGGTTACGTACAAATCACTCTTCCTCTTATGTTCTTATATACGATTATCCGTTTCGAACCTTAAGTTTCTCATTCCTCACAAATAGAAGGGGATGTAAAAAAAAAAACCCTCAAATTGAGGGGAATACAATTCAACCCAAAGAAATCAATTTAATTAGTTTTAGAAATGAAAACTTGTCACTGTGGTTGTCGATATAATGAGTAAACTGAGAAAGATGATTGACCACGTCTTTTGTTGATAAAAATTTTGACATCTAAAGATTTTACCGACGACATCAACGATGACTCAACTCACTTTCTGGTCGGTGGTGGTAAACAACACATCCATAATGATCGTGTGAGAGTTTGAAGTTGGCAACAACTCTTTGATAACGTTGGTGACTACGTCACCGACTAATCAAAGGCGTTCATGGTTCAACTTCGAGTTATTTGGGTTTTGTAATGGAGAATAAGAAAGCGCATGAGTTATACGAGAATGATAGCAGTAGATATGTCAGTAGTTTGTTCGGGTTATAGGTTGTATGAGTGGCTGAAAGAGGCTACTACACGCCGCTGTAGCTAGATCGGGTATTCGATCCATCACGTTTTTGGTTGGGGTAACCAAAAGTCCGAGTTGACCATACCCCAAAACCGTACCTATTTCCAAAACTTCCACCCACCCAATTCTCGAGTAACCGAAACGTTCGGATCAGATACTGGTTAAAGAAGAAACCTAAATAATTATCGATTTGAACCCTAAATTTTTGAGTTTTAGATTTCACTTTTGTTTCGTAATTGAGGCCAGGTAGTTTCCAAAAAAACGAAAATGTTAATGCTAGCAATATGGAACAATAAGTAGTAGTAGAGAGTACTGGGCAACCAAACAACCAACATTCCAGCAACAACAATAGCATGCGACCACCATCAAATATAACATGCAACATCGGCAATACCTAGTTTTAAAATGTCCCTTAAAGCAAGGGAATATGTACGGGCCTGGCCGCCCGAGGACTCCATTCAGGACGACTATAACCCAATTTTAATTTTATTGCTTAAAATTTCGCGGTAATTCCAACAAGTTTTCTTGTTCCTATCAAACAATTTCAACTTTGAAATAAAACTACGTATCAAACTCTGTAAGTTTCCGGTCCACACTCCATTTCATTCCCATATTCTTAAAAAAAATGCATTTAAACTATTTCATATTCTCATTTTCATTCTTATATCACCTCATATCGAAGGCCTTAGTAAGTACTAGTAATTGTGAAAAAACAAATAAATTTGGGTAACTATTTTTTTTAACAATGATAAATGTGGGCCATCCATATTGGGGTTAAATAGCTCGAGTGACCAATAGGGCTTGAACTGTCCAAAAGAGAAAATTCGATCCATAAAATTGAGCGTGCTACACAAATTCATCCCACAATAAATTTTTTTATTAAAAAATTGTCTTATAACCAATAGATCTACATCGAGGCCAGGTTCTTCCCTTGTTAATTTAGTGAGTTTCTAATCCATATCTAAATTTACTAAATCTGAGTATTTTTTACCAAAAGTTATAGTCCCATCACAATCACGACTTTTTACGGTATGTTTTTTTAAGCGATGGATTTATGTTAAATTTTGATAAATATTGATTGACAAAATATTGAAAAGAACGTGTCAAATTTCAAAAATGTTCTAAAATGCACGATGAATACTCATGATACACATTTTCCAAAATTATCCAAGTTTTTACCCCCAAATTTCACACATTTTTAAAATAATTTTTCATCTAATATTACCAAAATTTATCTAACACAAATATATTTCTAAAAAAAATACTCATACACATTATAATTTTTGGCAGAATCTTACTTTATTTAATCAATTTCTAAGAAAATACTTATACATCCATTTTCTAATATTTTTTCAATCAATATTACCACAATTTATCTGACATAAATCTATTTCTAAAAAAATACTTATACACCAGTTATAATTTTTGGCAGAATCTTAATTTATTCAATCTATTTCTTAAAAACTAATATTTACTAAAATTTATCAAATTACAAATCTATTTCTAAGAAGAATACTCATACAACCATAATTTTTGACAAAATCTTATTTTATTCAATCTATTCCTATAAAAATTCTTATACTCCCATTTTTCCAATAACTTTTCACTTAATATTTACCAAAATTATAATTTTCGACAGAGTCTTACTTTATTCAAGGTTATTATACCAATTCCATTAGAAGAAAAAGAATCTTACCATATCAATGAAGAAACGCATGATCTAAAGTAAAATATGGGTAGGCATGACAAATACTCATATTAGTATATTACACGTTACATTATCGAAAATAATCCAACCCTTTTCCAAGTTCCACACATGTTTAAAATAATTTTTCATCTAATATTTACAAAATTTATCCAACTCACATATATTTCTAAAAGAACAAACCCACTACTACTATAGCTTTTTGTAAAATATTACTTTATTCAATTTTACCATATAATTCTTAAGAAAATAAACTTACCATATCATTCAAGGATAAAAAGTATATATGGCCTAAAGTAAAATATGGGTAGACATGACAGATACTCATATTACACATTACCCAAAATAACCCAACATTTTTCCAAATTTCACACATTTTTAAAATAACTTTTCGTCTAATATTTACCAAAATTTATCTAACTCAAATCTATTTCTTAAAAAACACACCCACCAATACTATAATTTTTTGCTGAATATTTATTTATTTAATTTTACCATATCATTCTTAAAAAATAAATACTACCATATTAATCAAAGGCAAAAAAAATAAAGCATGTCCTAAAGTAAAATATGAGTAGGCATGACGGAAAATAACCCTACTCCCCATCTCCCCAAATTTCACACATTTTTCAAAATGATATTTCATCTAATATTTACCAAAATTTATCTAACTCAAGTTTATTTCTAAAAAAATACACCCACTAATACTATGATTTTTTGCGGAATATTTACTTTATTCAATTTTACCATATTATTCTTAAAAAAAAGCTTACCATATCAATATAGGAAAAAAGCACAATCTAAAGTAAAATATGGGTAGACATGACCGAAAATAACCCAACCTTTTTTTCTTCCAATTTTGACACATTTTTAAAAATAATTTTTCATCTAATATTTACCAAAATTTATCTAACTCAAATCTATTTCTGAAAAGGCACACCCACTAAATTTTTTTTATGCAGAATATTACTTTATTCAATTTTACCATTTCGTTCTTAAAAAACAATAAACTTACCGTATCAATCAAGAAAAAAAATGACCTAAAGTAAAATATAGGTAGACATGACCCAAATAAATAACTCAACCCTTTTCCAAATTTCATGCATTTTTTAAAATAATTTTTTTAATCTAATATTTACCAAAATTTATCTCACTCAAATCTATTTCTAAAAAAACATACCCAATATAATTTTTAGCAGAATATTACTTTATTCAATTTTACCTCTTAAAAAAATAAACTTACCATATCAATCAAAGAAACAAAGCATGACCTAAAGTAAAATATGGATTGGCATGACAAATACTCATATAGTCATATTCCAAATTACCCAAAATAATCCAATTTCCGAATTTTACACATTTTTTAAATTAATTTTTCATATTATATTTACTAAAATTTATCTAACTCAAATCTATTTCTAAAAAAACACATCCAAATAATACCTTATTTAATTTCACCATATCATTGGTAATCATTGTTAAAAAACAAAAAAACTTACCATATCAATCAAATAAAAAAAGCATGTCCTAAAAAGTAAAAAATGGGTAGGCATAGAAAAACAACACACACATACACAACTAATTAAAATATGGGTACGCATGAACGAAAGTAACTCAACTTTTCCCCCCAAAATTCACACATATTTTAAAATAATTTTTCATCTAATATTTACCAAATTTTATCTAACTTAAATCTATTTCTAAGAAAACACACCCACTATATATATTTTTAGAATATTTCTTTGTTTAATTTTACCATACTATATCATTCTTAAAAAACAAAAAAACTTACCATATCAAGTAAAAAAAAAAATGTCTTAAAAAGTAAATAATTGGGTAGGCATAGAAATCCAAGAAATCCCCCCCCCCCCTCAAAAAACAACACACCCAGCTAAGCTAATTAATCCCCTCTTCTCAGCGTCTGCGTCTCTCTTTGCTCCTCAATTTTCAATTAATTTTCTCTCCTCTTCTCTCTATTTCTCTCTTTCTCTTTCCCCAATCTCTCATTTTCTCTCATCCCCAGCCCTTCAACCTCTCTCTTCCTCCCATTTGCTGAGTGGGTTTTGTCCTCTCACACCCAGACCCTAATCTTCTTCTTCTTCTTCTCCTTCTTTCCTCTTTCATGGAGTGAAAATTTTCCCAATTCCAAGGGCTGCGGGGGTTTCTTTTCTCATTTTTCTGTCAATCGAGCCGAAGATCGTCGATTTCTGGGTTGATTTGAGGCAGATCCACCTGGGTTTTCTCCAGTACGTTTTCTGGTTGTGATTTCGTGTTGTTTTCGGCGATCGGTTGTGAGTTTTGGTGTGTTTTTGTGGTGGGTTTTGTTTGGTGGTTTGTTTGGTTTATGGGTTTGTGTGTAACCCTAATGTCTGTAGGTTTTCTGGTCTGGGTAATTGGATGATTGGAAATTAGGGTTACGGTTGCGTTTTTTTGGGTGTTTTGTTGATTCTGCAGTTTGATTGAATTTGGGGTGCATTTTGTGTGTTTGGTAGTGTGTTGGATTTCTGGGTTTGTGTGTAACCCTAATGTCTGTATGTTTTCTGGCCTGGGTAATTGGCTGATTGAAAATTAGGGTTAGGGTTAGGGTTGTTGATGTGGTGTTTGATTCTGCAGTTTGGTTGAATTTGGGGTGCATTTTGTGTGTTATTTTCTCGTGGTGTTATGAAATAATTGGGAAAGTCCTTTGTTTTTCTTCCTTTGGATGGAAATTTTCTAGAGAGAGAAATATTCAATGGATTGGATAAGATGTTTCATTTGGGTGAAAGATGGAGTGCAAGTTGAATGTAGTCATGCTTGAATTAGTGATTGTGAAGGATTTAATTGTAACTTGTTGCATACTGTTCATTCAATCCTGTTGTTTTATATCCATGTTGGAAGCATGAATCAAAGTTTCAATTGAGTTGCTTATTGTTAATCTGATAAATTTGGTGAGTTAGTAACTAGTTATTTAGAGGTTCCATGGATGGTTGAATTTTGTGGTTTAACACATGGTCCTTTAAAAAGTGTGGTTGTTTTTGCACGTACCCGTGTTTTTTGGTCTACATTGTGGTTTAACCGGTTATCGAGTTAGCCGTGGCAATTACCAAAGTCACACTTGCTTATATCGATTCATGTTTTGCAACTGAACCTCCTATTGGGTGGAGCAAGTTTGGTTGATTTTGTTTGATGTTGGTTTTCTCTAATTTCACCAATGAAATACTTCGAGTTCTTGCTTGTAGGTATGATTTAATCTTATGATTGTTTAATATTTGTGCTATCTGGCTTCGATTCTTCGAACTGTTTGTTGGCTAAGTAATACTGTTGGGTTCAATGGTCATGTCAAGGATCATTCTCCAACTGATGTGGTCGTGAAGTTTGTGCTCTGAATAGTGTGATTGTTCACTTGCAAATATCGGGTTGTTTACTCTCAGTGGTGTGATTGACTGATTGTTCATTTGTAGATATCTAGGAGTTTTGTATAACCGTTGTGATTACATATAGGAAAGACTTGGCTTATGATTATTTCTTTGCATTTGATACTTATGTGAAGCGTTAATTTTTCCTTTGATTTACCTCTTTTATCAGTGGCTTGCTTGGAAGAATGCTGATTTTACTTCTTTGTATCCCTCTTTTTTTGCAGATTGAGAAACTTGCTCATTTTTTACTTGCCTTGTACCATTTGATTAGTATCTGAAGTGAAGAATATACAAGCTCTGATGCAAGGGCAGAGGAGTGCCATTGGTTCCCTGCCTGATTCTATAAACTTTGATTATGGGTCCGCATCGACCAATGTGGGTATAGATCAGCAAATTTGCTGGAATAATCTGCGAAATCCTGCTGAAAGCAGGTTGTCAGATTATAGGATTTCAAATAGTAATTCAGATTCATACATGGGCACTGTTAGTCCCGAAGGACCGAACTTGAGAAGGTGGAATATTAGTGAATCAGGTTCTAGCAGCAACCCGCAAAACTTGGTTTGCCATGACGAACGAATGACTCAAAGTGGTGGTTGGTCGTCTTCGATGAATGCCTCTACTGGCTCCGGTCTCAGGTTGGAAGATCACCGGTACGAGCCTGCTAATCTTGCATCACAAACCAGCGTTAATTTAAACCTTAGCAGCCATCAGACTCTCAACGGGTCTGCATTTGTGCGAAGTTCTAGTTCTAGTTCCGGTCCTATTCCTCAAAGCCATGACCTAGACGAAGGACATTTCCATCGAGTTGCCGAGAACATGGACTGCCCTAATAATAGTAATTCAAAGTCGGTTGGATTTGAAAGTAAGTTTATCTCGGCAGGTAGTAGTAGTTCTTCTGACCCTTTCGCTTCATCATCCGGAAGCGGCGGTTATCTAGTCGAGGACGACAATGGAAGACCCGGTTGCTCATTGGATGGTCGCCGTCTGTCATGCAAACGTAAGACCCTCGAAGGAAATGGAGGACAGTCATCTAATAGTGGAGGATGTTTTCCCAGGGAGGAAGGCAGCAATATGTGGCATGCAGTTCCTCCCCACTATGTTGTCAGCAGTAATAATGCAAATGTTCCTGCTGAACCGGAAAATTCTAGCATCAACCCTTCTGAACAGGTCAATCCTAGACTCGGGTTGAGCATGTCTGGGGGGGCATCTGCTGATAGTCTTCGTGCTCTGGCCGTGCATGGTGTGGCGGACAGTTCTCACAGGAACTACCGCTTGAGGATGAATCCATCGATTCCGCAAGATGCCGTGTCGAACAATTCGTTTTTGCCGCCTCTCGCTTCTGGGTCTGGGCAGCCCGATGCTCCAGCGGTCCATCAGCCCCTGAGATTTGTCCATCCACCTATTGACTTGATGGCACCGTTTCCGCCGGAGAACTCAGCCCCGCCGAGTCAATCGGTCGTGTTGCGGGTGCCCACCTTGCGAAGAAATGCACAGGCTCTCAGATGGAACGGAGTTCCCAATTCGAGGCCCGGTGGGAGTTCATCAAATTCTGCCGCTCCCGTCGAGAGAGAGACCGCAATAGCAGAGGATTTGAACAACCCTAGAAGCGTGCCAAGGAATATCGCAGAACATCCTATGTTTGTACCCCCGGTAGAACCAAGGAGCTCAACTCAAAATCCAACAAATTGGAGTCTTGGTGGAGGTAGTAATACTAATGCAGGCTTGTCTAGAAACCTTGCATCTAGTTCTCGCTCCGGTTCCGGTTCGAGTTCCGGGTCTGGGTCTGGGTCTGGGTCTCACTCCCCACCTGGGCCTAGTTGGGCTTCTCATCGCCATTCTCAATCCCAGTATTCCAGAAGATTGTCTGAATATGTTCGTCGATCATTGTTGTCTGCTCCTGAGATTCCAGGCCAGAATGCGAATAATAGCCAGCATCGTTCTGGTCCAGCTTTTCCACAAGACGGCATGCTTGGCACGGGCGGTGGAAACCAGGGGCATGCACAATCTTACTCTAGGTCAGCATTGTGGCTACATAGACAAGCAGATGGCGTTGTTGGTGTGCCATACTCTTTGCGGGCTTTGGTGGCTGCTGCTGAAGGACGAAGCAGGCTTGTGTCCGAGGTTTGTCATATTTGCCTGCTTTGCTGTTGTTGTCTTAGTTAATATGTTATTTCTGGTTTTAGTTTTTTTTTGTTTTTTTTGTGCATTTTCTATTATCTAGTCATAAGGATTAAGAAATAATGGAGCACTTTCCTGGGGACAAACGTTCACTAATTATCCTGTATCTATTCAAATCTTAGTTTAAAAAAGCATGCACGGGGCGCAAATAGTCCAGTGGATCCACTGTGCCTTTTCACATCGAATCCCAGCACGAGCTTTTCTGGGCTCTTTGTGCTTTCTAGTAAGGTGCGGAGCTCGTGGGCCTTTTACATCCTAAGCTATTGCTACTCTCTCAGGACTCCATGTGAATCTCCTTTCTTCCTCGTCCTTTTTCTAACTCGTATGGTTGGCTTCCTCTTCCTCTTCCTTTTATTCATCTTCTCAGTTTCTCTTATTCTTCTCTGTTAGCTAAATCTTCTTCTTTTTTCCCCCTATCGTTTTTCGTTTTCTTTGTTGAATGTGAACTTCCTTCTCCATTTTCCTTTTTGGGGTTTTGATGTCGCGCCTCATTCAAAAAGCCCACACTCATGCTTCGGACCCTGCACCTCGAGTCTCAAAAGGGAAGTAGTTTTGTTGTTTGGTTGTTGTGCTTCTCCAATTACTCATCCAATTTTTGGGATTTTTTTCCTGTTAAACCTCCTCTGCGGCTTTTCCATGGAGTATTATTAGGTTAGGTAGCAAACGATTTCTAGGGGTAAATATGAGTAGGGTGTTTTTGGGTTTTGATGAGAAAGGGTTGGGTGTATTTCAACTTCGATGGTATGGATTGTGTTCGCGGGTCATATCCTTTGTTTATGTGCTTTTGTCTTATGCCAGTAAATTTGATTGTAATTTCTCAAATTAAGTAATGATTGTCTAATCTAACATGTCTTTTCGTTTCAACAACTAATGTCTTTATTTAGAGTGAATGACTCAACTACTTAGACAAATTGAATCGGGTTTGGACTGTTTGACTATTTTATCGTCGAATTGGATTAGAACGAGATGGGTTGGTCCACAATTTTAATAAAATGCTGATAATAAACCATAAAAGACCATTTACATAGAATATAACAACACATCTACTTTATGTATCAAAACAAACTTAACTCTTAGATAGACCCAATCAAAGCCTGGCACAATAAATAGTAAAAAAGAGTGAGTATAACATAAAGACAAATATTGGGTGAGATGGATGGTGGTGTAAGGATTGAGATTTGTGAGGCTTGTGGCTTCTTTTCTATCTCTTCTCAAATTCAAAAGTACAATGCTTTTGTGCATCAAATTGGCACATTAGTAGGAGAGAAAGACAGAGTGGAACTGAGAGAATATCTATTTCCATTTTAGCTCAAATTGATGGCGGTGTAAGCATTGATGCTCTTTTCTTTAATGAGCTTTCAAGCGAGGCATAGTGTGTCATCCTCTCTCTCTCTCTCTCTCTCTCTCTCACACACACACACACACACACACACACACACACACATTTTTGGCTTCTTTAGAGAGTTCCTAATGCAATGTTAACCATGACGCCTATCCATTTATCCAGTTCTCGACAATATCACTACCAAAACTAAGCCTAAGTTTTTAAAAAGCTTGCATATCCAAATTCCAAACCCATCCATAGTCACGCAACTTGACAATTTGACTTAATCAGACCTTTCCATACTTATATTTATTTATTTATTTGGGTGGGGGGGTGGGGGGTGGGGTTAAGGTTTAGCAGTTGCGCCCAGGGCCAAGAAGGTGCTATCTGATGTCTAAGAGGACTCATTTGTGCCTTGTAACTTTATAATGTAAGGGCATTTTTGGGTTTCGGATCTGGCTTTTTTCAAGGTCTAGTTGCGACCAAGTTATGTTGGGAGATTGCCTAGTGGTAACAACTAGGTGAAGGAGGCTTAGGTCGAATTCCTGTGCCCCCCTCAAAGGACTGAATTGAAAAGGCCTTGGAAGGTGAGGGAAACAATGAGAGGATGCTAAGATGGGTTGGGGGGGGGGGGTAATGGAGTAAGGCAAGACTACATCATAGTTATATTATCATGGATAGGACTATTATTCTAATTTAGGCTTTTGCTATAGCAAGAAGTTTTCACCGAAGCATTGAGCCATTATATTTTTACTATGTTAGCTAGATCTTAGTAATATATTTATCATCTACTCCCTCAGTTCCATATTAATTGTCGTCTTTGGAAATCGTGGAGTCAAACTTCAAAAAATTGACCATAAATTTCTCAACATATACAATGAGTTGCTATATAAAATTACCACTATTAGATTCGTAACGAAAAATATTATCATAAAAGTATAATATTGCGATTGTTAATAACATATGACGTAAGAAATCAAAGAGTGATATTGGAGATCGTGAAAGTCTAAATTATGACAATTAATATGGAACAAAGGGAGTAGCATCGATGTGTTTTCTCCATATGAAATAGCTTCTTCACTTGTGTGGAACTCTTTGCTGAGCATTTACTTGAGAACTATGATCTCGTTTCTTACAAAAGATTTCTAAAAAGAAAGAAATGATGAATGAATGACCACAATTTCTGATGCTCTTCACACATGTTCGGTGGAACATCTTTGTTATTTTGTGGATTACAAAGTGCAAGATAATCAAAACTATAGCATAAATCAAAGGGGCTTTCCCCAGTGTTCCTCTTAGGTTTGACGACGTGCCATGCTATGTATATATTGCATATCAATGATCGTAGATTGGCTTGATTGACAATCACTTGAAGAAGCACTTTGTTTTCACAATCACCAAGTGGATTTTAGTTATTTATAAGAAGATTGCCTATTCAAAGTATCTCTGATGCTGTTTAGCTGTCATATCAAGAGTATTAAACTGAAGTTTTGTATTCTATCTCATGTGAAGCAGATTCGCAATGTGTTGGATATCATGCGTAGGGGGGAAGGATTACGATTTGAGGTTAGCATCTAGCACTATCTTTTGCCATCTTTGTAGTGGTAATGCATTTGCAAATGTCAAATCTCCTGGCATAATTGTGGACGCCGTTTTCCCTCCCCTAAGTTCGTGAAGAGTTTGGTCGCTGTCATAAGCACCATAAGCTAATCGATGCTTCCTTACTACGAGAAAAAGATTGCTATTTATTGTCACCTTTGTTTCCCCTTTTCATGAAGAGTTTAGTAGCTGTGTGTGGGCAAATCATATTATGTGCACTAGGAGCATGTGCTTCAGATATTTGCGAGTGAACAATCATAATCATGTGAGTGAACAATACTAATATAAGAGTGAACAACTTAACATCCATGGATGAATAGTCGTAATACCTGGAGCACATGCTCCGGGGTGCATCTAATAAATTGCAGTGTGTGGGAAAATAAAATGTGGTTGAAGTTAGGGTCCTAGGGGAATACTTCACCCTTGTTTCCCCTTCATTCACTCCTTTCCTTAACCCTTAAAATGAGGGGGGAAAGAACATTAATTAATTCTTCCCCTCTCTTCCCCTCATTGATATATCCAAACAACATTAACTCTATTCATCTTACTTCTCTTCCCCCTCTTCTAGGTTACCTTATGCTCTCTTCCCCCGCCCTTTCCCCTCTAAACCGAATCCAAACACTTTTAACATAAATGTAAATAGATATTCAATTGCAAAACGTAGGGTCCCTATACTAGTATCCTTTTTCTAAACTCCATTCGATATCTCATGCATATCCATTCAATTCTCACTTTGTTTTGCCTTCGGCCTATGTTTTAGTCCTATTAGTTGTGTTTGTGGTATACCTTATTCTTTTTTCTTCCCGATCCTTGCTAGGGCATCCACATTTGGTGGCAATTCTGATAATATCCCAATTCCATCAACATTAGCCACCTAGACTTGGCAAATTTGTCTTTCAGTTTGTGCTTATGTTCAATTCAGATCAAATTTGGGTCCAACACTTTCGGTCGGATACGGGTTTGGTTTAGGTCATCTTTGGTCAAGCCATGTTTGGCTTGGCTATGGGTTTAGTTCCATTGAGCCATGTTTGGGTTGGGTACGGGTTTAGTTCCATTGAGGTACAGCTTCTGTTCGCTCTGGTTTGGATGTAAATTTTAACCTTGGAGTCGACGTCGGGTTTAGTCCGAATTGTTTGGGTTATAAGTGGTCTTGGTTGGTTTAGGTCAGTGCTGGTTGGTTTAAGTGGTATTCGATTCACAGGTGGGTATAAGTTGAGACGGGTATAAGTCGGGTCAGGGTAATTACCTAATCTGTGTCAGGTCAAATATGATAGGATTGAAATCTGCTCACTTTGGTTCACTTTAAGTTTGTTGTTTGAATTGAGTTCAAAATTCGGGTATGGCTCGGTTTGGCTTTGGGTGGTTCATGTTCACTTTTCGAGTTGGGTTATTTGGGGTATGGGTAAATTCGGTTTTTGTAAAGCCCGGTTCAGGATCGGATATGGTTCAGTTGGGTTCGGGTTGGGGTTCGATTTTGTTTGGGTTGGGTTCGGGTTCGGGTTCGGGTTCGATTTTGTTTGGGTTGGGTCATTATGGATTGGGTAGTTTCAAGGTTTCGTTCGATTTTGGTCATGAAGGATTCTGGTTTTTGTTCGGTCATTTTTGTTGTTTGGGTCAAAGCACTTCACGTGATTCCGATTATGTCCTTGTGGGTCTAGGTCATTCGATTCGGGTTTCGTATCGTGGGTTGGTTTTACCCGATCAACCTTCACTTAAACACATTTGGTAATTATTGTTTGGAACTGCAAATGTATGCAACCTTTAGTCCAAACTATTGGGTATATGTATCATAGGAGTCTCCAATTATATGTTGGGGTTTAGGATGCTAATATTAGCCAACCTTTGGGGTTTTAGACATTAATCCGATTAAGAATAGCTCTCGATGTTATGACATACGGGATATTTTATCTTCAATAGTCTATACTAGGAAAGATTATGGCGGCTTAAATAAAGAGGTTAGATTGTTGGGTGTTATAGAGTGAATTGACCAACTCCAAAATTAAGAATGAATTTCAAATCTAAAGTTAATTAGAAATCTAGTAAAAAAAAAAATACATAAGAGTATTGGACCCATTAAGGACCCGCAGACCTGGCAGGTCTGGGTCCGGGTCCGAGTTTTAGGGACCCACCGGGTCTTGGGTCGGGTCTGGGTCCCAAAAAAATGACGGCCATGACCCGGCCCATTGCCATCCCTAATTAGAATCAGTCTCTCTAAAAGTTGCAAAATTTAGGGGTAAGATTGCTACATTTGACCCGTCCATACCTCATCCTTAGGTAGGGATTTTGGAGTTTTGGTTATGGTTAGGCTTGCAGTAAATATGTTATGTAGTCGAGTTTGATTTATTATTAATGAAATCCATTTTTCTGGCCTGTCAGGATGTCATGGTATTTGACCCATCGGTCTTCTTTGGAATGGCCGATATTCATGATCAGCACAGGGACATGCGACTTGATGTTGATAACATGTCATATGAGGTTCATAATGCTTTTACTCTTCAGATTTTTGTTTTGATTTATATATATCGGAAGTCTGTTTTAGTGTTTTCTCTGTATCTATTGTTCGCTAAATATGTGACTACAGGAGCTATTGGCTCTGGAAGAACGCATCGGAAATGTATGCACCGGTCTGAGTGAAGAGATGATTTTGAGCCGCATGGAACAGCGCAAATATATACACGCTATGAGCGATGATCAAACAGAACCGGAGCCTTGTTGCATTTGTCAGGTACCTTTTGAAACTAACTGTATGCTAGATTTTACATAATAGGGTGTGTTTGGTTCAAGGGAAAATCGCTTTCTTGGAAGATGGTTTTGTTGTGAAATGAATTTTCAGTTGAGATTTTCCCGTGTTTGGTACAACGAAAGGAAAATGACTTTTCTGTGGAAGTTTTTAAAGTTTGTGAGTAGTAGGTGTGAGAGATTAAATGGGTGTAGAAGAGAGATATGGTAATAGGAGAGAGGGAGAGAAATAGACATGACAAAACTGATTTGAGACGCAAACCGAACCCGGACCGACACTTGGATGAATGATCCAATCATGACTCAGACTCGGAACCGACCCGGAATCGATCGGAACCGCAACCCGAAAAGTGACCCAATGAAGACCACACCCAAATAACCGAATCCAAAGGAACTACAATAGAAGCAACCCGAATAAGGCTCACCCAAAGACCTAAACCTGAATCGAACTGAAAAACGAAAGTGGTTGACCTGATGCCAACCTGAACCGATCTTCACCCGAATTGATTCACTTGTTTGCCCGGTCTAGAGAGAAACATAAGAGAGAAGCGAGAGAAAAACATAAGAGAAAAGGGAGAGAGATTAAATGGGTGCACAAGAGAGATACAAAATGGGTGAAAAAGAGAAGGGAGAGATTAAATGTGAGAATGAGAGAAACATAAGAGAGTAGGGAGAGTTTGAACGGAGGTGCGCAAGAGAGATATTAAAATGGTAGAGAGAGAAACATGGGTTTACAAGAGAAAGAGATGAAGTATCGAGGCAAAGAGAGAGAAAGCAGCATCTAGAGGACGGGATTAGCCGAGGAAAAATCCATCTTCCCGTGATTCGGCTCGGTAAAAGTTTTTGTAAACGAAGTGGGGAAAATCATTTTCCTTTAAAATAAATAATTTTTCACGGTTTCTGACACCAAACGAAGAAAAATATGAAAAACCATGTTTCCGATAAATGATTCTCCCTTGAGCCAAGCACACCCTTAGTTACGGTATATTCGTTCCGTCTTATTGCTCACGTGAAACTGCAACAACAGGAAGAGTACAAGGAAGGCGAGGACCTCGGGACCCTGGACTGTGGACATGACTTCCACTCGGATTGTATCAGAAAATGGCTGGCGCAAAAGAATCTCTGCCCCATTTGTAAAACAACAGGGTTAGCGACGTAATTAAGGACGAAAAAAACAAAAAAAGAAGAGTATTTTGTTAATTTTTGGAGTTATTTCTTCTCTGATGAAACATCAGACACATGATGAAGAACAGAAATTGGATTATTTTTCGTCACCGAATTTAAAGATGTTGGTGGATTGATGTTTGTGTACTAAGGATTTCCTTCCTTTGGTATGTTGTGCTGTTTACTATTCTCGCATTTCGTTTGTCTTGTGTTGTGCTTCGTTGTTGCATCCATGGAACGGATTTGATTGGGTTTTGGGTAAATATTTCAAGGTAATATTTGTTCTTCTCGTTCATGGATTTATGTGGGTGGTTTTGACTTTAAAGGACATGATCCTTGTTTTGTTATTTAGGGTTAGGGTTTAGGGCTTAGGGTTCCATGGAACTGCATTCGATCATTTTTTGGGTAAATCTTTTAAGGTAATATTTGGTTCATCTATTTATGTGGGTAGTTTAGACTTTAGAGGACATGATCCTTTGTTTTGCTGTTTAGGGTTTAGGGTTAGGGTTTAGGGCTTAGGGTTCCATGGAACTGTGTATGATCATTTTTTGGGTAGATCTTTCATGGTAATATTCGTTCTACTTGCTCATATATTTATGTCGGTGGTTTAGACTTTAGAGGACATGAATTACCCTTTGTTATGTTGTTTAGGGTTCTTTTGGGGTTTAGGGCTTAGGGTTTAGCTTTATCCTTGTTTAGGGTTTTAGGGTTTAGGGTTATGTTGAGCTTTCTCCTAGTTTGTTCATGTTTGTGTTATAAGGCTTTCTTTGTGGTCTTGCTGTGCTGTTTCGGGTGTTTATTGGATTGATCGATTGAAGGGTCTACCTTGGATCAAATCTCTTAATCCGGTTAACATTGAGTTTAGAGTTTTAGGTCATGTATGGATGGATGGTTAAGCTTTTAAAACAAAGTTTTAAAGCTTTTGTTATGTATATATAAATGTTGGCTTATGTGTATGGTTGTATGTTTGTGTACCCATTTTATTTGTTAGTTTTGGTAGAAAAACTGTCAGAAAAATATAGGGATTAAATACAAGCATTTAGGTAGAGCACTCCTTAGCCCATTTTGTCAGGAATTGGCCGGTCCATGAATTCATAGGAGAAATTGTCTATATCTGAATTATGTACAGGCTATATATTGAATCATGTTTTTTCTGAAAGTTTGTTGTTTTACGTTCTAACCCATTTTGAGCCGAAGGGATTTAGCCTTAGTTGAATGGGGGTTTACATTCTGTCCTCGATCTTGTTACAAAATACATTTGTAAAGCGGTTGCTAATTAAGTTATAATAGTTTATTTGCATCATCCATAGTCCATACTTTACCAACTTTACCACACCATTTGTTTTTGCATTATCCACGTTACATTTAGTATATGTCCAAAAAGTCATATATTTAATAAATGATATGGTTTATGTGACTTGTCTTACTAACAATAGATTATTAAAAATTATAAATATTTTTCCACCTTTATCTTATCTACACTTTTTCAAATTTACCTCCTTTTATCAACAATTTATTGCACCATCACTTAACCAACCACATAAAAGAATATGACAAAGTATACTTATCTTACTTTTTAGCTAATTATTTAGATAATTATCTATTAACTTCAATTCCATAAACTTTTACAGTATTATATTCTTTTACTATAATTTTCCAAACGTTAGTTAAAAAAGAATAAAGATAGTGCATTATTTTTTGAAATTTGGGAAAATATCTTTTCCCAAGGACTAATCACTGTCAGCTAATATAGCATACGCTGAATAACATAACACCACCATCTTTATTCTTCAACGTATGTAAATGTATGCCGCCTAAATAAAGACAAAACACCTTATCATGCAAAAAAGCTGGATTCACAAAAAGTAGAAACTAACTTGTGAAGGCTACAACTTACAATTAAAGAGCATAATACGCCATAATTAGTGTGCAAAATATAATAATAGTAAAGGAAATACTACTATTTATTTGCCCGTAGTCGTCGCATAGTTGAATATCACGGTTTTCAATGCCATCTTTTTATTTTTGATGATAATTTTTTATATAATATTTTATTAAGACTATGTTCTTTTATGCGGTTGATATGGTGTGAAAATTGTAAGGTATGATGATTTGTAGAAAGTGCGGTAACGCGTGGAATGGTATGGTAAAATTTGTGAAAATGTGACTGATGTGGTAGATGAGGAGGAAAAGTGTAAAATATAGAGGAGAAAAGTGAGAAAAATATATTGGTAATGATTAGTAGGGTTATTCATGGTCCAGTTCGAACTGAAAAAGGGATTGGATCGGATTGAACCGAGGGAAGTTCAGTCCTATCCTCGGTCCAAGAAGTTTTGATGTTCAATCCTTGGTCCAGCCCATGGACTGAATTGAAGGACCGCGATTACTAAAATTTTTGGGTTTCTTATGTATAATCCAGTCCAGACTGGATCGGTTTAGGACTGAACTTTTTCAGTTCAGTCCTCGGTCCAGCTTAGTCCTCGAATTTGGTCTTCGGTCCCATTCAGTCTAGTCTTTGTATATATTAATGAATTTATAGTCAAAAATTTTAAAATTTGACGGTATAATTTTTAAAAATGACAATTAATATATATATATACACAGAGACAGTAAAGTACATAGTTAGGTTTCATACATGGATAGATAGATAGATAGAAGACATTTATTTATTTATTTATTTACCAAGGAAATGCATACATGAATGATATGATATGATGAAAAATAGAGACAGGGAAAGAGGTGGCACCGAAAAGCAAACAGGAAAATAATGATAAAAGGGGTTGGAAAAATTCGTCCCACTTTGATTAGACCTCTCAACAACACACGCATACATTTTACCCACACGCTCAATTCCCATCTACAATCACTCACTCACTCTCTTTTTTCCTCTAAGCTTTTTTTTCATGATTATTATTTAAATTATAGTAATGATATGCGTCTTATTTTAAAATATTATTTGAGTGTCTTACTATTTATAATATTAATACTATAATTATCCTAAAATATTTGTCATTTGATTAAATTTTGACTGTTAATTAGTTTCAAAATCACAATGAGTTACGATATGAAGTTACCGTCATTGTAATTTTTACTAAGGTATATTTCTAAGGGAAATTGGATTTAAATAATCTGAACTTTGGGTCATAGTGGATTACATAATCTGAACTTTAAATTTAGTTCTAAGGTTGTGTTCGGAAATAGCGTTTGGGGTAGCGTTTAGCGTTATGACCAAGTCAAAACTCTAATTGCATAAATATTAGTGTTCGGTAAGATAACGTTTTGAGGAGTGTTTAGCGTTTTAAGGAGCGTTTTGTGAAACGTTATTAAAGTTAACGTTTAAGGTTTGGAGTAGCGTTCATATTTTTCAGTAAAAAACATACCCTTTGTAAATTTTATCTTTGGAAATTATTGATACCCTTTTATGTCAATTCACATTAATCTGTTAATTGAACTGCTAAATTTACCGAACACAATTCTTATTTGAACAGTCATCCGCTATCCGCTACTTAAAACACTGTCCGCTGCTTAAACCGCTATACGCTACATAAACCGCTATCAGCTATCTAAAACACTAATTTTGCCGAACAGGACCTAAATAATCTAAACTTTAGCCCCATTGGATTTTAGTAGCACGCCACTGAATTAAGTTGAACTTAACTCGGTGGCGAGATGACAATAGTAACCTAACATGGCACAACTAAAAAGACCAGGCACGTGCCTCCGCCGCCACATCATCTCGCTGCCGAGTTAAGTTCAACTTAATTCGGTGGCGTGCTACCAGAATCCAAGGGGCTCAAAGTTCAGATTATTTAGAACCAAATCTAAAGTTCAGATTGTTTAATCTACTATGGCCCAAAGTTCGAATTATTTAAATCCAATTTCCCTATTTCTAATGATGATAATTTCATATCGTAATTCATTGTAATCTTTAAGTAATTAATTGTCAAAATTTAGTCAAAGGAGAAACATTTTGGAACGGAGATAGTACTTGTTATAATTTTTTACACTATCTTTATAGATACACTATTAATTATTAAATGTAAGAAGTTTAAAGTGCAATTGGTACACAAACAATTACAAATAGCACATTAATTAAATGAATTACATGCATTAAGCATATTTGAAGCTTTTTTTTTAATTAAAAAAAATGTAAAAATATAGTTTTATGTGGTATCATAGTTATAAAAATTAAACATATTTTTCTCAATGCAATATGAAAACATATAATTTTTATATTAATGTAAGATATTTAAGAGATCTTAATTACCCAAGACTCATTTTTCTTTCACTCCAGGTAAATTTAGATTGTTTACTAAGTTTCTATCTTAACGATAACCACCAGTAAATTTTACATATCAGAGAGGGGAGGTACAAAACTTTCTATGACAAACATAACTCATCAATCTACAATTTTTAACCCAATAAAATTTTTTTACCTTCACTACAACTTAAACTATAATTAAAAAGAAAATTAGATAATGAAGATGATTACTATTTAACTACCTATATCTTTAATTACCCAAGACTCCTATAGTCATATGATTTTCAAAGTTTTTTTAACTTTTTCCATTTTCCCTCCCTCCTTTTCCCCCATCTTTTTTAGTATAGAAATCATAAGTCAACCACACCTCATCATTTGGTCTTGGTTGTTCCTAGCACACACCTCATTTCCCACTTTCTTTATTTCTTCCTTTCTTTCTTTTCACTTTACTCAATTCATTCTATCTCATTCCCCCCTTCTTTCACTTTTTTGGCCCTATATCCATCATGGTCTCTCTATAATTACCCCTTGTTCAAACACATAGGGTTCTATACTTGAAATTCTCTCCTCAATCATATCATTGTTCTTCCTCCATTTATCCATCCTCCATTATTCATGGGAAGTAGCACTAGCATGAAAATGCACCCTTTCACACGTGCCGGATTTTGGGACCACCACCACCACCACCAGACGACCACCAGCACGACAATCGAGCCAGCCACCTTATCCCTAGGGTGCAAGCGGCTCCGTCCTTTGGCTCCCAAGACGGAACCGCTCCACCATAGAAGTACCGCTAGTTTTGACCTCAAGAGCTTCATTAGGCCCGAAAGTGGGCCTAGGAAGCTTCTTTCTTCTTCCTCTTCTTCTTCTGATGATCGTCATAACCACTCCTCAACTAGTACACCACAGGTTAGTATAACTATTCATCGGTATACTTCCTTGAATTGATCAGTTATCAGCCTCTTCATGCACTGTTGTAATTCCACGTTAGTTAAACTGTACTAGGATTTGTTGTTGTTGTTGTTGTATATTTCATTCAGCTAGGTGGTTGCCTATCTTTAAACTCACATATTCGATCTAATGTGTGGTTTGACCATCTCTAGAGTTTTAAAAACTTTTATATATTTTGAGAGAGTGATCACCAATATATAAATGTGTGAACTTGCCTTTAGATGGAAATAAAATACTCATCTTTATATTCACATATTCTAATGTATGGTTTGCATTCTCTAGAGTTCTTGGAATATTTGTTTTAGCACATTATCTAGGAAGCTACCTTGAGATAAAGATGGTCAAAATATAATTATGTATATGTACTTACCCTTAAAGATAGAAATATACAACATGGAGAAAATATAAATGATATTATTTCCTTGAGTTTATATATTCTCAACATATCAATACAGTAATTGTCACTATTGTAAAAATAGTGCATGCACCAACATACAATGGGGACAACAAAGCACCTAAAGTTGAGCATTAATTGATGGAACATTTATGCCAAGAAGTGACCCATGACCACGGAATGATAAGAAGAATGTCCACACTAAAAATCAAAATGCTTTTTCTAAGAGTTTTATTTAGTTTTTTCTTTAGAGAAAGAAAAATTTATATTACCCGTTCTTTTCTATATTATTTGTCATTTAGTTGATTTTATGGTTTATAATATCACTTTTTGATTGATAATTTCTTATATAATATTTTGTTAACAATTGTAATATAATACTTTTAGGATAGTACTTTTTCGTTATGAATATAATGATAGTAGTCTTATATTTCAAGTCATTATATATATTGAGAAACATATGATCAAAATTTTTAAGTTTTGACCACACAATTTTTAAAGACGAAAAATAATATGAAAAGGAGGGGGTAGCTCTAAAAATAAGTACTTTAACACTCCACAAGAGTTGTACCTCTTAACAGAGAAGTATTAAGAATGAGGGAACTTTTTTCTTTTCTTTTTTTTTTAGTTTTTATTTTAGATTGTTCAAAGTCCAACTCAGATGGAAGAGTTTGCCATAAAATTGCATAAAATAACTAAAAAATTATAGAAAAGATGATTAAACCACAAATACATCAAAATAAAATAGCTTTAAATTATCACTTAAAAAATTCACAGTTTGATTCACACTTACCCTAACTATATAGAAAATTGGAACAATGGGGTCAGATTTTTAAAAATAAAAATCATAAACAATTTGATTGACAAATTGATTTGTTAATAAAATTTTCTTTTAAAAAAGTCATAAATTAAATGAGAAATAAAAGACTTTTCAAACAAGATGAGCGGGAAAAAGATTGAGAAAACTTTCTTTACATTTCCTTTTCAATGAACCACCAAATGGAGCCTAAAAGTCCATTTAGAAAATTCCAAAGAGATAGAATTAGTCATTGACTTTGTGTTGAAAATAGTAACATCAGAAACAAATGAAAGAAAACAACAATTTTAGTTTTATATTCTAGCATATCCCCTTATATAATTGATCGAAATTAAAGTGTTGATTTCGCAAAAGTCTTTTTTATTTGTTAAGGTTTGAACCCAAGACAATTTACTCGTCTGGCTCTGATACTATATAGAGTCGTTTACCAAAAGTTTAAACTTATAGTTAAAGTCAGACCAATAATGATTTTATATTCTAATAAGCTTCACATGCATATAAATGCAGGTGGAAACACACCCAGGTGGGACAAGATGGAACCCTACACAAGAGCAAATAGGGATCTTGGAGATGTTGTACAGAGGAGGAATGCGAACTCCCAACGCTCAACAGATAGAGCAAATCACCGAGCAATTGGCCAAGTATGGAAAGATCGAAGGGAAGAACGTGTTTTATTGGTTCCAAAACCACAAAGCCCGTGAAAGGCAAAAGCAGAAGCGCAACATCCTTGGACTTAGTCACAGCCCCAGGACGCCGTCTCCTTCTATGACTACCGTCGACACTTCTTCTATCGCCATAACCATAACTCTCTATAATAGGGTATGCTTGCAAATTCTTACCCCATTATCGATATTCATGATTTTACTAAAGTAGTTACAACGACAAATAAAAAAGAACTGATATAATATATCATTACTTGTTACATATGAATAGAAGAAACAAGTGTCAATTATATTATGAGCGATAAAAGCAACGATAAATAATAAAATTATCATTGATATTTCATCAAAATTATAATGCATCACATATTGTCAAAAATAAAAGTAGTGGGTAGATTTTATTTTTTTTTTTACAAAATTAATTAATGGTGGAAATGAAAGTCCTTCATTTCCATAGCCCACATGTCAACATAAAGGAATAAAAAGACAATGGAGAAGACTATTTAGACTGTCCCATTTCCAAGGTACATCAGACATACATTCAGACTTTGTTGACAGGAAGTATAGAAGAGAATTCCATGTTCTATTCCTTTTCATTTCAATATTTCATGCTTGTTTTAATATTTTAATAAAATATACTTAAATATTTTGATTTAAAATTATTAATAATCATATTGAATTTCATATAAATCACTTAAAAAATTAAATATAAGCATATTTAAATTATCATAAATGTGTGTTTCATTATTTTGAAAGTCTATAAACTACATAAAAATAATTATTTATTTATAGTTTTTGATAAATATAAACTATACGTAAAATGTACATTTTTTACTATTGTTAATAAAACTAGGCTATCATTTATATTTATTGACCTGGCTAATAAGTGTTATATTCTCGTAGTCGATAAAAATATATATGATTATTAGAGAAAATATTACTGGAAATTACCAAAATATAAATTATAAATAATTTAAGATAATTATTAATTATTTTGATTCAAAACACATATCATTGTCCTTAATATTGAGTGCTGGTATATATTCAAGTCTCTCTATGAAAATAAACTCGTACATATTTTTCTTAGAGTCTCATAATTAAATATTTTTCATAGAGTCGCATTCATGCCTCTCTATTTAAATAAATAATAAAATATATCCGACTAAGTTATAAAATTTAGGTATGAGAATGCTACATTAAATTTCTTCGTGTATCTCATTTAGGTAGCACTTCAAAGTATTGTTTGATTTATCGGCTATATTGCTATTTAGGTCCTACTACCTCCGTTCCAAATTATTTGTTCATCTACTTAACTCCATTGTCCCAAAATATTTGTCCATTTTATAGTTTCAATGATTGTAATTTCTATTATACCCCTAATAAATACTCTTTTGTTTCTTTTTTTTATTTTTCTTCATATGAGAAAAGTAAGGGCAATTCTGGCATATTATGCATTTTTCACCCCTCCCGGAATTTAATTGATTTATTTATTCCTTTTTTACATGCGGAAGAAGAAACTTCATCGACGTTGTTTTTTGACCGGAAGACCGAGAGCTAATTAATTACAAGATTAAATTTTATCCCACATTCACTAATTATCATGCTCTTAATTCTCCACAGGTGGAAAAAGAACATTCAAAGGAGGAAGAAAGTCCATACAAAAAGTGTAAGAGCTGGACATTTGAAACCCTAGAAGAAGAAAACGACGTCGTTCGAAACGAGGGAGACAAAACCCTAGAACTCTTCCCACTTAAACCAGAAGGAAGATCCATGATAAATATCCAAGGGTTTGGGGTTTAATTTAATTGAATTTTACTTAATTAATTAATTAATTACTTTTCATGTCCGATTAATTATTACTATCTCCGCCCCCAAATATTTGTCATTTGACTAAATTTTGACCGTTAATTATTCATAAATTATAATGAGTTAAAATATGAGATTACCGCTATTAGAAAGATAACTTACTAAGAATTACCATGGCGGTAATTTCATATTATAATTCATTATAATTTGTCAGTAATCGAAAGTCAAAATTTAATCAAAAGCCAAATATTTTGAGACGGGATAGTAATTATTATTAATGGATGAGTAGTAATTAAGTACTATTAATTAATTATTATTATTATTATCATCGTAATTAATTAGCTAATTAATCATCTAAGGGGACGTGCTTTTCCTTCTTCTTTTCCCTATTATTCCTAACTTGCCCTAGGAGAAGAAGAGGGACAAGATGTCTTCCTTTTGTAATTCCATCTTCATAATATTAATGGATTTTTTTTTCTTGAGATGATACATGTCTTGGTTCAGTGTCTTACTTTTCATCAAAATAATGTTTATTATGATTTCTAATAAAAAATATTTTTGATAATTCAAAATATGAATGCGTAGTAGAGTTTGTAACAATGATGTAGAAACAATATATAAGAACAGCCTAACAACAATTAAAATAAAATAACAAAAACATCTCGACATAGACAGCTAAAGCAAGAATATTTTTGGTAGTTAGAATCGATTTCCAACTGTAAGAAGCTTAGCATGCATTAACTGTGCTAATAAATAATTTAAAAAAACGAGACCCTAACTAAATCATTTACATTCCTTAGGCATATGTTTTATTTTTTTTTTAATTTAAAAAATTGTGCATAATTATGTTGCAGTATAACTGTAGAATTTAATTATATTATTTTTTTCAATTTAATGTGTGGTAATATAAATATTACAGTAAGGTAAGGCTAGCATTAAAGCAATCCAATATGATCACTTGCTGATGTGACAGTGGTCCTTCAAAATTAAAAGGCCTTTAAAGTCAATTCTAAGAGACTGAAACCCTGTTCTTTTCTGCGGTTGGCAAACTGCGGTGAGCTGTTTACATTATCTCTCCTCACTCTTCTCTCTCCTCACTCTTCTCTCTCCTCTACTTTTTACAGTATCTCTCCTCACCTACCCCACATACCAATAACCTACCACAATTCCACCACACCCCACCACAATTCCATCACACCACACCGCAAAATACCGCAGAAAAGAACAGGGCCTGAATGTAATCCGAGAAAATATAAGTGAAATATTTAGGGCGTGATTGTAGAGCAATCCAAACTTTAGGTTACAAATTATTTTCCCTGTTTTCCCTTAAAATCATCCATTATAATTAATACCTTTTTTGCCTTAAAAATATATATATATTGAATAAAATATTGCTAATTGATTCAAATAATTGGCTTCCAATTATTTAGAATTTGCTCACGTTTTATGAATTATGACTTTAAAATGACCTTAGAAATTTATATTTTGTCCCTAAACTTATATTATTTTTAAGGATTTTAGATTTAAATAATTTGAAAAAAAATTCGATAATCTTAACATTAAAAATATTGTGGAATAATCTAGACTTCAAGGCTCTTGGATTTAAATAGCATGCCACTAATTTTTTTCTAACAAAAATCGGCAAAATTTATATTATTTAAATTTCAAATCCCTCTACATATATATATTATAGAAATCCAAGAAACTTAAAGTCTACTACCTCTATTTTTATTTAACTATCACCTAAAAAATTGCATTAAAAACTTTGACCGTTAATATCTTAATTTGTATAATGATTCATCATGCAAAATGATGTTATTAGATTGTAATGAAAAATACTATTAAAAATGTATAATATAATATTTTTTATAAAAATTTTATATTAGAAATTATTGATTAAAAATTAATACTAAAAACCTTGAATGACAGATAAAAAAGTTTGGAAAGAGTAGAATATATTCCACATTATGTTCAAAGTTTAGATTATTGAGACTTTTACTGCCAAAAATCCAAAATCCTTATTTATATTTTTTTTAAATAATTTACTTATTTAAAGCAAAGGTTTTTAAACTTTTTAATTAGTGCTTATTCTTAGTGTTGTCTTTTTTCTTTGGTAGTGGTGGTGGGGTGATCTTTTTGACAATGCCAACTTGTTAAATTGGATCAACCTTTTAGGTTAAAAGCATTGAGGTAAAGGTCACACAAGTCCACGCCACTTTACTACTATTTTCTCTACTTGACTCCACTTTGATCTATATAAATGTTTTATCAAATTATTATTACTACCTCCGTCCCAAATTGTTTGTCCATCTACCTAACTCCGTTGTCCCAAAATGTTTGTCCATTTTATAATTCCAATGATTATAATTCTTATTATACCCCTAATAAATACTCTTTTGTTTCTTTTTTATTTTTCTTCACATGAGAAAAGTAAGGGCACTTCTGGTACATTACACATTTTTCACCCCATTTCCCATGACCATTGGACTTTTAAATATAGTTAGATGGACAAACAATATGGGACGAAGGTAGTATTTTTCTTCACATGAGAAAAGTAAGGGCAATTCTAGTACATTACACATTTTTCACCCAATTTTCCATGACCATTGGACTTTTAAATATAGTTGGATGGACAAATAATATGGGATGGAAGTAATATTAGGGTCATTGATATTTGTGAAGAATTTTTTTTCCATCCACTCAAATTTAAAATTGAAAATACTAATCAACATCATAAATAGGAGTAAATCGCATAGAAATTTCTACTTTGTCGTGTATTACTTGTGTTTTCACCTTTTCACTGTGTTAACTTTGTAAAAGCCCTCCCTTTGTTTTATATTACTGTGATCTTCAATGTTATTTTTTTATTGATAATTTTTTATATAATATTTTATTAATAATTTCAATATTATATTTTTCAAATGGTGTTTTTGTTACAAATTTGATCCTATTCTTTTATGTGGTGGGTAAAGCGTGGTAATGATATGGTAAAATTGTAGATATTGTGATATGATGTGATACGGTGTGATAAATTGTGGTAAGAATAATTGGTGTGGTAGATGAAGAAAAAGAAAAGTGAAAAGTAATGAGAAAAATGAGGAGAAAGAAAAGTGAAAAGAGAGAAAATTATAGTTGTTGAGATAAAATGTGATATTATATGGTAATTTATGATATTTTGTGGTTAGTATAGTAACTCGTGGACCACACAAAAGAACATAGCCTCTATGAGCTGTTGGTAGTTGGGTCTCTACCGTGAGATTTTTTGGGCTTTTTAGTTGGGCTGCTGCCACTGGTCTTTTGAGCTTTACAGTTATATATGTGAAGTGGGCTGTTTGAAGCAATTTATGGGCTTGTGATTAGTATGTAACCAAATCATCTTCACCAACTCCAAGCAATCAATACATTTAGGTGCCGTTCTTTTGCGTGTTGCGTTTACATTGTGTCGCGTTGCGTTACGTTTAGTTGCGTTATATTGCGTTAAGTTGCCGGAAATAGCTAAAAAGTAATAGTAATTTGCATTATGTTGCGGTATTGCGTTTGGATGCGTTAACGCATAAAAGAACGGGGCCTTAGAGAATTACACCTCACCTCTTTTTTACCAACTAGCACTGAAATCATCCTCCTTAGTCCTTGCTTCCTTCTTCATCATGTAAAACTCTACACAAACTACATACTAAACTTAACCCAAGGAATATTATACACTATATAAAGGTCACGAGTAGTCAAACTGGATCGATGCTGAAATGAATAGAAGACTAAAAAATGTTCAATTTTTCTTCGAGTGGTTTGTTGTTTTGGTGGTAGCCAAAACATAACCATCAGTTTTAATATGAAAATCTGACTATCCATGCCATACAAAAACTTGAGGTACAAGAACACAATGAGCTGACATAAAATCACAATCCAAAATCGTTACATATTTCTCTCAGACAATAACTAAGGCACTGGCAGATGGCTCAACAGTCTAACAGGCATTGGATTTTGTTCCCTCTGTATCCACATCTGCTTCCCCTGGTAGAAGACCAAATAACAGTAGAAAGGATTAGGACCCTCGAATTTATATTTTGTTTTTTGGTCATTCAAGTGTGGATCTTAATCGGGTCACTTTTGGATTGCGGTTCTAATAGGTTTTCCTTCAGGTTTGGCCCGTTTGGGTCATCCATCCGGGTGTTGGTTCGGGTCTGGGTTGGCTTCATACGAGCCTTATTCAAGTTAGGTTCGGGTGAGGTTCTTTCATGTTGGATTTTGGTTTGATTTGAGATCATTCAGGAGTGGATCTTAATCGGGTTACTTTCGGATTGCGGTTCTAATAAATTTCCCTTTGGAGTCGGGTCATCCATCCGGGTGTCGGTTTGGGTCCGGCTTCGGTTTCCTACTTCAAGTTTCGGGAGTCGGGTCAGTTTTGTCAATAATGGTACCCCATGACAGTTCCATTTGTTTGATTAGTTTCAGGATAAAGGGTATTCTCAGAATCAGGAAACAAAGCACGACCGACAAAATAACTTATATTATATGTTTCAATACTCGAGGCACAATAATAGTTGGAGACTCTCAACAAGTGCATCCTAAAGAGTTCTTTTCCGTGTTCTTGACCCTTGACATAGACAAGTGTACTACATTCCGAATTTCAGTTCATCTTTTGCAACCAATCAACGGTTTAACCTCTTCCCTAAAGCTACCCTAGCTCAAAACATTTGGCATCGTATATGAGGATTGCCATCAGCACTACTAGAAGCCATGGGGAAGGGTGACAAAAGACCAGGGTTGACCTAGTAGTGAAGAAGGGTTAACCTAGTAGAGAAGAAATCACCTTAAGCACAAGAACGAGGGATGTTTTCGAAAAGTTATGAAAGTCACACACTTAAGATCAAATGATTACCCTAATCATCAGTAGTGGTTGCCGCACACAATAAAATTGAGCTAGAGAGATTGAGAGCACCTTACTTTAAGTGGAAGCACTCCCCTCATGTGGTTAAGCATATGTCAATAAAGGTTCATTCAATACTCTAACCAAAGAAACAAGCTACCATAAGTTGACTAAGAATCTTAATTCTCCACTACTAGAATGCAAAATGCAATTGACAAACAAAAGATCATTTAAGGGTTGAAACAGAGCTAAGGTCATGGGTAAGTAGTGACAATTATTTAGGTGCGCAGAGCTAGAAGAAAAGCTTGAGGCAAAACTCTCCAGATATCAATAATGCACACTCCTTCAACTCATTCACCGCTTATAACACACAGCCTCACACACATCTGGTAGCTTCTAATCTATTCATGGGCAGATCCCAAGGCTATGGGTGGCCACGACCACCGGTAACATTAAAAAAATTAATAATTCTGTATAATTTGTGATAAAATTTATGGGTTTTGTGTGAATTGGATGAATATAATAGTGTATGGGCCACCCCTAATCAGAAGACCTAGATCCGCCATTGAATCTATTCTCGAGAGACATGCACCATTCTAGGGTACTCTACTCTACTCAACTCTAGGTTATTACACATTACTCTAGAACATTCTACCTACTTCCATAGAAATCCACACAACTCTAAAGATCTTTATACCATTGTAAGGCTCTATAGCAAAAATAGGCAAAATCTAGCAAATCCCCAAGAAACTCAGTATAATATCACGCCAATTGTGACAAAAAGCTCAAACTTTTATTTGTCCAAGACCAGAACCAAAACAAATATAACCCAAAAATAATACTAGCTATGATTGTGACTTTGCCTCGATTTTCCAAAGAAAAAAACATGGCAATTGTAATAAGGCACAAAAGTATGAGTAAAATACTTGCTTGCATGGTCGTTGGAGATAAGCACTCATTGCTTCTTGTCCTCAGCTTTCTTTGGCTGCGAAAATGCAAAAGGGGCAAAATCAGGGATTCAGTCATGGTAACAAACTATGCAAAGGAGCAGCATGAATGTCTTCTATTCAATTAAACATATTTCACGCCAACGATTAAATTCAATGAACAATAAGATCCACCAGATATTCGACAAAATGCCACACAGAGAAGCTGCAACATGAAAGATACAATTTGATCCATCAATCACCACTTGACCATATATAATTTGATCAATCAATTACCACTTGACCTTACATATGGATGCCTTCGATTCAATTTAATTAAACACACTTCACACCAACGACCAAATTCAATGAATGCCAAGACCCACTCGACCTTATACAATTTGATCAATCAATCACCCCTTGACCTTACATATGAACGCCTTTGACTACAATTTATTAGGTGCTCCTGGAACATGTGCTCTAGATTCTACAATTGTTCATCCGTATGTATTGGGTTGTTCACTATGATTATTATAATTGTTCACTCTGATTCACATGATTGTTCACTCGCAAATATCTGGAGTACATACTCCGGGTGCATCTAATATATATTGGCCTTTGACTCAATTAAACATGGATTCAATTAAACACAATTAACACCAACATTAAATTCAACGAACGACAAGATGCACAGCCAGTGCTCAATAAATGCCACACAGAGAACAAGCAACATGAAACATGAATTCAATCAAACACGCTTCACACCCACAACTAAATCCAATGAACAACAAAACCCACACCAGATTTTCGACAAAATGCCACACAGACTAGCTGCAACATGAGAGACATACAAGTTGATCAATCAATCACCACTTGACCTTACATATGAATGCCTTCGATTCAATCAACACAAATTCAATTCAACACACTTCATACCCACAACTAAATCCAATGAACAAAAAAACCCACACCAGGTGTTCGACAAAATGCCACACAGACTAGCTGCAACATGAGAGACATACAAGTTGATCAATCAATCACCATTCAACCTTACATATGAATGGCTTCGATTCAATCAACAGAAATTCACATTCAACAAACTTCACACCAACTACTAAATTCATCGAACAACAAAACCCACACCAGGTGTTCGACAAAATGCCACACAGAGCAGCTGCAACATGAAACATAAATTCAATTCAACTCACACCCACAAGAAAATTCACCGAACAACAAAACCCACACCAGGTGTTCGACAAAATGCCACACAGAGAAGCTGCAACATGAAACATTAATTCAATTCAACTCACACCCACAAGAAAATTCACCGAACAACAAAACCCACACCAGGTGTTCGACAAAATGCCACACAGAGAAGCTGCAACATGAAACATTAATTCAATTCAACTCACACCCACAAGAAAATTCACCGAACAACAAAACCCACACCAGGTGTTCGATAAAATGCCACACAGAGAAGCTGCAACATGAAACACAAATTCAATTCAACTCACACCCACAAGAAAATTCACCGAAAAACAAAACCCACAACAGGTGTTCGACAAAATGCCCCACAGACAAACCCCATCATGCTCCACACAATCCTCTCAATCAACCGATCAAACCCTAAAACACCCCACTCACACACATTACACATACATACCTTGACCCCCGGAGAAGGCTGCCGGAGCTCCTCCTCCGGAATAATCACCGGCCAAGCCTCGCCGGCGTCGCGGAACATCTGCTCAGTCTCAAGGTACTGCCCCTTCTGCAGAATCAGAGATCGAATGGACTGTGCAGAAGTAGTGGAAGCGTCGAAAACCTCCTCGACGCCATTGACGAAGGTGACCTTGATCTGAGGAGGGTTGTCATCGGTGCGACGCTTGACCTCGACATTGCAACCTGGGTTGGAGTCCTTGGCCTTGCCGGCGCTGCACTGCGCCAAGAACTCCATGCATGCACCTGCGCGAGAATCTAGGGCATTGAATTCAAGCTTCACCTTCGATAAGAACTTCAACATTTTCGCTCAGACTGTGATTCTAAGAGAAAACCTTCCCAGGAAGCGCCAAGTTATTGCGAGAATCTGAGACTGAGAGTTATGCTTGATGACCATTAGACCCGACAATATGAGGAATACTATGATGAATTGGTTCGGGTATGGGTTTGGGTCGTATGAATCTTCGTTCGGATTCGGGTTTATATTTGGACTGACGAAGCTCGGTTCGGGTTGACAATGGGTCACTCAATTTCGATTGGCTCCGGGTCTTGTTTTGAATTTGAGTTGACTTCGGGTGAATTTATTCGATTGATTCAAGTGAAACTCTTTTCAATTAGATTCTAATTTGATTTTAGGTTATTTTGGTATGGATCATAATCGGGACTTTTCAAGGTTAGGCTTGCTGACCATAAACTAAAATGTCCCGGTAACTTATTTTTCATCGAGTTAAAGACAAGGGAGCCCAAAATCGGTTAACCTCATTTCCAGTTTATGGCTTTTGCAGTTCAAACCACGAACGAATCGATTAATGACTTTTTTGGGTCTTGTATACGGTTAACTAATGGTACTTACACATATAAAATAATCATGGTTGAAAAAAAATTAACATTTTGGCTTCGAATTTCATACTTTGCCACTTAGTTTATCATATTCAAAATTGGTTAACTGTGGCTAACCGCTACACAAAACTGCAAAACTGAACCCTAAGGCCCTGTAAACTTCATGGGTAGTTTGTGGTAGGTAAAAAATTACCATAAATTACCAAAAGTTACCAATAATTACCAAAAGTTACAAAAAATTATCAAAAGTTACCAAAATTATCGAAAATCACATGACACGTGTAAAGTAGGTTTTTTTTAATTTTTTCCTTTTATTTCAAAAACACAAATTTACCCATATAAATTTACCCAAAATTACCATAAGTTACCAAAAATTACCAAAAGTTACCAAATATTATCAAAATTCATCATTTACCTTACCTCAAGACACCCATGAAATTTACAGGCCCTAACTCTACTAAATTGGTTCGATTAATCGAAACTACAATTTTGAAAAAGTCCCAACGGTTAACTGGTTGTACCGGTTCGATTTTACGGTTTGGTTTTCGACTTTGGTTTTCTTGGACACCCCCAATTACAGGTAGCTTACGATTTCTAAATCTTGTATTTATTAGAATCAATCTTTCTAAATTGCAAAATTTAAAGGTGAGATGTTACATCCAAACCCTCATCTCTCGTTTGAGCGGAACTATGGAATATTGGTTTGGTTTTGGTGTGTGAAGGTTATATTCGGGAAAACTTTGGGTTCGACTAAATTTATGGTTTGATAACTCGGACCTCAACTAAAATTAGGAATTTTGGACCCAATTTAGTTACTAATTCGAACACGTTTGTTGGAAATGTACTCGAACCAAGACCAGAATGCCCAATGTATGGCCTCAGTTGTCCAAATGTCCGACTTTTCTATACTATTTTTGAACAAATTTACTAAAATTGTATGCGACCGGACGGAAACCTGAATGTATGACTATTTTTTAAAAAGTTTATAGAAAAACTGGACTAAAGATGTCTAATAACCAAGTTTTTCTTGTGGTTGAACTTAGTGGCCCAATTGACCGGGTTTGCCGGAATTCGACTTGCCTCCAAAATTTGATTTGGTTAACCCGAATCATTATCAATTCCAAAACTAACCAAAATTTAAATTTGTAGCTGGCCCATTGTTTGGATTTTAAATTCGCATTAACTATGGTGATATATCCAGTTATTTCTAAATCCAGGAAATCTGGGTTATTGAATCAGACATCTTTTTTGTGCAATCCTAATAACAATCCACTTAAAAAGACAAAATGAAAGAAAAATAGGTTAATGGAATTAAATGCATGCTTGCTCAAGATGGAAAAAGATTAGAAGGTTTTTGTTATTGAACCAACTGAAGATGTAACGAACAATATTATTACGTAATTTATAAATACAATATTTAATGAGACAGTAATTTCTTCAATTCTTAGAGCTAATTATTTTAAGTTATAATGTTGTTCCAAGTGATGAACGTTATGACCTTATTCATAGTGATAAGACATCTAATGAAGGGTTTTCTAATAATAAAGAAGAGAAAGCTGACAGTGGAATCGCGGAACAATTAAACCTACGACGAGTAAGATGTCAAGGACCAAAATATGATCTCCTACATTTATAACATGTGGGGATCACGAATTACATAGATTGGTTATGAAGGGATAATATGTTTCTTTTTTCGAAAGGGATGTCATCCAAAATGAAATAATCTCTTTAAGGGAATATATTGTTTAGGTGTTAAGTTACTTTCCTTTGGATAATGGATTGATTATTTTTATGAGGCTATTTAAAAGGAAAAATAAGGTTTGTGACACTACATGAAAATTTAAAGCTCGATTAGTTGTAAAGAATTTTACTAAAAAGTATGACGTACATGACTTTGATATTTATGTAGCGGAAGCAATAACAACTTTTATTGAAATTTTCATAAATGTATCTACTGTCTATAAGTTGGTGTTTGGAAAACGGTGTTAAACTGTCTTTATAAAAGACGAGTTAGAAGAGGAGGCATGTGAATGAAAATAAGCTATTGATCACTAATGCCAGAAATTTGATGAAATAGTGTGTTGATGTGGCTTTACAAACAATGAATCAGGTAAATGTATATCCTATGTTTGAGAGTGGAAAATTGGTGATTATTTGCATATATGATGGTATTTGGGTTGGACATAGAACAAGTTCATAAAATAAAGCTGATTTTATGTATCATCTTACTGTTTTAAGAGCATGAAGTTTGGAAGGCTCATTAATAGGTTGGACGGCTTCAAATGTATGGGGTGTCATCATGGAGTCTCGGGCGACCGTGTGGCTCAACACGATTAATTTGTTTTTAGACACGGACGTATGTGCACCATGCGACATGAACTATGCCTTATATGACACGATTCGTGCGTGTTGTGGCACAATCTGTCTACTTTGACAAGACTCATGCTGAGTTGTAATAACAATTTTGTACCCGTATCGACTTTTTAATGAACACTAAGATCATGTATTGTGGATTGTATTGGTCATGGTAAAATATTAAAATGGTCATCTTGCAAAGAGTTTGTCTTGCGATAACTTCACGTGAGATGATCTCATATTATAATTTGTGTTTATCGTACTAACTATTTTCATGAAGGCAAGGATGAAGTCAATAAATTAAGCATGTGAAAAAATTAAGCAATTAATACCATGTGAATTACATTGCTGCAATTTTCGTTTACGCCTCTATAAAATAGAGTATTCAAGGACACTGTGACACACGCTAAGCAGTCAAACACACATTCTCTCTTTTCTTAACTACGATGACATGTAATGTATGAATATAAATGAGAACCAAATTAAGTTTGTACTCAAGAGGGTGTAATGGTATCTTTAAGTTTATTTACAACTAAGTAAAATCGGCTTATGCAAAGTGTGCAAATTCACGATTACAAGCTATTTCTAGCAAATACAAAACTCATACCACCTATACAAGCACGTGCGTATACATATATTAGGCAAGGTCGATGTTGAGTGCTCTATTGATATTGAGCTCTGACGTAGAATTGCTTGCCTTTACTTTGGTTAGAGAAGTGTAGGAATACGAGTCAAATAATCAAGAAAAAAAATGATGGAGTTGGTTTGTGACACAAAATTTAGAAAAATAAGTCGATGTGAAGTCAAGAGAAGTCATTTGCTATGTAAAAACTAAAGTGGTCATTTATAGGGACAGATTGAAAACTCGACAAGAAAAGTCATCCTTTTAGACAATTAATATTGATATTCTTCAAATCGAGGAATCTCAAATACAAATAATTATATTTAAATGTATAATATGACATCATTATTGATAATGGTTGTTTCCTACTTTTTGAGTCCCATTTTGTTTTTCTTATTAACCATTCTTTCACTCTTGTTGCATAATCAACAACGTTTGCCCATTTACCCAAAAGTTGGGGCAAGCACGGTGCTAGGACTGAGTCGGGTCAGAGTTAACCCATAGGCTACATAGGGTTGTGTCGGATCAAGACTGACCCAACGAAGTCGTTGGTCGGACTTTAAAAAATAAAAGGGTCGACTCAATTTGATTCTAAACTAAAAATGTTGCGCACCTGTACCAAAATATAATCATGCTTAAAAAATATTGTTTAATGTGAAGTATTATAAAAATATTTAAGAAAATTAAATTTCAAATCAATACAAAATCTATTTATTTTGAGTCCAGGACATATTCATTAACCCTTTAATACTGGTACAAGCTGATCCTTTGACAGCTCCATTTAATTTGCGTAGGTGCGTAACCCTCTTTAACCCTAGGGGTTTGGGCCCATTGCTCGCCTTTAACTAGGAGTGTCAAAAATCGATTACCTGCATATGCAAGTGACTTCTTTTGCGGTTTAAGCATTTTGCAAAACATAAACCTAAACCGCATCATGCGGTTAACTGGTTTGCAATTAAGCACATTTGGAAGTTATAATCAAAACCAAATCAAAAGCACTTGTTAATTGCATTGAGAATACGGTTAAATGCTTTTTGGGTTTGATTTATTATAGTTGGCCATAATTAAACGTTGTTTCCTAAAAGTTTAAAATAATAACCAAGGAAGAAAAATCTAAATTTCGATTCAAAGTTTCAAATTTTGGTATTAAATTAATTGAAACACCTCAACCGAGTTTAACTGCTCCACGAAGATACATAACCATAACTTAAACATGTAAGCCGAAAATTTTAGAAAATGCAAACGGTTAACCGATTTTTCGATTCAGCTTTTGCAATTTTATGGTTCAATTTTCGGTTTAAGTTTTTCCAAAACAACCATACCTTCAATCCAAAATTATACTCCCTCTGTTCATTATTAATTGTAATAATTTTGACTTTCACGATATCTAATGTCATTCATTGATTGATAATTTCTTATCTAATATGATATTAACAATGACAATATTATACTTTTATAATAATATTTTTCATTATGAATCTAATGATGATAATTTCATATAACAACTCATTATATATATGTGTTGAAAAATTTATAATCAAATTCTTTAAAATTTGACTCAATAATTTTCAAAGACGTCAATTAATATAGAAAATGTGGTGAATCCTTAAAAAAAAAAAAAAAGGGCAAAAATACACGGATACCTTGGGGAGACCGCGAAATCAACCGGGCCACAACGTAAATCCTTCAAACCCCCGAGGGCAATATTGTCAAACCTCCAAAAAAGAACGCGTAAACAACTGGAACTCCTTAAGGTCGGTCCACCTCCGCTATAAATACCCCCTCACCCCTATTTTTCCCAGATCTGCAAATTTCGTCTCCTCTTCTCTCTTTCTGATTCTTCGGCCGCCTCGAAAATCATCAAACCTAGGGTTTCAATCTTCTCTACTCCGACGAATACCCATCTTATCAAACCCTAGGTCGTCGATTCAGATCGTATTATATATCATCAATCGGAAGATCTTCAACCCTCGTCGGTCAATCGATCGATTCGTTGCGTTAGGGTTTGGAAAATTAGGGTTAGAGAGATAGAGAGAGGGTGAGATTGTTGTTGTTGGTGGTTGTGGTGGTGTTTGGGGGTTTCAATCGGAGGAAGATGGCCCGGTGCTTTCCTTTCCCTCCTCCTGGATTTACAGGGAAGTCCCCGAGCAACGAGGCCTTGATCTTATCGATTAAGGTTTGTTGAGCCAAAAAGAATTTATGGTTTTTTTGTTAGAGAAAAAAACTATGACATGCTCGACGTTGTTTTTGCTAATTGTTCATGATTTTATACCGATTTGCGACCTACCAATCCCGTAAAATTATGTACATATACTTTTTTCCGTCAATGTAAATGTAAACAAATCGTCGGGTTTTTGATGGCGTAACATGAGTTTTTGTTATTGTACCCAATTTGTAGAACGTATGAATCGTGTAATGTATAATGGCTATAAAGATACTATCGAGTTCCATTGTTTTTGTATTTTGAGGACTTTTTCGGTTGTTTTCTTTATATCGTGAGAAACGCGCGTGTTTTGTGAAAGTGATTTAGGGTTTTGTTTTTCCGCCAAATAATCGGCGCCTTGAATTGGGTTTCGTGTTCGTGAATGATGATATGTATGGGTTTTTACTACGTGAGATAAGGTTTTTGGAATCCCCTCATATTCGAAGAGGAATTGAGATTATAATGAGAGGTAGATTTCATCTTGGTTGTGAATCATGAGATTATGAGGTTCCTTACTGGATGTGGGTTTTGGATTCCTCTCTTTCAAACAGGACTTTGGGATGTAGTGGGAGGTAGATGTGGTATAGGATAGCGAACTGGGAAGAGGAAAAGTGCCCTAATTAAGGGTAGTCAGTAATAGTTGGAGGGTATTGTAAGGTATCTTCAGAGATTTGTAAGGCAACGGAGTATGTGTGGAGCTATTTTTCTGACAATATCCACATACTCGAGGAGCTTTGTGTATGTTTCTATGAAATAGTAGCAGTGAGGTTTAAAGTTTGCACCCTTTTTCCCAGCTATAGTGGTGTGGTTCTGGGGGTCATGTAGAGCTTCCCTTAATGGCATTGATCATTTGATTGATTACAGTAAGTTGTGGGTGACAGTGATAGTTTTATTATTGTGTCAAAGAGGGTGTTAAGCTAGCTAGATACTGATGGATGTGAGTGATAAGCTTGTGTTGGTGTGAGAGGGATATGCATGGGTTATGTTCAAGATGTGGATTGATGCAGTTGAATTGGAGTTACTGGACTCTGAGAGGACACTTCAGTGCAATGTGTCGATGTCGTATGTAGAAAGGGCAGCCTTTGGTTTGTAGTTTTGTGTTTTTGGTTTCTTTGATGACAACTTTTGTGCTTATGTGTTGTTTTGTGCAGAGAAAATGTGTTTTGGTATGATTCTTTTCTATCCCTAGTGGAGAATTTCTTTTGTGTGGGCTAGTTTTTCCTTTAGAAGAAAGTGAGGTAGTCCCTAGCTGACTGATCAGGTTGTGTTAGTTTTAGGTCTCTTTTCCTTTGAAACATGTTGTCTTAAGGTAAAGACCAGTTAAGTAAGTAGTCACATGTGGTATGTGGGAAAGGGTAAGTTCCTGGATTTGAGATTAGGGCTGTGCTTATCTGCACACCATGTGTTTGGTGTTTATTAGCGATTCTTTTGGGGTTTGGGGGGGGGGGGTAGTTTTCTGGGTCTGATTCTGTATGGCAGATTTCGTATTGAGCTTTGTGAAATCTCAATGTTTTAACTGTGTTCATGAAAGATGATCTGCAGTCATGCACATGAAACTTGTTTAGGGTGGGCATTCTTGTCTTGTAATGGGATTCCAAAGTTTTCCACCGTGGCAAATCTTTTTTCTCGGCTTTCTGCCATTATATGGTCTGAATTTACTGTTGTGGTGCTGTAAAGCTCCAACAAGAAAAGGAGAAGTCCAACCTTGACAAGGAAAGGGACATTATCAAATCATCATCAGATAAGAAGAAGAAAGACAAGAAAGAGAGGAAGAAAGAGAAGAAGGAGAAGAAGGAAAAGAAAGAGAAGAAGAGAAAGGAAAAGGAAGAGCGACGAGCTAGTTCTGGTTGTAACAATGAAAAACAGAAGCTCGTCAACAACATGCTCTGCCAGGCTGATAAATCTGTTGTAGTGCCTAACGAATCTGAACAGCTGGAGAGGAGCAATGTCACAGAAGAGCACGGTCGGCCTTACTTGCTGAATGGCTCTTCCTCCACTGACAGCACCGGTAATAGCTGCAAGAGGAAAAGGCCGCCCGTGCCCCCAAATGCCATACAGGGCAACGGTGAGTTTGCTTAAAGAATTTTGGGAAAGCTTTCATGCGGGTCGAGAAAGATTTACTTACCCTTAGTTAATTTTGTAGTAAACGCTTGGTATTTGTTGCTTTACTAATATGAGATTCAATTGTGGTGATGGAAACAGGTAACATCATACGAATTTGCTTGTCTTCCTCGCACAAGAGGGAGGAGCCCAGCATGTCTGGCAGCAAAGAGCAGGAAATCAGTGTGCCGTTGCATAGGAGAGCTGATCATCATGCTGCTTCTATCAGCAAGGTGCAGCCTTGTTCCAATATTGTAAGAACAGAACCCTTGAGAACAGAACCCTCGATTATAAAGCGGGATGCAACTGTGAAGGCTCCTCCTCATCTAGGTCCCCCCCGTGTTCCTTCCACGAGTATTGCTGGAACTCAGCCTCTCCCGAGACAGGATAAAAAAACACCCACGACGAGTTTGCCTGTTGTACCAAAGGAGAAGAAGCATTCATCGTCCCGCGATAAGAAACTGCAGAAAAAGCAGTCCAAGTATGAGAAGCTGTTTGACAGTTGGGCCCCTATGTCGCTGGATACCGGGCTTGTCGTGGGTGACGAGGGCGAGTCAGATGACTGGCTCATGGGGTCGGCAAAGAGAATCAAAACTACCAGTGAGACTCGAAACTCTGCTGGTGACAATCTCCCGAGCTGTGCATCTTTTGCATTGCAACCTCGCTCGCAGATGTTACCTGATGCAGACATCTATGCTCTGCCATTCACCGTGCCATTCTAGACAATGTTGGGTAAAATTTTGACAATGTAAACCGGTGAAAAGGCACAGGAACATCCGGAACGTGCGTTTTGAGGCGTATCGAGGGCAAGATTTGTGGGCTTCTGGGCACGATTTGGATGTCGCGGGGAATGTCGAATTCTTTTGTTTGGGGATGCAGACATTCAGACCTGGCTGGACATGTACAGTGATAGGGTTTTGTGAAATGGCGGGGACGGATAAAAAAGACTTGGTGTACAAGTGCTGTGCTTAGGTCTGTTTGTCATGTTTTTGGGTGATTTGAAGTTGTAAATAGAGATTCAACTTTGATTAACAATCTTGGATGAAGAAGATACGAACAAGTATCATCCCCTTTTTAGTGTCTGGGTTTTGTTGAATGGTTAATTTTTCTGCCAATGGAGTGAGGAATGATCATGGGGGTGTTGTGAATGTGTGCTTGAATTTGATCATGACATGTTGTATGGTAAATTTACGAAAGTAATATCATAATTTCAGGTTTACAGTTTATATATACTGTGAGATTGAATGATTTGGTAAAAGGGATATATGTAAACTTTTAACCCTTTTTTATGTGTGCAATTACCTCTTTTTATAGGTATTATATCATTGATGCATTTTTAGCCTCTTTTGATACTAGTTATCTAACAAAAAATGCGCATTTACTGTTTGTTTATGTTTAGCAGTTTTCCTTTGACTTTAATCAATAAATTAATAAAAAAAAAAGTGCACAAATACCCTAGTTGAAAACAGATTCAGCAACTGCAATTGAAGTTATTGATAGCTTTTGTTCAGACAATCCTTAAAAAAAGTAGTACTAGTCCCTTGTTCTTTATAGTACTTCTATTTCAAAATGTGTGTCAATTTAATTAAGGTTTACCTGTTGATTATACATGAGTTATAGCATAAAATTAAAGTTATTATAATTTTTTTGTAAGGTAACTTTCCAATGGAATCAATTTCATAATTATAATTTATTATAATGTGTGAATAATCAACAATGAAATCTAATCAAATTGATAAACATTTTGAATGGAGGTAGCAAATGTCAAACAAGAAATATTTATTTGTCAACAATCTTTATAGCTGTTATATATGTTAACCTCTATTAAATAAGTACAAATTTTTATTTGATGAGGGGAGATCCTCCATAGTCAAATAAGTTGAAAGCCAACACTCTAACCCACAGGACTAAAACTCACGGAAGACTAAAGGATAACGATAGATTTTGTTTTCCTGTAAAGATAACCAACCCAAATACCTAGTAACACACGCAAATACATGGCAAAACACACGGTATAAGTTATTCACATGACCACTGTAAGACTTCGAAAACTAAACAAGCTGATGAGAAGAAATACTAGAGTTGACCCAAAAAAACTTATTATGGGGGGACTACAACGGATTTGGGTATTTGAAATTACAAAGGTATGGTTGTAGAGGATATTGTGTTTTCGAACTTGTGCTTCTTGACAGCTATTTGGCATTCGGTGTATGAGGATTTAGAAATTTTTCGTAATGAATGTACAAGAAAACCATTTTTAGATTTGCCTGAAATTTTTAGAATTCATTTATTCTTTTTGGGGTATCTTGTTTTGGTGTTAGGCACATTTCATGTAATAAGCTCGTATGGCCCAGAAATAGGGGTGTTCGATCAAAGACACTGATAGAAACCAATGTCATACCAAGTGTGCTAAGGCAGAGTTGATGATGACCTTTGATTGATGATAGTAGGTGTTTAGTATAAACATGTTGAAGAGTTTATAATAGCGTTGTGAAAGGAACAAATGACATTAGCCTGATAGTTATAAGAAAACTACTAATAAGGAACATTGCAACATAAACAGTTGAAAATGACAAACAAAATTAATTTCCTAAATTTGCCTTTTATCTCTCTGTCGTTTCTATTTAAACAGCTTCGCCACGCCATAGGGCCCTCATGAATGAAGCTTATATCACAACCAACTTTATCTTTCTACACACCATGTCGTGCAAGCTATCTTGAACAAGCTTCGAGGATTCATCTAATAAGACAACAATCTGTTCCTTCGTTTTGTTATGGCCTATAGATATCGCAGAAGCAACCTTGCACGCCACTTGGTTGACAGGATGCGATTTAGACTTTGGTAAAGCTTGCCCTTTTTTTAATTTTATCATGTGCTTTGGAACCCTTAGAAGGACTTCTCGATATCAATAGAAACATTAGATTCAAAGTGAATCGACAGAGTATTCATTTCCTTATTGTCGTTCGGATCAATAGCAAGGACACTTGATATATGCAAGTGAACACACGCTACTCTCATTTCCTCAATATTTGTCCATTTAACCTTTCACTGTCTCCAATGCAACGCTTTGATTATCATTTTCTAGCAATATATTTTCAAAAAAAATAATTGTAAAATAGTTCTTTTATGAAAATATTTTTCGCTATAAATCCAATAATATTATATTTACATGATAGTTCATTATATATACTGAGAAATTGATAATTAGAATTTTTTAATAGTTGACTGTATAATTTTCGAAACGACAAATATTAAGGAGATGAGGAAGTATTAAATGTAAAAGTGGACAATTAGACCTTGCAAAATTTTGATCGACCCCATAACTTGGTTTTGTCCGACCTGAAAATCAGGTATATTGTCACCAAAAGCTCGTCTATATTTAAAAATCGGTCAATTGATCATTGTTCAATTTAAAACGGGCTAAGTCCGGGAACACGAAAACGAGTTCGGGTCATCCGAATTTCGTGGGAAGTCAGAGTTTGGTCATTTGTGACAATGTTCGGACTTGATTAACGAGTGAATTATGGTTGACTTTTAATTACCTTTATGTACAATATGAATATCTGACAATTTATACATTGGATAATCAGTTAATGTTTAGTCATTCCAACACTAAAAATATGAACTTGTCTAAATATACAATTCAAACATCAGACAACTAGGTCCAGACATCATTCATCCGAGTTCGGGTATGGATTCGGTGTCCGAATTGCTTATCAAATAGGGTCTGAGTAATAGGTTTTTTGACCGATGCCTGAACCTCAAATTACTCCAACCCAGATTTTTGTAGCGCTCACGCATAGAGCTGACAAAATTTTGTCCAACCCGGAATATCTGAACCGTCCGACCAAGAAAAATCTGGGCCTGAACATAGATTTTTTGTCTGAATTTTGATATTGATCAAATTGCCCTAATATTCAAACATAAAATTTCTCTTTTTTCTATTGTACAAACCCGACTTTAGTTTCATCCGAATTGTCCGTCCCAAAATAAAATCGGATCCAAACATAAATTCTCAACCGAATTTTAACAATGGCCCATTCTATCCAACCCAAATTTACCTGGACCCAAATTTTTCTGGCAGGTGCTCCAAGACAATCGTAATAAACTCAATAAATTGCATAGTACACCCATTATTAGATAATTTAGATTCATAATTACTCGAAACTACTATTTGGCTGCTTGCAGGGTTGACAACTTGACATAAACCATATTTCTCTCTTTCTCTCCTCCCACCACCATCATCATCATCATCATCATCATCATCTCCCAAACATCCACTCATCGCCGGTAGAATCTCGCCGGCCAGCCACCGTCTCCGTCTCCGCCTCCACAACCACCCAATGCACCCACCACACGGCTCCGATTTCACTTCCCCTTACAACAACTACCAATACCCTCCGATTCCAAACCCTAATCCCCCCATCTTTGATCACCACCAACCTCCACCTCCGCCTCATCCGGCGGCGCCGGCGCCGGCGACCTACGCATCTGCACCGCCGTACGCCACGCCACCACCTCCGGCGGCCGGAGATTACTCCTCGTATTCCGGCAATTACCCCCCGTTCCCTCAAACTCCTGATCCCGTTCCGCCTCTCTCTTCTCCGACTGCTCCGCCGCCGCACTACGGCGCTCCTCCGCCGCCTCCGGCGACGGCGGATGTCCATGGGATTTACTCTCCTCCTCAGCCGCCTCCTGCGACGTCGTATTATCCTCCTACCTATGATGCTCATCAGCCCGCATCCGTGAATTACCCCCCAACCAATTACCATGATCCGAACCCTAACCCTAACCCTAACCCCAATCCCAATTCTTGGGGCTCGTCTTCACCGTCGTTTTATGAGAAATCGTATGATGCCACCCCTAAATTCGATTATGGTTCGGGTTATTTGGATAGTAGTGTAAGTGGGTATGGGGGTTACAGTCAAAGGGGAGGAGGTCGATCTCATTTGGGTGGGAATTATGATTTTGGATCGTCTAATGATAATGGGGTGTATGCTTATGAGGGGAAAACCGAGCCGAATGGTTCCCGGGGAACGGGTTCGAAATCCTCGACTTGGTCGGGGATGTTTGATGATTATGGAAGGCCTATCAGTTTCCCATCGTCGCAGGAGAAGAAGTCGTCGTCGTCGTCCGGGTCGTTGAAGGTTGTGAAAGCGGTGCCCAAGGTGGAGGTTAATACTGATGTTAAGAGTGGGGTTCAGAAGTTTAGGGTTAAGCTTTTGCCTGAGAGTGGAGGCCAGAGTGTGATGGATGTACTTTGCATGGTATCCTACATTTTTGTTATGCTTTCTTGTGAAAGTAAATGTTGTTGCAATCTTGTGTCATCTTTCATTTTGTCTTGCCTGCTTTTGTAGTTTGTGTCCAAAGTGATTGGGTCTTTCTAAATGTCGGGTGGGTTTGTTGCATAGATTATTTTGATTGGCCATTAGTGAAAGGCTTGCGTTTTTTTGAAGCAAGGGGACATTGTTAGCTAATGTGATCCGACCTAGTAGAAATGATGCCTTTTTTACCCATTTAACATAAATGTGTACATGAGATCAATTAATGTTGCTTGGTGGATTGGCGAAAAAGAAGTGAACACTTTGAAAAAGTCCGGTTTTTATTCGTTTGCATAACATAATGAGATGTGAACTCTATGCTTACTTTTGGACATTATATGGTGAGACTCTCAACTAGAGGCACGAAGGTTAGGATAAAGGGAACAGTCGCGGTCCATGTATTTCGTTGTTGGTGGAAGGGGATTTTTTAGCAATTTCCCTTCCCTCTCTAGTGAGCAATGAGGCTGTATATGTTCCTGCAAAAAGGGACTTTTGTGAGCCTCCTGGCTCATTGTTTTCTTTTGAGTTCACTAATTATTTTTGTGGATAAAAGACGTCATGGCTCCCTAAAACTAGAAAGTTGGACTATGACCTTTTTATGACTAACCATCCACCAGAGAGCCTAGTAGAAGGGTGACTAAGGCATTGGTGACCTATGAATTTGGAAAGGATCGGCAGTTTTATTTCAATATCAGCCATCTGATATCCGCAGTGTGTTCTGTTCCCAACTATTGCACATTGGAAGTTGTGGACGCTTTAGAGAGAACTAACTCTGAGCTGGAAACTGTGCGTCGGATCACTGCATTTTATATTTTTGATTGTTACATTTAATACATTTATCCTTCCCTTTTTAGGTTGGCCTTGATGGGATACGTATGCTTGATCCTAGTACAAGTCGGACACTGAGGATATATCCGCTTGATGCAGTAACAAGATGTGATGTAAGTTGATTACCTTTATAGCTTGTGGTTGCTGCTTCTATGGTTTGCAGAACTTACTGATTTGTTCCTTTGATGTGTTCCTTGAATTCTATGTAGAAAATCGACTCGTCCACGTTTGCATTCTGGTCAAAAACTCCTGTTGATATTGAACCACGGCGTATTAGATTGCAGTCAAACAGCTACACTACCAATACTATTCTGGACACGGTGACAGCCGCTACTGTGCAGGTTTGCTTCTGATTTATTGTTTGTTGTGATAATTAAGGCTGCAACTTTGAGGCTTTTGTCATTCTTGTATATGGCCGTGCATAATCAGTGTGCATTCTTGTCTGTATGCATGAATTTATCTTAACTAGCACACTTTCATTTGAGGAACTAGTTGCCCCGAGCATTGGGAGGGTATGTGTGAGAAATACCCATATGGAAAGGCACTGTAACCATAGCCTTGAATACCCATATGGTTACTATTTACCTTAGTTTAAAAGGTGCGAGGAAGAGAAAGGTTAGACCCTCGCGCGAAGAGGGTGGTCAAGTGATGCCCATTCTAAAAGCCTTGGAAGGTTCGCACCTTTTTCGGCTTCGTATAGAGGTGCGAAGAGCATGAGGCTAGAGCCTTCACTTCCATAGTGAAGGAATAAGGAAAAATCATAGCTACCTAAATCGATCCCCCCCCCCCTCGCGGGATCCCCGTTCTAGGATTGGCGATCCCAATTGAAAATCGATACCGCCTAGATCGGCAAGGATCTCGCCCAGATCGGTAAATTTGAGCGATCTGATTTTCTCCGGCTACTAGTCGTCGGTTTCCAACTGCTGGAAGTTGAATTTGAAGAGAGGAACGTGCGAAAACCCTAGACCAATTGATGAGTTCTCGAGGAGGAACTTGGGGGCTTTTTTCGACTAGGAAGTGCGACTCCAGCAGTAGGGTTTTCTCTGGCCATCAATTGCCGGTTTTCGGCTACCGATGATAGTGTGAGAGACTAAAGCAGGTAGAGTGAGAGATTGAAGTGTAGAGATGTGGGGCGTGCGACTAGCTATTTGCTGAGAAATTTAGGATTTGGAATTATTATTATTATTATTATTATTATTATTATTATTATTAATATGTAAAGTATCCCCACCCTCCGTTCAGACTGATTTTTTACCATATTAGCATGATCTATCACACCCAATTTTATTATATGGTATGATAAATAAATAATTTAAAAATGGGAACTTGGATTCTAATAATACGAACTTTTGGCCATATAAGATTTAATAATACGAACTTTTGATTCAGTAATGAATAATACGAACTTTGACCCCCTGTTGCCCCCAATAACACGCCACCGAGTTAAGATTAACTTGACTCGGTGGCAGTCTGACGTGGCGGCGGAGGCATGCGCCTGATTGTTTTAACTTTGCCACGTCATCCACGTTAACTTAACTTTTTTCTCAATGTAAAAATCTCAGATCTCATTTTTACTTCTTCATCTTCTTCAATCCTCCCCCTCTCTTTCCTCCTCCGTCGGAATCAAACCCAGAAACATCCCCCCTCCTCTCTTCCTCCCTCCCTCTTCTTCAATCAAATGAAATGTGACAATCAAACCTAGAAACCCGGAACTTTACCCTACGTTCGTCTTTCTTTCTTCCCAGCCAAAAAGCACCGATGGAAATCACACTTCTTCCCACCTTCATCTCACTCCTCTCTTCATCCTTCCTAACCCTAATCTAAACGCCCCATTTCATTTCTTCCCCAAATCAAATCACCCCCCAAATTCCATGACTAGTACCACCATCATCATCATCTACCATTAACATTCTATCCCATCCAATCTCCTGAATTGGGGTAGGGGGTCGCCAGAAAAAATGGGGGCATCGCTCTAGAACTCGTTGGAGGGCGGCGTGAATGAAATCGGCCCGGGACTCGGCGACATCCCGGAGGCTTGCGTGGCGTGCGTTTTTCTCTACCTGACTCCGCCGGAGATTTGCAATCTCGCTTGGCTCAACCGTGCTTTTCGGGGGCGGCGCCGTCCGACGCCGTTTGGAAGTCGAAACTTCCGGCGAGCTATGGAGATCTGCTGGAACTTGTCCCGCCGGAGAGATATCAGGATCTATGGAAGGAGGAGGAGGAGGAGGAGGGAGAAAGGTCTGGGAATGACGAGGACGAAGAGTGAGAAAGTGAGGAGAGAGAGAGAGAGGCTGACGTGGACAAAAAAAGCTGACTGGGATATGCCTCCACCGCCACGTCGGACCGCCACCGAGTCAAGTTAATCTTAACTCGGTGGTGTGTTATTGGGGGCAACAGGGGGTCAAAGTTCGTATTATTCATCACTGAATCGAAAGTTCGTATTATTAAGTCATATATGGCCAAAAGTTTGTATTATTAGAATCCAATTTCCCTTTAAAAATTAGTATTTTATAAACTACCAATTTAAGATTAGAGATAAGTTTTAGTTTATCGATCCATAAAATATTTATCGGCGAATTACGTTCCCAATTACCGTTCCTGTTGATCCTAACCCCCTCGGTCTGGATTTTAGAAATTTTATGATTTCGATCCCGTTTTCGATCCTCAACCCACATCGATCCCTAACCCCGGTAACGATGGGAAAAATCAACCATAAAATGGAAAGAATATCCTCAAGTTGATAGTTACCTCACTCTTATAACCATATTTTGAGCAAAATCCCTTAATCAGTTGCTTGAAATCGCTCAAATTCAACCCCTACTTGAAGAACCCTATAATTCTAAAACCCTAGACTCTTAACAATTCGAGGGTCAACTTTATAGGTCTAGCCATAACAGGTAGAAACAAGGAATTACTATTTTCATGTCATTGTTGGATCCTAAAAGGAAGGTTGTGGATCCTATTGGGGCTGAAAGTGAGGGGGATACGGGTATGGAAGTAGGGCTCTCTAATGGGTACTACAGTTAGAGTGATATTGTGGAGTGTTCGGGGGCTCAATTGCCAAATAAGAGAGGAAATTTGAAGTGAGTTTTATGTAGGTTTTCTTGTGATGTTGCTGTCTCCAAGAATCAAAGATGGGGGTTGTTTCCCTTGCTCTTGTTGTTAGCAAATGGGGTCTTCGTTCCCTTCAATGGTTTATAGCTTTTGTGGGTAATTTAGGAGGCATTATTGTGTTTTGGAACTTATTGACTTCTGTATTAAGTTGTTTGCTGGTTAGTTGTTGCTAGTTTATGTTAAGATATCTTCCGAAAGGGTTAGATTAACTCTTGTGAAAAGTGTTCTCTAAGTTGGAAGGAATCAAGTGGAAATTCCTTTGGGATTCTTTTGGGAGTGACTTCAAATGTCAGTTGGTGCGATGGAACATTGTCAAACAACCTCTTTCAATGGGGGCTCTTGGTGTGAGGGATTTTAGATTGTGCAATATGGCTCTTTTGTGTAAGTGGGTCTTGAGATTTAGGATTGAAAAGGACAATCTATGGAGGAGGTGATCACAATTAAATATGGTGAAGTGGGTTTTGGGTGGGCTCCCTTAATTTCGAGTGACGCTTATGGGTGGTCTTTGGAAGTTCATCACTAAGGGGTGGGAGCGTTTTTCCCCTCATATTTCTTTTGTTGTGGGTGATGGTTCTGCCATTTCATCTTGGCATGATCGTTGGTGCAATGAGGCTTCTTTGAAAAAAGATCTTTTCCCTGGTATTTATGTTCTTGTAGTGGATAGAAATGCTTGCATTGTTGATTATAGGTAGTTACTTTCGGGCTCTGATGTTTGGTATCCTATTTTTTTGTTTGAGATGGTTTTGCTGATGAAGTATCTTTGGTTACTTTCTCCAACATTCTTAATGAGGCCACATTAATGGTCACTTCACATGGCATGGTGCGATAAGATGGGATTTGAGTAAGAAAGACCCATTGCACCTCTCACTGTTTAAAACTAAGGTACCTGAAAAAACATGGATATGCAAAGTTTATAATGTGGTTATATGACATATAGGGATGAGAGAATTGTAAGTGCATGAAAAAGAGCTGGAAAGAGGGAGGAGAGACCCAAAAAAGGCAAATAAAAAAGAATAAACTAAAAGACTGCTCCTCGTCACTGGCTTTCTGCTTTTAATTTGTTTGCATTTGGTTGTATGGATGAACTGAACACGGAACACCTGGAAAACATTGGCATTTGCTTTCTTTCCCTCTTATATCTCACCATAGTCTTTGTTGATCATTCTTGCGTCATGTAGATAAATGTCATAGTTGTGAGGGAATTCATGGCTCCTGCATGTTTTTGGACTATCTATGTTTTTGTAGATGGTGAAATGCTATGTGTTTCAAAATTGCAGTTCAAGGAGATGGGTGGGAGGATCAGGCCTGCTGAAGCACCTAAAGCCCCTGAGCAGCTTGCAGGAAAAAAGAAAGGTTTTGCTGACTGGATTAACAAGTTGAAGCCTGTGAATGAAGAGAAAGATCATTGGGTAAATTTGATTGACTTGTTGCTTTTTAGCGTGATAGTCAATATTAGTCTGGTGATGCTAGTGGCTATATCGTTTTCAATTCGTAAAGTTATCACTTCAAGATATTCAACAGAATTGTGTGCTTGTTTTTTACTCCTTGGTTCTCATTTTATCTGTTTCTTAATAAATGCTTCACGATCTCCGATGTCCATATTTGACTGACAGTTCTCACATTATGTTATGAGTCAAAGTTTTCAAAGTTTGGCTGATGTGTAGATCAAGGTAACTGATAAAACGGAATGGAGAGAGTATTAAAGTAAACAAAATATGTATTGAAGGAGATCAAGGTGATGTCACCGATTTAGAATGAGGAGGCTAACATGGAAAAAAAAGCAATAAATACCAAGCCCTGACCCTGTACAAACATCTTATCAACAAGGTTCATAATGGTGGTTTTTTACTGGGGTAAAAAGCTGGACACCAAATTGACAAAGTTCTCACAAAGTCAAAGTCGAGATCTTGAATAGTTCTTGCCATGGTCAATAATCCATTAATTCTTCCAATTGCACCACCAAATAGTCAAATGTATCAATTTCTACACACTAACAATCCAGCTCTTCCTCAATCTCTTATCCGAGTCACTAGAAGATCTCTTATCCCTTGAGGTTGCACCAAACTAACCCCCACAAAAGCCACGACAAATTCCATAAGGCAGATATCCATCAGCAATCGATTAGGGTGGTAAATGGACTCTTCCTCTCCTAAACATGGAGAACACCTGCGCGATCCTGAAATTTGTTCTTTTAAGTATATCTATGGTGGTTATCTTCCATTTGATGGCTGCAAAAGCAAGAAAACAAGCATTGGTGGGAGCTTAGGCTTCCATGCAGCTTGATATGGAAAAACAAATAGTCATCTCCTTAGAAATTTCTTTACAAAAACTACTCATAGTAAACTGCCTACTTATGTGAAGAGGCCAAAGAATCTCGTCATTGCCTTGAAAGGCAACCTCAATGTTAGCAAGGGGAAAAAAGATTAAGCATATCATATTCCCAATCATTCAGACTTCTTGTGAAAGTTATGTTGCAATAGTGTTGATTACCATTCTAAGAAACCACTTCTTGGATTTTCGTATGAGCATCCTCGATAGATTAGGGAACTGAGACGCGATTGGTCGATCTCCACACCACACATCATGCACAATTCAAGACCCTAGCCCCGTTCTCAACTTTAAAATGCATCATAAACTGAAACCTTGTTGTTTCCTGTTTCAGCTTCTTACAAATCAGCTGCATTTTCTCTGTAAGTTTGCTGAAAAAATGTTTGTGTTTCACCTCTCCCAGATTACTTAGTGATCTTCAGTAAACTTGATTGTTATTTTCCTGGAATTCGGAAAATTCTCCCCTTTTATTAAAGTGTGATTAGTGTCCTATTAGATTGTTTATGATTCCGATACTGTTGAGATTGCTTGGTTGTTATTTTTATCCCCATGCATTCTGAAAACCATTCTTATAGTCTTATCATAATTTCCTGTGAAAATCTGGGTACTTTGGACTTATGATGTTGAATGCTGGCTTATTCCTTATCACACAATTCACACCCCACGGGTGCATGTGTGTATTATTTCCGCGTATGTAGTCTAGGTCACTTCTAGTTAGCCTGTGTTTTGTAATTGCTAATCGTGTTTGAATGTGGGCTTTTGGAGAACTATGTTTTAGTATATCATTATGTTTCTTAGTGTCTTATTTGCTTGTTGATTGATCCTGAAAGTATGGTTCTTCTACTTACCATGCATGGTTTCCAGGTGCCTGATGAAGCTGTAACCAAATGTACTGGCTGTGGAGCAGACTTTAGTGCCTTCAATCGTAGAGTACGTTTTTCTGGAATGCATATCTGGTATTTGGCTCTTGTTCTTATTTATCTGACGAAAACGGAGCAATTGTAATTGGTTATCTCTGCTTTTTGTCCTTCAGCATCACTGTAGAAATTGTGGAGACGTATTCTGTGACAAATGCACTCAAGGCAGAACTCCCCTTACTGCTGATGACAATGCTCAGCCTGTTCGAGTGTGTGATCGATGCATGGTATGTATATTCATATTTTTAGACCACATATCAATGCATCTTATCTTTGATTCTTTTCCATGGAGTAGTAGTATGTAGCGAACAATTTTTTAAATTTACGGTCAATTGGAACCAGTCTCTCTAAATTGTCAAAATTTAGAGGTAAGACTGCTAGATCCGATCACTTTATACCTCGCCCTATGATGGGATTCTGGAGCGTTGGTTTTGGTATATATCAATGCATCATTATCTTTCCTAATATGCTTCTCTGGTCATAAGGTGATTGGCACATGCCTAGGCATAGCTCCGTGATGTACTTATATACAGCATCTCAAATAATTATGTGTTTGTGATAAGTAATAACGAACCTGTGCATTATATTAGATACAGACTGTCATTAGAGCTCATTTTGGAATAAATTTGTCTTTCTAAATGGTGTAATACGGCACTTTATTTGAAATATTACAGGTGGAAGTAACTCAGAGACTGAGCAGGGCCAAGGAAGCAACTAGTAGGCCAGTCACTCTTCAGAGTCATGAAGACCTTGCAAAGAAGCTTCAGGTAATTTTTTCCACAATGTTTCTGTTTTGGTGTTTTTTGTTTGTGTGTGTGTGGGGTTGGGTGGGTGTTTGGGGGGGGGGGGGGGGGGTTATGAATGCACCGGGTCAGGGTCGGCCCATAAGTCATGTAGTGTCAGATCGGGTCAAGGTCGACCATTCGTGGTAATAGGCCGGGTTGGGGCTTTCTAGTGAAAATAAGGGGCGGCCCATGTGGCGGCCCGTTTGATCCTGAAGTTAAAATTAAGTGTATTTATACAAAAAAAAATATTTATGCTAATTATTATTTAATGTGGAGTATTAATAATATATTTTAAGTAAGGCTAGCATGTAAAATAATAGGAAAAACTATTTATTTTGAGTTATTGATCGGCCGACTCAGTCCGGTCAATTCACCGACCCTTTAACATTGTGAAACGGGTTGGCTTGTTAATGACTTGACACTTCACCGACCGACCCTTTTGACCCTTATTTTTTAGGGCCTGACCCTCTTGACCCAATGGGGCCTCGACCCGTTGCCAACACCTAGGTAAGGCTATATGATTGTCTACTGAATCTTGATTTTATGCGGGGTTTGCACTTTGTACTCAGGTAGATGGATTCAAGGTATATTGATATTCACAGATCATTCGAGAAAGAACTTTTTTGTGAGAAGGTGAGAAATAACATTGTAGACATGAAAATTTCAATGTGTGGACATGATCCGTGTGCCACGTCCACATGTGATCGTGTCCCAACTTTGAAATTTCTCATGTCCCCATGTTAATTTTCACCTTCTCACAAAAAGCTATTTCTCATATAACTCGTTGTCATTGATATTAGCTTGATTTGAAAACCACAATGTCTTCGATATGATTTGCCAGCTTGGAGCAGGCTGCTGCTCCGCTGTAGATGCATTGCTGAAGAACCCAATTTTTTGTTTTTGTGCATCATTGGACAGTCTTGGCTGCTTGTCTTTTCCCCCTTTTTTCTTTTGTTTCCTTTTGGTGTTGTTTTTTTCCCTATTTTCTTTCGAGGGTGTTGGTAGAGGGCAGTTCTTTGGTTAGTGTTGTGATCTCTCAGTGTTTAAGAGCTACACGAAACAGAGATAGGTTAGATGCTGAAACTCTGCATATGTGTATGCTATGCCTAGGCATTTGTACTCTGGTTCAACTACATGTCGAGTATCATTGTCAGTTACTACCATTATGTTCGTAATGAAAAATACAATCCTAAAAGTATAATATTTTAATTGTTAATAAAATACGAAAAATACACGCCCTAATATGGAATGGAGGGAGCAGCTGCCTTTTGAAATGCAAGCTTTTAAAGCCAATATTTGATTTGGATTTTTGGTGTTTATGACAGGAGGAGATGGAAAAGAATCTGAGAATATCAGGTAATCCTTGTCTACTTGGGATTTTCATGTTATTATCTCTGTAAATAGTCTTATTTTTAACTGTACAAGGTAAATGAGGAAAGAGTGTGATACTGAGTGCAAGCAAATACAACTTTTGCAGGTTCAAAGTCAGAGGGATCATCGGGGCGGAGAATGAAAGAAGTTGCTTGCCCCACTTGTACCGTTCACTTGCAGGTTTGGCTCCTTTTTCTTTTTCTTTTTTGCACAAACTTGTGCGTTAGGGTTATAACAGAGCCCAGCTGGCTTGCTAGCCTCTCGGGCTCAACTCAGTCAAAGCTCTTGAGGTCGAGCTTGGTTTGACCAAAGATCGGTTCGAATGTCTATTGAGTCGAGCCTGAGTCAAGGGGGATCGGCTTGGCTAAGTTACGTATTTTGGGTAGGAAGACCATGCTCCATGAATAAATAGACAAGCTATATGTTACTTTAGATGTTTAGAATTTTTAATATTAGAGCACAAGTTTAATACTTTTCTTTAATTTTCTAGTTAAGTTCCAAAAAATTCAAGTGCTGGCGAATTCTTGAGCTCTGCTTGATTTATATACCCTTATTGTAGAAAAAAAAGTTGCGTTTGATACCTTTTCTTTAATTTTCTACTTAAGTTCCGTAAAATTCAAGGACCAGGCAATTTTGGAGCTCTGTTTCATTATATAACGTTACTATAAAAAAAAGTTATTTTCTAGTTTAGTATAAATATCTAGAAATTTAATTGATTTTTGCTTTGAATTTTGAGAATTTTAAATAAAAAATAATCTTTCGCCATTTACACCCTTATTCCAAACCATCTTTCTCCAACTTGCTTCGCTTTGCTTACCAATTGGCGATTTTGATGGTTGGGAACAGGTCCAGGTTCCTTCATCCGGCTCAGAGACGATTGAGTGTGGCGTTTGTCAGCATCCCTTCCTCGTGAGCGCTCATTGACATCATTATGGGCCCTCAATCGTCCTAGTGTATGAAATCTTGATGCATATTGTTCAATATATATTCATCTCGTGGAGCGATAAGTGATTCTTTAAGCGTTCAATCTGTTCAGTTTACTGCTTCCAAATACATTGTCAGCTTTTTTAGTAGTTGGCTTTTGTACATGATGGATTTTCTTTCGAATGGTTGTGAAAAGGAAAATGTTGGGAGATGTTCGTGTTGAATTGTGATGTGCAATCATGTATTGGAATCGTATGTCGTCTCTGAATTCACACAGGTCATCTGTTGTATGTTTCGTTGCCCGGTTTTTACCTTGGAATTGTGTGTGATTAAAAGGTTGCTTTGTTGTAACATGGGATTTTCTCTACATTATTGGATTCAAATATTGGTAGGAAGGATAAACCTGCTGTGCCCCATGATTCTTTAGGGTCTGGTTGGCAAATTTTGATCGACCCAATAATCCGGTTTTGTCAGACTTGGGAAAACTGGGTATGGTCACAAAAATAATGTCTGAAGTTATAAATCTGCCAACCAGTCATTGGTTTTAAACCGAGTCAGGTCCGAGTAAGGATAGCCAGATTTGGGTTGTCTGAATTTTCGGGGGAAATTCTAGTTCGGTCATTTTGAATAATCGGACAATGTTCAATTCATCTGACAATTCAGACGTTGGACAATTGAACAATGTTCAGTTATTCAAACACGAAAAGTATGAACTTCCCATGGACGTTGGACATCTAGACATATGAGTATAGTCTCAGTATCCTAATTGCTTATCGATCAGGGTTCAAGTAATAGGTTTTTGACCGGATAACTGATTTGATTGTACAAGTAAGTAATTACTTGGATCCAGATTTTTGCCAAGCTTGGTCATGGGGAAGGGTGGAGGGGGAAAATAGTTCAAACTAAACATCAAAAGGGTTTGTAAAGAAAGACCCTAAAAGTATTGCTTCATTAAATCATCATATAAATATTTCTAGTACATAAAACACTTGCTCATGAGAACAATGACAAAGAGGATAATAATTAATTGATGATGATACAATTAAGAGAATAAAAACCAATAAGAAACAACTTGACTGAAAGAGTATTGATGAAAAGCAACAAGTAATAAACCCTAGATACACACATATGTGTAGTACCTAAATTGTGTCTTAATAACTTGATTAAGGGGAGTAGGGTTTGTTTCAAAGAATTTTGTTAATGTATTTCTTGACAAGCATGCTAACAAGTGCTTTGTAGCCATTTTCTGTGGGGTGGTAACTGTCCCAAAACAAGTACTTGGTGTCGTCGGGACATACTGGATCCAATTTGTTGCAAAGTAAGCTCGTCACTTCTATCAACCCTGTCCCGCAGCAACCCTTGGTCACTTCTTCAAACCCTGTTCACATTTTTTACCCATTAGTTTAGTTTAATTGATGACTGACCAATCGGGTGTGTATATATACACGTATGTGTGTGCGCGTGTATGTCTATATGTATATATAGAGGTTATATGTAATGATAGAGTTATTCATGTTGTTTGCAGCTTAACTCAACTCTCATACCTTCCCCACCCACGTTTGCTACTAAGTACGCCAACACACACACACTCCTGTCAAGATTAACTGTAATTATAAAGTTATTTGTATTGTTTGTAGCTTAACTCGACTCTCATACCTCCCCTACCCACTTTTGCTGCTAAACACGCACATACTAATCTTCGGTAAAACCATGATTTTTGAGACTGGAATTGACCAAAATGTTGTTATCAATGTGCTCTTGGTAAACTTTGCCGCCTCACTTTTTTTTTTATGTTAGTTTATTTTTGGGGTTCACTGACTGTTTTTTATCCCTTCAAAGTTGAGAATATTGTAACTCAAAAATCTATTTATAAAATATGATTTTTGACCGAAATCAGTGAGTGAATCCACAAAATTTTACTCTAAACACATTGGCAAGGTCAATTTCAACCCGTATAAGTCTTGAAAAACTATATCTTGGCCGAAAATTGCTATGGGTGGGGTTTAATAGGAAATGTAGGGTATGAAAGTTTAGTTGCAAACATCATCGCTAACTCTGTACTTGCACTTAAGGTATGTGAGTGTGTGTGTATTGTATGACTTATCAATGCACAATTTTCACCTAATAAAAAACATTTTGCTTCCGCTAGGACTTAAACCTTGATGGGTTTCTTTACGGTTTGACTAATCACGAATATGCACACATTTGTGCTTAGGCATGCGTGCGAGTGCGTGTGAGAGGGAGAAGACAGTTTACCATATTTGTGAGGGTTTACGATGAGTTCATTCAAAGCAGAGTAGATGTCAATGTAGACCATATTCGCGTCCGGATATTTGCGATTAAGCTTTTCAAGCTCAGCAGAGAGCTTGGAATTGAAGAGCTTGGCGACTACGTTGTACTTGTCAGCACAATTCCTCACTATTCCTCCGGCAAGCGTCCTCTGTGAGGGGACGCATCCGATTGGCGGTGCACCAAACACCGCCAGTCTCCGGGCCCCGAGATTGTACAAATTCTGACGTACAATCAAAGAATTGGACACCGTGAAACATTTAATAAGTGACAGATAAAATGTAAAAGAGAAAATATTGCTCCGACTAATCTCTTTATTCCATATTACCAGTCACTGTAAGGCACATGACAACAACATTTGCAGACTTTAACTACTAATTATTGAATATTTACGATACACATTAAAGTACCCGCCTAGGTTCTCCAAAATGATAAATTATTTTTTAAAAATTATCATATTTATTATAAAATTGATCATAAACATATCAGTATTATTTCAAGATTCATCAATAGTTTTAAATTTATCAATTTGTTATTGAAATTCATCACATTAAAAACAGACCGATTTCAGTTACATATCCTCCACCATACGCTGTATAATTGGCGAAATTGTTTATGGGGCAATTTGCAGATATCCCTTTCAGGTATATGACGTTTATAAATTCAACCCCGACTTTTTTTGAGTTAATATTTACCGACGCTAAGCGTTTGAATCGATTTAATTTAGCTACTCTTCCGGCAAATTTAGCAACTTTAATTTCCGATGAATGTGTGATGATATGTAAAGAAATTTGTTTGCTAAAATCATCGTCATTTCAGCATACAAATTTCATCACAAATCATACATATACTAGAAAAGTTGTTATATTCACCAGAAAAGTAACTACATGAAATTATTTCAAAAACTTAGGGTGGGTGGATTTTTGGATCGTAATATACCCACTTTTATCATTGGATAATAATATACCGACCTTTATACCTATGTGATTTTAATGTACCTACTATGATTTTAATGGTAGCGAGTCGGTCTCAAAGATGACTTAAGTGGGCTTGTATTGGTTTCTTATGGGTCTCTGGAAGTTTCCAATGTCTGCCACATTATCCTTGAAATCGATTCACCACCACTTAAGTCATGATAAGTACACTAAAATCACCTAGGTATAAAGATCGATATATTATTATCCAATAGTAACAATCAGTGTATTACGATCCAACATCCCGAAAGGTGGGTATATTACGATTCAAAAATCAAATATACGCAAATTTTCCCGGGAAAAATTTACCTGGACAAAAGCAGAAGCCCCACGAAGCATGAGATCAGTGTATGAGTTGAAGTCATAGTTCTTCCTGAAAGGTGTGTCAAAGTATGTGTTTGCAATGTCATCACTTCCAGCCACAACCAAATACACTGCATTTTTTAGTATGAATGCTGTCTTCTCTTCTCCAACTAGATGAGTCACTTTTTGTATGTACTCTTTGAAGTAATCCACTTGCTGTGTCAGAGGTATCACTGACTGCATTCATTCATTCATTCAACCAACATAATTACTTACTTTACCATTCAAAATATGTATATATGGACCTGCCTTGCAACCGGCTGATAGTTGTTAGCTGATAGCTGTTTGGATTAGCTATTTGATTTTAACTGTTTGGGTTAACTGATTGCGGGAAAGATGTTCGGTAGAGCAGTTGTTTGTGAAAAGCTACTTCAAATGCCTTCTTCGAGTAGTTGTTTGAAGACTACTAGTTTCTTGGATCCAGAAAGCTAATATGAAAGTTGTTTGCCAAACATTTCATGTAGATTTTTTACCTTGGTCAAAAAGCTAATAATATCCAATAAACTAGTAGTCAAACACACCCACACAACCCATACTTTAATTGGCTATGTAAACCTCATATATATGGTCCCATTTAGCAACCAGTTGATACTTGGTGGTTGTTATCTGTTAACTGATAGTTGTTTGGATTAGCTGTTTGCAAAAAATGTGTTTGGTAAAGCAGCTGTTGGAGGAAACCTACCTCAAAAAGATTTTTTTTTTAGAAATACCTCAAAAAGCTTTTTGAAAATGGACTTATTGAGTCCAAAAAACTAATATGAAAAGTTATTTACCAAACACTTTAGGTAGCTTTTTGACTTACCTTGGTCAAAAAGATAATAATGTCCAAAAACTAAAAGTTATCCCAAAAAGCGGGTAGCCAAACATATCCATAGCCTAACTACTTCAATTGGCTATGTAAATCCTATATATATATATACATATATCAAAGCTGGTTTAGTGGTTTTATTCTGATTTTGGACCGACCTAGACCAAAACACAAAAAATAGTACGTTTACGGACAAAGGACTGAACTGATTAGCATTCAATCCAATTTGGGTTCGGGTTTAATTTCGGTGCGATCTTTTTTGGGTTTTTGGTCTGGACCATAATATTAACAGTCGTTGGAGTTGTCTACATCTCGATCAACTAGTAACTCATTTTATTGACTTTTTCAATACTGACTAAAAGATCAACTATTATGAGACGGAGAAACATGAAATAAAGGTTGTGAGGTGATGGTTACCGCAACAGTAGATGTCAAAGGGTCATATCCGGAAGCACCCGAAGCGAAGCTCACACCGGTTAGGAGGTCCTGCGGTCCTACCATCGGGTCCAAATATGCTGGCACATATTCTTTTACCGAAACCTCCTCCGCTAAAATATCAAAACCAGACCCAAAATTAATATCGTAACCAATCAACATACTACTAATTTATTTGTGGTGACTAACAAAAACTATTTTATCTTCACTTTGTTACCAAACAAGATAAAAATGGGGGGACGGGTTCCTGAAATTAAACAACAATTATTTTCCTCCAACCAAACACGCCTTTAGTCAAAAATTAATTTCCCTTTTACCAAACAGCAATAATATCAAAATAAATTCATTTTCTTCCAAATCATTTTCCATGCATGGGAATTGAAATATTTTTTCCCCTTCAATAAAAGATTCACTAGATTTTTTTTACTCGATGTAGCATGTACTAACAAGGACTGTTGTGTATTGAATGCATTGGCTAGCTAGCTAACATAATTTAATGGTCGAACTCAATTCCGTAGATTGTTATAGTTTGGTGTATCAATGTATCACAATCTAATGGTTAAAATATTTGAACTGCTGTAATTAAATCAATTATACCATGGAGTTCTAAAAACCAATTAATGTAATATTAGGCTACTGGAGTCCAATATATCATACTTTAATTTCACTCAACTCTACATTGCACTGTAGTCTGATAGTTTTATACTCCCTCCGTCCCAAATTAATTGACATTTTGACTAAATTTTTACCGTTAATTATTCATCAATTACAATGAGTTACAATATGAAACTATCTCCATTGTAATTTTTAATAAAACATCTTTCTAATGACAATAATTTCATATTGGTACTCATTGTAATTTGTTAGTAATTAGTATTTAGCCCAATGTCAATTAATTTGGGACGGATGGAGTAATTAACTTAGTGTCATGCAATTTTAGAATCTGCTTACCATAATCAAAGGCCCTAAAATACAATGCACTCAATTTTTAGTATAATATATTTCTAACGGTTATAATTTTATATTGTAACTCATATACTTTTTAACTAATCAATAGTCAAAACTTAACACTTATTTAGGGATGGAGGTAGTATATCATCATCCTTAATTAAAAAGCCAAGTTTGAGGTCCTAGGACACCTAACTTGTGCTACATTAATTAATTTTGGCAATAACAATATTGTGTGACTTGTAAAGTTGTGGTTGGTTAGGAATTGAAACTTGAGGGTTACCTACAATTATGTGAGAGGGTCCCTACCCTAACTATAGGTTACACAACATCACAATCAATTGTTATGGTTTGGGCCTTTGATACCTATATTTTATGGACAAGAAAGTGAAATATAGGAAGCTTCTCCATTGGTTCCTATGTTTTTTAATTATTTTTTTTAATAAAGGTAAGCGGTCGAATCCATGACCCCTATCTTAGAGGTATAACCCAACAGACCTGTAGTGGACTCCTATCCACAATATTCTTCGAATCGGTAAGCCCGCCCAATCGAACTCTGGACAGCAAAGATAGGAGGTGGACCTCTTACAACTCAGGCAAGAGGTGATTAGCCCCATTGGTTCCTATGTACTCCCGATGTTCCTATAATTAAAAAAAATGTTCTCATTTTGGTAAGGTTGTCGGGACCGGTCATAAATTTTGCGTCTGAATTTTGGTAATGACTGATTTGATGGAGACTTGGACATAATATTTCTATGTTTTCTATCATTCGAACCTGATTTTGACCTGAAGATGAATCCTTCAAATTACCCGATCAAGCATGACTCGAAAATGGGGTTCAACGTCACATTAACTAGCTCGGCCCGAATTTTACCCCAAAGTCCCCAATCCAATCTTTTTACTAGGGGGATATATGGTTTAGCCCATTCCAGAAAAAATAGTTATAGATATTTTATCGAGTGTTGACATTGATAAATTCTTTTCAAGTATATATATACGTAATGTTTTTCATTTTTTTTTGTTCAAATACAAAATTAGTCTCATTTAAATTGTCTGATCTAGAAAAACTCAACAAAGCTAAGTATTGGATATTGATTTTTCAAATAATTAAATAATTATCAAAAACAAAATTACTTAAATAACTATTGAAATGATAAATATAGTAGGATAAAAGAAATCCTTAGAATACCACCTCCGTCCCAAAATTTTGTCCTTTGACTAAATTTTGATCATTGATTATTCACAAATTATAATGAGTTATAATATAAAATTATCGTTATTAGAAAGATAATTTAATAAAATTACAATGGCGGTAATTTCATATTGTAATTCATTATAATCTGTGAATTATCTACGGTTAAAATTTAGTCGATAGACAAACATTTTGGGACAGAGGTAATACAAAATATTGTGATGAAATATACAAGAGTAGTACAAGTAATAGTCGATGTAGTTAGCAAGGAAAAAGTTGCATGCAAGGGTCCCATTAATGACGAAACTTGACCACTTATTATTCTTCTACGACCTTCATATATTTATTTCTTTCACTTTCTCACATCTATTTATAATTTTATATGTTTAATTATTTATTGTTTTGCTATGATATCCATTATTTATCCACCATAAACTATAAAGGCATGTTTGGTTAGCTTAGTTCCATCCATGAATAATCCACTCATTTTAAAATTCATACAAATAATCAAAGTCATACCAATTTCTTTTTCAAGTTTTCTAATATATGTTACATTGGGACTTGTATACAAATTCAAATAATGTCACCGCTAATTATATTTAAAGATTATTTTAAATATTAAATAAAAAATACATAAGCAAAAAATACTTATGTATTAGATCACAAAGAGGGGAAATTTTTACTTCTTGTAATCGTTCAAATACCATGTCTGGCCCCCATGCAAACACGTAAACAAAATATAACCCGTACATATTTAATTTGAGTTCATCCTTATTTAAAAAATATGTACCTCATATTTAATTCAGTTTCACTCATCTTGTCCTACATATTACATGCACATAGAGCATGTTCTCTGAGCAGGTATGAGTGGACAGTTATCTTATTGGGAGTGAAAAATGGTTAGATATAAGTAAACAATTATACTATTGATAATAAACAATGGATAGGTACGTACGATTGAAAAATTATGATATTGACCGAACAATTATCATATTTAGAGTACATACTCCAAAAGCATGTAATAAGTTGCACACTAAGGTACCGTTCTTATGCGGTACAACAACTTACCGCACCGCAATGTACCGCTACCTACCGCAATCTACCGCAACTCACCACAATCTACCGCAATCTACTATTTACCTTTGTATTCATATCAATACTCATTTATTATTTTCCACCGCAACTCACCGCAACTCACGCACCACAATTCCACCGTATAAAATAACGATGCCTAAATCTCCCATCTTTTTCTTTCGTGAAATATCAGTTATATTAATCAGTTATTAATTATTAATTAGTACGTTACACCTTTACGGTGTGACCCTTCCCCGACGCAACAATGTCTTAGAGACGCCTATAGTATTTTAGCTAGATGGGTTTAATTTGCCAAATAATAGCAATACTATTTTCGTGAAAATATCAGTAATACTATCTTTGCCCCAAAATGTTTGTCATTTGACTAAATTTTGACTATTGATTATTCACAAGTTACAATATAAAATTACCGAAATTAGAAAGACACTTTAGTAAAAATTACGATTACAGTAATTTTATATCGTAACTCATTATAATTTGAGAATAATCAACGTCAAAATTGTGTCAAAAGACATACATTTTGAGATGAAAATAGTATTACGTATATGTAAATAGGTGGAAGATAAATAAATTTGCATGGCGAGTGTCACGTAAATTACGTGATGGAAGCTTTCTTGTGGTAAAACTAATTTTGTTGGCATTTGAATATTGAAAATAACTCACAACAACTCATCCCTGTGCATAATAAATACTCCCTCGATAAATGTGGTCTGAATTTTAAGTACTATTTGTACAACCCAACCTCGTTTATGTCGTTTTGATGAGAGATTCTATCTATAATTCAAAATTTTTTCAATATATTTTGATCAAAGTAACTTTTTGTAACAGTTAATTAATCGCATATTTTGACACATGAAACCTATATATTATGTTTAAAATGTATGGAATTTTCAACTATCATAGTTGGAAAAAAAAATCAATGATGGTAAAATTTTCACGTTTAAATTTTAATTATGCTACAAAATGTAAACTATCTAAAAATATATAATAGTTTATTATATAAAATTATTATTATTGAATTTATGATAAAAAAATATTATCAGTATAGTTTTGTAAGTTTTAGCAACATATTACTCCCTTTATTGCTAACTATGACATTAAGAATTATTGTGCCATTAACTTTTGAAAGAGGTAACTATTAATTTCTTCATATATATAATGGTTTATTACTTTATTATCATATAAGACTATCATTTTCAGATTTATGATAAAAACGATTATAAAAAGTAAAATTTTATAATTTTGTTAAGAAAAAAATCAATTAAAGTGAGATATGGAGGATGGTAAATATGTTAATTCTCAATAAAATTATTGAAGACAAAAGTACGCAACAAAATGAATGATAAAAAAATATTTAAAAATCATATAAATAGTAAGTGGCAATTAGTAATGTGATAAATATAGGAAGGAGTAAATACTATCTGTACGGTCCCAAATCTTGTTGGCACATTGGTCACTACCCACCTGGCAAGAAGCAAACCCAACCAAAGATTTGGGTATTATTTTCTAAAAAATAATTGGATAGACTACTCTTTCTTTTGGATAAAAAGTTATACGTGTCAATTTTTTATCCGACCCGATAATTTGATATAAAGATTATGGGGTTTGAACACAATTTACTCGACCTGAATCCGAAATAAACTGAACCCGAGAAACTCATAAATTGACAAGTCAAACCCAACCCGTTTGTTTGACCCGAAATTTTATTTTTTAAATTCAAATCTATTAGGACAAGTGACTTTTCGTAAGTATTCATGACTATTAAACTATAACTACAATTTATTCATTTGTTATTTTTCTAATTTAAGTTGAAAGATTTATAATAATCTATCATTATTAGAAAATAAATATATTTATATATTGTAAAAAAAAATACTTCCTCCGGTCCATATTAACTGTCGTCTTTGAAAATTGTGCAGTCAAATTTCAAAAATTTTGACCATAAATTTCTCAATATATATAATGAGTTGCTATATAAAATTTATCACCATTAGATTCGTAACGAAAAATACAATTATAAAAGTATAATATTGCAATTGTTAATAATATATTATTATATTATTAAAAAATTATCAATCAAAAAGTAACATTGGAGACGGTGAAAGTCAAAATTATGACAATTAATATAGAACTAAGGGAGTAGTATCTAGAGACAATTTTTTTTAAGAAAAAGCATAAAAATGTCGCACAGTTATAACTCATTTGATTGACCCCAAACCAAAATACACGACCCGTTTCTACTCGAATCCAAAATACATCCGATCTATATTTACCCAAATTTGATATACGATCGATCTGTAACCCGCCCCTCCCGAATTAACTGGTGTATGTACCCTATTTGCTAAAATTACGTGAAAACTTTTCCATGAATAATAATTAAAAAAAGGTACGTGAAGACCTAATTTATTGCAATGTGACCATTGGCCAACACTACTACTGCTCCATGTACGATTTGGACGTATCAGGAACATACTACGTAGCTTTCCTATTAAAAGTTAAAAACACATTTTATTTTACAATTTGTCCTTTTTTGGGAACCCTTTCATTTTACAATTTCATTCTCTATATATTTGATTATATGGGAGTTGGTTTAAATCATATATATATATATATATATATATATATATATATATATATATATATATATATATATAATACAACAATGTTGTTTATGGTAATAACTATCCCTATTTAGGTTTTTATAAAATAATTGATAAATTAGAGGAACTTGAAATGTAGTACTATAGTCTATAGTTGGACGAACATTTTAACAAAAAAAAAGACTAATATTCGAATGTATATTACATAGGATCGAAGTCATTATCCAACTTGCAACTTGACTGCATATTAGAGTTTTTTGTGTGCTAATAAAAGGACTGGGCATATAATTCACCTACTATATATATATATATATATATATATATATATATATATATATATATTCCATAGATGAAGTCAGCGACATCGGTTGTCTATAATTAATTTATCTAAAAACCTCTAACGGTGCCAACAAAAAAATTAATATTGAAAGGTACCCACAAAAAAAAATAGCATTCTAAACATATTCTTTAGACACCTTATTAAATACCTATCCATTTTATTTTTATTTTTTTATGCAAATATGCCTATCCATTTTACACTAAAATTAAAATTTTTTACTTTGAACACATTTTCCCAAACTAAATACATATATTCATTCTCATTTCTCACCAATTCATCATATCTCAAAATTTAATCAACACATTATGAGCCAATGATAGAGGTGTAAATAGTGGGTAGTTAGGCCATTAGGGTTTTCTACTAGAGGGAATAGAATATCTTCATTGGCATTTGGCACAATCAACATGTCTTTGGGAAAAAAACAAAAACCCAATAACAACAACATAAGGATGTTTCATCGTGTTATTGATCTTTCATCGCATTTGAGATGTGAAGATTTTGTTTGACTATTGTGCGCGCAAAAATCTTTGTTGTGTTAATTTTGTTTCGCAATTTGGTTGTAACCCTTTTTTTTTTCTTTTTATGGTGGTTGTTTGCTATATATGTTGTATACGGTTTGCTATATTCATGAATTTTTAAGCCTTTTGTCTCTCAATAATCGAAATTCAATCATATCATGCATTTTGAAGCATGTGCTCTGACAAGTAATGTTGAGAATTTTACTTATAAAAAGTTACTATAAAATAAATAAATGCTTGAAGGATGTATAAATATAGAATTTAGAAGTTAGGTCAATCAACTTTATGCATAAAAAATTAATATAAAACGAATAAATGTTTGAAAGTTTGTAAATATAGAATTTACAAGTTTAAAAATGAATATAAAATAAATAAATACATATTTTAAGATACATATTTATAAAAATGAGAGTCTGTGCTCTAAGAAGCACCTAATAAATTATCTCTAATCTCTACAGTGATATATACTAGCGGTTGATATAACTGATAGTGACGGTGGCAAAAGGAAAGACAAATAAGAGAACAATGCATTGACTAGCAAGTAAATTATACATCTCTTATACAATGAATATTTAAGTGTCTTACTTTTCAATAAATTAATATTTATTATAACTTTTCTACACTTTTTTTTATAGTTAACGTCAATTATTAATTATAAGAAGTCCGAGATAACATCGTAATCGAAACGACCCTATTGGTTAGGTATATTCTAGACATTGTTTTTATAATATTAACAAAATAGTGAATAAAGTATAAGTTTATGCAAGTTATACATGGTTCTTCCTCCATAACTTACATTTTTGTAAATTTTAATAATATTGTCTCTAGTAATTATATAAATTTATCAACGGTAAGAGCATAATATTTATTAGAGGTCAACAAATAATGATTGTCTAGTTTTATCAACATAGTAGAGAATTCACATTTTATGTATAGTTTTATATTTAAGAAAAAATATAAATAAATAATTCTTTTTATATAATTTATAAGGTGTAATAACCTCAACGTAATGAAACATACATTTATAATCATTTAAATGTATTTATATTTAATTTTCCAAGTGATTTCGGTGATGTTCAAGATGGTTACTCCCTCCTTCCTCATATTAATTATTCATTGGTGTTATTAATTTCTCAACATATACAATATTATATCATAGGATACGATAGTATTAATTATCATTAGATTCATAATGAAAAATATTATCATAAGAATATAACGTTATATTTCTTTAATGAAATACATTATAAGAAATTTTCAATCAAAGAAGATAACTTGTACAATAAATATGGACCCGAGGGAGCATTAACCATCTTTAGCATCTAAGTTAATGTATATATCTTGTCCCGATACTCATATCATTTTCTATTACTAATAATCTAGGTTAACCTAATTAGAAGAAAACATAAAGGATGAAAAAGAGTAGAAAAAGGCAAGCCATGCATTGACTAACACAGTACGTTATATTATGGTGGTTGACACTCTATATATCTAAAAGAATCTGATGAAAATTCCATGATTGTACCCAATTTTTTTCAAAAAAAAAAAAAGAAAATCAGATTATCGAGTCGGACAGATTTTTACTAGCCATAATTATACGTTATTACGGTAGTTGATATCATACGTACCTAAAAGATCTATTATTATGGTGGTTGACACTATACATACCTAGCCTAAGAGATCACTGTCAATGAAAATTCTACGACCATACCCAGTTTTTTCGGGTCGGGCAAATCTGAGTTATCAGGTCAGACAGATTTTTACCAACCCTAATTATATGTTATTACGGTGGTTAATATCATATATACGTACCTAAAAGATCGGTCGGAATCCTGCCATTGCTGAACCTTCCCGTGGGAACTCCCCCCATGAAATCCTTCCCATACGGCGGATAATTACATTTAATTATCGTCTTAATCCCGTTATTATTCCCCGGGTCGATAATCGAGTCTCCGAACCCAAAAACCGCCGGAACCGTCACATTGGGCGGCAGAGGGACTCCCTCCGCCGTGAAAACCACCGTGAGTGGTAAAATTAGACCTAAAAATAGGGTTAGTAGTAGTGAAGAAGAGGGAAAATAAGTCATGTTTGGATGATATGATGTTTTTTTAGTGGTGAAAAATAGTTGATGGGGTTTGTTTGGTGGTGTAGAATTAGAGGGTGGAAATTAGAGAATGTGAATGTGTATGATGAAGAGAAACAAAGTGAAGTTATAAGGTAGAGCTTGGTATAAATGAGTGTGGTGTGGCATTTATATAGGAAATGGAAACCATCAAACCAGACACCTACGTGTTCTACTATATGTTGCATTATTTAATACAAAAATTATATGGGTCACACCATTTAAGTTTCAAAGTATGATCTCACAAAAAAAAAAAAAAGTTTCAAAGTAAAAACTACCATCTAATATTTTATATTAATGTTGCTTTTGAAAATTATACCGTCAAATTTTAAAATTTTGACCATAAATTTTTTAATATATATAATGAGTTGTTATATAGAATTATTATTATTAAATTCATAATAAAAGAATGTTATTCTAAAAGAGTAATATCATAATTGTTAATAAAATATTATATAAAAATTCATCCTAAAGGTATATACTCTCTCATCTCGGGTTTCTCCAGCCTAATATTATCCCATTGTTTTATTAGCAATTGAATTCTATACTAAAAATGATTAAAATATGTATAACGTACTTGGGGCTGACTCGAGTAGGTTTTCATTTGTATTCGTTGGCGTAATCAATGCATATGTTCTAATAACTAATCTAATTACTACTGGCTATTAAAAAAGTTATTGTCAAAAATTATAATAAATTTTAATTTAAAATAAAAGGTAAGGCAATTAAAATTAAATGCCTTGGGATGAGAAACATTATCATCACCCTTTCTAATAATAATACTCCTCCTTGACATTTTATCTGTTACTTATTAAATATTTCACGACATGTTTTCCTTGGTTGACAATTTCTCAGATTTTGTTTTTCAAAAAATTACAGAGCCATACTCTTACTATAGTATTTCTTTTTTAGAAATCAGTAATAACTTTTATACAATAGAACATTATATATATTGAGAAATTAATAATTAAAGTTTTCAAGATCAACTTATTTGAAAATATAAATGATAGATAAAATTAGTATATTTTTTAAGGACTATTTCAAGTATTTGGTCATTGTAGAAAATAAATAATTCCCAACCGGCAAGACTAAGCACTATATAGTTGGAGATTTCATAGCAATATTACCTAACTATTGGAACTCCATGTAAGGGTTTAAACATTTAGCTATACTTGAATCAAGAACTTTCTTTAGTTCAAAAAGTCTCCAATTTAAGACCTTGGTTTCAAGAAAAGAGACAAATTAATCAAAGAAAGTTCAAACCTGAAAAAATATGGGAAATTGAAAAAAAAAATAATCCCAATTTTAGGGGTATTGGAAAAAAATAATCTGAACTTACAACTTTGTTATGGATGAGCTGAACTTTAATCTATATTATTTTTAGTATCCACAACATTGTTAAATTTGTCCGGAAAGTGACGTGGCCTGGTGGTGGTGATATTATACATGGAACTTTTTGTAGCTTAAAAAAAGGTTAAACATATGCTTCGTGTTTAATATCGTCGCCACCACGTCACTTTTCGGACGAGTTTAACTAGGTGGTGGATCTAAAAATAATAGAGGTTAAAGTTTTGTTCATCCATAACAAAGTTGTAAGTTCGGATTACTCAATTGCCCCAGAAGTTGGGAATATTTTTTCCAATTTTCCAAAAAATATTCTCTCATCCCATTTTATCAGTTACTTAAATTTACGCGTCAGTCAAATTTTAAAATTTTTTACCATTAATATCTTACATACGTACTGTTTTATCAAACGAAAACACCATTTTTAGATTTAAAAAAATGACTATCATAAATGTATAATATTGTAATTATTTTATAAAATATTATAATAAAAATTGTCAATCAAAAATAAATTAAATATTGAAGACCACAAAATAATTAATATTTGAAGGAGGGAGCAAGGAGTTTTGTAATGTTGAAAGCATGGATGACATTTTACACTATTTATTAATTTGATTAATGGTCTTTTGTCAGCCTTTTAATTCTTGGGTGGGTGGGTGGGTGCTAAAAAATTGAATTATGATATAATAGTACATTCTATAATTGTGGTTGGTTATCATATCATGATTTAATGCTACAAAAATCCCTCTCTTTAAACTAAAATCATAAATATACTTAGCAAACTATTGTAAGGGCCAAGTTCCATCAACCATTCACATGTTAACATATATTATGGGAACTGTGAACGGGTCTAATCGAACTGAAAACCGACAATATATACCAGACTGTTTTGAATATTCAGTTAACCGACTTGGAAAAATTATAAGTTAATTGGTTTTGTTTCGGTTCATAATTTTGGAAATGGCTATAAATCAAAACAGAAAGCGAATCAATAAAGTTTTAAAGTTTTCTTTGTAAAAATTTTATCTTCAAAACTATGAAATTGTGAAAATTAGGGTACTTATAAACTCACACCCTTATTGCAAAACAGCTTATATTAATTAAAGAAATTGTAACTTTTTAATAAAATATAATATTATAATTTTTTATAAAATATTGTAATCTAATTTTATTGATCAATCGATGGATTAGTATGGCCTCAAGTCAAGACTTTGAGCTTTTTCTTTTTCGAAAGATTTATTGTTCAATTGAATTGAGTTAGTCACTGTTTGCTGAGGATTCAACCCTAGTATGGTTCAAAAATAATAGTCAAATACCAAAAAAAAAATTAACAAATACTATGAAAATGATGGAGTAACTTTTAGGCTCTATTATAAAATATCTTGATAAAGATTTTTCTCTAACATTTATTATTAAGATTGTCGCTATTAAATTGGGTTTTTTTGTAAAACTAAATTCGGTGTCCAAAATAAACAAAACTATTTTAACCTTACTGTAAGTTCTAATGATTTTTCTAAGAGTATTTCCTCCGTTCCATAGTAATTGTCCAGTGATATTATTAATTTTTGAATATCGATCTATAATATTCTTATAAACAAAAAATATTATCATTAGATTCATAATAAAAAAAACACTATCGTAAGAATATAATCTTATAATCTTTTGATAAAATATAAAGAAATTTTAAATTAAAGATAACATTTTTTAATATGGAACGGAGATAGTACAATTTATTATAATTTACTTTCATTTCATATAAACTTATTCAATTTAACTTGTTTGTTGTTACCCTTATTACTTATTAGCATATATTCTTTATCGTTCATAAAATTTCTTCAAGTCATTTGGGTTTTATTAGATAAACTCAATGTACTAATTAACCACAAAACCCTAAACCATCTATATATATATGTTTCCCTTTAAATTTTAAGTGAATCTAAGAAAAGAAATTTATTTAAATTCACCTCCAAATCCAAATGCAATACCCCAAAACAAATAGGTTATATTAAAAGATAATAATATAATATAAAAAAATCAAGCAAGTAGGTTATTTAATGCCAACCCAAGTTAAAAACATAGTGTGCAATTAGATAAAAACAAAACATTCTTGTCTCTACTAATTTATTGCCGCAAAGGTGATAAAACCCGTTTCCTTCCAAATAAGATGGAGACTTTGCAACATCCAATCAAATTATATACCCATTTTTTTAAACCCATATGGAATTATGGATAATAATTATTTTAAATTATTTACAATTTATATTTTAATAATTTTGAATAATATGTTTTATTAACTAGTTATATTTATCAACAATAAGAGCATGATTTTTATTAGTTACATCCATAAATATAAATCGTAACTTAATTATATCAACCATGACATAAAACACACATTTATGAAAAATTCTAATTTATAAAAACAACTATAAAATTAGAGATATTTTTACATAGTTTATGAGTAGCAATAACTTCCAAATTAATGAAAAATTTATTTACAATAATTTAAATATGCATAAATACAAGGGATATTGGATGACAATATATAGACCTTTGGGGTATTGGATTGTAATATATCGATCTTTACTATTGGGCAACAATATCCCTGACCTTTATATTTAGGTGAGATTATTGTATCGACAATGACGAAGGGGATGGTGGCTGGTGAACTGGTCTATTTCGTGCTGACGTGGCAGGTGGAGGGGAAAAAATCGGCCCTGCCCAATAACCCCATTAATCGTTCGTTTTTCTCACTAATCTACGTTAAAAAAATTGACCCCCACACAGTGACTAAGGGGGTGGTAAACCAATCTCCGTGCTGACGTGACACACAACCAACCAATGTCCTATAACGTAGGGTTTAATGAGATTATTAAGTTGAGGCGGATTTTTTTCCCCCTCTGCTAGCCACGTCAGCATGGAGATCGATTCATCTCCCTCTTAGTTACTATTGGTATGATAATCTCTTATAGGTATAAAGCTCAGGGACTCATGGATATTGTTGTCTAATAGTAAAGGTCGGTATTTACAATTCAATACCCCCAAAAGTCGGTATATTACCAACCAAAAACCCTAAATATAATTCATAAAGTGATTTAAATAACATTTAAAATGGTTTATAATTAATGCCCTAATTATCATTTTATTCAATTCCACTTATTATCAATTTCATTATCAGATCACTTAAAATATTAAAATAGTTTAACCCCCCACAAAAAAAAGGTAAATTATTCTGCATAATAGTGACACTCAAAGAATAATGAAAAAAATAATGAAAGATTTCGTATGTTGTATTACCAAACAAAGAATAGTGGAAGAAAATAATATTAGCTTACAAAGAGTCAGAGGAATTTAGAATAAAAATATGCAAAAGAGTCTGGATGTGTCCAAAGTTAGCTACTACCCAAATTTGGTGGGTGTTGAAACAAGTAACCTAAAACTTTAAACAATCTATGGAGACATTCTATCTACAAGTACTCTTTTGGAAACAATCACACATTTTTCTCAATGAGATATAACTAAATTATCTAGAAATTACTGGCACAAAATATAGGATTTTTGGACATTAATATACTGATTTTTGAGATATTGAAATTGAATATAGTACTTCCTCTGTTTCATACTAATCGTCATTTTTAGAAATCATTCAGTCAAATTTCAGAAATTTTGACCATAAATTTCTCAGCATATACAATGAGTTGCTTAATAAAATTACCACCGTTAGATTTGTAACGAAAAATACTATCATATAAGTATAATATTGCAATTGTAAATAACATATTATGTTAAAAATTATTAATCAAAAAGTAATATCAGGAGACCGTAAAAGTTAAAATTATGACAATTAATATAAAACAGAGGGAGTAGGTCTTTAAAATTGGACACTTTTATATCGATGTTTGGGCCTATTTATCGTTAATGTCATGTAGCCGCGTTGAAAAATAATACATTAGTGTCCAATTTCATTAATCATCATCAAATGTCAATACAAATAGGTCATGTAGCCCTGTTCTTTGGTTTGGTTGGATATAACTATCCAAACTTATCAAAACCTAACACAATTCTCCAAGAAAATATCATGACTTAACCTAACTTATCCCAATATATTCTAACTTATCTTAACTTATCCATCCAGATCTAAAAATAACACAATCAAAGAACAGGATTTGTATTGTGATTGAGCATTTGTACCATAATAGTGGATTATTTTGCTACTTTTCAATACAATATAGGACAAAAATAACAAACTCCATGCATTATAATTTTACTAACGTGAGATCGAGTTCAATATAATATATGTAGCCCTTATTTATCATGAAAAATAAATTGTATAAATTATTTTATGTAAATGCTTTTAAACACTCATGCCAAGAACGTTAAAGTCGTGTTCAAAATAGTGTTGGGATAGCGTTTCGTATTTTGACAAATTCAAAAACTCTAATTGTATAATATTATCGTTCAATGCGTAAGCTAATGGGATAGCATTTTCTGAAACTGAAACGTTAAAAATTAACGTGTAGGGTTTGGAGTATCTTTCTTTTTTTTTTTTTTGGTCAAAAATACCATTTTGAAAATTTTGTCTTTTAAAATTATCTATATCATTTTATGTCAATTCGCACTAATATGCTAACCGAATCATTGCCTTCCTTAAACAGTTAAACCTCTATCTATGGCCTAAATCACTATACATTAGATAAACTATAGTCCAGTATCTAAAACACTAATTTCGCTAAGGGAGCGTTTGGTAGGAACCCCAGAGAAAAATTTCTCATGGGAAGTTTTCTATGGGAAAGATTTCCCTAGGAAAATGGAGAAAAGTGGTGGGCCCACCGTGAAATTTTTCTCAAGGTCAACTCACATCCAAACATGGGGAAAATAAGTTAACTCGGAAAAATTGATCATTTCCCCATGGTTATTGACCAACCAAACGCACCCTCAAGGTTTAGATTATTTTGCATGGCATATAACATGGACAAACTTAATTTAGATTATTTTGCATGGCATATATCCATTTTAGGAATATAATCCTTATATCTTATGATCATGTTGCTTATTACATTGAGACCCATTTGTACATTTATGTATGAAACCCACTGCATAAAGCATTGAGCACCTAAAAACGTGTTTGGTACCACCATTTCAAAAAAAATAATAAATAAAAAACAGAAGAAGAAAGTGAATATGACCAACTGTTGTTAGATAGGATGGTAGTTTCCCTATTTATAGTAGGTGTAGCTGTGCAGGATAATATTGAAAGCTACAACAACTTCTAGCTTCATCACTTAATTATTTCATCCTCATATTGAGAAGAAATTAAGATGACCTCAAAAAACAACAAGTTCTGTTCTTTTTCGCAGTTGGCAAGATGAGGAAATGGTGTGGTATGGTGAAATTGTGGAAAGTACGATAATGTATGGAATGATACGGTAAAGTTTGTGAAAAAGTATGATTGATATGGTAGGTGAGGAGAGAAAATGTGAAAAGTTGAGGAGAAATGTGAGGAGATATATTGGTAATAATTGTGGTAAAATGTGGTGAAGTGTAGAAGAATATAAAGTAGTATAGTGAGTTGTAGTACTGTACCGTATAAAAGAACAGGGGAGAAGGCAAAATGATAAATATTTTGAAGCAAAATGGTTAATAACCATATTGTATTTCAACTAATCACTTATAAAGTTAAATGTAAGTATTAGATAATTATAAATATTCTTATAAATAACTTTCACAAAATATGGAGTATTCAATAATTTTTTTTGAAAAAAAAAAAGTAGAACATTTTTTCAATATGATGGTTTGCATCAGGAAAAAAAAAGGAAAATTTTCATGGCACATGAAAAACATGGGGTTTCAATTTGTGAAGTACTCCCTTTGTTTCGTATTATCTATGGTTATGTGGTATTCACAATCAAATTTTACGAACTTTGAATGTTTAGATTTATCATGAAAAATAATTTTATTTTACATATATATATGTGTGTGTAATATTCTCAAATATATTACGTTAGAAATTGAAAGTTAAAATGATGCATTAGAAACCGAAAAAATTAAAAGGTAATATATATTATACATACATAAGTGTGTGTACATATATATATATATATACATATATATAGATTTAATCTTTCCACCTTCCTACTAAAACTCTCTTCCTACTGGATCCGTTCTCATATATATAAATGTGTGTACACACACAATATGAGGGTGCTGAGATTCGAACCTGAAACCTCTTGCTCAAGTCTGACTCTAATACCATGTGAAACTATCTCAACCAAAAGCTTAAGCTGATAGTTGTAGGCCGGCCTAATGATGGTTTTTATTCTCTAACCTACAAGTGATAACCACATAAATACAGTATTTGTATATCTAAACTCCCTCAAACCTCACATTAGCAGAATTATATTGGGGCTTGTTATTGTTGTTCGGAAGCACATTAAAACTAAGATTGACAACTATAAGTGAGCATAACCACATAAGTACAGTATTTGTATATCTTGATCTCTTGATACCTCGCATTAGTGGAACTATATTGGACCTTGTTATTATGGTTCAGAAGCACGCTAAAACAACTAAGATTGACAACTACGAGTGATAGCCACATAAATACAGTATTTGTATATCTAGATCTCCTAGGATCTCGCGTTAGCGGAATTATATGGGGACTTCTTATTATGGTTCGAAAGCACACAAAAACTAAGATTTGACAACTACAAGTGATAGCCACATAATAAGTACAATATTTGTATATCTAGATCTACTAAAAAACTCGTATTAGTGGAACTATGTTGGGGCTTGTTATTATGGTTCGGAAGCACGCTAAAATAACTAAGGCCTCGTTCTTTTATGCGGTAGGTTGCGGTGCGTTACCACACGGTACCGCACTTTTTAATTTTCCACCACACTTCACTACACCACACCACAATCTTACCAATATATATTTTCATTTTTTTTTATCGTCACTTTTTTCCTCTACTTTTCACATTCTCTCTCTTTAACCTACCCCACCTACCACAACTTTCACTATAACTCACCACAATTTTTCAAATTTCACCGCACCACATCATTACCATACCGCAAACAATCGTATAAAAGAATTGGGCCTAAGATTGGCAACTACAGGTGACAACCACAGAAAGATAGTATTTGGACATGTGGCATACGTAGGATGACATTCTCATAATTGCTAATGTAGTAATGTTGTATTGTTGTATAGTCAGCTACTATTACTCTTCCTTTTGTGTGTGTAGAAATAGATACTATCCCAAATTGTTTCTCCATCTTCCTAATTCTCTTGTCTCAAAATATTTGTCTATTTTATAATTCCAATGATTGTAATTCATATTATACCACTAATAAATACTCTTTTGTTTTTTTTATTTTTCTTCACGTGAGAAAAGTAAGGACAATTCTGGTACATTACACATTTTTCACCCCATTTCCCATGACCATTGGACTTTTAAATATAGTTGGATGGACAAACAATATGGGACAGAGGGCAGTAGATAGGTGAGGAAGCATTCATAATAATTGAGAGTGTGTTAGCAGTTGACAGTTGGGGACGACTAAATATAATGATGATACATAATTAATGGACCACACACAATCGTTGTGAAAAATCACTCTTAATTCATTCATTTATTCATTTATTCATTCATAGAAGTAGGTTTGTCCCAATTCAAAACCTTCACATAAATCCTTGTCATATTGCTCATGTGGTTGCTTCCTCACATTCATTCCTCCATCAATAGACAAACTCCCATCAACATGTATTAACAATGCTCTCTGTTGTTTTCTACGGCGGGTAAAGTACGGAAACGGTACGGTATGATATGGTAAATTAAAGAAAGTGTATGTTGCGTTATGGTATGATAGGTTGTGGTAAACTTTGTTGTAAGAATGGTTGGTGTGGTAGGTGAGAAGAAAGAAAAATTATGGTAATTGTGGTATGGTGTGGGGTAAGATGCGGTAGTTTGTAGATAGTAAAGTAATTGGCGACAAGTGTGGCATGGTACCATGGAAAAGAACAATGCCAAATATTTAAAAAAAAACCCAAAGCAAAACCAATATTTAGGAATCTCGTCTAGACAAGCTAAGGTATGGAGGATCAGATGTAACGGTTTTATCTGTAAATTTCGTAATTTAGAGAGACTGATTTCAATTAACTTGAGATTTAGGAATCGTTAATTACCTACTACTCTATGGAAAAGGAATAAAGGAGGTTTAGGTTGTGTTCCGTGTGCGTGGTAGCGTTTGGCGTTTTAACTAAGGCAAGACTCTAATTTAGATGAATATAAGTGCTCAATAAGCCATCGTTTTCAGAAGTGTTTAGCATTTTAAGCAGCATTATCTACAACGTTAATAACATTAAAGTTTAGCATTTGGAGTAGCATTTGTATTTCTTTATCAACAAAATACCATTTAAAAATTTTCTTTTTGACGATTATCCATATGTTTTTATGTCAATTTACATTAATCAACTAACTCAACTATTAAATTTACCAAAAACATCTTTTATTTTGAATAGTTATCCAATACCGCTACATAAATCGCTATTTGCTATCTAAATCGGTTTTTACAAACATAAGTTACAATAGGACATTCTATTTTAGTCTGTCACGAACCAAGTTAAAAAAAATAAAATAAAATTCTCTTATCCATATGATGGGCATAATTAATAAAATATAAGAGGGGGAAACCAAATCAATCTTTCCCTAAAATGTTGGAAATGCCAAGTGTCAATCAACGTGTACATTTCCTTGTCAGTATTAGCTTTGTTAGCTCAACGGTATTTTTCCCGTCACCAAGAAATTGTATCAAGAAGAATCCATGTAACCTGTTGCTCTTAACTACATAATCTACATCTTTAATTATTATTATTATTATTATTATTATTAGGTTATGTTCTTTTGTGCGGTTAGTAAGATGCGGAAATTGTGTGGTGTGGTGAAATTGTGAAAAGTACGGTGCAGTGTGGAATGATATGGTGAAGTTTCGGAAAGTGAGGTTGATGTGGTAGGTGAGAAGATATATTGGTAATGATTGCGGTAAAGTCTGGAAGAATATTGAGTGGTATGGTGAGTTCTGTTATCGCACCGCATCGTATAAAAAACAGGGGTCATGTTCTTTAAAGTTGTAGGATTAGTTAGGTAAGGTTAAGTTAAGAAAGTTAAATAAGGAAAATAGAAGGCAGTTAAATATTACATCACCTGTTTTTTTTATTTTTAAATAAATTCTATGAGTTGAATAAAAATTTTATGTATGAATTATATTGAAGTAAAGGGCCTGCTTTTTTCAAGTTGCAGCATGTACACCACCGCAGTCACGCAACAACCCACCACAAAATACCATTCTACCATAGTTCACCACAACCCACCACAAATTACATTTTCACAATTACCAATACAATATTTATATATATACAAAAACTCAACACAACATACCAATAACTCGCCATAATTACACCACAACCCGCCACAATTTCACCATGTCATATCGCGTCATATCGCAGAATACCGCATAAAAGAACAGGGCCTAAATCCAATTATTTTGAATGGCAAGGTACACTAACATTAGGCTAAGCAATAATAATCCTACCAAGCTAAACAATGTAGTAATAATAATCATAATAATAACAATAATAATGATAATAATATTATTATTAATAATAATAATAATATTATTATTATTATTATTATTATTATTATTATTATTATTATCTTGCACAGCTCACTACATGATAGGACACCCTTGCTTCTTGGGATGTCTAGCTATTTGAGCCTATTTCTACTTTCTTGTGCATATCTTTATCTCATTATCAATCCCCATTTACTTTTTATATAATATTATGTGCTTCTTACAAGTTTCAACTCCCTATTGTGGGAAAGCAATTATGTGTGTATTTGCTAATTAATGTGGATGGATATTTTAATTAGATTGATTAGTATGTATAGGGATTTTGATTGGTGAGGTAGGCCTTCTTTTGATTGGATGCATGCATGAGGATCAAACTTTTTGTGTAGGTTATGTGTTTCAAAATTGGTTGTATGGTTGACATGTTTTATGTAAATTATCTTATGAACCTCTTGTCACCATGTCATGAAAAAAATATCTCATAAACATCTTTATTAGTTTGTAGATTTGAAATCTACAATCATCCAATGCAGCCTTTAGTTATTGAGATTTTATGGTCTTTAAAAATTGGCCGAAACGGTAGATCATAACCCATGTGGGGACTTTTCAGCATTTTAAAAAAATGTGCACATAATGTGGATGATAGCCTTCCATTTGAGGGTTTTTAGCTGTTGATCAAATTACAGTCAATATCTAATTAGTACGCATTTGAGTCTCATACGGACCCGTTAAAACATGCCAAGATTGCATAGGTCTATGTTAACTTCTGGTCGATAAGCCATAGCAATGAAAGGAGAAATGAGCCTACATTTTTTTGTTAAGGTACCAACAGGATCCTACTCCTACCCTAGTCACCATTGACAAACTTATTGATCTCATGCGACAAATACACGTCAAAATACATGCAAAAATTGAGCTCCGAAGATGAGCAAAATTCAGCAAAAAGAACGAAGATGAGCCAAGTCGCCATGGTGAAAAGAAGGCAGATGAAGTAAACATAGAACCAGCAACGCCATTCTACAACGCCTTGGATTAAGAAACTGATGAATTGCTCAAGGATTCAACCTTTTTAATAACCAATATCGCCATAGGATTTACTTTGATCCCAAAGCCCCATGCCCCAGCTGCTTCCCCAATGCAACGCGCCTATACCCGTCAACCTTTTACTCAACACCGCTCCAAACCCGTCCAAAAAATTTTGGGTTTTAGACACAACTTTCTCATCCCATACCCAAAAATATAGACCTGACAGAAGACAACTATATAACCCCACCCAAAAAATCTCACACCCTCCAAAGGATCTTGAACACAATTTCCAAACCCAAAATCTAAACAAACCCAAACCCAACCCACACCATCCAAATTTGACAGGGCAAACACGTTCACAAATCACTTCATCCTAAACGTGTTCACAAATCACAAATCAAGTATATGACTTCTTCCATTATGGTGTGTGGACATGTAACCTCTTGCTACTAAGAGAAGTACTAGAAAGAATTGGCAAAGACATACATGTCCACACACACCGTAAAGAAGTCATAGGCTGGCCATACAACCTTACCACAAAAATGACCTAAAACTAGGAATCCCTCCTCAAAGCATTCGCAAAACAATGTGCCTGCAACTCAAAGACTGTAACTGGACATGCCAATTACCCAAAATAACTTGAAACAAAGGTGAAAACAATTCCGGCCACATTAAAGAACTGAACTCAAGCAGTGAATGTGAAAACAAGCAAAACCAGAAACAGCAGAATAGTTGCCAATCCGATCCAAAACTAACGTGCAATTCAAGCACCTCAGTCAACCAACTAGAACACCAAATCTAACCAAAAATTTCGAGTTGCAACACCACAATAGCATCAAGCCAAAAATTTAGAACGACCTACAAAAAGGCAGGCTTTTTCATCGGAGAAGTTTAAGACACCAGATTCTCGTTAAGGGACAACGAGGCCAACTGATCGGCTGCATTGCTTCCTTCCTGCTGGGCAACACTTCTCAGAACTTCAATGGCCTCGACAACTTTCGCCTTCAAAGCATCGGGTGACTCGAGCAGATGCAGGACTTCAGTCTGGTCCATCTCAAGAAGCATCCCTGTCACCTTGGCTGCGTTGTCATGCTCAATGGCATCCACCAATGGATACAGGCTCTCTCCAAGCATCTGTGATAAGGGAGGAGATGCGAGTTACAATGCAAATTCAACGGTAAATGGATGATGAAGTAAAAGTTAAAAGTTGGGTATGTTTGGTCCATTTGGTGGTTTCCTAGGAAAAATTTACCCTACCCTCCCCCCCCCCCCCCCAACAAGGGAGAAAGTTTACTAAGCGTGGGAGTAAAATAACGACCCTATATCAAAATGTTCTTATCCAATAACCAAAACCAACATATGGATGGGAGTAAAAAAAAGGTTGGTTAAGTGTATTTCTTTTACAAAGTAACACTTTATTGGAGAAAAGTATTGAGAAGCATGTATAGGTGTCAGTAAGTTTTGGTGAGATTAGGTAACATGGACATTCTTCCCGAAAGTACTGTAATTTCAGCCTCTTGAAAAACTGCATAAATGTTGCAAGTAACTTACCGTCCTCTGCTGTTCAGGAGAAGCATTTGCCAGAGCACTTGCCAAAGCAGTGATAGGCACAGGCTGTGCAATTCCCGCCTCACGCAAAGGCACACCACTCATGTCATATGCTGGAAGCATCGACCCTGGCACCGGTACTTCTGGCATGTTTCTCCCGGGATAGCGGTAGGGAGCACGGCCCCTTGGAAGCATCTGAAAATGGAAATTACATCAGCTGAGAACGCCAGATTTTCGGTGAATATTTGTCAAACGCAAACTAAAGGGACACAATAAGCAAACCTGGTGCTGCACCATTGGGGGGATAGGCTGCTGATTCTGCTGCATAGGACTTGCACCGCGTCTGCCCCCAGGGCGTGAACCTTGCTGCCCTTGCATGAACGGCATAAAGAAGTTGGGCATCGGTGCTGCCCCTGGCCTCACTCCAGGACCAAGCTGCTGCTGATAACCGAATGCAGCCTACAATACAAAGGGCCTTTATCAGAGAACCGTAATAGAAACACCAAGTTATTGACAATAAGGGACTTTAGTCTTAGTTCTCAATCGCATACGAGAAACCGATGCTAGCATTTCTGACCAGACCCAACCCGATAACTCGAACACATTTCTCAACTAAACCCGAAATACACCAAAATTTGTTACAATTGCATTCTACTAAAAGTTTATGCAACGGAGAATGTTTTGCAACAGCATTTGGTTTGCTAATCTTATAATAGAAACGGATTCCCAAATACTAAAAGAACCAAAACCAATAGCCACTTTTCAACAAGAATTTTCAGAATTTCAGTTCAATGGTGCGAACATCATAATACATTCGAGAGCAGACTAGCCATATATATCCACCTCATCTACAAGATTTTCTTCCACTCAGTTTACACCAAACACTTGACAGCATTACATTCACATTGCATGCAAACAATTAATCAAGCAAACAAATGCGAAATAAGCTAACAAAGAGACGAACAGGAGGATTTGAATGTACAGGGGCTCAAGGTTAGGAACTTACTTGAGGGGTAATCATATGTGGTGGTTGACCATAGAAGATCTGTTGTCCGAGACCAGGACCTGGAGGGTACATAGGCAATCTAGGAGGAACAGAATGAGGCATGGAAAGTGGCCTCATCTGAGAAAACTGTGCCTACAGTAACAAACAAGCAAAGCAGAACAAAGATTAGTTTCTGGGATTTTGTAGATGAGATTATACAGTACATTTTCCTATCAAAATAAAGAGTAACCTTAAAAGCACAAGGGCTCAATTCTTATTACAAAGCCCAGTTTTGTACAAGGGACATTCCCACTGGCATGTTTTAAATGCAATTGTTCAAGTACTCGTAAAATAATAGACAGATTAGAACTCTTTCACATCTCTAAGAAGAGCACTATTATGAATTTTACAAACGTGCATGTACTTGGTTTTCCACCTGAACCCTGATTCACAAAGGGCATACTATTCCAAGGATCTCCTAGCACAAGCGCACAACTAAGTTAACTTCGCATTAATATTAAGTTTACCTGCAGGCGAGCTTTCCTTTCTTCTTTCCGCTCTGCAAGGGCAACATACAAAGGCTTGCTAACAATAATTTTGCCATTCATCTCTGCGAGCTGGAGACAGAAAAATAAATAAATAACCATACACAATTCCTCCAACATACTGGGTCATTATGTAAGGCTGTTAACTTACAGCTCGAGAAGCCTCTTCAGGGGTTGAAAAAGCAACAAATCCTGAGCCTTTGCTCACTCCGCTAGGATCGCGCATAACCTGTTGTCAATCATGACAAACAACTCTAATTCATATTCAAACTTCAAAAGAACCCTTAAATATAATAAAACAGAGAATCACACATCAGATATTCAAGAACCTTGCAAGATGTAACTTTTCCAAATTCGGAAAACATCTCCTTCAGTTTCTCATCATCAACACCATCATCCAAGTTCTTCACATATAAATTTGCTGCCTGACTTTTGGTAGCAGCTTCCCTCATGGTTTGTTCAAATTTTCCCTTGAGCTCTTGCTCTCTTTCAGATTTCTTCTGAGCTTTTCCCACATACCACTCCTTATCATCAAATTTCTTGCCATTTAACTCATCAACAGCTCTAGCAGCATCATCTGCATTTTCATAGTTGACAAAACCAAAACATTTTGACTTCCCATCTGCATCCCTCATCACCACAGCACTAGTGATGCTCCCATATTCACCAAACACAGCTTTCAAGTCCTCATCTGTTGTTGATTCTGATAGATTCTTCACAAAGACATTGTTGAATCTTGTTTTACTCACAGCAGTATCTCTTTCCTGTTTACGGATGAAATGACCAACAAACACTTGTTTGTCATTGAGAAGCATCCCATTAAGCTTCTCTATTGCTTTTTGAGCAGATTCTTCATTGTCAAATTGGACAAATCCATAACCCTTAGACTGGCCATTAGCATCAGTCGCTATCTTGCATGAAAGTATGTTTCCAAAGGTTGAGAATGTATCATGCAATGCTTTATGGTCAATAGCTTTGTCCAGATTCTGCAATGAACAAGACAGTGAAAGTCAGTATCTGTAGTCACAGGGAAAGCATGCAAAAAAAAAAGGGAACCTCATTTCAGAATAGAGAACTAGTATACATGAAGGGAACTCAAAATAATGAATAACAAGGTGAACAAAAAATACATCAGATGAGCAAAACAGCAATACCTTAATGAAAATATTCCCAGCACCACTTTTTCGGATACTAGGGTCACGGTGAGAATACATGACTCTAATAGTCTTTCCATTAAGAGGAGTGAAGTTCAACATCTCCAAGGCCCTTGCAGCTGTAAACATAACAATTAAAAAAATATATACAGTTAATGAAAATCCCATCATAATTCGACACTGAAAGTAGAAATGCAGTAAAAAAAAAAAACACTTTCACGCAGCAATCAGTGCACTGCACAAGTAAATGTTAAAACTCAGGGTAATCTAGAAAATTCGCAAAATACTGAACAAATAATTTATCATAAGTTGTTGCAAATAAAAACAAGTAAACAACTCATCAACTCTGAGACAATTTCAAAGTATTTCTGTATCAACAAATCATGATCAGCACAAACATACCCCCACACTTACACTCTCGTCAACAAATTACTCCCAAATCGAAGATACTACATACTGACGGACACTAAACCAACCACAATCAAAGTTCAAATTCACCACAAACGCAACTTACACAACCACAAAAAACGCGTAACAAATCCACAACAGGAGTAAACAAATCATGATAAACAACATTCTACATTTGTATCATTGCTCACAAGAACCTCTCAACTCATCAACTCTGATATGAACTACAGTTTACAGGACTCACACAATGCTGTAATCAAAATTCATCATAAGTTGTGGCAAGTAAGAACGCACCAACCCTAAGATAATAACAAAGTAATTCTGAATCATCACAAATTATAACCAGCCCAGTTTACCAGCACAAACATACAGTCACGCATAAATTCTCGTCAACAAACTACTCCCAGATCGAACAGACTACATACTGACAGACAGTTACACTAAACCAACCACAATCAAAGTTCAAATTCACCACAAACGCAACTTACATAACCACAAAAATTGCATAACAAATCGACAACAGGAGTAAACAAATCATGATCGACAGCATTCTACATTCTCGACAACAGGAGTAAACAAATCATGATCGACAGCATTCTACATTCTCATCAAGCATACAACCACGCATTCATTCTCATCAAGAAACTACTCCCGAATCAAATATACTACAGATTGACTGAAACTAAACCAACCACAACCAAAGTTCAAATTCACCACAAACGCAACTTACACAACCACGAAAAATGCGTAACAAATCCACAACAGGAGTAAATAAATCATGATCAATAGTATTCTACATTCTCATCAAACATACATTCTCATCAACAAACTACTCCCTGATCAAGGATATATCAAGGATATTACAGATTGACTGACACCAATTCACCACAAACACATAACCATGACAAATGCGTAACAAATCCACAACAGTAGCAAACAAATCATGATCAACAACATTCTACATTCTATCCAATTCACCGAAACTCATCTGCATGTACCAAACAGAGCAACATTCAAGAGCAAGACAACGAGATGGCTTACCATCCTGAGGGTTGCTGTAGTTGACATAGCCATAGCCAAGAGACCTTCGAGTGGACAAATCCCGACAAACCCTAACAGAAACAACCTGTCCAACCTGGTTGAACAGATCGTAAAGCTGCGAGTCATTGACGGTCAAGTCAAGGTCACCGACATAAAGCGACGTCGTCATGAACGATCCTCCGGCGCCGGCGCCGGCGGCCTCTGCTCCGACACCATTCGTCGGCGACTGAACCTGAACCTGCGCCATTTTTTTCTTTTTTGTTTGGTTTTTGGGCTCCCTCTCCCCTTCACTAGACAACTAAAACAGTAAAAGCGACAAACAAACAAACAAGGAAACGCCTAAAACCCTAACCCTAACAGAGAGAAAACTGACGGTAACGGAAGGAACAATGAATGATTAGACGAAACTTTTTCGGATTTTTCGGAGAGTAAATTTCGGCAACGACGTTAGGGTAGTACGGAGGAGTGATCGGAGAAATGATAATCCGCCGGGAAAGTGAATCACGGCGGCGAGCACGGCGGCGATGGCGACGGAAAAAAAAGGGTATTTTTTTTTTGGGGGGAGGGCAGATGGCGTTGCTCCGCAAACCGGCTGAAGAGTAACTGCTTGGTTTATATAGTGAGGAGATGCGGGGCCTACCAGAAACCCTATCGCGCTACCTTGATGCGTTTTCCGCCGTTGGATTCACCGCCAAAGGTGGACACTAGTATATAGGTTGGTAAGGTAAATGTTTGTGTGGAATTTTGAAATTTCTAACGATTTTTTTAACAAATTTTTTTAACACTTTTTTTATGGAATTTTCTAAAAAAAAAAAATTGCAAATCCATGAAATTAAGTGTTGTAATTCATTAGGGCCAAAACTAATTCAATACTTTAAAATGTCGTTAAATAAGGTATGGAGAGGTCAAATGTAATAATTTTATTTCAAAATTTTACAATTTAAATAGACTAATTCGAATTAATTCAGGATTTAAAAATTGCTCACTCAAAAATATTTCATGTAAATCAAACAAATGAGGTTTAATGAGACATTTTCGTTAAAAAAGAATACCATAAAAAATGTTGAATATTTTTCTCATATTTTGGAACAAATTAGAAAACAAAAATGATTTTTTTGGAAGTTCAAAGTAAAAAATACGACAATGGAAATGGAAGACATTTTGTAGTGTATTAGTGAGGTGAGATAGCATCTTGTTTCATTTTCCGAAAACCAAACTAAGTGGTAACATGTTATTTTAAGTTTAACATAGTTATTTGTATGTACTTCTTATTGTGTGATGATAATGTAAAAAGTATATAAAAAATAATGATAAATAAAAGTGAAAAAAATAATGATAAATGATAAATTTTAATACGATTTAGAATTTGGGAGACATGCATTATAGTATAATTTTTTTTAAGAAAAAACATACCAATAATAACTTATTTAAAAATGAGACATAGTGCAACAACTATTTAAATAATTGATTTTGTAATTCTATATCGGTTTGATTAATCACGAACATTTAAAGTAATTAATCTATAAAGTTTTTGCCATATTTGATAACATTGAATTACTTATGAAAGCTTTTATGAAATTTCTTACTTTTGATTTTAGAGAAGATAAAATAACTTTAACAATACTCACAGTTAAATGCACAATATCATGAGGACTACTGTGAAAATCAAAATAGACTACGATTATGGGATGGATAAGATCAAATTTATGAAATCTTTACTCGTGACATATCTTTAAAAAAATTGTGGTGGATTTATAAAAGTGAGAACACTCTACGTGGGTAGTAAATATCGGCTATATAGCATTGTATTTCTCATCAAACGTGAGATTCTGGATGAAATCGCATTTGAAATCTTTACCTGTGAAATCGTATTTAATTGATCAACAAATTCTTTGCCACATTTAAATATATTGAATCCTTAAGTAGATCCTATCTGTCCTGCTCTTTGTTTTCAAGAATCAAAACCAAAGGTTTGTTCCTTTTCTATTGTCAGCAAACTGTGACTAGACGTTCGTATCTATACAAGGCAATATCTAGTACGGGTATGTTGGGTTCAACGAGTCATAATGGATTATAGAATTCTAGGAATTGAGACTAAAATGAATAGCATAGATTCACACTCGCGGTCCAAGCTAAAATAGAAAAGTAAATGGGGTAACTTACAATAACAATAGGGCAATAGAATAGGAAAAACTTCATAAACATTATTGATAACCTCATGACTACATAGTTATAATGATTCTTAAGAATGATAAGGAAATAGATAACAAAGTACGCGAAAACACATAACAAAGAGAATAATACAAAAGCAACCTAAATCTTGACAAAGAAAACAATTCCTCCATCTCATCTATTGTGTATAACTCCATCGAAACATATAAGTCAGGGGTTCCTTGCCTTAAGGTTTGTTTGTCCCTTTTTTTCGGAAGATAACAAAAGATATGATATCCCTCCAAGATACATGCATATTTATAAGTCTATAAAGACTCTTCTAGTTGAAAAATGATCTCTAATTCTCCATCTCAAAATGTAATTCTCGCCAAAGTTTAAAGATATGGTGACACCTAATGCTTCATGTGACAAATGGATAATATGGGAGCTCAAAGATCTACTAATCACTTGGGGTTTGAGAAAACCCCAACTTATAACTCACAAAACTATCACTATTTTTTTTAGGGTTTTTAGGAAGTTAATGATGGAAATGAGCACAACAACAATAATAATAAATAGATGTGTTTAATTAAAGAGTAAACTCGTCAATTCGCCTAAGAACCTCACGAAGGTTGCAATGATTCACCACTAGCATCCACACTTAAAACTCCAAAAACCTCCATTTAAGAGATTATAATTTATAAAAAAACACACCAACTCACATTAATAAAAAGAAATTGACTAATTAATCCACCAAGGATTAATCTTAATTGCAAGGATTTCAAATATCGTAAAACTCACAAAGTATTCTTAAAGTGGCTAAGTCTAAAATTCAATGTTGAAAAACTAGATCTAAAATGAGGGGAGTACAAATATACAGGAAGGGGAGGGGAAGCCGCGAATTTTGCAAGAAAAAAAGGTCGAGGTGCAGCCAGTGCCTCAGAGGCGCGACCAATGTGTCAACCAAAAGAGTTGGGGCGGAAGAAAAAAAGTGATTTCCATCTCGAAATGTAACTTCCCGCCAAAGTTTAAATATATTGTGGCACCTAATGTTTCATGTGAATTGGTGAACACGAGATTGAAATAGCAGCTTTAGATTTTGGTTTCGGTGCTAATTTAATACCTTATTTTGTTTATTATTTTTCAAAGTTTGCGGTTTAGCGGACTAAAACCTTTTAAGTGCGGACTTCACCTTAAACAACTAACATGTGTGCGCGTTTTTTTTTTGGGGGGGGGGGGGAGTAAATGATATTCATTGTTGACACATATTATGATTGTACTTCTAAAAATATTTTTATCATTGTAGGGCGTCAATTATTGGCTACTACTAATGTCACAATTAATTGCCAATTGGGGTGATCGATGTTTCATTCATGAATGTGAGCACTAGGCTCCATAGTTTTAAATATACTATGAAATATAGTTATTACTCTGTGGATGTGTTTTGTAGTAAGACTTTGGATGATACTTTGCATAATGAAGCGCAAGGAGGAATCTCTTTGCCTAAAGTTTTTAATGTTACATGTGAACCTATCCAATATACTTTTATGAAATTTTTCGATGTGCCACCCGGGGCGGGTGATCGAGCGGACTGTCCAATCAGTTCAAAACAATCTCCTATCATTTATGAGGTATTAGCCTAGTGGTTAGGATTGAGGCCCTTAGAATATTAGGTCTCATGTTCAATGCACCACTCCCTTATGTTGTATTGTACTGCTTTTTGTAACTACTATAGAGACTTTTTTCCCCTAAAAAGAGTCTCCTACACGGCCCAAGTTGCTCCATTTGAGGCTGAGACGCATTGGTCTCTGCCCGAGAGTGTGGGTTCTTCCAGTGGGCCAATGACCATTCAAGAGTCAAGACTCCGAAATTTTGAGCCAAATATTCGGATTTAAAGGTAAGGTTATAAATAGTATAATTCAGAAACTCTTACACTTCTCCATTTAAAATAATCAATCGTTGTTAGGATTGGGGTTAAAATAAGTGAGTGACATGTACACAAATGGAGGAAATCATACCATGATTTACATTATTTAAGCAAGTGAAGTGAAAATTAACAAATTTAATTACCAACCTCAAATTAATCACTTTAGCAATCAATAAAATAATGCAAGCATGGAAGCCAATCACCTCTTGCCTGAGTGGCAAGAGGTCCACCTTCTACCCCAAGTGTCCAGGGTTCGAATAAAAAAAAAAATGCAAGCATGGAAGAGACTTAAGATATAAGATAATATGAGTTTTCCTGAGTGTTAATATTCGTCGGAAAAACTCAACTAAAATTTTGAGTGGAATGTGGGGGTATTGATAATGGAGCAAGCGAGTGATGACTAGGGTTTCGCGTAACCATAGAGTAACAACAAGACCGATCAATTTACTTGCATATTTGACTTAGCACGCCCGGTATGATTTTTGAACCCTAAGAAGGTTAATTTGTCTGGCGCCTCCTATCAATAGGGGTATTTATGTGTTATTTTGATGCGGTTTCAATTTTTTAAACTAATGAACTGGATTAATTGACTTACTAAAATCATGAACCGGAACCATAACTGAATAACCCATATCTAATGTACCAAGTTTTGTGGTTCAATTCATCAGTCTACCATATTTGACTTTATTTTCTTATAGCTAGTTCTCAAAATATTAATTAATATAACTTTATTATTGCTTTCCTAGTAGTGGGATCTATTTTAAACAGGGACCACAAGGTGTCCAATAAAGTGTTAATACTAACATTCACAATGATAAATATGTTTATTGCAATTTCATCATGCTCTAATTGTTCAACTAGAAAATGTATATTGTCAAAAATAAGTGCATGCTACCCTTTAGTAGGGATTAGAGATGATAAACGTCAGGATCCGCCCAGCCTATATCCTTAATCGGTTGGACTCATATCCTTACCCAGATTCTTTGGGTCTTTTTTTTTCGGGATGACCCATATCCTTACCCAGATTTTTGATTGGACCTATCCTTACTCAAATCATTTGATTCTTTTCTCGAGGAATCGAGTGTTGGATATATTTCAAGAGTATAAGACAATTATATAGCCTAAAGATCAAGTATAAAGATCATATATAAGTGAAACAACAAGAATATGATCAACACGGGTGAAACAGGAAGCAACACGGGTCGTGTTGTCTTCCAGAGAGCAAGGAAACAAAACCTGCGCTCAACAAGGGTCGTGTTGGATCAACACGGGTCGTGTTGAGCCAACACGGACCGTGTTGATTCAACACGGGTCGTGTTGAAGGCAGGATTGTATTAATTGCTAACGGCTATATGATTTTGTGTAATTAGTGCTTGATATCGTCATTAAGCACGATTATCTTTGAGATTACAACAATTTATATGGCTTGACTTGGTCAAGGTCATATTAAGGACATAATCTCATCATTAAGGCTCTTGATTACCCTTTGACTAGGGTATCCTAAGTGGGTGGTAATCTCCTATAAATAGGAGACATCCTAGGCTATTTGAGACACACCATTCTAAGCTAATCACAAGCTCATTCTTGTTTAGACTGCAGCTATACTAGAGTGATTCAAGTGAGAATCTATTTCTTGAGTGTTACAAGTGCTAAGTTTTATCCCTTTGAACATTTACGGTATAGTAAATAGTTCTTAAGGAAAGTGAGTACTAGGCCACGACTCTTAGCGTTATCCAAGCGAGTTTCCATTGTTCTATATACCGTTTACTCCCTTTCCCCCAACATCGAGCATATAGGACTATGAATTGTGATTGAGTGAACTGAGTGAGTGAAGGACCGAGAACGGAGAAAGCCAGAAGGGCGAGAGCCAAGTAAGACAACGAGATTGCGAGAGTTGAGAAAGACAGAGAGTGAGTGAGTAACCGGAAAACTTAGGGTTTGGTTTGTTGTCAACGAAAACATTTTTTTTTCCCTTTTTAAACACACACATATATGGAAGAGAGGAATAATATGGAACAACCATCAAAATTTGATTGTCACGATTTCAAATATGACAAATAATATGGAAGTAAGGAATGATTCGAACAATCCACCAACATATCCCTATTTTCTTTAAAAATGAGGTAAATTTGGATTAGAATAACAAAAATATGGGTTTGGGTAATCCCAGATTTGGACAAATCAGATATCGGATGAAAACTTGATGTCTGATAACTTGTTTTTCGCGTATTTTTCGGGTTAGACACAGGTCCAATAGATATAAATGAGAGTTTCAATTGGATCGGAATAATAGAAATTTGAAAAGAAAAATTATACTTGAATATTCGATCAAATCGATCAATATTAAAATTCGGACAGTAATCATGTGACTGTGAGCATATCCAAAGGGAAGTCGGGAAAAAAAATCCAAACTTTGAGGCTATTGGAACAAAATAATCCGAACTTACAATTTTGTTATGAATGAACTGAACTTTAACCTCTATTATTTTTATTTTTATCATCCATCATCTAGTTAAACTCATTCGAAAATTGACGTGGTGGTGGCGATATTACCGTTGGAGCATAATTTTAACTTTTCTTTGAGTTACAAAAAGTTTCACGTACAATATCGTCACCAACACGTTTCTTTTTAGACGAGTTTAACTAAATGATGGATGTTAAAAATAATATAAGTTAAAGTTCAATTCATCCATAACAAAGTTGTAAGTTCATATTAATTTTTTTTTTCAATGATTCCAAAGTTTGAATTATTTTTTTCCAATTTGCCATATCCAAATTGCTCCGATCGGACAAATCCGAAATATAAGTTGGACGAATTTTTGACGCCCTAATTCGGATCGTCGCGATTCAAAAGTAAGGCAGCTCAATCTTGCTGAATTCGTCAGTGAATAAAATAGAAGGAAACTTTGGCTGGTTGAAAATCAAAGAAATCTCAAATACATCTTCCTGTTAATTAGTCAAAATACAGTACCCAACACCATTTTTGTTTTTGATCCTTTTCCATAAAGTTATCATTATCATTCATTATCAACATCATAGATTCATTCATAATAATTTATCCACCATCAACATCAAATTTTGTAAATCTCTCTCAATCTCCGGGAATCAATCTTCCCGGACGATGATTCCGCCGTTCGATTTCTCCGGCGACGACAACTCGTCGGAATCCAACCGCCTCCTCCCCTCCTCCGCCGCGAAATCATTATCCGACGACGTCTCCGCCGCCGCCCCGGCCGTAGCCCTAGAGGTCGCGTACGAGTCCGGCGACAAGGTTTTCGCCGGCGATGGCAATGGAGATTTCGACTACGATTCCGGCGATGCGCCGCCGTTCTCGTGGCGGAAGCTGTGGCGGTTCACGGGGCCGGGGTTTCTGATGAGCATAGCGTTCCTAGATCCGGGGAATTTGGAGGGGGATCTGCAGGCGGGCGCCATTGCAGGATACTCCTTGCTGTGGTTGCTTCTATGGGCGACGATCATGGGGCTTTTGATACAGCTTTTGTCGGCGAGGATTGGGGTGGCCACCGGAAAGCATCTGGCGGAGCTTTGCAGGGAGGAGTATCCGCCATGGGCGGGGTTCTTGCTTTGGGTTATGGCGGAGTTAGCCCTAATTGGGGCGGATATTCAGGAGGTGATCGGGAGTGCGATTGCGATTCAGATTCTGAGTCGTGGAGTTTTGCCTCTTTGGGCTGGGGTTGTTATCACTGCCTCGGATTGGTGAGTTTGTGTGTGTTTTTTGATTTGGGTGATTGTGTTTCAATTCGAATTATGTGTCGACTTTTGAGTGATGATGATGCATGTGTTAGAGACTGTTTACTTGTCTTGATTTGCATGAAATTAGAGGGTGTTTGTGATTTTTGACACCAAATTTGTTGATAAGTAGTATAAGTTATCAATGATAAGAAGCATGGAATGCATTGGATATGCCAACTATTACAAATGGCATAATCGAATGAACTTTATACAGTGTTAGGCACTTTCTTTTTTTTGAAAGAAATGTGATTTGTATGGATGTTTTGTTGGCTTTATTGATGTTTGATAAGAAGCATGGAATGCATTGGCGATGCCAACTATTACAAATGCTACCATTATTGAATGGACTGTATACAGTTTTAGGCACTTTATTTTGCTGATAAAAATGTGATTTGTGTGGATGTTTTGTTGGCTTTGTTGTCCATTTGATGTTTGATGTTTGATGTTAATAGTGGAAATAAGTAAAGAAATGGAACGATGTTATGTTAGTTTTATGGTAGATTGCACCACCTTCATTTGCATGAGTCTTGTGGGTAGGGTATGGCCTAATGAATGATGGTATATTCTGTTGTGCATCTGGGCAGTTTATACGATGTTTGGGCACTTTTTTTTTTTTGGTTGACAAAGGTATAATTTAGGTACTTTAGACAATTACATGTATAGTTTTAGGTATTGTTAAGTATCAATTATAAGAAGCTTGGAATGGGTTGGTTGCGCCAACCGTTACAAATGACGCTCTAGTTGAATGAATCTCATCCCTTGGACATAATTTATATGTGGTGTTATAGTTATAGAAGTTTAGGCAACATTTGCCAAGTACTCCTTCAAATGCCATCCACTAGTTCAAAAAGCTACCTTACCAAATTAATTTAGTAGCGTTTTGACCAGTCAAAATGCTAAATGTTGTTGCCGACTAGAGCCTTAATATGCAAACATAAGATTTTATATCAAGGCAAGATACCCCAACATATCATTTTCACTTAGTTTGAGCATGCCATAAATTACCTTAAGCATGACCTTGATGCTTGATTTACTGGTGGACTGGGAAAATGCTGGATGGAGAAATGGAACTATATTTTGATCGCTTTGTTGTCGATTTGATGTTTGATGTTATTGGTGGGAAAAAGTCGAATGGAGAAATGGACCTGTGTTCTGTTTGTTTTGTAGTAGATTGCACTACCTTCATTTGCATGAGTTTGGTTGGTAGTGTATGGCCTAATCAATGATGGTATATGCTGTTGTGCTTTGGGGCAGTTTCGTATTTTTGTTTCTGGAGAACTATGGGGTGAGGAAACTTGAAGCTGTATTCGCCATCCTGATTGGAACGATGGCTTTATCATTTGCATGGATGTTTGGTGATGCAAAACCGAGTGGAAGAGAACTTGTAATAGGTAAAGACTTGCTTCTTGCTCTCAATACTAGTTGAACTGGCCTTGTTGGTGTACTTTAGGTCTTTAAATCAGGGGTGCCCAATACATTGTCACACTCATTTGGTGAATATATAATCCATATTTTCATCCTAAACTATACTAAAGTTTAAAAAATGGGTTAGGCCTTAAGGGTGACCATGACCATCCCAAAGCCTCATAGAGATCTGCCCATGGGCATTGGCGATGTGCAAAACTAAACATTGATGATGATCAAAGCTGCTTTCTGCAGGTGTTTTGGTACCCAAGTTGAGCTCGAAAACTATCAGGCAGGCTGTGGGAGTTGTTGGTTGTGTCATTATGCCGCACAATGTGTTCCTGCATTCTGCTCTGGTGCAGTCGAGGAAGGTGGATCCAAACAAAAAGGGCCAGGTCCAAGAGGCACTCAACTATTATTCAATTGAGTCCACAATAGCTCTTTTAGTTTCCTTTGTTATCAATTTGTTCTTGACAACGGTATTTGCTAAAGGGTTTTACGGAACCGAACAGGCAAGTAGTATAGGACTAGTAAATGCTGGGCAGTACCTGGAGGAAAAATACGGAGGTGGGTTGTTGCCTATTCTTTATATATGGGGCATCGGGTTGTTATCAGCAGGGCAGAGTAGCACTATAACCGGCACATATGCGGGGCAGTTTATTATGGGAGGCTTCCTTGATCTTCGTTTGAAGAAATGGCTAAGGGCTTTGATCACGCGGAGTTTCGCGATAGTGCCAACTATGATTGTAGCTCTTGTGTTTAATAGTTCTGAAGCTACGTTGGACGTCCTGAATGAGTGGCTCAATGTGCTTCAGTCTATCCAAATTCCGTTTGCTCTTATACCCCTTCTGACTCTGGTCTCAAAGGAGCATCTAATGGGTTCATTTCGAGTGGGTCCTGTTCTTGAGGTATGTGAAATCCAATATGCTCAGCTATTTTTGTATGTAATTGCTGCATGATTTTGCATTCTTGTTTATCCACTTATTCAGTATATGCTCAAATATGATATTTGTCTTGTGGAGATACCGAGAACTTTGTTTTGAGCACATTGGCTCAAGTAGTTAAGTACTCCATCTTGCAATTAAAAATAGTAGACATAATATGTGTTAGAGCTCAAAGGTACTAGGCTTGTCCACATTGTTTCTTCCCACTCCATGCTGCTAGGTGAAAGTACAGTGTGTAACTGATAATGTTCATGGTCAATACTCCCTTCTGATTGATGAGTATCATCTCTCATGTTGATAGGCTAAATATATATTTTTTCTTTTCTCCCTTTCTTTTCAGCATTGCGTGCTCCTTCCAGTGCTTATTTCAGTGTTATTTGTCGGTAAAGAATCTTGTAGAGCAATTTGTGAGGGAAGTATAATGTGCGGGGGTTGGAATCTAATTAGGTTTTTTGACTTTGTTGCTTATGGTGTAAGATAACGAAGCATAGCTCCTGTGGAGATCCTTAGGTACTTATGAACAGTTTTGCACATTTTCCTTCTGTAGTTGAGGATATATCTTATTCATAGTAACTAGTAAGCACAAGAACAATGCGAATCGAAATGACAGATACTCTAATTTTTCATCGCCAATGCAGAAGAAAAATACGAGTATCATGAAAGTTATCTATCTTCTACACGTTAATCAATTAGGTTCCATCGAGACTTTGATGGCAAAGTCCAGAGTGAAGTTGGTACATTACCTTGTTATAGTCTTTGACTCTCAAGAACCTTGCCTCTAGAGAAGTTCTATTATTATGTTTCCTCCAAATCCACATTTCAAAGATTATGGGTGATGCCACAGATAATATTTTCCTTCTTAGTGTTTACCCTCAATCCCTTTTATGTGATTGACATGCATGTTGCATTGTTGCTATAGCAACATTGCCTTTCTTGGCAGACATTCATATCACAGAAACTTGAAACTGTTGATATGTCAGTTTGTTTAATATCTTGTGTGGTATAAATGACCGATAGTCTTGTTGTATAACATATTGTATCTTAGCATTGCCCTGGAAGTTCCTTTGTAAGTGTCCATAATGTAGTGAGGTGTTACATTACTTGCACCCTTTTGACATGTAAACATGTTCCTGTGTATGAAACTTGAACTCTATTCCTTGAGAATCTTCTGCTTTGTAACCCACTCTGAAGGTTTCAGGTGTGATTCCCAGATATACATATGGGAAGATGTAATCAGCCTTATCCTTTTTTTTTTGTGTGTGTGTGTGTTGGGGGGGGGGGGGGTGTTCAATAGACTTGTCTGTGTATTGTATTGTTTTTATGGAGATTAGATTAGAAATTGATTGCAAACTCATAAATAAGGAAGAAGTTGTAAGGGCAGTTAGTTTGCAATAGCCTTGCAAACAGGTTCTTTGTTCGTGGCTTATGATTTTTTTTGTGTTCATATTTAGTTTTGTTTGGGTTGTTTTTGTTTGGTTCAGCTGTGAAGGTGGTTGGTGTTTCATTTTATTCGCAGCCTTCGATTCCCGTGATTAAACTTGACCAACAGATGAATAAAATACCAAATGCCTTCATATCCTTTTGGATAGGATTTACCAATCCTAGGCTTATAGGATTTGCAGAAACAAAAGAGAATGCTTTACTATGCTAGATCACAAAAATCAATCAAAATGAGCTCAAGTTTCTTACTCGGTGTTTAACAACTGAATAGTAAATGGAAGCCCTACATGTGATCAGTAATGATTGGTCATTTTCTGGATGCTGTAGGAATTAGTAATATTTTTGGAATGACCCTTCAAATCTCTTGAACTTTTGGTTATCGATTATCTTATCCTTTTTTCCATAAGTTGGTTGACTTTTCTAGGAAGTTTCTTACCATCCATTTGAATACTGATTAGTCTGTTTGTGCTTCACTTGTGGGCTTCATTTGAGAATTTTCCATATTTCTGTTGCCCAAACTTGATTTTGACTTGAATTTAGGCTTGTCTGGATTGTGCGACCCAAAGATACCTGAAAACCTGGATATCAGAACCCAAAATGGCCCGAACCCAAATGTTTGAAAGCCCTATCTCCTTTAAAGCAACACCTAAGGGTGAGAAGTGTTAGTGATTTTGACTTCATTGATATTTGGTCATGTTTAAGGGTGTAGTTTAGTCTCTCTGACTAAAAACTGGGGAATTAATTTTTTTTTTTTAAAAAAAACACAATAGTGAACTGGCCAAGGAGGCCGAGTAACTCTTTCTTCTTGTACCTTTTTGCTATCAATGTTAAAATTGATGTATGCTTGCTCTTGTTCTCTCTCTCTCTCTCATTTCTTCCTCGATTCCCTGTCATTTCATCTGTGATAGACGACCTTGCGTGGTATATACTCATTTCTCCTTGAATCTTTTCTTCCTACAGAGGATCTCATGGACTGTGGCCGCACTAGTAATCGTGATAAACGGTTATCTTCTAATGGACTTCTTCATGTCCGAAGTAAAGGGGGTGCTGTTCGGATTGACAGTCTGCGTAGGAACTGTAGCATATGTCACGTTCATTCTTTACCTCGTGCTTCGTGACGGTTCCCTTTCGTCAACTTGGTACAGCTTAATATCCTCCAAGAACACCGCATAGTTAACCACCGCCACCGGGAGCCCTCTCCTCAGGTAAAAAACGGGAGGTTTTTGCAAAGTAGAGAAGACTAATTTGGACATACGTCGCGTTTGTTGTTGTTGTCGTCGTCCTGTGCTTTTCTGAACCCGGGTCAAGGGGGATGCATTTGATTATCGCAAACCGCGCCGCGAAGAGGAACATTTTGGAATGTGAATGAAGTGGTGCATTGCAGAGATGGGAAAGGGCAGAATGTGTGGAGATATAGTTTTGAGGTGTTCAGAGAATTGCAGGAAATTAGGTCTTTTTGGTGATGAGAATTCAGAAGGATTTCCTCTAACCACTGGGAGATCTGTTCTTCTATATACATCTTGTGTAATTTGTGCATATACAGAATAATCTACTTATAGTTGCTTGTTGTTTGTATTCTTTATAGAAGCATTGTTGGATTGGATGGTGTATCAATGTGAAACAATGACCTTTAGTAGAATTATTTTTTGATCTTTACAGACCCTAAACACTGTCATATCCACTGGCGGATCTGGGGCTAAGCCCATGGTCACCGGTAACACGAAAAGAAAAATAATAATTCAATATAATTTGGGATAAAAATTATGGATTTTTTTATATATCAGGTGAATATAATAATGTATTGATTACTCTTAATCAAAAGACCTAGATACGCCACTTGTCATACAACAAACCACATCAACAACTGAAAACTCACACCATGCAACAAACTTGCAACATTCCATTGTATGAATGCTTGCATAATGTCTTTGTTAGTTTCATCCTCGATACCTTCAATTTTCTGGGGCATTAGGGTTTATGCATGGGGCAATGGCGATTTCTTTCAGCAAAAAATGTGGTCACATATAAGTTTAGATTGCGAATGAGAAGAAAGATTTGAGCATGGTAATTGAGGGGAAGATCAATGCAACATACATAGTTCAAAAAAATTAAAAGTACTCTTAACTTTTGGTGAAATGTTTTTCAGGTATTCCAACTTTTCAAAACTCATTTTGGGGTACCCTTAATTTTTGGGTTAGAAATTATTAGGTGTTTTTGCGGTCATCAATTTGGTTAAGTGATCGAAATATCTTTGTTCTTCCATTTTTGAAGAAATACCTTTGAAGAAGAATAAGGGTATTCGGTCACTTAATAAAATTGATGGCCGGAAAAACACTAAATAATTATTAACCCAAAAATTAAGGGTACCTCAAAATAAGTTTTGAAAAGTTGGGGTACTGAAAAATAGTTTCCCTAAATATTGGGTATCTCCGAGTAATTTTTTGTACATAGTTGCATCTTCGCGGTAGTCTTCATTTTGAGTAATAAAACAGAACAAACTAATGAACCATCGTTGCTAGTTTCACGAGCACCCTAATAAGTTACAGAAGTATATAATATATATTACATACAACCAAAGTGTATATAAGATTTTGGTCACGATTCCTCCAATTTCCTCGCCACTCTATACAAGAGAACGCAATCCCTCTTCACCAATTCAACCTAATAAAAAAGGTCATCTATTGGGACTAGCACTTGCAATGATACAGGAACCAGCTACTTACCCCCCTAAAAAAGAAAACATTGGATAACATTCAACACAAACGACGCATGCCCAAACCACGAAATCGGATCAAATTTATTTTGTACTCGAAGGCCATATGCAAGAATATACACACTGATTTACCGAATGACTACAACCGCTATCATATTCCTCCTCTCGTCGCACACCGGTTGGATCAGACTATACAAACTGATTTAATCAATTAACTACAACTGCTTTTCAATGCTTAACGCTCCTCTCTTTGCACACCGGTTGGATTAGACATCATGTCCATCATCATCTTCTCCGGTGAATCTTCCCAACTGGCAAATGTTTTCAAGTCCACCTGGATATCACACAAACAAACAATGTTTCGCGTGTTAGTTGCTTCTCATGGATGGTGATGAGCCCAGATAGTCATATGTTTTTTCAGTGAGTACGTAGAAGTTAGGTCAGTAAGGTTGGATAGGTTAAAATAGATTTGGGTAGTTTATATAGTACGTAATGAGTTGTTTTAGATGTAGAAAATTTATGTAGGTTTACATAGTTTAAGTAGAAAAGTAAAATTGGATGGAAGTAGGTAGAAAAATATTACAAGTTGTTTACCCTTGCAAAGAACAAGGCAATGGCATCTTAGAACCCTAGAACCCTATATATATATATCATATACATATATGTGTGTACACACATATACAAACATATATACACACGTATATATGCATCATATATTTGTGGAAATTTTGAGGAATGAATAAATAAAGGAACATGTACATAAATGTATTTTTTTTTTTGGGGGGGGGGGTATATGTACATAGTCCAATAAAAAAAGATACTCCATCCATCCATATCGCCGTCTTTAGAAATCGAGCAGTCAAATTTTAAATTTTTTGATCATAAATTTCTCAATATATACAATGAGTTGTTATATAAAATTACCACCATTAGATTCGTAACGAAAAATAATATCATAAAAGTATAATATTGCAATTGTTAATAAGATATCATGTAAGAAATTATCAATCAAAGAGTGTCATTGGAGACCGTGAATTCAGTGGCGGATCTAGACTACAAAATTAGCGGTGTCCACTTAATAATATTATGGATAGTTGGACTGTTGTGTTGAATTGGACACCCTTTATTAATATTTTTGGGTCTTTTCTTGGGTGTCCACTTAACGTAAATATACAACAACCTCCTAAAATATAGTAAGTTGCTTAAATTTTTTCCGGAGCTTGGGGTGTCCGTGGACACCCTTGGTGTCTATGCAATATCTATTGTATGCACCCGGAGCACGTGCTCCGGACATTTACAAGTGAACAATTATTGTAATATGAGTGAACAATCTAATATTCATGGTGAACAATTTAATATATTTGAGTGAACAATCATATCATCCGGAGCACCTAATAAATTGCAGTGTCAATGGGTATCCGCCCATGCCGTGAAAGTCAAAATTATAACAATCAATATGGAATGGAACAGAGGGAGTACTTCGAACCCCAATTATATAAAGAACCACTATTAAGTGACACAGTAATGAAATGAAATTTGTTTTGGGATATGCCACTCTGTTCTTGCATCATCTGAAAGAAGAAAGGAAAAGTTACCTTGCGTCTCTGTTCTGTAAAAAGTTCCTCCCTTTTCTTATATGACATTTGTACTTCCTTAGCGGACTTTCCACCCAATCCCCATGCCTCCACCTCCAATATAGATCCTTCAACAGGAAGGAAGCCCTATGAAGAGATAACAAAGAGTTAATTTTCAGTGAAGTAAAAATGTCTCACTAAACCTCCTCTAGTCCCTTGCTTCTTTTCCACGGATTATTAGCTAGTGAACAAAGAGTTATTTTTCAATAAAGTAAAATCACTAAACTTTAAGGGGTAAGACTGCCACATTCGACCACCTCATACACCGCCTGACTGGATTTCAGAGTATTGGTTTTGGTTTGGTATCGCAGCTTAGTATGGATCCCATGACACAAGCTATGGAACAATCTTTGAAGTTCAAAATGCAAGCAACTGTTAGCCAAACGTTTCAATACTTCTTCAAAAATAGCTTTTATAAAAACTATTTATAAGAAGCAAAGACAATTTTTAAGAAATTAGGCCAAACAGTACTTATTTTCTCCATGTCTGGATGTATGTTGACCTTGGCAAAAACTTTATGGGAGGCCTACCATTTTCCACATTTCCCTAGGGAAAATTTCCCGGGGGGGGAATAAGAGAAATTTTTCTTGGGGAAATCTTTTCCGTGGAAAACTTCGCATGAAAAAATTTTCCCCGGGAAAAGTTTCCCTGGGGTTTACGGTAGGTTGTTAGAGAGATGTTTCCCCAAGACTTACGAGGGGTTCGAGTAGGAAATATATCATAGCTAGTGATACCAAGAGCTTAGAGCTTTAATGGCATGAGAGTTGGAGGTGTATCCTCCCCATCAGGATTCAAATTCTAGTGGACATAGTTTTTAAAGCGTTGGACCGCTACAATTATAAACTACCAAAAAAACAAAAAACAACCATAGCTAGTGATTGTAGAATAGTCGAAGTAGGTTGCACCATGAATGGAAACAGATATCTTGTAGTGATAGCTGAGATTCACATAGATCAAAGACATGGAGTATCATTAACCAAATTTGCTGTTTACCTGATCAGGGAATAGAGACCCATGCTGGTACGTCTTGTCAACAGCATGATGACGTACAGTAACCTTTGCAAAATCTTCATCAATAAATATTCGCTCATTGCCAGCAGTTCCCCCAAAGGCAATCCCTGTAGGTTTCGGGTTACGCTCATAGACCTTGACAGCAGAATGTAAGTGACTGTACACGTAATTGTGCTCCTTCCCTGTTGTGCAACAAAGAAAGATGCATATTAAAAATTTTGACATATATACCCACTAAGGTTAGTGTAATCACAAAGTTATCCATATTGGTACCCATATTGTTTGTAACTCAACTTTCATATTCCCTCACTTCTGCTAGTAAATACACATATATGATATATTAATTTCCAGACAAAACATGGTTTTTAAGACTTGAATTGACACAAAAGCCCTTGTCAATGTATTTTAAGTAAGCTTTTGTTCACTTCCTTTTTAATTTCATTTTATTTTTGAGTTAATGGACCTTTTGTATTAAACGGATTATCGAAATCCAAAAGTATGATTGGGAGTCAACAAAAGTTTGCCCAAAACACATAGACAGGAGTATTTAGGTCCATTCAAGTCTAGAAAACTATGTTTTTGCCGGAAATTGGTGTGGGTGTATCAAGCAGCAAAGGCGAAGGAATAAGAAAGTTGCAAACAACGTGGGCAACTTTGTAATTACAAATAACCTCACGGATACAAACATGTAATGTAAACAATCCTATCAACAAGTATACAAGCCAAAATCCCAATTCCTGCTTTGGAGAAATTGATATTTGCAATGAAAACATCCTCCATAGTTGAAGCTCACATACCGGATGCTGAAAACACTTGGAAGACCGGATATATAGAGTATAGACAACCTCCACTTCCATAGAACATATCTTTGTTTTCTAGACCCTGTTGTGTCATTGCGCCTATGATCCATTTCCTGCTGCTCTCACTAGATTCACCTGAACTGGCAGATATGAGAAGCAACAGTGGCCCATGGTAACCTTCAACGTTTGACCAAAATCTGTTCATCCCTTTCCCATGAACATAAGACCTGAAGCAGCACCCGAATTCATGAGTATTTAATCTAACAGGTCCGTAATATAATTAACCAAGCTACGTTAGTACTTTGTATACGGCTATAAACTTCTTTTCCTCTTCAAATTTTCAAATGTTTTCCGCGAAGTATGACCCTTAACAGGGAATTGTGCATCAAGGTTTATGTAAACTGAACAGAAACCGAATTTTTCGGCAACACTACTACACACACAGCTTGGAATACACGAAGCTGTAGAAAATTCTGACCCATAAATTATAGAGCGCCCTCGTCTAGTAATCTCTATATTCTTACTAATACTGCTCCACAAAAATAAAAGCCGACAGTGAAATGAGGCATTTGCTTAATTTACTATCCAAGACTAAGAAATTACCAAAAGTGACTTTCTACAGTTGTTAAGAGCCCGACAAAGAAGGGTCCAATGCCAGCCCCACAAAAATGGTTTGCCAAGAACCTCATGAATCAGGGCCACAGTGCAGCGAATTGTACCCTCCACAGTAACTTGTAACTTCGAAGGGTGGTCGTAGAAAAAGACTCAATGCAACAGTCTAACACAGTAGGTAGGTAGACATGACACTGATGGCAGATCAAAAGCATAGCAGAAAGCAAGTTAAAGACACAGACCAAGGGAACGAGAAGTGTAGGGTAAAAAAGAATCTATGCTCAAAGGGGTCAAAGAATAGGTTTAGAAGGCCTTGGCTCTAATACCATGAGAAAGATTTAGGAGTAGGGCTGTCAAAAATTCGGGTCCGGACGAATCGGACATCGGACGAAAACTTGATGTCCGATACCCAGTTTTTTGGAACATTTTCCGGGTCGGACTCGGGTCGGACAAATCGGACAAGCATGGATTCGGGTCTAAACCGGGTCCGGACAATAGAAAATTGGAAAATATTGTGTTCGAATTTTCGATCAAATTGGTCAATGTAAATATTCGGACGGAAATTCTAGGACCATACCCGCTTTTTTCCGGGTCGGACATTTTTTTGATAGCCCTATTTAGGAGTATCCATGTCTTCACATTGAAAGGGAGCCTTCAGCCTTGACTTTTCATATGCTATAAATGAGATCGCCTAAAATATAACTCTCTCCCATATGCAAACTATTCATGTCAGTTATTAAAACTGGACAGCAATTCATGAAACCTACGTTACTCCAATTCTTCCTTTTCCTTGATGTACCCGTGTCGGACCCTCCACACCCCAGAGGTACGACGCACGACACTTAAAATTACAATGAAAAGTTGCAATTTTTTTAAAAAAATTAGCCGAGTCTGACACCCGCATCCGTGTCCATATCACACACCCATACCAGAGTCCAAGTAACATAGCATGAAATACGTAGAAGATGGTAGCAGACAATATTGTATCCAACAAAGCTAAAATAACTGAACACAAACCTATAAAGAAGGCGTTCTTCAACCACATCACCATCGCAAGGGAAGCATATTTTTAAGATCTCTTCACTAATGCTGCTTCTTTGAGAAAGGGCAAGCGCCCATGCCCTTCCAGATGTTAGCAGATGAGCCTTTGGGGAAGATGCATCCTCAGCTGACGTATTCGGAGTCCCGGCACCATTAGGATGCTGGAAAGAACAAATCCAACAAAATTAAAATACATCAGATTTTTACAACCAAAAATGACAAACTGCTATCAGAAATCATGCTCAAACAAACACGAGATTTGAAGACGGGGAAGCAACTGTAACTCTGTAGCTGAAAAACTGCCTATACAGTAGAGAAGAGATTCAAAAGTTATCTTGGTTTCAGATAGTTAGGAGTGAAAATGGTACAATTTCGCTCTATGTTTTCAACTTCAGTTCTGTGGTAAAGGCTTCAGAACAGTAAACTGTCACGATGACTTGTTAAAATGGAAACCTGGAGCAAATATGCTGACCAACGAAAAGAAAACATTTGTTAAGACAAAAGGTTGGAGCACATATGTTAACTAATGAAAACAAACCAATACCCCACAAAATCAGGATCTTGATTTGCGCATCCTAATGGAACAACAATTGAGATTACTTTGTCCAAACATTTGTCATTGTTTGAGATCCATATATAAACAGTAAGGTGTTCTTTACTAGTTTTATCTCCTCTTCTTTAATAGTTTCATCTCCATCATCCTTGGTGACTGTTCCCAGATCATGTGCTCTATTGTAAGAGGGATATTCCTCATAAACATTGGTGGTTCCTTGGAAAACCTTGAAACAAAACTACGCAATCTATAGTGGGATGTTGTCAACATATCAAAGGAGCCCTTGGAGGTTTACAATTCAACATACACCTAGGAATGTAAGGTTTGCACAACATATGATATGAACTCACTTGCAAAATAAAGATCTAGTTCCCAAAAATCTTCAACATATAATATACCTAGGGATGTAAGGTTTGATGACCTAGAAAAGGCATTGATAGCATCTTCCCGAAAATAAAAGTTCACTTGGGGTGAAAGTCACCCATTATTTGAGACAATACTTTCTACATTCATAAGGAGAGGAAATTATGTAGAGAAAACTCTGTATCACGGACCATAACTTGACATGTATGACAACAAAAGGGGCACAATGGTGTTTATCACACCAACTCATTGAGAGTGTCAACAATTTTAATCCAATACAAGTTACATACAGTTACACAGACCTAGAATCCTGCAGTTGGAGGAGTTCTGGAACCCTAAAGTTGGAACCCTCTGGAAAGCTATGGAATCCTATGAAAAGCTAGAGATTTAGAATCCTGACTTCAAGTAATTTTTCTTTTTCTTTTTTGGCTGATTTGGGAAAGAAAAACAGGAAGGAAAGACAAAGTAGGCACCATCAGGATCAAATAGCTCTCATGGTCTCATACCAAGTTGATGCAAGATGCTCTACTACTATTTCCTACAAAAGGGGCATCACAAGAAGTAATGCACAAGATTTTGACCGACTCTAATTCTCAATAGCAGATGAGAGGTTTTAGATAACTAAGAGTCCTATATATCAAATACTAGCAAATGGATAAAAATAGTAATCTAATATTAACCTAATATATTAGGAAACTAAATATCTGTGACATGTGACCAAATATCATTGCTTTAACTATCATAAAATACAACTAAAAACCTACTAAAATATAAAAAAGTATTAAAATACAAAAATCTCCAAATATATGAAAATATTTTTATCTTTTAACCCATCCTTTATTCTTATCTTGTACGACTATCATCACATGCTCATGAAAGGATATTAATTCAGAGAATATGATTTGATTTTTCAAATCTCATTTACCTCCGTTGTGACGCTTTTGAGTCTCGATTTAACGAATTGAGCGAAGCAATCAGCAAGGTTTGGTGCAGTTCTCAATGTCCACATTTGTATCTTTCCGATAGGAAGTTCTACTTTGAGCTTGAAAACATCAGAATCCCACACATCGACATCATTGCCATTATCAGCACATGATACAACGGCTGATAAGATCAAGTGGTTGAGATCAGGAAGGTCCACACCATTACTTTCGATGACATGCGTCAAACTCCTTGAACTCCAAGACATAAGCCAACACACCCAAAGAATCATCCCCAAATCTTTGGGTGAGACTGACCCGCTTGGTTTGCTATCAACATCATCAGAGTCGAAACTTAATCTCAGAGGACAACCAGCTTTATCAGCAGCCGAAGCAAGCAACTTGAAGAAAATGTTCAAAAGCGATGAAACTGACATTCTTCCACAGCACTTGATGTAGCCTCTGACAAATTCAACCCAAGTAATTGCTTCATTTTGGGGAGCAAAAAGAGTGTCGACTATAGAGGTACCCATCTGATCCAAAAATCCTGGAAAGCAATCAGGCAAGTCAGCTCCTCCTTCACAGCTCAAGTTGGTACACTTCAAAGAGAAACATTCCTGACAACAACATAAAAGAAGCACGTAAAACATCCACACAGCGACACATACAAAAAAAAAAAAAAAAGTCAACACATTTGATAAGAAAACCACTTGGCTAAGTGATGAATACTCTTTTCAATAGAGACTGCTATGCTCCCAACAGCAACATAATTAAATGAAGGGGAAAAAAAAGCTTCCTATACCAGAAATAAAAGTGGTAAACGATCGAGCTAGGCTCTCAAGAGTATATTATATTCAGCTTGTTTACCTCCCTTGAACAGTGCCACTTACTCTCCCAGACTCAAACCACAAGGCTTCCCTTTCCCTTGAATTTACCTCTAAAATAATGATTGTTGAGCAACTTTTCAGCACCACTTAGACCCAGTTTGAACACAAGTAAAATGACAATTGTTGAGTAAACTTTCAGCACCACTTAAATAAACCCATTTTGAACACAGCTAAATGATGAATGTGTTGAGTAGTTTTTTGGTACAATCATGACAGTGATAGGCTCAATCTGATACCAAGAAAACCAAAAAGTTCCATGAGAAACAGTCATCCCCCAATCGTAACATGGCGTAAATTTGAATGGTATATTATAACTAAAAACATCTAAGATGCACAACAAACATAGCCGAAATCGGTTTCCATTACCATCCCAGCACCACTAAAACAGCTATAGACAGCTAAAATGATGACTGTTGAGCAACTTAAACCCAGTGTGAACACGGCTAAGTGATGATTGTTGAGTAATTGTTCAAAACAGTCATGATACTGATACACTCTCAATTGGATACTCAAAAAAAAAAGTTGCACCAGAAACAGCCATTCCTGATTCCACAATCATAACGCAGCAAAATTAGAATGCTACACTATGGCTAAAAAGCATCTGTCAATTTTTATTGCCGATTTCCCAATCCAACTCATAAATTGCCAACGAAAACAAGAAACTGCAATTAGGAAGCAGGAAGCACAAATTAGAATGGCCTATTATGACTAAAGAGCCGAAATCAGCTTCCACTGCCAATTTCCCAGCATCACTAAAACATCTACAAACAGCTAAAATGATGACTGTTTAGCAACTTAAACCCAATGTGAACACAAGCTAAGTGATGATTGTTGAGTAATTCTCCGGTCCAGTCATGATACTGGTACACTTGCAATGGGATATTGATAAAACTAAAAGTTGCACGAGAAAGAGTCATTCCTGATTCCACAATCACACTGCAGCAAAGTTAGAATGATATACTACGATTTCGTCCAATTTTGATCACCGATTTCCAATGCGACACGAAATCATCAACGAAAACAAGAAACTGCTAGGAAGCATGAAGCATAAAATTCAACGGTATATTATAACTAAAAAACATCTACGATGCACAACAAACAGAGCCGAAATCATTTTCAATTGCCAATTTCCCGACACTAAAACAGCTAAATGACGATTGTTGAGCAACGTAAACCCAATGTGAACACAGCTAAGTGATGATAGGCTCAATCAGACTTCAACACAACCAAAAGTTGCAAGAGAAACAGTGATTCCTGATTCCACAATCATGCCATAGCAAAATTAGAAAGATATACAACGATCTCGTCAAATTTTGATCGCCGATTTCCAATCCAACACACAAATCACCAACGAAAACAAGAAACTGCGATTAAGAAGCATGAAGCATAAATTACTAAAAAGCATCTACGGTGAACAACAAACAGAGCCGAAATCGGTTTCCGCTGCCAATTTCCCGACATCACTAAAACAGCTAAAATGATGATCATTGAGCAACTTAAACACAATGTGAACACAGCCATTCCTGACTCCACAATCACACCGCAGCAAATTCGAACGGTACACTAAAATCAGAACGGTGTACTATGATTAAGTCCAATTATGATCGCCAATTTCCAATTCCGACATGCAAATTGCCAACGAAAACAAGAAACTGCAATTAGGAAGCATGAAGCCTGATTCCACAATCATACCGCGGCAAAATTAGAACGGTAGTCGGTATACAATGATTAAGTCCAATTTCGATCGCCGATTTCCACCGCCAATTTCCCAGCGCCATTAAAACAGCTAAAATGATGATCGTTGAGCAACTTAAACACAATGTGAACACAGCTATTCCTGACTCCACAATCACACCGCGGCAAAATTAGAACGGTATACTACGATTAAGTCCAATTTTCATCACCAATTTCCCAGCCCCATTAAAACAGCTAAAATCATGATCGTTGAGCAACTTAAACACAATGTGAACACAGCTATTCCAGATTCCACAATCACACCGCACCAAAATCAGAACGATATACTACAAGTTCGTCCAATTTTGATCGCCGATTTCCAATCCGACTCACAAATCGCCAACGAAAACAGGCAAGACTGCAATTAAGAAGCAGGAAGCCCAAATTTTAGCGCGATGCACAAGAAACAGAGGCAAAATCGGTTTTCATTGCCAATTTCCTACAAACAGCTAAAATGCTGATTGTTAAGCAACTTAAACCCAATTTCAACACAGCTAAGTAAGGATAGATTCAATCGGACACCAACAAAACCAAAAATCGCACCAGAAACAGTGATTCCTGATTCCACGATCATGCCGCAGCAAAATTAGAACAATATACTACGATTTCGTCCAATTTAGATCGCCGATTTCCAGTCGGACTCACAAATCGCCAACCAAAACAAGAAACTGCAATTTGGAAGCATGAAACCTAAAACTGAACTATATATTATAACTAAAAAGCATCTACCACGCACAGCAAACAGAGCTAAAATCGATTTCTACCGCCAATTTCCCAGCACCGCTAAAACAGCTAAAATGATGATCGTTGAGCAACTTAAACACAATGTGAACACAGCCATTCCTGACTCCACAATCACACCGCAGCAAATTCGAACGGTACACTAAAATCAGAACGGTGTACTATGATTAAGTCCAATTATGATCGCCAATTTCCAATTCCGACATGCAAATTGCCAACGAAAACAAGAAACTGCAATTAGGAAGCATGAAGCCTGATTCCACAATCATACCGCGGCAAAATTAGAACGGTAGTCGGTATACAATGATTAAGTCCAATTTCGATCGCCGATTTCCACCGCCAATTTCCCAGCGCCATTAAAACAGCTAAAATGATGATCGTTGAGCAACTTAAACACAATGTGAACACAGCTATTCCTGACTCCACAATCACACCGCGGCAAAATTAGAACGGTATACTACGATTAAGTCCAATTTTCATCACCAATTTCCCAGCCCCATTAAAACAGCTAAAATCATGATCGTTGAGCAACTTAAACACAATGTGAACACAGCTATTCCAGATTCCACAATCACACCGCACCAAAATCAGAACGATATACTACAAGTTCGTCCAATTTTGATCGCCGATTTCCAATCCGACTCACAAATCGCCAACGAAAACAGGCAAGACTGCAATTAAGAAGCAGGAAGCCCAAATTTTAGCGCGATGCACAAGAAACAGAGGCAAAATCGGTTTTCATTGCCAATTTCCTACAAACAGCTAAAATGCTGATTGTTAAGCAACTTAAACCCAATTTCAACACAGCTAAGTAAGGATAGATTCAATCGGACACCAACAAAACCAAAAATCGCACCAGAAACAGTGATTCCTGATTCCACGATCATGCCGCAGCAAAATTAGAACAATATACTACGATTTCGTCCAATTTAGATCGCCGATTTCCAGTCGGACTCACAAATCGCCAACCAAAACAAGAAACTGCAATTTGGAAGCATGAAACCTAAAACTGAACTATATATTATAACTAAAAAGCATCTACCACGCACAGCAAACAGAGCTAAAATCGATTTCTACCGCCAATTTCCCAGCACCGCTAAAACAGCTAAAATGATGATCGTTGAGCAACTTAAACACAATTTGAACACATCCATTCCTGATTCCACAATCACACCGCAGCAAAATTAGAACCGATATACTACGATTATGTCCAATTCTGACCGCCGATTTCCAAACCGACTCACAAATCGCCGACGAAAACAATAAAACTACAATCACGAAAGCATGATGCAGTTGACGATACCTGAAGAGAGGAAACAGGGACGGATTTAGAGTGAGGATCGGAGAGAAGGCTGGAGAAAGCTTGGCGGAGCAGAGGAAGGGCGCCGATAGAAGCTGCTTGAGTTTCCGCTTCTCTCTCTTCCATGGATGCTCCGGCCTCCATTGACGATGATGCTCCCATTTTCTCTCTCTTCTCTCTCTCTCTATTTTTTGGCCTTTGGATGACTGAAGCGTTTGAATTGAAGACTAGGGAGGAGGAGCAAGAGGAGTATTATTGTGCAGTGAGCCAAATGGCGCATTTGCCGCTAATAATACCAGTTGTCTCTCAAATCTTGTTGCCTTTTTATTATGTTGTGATGTGATGTGAGGTTTTCGTTTTCCGCTTCTCCACGATTACTCGTCGCATCATAGCTGACAAAAATTTTCGTTACCAATTTCTATGCTGATCGAATTGATTATGAACCCCATTATTCAAAATTGTCCAACTCCGTCTGATCCTAATAAAAATTGGGTCTAGACATGATTCTAGGACTGGCGAAGTTTCTGACCCGAGAAACCCGAATTGTCCGACCTGAAAAAATTGGGTTGAGACATAGATTTCTCATCCGAATTTTAATCCAGACCGGATATTCGGACATAATATTTATATTTTGTCTATAGTCTGAATATAATTCTGACCAAATTTAACTTCGTCCTTATTGTCCGATCTGAAAAAATTGGGTTGAGACATAGATTTTTCGTCCGAATTTTAATGCAGACCGAATATTCGGGCATAATATTTATTTTTTGTCTATTGTCTGAATCTGATTCTGACCAAATTTAACTTCGTCCTAATTGCCCAACTAGGTCTGACCCGAATAAAAATTGGGTCTAGACATGAATCTATCATCTGAATTTGGCCGACTTGAATTTACCTGGACCTGATTTTTTTCAGCACTATGAGTTTCTTGGCTGAATTTCGACATTGATTGAATTTGATCGACTCGATTTTACGCGAACCCGAATTTCTACCGGCGCTGCTTGCATCATGTCGTCGCGGAAATTTTGATTTCATGGTAAACAGTGAATTGGTCCGAGTGAAATCGAGTTTGAATTAGGCCAATTCATTTTCAGTTCAAATCGTGTTCGGATCGGGGGAGGTTTGTGCTCGAATCAACTTCAAAGTTCGAACGCGTCTTATTCGGATCGGTTGGAGTGAGCTTCTTTTGACTTTGATTCGGGCTCGACTTCCGCACGTTTGGACGTGGATCTCAATCATGTCACTTGCACATTGCAATTCCGATTCTTTCTTTTTCTATTGATTCTTTTCCGATCGAGATTTATGGATCTAGGTGTCTATATAGATACTGTTCCTGAATTAACGAAAATGTGCAAAAGCTCTATTTGCCCATGCCATTCTATGAGTCTCTTCCTTTTTGCGTATGACATCGCCACTCCCTTTGCCAGCATTTTGGATCGGTTTATGGTCGGGTTTCCAATTAACTAATGTACATATATACATGACACACACGTATAGACACGCGCATATATCTAAGACATGGTGCGGAATTATTTTTTTCTAATTTTACTATTTTGAAAAAAAAATAATAATTGCAAATCCAGTTAATTGATGAATTAAACCATTGAATCTAATGCACCGCTTCGAAATCAAAATCGCATTTAACAACCCATAAACACCTCTAACAGAAAATATATATGTAAATAGGACGATGACTGATGACAATGGCACTTAACTTCTAATGCAACGGTATTGCTTTGCCCTTGTAATATATAAGTGGTGATAGATAATAAACGAGCTTGAATTTTTGCATGAATTTGTATCGGTTAGTTTTTGGCTCATTGGCAAACATCTCACCTTCCATTTTCTTGCTCCGATGTAAATGTTGTCTAAACCAAACATAATAATCATATAAACAAAGCATCATGTAACTTTCAAAGTTGGTTTTTAACTTTGTCATTTGATATCGTATGAGTTGTTCTCTAATTGGTGAACCTTATTAGTTGTTGTTTGATGTGACATTACCAGTTCTTGGTGATGTACGAGTTGGTGTTAGTCATCTTAGTTGGCTCTTATTGATTGTTATTACCTCAATGACATTAGTATCGTGTTTAATTATAGGTAATAATAAACCATTTATTTAGTAGTAGCACTGTTGCCATTTTCAACAACAACATCTACAATATTTGCGCACGCAATAGCAGCATTTCCAGTAGCGAATTTGCTTGATCTTGCCCTCTTAAGACGTGCAATGGGAAAAATGACAACCACAGTAAGATGAGAAGAGTGTTCGAAATCATTGGAAAAAATAGAGATAAATTGAGATACGTATACCTTAGTGACATCCATTGGGCACGTGAACCTTGGTATACCTCAATATCACACAAAGAATAGTACATCATTTTGACATCCCTAGTGACCCTGTTGGGGTTATTCCTCACATTTTCCCATTGTCTTTGGTATTCATTTGTACTCGGCAGTTGTTTTGATTTTTTGGCTTGAAGTGTGAGACACAACATTTCCAAGTGTTGTTTTCCATGTATCAATTAGATTATTTGATGGAGTTTAATGCGTATAGGTAAGTGTTGACAAGATAGTTGGTGTGCGAAGTTGGTAGGATTTAGTAATTCATCTCCCATAATAACAATGTCTGTGACACATACCATGCCATTTAGTTATTGGGCACTGTAAAATGTAAATGCATGTTCTCTCATTGATGTTAACAACAAACTCATCAACACATGCACCATTTGCACTAAACGCTGGTATTTTATTAACTTTCCAGAACATTAAACGTCTGTTTTTTAATCAAGCTTTATCACAATCTCAGCGTCCACTGAACATTCTTGCTCGGAGGCCTATATGTTATCGTTTATATGCTTTATCTCAAAGCTAAATATTATGTACACATGTAAGGATCCAAGGGTTTTATTTGAGATGTCATTTTCTAGTCTACTTTTGAACCCCCAATCCTCAACCACGATCGTGCATTGTTTCTTCACCTCACGATTTTTCTCTTCCTAATCTCTTTGATATCCACGTATAAATTTGCAATTTGTTTACAAAACCATTCAAAGAACATAGCCTATTGATTTGGAAGTCAACCAAAGCCAATTTGGACCGACCCGTGAATACCCTATTCCTATCATGAGATCTAATTCTTAATTAAATCGATATACCGAGATCCGGTACATTTTCCGAACAACCAAAACCACACGGAACCGACCCATGAAATTTACTCCATTCGTTCCATATTAATTGTCATAATTTGACTTTTATGGTCTCTAATGTCACTCATTGATCGGTAAGTTTTTACATAATATGTTATTAACAATTGCAATATTATACTTTTAAGATGATATTTTTCGTTATGAATGCTAATAATGGTAATTTTATATAGCAACTCATTGTATATATTGACAATTTATGGTTAAAACTTTTGAAATTTGACAGTACGATTTCCTAAGACAACAAGACAATTACTGCATCCGTTTTTTTTATCTGTCATTTATGGTTTTCAGTATCAATCTTTGATCAATAATTTCCAATATAATTTTTTTATAAAAAACTATAATTGTATACTATTTTTAATAGCATTTTTTATTACGAATTTAATGATATCAATTTTATACGATGAATCCTCATGTAAATTAAGATGTTAACGTTTAAAGTTTTTAACAACAATTTTCCATAAAACGGAGAGAGTAATATGAAATGGGTCGAGTAATTCTTAATTAAACCGACCGTCAATCGGCCTATTTACTATGTGAAAAGTCCGATACACCCCTGTTCCTCCACACCCCCGACTCGCTTTTTTTTACTTCCATCTTCCGTTTAATCGAGGGCAATAGTGTCAAATCACTCCCCTTGCTCACCCTCGAAAACCACCTTTCGTCCGTCTATTCCCTCCCCCTCTCTCTCTCGACCCTAGCCGCCCCCGCCCCGTCACTCTCTCTCTCTAGATTTCCGAGTCTAGGGTTCTTGATTTCGCCGGCGTCCGCCATTGCAGCTGAGCTAAGCTAATCTAAACTAAGCTAGGCGTTATCAATGGGAGTGCCGGCGTTTTACCGGTGGCTGGCCGAGAAGTATCCGCTGATCATCGTCGACGTCATCGAAGAAGAGCCGGTGGTTGTCGACGGCGTTGAAATTCCCGTCGATACGAGCAAGAAGAACCCTAACGGCCTCGAATATGATAATCTATATCTCGATATGAACGGCATTATTCACCCTTGCTTTCACCCCGAAGACAGGGTACGTTTTCTAGTTTTAATTCTGTTATCTCGACTTGCTTCGTTCTACGTTGATACTAGTGAGTTCAGATGTTTGAGATTGAGATTGAAGTTTTTCTAGTTCATGTCCATGGAATTGGCGTGGTTGTATATTTATTTATTATTTTTCTTTGTTTCGTTCTACATTGATATCAGTGAGTTCAGATGTTTGAGATTGAGATTTTTCTGGTTAATGTCCATGGAATTGGCGTCGTTGCATTTTAGTTTGCTTGCATTATGATTGAGAACTATTATGAATCAAAAAAGAGATGCGTGGCTGATGTATGTTAGGAGGTAATTGAGAACTTTGGGGTGAATTTTTGTTATTTGAAGGGAAAAAATGGAGGAGGATCTGTCTAGTACAAATGTACTGTCAGAGAGCGTGGTTTTTTTTTTTTTTTGAAAATTTATTATTATTTCTTCTTGGTCCATTGTACATCGAAACGAGTAAGTTCAGATGTTTGGGATTTTTCTGGTTAATGTCCATGGAATTGGCGTGGTTGCATGTTTTTCTTTCATATGATATATGATTGAGAACTATGACGAATCGAAAATGAGACGCGTCATTGATGTATGTTAGGAAGTAAATGGATGGAACTTTTGGTGGATTTTCATTATTTGAAGGGAAAAAAATGTAGGAGAACCCATGTAGTACAAATGTACTGTCAGAGACCCTGCTATTATTCAGGAGACCACGCCCCAAACTGAACAGAAAAAAAAAGAAAGATAAGGAAACATGGACCTACTTTTACTGTGATAGTGGTAGTATTGCATAGTTGCTATGATTTGCTTCCGGAAGAGACTTTGGAAATCATAGGGGTGACTGGTTTAAACTAGGTAGAATTTGGAGGAAGGGGTTCAGCTATGGCACTTTTTCATCAAGCTGCCAATTTGTGCCATCAGATTCTGGCTCAGTGACAATTAGTTGTTGTTACTTCAATATTTGAGGGTATTTCCGGATGCGAACTAGGTCTTAAGCACCCATTTATGCATCGTGTTGGCAGATCATAGGTAAAATTGTAAGATCATGGCTTCTGCGCTGGCCAGTTAGTTTTGGTGTGTGTTGGGGGGGGGGGGGGGAGGTGGTTAATTGTGTGGCCAATGTGGGCTATGTTTTGAAGGCTTGTAGTATGTACTCTGCGGGTAGGGGTTTCAAATGTAAGCTATGAGATAGTCATACTCAAAAGCTTAATTTCTAGTCATTGTGCTAGCATTGTTGGCTTTCAGGTTTGCTCTATTTTCATATTGAGAAGATAACCTAGCATGATTTGCAGTTGCCTTTGGTAATTTCTCCTATTTACTTGCTGCTTCTATATCCTTTTTCTTGTAGCATTTGTGATTGGAATGCTTGAACAGTCACCTTTTTAAGCCTTAAGTTCTCTTGTTGTGCACAAATGCTTTCAGCATTCATGGAAGACCTACGTCTCCCTTTGCATGCCAAATAAATCTTCCTGATTTCGTCATTGCTCTTCAAGATTTTCATTGTCTTCCTTCATTTGTGCAGCCTTCTCCTAAAACTTTCGATGAAGTCTTCCAGAATGTATTTAACTACATTGATAGGCTCTTCAATATGGTTCGTCCAAGGAAGCTCCTATACATGGCAATTGGTGGGGAGAATTACTTTCTAATAATTATTACGTGAACTTATTTTCTAGATCTGAATTTTGAACTTATACGCTGCGGGAACTTTTGGCAGATGGCGTTGCTCCAAGAGCAAAGATGAATCAGCAACGTTCTAGGCGTTTCAGGGCTGCTAAAGATGCAGCAGATGCAGTATGTTCCTCAAATTTGATTTGATTTAACTTCTCTGATATACTTTTATTAGCTGAAGTTCTCAGTTTGATGTTCCTTGTTCTGTTCTAGGCAGCTGAGGAAGAACGCTTGCGACAGGAGTTTGAACAGGAGGGCAGAAAGCTTCCTCCTAAGGAATCATCTCAAACTTTTGACTCCAATGTTATAACTCCAGGAACAGAGTTCATGGCTGTGTTGTCAACTGCTTTACAATATTACGTACACCTCAGAATAAACAATGACCCTGGCTGGAAATCAATCAAGGTAACGCAGAAATGAGATGTATCCTACAATATTTCAAAATCTCGGTGTTTTGCTTTCGGTGGTATTAATTGTGCTGGAGTTCTAATTCTTGTTATTGACCATCGAAAGGTTATCTTATCTGATGCTAATGTTCCTGGGGAAGGGGAGCACAAGATTATGTCCTACATACGCCTTCAAAGGAATCTTCCTGGTTATGACCCAAATACACGACATTGTTTATATGGACTAGTATGTTCTCTTCTATAACCTTTTGGATTCTTCATGGGTCCCTAGTATTTATGTAGTAATTTGAGCATTTGTTTCATTCTTCAGGATGCAGATCTGATAATGTTAGCGTTAGCAACCCATGAAGTTCACTTTTCAATCCTAAGAGAGGTTTGTGATGACACATAGAATGGTTATATTGCTGAATTGTTGTATTTCACATAGTTTTTTTTAAATTTTTTTCTCCACTTTCTGATGACCTTTGGGTGGTTTGTTTCCTCTCGACCTTCTATATTGTTTGTTAATACAGGTTATATTCACCCCTGGTCAGCAAGACAATTGCTTTTTGTGTGGTCAGCCAGGCCATTTTGCAGCAAACTGTGAAGGCAAGGCAAAGAGGAAAGCTGGGGAATTTGATGAGAAGGATGAAATTGTACCCAAAAAGCCATTTCAGGTTCGCCATGGACTCTCTTCATAAAGTGTTTTTTTCTTCAAGATACAATGCAATTTGTATGCTTTATTCCTTATGGTCACTGGGTAGTGTAATCATCCTTACCATGTCTTCTTTGTGTGTATGTGTTTATGCTTTCTTGTTGCATGTTCACCATAGCTTGACACGTTTTCTTGCAGTTCCTCAATATCTGGACTCTCAGGGAGTATTTGGAATGCGAGTTCAGGATTCCGAACCCCCCTTTCAAGATTGACTTTGAGTGCATTGTGGATGATTTCATCTTCATGTGCTTCTTCGTTGGCAATGACTTTTTACCGCATATGCCTACTTTGGAAATTCGTGAGGTTTGTATGAGACGCCTTCCCTTTTTTTTTTTTGGGTTTTTATGGTTAGTACGCAAAACTTTCAGTTTTTGATTAAATTAAACTCAACGAGACTTACAGTTGCATTAAAATTGTCTTTTCCTTGTTGTGCTTAGTAAACATCTAACGTCTTTTGAATCTACAATCCATCAGTGTGTAGTCTATTGAGGGCATGGGTGTAGTCTGCACCCTATCCCCTCAGGTCTTCCTACCTAACTGTAGGCGGGACTGCAAGGTGGTGTTCTGGGGCTTTTTTGTTGGTAGCTTTTGAGATGAATTAGTAGCTAGTACATGTACTTCATAAACTTTAGTGTTTTTGCTTACATATAATCAAGAATTATTTAGTTTGGTGTTGTCATGCTGTGGACTAAAAATTGTTCATTATTGCTCTGATGAAGACACTTTGGCATTTTGCATTACTTAGAATTCATGTGTGCATAACTCGGAACATGGACTGGATGGGATGCTCAATCTCATTAGTGGTTTATATTTTGTAATCATTCAGGGTGCAATCAACTTGTTGATGGCTGTATATAAGAAGGAATTTCACACGCTCGATGGTTATTTGACTGATGGAAGCAAGGTATTGAGTTGTTTGGGTGTCTGGAAGTGGCCTAGTTTTACAAAATCGAGTTCTCTGTTTAGATCTTTGAGCATGGATAGCCCATTTTTTTTTAATCCCGTCACTTTTGCAGCCAAATTTGAGGAGAGTCCAGAGTTTCATTCAAGCTGTGGGATCATATGAAGATCAGATATTTCAGAAGAGAGCTCGGATGCACCAGGTTCGTTTATTCACGTTTGGAGAATTTGGATTTTTCCATGGTCTTTAGTTTACATGTTTTGCGAATGTCATCAGATTTGGCCGAGTTAGATTCCAGTGGTTTGTTTCTTTTTTTTTTTGCTTGATTGTGAACAATTTGTTCTTTAGGTTCGGCATTTTTTTTTTTGTTGAATCATATTTGCATTCATCTTATGATATTTGGTGTGTTTTAATTGAGTATTCTCTAATCAAAGGACGAAGCTAGGGGAAAGTTTAATTGTTAGTCATATAGAAATATGCTCATCATGATTGCCTGGATTCTTCAGCGACAGACACAAAGGTTAAAGCGAGAACAGAGGAAAAGAGGGGATGATGCTCAACCTCAAGTTGAACCTGAGTCTTTGGTTCCAGTTTCACGATTTCATGGTTCTCGCCTTGCTTCAGCCCCTGGACGTTCACCATTTGAAAAGGGTGTAACTGGCACTGGCAGTACACACAATGGTGCTGACTCCGGTTCTAAAGTAGTTCCATCTCGTCGAGCCCGAAAAAAAGCACGTTTGTCTTTAACAGAAACAATTGGTGCTGACTCCGGTTGTGAAGTAGTTCCATCTCGTCGAGCCCGAAAAAAAGCACGCTTGTCTTCAACAGAAACAACTGTCGTTGTTGCAGCAGAGAATTGTCATGAAATGGAGGTGTGTTCTTTGCTTTGCACGTATTCATGTTGTGTAAAAGCACACTTATTTCTTGCAGTTGTGATAGCAAGGTTTCTGAAATTTGTGTTTCGTGTGTGAGTAACTGGGCCATTCTTGATTTCTTAGGTGAACGAAAATAAGGAGGAGTTAAAAGCAAAGCTTAAGGAGTCACTTCGTGAGAAGTCAGATTTATTTAATTCAGAAGATCGAGAGGAAGACAAGGTGTGCAAGCAATTTCTGCTAGTTTATTGCTGTGTTCATGTTCTTTTTATTGGTGCAACCCTTAGTATCTCGCGTTGTTTCATGACATTCTTATTTAGATGCTTATGATTGTTATTTGGAGTTTGTGATTTAGTTTATATCAGTATGCGATTGTGATATGTGTTAAATATTAGTATTGCAGTGGAAGCAAACAAGTTTTGCATCCTATTGGGGCTTATAAGTTATAACTGTGTCATGAATAGGTGGAATCACAAAAGTTTATTTAAGGAATAAGCATAAGAATATTAATTTGGGATATTATTTGATTTTAGGATGTTGAATAGTTGGATTGCTGAGCTGAATTGTGATGAAAGTTTAGGCTTTTTTTTTTTTTTTTGGGGGGGGGGGGGGGTTTGTTAATACTCTCATGGATGGGAGCTTCAGAGCATAATGTTTTTGCATTGGCCCCTCTTGTACATGGGCAAAATAAACTTGGCGTCCTATCGATCCATCATTTGGTCACTTAAATACAAACTACTTGTATTGACTGATTGAAATATATATTACTGTGCCGATGAACAGATCAGATTTGGAGAGCCTGGGTGGAAGGAAAGGTACTATGAAGAGAAGTTCTCAGCGAAATCTCTCGAGGAGATGGAAAGAATACGACGAGATGTTGTAAGTATTTCAGTGCCCCATTTTCATGTGCTTCAATGAGTTTTACGCTGCAGGCCTGTGAGGATGCAGTAAATAATGATCTTGCTGATGTCCAGCCATCCGGAAATATTGCATTATGAGGTTTTGGGCCTGTGATACCATCATAGGGACCAACATGACTAGTTGGAAAAAGCCCAATGTTCCTCACGAATTGTGAATGCTTGCTTGCCACTTGGGTTGAGTCATGTTACTTGGATTTGCATTATATTTGGAATATTAGCTTCTGAAATCCTGTTTTTGTAGGTTCTGAAATACATAGAAGGGTTGTGTTGGGTTATGCATTATTACTATGAAGGTGTCTGCTCATGGCAGTGGTAAGTTCGATTGCAATCTCTCTAGCTTTCGGGTGCAATTTCTTTTCATGTTGTTGAACTGTCCAACAGTCCAAGTGAACATGTCTTTGACGTGTAACCTGTCAGACATATGGACATTCCTGATTTTTCAATAAACCTTGTACATGTGCAGCTTGTCAACTGTCTACGATTATATTTGTTACCTGTAATTTCCTTGATTTGGTCTTGATTTCTCATGTTTGTTTCCTGCCACGTGTTCTCCAGGTTCTACCCATATCATTATGCCCCATTTGCATCAGATCTTACGGATATTGCTCAGTTAGATATCACATTTGAGCTCGGCTCCCCATTTAAACCATTTGATCAACTAATGGGCGTTTTTCCTGCTGCAAGGTTGTACTCCCTTCTGTCTGCTTGTCCTTCTGAAATTCTTAGTATAGGTTACTAATAATGATACATTTGCAGTGCCCATGCACTTCCACAGCAGTACAGGAAATTGATGATGGATCCCACTTCGCCAATTATCGATTTCTATCCTACAGGTCTGAAATTCTAATGTTGAAGGAACATATGACTTTTCATGTATTCATTTTCATGGAGTTATTATTGTGTTATGCATGCCAGATGACATCCAATGCATGAAATTGCATGGTGTTATTATTGTGTCGTGCATGCCAGATAACATCCCGATGGATGAAATTTACTGCATGCTTAGTAAAAGACCTAATGTATTTTTTATATATAATGTTTTAATTAAAATTCTGTTTCGATGGACTAGCATTTCATGGCTATATATTTTCCCTCCAGATTTTGAAGTGGACATGAATGGAAAACGATATGCTTGGCAGGTCCTTCTCTGTCCAGCCTTCCACTTGTCATTTCCATCTTTATGTGTGTCTATTCATGATTAACAATTCTGCATGGGAACTTTCAGGGAATTGCCAAATTACCTTTTATTGATGAAGGTCGCCTTCTTGCTGAGGTTTTGAAAGTTGAGCACACATTGACGGTATGTAATTTCGAGTAACATTCTTAATTCTATGTTTCTTAGTTCGCTAGTAATGCCATTTACTTCATTTCTGTAGGCAGAAGAAAAGAGAAGGAACTCTTTCATGTCCGATATGTTATTTGTAGGAGTGTCCCATTCCTTATCCCAGTGCATCTTTTCTCTTGATCGTCGATGTAAGAAGATGAGTGAGAGTGAACGAGCACTAGTCAAAGAAAAACTTGATCCAAGCACCAGGTACTTCAGGCACTATAAATATTATGTAACCCCTCTAGAAAAAGAATGTCCTAATTAGGATTGCACTATAAATACTTGCAACGTTTCATTATTAGTTCCTTGTTTGTTTTGTTTTATCTTGTTCAACCACCATTGAACATTATATGGCCGAGGGCTTAAGTTGTCCCCCTAAATGACATATGGGGGGTGTATATATAGATGGACCATCTTAAGGTAAGATGGTAATTTTGGAAGGCCATGGGCTTGTGTCTGATACAATTCAACAGACATTGACCTGGGGAAATGGAGCCATTTGATCTAGCCCAGTTAAAGTCTGATGGGCTGATTGATGTGGCAGTTAGCCCATGAATAACGAACTGTTTTGTCTGATGATGTGGCGGGTCAGTATCAATTATTATTATTATTATTATCATCATCATTATTATTATTATTAATTGGGTTTAAGTATTTTTGTTTGGTGCTCTGAACGTAATGCTTGATATATGAGATGAATTTTTTTTATTATTATATTTTCCTGATGTAATTTAGGTCTATTTGCAGTGGAGGAATGAATGGTTACATATGCCTTTCTGCTGGAGAACCATGTCCTCCTATTTTTAGGTCCCCTGTTTCTGGAATGAAAGATGTTGCAGGCAATCAAGTCATGTAAGACAAAATTACATTTATTTGACATTGCGAAATTCCAATAATTGTAAGAGTATTGCTAAGTCTTTAATATGGTAATTTAATGATTCTACAGGTGTGTAATATACAAACTCCCGGACTATCACAAACACATACCACGACCACCTCCTGGTGTCGAATTTCCGAAAAAGGTATGCCCACAGCATGCTTTCTATCTGGAAATGGTTATGTAACTGTTGTCATGGTTCTTCATTTGGATGTCACAGCCTTGGAATTGTTATATGTAATAGACATGTCTAGATGAATCATTGTTTAGTACTGAGTGGAATTTGTGGGTATTATCCAAAACTTAAAGTTGGTTGGGCTCAGGAATGACTTTGAGCTAACACTGCTAAGGAGATGTGCAACCACAACAATATAGAAGTAAGATTTAATGGGATATTCAATTTGCACACCAGAGAAATTCGCCTAGTATTTGGCAGTGATCCCAATCTTCAAAGCACCCTGTTTGCTGTGGATTGGTATTTGGTAGTGCCAATGGTTTCAAAATCTAGGGTACAACAAAATCTAGGTCATAATTTTTAATTGTTAAACTATCATGAAGCCCCATACTCCCAAAGTATTCAAGATTTGTGGGTCTAACTAACTGGTCAGAATGCAAATAGTAAGCTACTATTCCATCCTGCAACATGTGTATCTTCTAAAATTTATCAAATATATTGTTGAGGGTATCCATGCCCCATTGTATGCAAGAATTTCACAATCGCATGACATGCAATTGCGTGTTGCTCATTTCTTTGAAGTGCAAATATTTTGGCCGTAGGGGGTCTCCGTAGTGGTCTTCCCTCATTAATTCGGTGTGTAATGTATTTTTTTTTTTTGGACATTGAAGTGCTTTGACCTCACATTGCATTCCATGGCAGATTGTCTCAATGGGGGATGTGCAAGAATCTGTGTTGTGGCATGAGGATTCTGGAAGAAGGCGCGTTGATGCTGTAAAAACGACTGATAGAGTTAGAAATATCACGAATTCAAGGTATAATTTCCGAGATATTTTACTCACAAATGAATACATTTTACATTGGTATGTGACATCTCATTCAACGATAGAGATCTAATCTTTATCATTATCTTTGGTTCGATTTTGTACCTTCAAGGCCAAACCCTCCTGGAAGCCTATTCGGTCCCGAGCTTGGCAAGCTGGCTCATCGGCTAGTTATTAATAGCTTACAGGCACAGGCAGCCAAAGATGGAGTTGGTTCCCAGGTTTATGCTGTTCCTGGAGGTTATCTCCGTGTTGTCGGACGCAAAAAGAGCAACAGCATATTCAATCGTCGAGATTTTAGCAAGATGAAGGCTCCTGCTTTTGGGGAATACCCCGAAATTTCCGCCCAAGATCAGATAATAACCGATAATTCAGCTCAAGATCAGAGAACCATTCATTCAGCTCGAGATCAGAGAACCAATAAGTCAGCTAAAAAGCAGAAAACCAATAATTCAGCGCAAAATCAGCATTCAGCGCAAGATCAGACAACGAAAAATGTTGCCTTGCAAGATCAGAGAAACATTCATTCAGCTCGAGATCAGAGAACGAATAATGTTGCCTTGCTAGATCCGAGAAACATTCATTCAGCTCGAGATCAGAGAACCCATAATGTTGCCTTCCAAGATCTGAGAAACATTCATTCGACTCCAATTGGCATGGTTCCGATGCCCGTATATTACAACCCGCCTCCTCGACAACCCGCTTATCCTCCCCTTCTCTTTGCCCCTCTTGCATACGGTCACCTGAATGGTCACGGCGGTCATCATCCGATGTATCAAAGTTATGGAGTTCACCCTCAGCCCATGGTTTACGCTCCAGGACACAGTAATATTCCTTTGCATAGGAGGCCACCACCGCGCAGAGATGCCCGTCGGTAGATTGCTGAAATTTAGCCATGTAAAATTTTCCAGCTCTATAAGTTGAGAGCTCATGTTTGTTGCAATTTTGCCTATTTACTTACCTTCAGGATTTAGATGTATTTTTAGTGGTTTATTACTACATGGTTTGGTTTATTCCCCTACCAAACCATAGTTAACTTAATTTTACGATACACCTATGTTACTAGGTGACATTCCATCTCCCTAAATTGCAAAATTTAGGGGTAAGGCTACTACATACGAGTTTGACCCCTTCATGTTTTATCTGAGCAGGATTTTGGGGGTATTTTCTCGGTATTGGGTCAGATTTTGCTTTATCTGAGCGAGATTTTAGGGGTATTTTCTCAGTATTGGGTGAGATTTTCAGGTATTGTTTTTGGTAAGATTTTGTGATTTTTTTTTTGGGGACACTAGTATTTGGATACTCTGGAGAGAGCTAAGGATGTTGCACGATTTTTGGGTTTGTACTATACTTTAGGGCTAGGACTGCGATGTGTAGTATTTTAGAATTGCATTATGGTATTCCAAAATGAAAGTGTTGTATTACCAAGTTGATTTGGTGGAAAGTCTGTGGCACGCCGGAAACTTGGTGGAAAGTTACGTGACACGTCGGAAACTTGATGGTGGTACATAAGATAGAGTACAACACTTTTTCATTTTGGGAATCTAACCTCTAAAGTACAACTTATTACGATTTGCAATCCAATTTTCAAATTTTTAGTATTATTGTCTGCTGAAACTACTAAATCTAATCCATGGCTCTAAATATAAACCCCGGTTTCATCTCTGTTCAATGTTCATGAACAATCAAAAACACATCAAAACGCTCTTTATTTTCGTGCACTCGTCTCTGTAATTACATTGCTGAATTTAAACTGCAAGCGTCAAAACAAGAGGATAGGGCAAAACAACAATGTCCAGCAGACAAAACATGGATTTTACAAGGACTCACAATGATAATTAGTTTTCTTCGTCTCGGTTTTTATTCTGTAATTTCAAGGGTTAATTGGCAGGTAAACCCTAGACTTCAAAACATAATTTTTACGGAGTTACAGCTGATGCGACTTCAGAACTCTTCTTCTTCTTCCCCGAAAAAATCCCAGAAATCAACTTCAAAGGTATCAATGGCAGCTTCTTCTTTGTCGTCTTCTTCTCCTTGAGAGAAGGATGTCTCTGCAGTAATATTGGCGGCGCATTTGCAAATGTCACGTATCGTTTCGAGTGATGATGATGATAAACATCTGGAGCAGCATTTGCGAAATTCGTGAAATTTGGGCTTGTTTGTGGTGAACTCATGTGATCTTGGACGAACTTAAGGTGAACATCATCTGTCTCAAACTCCATCATCATCTGCTTCTCGGATTCACGCTCGAGTTTGAGGTCTCGGAGCTGTGTCTTGGTCCTCTCGAGCTCCTCCTGCAGCGACGACAGGCAGCGTGCCATTGCGGTTGTCTCTTGTCTCGCCTTTTGGAGTCTTTGCTTTGTTTCTTCGAGCTCGTCGTCTTGGTTGGTTATGGTGTGCTCTTGAGCATCCATCTGCATGCATGTATTCATGGAGATGTATATTAGGGCCGTCAAAAAGCTGTCTGAGTCCAATCAGGAGTCAGGACTAGCATTATACTCTAGGGAGTACCATGCTCCTGTACTCCCGGCGTATGATTTGATCAACTTATGTGTATAATTATGTGAAAAAATGTATATAAATTCATGTGCTTGCATGTAAAATTAACAAGCGTAAACGTTCTCATATAATGAAAATTGTAGTCGCATAATTTTTTTATTTATTTAGGTAAGTATTTCAACTCGTTGGGCCCCATATCAGGGGAATACTAATCCAACCGGCATTATAATGGACAGAGATGGGGACAATGCCCAAAGAAGGGCCCACATCTACCACAACATTCCTCAACTGGTAAGAAGGAAACCTCCCCCAAGATTCGAACCCTGGAGGGGAGAGATGGGATGAGGAGCCCTTAGCAAGGTCTTATCAGCGTAGTTGCATAAAGTTATAAATGTATAGGCATGTATAAATTATAAATTCAAATTACAAATACGTACATAATTAAAGACGAAAATTGTATGTTCGACCACAAATCTATACATGCATGCTCATAAAAAACTATTATCGTCTAAATTTTCAGAGTTTAACTTCTCTGAAAACGACAACGACAAATATGTAAAGATGAGGAGGGAGTACTGCATACGATACGTACCTTATTGACTTGATCAGCAGTGCAATGAATCTGCCCGACAAAGAGTCTGTCTCCGAACAACGAGACAGCCTCTTTGACGGACCTAAACGGGGGCCGAGTATCGATCTCGGCCCTTCCATGAACACCCACCTCCATCTTTCACAATCAACACCACTCAACTCAATTCAAAGAGAAACACAATGAAGGAAACTTAACTTGAAGACATACATACACCAAAACCTAGCTTAGTGTGACTTGGTGTTATAATAGAGAAGGAAACAAAATAAAGAGCCCTAGCTAGTTAGTTGGTTGGTTGGTTAATATTGGTACTAAACTGTTTGGTGGGTTGCAAAAATATCAATGAAAAGGTGCTTAATTACTTCACGTCCACTTCACTAGAATTCCCTTTAATTTTATTTTTTGTGAGAAATTAATATTGGTACGTAGTGGATTGTGTTTGTAGCAAGGAATTGAGTGTGTTGGTGGTGTGTACGAGATTCGGCATAACTTATGACTTTGGAGTACATGTGTCAAGAATTCGGGTCCGGGTAATTCTGGGTTTGAATAAATTGGATATCGGATGAAAATTTAATGTCCGATACTTAGTTTTTTTTTTTGCGTATTTTCTGGGTCATAATCGGGTCGGGCAAGCATAATTTCAAATTTAAATTGGGTTCGGATGAAAATTCTATGACTTTAGCTGGTTTTTTCTGAATCGGACAAGCATAAATTCAGAGATAAAACGGGTTCAGACAATAAAAATTGAAAAAAAACGTGTTTGAATTTTCGTTCAAATTCTAACTTTATCCAATTTTTTCAAGGTAAAACAAATCCAAATGATTGGGTCGGACAAATTTTTGCCCACCTTTCTTTGGAGAGTGACCTTTTACTTGTAAGCCTAACAGAATGTTTGGTTTGTCAGATTTTTTGGGCCAACACACGTGAGTGGGTGTGTATGTGGGGCAGAAAAAGAGTTGCGGATACTTGGCTTCTTCTTGTGACTTTGTGAGATTCCTATCAAAGTCATGTTATTTTATGTTATTTTATGTCATGTCATGTGTGGGAGAGTTTTCGAGGAACTATTAGGTGATGATGAGCATTTTTATGTAAACAAATCTATGTGTTCTCTCAGTGTGTTTGTGTCATATCATGTTATTTCAAGTGTGTCTTTCATACTTGGTTTATGTTTAGAACATTCACAACGGTACTGGATGAGGTGGAATATGTAGACTTCTACAAAGAGAGTCAAAATTTATCCATTTATTTAGCTAGCTTTTTAATTGTGAGCATAAGTTTCGTGAGATTGACAGTGAGAGTCACGTGAGACGAGTCTCACTCTCACCACGAAATTTTCTATACGACCTAATTCCGCTCTTATCTCGTGACATGTCAGTAATGAGTCGATTTCAAACTCACTATTAAAAATGGCCCTAAGGGATAACACTAACATAAGTATAAGTGACAGGGTCCGTGAGGCAAGGGGGAATGCGAGAAAAACAGACAATGCACCGACACCGCCCATGTCATGCTGATACGGCCCGTGTTAGATTATGAAATGGTCATTGTCAGTGTCCATGGAACCTACCGTTTGGTTTTATATATGCATGAACGGTTCACTATATCTTCCCCACACGTGCACATCATTTAGGGTGCCTCTTCATGGCTTACAAATATGAGTGTCTTGATGTCATTTCCATATACATGTCATAAGAACCCCCATACTCATTCCAATGAGAATCACATCTCCCTAGAGTTTGCTTGCAAAAAACTCAATGGTTTACCAAAATTTCAAAACTAAATCCTTCAAGAGTTTATACAAGTGTTTTATCTTGCAGGCTACATATGTTTGATATATAATATAAGAGTCGAACTAGAGAAGGGTTGCTTGCCTTCGACTCATTTGGGTACCGGGTTGGTTTCCATCTAATAACTATCTTTGCAAAGCCAACAATGAATAGCAAAATTAGGGCAAAAAATGAATTGTTTTCCAAGAATTGGCCGATCAAAGTACCATTTTTACCACTCAACCTTAACTAGAAGTATACAATACTCCTTCAACATAGCATCACCCAAAGGTGATTGATGCACAAAAAGTAGAGACAAACTTACAGTAGAACCACCTACCTAAACACTACAAAACATGCACAAAATACCCACAAATAACTACATACAATCACACCAAGTTATTAGCCACTAATCAAACATTCATTCATGTAAATGACTGGACAACCGAAGATGTTGTAACCAAACCCGATAGGAGACCCACAACAAGGGCACCATTGTAGGTGCTCGGTTCGACTTGCTGTGTGTTGTTTCGAGAATCGATGAATGTCTCGTTCAAGAATGGGCCCCCAACAAGCGCTCCGACGGCGATGTTTGGGTTCGGGGCTGTGGAGTTAAGCCATATGAACCCGTCGTCACACCCGGTTTTTGCATTTCGAGGGATCGAGGCTCCTCTGTGGTGCACAAACTGAGGGTATTTGTCGCCGTATCCTACGAGGAAGCTCATTTTCATGGGGTTTTTGCCCAACACGTAGTCCGCCTGCAAAAGGGGACGTAAATAGATGAATATCTCATTGATCACTCGTATGAATTAGTTTCAGTATACAGTGTTGTCAAAATGTTGTCAGACTTGAATATCCAAGCTCGTCTGACCCGGGCATGGTCATAGGTTTTTTGTCTGGATTTTAACATTGGCCAACTTGAATGAAAGTCCGTACATGGGAAATATTTCTATTGCTCGAACCCGATTTCGACCTGATTATACATTAGTCCAAATTGTTGGATGGCCCGGCTCCAAAAAAAGGGACACTGTCATCAACTTTTCATCTGAATTTTAAAATTGCCCGAATTTACCCACCCAAATTTGACCCAGACCTCACTGTTTGACAACGCAATCAATGAGTCATGTGAATTAGTTTCATCTACCCCCTCCCTCCTGTTTTATCTGTCGCAACTCTGGTATTCTTCGTTACCAATATAATGATAGTACCTTTACATAATAGAACATTGCATATATTGAGAAAATCACGGTCAAAGTTTTCAAAGTTCGACTGACGTGTACATCAAGGTGACAGATAAAACGGGACAAAGAGTATTTAGTTGTACGTATGGTTAGTCCGCGCACCTGGGAAATTGCAAACTTGCGGAGGTCTTTTGCCATGTAGGATTTGCCGCTGCAAGAGAAGCTTGCAGTTCGCGAACTTAACATGTAATCGCTGTAAACAACAGCCAAAAATGCAGCTGCCACCGGATGCTGAAGAGCATTCCAATCACTGACCCATATCAGACCATCTGGATCATCAAGACGACAAACGGGTCAGATCGAACCCAAAACCAAATTATGTACCGTTAGTGCTTTTGTATAATAGAACATTGCATATAGTTAGTGTTTGAGGACTTACTTTCTGTTCGGCTGGTTGTGGCTGTGGGTGAATTAGGTATTAATCCACACATCACGGCTTCTGCTGTTTGCCTGTACATCTGAAGGCCTGAGTTTGCAGAGCTCCCGGCAAAAAGGTTGACCCGGGATAGTAAGACCTACGAACATCAAATAAAACAGGTTATTAAGACGGAAAATCTTGATCATCCACTCTTACCACCAGTAAGTTTTTCAGGTCGTGGGGTAAGTACCAAATTTTTTTTGCTTCGATGAGATGCACGCAGACAGTTAAAAAGAGTAAAACACACAGAAATTTGACTGATAAGTCTGTCCCATCGTCTGTTTCCTGCGTAAATTGCGAAGAACATCCATTGTTTTCCGCAATTTTACGGAGAAAGAGGCAGACAAAATATACTAGACGGAAGATAGAACTATAGAACTCTTATTCTTCTTTTTGCTTTGTGTAGGGTTTGCAAGTCTCAAAGCCTCTCATTTTTCAAGATGCTTGAATTCCTCAACAAGCATATGTCAAGATTTCTACTATGGGTGGATACTGGATAGTAGAAAGACGGTTCAAAGACGGAAACATAGAAGGACTAAAAAAACAAATGAAACCATTAATATGATGTGGACCTCCGGATTCCTCTTCTCTCTCTTCTCCACATCAGATTTCCACCGAGTCAGGGCGTCCCACCATAAAACAATTTTTTTAATTTTTGGGACCACCAAAATACAAAAAAAAAAAAACAAATAAAGTGGGGACTACTGGCGTACAAAAGGTGAAAGTAGGGACTTATAAGTGATCCGATCATTGTTCATGACATCTATTTTCAATGGCATTTGAGTATATAACATCACTGCACAGTAAAATCACTCACCTGAGTTCCTGCAAGCTTATTATCCCAACTAAACCACGTCGGACTTCCGAAATTAGCAAATTCTTTCCCGTTGTCGTTGACGAAGTCAAGGTAACTCTTATCTTTGGTTGCATGATAGAGCCAGCTTGCAGCCCACAAGAGCTCATCTCCATAGCCTGTTGAGTTGTAATACGTTGCAACTTGGGGGATGTTTTCGCTGTAAGAACCTCGATGCTTATTAGCAAAATCAAACAGTTGCTTAGAATGTGTCAAAAGAGAGCTCGAATAGGAGGCATCGCTCTTTTTAAAGACAAGAGATGCTGCTGCCATGGCTGCTGCTGTCTCGGCTGCGACTTCCGTTCCCGGTACAGAAGCATTGATTTGGGTAAGAGGCCGCTTCTCGCTCATCGCTTCAGGCCTCTCCCAACATTTATGGTCTAGATCAGGATCACCAACCTGCATGAACGATATCGGTCAGAGGCTTTTCGCTCCTCGTAATTCACGTTTTCATTTACTTCTTTTTTGATTCACATTTCGGGTTAGAAGTCATTTGAACACTACTCATTAACAAATACATAAATCACAAAGATAAGATGCGACAACACCGTCTCGAATCTTCATTCTAGACAAACCCGATATTTTCTGGTATCTATATGAATCAAGCTTCTGCTACAACACTACTCCATCTTTCCCATTTTATCTATCACTTATTAAGCTGTTCACAATCTCCAATGTCTTTTGACAGACAATTTCTCACATAATATTTTACCAGAGATTACAACATTGAACTTATATTCTGTTATGAATCTATCAATAGTAGTTTCATATAATAGATCCTCGTATACGTTGTGAAAGCATAGTTACCGGGAACGCTACATATGCATGCGACCCGCGTTCCGGGAACAAGCGTTCCAAAGTCAAAACTAGACTAAAACTTGTGTAAAAATTAGTGACCCGCGTTCCTGGACTAACAACCCGAGAAGCGTTCCCGGTAACTATGTGTGAAAGTAATGTTCAAAGTTTTCAAAAGCCAGACTCACATAGAGATCGAGGTCACAGATAAAATAGGAAGGAGAGAGTACCTGAATGTAAAGCACGTTATCTTTGGGATGGGCATTAATGAAGAAGTCGGTCATCCACTTGAGGCTCTCTTGAGCCGGTTCCAACTGGTTCACAACAGCCATTTGATCCCCGTACTCAAGAATGGCCCAAGACAAGACAGTGGCTGTGAAGGCCATAGGGAAGCCAAACTTCATGTGATCCCCGGCATCATATAACCCTTTTGAAAGGTCGAGGCCTGCCTCTTTTCCATCATCGAGAGCGGAGTCACCCCTCCATGATATCTTGTTGTTCACCAACTTGCCAGCTGAAAGATGAGTGAAACATGACTCGTCAAGATGAGTACGACACAAGATATGGTCTTGGCATAAACCCATTAGCTCATTAGATTTATATGGCATGGTTTATATGTTTGTGGGCAGCTAAAACAAATCCCAGTTGAGCATTACAACAAACGCCGGAAAACATGCAAGAGCGCGCACTAAGGGATCCAGATAAATGAGCTGACGAAACTGACCCGACCCGAATGACCTACCCGAATCCAACCCACTCCAAACCCCAAAATTACAAAACTAATTAAGCCGACTTGACCCCAATCTACCTTTCACCAAAGTTGATCGTTTTCTAAAGATAATTTTAACTGACAGAAATTAAAGCGGCCCAACCCAAATCCGACCCAGCCCGAATCTTGTTAACTCAAACAGACCAGCCCAAATGGATCCAACCCGAACCCAACCCAAAAGACCCGGTTGTTAGATCTACATGAGTTGATGTAGCTCATGTAGACAGCCTTCCCCCATAAACTGAACTTTATAGAAAGGTTGATTCTAGACCGGTGACAATGATGTAAACAACAAACCCCGGTATAATCCCGCTAACACGAGGTCCGGGGAGATCGAGATGTGGCCAGCCTTTCCGAGAGTACATGAAAAGACTGATTTCACCGAGATTCCAAAATACTGATCCGAATAATTATGAACAGGGTCACAAATTAAGCGATCAAGGTGATAAAACTATTGAAAATGGGACATGCAGACATTTACTGATCTCTCCATCCAACAAACCAGAAACAATCAATCAGGATCACAAATTAAAAATATGTTATATAGAAAAAACAAAATAGCCTATTTTCTCGAGCTTGACAGCCAAAAGTTTAGCTTAAACATCACACAAACCAGAGTCCAAAAATAGTAATCCCCTCATCAATCATCATCAACACAAAACAAAACAACACAGATCAAACCAAAACAACCCCACATCGTGATTCGCCATACATGATTATACACTAATAGAACAAAACGACACAAATTAAACCAAATCAAACCCACATACTGATTCACCATACATGATTAATTGATTATACACTAATTAAGAGAACAACAATACAAAACAAATCAAACCAACACAACCCCACATTGTGATTCGCGATAGACGATTACACACTAATTAATAGAACAAAACTACCCAAATCAAACCAAAATAACCCCACATGACCACATTGTGATTTGCGATGCATGATTATACACTAATTAAGAGAACAAAACTACACAAATCAAACCAAAAGAACCCCACATTGTGATTTGCGATGCATGAATATACACTAATTAAGAGAACAAAACTACACAAATCAAACCAAAACAACCCCACATTGTGATTTGCGATGCATGATTATACACTAATTAAGGGAACAAAACTACACAAATCAAACCAAAAGAACCCCACATTGTGATTTGCGATGCATGAATATACACTAATTAAGAGAACAAAACTACACAAATCAAACCAAAACAACCCCACATTGTGATTTGCGATGCATGATTATACACTAATTAAGGGAACAAAACTACACAAATGAAACCAAAAGAACCCCACATTGTGATTTGCGATGCATGATTATACACTAATTAAGAGAACAAAACTACACAAATCAAACCAAAACAACCCCACATTGTGATTTGCGATGCATGATCATAGATTGATAATGAGAACTCGAATGGACACTCTCACTTTTGAAGCATCGAACAAAACAAAACAAATCAAACCAAAACAACCCCACAATGTGATTCAATACATACATGATTATACACTAATAATAGAGCAAAACTACACAAATCAAAATCAAAACCAAAAACAAAACCTACACTGTGATTTGCGATGCATGATTATGCACAGATTAATAGAACAAAACTACACAAATCGAACCAAAACAACCCCACATTGTGACTTTACATGATTATACACTAATTAATAGAGCAAAACTACCCAAATCAAAATCAAAACCAAAAACAAAACCTACATTGCGATCCGCAACACACAATTACACACAGATTAATTTCAAGATCAATGCAAATGGAGACTCACACTTTTGCACATCGAAGAACTGCAAAGCAAGCTTGAGTGCATCAGAGTACTTCTCAACGGGAGCCCCAGGTGGGCCGGGAACAGGCGGAGCTTGAAGAGGATGAGAATGGTGGAACTTCGATCGGAAAGCTACCACAAGGCCGGCAACAATGGCGGCCACCACTAAAACCACCAGAAACCACCCCCAACAACTCCCTCCTCCTCCATCGGAATCTTTTTCTTCCACCATTTTCAGTTTTTCTTCAATCTCTCAACCCAATTTTTGTTTGTTGCAATGTTGATGAAGATTGTGATGAGATTCTGGGGAGTGTTGATGAGTAGATTGAAGAGTAGAAAAGCTAGATCTGGGGCGAGGTATGCGCCAAATTCAGAGTCTAAAATGGAGCGCCGACACTGTTTTTTCGTAATTTCGTTTTTTAGTTGAGGAATTTGAATTAAATAAGCTAATCATAGACTCGTAGTTTGAAAAGTATTTCAAACATGTAGTTAAAAAATATATTTGCTTTCAAAGAGTTAAATTTAATATATACTGATCATGTGCTGCAATAAATAATGTTCATTAAAATACAATATTTGCTTATGGTTGTATTCTTTTCTTACCTTACTTTATCTTACCTTATATGAATGGTTAAAAAACACTCAAATCAATATGGATATTGTATCACAATATACCGATCTTTGGGTTATTGGATTGTAATATACCGACCTTTATTATTAGACAACAATATCCTTGACCTTCATACTTAGGTGAGGTTATTATACCAATAATGCCTAAGGAGGTGGTGACTGGTTAACTGGTCTTTGTTCTGACGTAACAGGCGGAGGGAAACTAACCGACCCTTGCCCAATAACCCTATTAACCCCTCCACTTTTCTCACTAATCCACATTAAAAGAAATTGGCCTTAACACAGTGACTAAAGCGGTGGTGAACTAGTCTTCATAACGTGACACACAACCAACCAATGTCTTTTAATGTGGGTTAGTGAGAAAAACTAAGAGGTTAATGGGGTTATTTGTCTGGGATAACTTTTTCCCTTTACCAGCCACGTTAGCGCTCATGGAGACCGATTCACCATCCCTTAGTTACTGTTGGTATAATAATGTCACCTAGGTATAAAGGTCAGGGATATTGTTGTCCGATAGTAAAGGTTGGTATATTACAATCCAACACCCCCAAATGTCGGTATATTATCATCCAAAAACCCAATTAATATCATTTTATTTTACTCCATTGTTCTTAACTTTCCTTTTGTTACCAAACTTACTTTACCTAATTTAATCCTATCACTCTAAAAAAATATTAGTTTTTAGCCAAATTAATATAACATTATTGGATGATAATACACTGAACTTTAGGGGTATTGGACACTTTTTTCTTGGACTCTAATACCTTGAACTTTGAGGGAATTGGACAATAATTGGGACAATATTTTTTCCCAGTTTTTTTCCCAATTATAGTAGTTAAAAAATATTAGTTTTTAGCCAAAAAATATTTACCCTAAACATAAATCACACCTCATACAAAAATTAAAATTCTAAATTAGCATTGATATTAAAGGTTATAATATAAATTTTAAAAATGGTAAATTGTTTTAGAATCCAATTTATTAATTTCCTCTTACTTATGTTGGGGAATGCTTCATTATAGATGGGTCATAGTTTGTAAGTGCCAACTACTAATGGTTATTGAAGAAAACGACTATTCAACTTATTTGATAGTGACAACTGATTTGCAACTCAAACTTGGAGCTTCCACTCTAACGTATATTATATTACATATGCTTAGAGCATATATAGTATGGGTATATGTAAGGCTATGTTTATTGGCATACTTGGGTTTGAGGGATGAGGGGGATATAAATAGTGAAAATAATATTATTTTAATGGGTTTTGGAGTATGCTATTGGTAATAGTATCCTTGAAATTAGAGGATGAGGTGAAGGATGAGTGGGGTAGGGAATAATATTTTATTGTATTATGGGACCCACTTGTAGAGTATAATTATTTTTGAATTATTTTTTATAAATAAAATATTAAGATGTAATTAGGAATTTGAAATTTTTTTACAATAATTTTTTTATATTAATAAAATATTTTTTTATTGATTTATTTATAATATTTTTTGAAAATTATTACAATTTCAAAATTTTGAAAATTAAATTTACAATGGAAACAAAAAATTTAATTTAGTATGGAAACAAAATTTTGAAAAATATTACAAACTCAAAATGATTTTGAAACAAATTATTTTTGTTAAATATTGTTTTTTCAAAAAAAATATTTAAATTACAAAATTATAAATTATAAAATTAAATAAAAAAAGAAAAAAAATCAGGAAAGAAGCAAAACAAACGGAAAGAAAAGGAAAAAAATAAAATAAATAAAAAGGTGAGGCAGAGGCGGGCCCCGCGGTTGTTGGCTCAAACACTCCCCTCTGCAAGTGTATGCCACGCGCCAGACACAAAAACTTGGGATGCAGCACACCTCCCCTCCTTCGCGCCTGGGCATGTCCATTTGGCCGATTTGGAGGCCTTTTTTCCCAAGTATGCAGATGCGTTCTTCAACCCATTTTTTTCCCCATTTTTCCTTTATTTCTTTTTCTCTCTCATCCATACTTTTGCTCCTAAGTATGCGAATAAACATAGCCTAAGTAAACATTTATATTATTAATAGTGAATAATTTAGTATATATAAATGAATAATGACCATATTTGAAATATATATATATATGTTTCAGAAGCATCTAATAGATTACGAAGAAATTTTAACATTTTCCTTTCAAATCACATTTTTCACATTTTGCCACTAAATTTGTCAAAATTGGTTATCCACTTAGAGCATATATGATGTATGCAAGGTCGCTGGGATCAGAGTGATGACCTCACAGACACCAAGCGAACACACAACAATGGAATTATGGGACCTCACAGTGAATAATCGAATGCAAATAACTCCAAAACAGGGGATAATCAACAAGAATCGAATGGGTGAAATGGGTGAGGTGTGAAATAAGACCAAAACAGCTAGAACAACACGAATAACCTCCTCCAAGATAGAACCCGGTTCACCACGCACCAAATAACATCAAATGGATTGAAATGGATAATGAGGGATGGGAAAAACAGAAAAGGAAAGATAGACTTGAGCTCAAGCTGATACAGGCACACCACAGCTAGAACACAAGGGCAATAGACTCGATTACCTCAATGGATACAGGCGCATCACCATTGAAGTCACCAAGCTCTGCACCCACCACAAGGATTGCCAAATCCTTGATACTGTAGTAGAATTAACCAAGATTGAGAGTTTAACGTCACTCACAAACAAGAGGCTCAATAAGGCACTCAAATCTCATATTTCATATATCAAGTTGTTAATTACAATGACCTCACAGTTGGTATATATAGCCCAGCTGAAATATCTAATTAGGAGTTTCTTGAGCAAAATGAAAACATCCTAATCTTGCTTAATTAGCTAATTACATCAGAAAAAGATAATCTGTAACTAACTTAGGAAGCTTCTAGAGCAATAATAATGAGGGCTAATAAAAGCGTCACACATGGCATCTTCATGAAGCTTCTAGAAAAATTGGAAGGCTCTAGAAACATCACACATGGCGCTTTCTTGTTGGAGCAGTATTCCTCACGTGGGCAAGGCTGGATAATCACCTCACGAGCTGGAAGGACCTCAACAGCTCGAAAGTGACGTCTTCATAGAGGGCCTCAATGACAAGCACCTCACTGAATTGGAAAGACCTCAACAACTCAGGAAGTGAAGTCAACAAGGTGCAAATAGACTTCCTCCAGCAGGGAACGTCCTTGGATGTCCAAATTCTCAACAGACTCAAGATGGAGGTCCTCATGCGCATATTCAGATTGCATAAAAGATTAATGACCTCCAATAAGTAGAAGATGACGCATCCCAAGTGAAAAGACGAAAAGGACCTTGCTGAAACACCAAAAGACAAGCTGATCCCGATTGAGGTCCTCATGCGCGTACCCAGTTTGCAATAGTTGTGCAGAATGCAAACGACCTCCAAATGGATCAACATTTGGCATTTAGGAAAGCTCAATAATACACTTCCTTGATATCCAAAGAGAAGAGAATTACAACCCAAGTTGAAAAGAACATTCAGCTCCAGATAAATGTCCTCAATGTTCAGATAAACGTTCTCAATGCATGCCCAGGTTGAAATAGTTCTGTGGAACCCAATTAACCTTCGAACCATGTAAGCTTGGAAATTATGAACAACCTCCAAGGGATCAAATGTGAGTGAGGCCTCAATTCTGAAGTGTTGAGACAATAAGGATGGCCTCACATCAGGTGGATGACCTTTGATATTGTCAAGGACCTTCTGGGATTCATGGATGGCCTCAAAGCATGGTGACACCAAATGAGGTTGTGAGGGCTGATCTCCATCAATATACTACGGGTATATGCAAGTGAACAATTATATTATTGATAGTGAACTATTTAGTAAATACAAGTGAATAGTGACCATATTTGGAATACATATTCTAGGAGCATCTAATAGATTACAAAGAAATTTTAACATTTTCGTTTCAAATGTCACATTTCTCACATTTTGCTACCAAATTTATCAAAACTGGGTATTCATTTCACAAAAATGCAAAATAAAAAAACTAAGCTGGTTAAACCAATTTGGTTAAACAAAATTGCAATTTTAAACAATCCAAACTGCTAATCGGTTACACACATGTTCTATTTTTACCGTTTTACGATTTGGTTTTCGGTTTTGATTTTTCTTGGGATACACTTATAGTGATTGTTAAGTTATATTTTGATCGTTAGTTTTTTATTTAACATAAAATTTTAAAATAACTTTTCTAAATTTTAATTTATTTTAAAAAATTTAAAATAAATATTTTTCAAAATATGCTTCTTTACTAGGCTAAAACTTAGAGTTAGGATATTTAATTTTTAAAAGTTTTCAAAATTTTTTACTTGATAAAATATATTTCATAATGTTATAATGAATTTAAAAGAAATGAATAGTGAAGATAAAAGTTGACACACATATCAATAAAATTTATTTTTAGAGCATATACAATGACAATCTTGGTTTGTGAATTGTGGGTAGAGATCCACTAAATATATATTACATGCACCCGGATTATGTGTTCCAAATATTTGCAAGTAAACAATCATAATAATCAAAGTGTCCAGTTATGTTGTACAATGCTATGTCATGATGTTTATTTGCTCTTTAGTTGCCTTTTGGCTAACTCTTGTTGGAAAGATTATGGATATTCCATGGTAGTATTTTCAATTTTGTAAGAATTGAGGATTATGTATTTACATTGAAAGTTGGAACCTGAGAATGTAAGCGTGTAAGAATTTGTGGGTCAACTTAAATTTCAAGGTTACAACTACGATAAGGATTTCTGTCCTCACAAGTTTGATGTATATGGGTGAACAATCGTAGTACCTGGAGCATTTCTCGAGGTGTACCTAATAAATTGCAGGATCCACTTGTTCCAAATCATCAATCGTTCCTAAAGCTTGAAATTTCATTTTACTTATCTTGGAATTTCATTTCCAGCTATTCTTGAAATTTAATGGAGTTTCTTGGAGTCTTGTTTGGGGCTTTTGTCATTATTTGGGATTTACTCGATAACAAACGAAGAGAATCAAGGGTTGAGATTCAAGGGGAGGCTCTGAGGTTCGAGTATTTAAGGAAATGAGGAGCATATTTGAAGGTTTATGGATGGTTGAGGGGAAAGTGACGCCCCAAGGCCTCCATCCTTAGGATTAACATTTAGGTTAGATTTGAACCTTGTTCGAATCTCTGTTTTTGCGTTGCTAATCGATTCTAAGTTTGATTTTGAATGATTGGAATTTTCGAAAAAAAAACTTTCACAAGCTTAAGTTAGACTATGAGAGACTAAAAAAGCTTTGAAGACAAAGAAGAGATGCAAGAATGTGTTTGGGAGAATGTTTTGAATATTGCTTCCAATTGTTGGATGGTTACAATTGAGATCCTAAATGGGTATTTATACACTTCCACCTCTACAATGGACGGTGGAGATTGATTTTATCCAATGGTCCATCGTGTGTCTCTAGATCCTTCTATCCAAGTATTTAACAATCTATATAAGTGTAGAATACTCTATAATATTCTAGAACATTCATGAGTATTCTAGAAAATTCTAGGGAATTTTAGAGACCAAATGAAAAATATGGAGTATTTCAGATGTTTCTAGAACATTCCAGGACATTTTAGATGGTTCCGGAAAATTCTGTGACACACAGCAGAAACTCATTCCAACTTTTTCACTATAAAATAATTATTTATACATTCTATATTATAAATAAATTGGTTCAACTTTAATTTTTAATTTCATAAATATATTAAAGGACCATATTTGAAAGATAAAAAAAATTTTAAAACAGAAAATAGGGCTGGCAATGAGCCGAGTCGAGCCCGAGCTTGGAATGCTCGAGGCTTGGCTCGTGAGCTACATTGTAAGCTTGGATCGGCTTGCGAGCTTGGCGAGCCTGTTTTGTTAGGCTCGTGGCTTGGCTCGCCAAGGCTCGCGAGCCCACGCGAGCTTTAACGAGCCAATACTTGTTCATTGCTATTCATTTTGTTGACCTATGTGTGTTCGGTTGTAATTTTTGTGGTTTTATAAGTAAGGATTGTCGATCTCAGTGATGAGTGTTAGGCTTGATTAAGGTAAATCGGTTTGTGTAAAGGGGTTTTTCTCAATGCGCAAAGCAATAAATTATGTAAATGAAGCAATAAACTAATCTAGACAAGATAATAATAAAGAAAGTAATTAAAAGCATGAAATCAAATAAAGCAATTAAAGCAAGGAATGGAAATCTAGAATGAACAATGAAATTAGAGACAAGAAATTATACCTTTGATGACTAATCTTCAATAAACCTTCAATCTACACTTGAATTTCCCCCGAACAAACAAGAAATTGTGGTTTGGATTACCAAGAATCCCCCAAATTCTCACTAGTAAGTAGAATTGGAGTTCCTTGACCCTCCTCCCCACTAAAAATGAGTTGATTGTGGCTAACACTATAAAGCTTGGAAAACAAGTCAACAATGGAAATTAGAGAGAGAGAGAGAGAGAAGAGAGAGAAAGCTTGTAAAACTTCAATGGAAACTTGTTTGAGTTGAGAAAGCTTGAGAAAGTTTGAATACAAATGCTAGAAATCAATGAAAGCTTGAAGAACAATGAAGAACAATTGAAAACTTGAAGAACAATTAAGAGAGATTAAAGCAAATAAAGGAAAGCAATTAAATCTAATTCTACTCCTAAACTACCTAGGCTAATTGATTATTTGGATTAATACAAGTGGGTATTTATAGAAGAAGGAAAAATACAACCCAAAACCCTAGAAATAATTCTCAGCACACGCAGCAATTTCTCCGCAGACAGTGTGGCTCGGGCGAGCCACCCCTTGGCTCGGGCGAGCCAGCGTTCTGGCTGGTGTTTTTGTTGCCCCAGAAGCCTGGCTCGGGCGAGCCAGCAGATGGCTCGGGCGAGCCAGCGTTCTGGGCAATTTTTCCCTGCCGACTTCAAACACGCATAACTTCTTCATCCGAACTTCGTTTTAGGCCCGTAAGATATCAATGGAAAGCTCTCGATGTTTACTTTAAGCTCCCAAAATTTCAGACCTATCGGAGTTGTAACGAAGGAGTTATGACCCAAAGGGTGAAGGCACACGTATTTCAAACCTTTGAGTTTGTACCGTTCCCCTGTTTTGCGCCAATCTTGATATGGAATTTCCGACTTCGGTTTCGCCTCAGCTCTCGGCTCGGGTTGACTTGGTTTGACTCGGATCTCGGCTCGGGTTGACTTGGTTTGACTCGGGAAATAGCTCGGGATTCCCTAAAAACCTTCAATTAAGCCCAAACTTCTTCTAACTCCTTATTTTCCTACAAAACACCAAATCATTATATCTAATATATAAATAGGGGTTAAAACAAGAAAATATACCCTATAAAAGAGAAGAATTTCGGCTCGGAACGAGGCCGAACACCACTCCAACACAAGGGTTTGCTCGCCCCTAGCAAACTAAAAACGAAGAAAAGGACTAAAAGAAAAACTAAAAACCTAACTCACTTTCGCAGGAATCGCGGATGCATTTAGCATATGCATCAAACCCTTTAAACCCCCCGGTAGCCCGGGTGGACGAGGTAGGTCTCGTGAGGGTTTATAGCAACTATACCCACAAAAGCCATAGAAAAAGGAAAGAGGGAAAGTGAAAAACAAAACAAGTTTAAAAGAAAAGAAAAAGAGAACTGCTCGTTTCAATGCATCATGTCGTTTCAATTAAGAAAACGGTATTAATCCTCCAAAAGGAACCGTTATGAGCATCTCACAACGCTTAACCTAGACAACTGCCAATCTTAGAAGTTTTTGATTCCTTACACCTCATGTAGAGTTTAATCCCATTTGAAAGATTTTTAAACAGTTCTAATCGATCCCGGACGACCCAAAAGACTCACACCCGAGCTTACAAAACAGCGAAACGAACAAAGGAAAGGAAAGAGTTGCCCCTCCCCGCATTTGGTCGCCCTTGGCTTGGTGAGGGTCGCAGGTGATGCAAGGAAGAGCCCCTCACTTTAATAACACTTCAAACTTTTTCTTCTTTTTAATGTCGGTATTAGCCTTATTTTCGGGAATTGGACGACCCATATAAGGGGTATACCCTCCCAACACGGTCTTTTCCATTCGCCTCTCCGTCGCAAAGCGATATAGGAGGAGGGTTAAGGGGCATACGTGCCATACCACTGATACCGGGCCCGTGTAGGTTGGCTAAGTGTATGGTGGTTGATGTCGTAAAGCCGACACGCCCCACTTAGTCAAATTTTTTTGTGGTTTTGCTGCTATTTTCTTACTTTTGCTTTGGCTTTTGCTTTTTCTCTTCTTTTTTTTTCTTTTTCTTTTTAGAAAACAAGCTCGGATATGAACCCCTAGAATCTCCTGGCCAACTGTAACATAAAAAGACAAAATGGGATCTCACTAGACACTTGATGAAAAGAATCCAATTAAGGTAAGTCATGACAATCGCCCAAGTTAGGGTCGAAAATGCTCAAACCGGTTTCTTTCAAAGAAGATTAAGAACGGCTTCCTGATTTCAACAACGAAATCCAAGAAACAAAGCAAAAACAAAAACAAAACGAAAAACGAAAACTTTCAAGGTTTTTCACTCCCTTTTTTCTCCTTTTTACACAAAATTTTTCAAATTTTTCGACACAAACTACGAGAAACGAAAACAAAGACTCAAAACTAGGTGATCTACCCATGAAAAATGGAAGTATCACCCCCCACTCCAACACAAAACTTCACAATGTCCCCATTGTGAGAAGAAGGGTGTCACAAATAAGGTAGAAAATCTAAAAACACACAACAAACACATAACAAACAATAATTGGTGGCGACCCGAGCCCACACGGCTCCAACAACAATAATATTAACATTCACACTCAAGGGGTTCGCCACCCAAAAAGAAAATCAAGCATGCATCATGGATCATCGATATATTCACATAAAGAGAGGGTGGCAAGAAGTTACCTCAAGATCTTCAATTAAAAGCACTCAATCCACGATCCAAAGAACATCACACCATAGGTTAGAAATAAACAAGAAAAACATACTATCTGTGATGGTTCACATGCAAGATGAAAAAAAAAGAAAAACAAATTATACAAGACACTAAGGACTAATGAACTAAGAAAACAAACTAAAATATTTACAAAACGACTCTTTTTTTCTTTTCTTAGACTCGAATACCGGAATACATACTACCCTCCCACTCCAACACAAAGAGGTTGTCGTGTCCTCAAAATGGAAACAGAAGTAGGTAAGCAAGCACCCCAAAATAAAAGAAAATGACACACACAAAAAGAAAATAAAAGAAGAAAAGAAAGACCAACTCACTAATTATACAAGAAGGGTGAGGAAGGATATTACCTCAAAGGTATCTTATCAAGAAATTCACTCCTTCTCACCTCAAGATATCGGGCATCATGTCAGAACCATTCAACGCCCGGAGTAACAAATCATGCATCCTCTCATGCATCTCAGAATGGTGATGGTAAGAGCACACTCGCAATAGCACATAAACAAACATTAGTGCCCTTAACAATTTATCAAATGCCTTAGAAAAGTCATAGAACTGATGAAATTCATGAATATACAAGACTTTTCTAAGCACGGTGAAATGAGACATGACAAATGGATCCTCCCATTGACTTGTAAATGGAGATTGGGTATACAAATTAACAGGAGGGAACAATACAACACATTCCTGGATTTGCTCATGCGAATACTTGGATGCCAACAATGGTTCAAACTCAATATCCATGCAATTTTCATCAAACACAGATTCCAAATCACAACTTTCATCCAAATAATCATAATCGTCAATAGGTGATAAGGAAAACAGAGGGTTAGACCACATCACAACACTTCCAACATCACACACAAACACATCTTCATCTTCATCAATATCAGACTCACTAGAAAAACTATCAACATCAAAAGACAAAGGTGCATCATCCAAAGCAATATCAAAAGTGAAAGTGGAAGGTTCAGGGTCATAACTCATCGTGAATGACTCATAAAGCATGTCATCATCAAAAGCATCATTGTCAACAACCAAGTTCAAACAATCATGATCATTCCCCAAAGAATTATGCTCACCATCACAGGTGTGCACATCAATGGACTCACATACAAGGGTAGCTAATGCCTCACTAATGCAATGATCCTCAATGAAAGTGAACAAATCGTTACCAAGCACACATTCAATCACAACAGATTCAATTTCACTCTCAACAAGATTATGCTCAATTACATCATGGCATTCACTAAACTCAATCTTTTCTTCACATAAAGGCATGGACAAGGGTGTGGACTATAGTTCATCATTTAGCATGTTTTCAACTAATTCTACATCATCACACACAAAATCATCATGTTCCTCATGCTCATTAGGTGGGGCTAGAGCTAAGGAATTACTAAGTAGTCCAAGGCATGGTCGGTTATAATAGTCATCATCCTCATCATACACAGCAGAATCAACATGCATTTCAGGACTCAAAGACGATGAATGACCTATTTCAACATTCGAATCAACCATTTGTGAAGAAGGAGTTACTACCCTTTGATTACTCTCATGGACAAATTCACGCATATACTCATTCATGTTCGCACATAATTTTTCTATACGCCTTGAAGGAAACCACTGTAGCTTGCAAACAAGAAATTGAACTATGATACGGCGAATCACACAAGGAGCACACGGAAGGAGACTCAACATCGGCACTTTGGGAAAGATCATAACAGTTTTCCACATATCCCCCATCATAAGATTGATCATCAACATACACGGGGTATTCACATGATTGTTCAGTTTCGATCCCAAAGGGTGGTGCATAAGGAGGTTGGAAGCTAGGACTAACATTTTTTTGTTCAAACTCAAAGGAATCCCTAGACAACCATTCAAGTAACTCCCATGCTTTTTCTTCACCTAAACAAGAAAACCCGTAATAATCTAAAAGGGTTCGGGTCTCATCATTCACACCCTCACTAACAATTCCCAAAAGAGATAATGTATCATAAAAGATACCATATAATTCACATTGAACACGGTAGTCATGCAATCTAGCAAAATACCTCCAAAATATTTCATGCTCAAATTGAGGGAATTGGGGATTATCCATAACTCTTTTTTTTTATTTTTCTAATTTTCTATTTTTTTCTTCTTTTTTTTCTCACTTTTTTCGATATTCAATTTTTTACGCTACATTTTTCTAGCATAATCGAGAAAGCAATAAACTATGTACACACAAACCAATATCCTAATCTACCAAATAACGCCATCCCCGGCAACGGCGCCATTGTTCGGTTGTAATTTTTGTGGTTTTATAAGTAAGGATTGTCGATCTCAGAGATGGGTGTTAGGCTTGATTAAGGTAAATCGGTTTGTGTAAAGGGGTTTTTCTCAATGCGGAAAGCAATAAATTATGTAAATGAAGCAATAAACTAATCTAGACAAGATAATAATAAAGAAAGCAATTAAAAGCATGAAATCAAATAAAGCAATTAAAGCAAGGAATGGAAATCTAGAATGAACAATGAAATTAGAGACAAGAAATTATACCTTTGATGACTAATCTTCAATAAACCTTCAATCTACACTTGAATTTCCCCCGAACAAACAAGAAATTGTGGTTTGGATTACCAAGAATTCCCCAAATTCTCACTAGTAAGTAGAATTGGAGTTCCTTGACCCTCCTCCCCACTAAAAATGAGTTGATTGTGGCTAACACTATAAAGCTTGGAAAACAAGTCAACAATGGAAATTAGAGAGAGAGAGAGAGAGAAGAGAGAGAAAGCTTGTAAAACTTCAATGGAAACTTGTTTGAGTTGAGAAAGCTTGAGAAAGTTTGAATACAAATGCTAGAAATCAATGAAAGCTTGAAGAACAATGAAGAACAATTGAAAACTTGAAGAACAATTAAGAGAGATTAAAGCAAATAAAGGAAAGCAATTAAATCTAATTCTACTCCTAAACTACCTAGGCTAATTGATTATTTGGATTAATACAAGTGGGTATTTATAGAAGAAGGAAAAATACAACCCAAAACCCCTAGAATAATTTCTCAGCACACGCAGCAATTTCTCCGCAGACAGTGTGGCTCAAGCGAGCGAGCCAAAGCTGGCTCGGGCGAGCTGCGTTACGCGATTTTTCCCTGCCGACTTCAAACACGTATAACTTCTTCATCCGAACTCCGTTTTAGACCCGTAAGATATCGATGGAAAGCTCTCGATGTGTACTTTAAGCTCCCAAAATTTCAGACCTATCGGAGTTGTAACGAAGGAGTTATGACCCAAAGGGTGAAGGCACACGTATTTCAAACCTTTGAGTTTGTACCGTTCCCCTGTTTTGCGCCAATCTTGATATGGAATTTCCGACTTCGGTTTCGCCTCAGCTCTCGGCTCGGGTTGACTTGGTTTGACTCGGATCTCGGCTCGGGTTGACTTGGTTTGACTCGGGAAATAGCTCGGGATTCCCTAAAAACCTTCAATTAAGCCCAAACTTCTTCTAACTCCTTATTTTCCTACAAAACACCAAATCATTATATCTAATATATAAATATGGGTGTCAAAGGCCGTTGTGGGATAATTCAACACGCCCCCCTCACCACGAGGCACAGACAACTGCGGGTGCGGCCCCAACATCAATGACCCTGGCTCTGATAACATGTGAAATAATGGACTTGAGTCCAATTCAACCCCAAAAGCTAGCTTAGGAGGCTGAGGCACCCAAACAATTATAAACACCACAATATGGGTGTCAAAGGCCGATGTGGGACAGCTCAACAACCTACAAAGTGATAATAAAAAATAACTCTTAAAATAGAGAATAGTAAAAAAAAAAAAAACAAACAAAGAGCATTTATAACAAAGCCAAATAATGATATAAGATTGAAAATTAATTAATTCAGAATAACAATAATAGGATATAAAATAAAGTAATCTTTTAATGAAAATAATTTATGATTGTGATTTACAACACATGAAAAAAAGAAGTATCAAAGACACAAGTTCCAATTCATGTGAATAAAACAATTTTATTTTGGAAATTGTATTATTAAACACAACATATTTCGTCCAATTTTTTATTTTCACGAGCCTTACGAGCTCTACGAGCCAAGCTTCATTAGGCTCGGCTTGACATGTTTATGTGACGAGCTTGAGTCGGCTGTTTATGTGACAAGCTCGAGCTCGAGCCGATTCAAACTTATTGAGCTTCCCGCCAAGCTAACTCGCGAGGGCTCACGAGCCGGCTTGGTTCATTGCCAGCCCTAACAGGGAAAGAAGCGTCCAAGTTTAAGAAGGCTGGATCGTTTTACTTTGATGTGCCCACTCACTTCGTTCATCACTATAGCAAAACGCAGGAATTTGACACATGGTCCAACCGTCCAAGGGGAGGAAGTAACCGCTGCATGTAGTCTCACTATGGTGATTGTGGTTGACAAATGTTATAAGTTTTTCCTTTTTGTGATACCCTTATATCTACCCCAAGATACTTATCAATTTAGTATTGACAAAAATTTGGGTTCGAGTAAATTCAGGTCGGACAAATTCAGATGAGAAATTAATGTCCGGACCTGATTTTATGTGTTTAGTGAGTGGGCAAAACCGGTTAACCGCAATTTCGGTTACCCCCATAAGCAGTTAACCGCCTTTGCGGTTTACGAATTTTATAAACCTAAATCTAAACCGCTTTATGCGGTTAACCGCTTTTGGAAACTAGAAACCGAAACCAAACCGAAACCGCATTGATAACATGGTTAGCCGCTTTTTGGGTTCGGTTTATGGTTAACCGCCGGTTTCTAGTTATTTAAAGTAACAAATAAGGAAGAAAAATTAACATTTTGCTTCAAAATTTCAAATTTTGCACCTAATTTAATCAAGACCGGTTAACCGTTTCACAAAAATGCAAAACCGAAACCTAAACCGCTTATACCGGTTTGGTTAACCTAAACCGCAATTTTCAAAAAATCCAAATAATTAACCGCTTTAATCGGTTTGGTTTATGCGGTTTTGCGGTTTGGTTTTTGATTTAGGTTTTTGTTGGACACCCCTAACTGCTGCTACTTCATAGTGATTCGCCATTTTCCTAAAATCTTGCATTTTGAAATCTTTGTTCCTAACACATCTGGGTGTATGAATTCAACATATTATTATTGATAATTTCTGGTCTGCAGATACTCAAACATGTTTGATAGTTGAATTTTTTTTTGATAATTCGTATGAATCCTCGACAATTTTTGACGCGCGCAAAACTAGCGGCGCGTAAATTCTCAGCTCACCGGATTCCGGCGGCCACGGAGCATTTTCCGGCGACCTACACTCTCCGGCGCAGCAGAAGTAGCGGGGTGGCTGAGGAAAATGGCCAAGACTACGAAGCTCACCAGGTGTTCGACGAAATGCCTCAAAGAAGGAGTGAGGATAATAAGGAGACTTCTGATGTTTTAGTAGCAGGAAATGTGAAGACATGGACGATGATGCTGACAAGGTATGCCAGAGAGGGACAGATAAAGGAGGCTAGGAGAGTGTTCGATTCGATGCCCGAGAGAAATGTAATCTCCTGGAATGCTATGATAAGTGCTTATGTTCAAAATGGGGATTTGGGGAGTGCCCGGGAGTTGTTCGATGAAATGCCTGAGAGAAACATTGCATCTTGGAACTCTGTGATCACTGGGTATTGTCATGGGTGTATGATGGTGGAGGCGAGGGAGCTTTTCGAGCGAATGCCTGAGCGGAGTTCGGTTTCTTGGATGATTATGGTATCGGGTTACGTCCAAATTCATAGGTTTTTGGAAGCTTGGAATGTGTTTGCTAGGATGCATCATAGTGGTGGGATCCCTGACCAGCCCATTTTTGTTGTTGCTTTATCGGCTGTGATAGGGTTGAGGGTTTTGTGTTTAGTGGGTAGTTTACGTAGCGTTGCTGTCAAAACTGGGTGGGAGAGCGACGTGGTAGTTGGGACCGCCATTCTGAATGCCTACACGAAAAGCGGGAGGCTGGATTTGGCCACAGATTTCTTCAGTAGAATGCAGGAAAGGAATGAATACTCGTGGACAACGATGATCACCGCGTTCTCTGCAGGTGGAAGATTGAATGATGCAATTGCACTGTATGAGAGGATTCCAGAGCAGACTGTTTCGTCCAAGACAGCCATGATGACTGCGTATGCTCAGAACGGCAGAATCCAAGAGGCCGAGGTTTTGTTCAGAGAGATTCAGAATCCGAATGTAGTTACTTGGAATGCCATGATTGCTGGGTATTGTAAACACGGAATGCTCGATAAGGCCAAGGAAGTATTTGCGCAAATGCCAGTCAGAAACTCGGCTTCTTGGGCAGCCGTGATATCTGGACTTGCACACAACGGACGGTGCGAAGAAGCTTTACAGCTTTTGACTGAGCTTCTTCGGCTTGGGAGCTATCCCACTCATTCGTGTTTTACGAGCTGTCTGTTTGCCTGTGCTAGCCTTGGGGCTATTGAAATCGGGAGACAGATTCATGCCCTTGCAATCAAACGGCGCTGCCAATTCAATCCATTTGTTGGCAATGCTTTGATTTCTATGTATGGGAAATGCTGCAATGTGGAGGATGTTTCTCAAGTATTTAGCACAATGGGAATCAAGGACACCGTGTCGTGGAATTCCCTGATTACTGGATTTTCCCAAAACTTCATGCTGGAGAAAGCGCGCGAGGCCTTTGAGAAAATGCCTGAGCGCGACGTCGTCTCGTGGACTGCGATACTGTCAGCTTATGTTCAGGCTGGGCATGTCGATGTTGCCCTGCAGGTATTCGGTGACATGCTAGCGAGAGGGTTGAGACCTAACGAATTAACCGTCACTAGTATCCTTAGTGCATGCGGGAGCTCTGGTGCTTTGAAACTTGGAGAGCAGATGCATGCATTGGTGCACAAACTTGGGTTTGATTCATGTTTGTTCGTTGAGAATGCTTTGATAACAATGTACTTCAAATTTGGGACCCTGGACGGATTTTCCGTCTTTGAATGCATGGTCGAGAGGGACATAGTCACATGGAACGCAGTCTTGGCTGGCTGTGCACACAACGGACTCAGCAAAAAAGCGGTTGAAATTTTCAACCGCATGGAGGCCGAAGGGGTTTCCCCTGATGAAATGAGCTTCCTGGGTATCTTGTGTGCTTGTAGTCGATCAGGATTACTAACTGAGGCTAGAACATATTTCAACTCTATGTCTCACGTTTACGGAGTCAAGCCCCTGATATACCATTACACTTGCATGGCCGATCTTCTTGGCCGGGCTGGTCAACTTTCTGAGGCCGAGGCACTCGTGGAAAGCATGCCTTTTCAACCCGATTCTGTGATTTGGGAAGCCCTTCTTGGTGCTTGTAGGATCCACCGAAACATTGAACTGGCAGAGAGAGTCTCCAAAAAGCTCATACAGATGGATGCATGTAAATCGGGGACTTATGTGCTATTGTCGAATCTGTATGCTTCTCACAACAGGTGGGACAAAGCAGAGGAAATGCGAGAGGTACAGTAAGCCTGTAAAATTTGCCAGTAAATGGATAGTATGGTAAACGTCAAGTTTTTGTAACTTTTGGCAAATACATGTAAGTTTTGGTAAGTATTGGGAAAAGTATGACTTTTGGATAAGTAAGGGCATGCAAACTTCAGCTGTAAGTGGGGGAGAGAAATATTTGCCAAAAGTTACCAAAACTTGTTTACCGATACTTACGTACCCGAAAAAATGCTACTTTATTTACCTAAAGTAACACTTATCCCATTACTTACCAAAAATTATGCTTATTTACCTAAAATTTACAAAACGTAACTTCTACCAAGTCATCCATATACCAACCAAGGAACCAATTATACAATGGTAAATGCGTAGGTTTAGAAAATTTCGGTAGGTTTTGATAATTTCTAGCCAAATATTAATCTCCTCCCACTGACAATAGCTGAATTTTACAGGCCTTAAAAGCTCAGGGAGTACCTAAAGAGCCCGGCATAAGCTGGATGTACATCAGAAACAAGCTCTACACTTTCCACACAGCCGATACCACACACGGCTTTACAGAAGATGTCGACAGATTATTGAAGGATTATTATGGGCTATTGAAGATGACTGGCTATGTACCCGACACAGATTTTGCTCTTCATGATGTCGAGGAGGAGCAAAAGCAGAACCAGCTGCTTTACCACAGTGAGAAACTTGCACTTGCCGTTGGCATTCTGAGCACGCCCACAGGGTGTCCGATCTTGATCATGAAGAACCTTCGGATATGCGGTGACTGTCATACTTTTATGAAGTTCATGTCTAAAGCTACAGAAAGGAAAATTGTTGTTCGTGACAGAAACAGATTCCACCATTTTCAAGATGGTTTATGCACGTGTGGCGATTACTGGTAATTCATGGTAAGTAGATGGTATGTATATGAACATAAACTTTCTGTGAGCGGTCACCTTAGACATATCAATTTTGCTTCGGGAATGTCATGGTCATGCCGACGCTCTGAAACACTCTTTGGACACACTCAAACACATGCCCAACATAGAGATAGCTTAAAGAAATAGACTTCTGCTATTGGTATTAGTATAATGTGCATACAATGAAAAAATGACGAAGACTAACTAAACATGAAGTCATAAACACTTCAAGAATTGAAGAAATATGTTTTTTTCCTACAGTGTCCACTGTCCACCATAATTGTCATATCCTAAAATTTTCGAAATTCACGCGTCTGCGTGTTGGTGTTGTGGCATATCCATGTCTATGCTTCTTAGATGGTGAATGTTGCATTCTTTGAATTGGGATATCTAATATGCTTTTGCACGCCTTTTCCGTAATTGTACGTCGTAAGTTCAATTTGTTCCATCCTTCCTCCTCCTTGCAGGTTAAGGAGTTTACTGCTTGTCTGGTATTCTAGTATAATATTGAAATTGTTATTAGAGAGAAAGGTGGTCTCGTACAAATAATGGTTCTATACCATACCTCATTGCTTCTGTTTCTTCGCTTGCAGATATGGGCCTATGTTAAGAAAAATGGTTTCTACTCTGATCTATTCACTCCTTTTCTGGAGCCTAAAAAACTAAATAGCCTGTGGGTAGGACATGCTTCCTTCATATTTTGTCGAGTTGCACGTTTCATACAATTGTCTGTTGGGTTCAGTTTGTTATTTTGTGAACATTCTTGAACTATCAGTGAAGTATTTATGCCCTCTTTTGAAGGCATTCTGGAACTCAGAGTTCACCATCGGTGAAGTGTTTATCCCACATCACCGTATGTTTCCCTTTTTTTGAATCAGTAATAGCTAGTTTCGGAATCAAAACTGAGTCGTGGATAAACCACTGCCTTGAAAGCGATTGCGGCACGACCTAGGTGACAATCGATATTGCCGGTCACTCCCCAAGGTTAACTCAGCTAGCTCTTAGACTTGTGCACTCGAGGCTAAGAACTTGGAGTATGTAAAAACTGATTGCCCAGAAAATATTAATGGAAGTGGATGTAGAAGATGAAGATGATGGTGTATTGTTTTCAGCCATGGAGGAGCTCAATTTATAGGCTTAGAAGCCTACCGTTGGCTGGGCATATCCTACCGTTGCCAACGGCTATTTAGCCGTTCGGACAACGGCTATACTGCCGTTTCTCCAACGGGCAAAATGGCCGTTGGGCAACGGCTAGTTCCCACCCGGGCTGGCTATAAAAAGAACCACGTCCTGTGACCGTGACCGTGATTGTGACAGTGACCATAGCCATACCTTCCTCCATAAAACACCCCTTCACACTTATTTAATACTACTAAGTGTGATGGGATATATAAACCACTTTCAACTTGATTTCTCTACCTATGTGGGACAAAATGCCTTGTTGCCATTACCATATTGTAACTTCATTTGCAACAGTATTTATCCCACATCACCGTATGTTTCCCTTTTTTCGAATCAGTAATAGCTGGTTAATGGTTCTAATAGCTGTTTTCTCTGTTATAATAATGTCATTTACTATTTTTGGACTGCTTATGCTTTATTTTCCACTGAATCGATGATGTGTGTGAGTCTATTGCAGGGTCCTGAAGGAAGTTCAGTGGAGTTGACAATTCGTAGCAAGGATGAGACAAAATGTGTGGCACGGAAGTAAGTTGTCATTTCAAAGACATTTGTGATTTGCTCAATTTCAATTTATTCTGCAAGGGATCTGGCAACATCAGTGCTATGCTTGGAAAAACATGGTTGCATTCTCTTTCATGCTATTTCATGCAGGCATGTATGAACTCTGTAAAAATGATTTTACCTTCGACTAAACCTGGCAGAAATGACTTCCCAGGCGAGAGAGAAAGTTACCCTCAACCCAGTAAAATCCCGATTTTGCGAGATACCTGGTTTAGCAAAGTATGGTGGTAGGGTACGCTAAATTGCTGTCCTTTTACTCCGAATGCTTTCGGTGAGTCCTGTCATATGTCGTTACCAGCCAGCTTCTTTGTGCTTCTTACACACATTGACCATTTGTTTCTTTAAATAAATGTGCGATATGAGATTGATTCTGGTTAGTTTGTTTTTAGCCTTAGAATTGAACCGCTTTCTGGAGCAAGATACAATCAGTTTTTGGCTGTTAAAGTTGCTCGTTACGAGGCTTTTGCTCACATAGACATTGACAAGGTTTGTCGCCGTTTCTTTCTACGACTCTTTTGCATACTTGTGTATGTGATCTTCGTTTCATCACCTGAATTGCGACACTGTACTGTTCCAACTCAAACCCTAACAAGTAACCTGAAACTTCATCTGATCAATGTGCATTCTTTTGTCATGATCCCGTTGTGCGAGAAACCAATGCTTAGCATGAGTGCAATCTGAAGCTGAAAGAACCAAATCTGACTCACACATTACGAGCATTTGGTAAAAACCCTAGAGAAATTTTCCCCAGAAAGTTTTCCATGGGAAAAATTTCGTATTGTGCATTAGCCAATTAATATCTTACTCTTGGTGTATAATTATTTCAGATAATCCGCTACCGCCTACCTGCATCTTTCCCCAAAGATGAGAATGACTTCTCCACCTGTGTCCAAGATCCTTCATCTGCCTGTTATCTTAACTGAGGCAAATTATTTTCTAGATGACCCATCACAAGTATTTTCTGCAAAAAGTTCAAATGTACTCTGATTCAACATGCAAGGGCGACCATGGAGAATCGTAAAGGGAGACAGAATGCCGATAAAGCATGTGTGCTTGTAAAAGCTATGTTACTCGGACTCGGGTGCGAGTGTCCATATTGGACATGGATACGACTGTCGGATTCGGCCATTTTTAAGAAATTTTGTATATTTTCATTGTAATTTGAAGTGTTGAGTATTGTACTATTTTCCGGGTTCCAAGGGTTCGACACAGATACAGCTTGGAAAATGAAGAGTCGGAGTAATAGCATAAAAGGATACATGTATGCTGATAAAATTATAAACTGGGAGTACATGAACTCGATATTCTCGGGAGTATGATCCTAGTTCTGAGCTTTAAGAGTGAAAATAGGAATGATTTTGAGTCTTAATCCACATATGGCTGTGGATCTTAAAATTTTGGACAAAAATGTCACATTTTACTCATGTTGGGCCTTTCATCAATGCCCTGTGCACCCTAGAAAGATCAATCAAGCATTTGATGATTTACCTGCCAAACCCTTTGCAAAATGTAAGTGTGTGTGCCCATTCTATGTTTTATGGAGAAAGTATTGTAGAATTGATTCAACTATTACTCATTATTGCTTCTATGTTCCTAACAGGATTATTATGTCCTGAAGTCCCCAACTTTGGAGGTTTATCACAATGTCTCGAACTTTATATTTGATTCGTAAGAGCAAATGCAATGGTAATCCAGTTTTTGGAATGAAACTGGTGGTCCCACCATTTCACATCATCTATCATTCCTACTTTTTGTAACTTCATTTCATTTGTTTTACAATAATAGGAACTCATTCCTACTTTTCACATTAAAATATTTATTTGTGGATTCCATATATCTTAATTACTCATTTATTATTTTATGTTTGTATCTTTTTAGTTTTGTTTATTAATAATGATAAATATTCAAAATGTATATTTATTATTTTTTAAAATATGATCAATTTTAAAAATGGAATGTAATATGAAATTGAAAATAGTACTCACACCTACATAAAATAAAAAACATATTAGTTAAAAATCGATGACGTACGATCAGTCAATCACACAACTTAAATAAAGACGACGTACAACATATTAATTAAAAATAACAACTTAACCAATTCTTTTCTTTTGTACAATCGATTGTACGATTCTGCCAATATTTGAGCCAAAGTAGGAGAGCTACAGCAGGAGTAATTTAACCAATTCTTTTCTTTTATTTTTTTTTTGTATTAATTTTGTGGGGCCCACAACCATCCAAAAAAATTAAAAAAAAGAAGATAAATATTGAAGTTCTTGGAATGATATAGTATTCCCAAATCTACAATCCTAAAATTTCATTCTCTACTGTATCAAAACTTGGGAACTTGGCACATGTTTCCATGTGAAGTTCCTACCATTGTATTGGTATTTGTGACCGAGTTAACATTAATTAAACTCAGTTTTTTGTGATGAGCCGGTTGTGGCTTTAGATTTGGGCACACTTCAATTATAAATATTAATATATCACTCCTAAAAACATCGCCATATCACAAAAAACCTAAGTTTAATTGATGTATAATGCGATCTTGGGCTAGTGACGAATACCACCTAATGGTTGGGCTATTATGAATCAAATATAAAATTCAGGATATTGTGATAAACAACCTTAAAGTTGAGGATTTAAGAACCTAATAACCCTTTCTAATAATACTCCACTATGAAATTTTGCCAAATCCTAGTCTAGAGATCATCTTCTCAAATTTAGGTATCACTATGTTGCCAAGGAGCAAACTATACCCTACATTGCAGAAGACTTATCTAGGTTCATTATGTGCATTAGAATATGTCAGTTTTTTTAATGGGATGAATATTGGTAGAAAGCTGTTAAAATTTTAAAATATTGATAAATTCTACGATAATACTAATATTGACAAATTTATGTGGACTCTTATAATAGATACTCTTTCCATTATTTCTTATCTGCCATTCACGTTTTTTAGGTCTATTTTCAATCAATAATTTCTCGCAAAATATTTTTATAAAAAATGATATTATACTTCTTTTATACTATTTTTTATTATGAATATGAAGATATTAATTTTATTTGATGAATTGACAGTTAAAGTTTTTGACACAAGTACTGAACACTGATCCTCGAAAATTGTTACTAATGTCACTTAACTTTCCAGAAAAGTAAAAAATACCACTCAACCTTGTAAAAAAGTAAAAAAATTGCTTTAAAAGGTAAATGGTGACATTTTTGACAGTTTTTTTAAAAATTTTATGACATTTTTTTACTATAATAAAAAATTGAATGTCATTTTTATTTTGACTAGAATATAGAAAGTTAAATAAAAACAGAGGGAGTATGGTTTACAACCGAAAACGGCGAGGAAAGAAGCCAAGTAACCTCAGAAATGGCGGCCAACTCTATCCGGCTCTCATTGGTTACTCCATGGCCATGGCGGAACTTGAATCGCAGGCCTTCTTCCTCATACTGTAACTACTACTATCACAACAACAACCACAGTAGTACTACTACCTCCTGGAGATTCTCCAAGCATTACCTAATTTCATGTCGATCTTCTGCTACGATTCCTCTTTCCGATTCTGAAAACCCTACTGATTCATCATCATCATCATCTTCTTCTTCTTCTTCTGCATCGGGGCTCAAATGGCAAGCATTTCGGAAGAAGAAAGTGGTTATGCGAGTCGGCTATGTCGGTACCAACTACAGAGGTCCTTTTCTACTCCGCCATTGTTCTTCCTTCAGGTTGGCTTACTTCGTTTTTCTAGGGTTAACTTCGTTTCGTTTTTGTTCGTTCAGGGTTGCAGAAGCAACGTGAGGAAAACATTCGCAGTAAGTCCGATTCAATTCCCCCGATCTTTTAGGTTTATTTCCGCCATTAACGATGATTGGTGTAGACTTTGTTGTATTAGAGCTGCATACTTTTCTCGACTAGACATTATGCACCATTGATTGAAGGTTTCAACCATTCGTACTGCATACTGTTGGGTGTTTCAGTTAGTGTTAGATTATTTTAATCATTCTACAATGTGGGTGGGATATTAATCATCTTAGTTTAGGGTCACAATGTTTGATAAAGTTTGGTTTGCCATTATCATTGTGAAGTATTAATCATCTTAGTTTGTGTTACAAGTATTATCTTTCCTTGCCTGAACTTGTGTAATGTTGTTTCATAGCTATTGAAGAAGCCCTGGAACATGCCCTATACAATGTGGGTGGGATCAATGAAACAAATTATGGGAACTTGCACAAGATTGCTTGGGCTAGGAGCAGTCGCACTGACAAAGGAGTCAGCTCCCTTTACCCTTTTTTCTTCATCATTTGGTTTTGAAATTTCATTTTCCCAGTTTGTAGTTCTGATGAATAATGTGAGACATGTCGAGATTGAAGTAAATAATTTTTCTTTATGTTAGGTTCACTCATTGGCGACTACCATATCACTGAAATTGGAAATTCCCGACTTTGCATGGATGGGCGATCCTAATGGTATTGTCCTTGCAAACATTGTTAACTCTCATCTTCCAGATGATATTAGAGTTTTCAGCATTTTACCTTCACAAAGGTAATGCTATGACTTCCCAATTCTCTAATTGTAGAGCTACCAGCTAACTTCAAGCATCTAACATCTGTTTTTATTTGTTCCGATCTAGTTCCATTTTGTCTGCTTATCCCGTTTCTAGTAACCTTCAAACCTTTCCGGTTTAGCTTGCTTATCCCTTTAATAGCAACCTTAAAAGTTTGCAGCTAGAGCCGTATGCTTTTTTTGGGTGGGTGGAGGGTGTGTGTATGTGTTGGGGGGGGGGGGGGGGGGGGTTTATATGTTGGCTCTCTAGCTAACATGGTACTGTGCCAGTCAGAAGTATTTTTTGTGTATGGTGGGTCTGGCCTGAAATTATGCATTAGTTTCCATGTCAAGTTAAGCACTAATCCTTCTTGTTGAGTTTTTGCATATGGATTTTTTTTATCTCAATTCGATTTCATCATATCCAGGAGCTTTGATCCCCGAAGAGAGTGTCATGTTCGAAATTATTCTTATATCCTTCCAGCCGAAATTATTGGAATAACAAAGAATTCCAGCCCAGCTGAAATTGATCATCATATATCTGATTTCAATGCCATTCTTAACACTTTTGAGGTACCTATTTCTTATCCCTTATCTCTCGCCTCTATGCTTTAGTTTGTAGTGTGAAATACATGCTATGATGCATATGTTTGTGGATTGCCATGCTCTTGTTGGTGCTTATTGGGATACTATGTTTAAGAAAGTGCACTTCCTGTGACGTTTGGAGCCTTTAAAGAGGGGAGGGAGCTCATTTAGGGTGTAAATTTTTCCTGAAAAGCACAGAGCTTGCATGTAGCTGATCTGTAGTGACACCCCTCCTCTCCAAACTTCTATAAGTATGCATAAATCTTCATAGCTAATCAAAAAATGTCTCTGCAACTTGTTAATTTTTGTTAGGCATGCTGCTACTATGTATTAGATTTTACTCTATCTTTAGAGGTATGATAGCTGCCTTGCTTTGCATGTAGGATGGCTTCAGGGGAATTATTGTATCTGTCTGATTATTTCATTTGTTTAAATATATAAATCAGGGAGAGCACCCTTTTCACAACTACACAGCAAGATCAAAGTATCGGAGAAAACCTCTCAGAGGTCATGCAAATAGAAGAGACAAATTATCTAACAAGACGTTGCCAGTGGAGACTGAGGAAGTTAATGGTGATCGTGTTTCACATGATGAGACAGATGCACTGAGTGATGAAGAAGCTATCGATAATTCTTCAGATTATTCCAATTCTGATAATCTTGTACCTTGTGAAGATGGGCTTGATAATGAGCCTGGAAATGGGACTTCTGTGATACCTATACTTGCCAGATGGCTTCATGAACGTGATGAAGCAGATAGGCTTAGTGCCGCTCACTGGAGAAAGATACTTCAGTGTTCTTGTGGCAAATTGGATCTGTCGCTTGGCACGGGCTTTGTGGAGCTCTCTATATGCGGAGAATCCTTCATGCTACATCAGGTAAGTTCATGTTTGCACTATGTTTCAATTTTTTGATGGACTGTACGATAAGGAAAATTTATTTACTGCCTGGAAGGCCAGGGGTTTGAAGTTTACGTGTAGTCTGCCCTCTGGAGCTCGATGTATTAGGCTGAATAGCTTTTTATGAGCGTTTAATATCTGACTGAAAACGACATCCTGAAAGTGTAACTTTGTATCACTAAAAGATTATATAGAAACTTCTTGCCTTCAGTTTGCATTTTTGTGCAAAAACTATTGGCTGTGGAGAATACAAATAGTTCACGCCTCAAGAATTTAAATCAAGAGATGCATTGGGTATGAAGAAAAACAGATAGTACAAGGATATAGGTGATGTAGGATGTATCATGTATCTGCTAGTTGTTTTTGTCCAAATTAATTTATTTGCTGAATTTGTATCTTAGGGTGCGTTGGTTGGTCAAAAATTTTATGGTGGGTCCACCATTTCCTACATTTTCCTAGGGGAAATTTCCCTTGGGGGGGCTAAGGGAAAATTTTCCCAGGGAAATCTTTCCCTTTGGGGGGGGGGGGGGTTTCTACCAAACGCTCCCTTAGTTGAGTTGTATGTGACTCCGAGCATGTGACCTTGCAGATTCGCAAAATGGTTGGTACTGCTGTGGCTGTTAAGCGTGATGTGTTTCCCAGAGACATCCTTAAGTTGTCGCTGAACAAGTTTTCAAGGATTGTCCTGCCTCTTGCTCCATCAGAAGTTCTATTATTGAGAGGGAATGACTTTAAATTGAGAAGGGTACCTGGCAACAAGAAGAGGCCTGAGATGCATGTTTTGGTTGATTCTGTTGAAATTAACAACGCAGTTGATGAGTTCTATACTGGTGTACTTCTGCCCCAAGTGTCTAAGTTTTTGGATCCATGTGAATCTCCTTGGAAGGAATGGCTTGAGACTCTGCATGCCCACGCAAGCATACCGGAATCTCAGTTGGATGAAGTCAGAAATGCATGGAATAAGTGGAATGAAGAGTTCGAAAATAGGGTTGCTTGTCAAAAGGTGAGTCTCTTCTTGGACTCATGTTTATTGGTCATTACATCATGTAGACTAACCTTTTCTTCTTCTTGAAAACATTTCGCCACCAAAATAAAAACAGTGCACTGAAAAATGCAGTTCTTAAATGACGAGTCACATAATATAATCAGTTCCTTATAAGACGATCCAATGACTTTGCATCACTATTCTTGAACTTGATGGGCATATATGTCGCGTCACATTTTGTGGTCTTAAATCGCAAGCCGATTTTCTGAAGTCTTATTGAGTAGAAAGGGTTACTTCTTTTTGGTGTCAGTTGGTGCCTTCATCTGTTTCTGGGTTTCTTTCCTTTTCTTTTGGATGGGTGTGCTTGAAGTGAGAGAGTGAATGCAAAGATAACACGGTTGATGATTTAGAGACCGCTGGGGGGAGGGGGTTATAATGTGTATAAAAAGGAACAGAGGATCCACCAAAAACTGAAGTTTGTGCCCCATCTTTTTTTAAGTGAAGCTCTTTTAGGTATCCTAAGATGTTCAATCTTTAAGGGGTTGGTTTCATATAGCCCATGAAATGTGTTATATGAAGTGCCCTGTCTAACATTCATTCCTGCTCAATAACTTCTTTCAGCAGATGTCAGATTTTATTGCGAAAGAAGAGGGAACTGATGTATGAGAAGGAAAGAAGAAACATGAAAGAAAAGGTACGTTTTGTTAAAAAACTTTTGTGGCTCTATTTTTATCATGTGGATACTGAGGTTTTAGGAAGAGTGAATAGGTAAGGCACTAAGCCTATTGATTCCTGCCCAAGTGATGCTAGAGACTAGGGGAAATTTCCTGAACAACAATAATACTCAAATTTCGTAAAATGAAAGTAAAACATCACCCATGTTCCCTACATATGGGATAAAGCATAGCTTGGAAAATAAGTAACTTCCAAAATGATGTCAAGTTCCAAATTTTCCAATAGTTCCAGAAAAAAAGCTGAATTTCTATTTTTTTCTTAATTATTTTAGTTTTTGGAATATAATTCACATACATTTAATATTATGTAAAAAATTACCCTTTTTCGGAAACTTACCAAAACTTACCGATAATTATCAAAACTTACCAAATAGTAACATTTGCCACACCTTCCACCTTATTGTGAACCATGGAGGAGAAACTCCCTCTCTTATTGTTTGGGAAGAAAATTTCAGGTGTTGTTTGGTTAATTGGTTCTACCCTTATCCTTAGTGCATCTTTATCTAGTGCTGTAACTCTCCTTTGTTGTTAAAAGATCACCAGTGTAGGCAACTATTCTGATGTCGATGGAAACTATATTTCAACTTTCTTTTGGCGCTCTTCCCTCCTATTGTAAGATATCCACTTTGGAAATCCTGGTTAAGAATGACCAATTTAATTCCTTGTTCAGCTGAAAATGAAGTTAGATGCTGAAGAAATTTGACAAGCTCCTGCAACTGCTACTCAAAACTAATGGCTGCTCACCAGTAAGTTCACTGATTCTCGTACCCGTACTTTGTCATTGTTCTTGTGTCTGTCGTCTGTCTATTCTAGAATCTGGCGTGAGATCATTCATTGTTTGAGATTGAGAAACTTCGCCGGCGGACAACAAACACTGAACCTCCCACCGCCCTCCCCTCTCTGAGTCCACCCTCCTTCTCCATTGTCGAGATTGAGAAAATTAAGAGAGTTTACAGTGAGTAGTTGCAAATGAAGTACACAAGGGCCAAGTTGCATATTTTGAGCGAGCAAACATAAGGGTAGCCCTGTCCTTTCATCTAACACCTCAAAGGCTTTTTAAAATCTTTTCCCAATTTCCGGTGTTATCTCGCCTGAAAATCACCTGGTACGCATTTGTTTGAAAATGTCATCCCCTTTGAGTTAGTCCTGGCAAAAGCAGACCCGACCCGGTTTTCAAACCTGAAATATAACAAACCCGGTATAAGGGGCATATTGAACCCGACCCAACCTGACCGAATTGACAGGTCTACTTTGAGTGCATTAAAAAAATGTGGTCACCTTCCGTCAGTTTTTAAAAATGTGTGGTACGTCCCAACAATTTTTTGGTGTCTATCATGGTAGTTGATTTAAGATAACTTGTTGATAATTCAATGTCTTAATTCAATGTCTTGTACAAGTGAGAAGTTGGATCTTTATTACACTTTCAAAATGCTAAGGTAAAGGTCTAGATTAATATGGGAACGAGATGCAACCCTTGTCAGCTTTTGAAGTTTTTTTTGTTTTATTATTATTTTTTTCAACAAAGGAAGTTTTGATCATCCAAACTGGGCCCCAGTCTCACAGGTATACTTGAATGAATTGTCCTAAAATTTGAACAGAATATCTTATATTTCTATTGCCCAAGCCACATCTTGACCCAAATATACGTTCTCTAACCTGCTCCAACCCGAAAGACCGGGCAACTATCATAAATTTTTCGTCCAAACTCAGAAATCGACCGGAGCGACTAACCCGAATTTGACCTTGACCCGATATTTCTAATAAGCAGTAGTATACAGGACAATACTAATGACCTATGTTTTCTTGCAATGACAGGCGCCATATAAGACTAACTGCAAGCTGCTGCATCCTGCATGCATTTCACTGAGGTATATTTCCATACATAGTTTTTTTCCCCTTGTGCACCCATGTGTACAATTCTGCAAATGCTCCTCCATGGACACCTGGGATTGAGAGGGAAGTGAGAGTATAGCAAACCCGGGACTTGTCTTTGAGGATTTTGAAATTCGAAATTGAGGATCGATTTCCTTATGCAGAGATAGTTTAGTTTTCCTTGTGCACCCATGGATATCATTTCATTCATCGAAATCAACTTCTTCATGCACTCCCCCGTGCATGAAGGAAGATTGTATACATCTGGATCTAGATCTCTTCAGACCTTATGTTAGCGGGATTATAATTGGGTTTGTTGTTGATTCATAATTTGTGTCAAAATGTGTAACACCAAGTTCAATTGTTGAAAGCAAATGATGATCGTGGACATGTCCTCAAACGGGTCGATGCTTTATGTTCAATTTAGCGAGCTGCTCATGCAGATGGAGTCGCATGTCTAGCTCATCCACTGAAATTGTTCGGGTTGACATTGGAACGTACAATTCTCTGGTTACTCGAATGGCTTATCATAATTCGCGGGCTTTTTCTACACTTCTTGATACATAACTCTGTCTGTTGTTTTCGAATCCTTGTATAACAGTTATCTATGTGATTTTGCACTTCGTCTAAAATTAGAAGCCATGCTCAGCTCAACCTATGGATAAAGTAATACAACATGATTACCCTGTAAACATTATTCTTTGTTGAAAGAAAAAGTGATAATTCTCTAGGTATTCTTGTTTATTACCAAAAAAATAAAAATAAAAATCATACATCACAACAATTATGATATATAGCTACCCTCCACATAGTTTGTCAAAGAAGAGGAAAGTGGTAATGGTAAAATGCCAAATTTTTGAACTTATACTTTTCTTTGAAGAAATTAGTAGGCAATGTGCTTTTTTTATACTTTAATTATGGTGTGTTTAGTTGCAAAGGTTTCCCAACTTTCCCAAATTGACAACTTTCCTGTGTTTGATCGTCAAATGAGTAGGAAAGTTTTGGAGTGGGTTCCACAATTTTTCTCAGGTAGATGGGAAAAACTTTCCCATGGGAAAGGAAAATTATTATAACTTAATTTCTCAAAATGCCCCTAAAAAATGTTTTATAAATTAAAATATAAGGATAGTTTGGACATTTTCAATAAATTTTCCTACAAACTTTCTCATTTTCTTAAATGTAAACCAAACATTGTGAAATATTTTTCCCAGCAAAAACTTTCCTAGGAAAAACTTTCACAGGAATATGTTTCCTAGTAAAGATTTTCATTTCCCAAAATGCACCATTAGAAAATTTCAGTAGGTTTAAGTAGAAAAAAAATAGAATTGGATAAGAGTAAGTAAAGTCGGTAAAGATAAGTGGTAAGTAGTTTATAGTATAAAAGAACAAGGCCTCTAGTACACCTAGAAGACAAAGCATACACAATTATGTGAAGTTATGGTGGTGTAAGAAAGCATGTATGACTTCACATGGATGTGTCTAACTTTGAAAAATGAGCAAACACATTCATTGTCACATAGTATTATTCTATACAAAAGCCTTATTTGATTCCTTATTTCATCACATAAAGACTCAATGATCAAAGTAAGACTCCATTGATGTAAAGAGTGAGAAACTTTGGCGACAAGACTGCTCTTAGGCCCTGTTGGTAAGATGCGGACATGGTGCGCTGTGGTAAAATTGTGAAAAATGCGGTAAGATGTAGAATAGTACGGTAAAAGTTGTAGAAAGTGTGGTTGATGTAGTAGGTGAGGAGAGACAATGTGAAAAGTAGATGAGAGAGAAAAATGAAGAGACATATTAGTAATGATTATGGTAAACTGTGGTCAAATGTGGAGGAATATTAAGTAGTATGATGAGAATCCATGAAAATTCCATCACACCATATGATATGAAAAGTTTTTGTTTTTGGATGTGCCAATGTATTATCGCACCACACCATATAAAAGAACAAGGCCTTACATGAAAATTCCATCAAGTGAGAATCCATGAAAATGGTTATAACATTATGATATGAAAAGTTTTTGTTTTTGGATGTGCCAATGTTTTAACCATGTACTCTTAATGTGAGCATCAAACTATGGACTTTTCTAGCTACTATTATGAGCGGAGTTTGATCGTAGGTGGGGCGGCCATGACCACCCTTAGCCCTAGTGGCAGATCTAAGTACTCTGATTAGGGGTGACCATGATACTATTATATTCATCCAATACACAGAAATTTTATAATTTTTATATCAAATTATAATGAAGTATTATTTTTTTTTCGTGTTACTGGTGGTCGTGGCTACCCTTGGCTTAGCCCCAGATCCGCCAGTGCTTAACCTAAGAAAATGAATAGAATTTCGCATAGTTTGGGATAAAAATTATAGATTTTACGTTACATGAATGAATGTCGTGATAAATTGGTAATCCTAATTTGAATGTTTCGATCCGCCATTGCCTACTATTATCGAACTAAGACAACGAATGTAATGGTGAAATTGTAGCAGTGGAAAAGAAAAATTGGATTGTTAAAAATTGAACTATAATGATTATGGCAATGGTAAATTGAACTTTAAAAATATATCATAGTAAGTTGAACTATTAGATCTTTAGATTTTCGAGCACCACCATCGAGTAGGTCCTAGCTTAAAGATATTTTGGATTACTAAAATCCAATATATGACAGCTTGGAGTACTACAATCCAATATATTAAAGTTTGGAATACAAGTAGCGAATATATGATTATTTGGACTATTATAATGCAATATATCAAAATTTGAGACTACTATATTAAAAGTGCCATGTAGGCAAATAATCCTCCTCCAATGTCACATAGAAAAAATTAAATTAAATTATAAAATAAGTTCTCAAATTTTCAAATTCTAATAAGTTTGCATATGGTTGAAATTTAGTTTTCATATGATTTATGGGTGTTACAACAACTCTCAAATAATCAAATTAATGTATTATTATATTTATTTGACAATTTAAGCATGCATGAATATAACTTTTACATTACAACAACAAATCGGTCCCAATATAGTACCGCTAAAGCAGGGTTCGAGAGAGTCAAGATGTAAGCAACATTCTCCCATATACACAAACAATCAAACATACATTAAGAGGTTAATTCTAGCGAACTCGGGAAATGAATATAACTTTTACTCTAATGCAGTACCGTGCGGTGCAGTATCTCAACTCACCAGACCACTTAATATTCTTCCACACTTTACCGTATCTTACCATACTTTACCACAGTCATTACCAAATATCTCTTCATTTTTCTCCTTTACCTTTTCACATTCTCTCTTATCACCTACCACATCATGCACACTTTCCACAAATTTTACCATACTATTCAACACCTTACCGTATTTTTCATAATTTCACAACACGGCACCACTTCTATATCTTACTAACCGCATGAAAGAACTTGGCCTTAAGAAAGGCAAGAAGCATATTAATTAAAGACATTTATCCTCGTTCATTTTGTGGTGAAATATGCACTTGGAATGAGCTTTCAGCCTGCTTGTTTGCATAAGTCCAAGCAGATTTGCTACAGTATCAACCACTGGTTTGCCATCTTCAAGTTCAATATTTATATTTTTTTGGTCATTTTAATAACAAATGGAATAAAATATCTGGTGGAACCAATCCTATGTTGTGTATTTTAGTCCATTTTTTGAGTCCCTCTCTATCCACCAATTACTGCTATTCTATCTTTGGAAAATTATCTGCCAATTATCAATGGTCACTAATTTGGAATATCTTTTCCAAGTTGAACATGCAACTCTCCACCTCCAACAACTACCACAAGTAGATAGGTATTTCAAACAAGAAAAATAACAACAATGTTTTAATATTAATAAAGTTTACTTTTTCAAAAATGAGAAAATTGAGTAACACTATTTTGGGAAAAAAAAGTAAGTATGAACAAATTTTGATAAGTAGCTCTTGTTCGGGTAAATTAGTGTTTTAGATAGTGGATAATGGTTTATGTACTGGATAACAATTTAAACAGCGGATATCGGTTTAAGTAACGAATACCGGACGTCTGTTCAAATGAGAATTGTATTCCGTAAATTTCCAAAGGATTATCCATAATTTCCAAAGATAAAATTTTCAAAGAAAGAGTATTTTTTACTGAAAAATATGAAACGCTACTCCAAACGCTAAACGTTAACTTTATTAGCGTTTCGCAAAACGCTCCTTAAAACGCTAAACACTACTCAAAATGCTAGCTTACTGAACACTAATATTTATGCAATTAGAATTTTTACTTGGCCAAAATCCTAAATATTATCCCAAACGCTACAGTCAAACACAACCGTAGTGATAATTTTTGGTAAATATTTACCTCATACCCACTCACAACTACATTTTACAGGTCCTTAATTAGAGAAATTATTTCTCGAATCGTATATTTCTTGACAATACATTTACTAATAGAAATTTTCTGGAATCTTAAATCATACAAGTTACCTCCCGATGCTACAATCACATGACATGCAAGAACATTCACATATGGTGTGCAGTCTCTTCATACACTCACATGCATAAGGAAGATATTGCATACATTTGGCCAAGACCTTCCTAGACCTCACATTAACGAGATTACACTGGAAATAGTCATTAGTTAAAATTCATTTTTTCCCTATAAACCTTTAATAATTTCCCCTTGAGTAAAGTAACACTATGCCACCAAAAAAAAAAAAAAGTAAGAGTAAATTTTGATAAGTATGGATAATTTTTGGTAAATATGTACCTTCATTTAAGTATTACCAAGTTACCTCCTAATACTACAATTATATGATATGTTACAAGACTCACATATAGGTTATGTTTGGCAAATAATTGTAGGCTGTTTAGTTGTTCGCATTGACTGTATATCATTGACGATTTGTAATTATTGTTTGTATTAGTTGTTTAGAAAAGTAGTGTTTCTAGTATTAGTTGTTTCTGAAAAAGTATTTCTATTTATACCGTTGTCACCAATATAGTACATATTAATTATTTTTTATGATGACATGTATGTAAATTTTTGACAATTTTTGCGTTAAATGGTAATTTCAGAAACTGTAACACCTTGGGTAGATGGTTAGAAGTGGTTTAAAAGGATTGAAATGACTACTTATATCACCAAGGTGCACCTTCTTTTATGGTAGCTCATCCGTTGTGTGAGCGATGAAGAAACACGCTGGAAAGACTCGTGGTGATTTGTGAGGTCAGTCAACAATCTTTGAAGCAATTATTGGTAATGTCCGCGGCCCGGGAGGGGCCGGGGCGTTACAGAAACAATTAATCCTAATTGGCCACTCATTTCACTGTTTTAGCTTATTAAAAATCAGTTTATGGAACTCGATGAACCAGGTGAGTAGACTGTTTACCAAACACCACATGCTAGGGATCAATGGGCAGAATCTGAGAAGGGAGAAGAATAAAGGGCGAATGGCGAGAGCCAAACGAGACAGCGAAAGTGCAAGTGCAAAAGGTGAAAAAAATAGAGTAGGTAACGGGAAAAACTTGGGTTTGCTTTGTAGTTAACAAAAGATTTTTTTCCTTATTATATATATATATATATATATATTGAAGAAACCCCGTCTATGCAAAGGTCATTATCTAGTGCAGGGTAAAGGGCATTGACCTGAACAAGCAACAAGGCCTTTCAAGGGAACCTCATAAAACGAGATCAGGGCCCTCACTGAGAAGTCCTGAGTTTTGAAGTGAAAGACAAATAAACAGGGAAGTTTTCTGGAGTCCCTAAAATTGCGTTCTATTCTTTTCCTAACCGGATTGATTGATTACAATTGCTTATCTTTGCAGAGTATAATCGACCAAGATTTGGGAAGAATATTCGAACTGAAATCTCCAAACCGATTCTGACAAAAGGAAGGATAACAAAGCTGGAAATGGAAGGATAAATCAAATCGCCAAATTGGAAAGAATTGCAGAAAAATCTCAACGACTCTTTTCTGAATGCATTGCGAAACTTCCTATAAGAGGACCACTCATCCACTGGACGAGATCATCGATTCCACGGAAGCAATCGGCTGTTCAAACAAAGAGTGTGTTCTTGTGTTTGAGTGAGAGTTTTCAGAGTGTTTTTGTGAGAGTGCTATCAAACTCTAAACGGATCTGGAGTTGTGTTCGACTTTCGTGTTCGAATCCTAGACGGAATTAGGATTCAATTAGTATAAACATCAAACTGTGTTTTGGTGGGTGTAATTCTCCAGAAATAAGAAGCGTCCATTGTAAGGCGCTTAGTTCTCTGTAACCCTAAGGTCCTTTACCTTAGGCAACACCCAACGTCATTCAATTGACTGAAATAAAGGAAGTTATTCATATTTCACTTATTGTCCTTTATCTTATTTTCAGTTATTGAATTGTGTGGAACCTTAATCTGAGCAGATTAAGGGACTAACGTCCTTTACTAGTGATCCAATTTTGCAGAAATTTTAATAACCCTATTCACCCCCCTCTAGGGTTTTTTCAATTGGTATCAGAGCTTGGTCCACTGAAAATTCAGAGACTAACCGCTCTGTGGCAAAGATCATGGGAGATCACAACATGGGAGACTTAAGTCAAGGACGTTCGTGGAACAGATCACCTTTGTTGACAAGCAACAACTACAAAATTTGGAAACGCTAGATGGAGATCTTCTTGAGAAATCAAGATGAGGACATTTGGGACATAGTCAACAAAGGAAATTACCCTACTCCTCAAAAGACTGCCGAAGATGGAACAACAAGCGACAAACCAAGATCTGAGTATACACCTAAGGAAAAAGAACAAGGGAAGAAAAATACTCATGCGCATTATCTTTTAATTTGTAGTCTTAACTCTAATGAATTTGAAAGGGTGTCTAATCTTGATACAGCTCAGCAGATATGGGACTACTTGGTCACAACCTATGAAGGAACAAATCAAGTAAAGAAGACCAAGATCAACATACTAGTTCAAAAGTATGAAGGCTTCAAGATGGAAGACAATGAGTCCATTGAATCAATGTTCAAAAGATTCAATTCAAAAGATTCAGTGCAATCATCAACCATCTCAAGTCACTTGGAAAATCCTATTCCAATGAAGAACAAGTGAACAAGGTCCTTCAGTGTCTTCCCAGGCACAAATGGGGACCAAAGGTAACGACAATAGAAGAAGCTCAAGATCTAGAGACCTTGAAACTTGAAGAGTTGATCGGCAAACTTCTTGCACATGAAATACGACTGTCTGAAGGCAGTCAGACCAAGGACATTGCCTTCAAGAGCACCAAGGAACTAGAAGAAGAATCAAAGGATGATGATGAAGAAACCATGCCCATGCTAGCTAAAGGTTTCAGACGACTATACAGAAAGAATCCCAGATTCCGTGGCTATCTGAGAGAATCATCCTCCAAACGACCTTCACCCAAAGGTAAGACTCAAACCAAAGATGATAATGAATACAAATGCTTTGCTTGTGGTGCTACAGATCACTTGGTCAGGGAATGTCCTCATGTGAAGAAAGTCAAGGAACAAAGTGAGTTCAGAGGAAAAAGATTGAGCAGCAAAGCTATGGTTGCCACATGGAGTGAAAGTGAAGGCAGTGAAAGTGAAAGTGAGTATGAGGAAATTGCAAATCTTTGTCTCTTGGAAAAGGACATTACAGAAACACAAGCAGATGGAACACAGGCAGATGACGATGATGAGGTATTTACAAATCTCTTTCTTAAATGTCCTCAACATAACTTGAAACCCAGACTACTTAATCTACTTGACTACATTGCCACCCTCACTGAAAAAATTCACTACCTCACTAGAATTGCTGAAACAAACTCCAAAACCATAGCAACTCAATTTGAGATAATCAAAAACCTCACCACTGACAATGTCAGCATGAGAGAAGAGATGATCCAAAACCGAAAAGAGCTGAACTTCATTCTCAATCAAGAAATAGACCAAGTTCATTCCACTCTACACTCCGAGAAGAAAACCTCTATAGATAAACCTGGTTCACCAAAGACCAAACCAGATTCCTTGCCCTTTCACAAACCCACTAATATACCAAAACCAAGGACCAAAACCAAGTGGGTTCCAAAGAAGTCAAATTCAGTGCCTGCCCCTAAAAACAAAAATTCCCCTGTTCAAAAGCCTGGACCAAAGAAAGGTATAATGTCCTTCAGTGCAGGTATGTCTCAGGGCTCACAACGACCTCTGGTATTTGGACAGCGGATGCTCGAGACACATGACTGGAGATCCAACCAAATTTAGAGAACTCAAGGACAACAAGGGTGGGAAGGTAACGTTTGGAGACAAAAGCCAAGAGAAGATCCTTGGAGTCGGCAAGGTTGGTAAGAACTCAGTCAATTGTATAAATGATGTATATTTTGTAGAAGGTTTAGAGTATAATCTTTTAAGTATTTCTCAATTTTGTGATAGAGGTTACAAAGTTTGGTTCAATAAGAACTCATGTGTTGTAGAAAATGAGTCTCATGAAATAGTCCTTAGAGGTCATCGGATGAATAATGTGTATGTTATTGACCTCAGTGATCCTATGACCAATGACCTTACCTGTCTTAGAGTTGCATCAGATGAAACCTGGTTGTGGCATCGGAGACTAGGCCATGTAAGCATGAAAACCCTTCAAAAGTTAAAACATCTAGGTTTGGTTAGAGGACTACCATCTCAGAACTTTATTTGTGACAAAGTATATGATGCATGCATAAGTGGTAAACAAACCAGAACCTCCTTTAAATCTCTGACGCAAGTAACCACCTCTAGATGTTTAGAATTGCTGCATATGGACCTCTGTGGACCAATTCCCTTCAAGAGTCTGGGAGGACGTTCATACATACTAGTCATTGTTGATGATTATTCAAGATTTACATGGGTTTTATTTTTGAAGGATAAGACAGAAGCTTACCCAGAATTTGAGAAACTATACAGACAACTCAAGGTCCTCACAGGACTTAGTCTGGTATCCATAAGAACAGATCATGGAAGGGAATTTGATAATCAAGATCAATTTGGAAAATTATGTGATCAAGAAGGTGTTACACATAATTTCTCTGCCCCAAGGACACCACAACAGAATGGTGTGGTTGAAAGGAAGAACTGCACACTGGAAAACATGGCCAGAACAATCATTTGTGAGAACAATCTACCCCTCTTTCTTTGGGCTGAAATTATAAATGCTTCAAACTATATTCTCAACAGATGTACCATAAGATCCTTCATGAAGAAGATACCTTATGAGTTGTTCAAGGGTAAGACACCAAATGTAGCTCATCTCAAGGCCATTGGATGCAAATGCTTCGTTCATAACAATGGCAAAAAGGCCTTAAGCAAATTTGAGCCAAGAAGTGAAGAAGGAATTTTGCAAAAAATTGCTCCAGGGTGCCATACATTCCCTAAAATTGACTATTTGGGGACCACATTATTTTTTTTTACTCTTTGGGGACCAGATTGTTATCAAAACTTGCTGGTTAGGTATTTTCCGACCAAAACAGCCGGAATTAATAAAAAGACCAGTTTGCCCCTTTTATTTCCCCGCTCAATTCTGTCTTGTTCTTGTTCTTCTTCACTTTCATTCGTTCTCACTCACTTCTAATACTCAAACTCAATTTCAAAGGCAGAGAGAATTTAGAGAATTGGGAAGGAAGAGGAGGCATGAAGGTGACGTTTCAGAGAATTGGTCGAGCTTCTAGTTGGAGTGTCGGTTTCTGGGTCTTGATCAAATTTCATACTCTTGACAAGTTTGTAAGCCTCGTCTAAATGGCCTGCACGTCCAAGGAGGTTACCATACAACCATAATGCTCAACTTTCGACTCAAGATTGTACTCTTGTTTCATCAATTGGAAGAACTTCTTCCCTTCTGAGACTAAACCTCCATGAGCACAAGCATTCAAGATGCCCATGAATGTGATATCAGTGGGCTGAAAGCCTGTTCTGCGCATCTCATCAAACAGTTGTAACAAACTACATCTTTCTCTTCCATCCCGTCAAACAACACTCGTGCATCGTCAAGGTTCCCATGCTTTAAATAGCAAGTCAACATTGCAGTCCATGAGACCAAACTTCTCTTAGGCATTGTGTCGAACAGTTGGCGTGCAAAGACCACATTCGCACCTTTCGCATACACATCCAGCAGCCCTGTCCTGACAAACAAATCCCCATGAAACCCAAGCTTAATGACCTGGGAATGGAGCAAAACCCCATCTTCAATTGAGCAACATTTTAACAACGAAGAGAAGGTAAACGCATTCAGTTCAACACCTTGGCACAACATCTGAACATGCAAATCAAAACCCTCATGGCGAAAACCTTTAGTAGAGTGAGCATTGATCATTCTAGTATAAAGAAAGGCATCAGGGTTGGTCGTCCGGCGGAAGAGAGAGATTGACCGATCAAGACGGCCCAAGGCAGAGTAAGATTTTCGGAGCTTGAAATTCAAGATGGGGTTGTACTCATGGCCTTGGCGGAGAATTACGGCGTGTATTTGGAGAAGCTGGGAAATCGCTCTGCATTTGTCTACTAAAGAACCAAGATTTTCCGATGGTGGGCGGTGACCAGAGGGAGGCGAGATGGTGGCAAAACGGGTGGTGGGTGGTGGAGATGTCGAAGGCGGAGGTTGAGAAGTGAAAAGGGGAGGTGAGGACATGGCTTCTCCAGTTCTCCCTAAATCAATTCAAGGCTGTCGATTTTCCAAAAAAAAGAAGGATCAAAGCCTGCCCTTCACTGTAAGCTGTAAAGACAAAAATTGGAGCCAAGCAGGGGTATTTTTGTCATTTCAGCTACCTAAATAATTTTTGTGTTGACTCCGGCTGAATTCACTGGATTTTCATAACTTTTGGTCGGAAAATACCCAACCAGCAAATTTTGACAACAATCTGGTCCCCAAAGAGTAAAAAAAAATAATGTGGTCCCCAAATAGTCAATTTTAGGGAATGTATGGCACCCCATAGCAATTTTTTGAGGAATTTTGGTAGGATATTCCTTGTCCAGCAAGGCCTACAGAGTCTACATTAAATCATCCAAAAAGGTGGAAGAATCCATTCATGTTATCTTTGATGAAACTGCCACCACTCCATCAGAAAGGTCCTCCATCAAATTCCGATTTCTTCAAGATGATGATGATGAGGACGCACCTTGTACATTTCAGCAAGGTCCTCTTCAACAAAATGAAGAACCTCCTCCAGATGACACCATGCAATCAACCTCAGAACATGAGGAAAATGAAGCACAAGGACCTTCGCATGATGCAGACCAAGGACCTTTGTCCAGTGAAAGACAAGGACCTTCACTAATAGAAACTCCTCAAGTGGATGATAATGCACAACAAAACATTGAGGAGTCATCAAGGACCTTCAGGTTCAAACCTGCCCATCCAGCTGATAACCTCCTTTCAGGTTTGGAAACAGGTATTATAACTCGCTCCTCTCTTAGAAACTTTTGTGCCTTTCACGCATTTGTTTCTCAGATTGAACCTAAGGGACCTGAAGAAGCTCTAAATGACAGCAACTGGATCCTTGCCATGCAAGAAGAACTCAACCAATTTGAGAGAAACTCCGTATGGAAGCTTGTCCCAAGACCAAAGCATCACCCAGTCATTGGCGTAAAATGGGTCTTTCGAAATAAACTTGATGAGCATGGCACTATGACAAGAAACAAAGCAAGATTGGTGGCCAAAGGATACAACCAAGAAGAAGGCATTGATTACGAAGAAACCTTTGCCCCAGTTGCCCGACTAGAGGCCATTCGGATACTTCTGGCCTATGCTTCATCGGTTCATATGAAGCTATACCAAATGGACGTCAAAAGTGCTTTCCTAAATGGACATTTGAAGGAAGAAGTCTATGTTGAGCAACCTCAAGGATTTGAACAAATCGATCAAAATACTCATGTCTACAAACTTCAAAAGGCCCTTTATGGGCTCAAGCAAGCTCCTAGAGCCTGGTATGAAAGACTGAGTTCATTCCTCCTGAAAAATGGATTCAAACGAGGTCTCATTGACAAAACACTGTTCATCAAAACCTCAGGTCAGGATTCTGTTATAATTCAAGTTTATGTGGATGACATTATATTTGGTGCTACTAATGAAACTTTAGTGAAAGACTTCTCTGATCTTATGAGTAAAGAATTTGAGATGAGCTTAGTAGGAGAACTTAGCTTCTTCCTTGGCTTACAAATCAAACAAAATGAAGATGGCATCTTTGTAAATCAGAGTAAGTATGTGAAAGAACTTTTGAAAAAATATGGTCTAGAACAAAGAAAGCACAAAGAAGACTTCAATGTCCTCTACCCTAAAACTTGATCAGGATCCTACTGGTAAGGTCGTTCTTGACAAACATTTCAGAGGTATGATCGGATCTCTTCTTTACCTAACCGCAAGTCGTCCTGATATTATGTTTAGCGTATGCTTGTGTGCTCGGTTTCAAAGTGCTTCTAAAGAATCTCACTTGATTGTGGTCAAAAGAATTCTGAGGTATCTTGCAGGTACCAAGGACCTTGGACTATGGTACCCAAGTCACAATCCCCTTCATCTCACTGGGTATACAGATGCAGACTTTGCTGGATCAAGAACTGATCGCAAAAGTACTTCTGGAGGCTATCAAATGCTTGGGGTATCCTTGATATCCTGACAGTCCAAAAAGCAAAATGCAGTTGCCCTCTCTACAGCTGAAGCAAAATACATTGCAGCCGGGGCTTACTGTGCACAACTACTGTGGATAAAACAACAGATGAAGGACCTTGGGATAGAATTTGCAGACATTCCAATCAAATGTGATAACCAAAGTGCGATTCAAATCACAAAGAATCCGGTCCAGCACTCTCGCACCAAGCATATTGATGTCCAACATCATTTCATAAGAGATCTTGTAGACAAAGGACACATCACATTGCAATTTGTTCCTACTCATCACCAACTGGCAGATATCTTCACCAAGGCCCTTCCCACTGAGCAATTCATTACTAACAGAAGGGAGCTTGGTATGTTACAACTTGATGACCAGTTGAGGGGGAGCTAGAGTTCTCCCTTTCAGGGGGAGCAAAGACCCTTTGCTAGGTATGTTCTGCTCTCTTCTACTCATGAAGGTCCTTAACACTATTGTCATACAACCTCCTTGAGTCTATCTCACATAAAAATTTGGCATAGAATCATCCTGACAGTTTCTCAATAACTGATTGGTATGATTTATTTCCTTTTTAATTTTTTTTTCATTGCCGTTTCTCTCTATTTTTTTCCTTTTCTTTCGTCATTATCCATAACCTTCCTTTTTCTCTCTCACAAACATCTAACCTCCCTCGGTCTTCTCTCTCCAATCCCTATCAATCAAATCATATTCAGTTCTTCCCAACCGCCAGTTTCTTTCCCAATGCACCCCTTCCCATTTTCAAATTATTTCAAATCTTTTTCTTCTTCTCGTCCGATATCATCCCCACTCCAACCGCCCCTTAAATCTTTCTCTTCCCTTTTTCAGACTTCCACCTGCCTTAATTAACCTCTTCCTTCTATAAATCGTCCTCCTTCTCTCTCTTCCTATTTAACCCCCCACCAAACCTCTTCTATCTCCATCACAACCTTTTCCCAACCATCACCATCATCGTCCCCACTCTCTTCCTCTTCACCATGAAGAAAAGGGCTGCTCAGAGATCTTCTGCCCTTTCCCCCCCTATTGGAGTCGCCAAACGACTTCGTTCACGCAAAAACTCCCCTAGCCCATCTCACTCACACTCATCCTCCTCCGCACCCCTCATCTTCCCTCCTCCATCCACCACTCTGGCCCTTCCACGAGACCAAAAACTCGAAATTCTGGGAAATCGGCTGATTCTCTACTACGAAAACGTTGATCTCGACTCCCTCATGAAGATCTTTCCATCTTTCGCCATCCTCAAGGATCTCGGGTGTTCATCCTTCTTTGATTGTGACCCGGTAATCTATCCCTCACTTGTCCTTCAATTTTATGCGAATATGGTCTCCATGTCTAGTCGATCCCTCAAAACAACCGTCTCAGGTGTTGAAATTTTTATCAATCCTAACCTCATAGAACGTATCTTAGGCCTCACCTCTGACCCCACTAAGCCACCCCTAGCCCTCCCTTCTGACCCAAAACAAGAACTGCGTCGGTGATTTGCTCGCCCCTCTGAGCTAAAGAATACCCAATACACGAGCCTCACCTCTGAAGCTAGGTTTCTCTACTACACTGTTGTGCGCACTATCCTTCCCAAAGGCACAAACAAAGAAACCATAAACGAAGCTTGTGCCTCCCTTCTCCTGAATGTCCTTACTGGTCAACACCTCGAACTCGGGGACATGGTCGTTCACCACATCATGCGTGCTACCAGTTCCACCTCTGGGCCTCTCCCATATGGCAATCTTCTGACCAAAGTGTTTCAATTCTGTCGAGTCCCTCTTGACAACGTTGAACAAACATCCATCAATTTGCCAACCATTGGTCCCTCTTTGCTTCTCACACTTGGATATCAACAACAGCCAAACGGCTCTTGGCTCCAAGCCCACATCTCCAGCCTTCAGCAGGAAGTTCACTCTCTGAGGGATGAAGTCATGGTTCTTCGCGACGAAGTCAAGGACCTCACCATCATCCGCATTGAGCTCATTAGCACCACTGCTGACTTAAAGGACCTTCTCCTCGCCTCTCAGAAGGATGCTTCCGAAACCCCTGCTCCACCACCTATCCCAACTGTCCCACCATTCCTGATCCCTCCTCCTAGATATCTTAATGTTGTCCGTTTTTTTTTGAACTGTTTTTTTTTGCCAAACATTCCTCCTGTTTCCTTCTCGGTGAAAGCTGTGTGGAGTGTAACGCCGCTTCTTCCGCCGCGGCGTTATCGATAATCGCCAAGGATCGTTGACTGGCCCCACAAATCACCACAAGTCTTTTCACGTGCTTCGTCATCGCTCGCACGCTGCCTGGAAAAATTTCCCAGGAGGTCACCCATCCTAGTACTACTCCTAGCCAAGCACGCTTAACTGAGAAGTTCCCAACGGATGAGCTACCATAAAAGAAGGTGCACCTTGGTGATATAAGTAGTCATTTCAATCCTTTTAAGCCACACTTTAGCCATACCCCACTTAAGCGCACAACGTCCTCGTTGTGCCACAATCCACTCCAGAATCTTTGCCCCGCTAAGTGACTGCCCATGGCTCTTCCGTCCACTGGCGCAGCTCACAGTTGCGGGTCGGTTCTAATACCATCTGTGACTGCCCATGACTTCTGTGACCTCTGGTGTCACATTTTGCAGTTCTATGGTCTGTAAAACAATATCTACTATGCATGATGGTTATTAATTGTGTCTACTAGATATATCAATGCTATATAGTTTTGTCTTTCACTCAAAAAGGAGGAGATTGAAGAAACCCCGTCTATGCAAAGGTCATTATCTAGTGCAGGGTAAAGGGCATTGACCTGAACAAGCAACAAGGCCTTTCAAGGGAACCTCATAAAACGAGATCAGGGCCCTCACTGAGAAGTCCTGAGTTTTGAAGTGAAAGACAAATAAACAGGGAAGTTTTCTGGAGTCCCTAAAATTGCGTTCTATTCTTTTCCTAACCGGATTGATTGATTACAATTGCTTATCTTTGCAGAGTATAATCGACCAAGATTTGGGAAGAATATTCGAACTGAAATCTCCAAACCGATTCTGACAAAAGGAAGGATAACAAAGCTGGAAATGGAAGGATAAATCAAATCGCCAAATTGGAAAGAATTGCAGAAAAATCTCAACGACTCTTTTCTGAATGCATTGCGAAACTTCCTATAAGAAGACCACTCATCCACTGGACGAGATCATCGATTCCACGGAAGCAATCGGCTGTTCAAACAAAGAGTGTGTTCTTGTGTTTGAGTGAGAGTTTTCGGAGTGTTTTTGTGAGAGTGCTATCAAACTCTAAACGGATCTAGAGTTGTGTTAGGCTTTCATGTTCGAATCCTAGACGGAATTAGGATTCAATTAGTGTAAACATCAAACTGTGTTTTGGTGGGTGTAATTCTCCAGAAATAAGAAGCGTCCATTGTAAGGCGCTTGGTTCTCTGTAACCCTATGGTCCTTTACCTTAGACAACACCCAACGTCATTCAATTGACTGAAATAAAGGAAGTTATTCATATTTCACTTATTGTCCTTTATCTTATTTTCAGTTATTGAATTGTGTGGAACCTTAATTTGAGCAGATTAAGGGACTAACGTCCTTTACCAGTGATTCAATTTTGCAGAAATTTTAATAACCCTATTCAACCCCCCTTTAGGGTTCTTTCATATATATATATATATATATATATATATATATATATATATATATATATATATTACCCTTTGACCCACATCTATATCCGTTTCAACTTTCAACCCTTAGACCTAGATCTTTACCCATATTATCTAAGTCTTAAGCTTGGAACTTAGATCCTTTAAACTGGATCTAAATCTACGAATGTGGGTCGGGTCGAGTCCAGGACTCATTACAATCCCTGTCCCATGTTGTTACTACCGTATGGATAATTCTAGATATTTATATCAATTTTTTAAAATGGATATATCAATTTTACTAAGTTTGTCAGCTTTTTAAGTTGAAAAACTTTCCCATGTTTGGTTTATCAAAATATATAGAAAAGTTTTGATGTAGAATCCATTATTTCCTTCACAAACTCAGTAAAAAATTTCCCAAGTGGGACTAGAAAAAGTCTTTCCCAATAAAATTTTTCTAGAAAAGTCTTCTCAGAAAGCTATCGAACGCACCACAAGTTAAAATCTTTCTTTTTCACCTTTAAAAAAACCAAATTGATATTATCTATCCACCTTTCCACCCACACATATATCCACATCATCAGATATAACAATCCAATGTAGCCAATCAGGTACAAGATAGCCATGAGCCACAACCCTCAACCTACATCCATCCATTATCATCATCATCATCATCAACATGAACACCATTCAATTTCCAAACCAACACAAAATCATAACCACACAACACAAACTCTCTTTTATCCACAATTCTTCCTATTAAAACTGTCCCCTCCCTTTCCCCATTCTTAACACAAAAAACATTTCATCCAAACACCCCCTTAACTAAACTAAACTAAACTAAACTCCACCAATGGCCGCCATCACTTCCTCCGCCGTCACTCTCCCCTCCTTCTCCGGCCTCAAATCCACCGCCAAACCCGCCGTCACCGCCGTCAGACTCCCCGCCGCCGCCCCCAGAACAGCGGCGGTTAAAGCCTCCCTGAAGGACTTCGGCGCCGCCGTTGTCGGCGTCGCCGCCGCCGGACTCCTGATGTCCGGGAACGCGATGGCGGTGGAGGTTCTGCTGGGAAGCGATGACGGCGGTCTGGCTTTTGTCCCGAAGGACATAAGCGTGGCGGCGGGGGAGAAGATCGTGTTCAAGAACAACGCCGGGTTTCCGCATAACGTGGTGTTCGACGAGGACGAAGTTCCCGCCGGCGTGGACGCCGGGAAGATATCTATGTCGGAGGAGGATCTGCTCAACGGTCCGGGGGAGTCGTACGAAGTGACGTTGAGTGAGAAAGGGACGTACAAGGTGTACTGTGCGCCCCACCAGGGAGCAGGAATGGTCGGAACTATCACTGTTAACTAAATTAATTAATTAAAGTTAAAAGAAATTCCAGCTTAATTGCATGTTGTTATAGAGGAACATAATATATCTTTTCTTGGTTAGTTGGTCTTGCATGGCTGATCAATTTCTGTAATTGAATATTTGTTCTTTTTGGTGTGGATGGATGGATGGGACTAATTTTGTAATTGTTGAGCAATATCATTTTGTTTCCATCCTATGTATGCAGGATTTATGTGTTGGGGCCTATGGTGATTGATTAAGATCATGTTTTTTTTTTTTTCCTGCGGTGGATGAAGCATGATAATAGTATCCGATCATTTTTTCAACTATTTTCAAATGGTAAGAAAAGAATTGTAGAAAAAATTTCCAACCATTTTAGCAAAATTTGTTAGAATTTCTAATCATTTTTTCCACATAAAATTTTTGAAAAATAGTTGGAATATGAAATGGTTGCTAAAATAGTCAGCAAATGGTTGGTTTTTACGACCATTTTAAATTGATTGGAAAAAAGTAGTTGGTAATACACATATTTTTAGTTGTGTAAAGATTCTTGGCTACTCCAAAGGATGGCTGAAAGTTGCTTGGAAAGATCCGAATCAAAAGAGAATTGGATCTCCAAGTTGGAATGAGGAATGACCTTCTTAGACCGAATCGATTGGATGGCAAGAAGGCTAGGGAAAGGACCCTGATTTCTTCATCCTCACCTTCTTGAATAATAGGATTTGCCCTCAAATCCTCATTAGGCTCAGCATCCTAAATGTAGGGAGACAAGTCCCCTACGCTGAATGTAGAAGACACTTCCATATCCCCTGGTAGTTCAAGCTTGTAGCATTTCCATTCACCTTCTCCTTAATCTTGAAAGGTCCATCTCCCCTAGGCATGACCTTGTTTTTCTTACTTGATGGAAACTTTTCCTTCCTCAAATGAAGCCAAACCAAATCCCTAGATTTGAAAGTGATGTCCTTTCGATGCTTGTTGGCCATCGCCTTGTACAACTCATTAACCTTCTCGATCTTGGCCCAAATTTGTTGGTGTAACTTCTTGACCTCCTTAAACTTCCCACTTGCCTCATGAGTCATACTTGACTCTAATGGTAACAGAAGAAGTTCAAGAGGAGTGGGGGGGATTCACACCATAGCAAGCCCGAAATGGTGAATGGCCGGTTATAAGATATAGAGCTCGATTGTAAGCAAACTCGGCGTGACAAGGCTTGAGATCCCAATCTCTCAAACTCTTACTAACCAACCCCCTAAGCAAGGTGGAGAGGATCTTGTTAATGACTTCCATCTGACCATCAGTTTGGGGTTTGTGAGAACAGAGAGGTGTTAAAGAGTAGCTTGGATCCAAGTAGCTTATCAAAGTGACCTCCAAAAATGGCTAAGGAACTTAGAGTCCCCTATCCGAGATAGTGATTAACATCATCACTTTTCTCACAAGCAACAAAGTGAGTCATTTTAGAGAATCGATCAACAACAACAACCATGATGGAATCTTTGCCCCTTTGAGACATTGAGAGAGCAATAATGAAATCCATAGTCAAGTCTTCCCAATGACCATTAAGGATGGGTGGAGGAGTGTAGAGCCCTTGGTGGAACTAACTCTTTGCTTAGTGACAAGTGACAAGTAGCACCCTTGGATATGAATTCATGCACATCCTCTCCTATGTCAAAAGAAATATTCTTTTAGTATGTCAATGATTTTGTTGATGATAAAGTGACTAGCAAGGCCACCCCATGGACCTCCTTGACCAAAAACTTCCTCAAAGAACACTTGGCAATGTAAAACTTATCCGCCTTGAAATGGAATCCATTTTGAAGCACATAAGGATTGTCGTGGCTATCTCCATGGATGCAAATGGTGAAATCTTCATCTTCTTAGTAGAGCTCCTTAATAAATTAGAAGCCAAAAACATGAGCTTTCACCATATAAAGTAAAGAATGCCTCCTAAAAAGTATATGGACCACCATATTCACACTCTTCTTCATATGTTTGACCACAAAGTTAAAACTTTGTGGAAACTCAACCTACTTGTCATGGTGTGAGTTAAGCTTGTGTGGGCCATTCAAATATTTCAAGGGTTTTTGGCCACAAATAATCTTTAATGAGGGGCTTGTGACTGAGAATGATCTAAAGTGACTTTTTGGCCACTAGCTATCTGTACTTTTTCACTATTTTCTCATAGCAGTCCATAATCAATTTCCAGCACTGGAGAGCTGATGTGGCGACCAGAAAGTATGTTTATTCATACTTCAAAAAGAAAATTTCCGGTCACCATGTCAGCTTTCCGGTGCCGGAAGATCCTGGACTACTATGAGAAAATAGTGAAAAGTTACAGACTACTAGTGGTCGAAAAGTCACTTTGGATTATTCCCAGTCACAAGGCCCTTAGTACATATTATTTGTGGCCAAAAACCCATATTTCAAAGCTTTATGGTCGGAGTAGAGAACAAACTGGCTAGGCCCCAAGTAGTATGATCAATGATCAAGAGCACGAGCCAATGCATAGAACTCCTTGTAGTAGGTAGAATATTTCCTCCTTGAGCCATTCAACTTATCTCTAAAGTAAGAAATAGGGTATTGGTTTTACATTAGGACAACCCCTATGTCTACCCCACTTGCATCACAATCAATCTAGAATACTAGGAAGAAATTTAAAAGAGCTAGAATTAGTACTTCACATAACTTGGACTTAAGCCTCTCGAAAGCTTCTTGGGTAGAGTTGGTCCACTCAAAAGACCCATTCTTCATACTTTCGATGATGGGAGCCGTGAGACTACTAAAACCTTTAATAAACCTTCGATAACAATAAACTGTCCCATCAAGACTCCTTACTTATATGAGAGTAGTAGGAGGAGGCCATGATCGAATAGCCTCAACTTTGGATGCATCCATAAATATTTTATGTTTTGAGAGAGTTTAGCCCAAGAATGTGACTTGGTGAGTAAAGAACTCACATTTCTCAAACTTGCCAAATAACTTCTGTTGTTGTAGAATCATGAAGACATATTCTAAGTGTGGGAGGAGATCATTTTCACTCTTAGAATAGACATGGATGTCATCAAAATACATAACCACAGACTTCCCTATGTAAGGTTGCAAGATTTCATTCATAAGCCTCATAAAATACTTGGAGAATTGTATAGGCGAATGGGCATCACAAACCACTCATAGAGCCCACCCTTAGTCTTGAAAGTCATTTTCCACTCATCACCTTCCCTCATCCGAATTTGATGGTAATCACTCCCATAATCAATCGTAGAAAATATGCAAGAACAATGTAATTCATCAAGCATGTCATCAAGCCCAAGAGTGGGATACCTATACTTGATAGTAATGTTGTTAATAGATTAACTTAGAGGGTTGGGACAAACCAAGGACTCATGCTTTCCCTCACAAAGCCTCTAGCAATCAACTCATCCACTTGCCTTTGTAACTCTTTGGTTTCTTGAGGATTACATCTATCGGCCACTTTGTTAGGTAAGGGAACATTGAGAATAAGATCAATTTGATGCTCAATACTATAAATAGGTGGGAGGTTGCAGTGTAGGTCTTTTGGAAACACAAACCATTACCGAGCAATCAAGGGAGCCATAAGAGGGTTCAAGAGCGTCACTTCCTCATTTTTGTTAGCTTTCTCCACCTGTATTTCACTCATGTATTTATGCTCCTTACTTCTCACCCCGAGTTTGGTAGGTAAAATTGGTTGTGGTGCTAAAGGAGATAATTTAACCCTTTTGTTATCATGCATGAATGAGTAAGTGTTCTCTAGGCCATGATGTATAACATGCTTATCAAATTGCCAAGGTTTACCCTAAAAAATATGACATGCATTCATGTGTACTACATCACATAATATAGAATCATGATACTTAGAACCAATTGACAAAGTGATAGGGACTTGGTTTGTTACCTTAAGGCCTCCATGGTCATTAAGCCATTTCAAAGAGCAAGGCCTCGGATGTGATAAAGTAGGAAGACCGAGCTTGTCCCCATGAGAATAGAAGCCACATTTGTGCAATTTACTCCATATATAATAAGATTGCATACTTTGCCTCCAATAGTGCACCTCAAATGGAATATCATCTCTCGCAATTAGCGGTGGCAAAAAATCGGGTTCGGGTCAAACCGGGTTCGGACAATTCGGACATTCGGACAAAATCCCCAAACTCGAACCCTGTCCGAATTTGAATTCAGACATTTTTTGGTGTCCGAACCCGAACCCGAATTTTTCCGAACCCGAATTTGTCCGACTATAACCAAACTCGAATTTACACTAAATATATACATAATTTCAATATTTTGTCCGAATTCTAGTGTTCGGACACTGTCTGAATTTGTCCAAACCCGAATTTGACAGAAAATTCGGGCGTCCGAATTTCTTCCCCAAAACCCGAACCCAACCCGATTTTAGAATCGGATATGACCGAATTGTCCGAATTTTAAATTCGGACAAAAAATTGATGTCCAAACCCAGTTTAATTCGGGTCAGACAAATTCGGGTATTTGGGTCGGGCGAATTTTTGCCAGCGCTACTCGCAATACCTTGTCAAGAGGAGATTCATGAGCATGTAATACACTCCTAAAGACAAGTATCTCCCCTTTATCAACTTCAATAAGATCAACATCTCCTTCACCTGAGCTATCACTCCCATAATCACAGTATCCATCATCTTTTGCAGCCATACGACCTTCTTCAATATATTCGAGCTCTTTCAAGGTCATGTTCTTCTAGTAGGGAAATCAACTTGGAAATGACCATATCCTTGACATTTGAAACAATTCTTGCCCTGAAACTTTTTGGGAAGTTCCTTACCGAAGGGAAATGCAATGTCCCCCTTGTCAACCCTAGGAGGAAGGGTTGGTTTTAAAGATTCAATTGGCCTTGAAGTAGACAAATGGATAGGCTTGGGACTTGAGAGGAGGAAGAAAGACATAACCATAGGATTTAGGGATAACCTTCTCTTTCTTCTGTCTTTTAACCTTGATAGCCAAATTGCACAAATCATCCAAAGAGTGATAAGGTTGAATCTCAACCTTTTTGGCTATAGAAGGAGCTAAGTCATTCAAGAACCACATAATATTTTAATCTTGAGGCTCTTGCAAATCACTCTTGATAAGAAGTTGCTCAAACTCTTGGATATACTCACTTACACTTCTCTTGCCTTGCTCAAGTGTAAATAATTTTCTCAAACACAACTTGCTTGTAGGTGCTACGAAGAAACCGCTTGTTCTTGTGTTTCTTAAGCTTCATCCAAGAGGAGATCTTCCTCTTCCTTTCTCTTGCTTTTTGGGTCTTCACATTTTCAAACTAAAGCGATGCATTCTTGACGAGTTTAAGCTTCCAATCTTGAATGTCTTCTCATCATTGTAGTTTTTGGCTTCAAAGATCCTCTACAAAAATGAAATCCACTAAGTATTCATCTGAATTAAGGAAGCTTTGGAATTACAATGGCTCAACCGTAATGTCATGGAATTCATCTCTTGGAAGTCTCTCTCCTCTTCCCCTTTTAGAACCCATTTGAATGGAGACACTATCATCATCACTCGACTATAAGGTTCGAGGAGGCTGACGTGGGCTAGGGGGAGTCTCTCTTCTTCTAAACCTAGATTGGTCTTGAAGTTGTGCTTGTCCGTGAGCAAGTTGATTTGTGATGGTAACAAGAGTATCTTGCATGGACGTGACTTTGTTTTCCAAGCCCTTTATTCAAGCTTCTTCAAACAAAAGTCTTCTAGGTACTCTATGGTGTTGGCTAGTTCCTTCTTACAAATGAAAAATCCTCACAAAAGTGTAAATCACATTGGTAAAAAACAGCAACGTCGACAACAAAGAAAATGAACAACGTTTAGATGGAACATTCCAATATATCAAGCATCGTGCATCCTAGTCTATCATAACATCAACATAAGCTCAAAAAATATGTTGGACACTCACGACTCTTTGAATAAACGAGTCATGATAAAATCAATTGCGTCTAGACGCATTATTCTACACGAACACATTACAAAACCATTTTTATTCTGTATGGATATATTATATACAATTATCAGGTAATAATACAAAACTCAATCTTCCTTATTATGTCCAATTATTTTTTATTCTTTTTGAACTCACCCTACTCAAACTTAACATTATAGGTTACTCTTTAGGGTTCAAAAGCAAACTAAACTTAAAAATACCCCTACTACCAAAGATAAAGCCAACTATAAGTTAGCCCAAAAATAAATGTAGATATGGCCTTTTCCTCAAATTTCCCTCTCATGTATCAATCAATAAGCAACAAGCCTTGAAAAATGTGTTCTCGTTTAATCCTTTATTGAATGTAAAACAAAATAATAAACAAATAAAAGTGATCTTGTAAGATATGAAATTATGCTAGTAGGAGTTGGTGGCACTTAAGATTTCAATAAACAATTATCATAGTGAGTCTTTTCTTATCATTTTATCTATTACTAGTACTTAACAAATACTATATAATCTTAAATATTATTTATTGATAATTTCTTATATAACGCTATATTTATAGAAAAACATTTTCGTCTAAATTTTTTTGTCACCATAACTAATTTTATTGTCTCAAAATATTTTTCATTTATCCAATTTTAATAATTATAGCCCCCAGTTAATTTATCCCTAATGAATACTACTACATCTTTTATTTTTATTAATGAATTTGGCTGAATAAATCATTGTCTCTTTTTTCTGCACAGGAATTACGACGGGTATGATTGGCAATCCACAATATTTTTACCCCAATTCCCATGATATATTGGACTTATAAATTCATTTATTTTGACAAAGACAACACGACAAAGGAAATAATATACTTTTATGATAGTAATTTTTATTACGAATCTAAGGATAATATAAGTCATATTCTTTTGTGTGGTAATTTGTCTACTTTTTCCAATTATCACGCTTTATTCCACTTATCTATACCTTATCCAATTTTATCAATTTTATCTCACCGACCCACCAATCTACCATACAAACAATACATTATATTATACACATATTGACAACTATTCTTTAGGATAGTAAGTTAGATTTTTCATATCTTTTCCTTTCATTTCCTTACCTTACCTTGACTTATCCGAATCCCTATAAAACACTCAAACCAATATCATTTTCTTACTTTTCCTTTCCTTATCGATCTTACTTTACCTAGCTTAATCCTGCTATATTAAAGAATAAAAAGATTAAAAATTTTAAAATTCAATCAATACATAAATCAAAGTGATAAAGAAAATGGAAACTTGGGAATATATTAAATATTATAAATAAATGTAATGAGGGGGGATAATATTGTAGATAAGGGTGGTGGTGGTGCAGCAAGTGTGATAATGTTATTGGAAAGTAAGAGTAAGAAATCTGGAATCCAACAACAAGATCTGTCCTCTCTCTCATTTCTTTATTATCCTATCATCTAACCTCTTCCTCTTCCTGTTCCTGCTTGCAGAGAGATCATGTCTCTTTAATTAATTAATTCTCAAAATATTAATTAAATTATGAACACAATTTTAATATGCTCTTCAAAAGCAATCAAATTGATGATGCTAGCTTGATACCTTTGATCATTCTGGGATACATTGGAAATTACAGATTTTGGAAGCATACATGCATCATGCAGAGTTTTTTTTTTTTAAAAAAAAAAAAATAGTCAACAATCAAACCTAAACAAACAGCTAAGGTATGAGAGATTCTCTTATTATATATGTACCGCTCTGTTCTTTTATGCGGTATGACGCGGTATGATGTGGTGAAATTGTGACGGGTTGTGATGTAGTTGTGGCGGATTATTAATATATTGTGGTGAATTTTTGTATATATATGAATACTGTATTGGTAAATGTGAAAAAATAATTTGTGGTAGGTTGTAATCTTGTAATTGTCTTGCATGATTCAACCGCATGAGAAAGAACATGGTATGTCAGTATTAGTTTATTCTAAAAGCACATTAATGTTTAGTTTAATCATGTTAGAAGAAGTTTCCGTCATTATTAAATATTAATATGGGAATGATAGGGCATATTTGTTTTAAACCAGGTTTCAACTTCTAAATTAAAAAAAAAGGGAAATTTCACGTGCCCTTTAAGAATTGAACAAATTTTATATCTTGATTTATCTTTTTCGACTCGGTGATCCTCAACTTTGAAAAAATTAGCTAGTATATCATGTGATATTAATAACATTATTGGGCTCTTAAATCTGCCCCTCCCCCCTCACCCACTCGACGCCATGGGTGCGAAAGCCCATTGTTACAATATTGAGTGTCTGTTGAACACAATGAAGAGATGGACGGATCGCGTGCGACCCAGAGGTCTAGGGTCGTCACAACTCCATGAACACTCTAATCGCGTCTTCCATTTCTCTCACCCCTCTTGGCATCTCTACCCCCTCGTACTCTCGCACCACCGTGAAGCAGGTGCCAACCCCACTCAGTCACTTTTTCCATCTAAGGGTGCGTTTGGTAAGATTCCTAGGAAAATTTTTTCCGGAAAAAAGTTTCCCGGGAAAGTTTTCCATTGGACATATTTCCCTAGGAAAACCTTGCAAATGGTGGGCCCCTTGTAAAAACTTTTCCGAGATCAATGTACAACCAAACATGGGGAAAATAAGTCAGCTCGGGAAAATTGACCATTTTCCCGCGATTTTTGACTAAACAAACGCACTCTAAGAGATTAATTCCATGAAATACCAATACATGGCTAGATCAGAGCTTCAGGTTAAGGTGGATTGAGGGGCCTTAAGAGGAGCAACGACCATCCATTGGATTGGACAAAAGGTTCTTTAAGGGGTTCTCAAATAATTTTGTGTCAAGCTCCTTAAGAGTGGCAAAGAGTAAGCGAAATTCAACCTAGATTCAAGGAGGTTGAAATCGGCTAAATATTTTGTCAACATAAGGCCAAGTTTTGATTTTGTGCAAGTCAATGTTGAAGCCTTGCAACATGTTAGATCATGTCTTGGGATGTTGTCTTTCACGAGGGACAAGTTTGAAGGTCATCTGAAACCATGTGAGGGGTTAAGACTCTTGAACACTTCAAAGTGTCCATGCTAGAGTGAAGACACATCGCCTCTAACTTTAGAAAGCCATAACTTGAACTATACAACAACGTTTGGGGTGATCCTTGAGCCTAAATTGGTTCAAAGTTTTTGAATTTTATGATGAAAAAGTTATAGGCTCGACACCCTCTTGCTATTAGGATTATTTATAAATACAACCTTTATTATCTCAATACAAGATCACAAAAATCAAAGAGCAATTTCTCAAATATTCTTTGCTGTGTGGACCCCTTTAACCTTGCACAAATAAATATGAAAATGCCGAGATTCAAACATGATACTTTGACTTAGTTTGGCTCTAATAACATGGGGAATCATCCCGAGTTTATAGTTTTTAACCGAATATTCGAATTGATCAACCCAACAAGACCCAAACCCTAGAATTTTGTCATCCCTAGCTATAATACAAGCCCTATTCTTTGTAATTAAGAAAATCTACGCACAACTTCTTTCTACATGCTCAACCCAATTTTACAATTTTACCTAAGTCTACCTAAACATAGCTAACTTTTTCCACTTCTAAAACAACTCATTACCTACTTTTACACAAATTACTTAAACCTGTCTAACCTTATTTATCGAACATCTACATACCCACCGGAAAGGCAGGGCCTTACCAAGCAATAAAGTTCACTAGGCCTGGCAAACCTGACCCGACCCAAATGACCCACCCAAACTTCATCGTCCTGACCCAAATATGAAAATACCAAAAATAATTAACCCAAAATGGATCTGTACCCAAAATGGCTGAACGCGGCCTGACTTGACTTGTTGTGCGTGGAGCCCAATGAAGTTGGAGATGTCAAGGATGGTTGTGGAGGCATCAAGAGATACTAGCACGAGTTGTGAGATTTGCAGCACGTCCATTCGGGGTGACACAGGTACCAGGTGGCTCAACACGAGTCGCGTGCTAAACAGAAAGCTCAATTTAAATTACAGCAACCGAAACGGGTCTTGTCTTGAGTGACACGGATGACGTCACCCTGATACGGACCGTGTCAACGATTAGAGCGGTTTTCTCAGCGCTAGATTGGCATGCAGTTTGACCTAATTTCCTCCCTTTGCCGTTTTATATGCCTTACTGGGTAGTTTCTTTAGAACGTGTAACGTAATCAATTGAGAGAAACACACCCTTTGAGATTGTTCATCTACTTTGAGAGAAAGTGAGCTTGACGAAGATCTTTTTGAACAGTTGTAATCCTCATCCTAATAGTCCACCGATTCCATGATTTTTTTTTCCCGCTTTGGGTTTTTTCCACGTTAAAAATTTTGTCATCCTTTTGATCTTTTTCTGCACCTTTTCAATATTGTTTGTGAATGCGTGAGTACTCTTCGATCCTAACATCATCCGAACTTATCTTTCACCAAAGTTGTTCGCTATTTCAGGGATCATATTATCCGAGCAAAATTAAAGTAACCGAAATCAACCCAACTTAAACCCGACCTCACCCATATCCGACAAACCTCAACCTTATTGATCTACATTGGCCAACGCCATTAACAACCTTCCAGGAAAACACATTTGACCGCAATATGAGTGATCCAGATATAAACAAACCTACCCCATATAAACTTAAGGTCATGAAAAGACTGATTCCGATCCGAACCCGACTATGGCTAGCAGAGATTTTAAAAGCATATTATAGTCTCCAATCTCAAAAATATAACAAATTTCCATAACCAAATAATGAAGTGAGAGCAGAAGAACACGTGGTTGTCGACTGAGGAATGAATGAATGAATGAACAGGCACCTGATTCCGATCAAACAGCACCGACTCAAAGAATATGTATGAAGAACTATAAGTTAAAGTAATAAGTAATAAGTAATAACAATAAATAATACTCTCCGCCGGTTCCATATTAGTTGTTATAATTTTATTTTTTTCTGTCGCCAATATTACCTTTTAATTGATAATTTCTTACTCACTCCGTTCTTTTTTATATGTCATTTACGCTTTTCAGTGCCAATTTTTAATCAATAATTTCTAATATAAATGTTTGCAAAAAATATAGTATTATACTTTTTTAATAGTATTTTTTATTACGAATCTAATGAAATCAATTTCGTATGATGAATCATTGTACAAATTAAAATATTAACGGTCAAAGTTTTGGTACAATTTTCAAGGACGACTAATAAAACCAAACAGAGGGAGTATATAATATGTTATTGAAAAAGGAAAATTGGATTCTAATAATCCCTACTTTTACGAATTGGACAATAATAATCCCTACTATATATCAATTTGGATTCTGGTGGTCAAAAGAAATAAAAAAATAAAATTGGATTGTAGTGGTACAACCAAGCTCTACATTCTTTTTATTTTTTTTCATTCCTGCCCTGTATTGTTTTTGTTTTTTTGTTCATTTCCCCAAAAAGTAATGAATTGTAGTTACTAAAACAATTTTTAAATTATTTTTTTGAAACTCTAAACAATTATTATGATTTTTTTAAAATGAATAAAAGTAAAAAAAATCGTAAAAAATAGTAAAAAAATTGAAATTTTTTTGAGAGAAACACTGTAAATTCATTAAAAATCATGGTAAAGTGTTATACTAAGTTTTGTGCAACACAAAATTTATGGTATTTAGGGTATACTTTCGATGACATCCCACTACAATCCAATTATTTTTTTTACCACCAAAATCCAAATTGATAGTAGGGATTATTATTGTCAATTCGTAAAAGTAGGGATTATTAGAATCCAGTTTTCCTATTGAAAAATTTATGGTCAAAATTTTTAAAATTTGAGAGAATAATTTTCAAATACGACAGCTAATATAGAATGGAGGGAATAATACTACATCCGTCCCAAAATGTTTGTCCTTTGACAAAATTTTGATCATTGATTACTCATAAATTACAATGAGCTACGATATGAAATCACCGTCATTAGAAAGATATCTTAGTAAAATTTACAATAATGATAATTTCATATCGTAATTCATTGTAGTTTGAGAATAGTCAACAGTCAAAATTTTGCCAAAGAACAAATATTTTGGGACGGAGATAATAATAATAATAATAATAATAATAATAGTAATAATAATAATAATAATTCATCCAATTCCAACTCAAATTACTAACTCCAATTGAAGAGGGAATGAAGAGAAGAGGGGGTGTCTTGTCTCGGGGGGCGACCTTCCTCTGACGACTTTCATGTGAATGTGGGGGTACCCCCACTTTTTTTCTTTTTTCTTTTCTTTCTTTTTTAATATATTTTTCTTCAATCCTAAACTTTATTTATTAATTTTGGAGAAGAGATAGATTTCCCACTGTTTTATTTATTTATTTATTCAATCAATCAATTGAATTGAATTGTCCTTTTGAATTGGATGGTCAAATATAAATATATATACATGTTATATGGTCAAAAGAAAATGTATATTAGGATTCATTGCATTGGACATTTGCGTTCGTCCATTGTATCTGCCTTATATCCGTGGTAGATCTAGAATTAGTTCTTCTTCACCTTTTCCAAATTCTACCAAAATTAAAGTTACAAAAATTATTTACAAAAAAATTGATAAGAACAAAAGTTATGATATTGACTAATGGAAGGTGGTAGAAACTCTAAAGAGATTTTAAATATGGTGTTTGGATTTAAATAATATGAATGATGGGCGGTAAAAGTTTCAATAATTTGAACTTAAAAAATACAGTGAAATAATCTAAATTTCAAGTCTTTTGATCAATGATTATGCTGCATATGTATGTGATATAGATGATTCTTGGATTTAAGTAATCCGAACTTTGTGAGTTTTGTTAGAAAAACTCGTTTGACATGTTATTTAAATCCAATACCATTTAAGTCTAGATTATTCTACAGTATTTTTAAGTTTAGATTATTGAGATTTTCTCAATTCAAAATTTAGATTGTTTAAATCTAAAAAACCTTTCAAATAATAAATAAATATTGCCATGAAACATGGTAAAACGGCTAAATAATTAATGATAATTGGATAGTGATAAACATTAGTTTACTTGCAAAACTTCCCCAACGTAGACCAAGTACAAAATTATAGCTTATCGTATGATTAATTTGTATTTATCTAATCATTTATGTATGTTGTATGAATCTTGTGATGCATGTACGTTGGATTTAATTATTGGTTATGTCAAAATTAATAATTATAAATATTTTATCACTTTATCCACATTCTACACTTTATCAAATTTATACATCGAATCTCTATCCACATACTTAACCAACCGTAGAAAAGATCGAACGGGATCCAAAACATGCGAAAGATTACCCCAAAAAAGTCCGTCCCACTATATTTTTACGTAAGATGATCTCACGCTCTTCCTAAAATTTATATTTTTACGTGATTGGCTTCATCATAAATATATTATTATTATTATTATTATTATTATTATTATAGGAACATGCATGAATGTACAGCGCAAAGCATGCTGAAACCTATGCATATGCAGTTTTTTTGTACACTGAAACTATCTGAACACATGACCTTTGTGAGATGAAAGTATGGAATATAAGAGAGATTGATGAAACAACTTAAACGACAATATATGGCATATATACATACAACTGCAGACTTACGATCATCTCTCAGTACTGTAAAAATGTTGGACTCCAATATTATTGCATTATATTATATATATATATATATATAAGGTACATGCACCATGAAGAACCTGCTTAAGTCCACCAAATGTGTTAAAATAGTATGTGGTGTATCTCGACTTTCTGATTAGGAATGACCAACACATTGTTATTTTATATAATAAACATAAAATCCATAATTTTTATTCCAAATTATATTACATTATTATTAGTATTTTTTAGGGTTAACGGTGGTCATGGCCGACGTCGGCAATTCAGCATACCCCCAAGTCCGCCCATGTGTAAAAATATGTCAATTTTTTACGTGATCAATTTGTATAGTCAAATGATAAATATAAAAATATCAATGAAAGTTGCAATATTATTGATAAACTTATGATGAATTATATGATAAATATTGATTTTTTTTGTAAAATTTAACACATTAAAAGATCTAAATAGATACTCCACGGTGTACCATATACTAAATGTATATATAGGCCTTGTTCTTTTAATATACGGTGTGAGACGCTGCGGTACCACACTTTACCATACCACTAAATATTCTTCCATACTTCACCATATCATATCACATTTTACCACAGTCTTTACTATTATATCTCATCACTTTTCTTTCTCTTCACTTTTCTTCTCTACTTTTTACGTTTTATTTTTTCACTTATCACATCAACCAAACTTTCCACAAATTTTACCATACCATTTTTCACATTACCGCACTTTATACAATTTCACCGCACCATACCATTTCTACATCTTACTAATCGCAAAAATAAAACATAAATATGACTATATATATGCACTTAGATTTCATATGGCCCACCCAATTTCATATTATATATATTTTTAGAAGGTTTGTGCTATTATTTAAGCGTGACACATTTCCACTTGATTCCCTCCATGGAAACAGTGTCACAGGTTTGCAGGCTAAAAGCCATCATATATTCTGCCATTTTTTTTTTCTTACTATAATATGCCGCCAACCCTCTATTATATGTTTTGGCAGAGGATATGATATGAGATTAGATTATTGTAAATATTTTATGTGCAAAAATGAAAAAAAATAGCAATTAATTCCACCCCCAACAACTTTGTGATAACACAAGATAATTCTAAATTATTTCTTCGCTGGCATTTACATTCAATAATATTAAATTATTCAATTATTGATGACAGTATATTTTTCCAGTTATCTTTTTTCGACAGTGCGTATTTCTTTTGCTTACGGAGTATAATGTATTTGTGATTTGTACGCCCCAAAAAGGAAATTGATTTATGGAAATAGTTATTAGGTAACATGAAATATTCCACATTTCTCGGTTTTACATTTGAAATTGGTAAAATTTCAAAAATCATACATTTGTTACCTAAAAGATTGATCTTTTCGTAGCCATACATGAGAAGAATGACTGCAGGGTGCCACAAACAATTGTGTCGATGCACCGATGACCTTGTTGTTTTGATGCACCCGTGTTAGCTAGTAGCGGCACGAGCAGTTGTGCCAGGTCGCCATGCCTATGTTGGCTACTAGAAAGTCGGGAAAAAGAACTACGAAATCGATGCACTATTAGAGGATTACAATGTGTTTTTAGATATTCTCCCCATTTTATCATATGATATGAAATAATTGATAGTGCATTATTTTTGGGTTTTTCCTAGTTCACATTTTCCACATTGGAAGTTCAAACCGGTAATTATATCTAGCCACCTACCTCTGACGCCTCTATATCACACCCTGTAGCGAGGTTTCAGAGTATTGGATTTGACGTCAAGGAAGCTATGCATACATATATGTCACATGTGGAACTATTTCAATCAAAAACTCACTTGATAGTTGAAGGCTCAGTGATGGTTTTTATACTCTAACACACCTCCTCATGCGAATCATATCCTTTGAGCTTGAAACTTTGATGCTATTAACGCCTTATTTACCTTGAGTAAATATACATGGGAGCTGTCGATATTCGAATTTAAGACCACTTACTTAGTCTATCTTTAATATTAGGTGAAACCACCTCAACAAAAAACTTAAGTTAATAGTTGAAGATCCAATGACAATTTTCGTACTCTAACATTTTGTATTGTTATAAATTTTGAGTAGTATTTCGAACTTTTTTGGGATAATTATGAATATGTTTTATAGGCTATAGGCTATATAGGCTAAGGTAGCAACTAATCACTAAAATAGTTATATATGTCAAGTATATTATGTTCATAACACTTTTTTTAGGTAAGCAATCCAACTCATTGGACCCCTATCTCAGAGAGGAATGTTCGACAGGCCTTACATAGGACTGGGGCAAGAAACGTGGATGCCCAAAGAAAGACTCACACCCGCCACAACATTCATAAACCCATCACACCTTCAACCATGATTGGAACCCTAGAGGGAAGAGAGATGGGATGAGCAACAATTGGGTTCATCATAAGTGATTATACGGGCAGACTCCTTTGAGCGGGGTCCTTTAAACTCCACTCGGAGCCTACTCTCATTGCGGGAGCTCTGGCTTTGAAAGTCGAGGTTGAACAAGCTCTTCAATGGGTAAATTTGACCCACCTCACTAGGCCCCTGTCTCAGGGCATACCTAGTAGGGCTTAGTGGGTCAGGGGGAGGGGGTAACCCAAGCCCAAGACCTAATTGAAAGGCGCCCTGCAGAATTCCACACAAGGAATTTTGCAAGTAGTGGGACTCGATCCCACCACCTCCAAGTTGGAAGGCAATCCACAATACCATGTGAGCCAAGCTCATTTGGTAAAGTGTCGTGACATATTGATATCATGACTATTATAGAAGATATCAAGACTTATCTACAAATGTTTGAGAATTATTCAGTTAAACAAATCTTTAGGGAAGCCAATTTGGTGGCATAATGATTAGTTAATAGGAGACACTCCACTCAAAACCTAAATGTTTGGAGTCTTAGCCATTCATATTCTTCATTTCTTTTGTTCTATTAATTTAACCAATCATTATATGGTCCACCGTGGTTACCTACTTAGGTACACCACTTGTATTAAATTTTGTTAAAAGATTCATCAATATTAATTATAAAATTTATCATAAGTTTATCAATATTATATTATTACAAAATTCATTAATATTTTTGAAGTTATCAAATTTTTACAAAATTCATCACATGAAAAATTGATATATTTCAACCATAGTTATTCAAATCCCAATCCTAGTCCTAATCTATGATCCTACGATTTTATGATTCAAAATCTTCGATGCAATTCTACTATCTACATGTGCTAATTCTGATCAGGGATGGCAATGGAGCGGGGAATCCCCGAACCCCTCGGGGCCCCGCCCCGCTCTAGGGAAAAATCCTCGCCTCCATTGGGGATGAGGACATGGACGATTTTCCAAAATCCGCTCAGGGACGGGGCGGGGATGGGGCAAAATTTTCCCCATCCCCGTCCCCATTTTCCCCGGCGGGGTGAATTCTCCGTCCCCATCCCCGAATCCCCATCCCCGAAAATGTTAAAATTACCAAATAACCTTTATTCAAATTTAATATATATATTAATAGGAAGGACAAAGTAGTAATTTTTCAATTTATTCTCACTTGTTGATGTATTATTGTTTGATTTTGATGTATTATTACTTGAGGAAGTTAAATACGTTGTATTTTGAACATGTTAAAAACATGGTTCGATTAAAAACCGGATCCGATTAAAATTTAGTTAAAATTAGGATAGTTTTAAAAAAAAATCCCCGTTGAATCCCCGTTGGGGATGAGAAATCCGCGGGGATGGGGATGGGGCAAGAATCATTCCCCAAAGTAGGGACGAGGATGAGTTTTGGGAGCGGGGATGGGGACGGGGGTATACTCCCCCATCCCCGATCCGCCCCGTTGCCATTCCTAATTGTGATCCTTAGTACACCATAGATCCGAGTTAGAATCCCGATTCTAACAACCTTGATTTCAATGCGTGAGATGTAGCTAGCTAGATATACCACGGTGGACCTAATAATTTGACATAACCTAAATAAAGGGTATCTTAAATTCTTTTGTACTCCTCTTAGAGCTTCCACCACTGCGAGGTTGAGAGTGAGATGGCGCTGACGTGGGGTGAGTGAGGACGAGAAAGACAATGCAACAGTAAGGACAAGTGTCGGCGGTGAGAAAAACTCGAACTTGTGCTATCCGTGAATAAAAAAAACGATATTCTCAACATTTTTTTCTTTTTTATTTCTGTTGTAGTGTATTTAAATTATTAAAGTGGGACCTCCACCTTTTCTTTAAAATATTTTAATCAACCCCACGCTCATTATTGGAAAGCAAGTTACGATGAGGTGGAAGCAGTATGACCCCACCAGGAGAGTTAGAGTTAGACTCTTCATATTAACTTGATTTCCAACAGTGAGCGTGAGTTTGATTAAAATATTTTTTAAAAAAGTGTGTCCCACATTTAATTATTTAAATACACTCCAATAGAAACAAAAAAAATATCGAGAATCTCGTGTTCCTCCTCGCGCGATGAGCAGAAGTTCGAGTCTTTCTCACCGACAACACTCATCCTCATAGCTGTATTGTCTTTCTCGTCCTCGCCCATGCCACATCATCACCGCCATCTCACTCTCAACTTCACCATTGCGGATGCAAATGATCTTAGTATGAACAGTCCAACTCTAATTCTCTTGGTATGCTATACTATTCCGACCTCATCCAATAAATATAATTCATTTTGACCATTGTACAGATGCTCTTATACCCAGATTCATAAAAAAATAAAGATCTAATGTATGAATTAACAAGATCCAAGTTTTACCCTAGATTTTTTGTCGGTCCTACTTTACTTCTCAGGAGCTTGAAAAAGATTGTATGTCAGTAAAATTACATACATTACTACCTTCATTTCCTTCCCCATTTTGGTACTTCCTTTGTTATTATATATATATATATATACACCTCCTCCCACTCTAGGTCAATCCTCTGTTCTTTAATTATTCACCCCCTCACTCACTCACTCACTCATCTATCTCTCCCTTTATCCTCCCATCTTTCTTCCTCACTTCCCTGCAACTTTCTGCACCAAAAAACTCACACCATCTTCCTCTTTCTCATTTCCTCCATACCCTGCAACTTCACTGCACACCCAATACATCTTCTTCTTCTATCACTTTGTCATTTCATTCTGTTTCATTACTTGTTGTTTATAAAAGATGGACATTGACTTGCTCAAGTCCACCCCAGATGACCAGATTGAGATGCTCCTTGCCATGACCATGCAGATGGATCCCCATCATCATCATCATCATCATCATCATCATCATCCCCATCATCATCATCATTCATCATCATCATCATCATCTTCAATCCCCTTCTCATCTCATCCCAATCCAAACCCAAACCAACCCACCAACATGCTCCCTCTTTTCGACACCACCCAGATCTTACACCACCCACCACAACTCCTCTCCGTCTCCGGCGGCTTTCCGGCGGAGTCTCCGCCGTCGACGGCGGCGGAGACGGGGAAGGAGACGTCGATGGCGGCGATGAGGGAGATGATATTCAGGATAGCCGCCATGCAGCCAATCTACATCGACCCGGAGTCAGTCAAGCCGCCAAAGCGCCGGAATGTACGGATCTCGAAGGACCCGCAGAGTGTGGCGGCCAGACACCGTCGTGAGAGGATAAGCGAACGGATAAGGATACTCCAACGGCTAGTACCGGGGGGGACCAAGATGGATACTGCATCCATGCTCGACGAGGCGATACATTACGTCAAGTTTTTGAAGACGCAGGTCCAGTCACTTGAACGCGCCGCCGTCACCCGGCCGCCGGCGATGGCGGCGGCGGCGGCGGGAGGGTTTCCGGTGCCGGTTTCCGGCGGGTTCTTGCAGATGGGGAGTAGGGGAAATGGGAGTTGTTATAATTCTCTTGGGGCTCATCAACATCAGCAATATTCAGATGCTTGAATAATAATAATAATAGGTTCAATAAGGGTGCGTTTGGTTGGTCAATAATTTCGGGGAAATGATTAATTTTTCTGGGTTAACTTATTTTTCCCATGTTCAGATGTGGGATGACTTTGGGAAAGATTTCACGGTGGGCCCACCATTTTCTCTATTTTCCTAGGGAAAATTTCACTTAGGAGGTTTCTTATGGGAAATTTTCCCTGGGAAGAATTTTCGTGTGGCTCCTACCAAACGCTCTCTAAAAAAAATGAAAAAAAAACTCACATTCTTATAAGCTTGTTCATCTAGTTATGGTGTTTTTTTTTTGGTTGCATTGATATTAACATGTTGATCTTATTGTGTTGTTAGTGGTTGATATGGGAGGAATTGAAGTTGTAAAGTGAGGAAAATGTATCAGTTGTTCAGGGTTAATTGATGAGCTTGTTTTTTTTCAAGCTTGAAGAATTGATGATTAATTTGTGTTGTTGTTGTAGATAAGTTACTGTTCCATTGAAATTTCTTACTGTTCATTGGGGCTCATCATATGCATCAGCAGCAATATTCAGATGCTTGAATAATAATAATAATAATAATAATAATAATAATAATAATAATAATAATAATAACAATAACAATAATAATAATAATAATAATAATAATAATAATAATAATACTTTGATAATAAGAGGAAGGAAAGAGAGAAAAAAAAAGGAACATTCTTGATAAGTTTGTTCATCATTTCTGCTGAATTGTTCATCAGGATGAAGGAATGATCTGTGTTACTACCTCCGTCTCATTTTATTTGTCCATCTACCTAACTTGAAAAGATCAATGTATATTGGAAATTGAGGTGAAAAGTTTGTAATTTACCCAAATTATCCCTATTTTAACTGAAGATAATAGGTTTTGGAATTGTAAAAAATGATAAATGAATATATTAATTAGGGAAAGAAAAGGAATTACAGTTGTTGGAATTGTAAATGGGACAAATATTTTGGGACAAATAAATTAGGTAAAAAGACAAATATTTAGGGACGGAGTAATATTTTTGATAAGTTACTGTTCTATTGAAATTTGGATACTATATATCTCTGTCTCTTTCTATCTTACTGTTTCATTGAAGGAACCCTCACTGGGCCCCAGGAAACAAAAATGAAGAATAAACAATGTCTATAACCATTTTAATGGAGATGTGACAGAAGTTTACAATGTATACTGCATATGTCTTTTCCTTTGTTAATTTACTGGTATCTGAATTCTACTCAAATATTTGTTTAATGTTACCCTATTTTGGTGAAAAGTTATCTAAAGTATATTACAATAAAAATGATAAGCATGTTGATTACTAATATTGGAGGGTGCATGGGATATAGTCTGGCCGGATCGGGTCACAGTTGGCCCGTTTATTATGTCGGGTCATGGCTTTTTTATGCAAAATAAGGGTCCATTGTAGTTGAGGGTCGGGTCGTGGTTTTCTATGCAAAATAAGGGTCAATTAGGGATCGGACAAGCACCCTAAAGTTAAAATAAGGGTCGGCACAGAGTCATGAATTCTACTTAAATATTTGTTTAATATTACCCTATTTTAATTTGGTGAAAAGTTATCTAAATTAAAGTATATATTACAGTAAAAATGATAAGTGTATTGATTCAAGATGATTATTAGTGGAGGGTGCATGCATGGCATACTAGTGCAATGTAACTAGCGTGGACAATGGGCTGGATCGGGTCGAGGTTAGCTTGTTAGCTACTTGGATCATGTCGGATTAAGGTTGGCTTATTGTGGTTCAGGGTCGGGTCATGGCCTTCTAGGCAAAATAAGGGTAGGCCCATGTACCAACCCATTTGACCCTAAAGTTAAAATAAAATGTATTTATACTAAAAAAAAAGTAGTTATATATTATTATTTAATGTGGAGTTGTCGATCCAGCCCGACCCATTCACTGACCCTGTAATATTGTTAAACGGGTTGGTCCGTTAATGACCCCACCCTTTGGTGACTCTCGTAATTTCATATGACTCTATTCTTTTGACCCTAAGGAGAACCAACATGTTGCCCACCCTTAAGGACCCGTAAAATTGAATGGTAAATGGATGAAAGTAAAAATTTAATGAAAGTTACCGTACTTATCAAAAGAAATAACATTTCAAAAAGATACCTTTATAATGATGTAAATATATTTATATTTAATTTTATAAGTAATTTAGGTGAAATGTAAAATGATTATGAATCATCCTATATCAAAATATTTATCATTTTGCATAGAATGAGAATGACACCTTTTCAATTCTTATTCTATCTTTTCTTGGTAATATTTTCAACAAATGTTTAAGGCTTTCCAAATTTGATTCATACAAAATTGGACTTATTAACAAGTTTCCTATAACATAAAAATAATGAACCCAATCCATGGTTAGAGGAAGGATACATGACCCAAAGAAGTTAATTGATAGTGCTATCCATTTGGCTAGCTAGTGCCACTCCCTAGGTCCTATTGGCTCCACCAAAAAAAAAAAAAATTAAAAAAAAAATATTATCATATGGCTTCCCTTTTTCTTATTTGCATTGTTTTTTTGGTCAATTAGGTCCTATAAATATGATAAATTTTATAATTGTTAGGGAAGTGCCCTAAAATCACCCAATCTCTTGATCCCATAATTATTTGTTTCCTAATAGTATTAGGATATTAATTAGGTTTCCTTATTATGTTTGGTTTCCTAATTGTATTAGATTCTAAATCTAATTGGAGTGGTAGTTAAGTTAGGTTTATAGGGAGTTTTTTTTTTATATAAATAGAGAGTTTTATTCACCTATTTAAACACACAAATTGAGAGCATTCTTCTTCCGCTGCAACATTAGATCTTGTTATATTTTTCTCAATATTATACATCCTGATAATTTCCTCTTCCGCTGCAACATTAGATCCTGATAAGTGGTATCAGAGCGAGGTTTAATCTTTTTTCTGCCTAGTTCAGGATGTCTGCTGTTAAGTTTAATATTGAGAAGTTCGACGGTGTGATCAGTTTCAGTATCTGGAGAGTTCAAAAATATCTTGATGAATTTAACTCCATTATTATTGATCTAGTAAATTTGGAGGTTACTATTGAAGATGAGGATAAGGTTATTTTGTTGGTTGTCTCTTTGCCCCGTTCATACAAGCACTTTAAAGAGGTCATGTTATATGAAACCCTGTCTTTTGAGGATGTCAAATCAAATTTGATGTCCAAGGAAAAATTTGATCTTGAAGTGTGTTCTGATAAAGTTGAAGGCTTGATTGTTAGAGGTGAAACTACTATTAATGAGGGTTCTAGTGATAAAGTCAGATCGAAGTTTAAAGAGCGTTCCAACAATACATGTTCTACAACCTCCAGGCAAGGCGGTTTTTATGTTCTACAGGGTTCAACACTACAGGTTCTACAACTGTTTCTACAACTTCATCTCTTACTGAGTTCAAGGGTGACTTGAATTCAGTTGATGCTCATCACATCTGATTGCCCTCCGGGGCTCTATGACGGTACCGGAGATTTTAGTCCAAGGTGGAGATTGTTAGGAAAGTGCCCTAAAATCACCCAGTCTCTTGATCCCACAATTATTTGTTTCCTAATTGTATTAGGATATTATTTAGGTTTCCTTATTATGTTTGGTTTTTCTAACTGTATTAGATTCTAAATCTAATTGGAGTGGGAGTCAAGTTAGGTTTATAAGGAGTTTTTCCTATAAATAGAGGGTTTTATTCACCTATTTAAACACACAAATTGAGATCATTCTTCACCTCTACCCATCCCTAAGTTGTGAGAGTATATTTTAGAGAGTTATTATTTTGCCTTCAGATTATTCCCGTTATGCTATTAGCCGTTTGAGATCTTGCCTTCGATCTCGTTGTGTTATATAGCCGTTTGAGATCTCTCTTGTAATCTCTCCCCTTATACTAGTGGATTATTGCTCCATTGTCGTCCGTGGTTTTTTCCCGCTTTGGGTTTCCACGCATATCTTGTGTCACTATACTCTCTATCTTAATTTATGATCTTGTTATATTTTTCTCGATGTTATACATCCTGATAATTTCCTCTTCCACTTCAAGATTAGATCCCAACAATAATAAATATGGATGAATTTCTTTTTACAATTTAACTTTTGGAGGACCAAGATATAACAATTCGTCATTTTTGACAGATGGGAGATGAGTGCATTATGCACCTATCTAAGCTAGTTTCTTTGTAGAAAATACAACTACTACCGACAGTCACCACATTTATAATTTCTTTGACCTAGCTAGAGGCTTGCAGGGACAAATTAGTTCAAGACATTGATCGCTTGTTTTTCATGCACTTTTGTGCATGGAGAAAGACTTCCAAGATATAAATCCCCCAACCCACAAATTAGCGGGATTATACTGAGCTATGTTGTTGTTGCTGTTGTTGTAAAGTAACAAGTTGAGCATATATACTGTTAGGCCTGCTAACCAGCTCCGTATGACTTCCAATTTCCGCCACTTTCCCATGTTGCAACACCGCAATACCGTTGGCATCACGTATACTCGAGAGCCGGTGGGCCACAATGATAGTTGTTCGTCCTTGCATTAGCTTAACAAGGGTGTCTTGAATTGTTTTCTCTGATGCGCTATCTAGGGCACTTGTTGCTTCATCTAGAAGAAGGATCGATGGGTCTTTCAAAATCGCCCTAGCAATGGCAACCCTTTGTTTTTGCCCTCCAGATAGCTGACAACCCTTTTCGCCCACCCATGTGCGATACCCATCTGGCATTTTGATTATGAATTCGTGAGCATTCGCCGCTTTAGCAGCCTCTATTATCTCAATCTCTGTCGCCCCCTCATTGCCATAATGTATGTTGTCGTAAATGGAGCTAGAGAACAATGGCGGTTCCTGCTGAACTAGGCTAATTCGCCTCCTAAGGGACTTCAAATTGAGGCTTCTAATGTCGAATCCGTCCATCATAACCACCCCTGAAACGGGGTCGTAGAATCTCAAAACAAGGCTGATCAACGTGCTCTTTCCGGACCCGCTTTTGCCCACAACAGCCACACTCTTTCCTGTCTGGATCTTGAGGTTCAAATCATGTAGAACAAGTACTCCTGGGGAAGAAATTTAACATGTAAGATGTTAGAGCACAAAATCATCATTGTCCTTCAACCATCAGCTTAAACTTTTTGTTCGGATGGTTTCCCATAATATTAGAGACAGACTGAGTGAAAGTCTCATGTTTAAATCTCAGCATCCCAATGTTTATTTGTGTAAGGTTAAAAGGGTCCACACAAAGAATATATGAGAAATTGTTCTCTGAATTTTGTGATATTATAATGAGATAACAAAGGGTATATTTACAAATAATTCTAATGAACTACCAAGATGCAATCCTATAATGACTAGCACATTCAATCTAGTTCAACGCGAAAACAAATTCTGATAGGACTCTGTTCATAAAAGTTAGAGTATAAAATCATCATTGGGTCCTCAACTATCAGCTTAATCTTTTGGTTTAGATGGTTCTATATGATATAAAACCATCATTGAGTCTTCAATTACCAGCTTAAGCTTTTGATTGAGATGATTTCACATAGTACCAAAGTCAGACCGAGTAAGATGCAGACCATCATTGAGTATTTCAACTATTAACTTCATCTTTTAGAGTAAATTACATTTACCCTACCTGACATTTGTGGTAATAATTTTTGCACACCCGACATTTGTGAAATAATTTTCACCTTACCTGACATTAAGTGTTCATAAATTTAAACCTCCTAAGATATTTTTATAATTGATTTTTATAAGATTTTCCGACTTAACATTAAAAAGATAAATATGAATCGACTTTTTTTACCCTTGATATTAATTCATATGACTTTCAATTAAATATGAATTGACGCTTTTACTCTTAATATTAATTCATATGGCATTAACAGAGGAGTATTGAAGAAGAGGAGTGTGAGAGGAATCGACTATTGGTGTTTTCTATTTGGAGTTTCGACACACCTTTTTCCATACAAAACAATGAAAGGGTCATTTAAGTCATTTCCTTCTCAATATTATGGACAACATGGTATATTCACAAAGACATATCGGGACATTATTGTATTTTCTCATTTCCGATGAGAAGTAACCAAATTTTGCCACTAAAAATCACTTTCACTTAATGTCGGATAAGGTGAAAATTATTTCACAAATGTTGGGTGTGCAAAAATTATTACCACAAACATTCCACTTCAATGTGAAAACAAATCCTAACAGGACTCTGTTATTACCTGGCCTTGTTGGGTAACTGAAACTGACATCTCTGAACTCGACATCTCCTTTCACATCCTCCACAATCCTCGAACCGGGTTCATCCGAATCGATGCATGGCTTCCTTTTCAGGATGCCAAACACCGATCCCAATGCCTCCGATCCCTTGACAATCTCAGGGCTCAAAGCGAACGCCTCCGCCACCGCAAACACGGTCACAATCAACACTATGAACGACTTGACAACGCTCCCAAACTCGCTCTTTCCGGTTTTCATAAGAGTAGAACCGTACCAAAGAGTGAGTGCGTAGGAACAGAAACAGAGGAGTTGTGATAAGCCGTAGCAAAATCCTGATATGTGTCCTTGCAAAAGGAATTGTTTTCTTGGGTGGCGTAAGTATGAAGAGAATAACGTTGTGATCCGTTTTTGAGCTCCGAATGCTGCGACGATTCGGATGTTTGAGATGGATTCACGAGCCAATGCAGTGGCTTTGGAGTAGGAACTTGCGTAATCACCTCCGAACCCCTTGAGAAAGGATTGCTACATGATTTGCAAACCAAAATATTAGTGGGATTCCAATATATATTAGATACATCCGGAGCATATGTTCCAGATATTTGCAAGTGAATAATCATATGAATCAGAGTGAACAATCATAATAATTAAATTGAACAACCTAATACATATGGATGAACAATTATAGAATCTGGAGCACAGGACCATGCAGTATTGTGAGGACAATATGTCAATGTTCGAAAATTGATATATATTATGTTCAAGTCTTATATCTATCAGTTTTAAAATATCATACAACATGCCAATGTTCAGAAACTTTACCGGCGCTAATTAGAGTTCAGAAACTCGGTAAATTAACGGGGAAAAGAACATCTCCTTCAACATGTTTTGAGATGACCAAACAAAAAACATACTCCCTCCCTTCCACATTAACGGTCATCTTTAAAAATTGTGCAATCAAATTTCAAAAATTTTAACCATAAATTTCTCAATGTACATAATGAGTTGCTATATAAAATTACCAACATTAGATTCCTAACGAAAAATACTATCATAAGAGTATAATATTGCAATTGTTAATAACATACTCCTTCTGTCCCTTTTTAAGTGTCAAACTACCTAACTTAAAAGTTACAACCAATGCTCATTGGAAATAGAGTGAAAATTTTGTGTATGGACAAATATATCCTTCCACATTAACGGTCATCTTTGAAAAATAATATCATAAGAGTATAATATTGCAATTGTTAATAACATACTCCTTCTGTCCATTTTTAAGTGTCAAATTACCTAACTTAAAAGTTAAAACCAATGTTCATTGGAAATAGAGTGAAAATTTTGTGTATGGACAAATATATCATTCTACTAATTTCAATGTAAAGAGAGTAATAAAGGAGAATTTTAAAAGGTAAATAAAATTCAAATTCATTAATTAAGGGTGATTTGGGTATTTTAATTATTGAAATTGTAAAATTGAAAAATAAAAAAGGACAAGGTAGTTAAAAAAATTGACACTTATTAAAGGACGCAGAGAGTATTATTTAAGAAATTATCAATTAAAAAATGACAATGATAATCGTTAAAATTCAAAACTATGACAATTAATATGAAATGAGAGGATTAAGAAATACCTTAGCAATAGCAGCAGCAATTAGCAAAGGATAGACGGCAATAGTGAGAGCCGCCATACGGCAGCTAAGCCTAAACCCAATGACAAAGGCTACGACAGCAAGTGACGTGTTCTGTACGATCACTGATAGACGATCAACAAGAGTTGTTCTTACAAGTGTTGCATCTGCTCCTAATTTTGATGTTAGGGACCCTACACTGTTGTCTTCAAAGTCAAACCACCCAGTTTCATTCCACAATATGGCTGTATACATACATCAATCAAAAAATACCCACTTTAGCCCCTCATAATTGAATAATAATAAATCAATCATGTAAATATATAGTTACTTTGGGGTAAGGGTGTATGCACGTTTAATTGTAGAGTTTCTGACGGATATAAGTAGTCATTTCAATCTTGTTAGCCATACTTAACCATATGTGTCAACCGCATTGTGGTTTACGGATTTTATAACCTCGACCTAAATCGCTTTAAGCGGTTAGCCGGTTTGCGGTTACCCACTTTTTGGAAACTAGAAACCGAAATCACACCGAAACCGCCGGTTAACCGCATTGATAATGTACATGGTTAACCACTTTTTGGGTCTGGTTTATGGTTAACCGCTGGTTCATAGAAATTTAAAGTAACATGTAAGGAAGAAGAATTAACATTTTGCTTTAAAATTTCAAATTTTGCAACTAAATTAATCAAAACCGGTTAACTGCGGTTAACCATTTCACAAAAAATGCAAAACCGAAACCTAAACCGGTTTTGTTAACCTTAACCACAATTTTCAAAAAAAAATCCAAATGGTTAACCGCTTTTACCAGTTTGGTGTATGCGATTTTACGGTTTGGTTTTTTATTTCGGTTTTTGTTGGACACCCCTGCTTTGAGATTCACCCATGAGTAAAAGTGTCCCACATTGGAAAAACAAAGGGAAATGACATGGTATATAAGTCAAGTCGGTTACTTCTCTTGACACCAATTGGTTTTAAGATGGAACCTCACTTAATTTGTGTACCATACACCTTGGATGAAGTGGGCTTCCGCCTTAAATCTCCCCAACAGTTACTCGTGTTTATAATTAACTTTCATACTCATTTAAAGTTTATTTAAAACCATCATTGGGTCATCAACCATCAGTTTAAGCTTTTGATTGAGATGGTTCCGCATAGTTAACCAAAGTTTATTTAAAACACATTGATAGGAGTATTTAATCTCATTCAAGTCTCAAAAGTATATTTTGGTCAAAACTGGGCATGCGTGTATTTAGCAGCACATATAAGGGACAATGAGATCTTTGCAACATCCAGGCCTTAAGTCCAAAGGACATTTGCGTGAGGGGACATGTTAAAGTATGAAACCATCATTGAGTCTTCAACCATCTATTTAAATTTTTGGTTAAGATGGTTCCAAAGAGCCAAAAAAGTTTACTTAAAACACATTAACAAGAGTACTTCAGCCTATTCAAGTATTAAAACTATATTTTGGTCAAAACTGGGTACGGGTGTATTTTAACAGCAAATGTGAGGGAGAATGAAAGTCAAGTTGCAAAAACAATATGGGTAACTTTGTAACTACCCTCAAACTCATGGGGTATATCTGTTAAAACAACAATCAATCAAATCTCTCGTTCTAGGGATGAAACATACCTGAAAACATCTTCAGGCGAACTCGTGTAGTGATTCGTTCTCCCATAAATGTATAGTAGTAATGTTGAAGGACATATATGGGAACAGTAATGATCGCAGCACCTATAAAAACATACGCTATCACCTCGACGTCATGCTTGATTTTGGCATTGTCATCGGAGTAGAATACAGTCAATATATGTGTGATCCCTAGCGCAAACAATGGAGGTATTGCGCCGCTTAAGACTGCTCCAAGTGACCCCAACATTGCATATGGAAACTCGACCTTATTTAGCATAACTAGTTCCTTCAACGATGGAGTCGTCGCTTTTGAAGTTGCATAAGAAGGTGTGATGAACCCTTGTGGATGTTCAATGCTCAACACTTGGGATGATTGTTGATTATGTTGTCTTGCTATCGAGTGTTCCCCAGTGAAGTGCGACGCTTGTAAGCTAACTAATGTCGCGTATTCTCCTTTCTTTGACATTAGTTCGGTGTGAGATCCACATTCCACGACACGACCATTGCATAAGACCATGATGTGATCAACGGATCGAATAGTGGATAATCTATGAGCAACAATTATGGTTGTTCGACCTGACATTACGTTTTCCAACGCCTTTTGAACCACGTGCTCGGAACCTGCATCGAGAGCGCTTGTTGCCTCATCAAGTAGTAATACCTTTGGGTTTCTTATCAGAGCCCTAGCAATAGCAATTGTTTGTTTCTGTCCACCAGAAAGTTGTGCTCCACCGTCTCCTACCTAAGAATCAACAAAAGATTCAACGTTCAAGGTTGTTAGAATCGATGTCATCCTAGTTAGGATCGATGAAGGATCTTAGAATCGAAATCGTGGAATTGGATCAAGAACTGTAAGTTTCTAATGCAACTTTCAAATAACAAGAAAAATACCATAACCATGAAGATCTTAACAAGTAATTGGTAAGAAAGAAGAAATATCTTGATACAGAAATTATCTTATGTTAAAATTTTGAACCTAGTCGGGTGCAAAATATTATCCAATTCTTGTCGGATTATGGATAGGATCATAGTGTCGTAGAATCGTATGTATTGAAATTCTAACACATAATATCTAGACAAAGTTAGGATCATTGAGTCGCCAAATCCTTACCTACCCTTGAGATTCTAATAGGAGTTGTATCTATGAGAATTATTGGATCATAGAATCGTAAAATTTAGATCAAGAATTTAACAATTGTGGTTTCAATAGTTCAATAGTATATATAAGGTTTCTAGATCGTAATATTCCCACCTTTTGGGGTATTGGATCGTAATATACCAACCTTTACTATTGCCTAACCTTTATACTAGGTGATTTTAATGCACTTACCATCACTTAAGCGGTGGTGAACCGGTCTTAGGGATGATGTGGCCGGATAAGGAAACTCTCCGAGAGCCATAAGGAAACAATACAAGCTCACTTAAGTCATGGTAAGTACATTAAAATCACCTGGGCGTAAAGGCTAAGTATATTAGTATCCAAGAGTAAAGGTGGGTATGTTATGATCCTATACCTCAAAAGGTAGGTATATTACATCCAAAAACCCGTTGTCAACACACACACACACACACACAAAGGGGGCGTTTGGTTGAGAAACTTTCCCATGTTTGGTTCTGCAAGATATATAGGAAAGTTTTGATGTGGGACCCATTATTTCCCTCACAAACTCAGTAAAAAGTTTCCCAATGGGGGTTAGGGAAAGTCTTTCCCGGGAAATTACCAAACGCACCATATGATTTCTCACCTGGGTATTATAGCCATCAGGCAAAGACTGAATAAAAGGATGTGCATTTGCAGCTTTAGCAGCCTCCACAACTTGGTCCATGCTTGCATCTTCTTTACCATACAAAATGTTCTCTGCTATGGTGGTGGCAAATAAAACTGGCTCTTGATTAACCAAACCAATTTGTTCCCTCAACCAATTCAATTGAAGATCTCTTACATCATGTCCATCCAATAATATACTTCCTGAAATTGATTCACAATTTCATATGTTAATATGTGAGTGAATTGCATGTTAAAACACAAAAAATGACCATGAGGTATCCAGAAAAATGTGGAAATTATTTCTAGGCTCCATGTTTCTCACTATTTCACACTCATAATAGCATGTTAGGGACAATTTTGGTGACTTGAGCATGTTTCTAGAGATGTTTTGGTGGCAATTCAGCAATCCAAGTAACATTGTCGAAAACATGTTCAAATCACCGGATTTGTTCCCTGACAATTGTTAACTTAAATTATGTGGTACTTTAGAATATGTTCTAAAAACATGAAAGCATATAAATAGTTTCCACAAAATATTGAGTTTAGCGATGCATATAGTAACCTGAAGAAGGTTCATAGAATCGTTGAACCAAAGAAATGATTGTGCTCTTCCCTGAACCACTCGGACCAACAATGGCAAAATTGGTACCGGAGGCAATCGAGAAACTAAGACCTTCGAAGAGCAGTTTTCGACGTGAAGGGTAACTGAAGTAAACCTCGCGAAACTCAATCTTCCCTTGGACTTCTTGTAAAGTTACTCCGGCCTCGGCTATTTTACTGGGGTTGCCATTAGAGTCCAACATGCTTATTATGTTTGCGACTGCGGCTCGACCTTTGCCAATGGCAGCAAGATTGGAAGCAGCTTGCCCTAGAGCACTGTAAAATGGAATATGCATGTGTGATTAGAAGATATGTGCATAATCTTGATATTTAAACAATGCTTTTTCAACTTAGATTGTAATGGATTATATATGTCCATAATCTGGATAGTTGAAATAAAAAACTATTTTTTCCAACTGAGCTTGTTGTAATAGCCCCACTTTAACCCAGTATAATTAAGCTAATCAATAAGTTTAACTGAATAAATCGCACATTTTAATTCAGTTAAGCATGTGTTTATTTTACAGGATTCGAATAGTGCAACGACCGCCACGCATCAGCTAACAATTTTTATTTTTGTTATACGGGTTATTATGGCATGTTTAAGCATTATGTATGAGGTGATCTGATGGTTTATCGTGGCATAAGTGAACTATGTTTAACGCACAAGTCTTTTCTCGGGATCGTTGTTAATATATTGGTGTATTAAACAGGTTGTTGGAGTATCTTGTTTTGGTTGGTTAGTCTAGTGCTCTATTTAGACAGCGGTAATGCTCTCAGATTTTTCAAATCCGATGCGCTAATCTTTGGGTTAAGGGGTGTTTATCTTTAATCTAAAGTTGGTTTCGTCTGGGGGCGTTACACTTGTAATGGACTAAAGTAAGATGTCTCATCAGACATCTTCTCATTCTTTTCTATGGAGTAGTAGCTTAGTATGTTGCGAACGATTTCTAAATCTTGGAGCAAATGGAACTAGTCTTTCTAAATTGTAAAATTTATGGGTCAGACTCTACATCCTACCCCTCCATATCCCCATTGGGCGGGATTTTAAAGTATTGAGATGGTTTTGGTTTATATTATAATGGACTAAAGCAAAATGTCTCATTAAACTTGGTCTGTTTCTTTTCTATAGAGTAACAGTAAGCAAAAAGCTTTTAAATCTTTAATCGATCGAAACCAGTTCCTCTAAACTATGAAAGTTAATGATATGACTGATACATCTGACCCCAAGATTATGAGGCATTGATTTTGTTTTAGATAATAGGGCTAGAAATTAGGAGATAGCCTTATCGAAAGACTTACAATCCACTGTAGACAACGTTGGAAATTGTAACAAATGCTTTCGCTCCGTTTGTTTTTCCATCCGTGACGAGTATGCTGGCATACCATAAAAATAAAGCCCACGAGCAGAACATGAGTCCATACGTAAATCCAATGCCAATCCCTTTGGCAACTCCGGTTTTCTTTCCTAGTTTGAGCGCGATCTGAAGTGATTGCGAGTACTTCTCCACAGCTCGATGTTCTCCAACATATGAATGAACTGTATGAATTTGTGATATGGCCTAAAATTCAGCCAAGTGAAAAGTATTAGTACATTGTTGGTTGTTTGATAACAAGCAAACCGGTGTTCACACAAAAACTTGAATGAATTTGTTCCATAGCAAAAGCCGGGATGTTTTACTAGGAGTCTTGGACTCATAACTCAACTCGCATGAACTTTGGAAGAGTGCAATTGACGTTTTATATCTCCAAGAACCGACTTAATGAAAATTTTAAGTTGATGGTTGAAGTAAAAGAATAGTTTTATACTCTAACATCAACAAACAAAATTTGCTAATCTTTTGTGAAGTTTGTCTTGATTTCAAGTTCCCGAGTGGCCCGCCCACCACCAGAACTTGTTGAAAGGATTTAATGGTTACTCAACAAAAAAAAAAAACCCCACAAAATTTCTAGGTAAATACCTTTTCTCATTAGGTGTTACATAAGGCATGATTTTAATCTTCATATTTCATAGTTTAAGTATTGAACTAAATATAAATAAGAACAATAGAATGAAAACTTTAAAAGGTTAAGCAAAGTGAAAGAAACCAAAGAACAAAGCAATAAGGATTTTGAGCCAAACACTAGCAAAACATCAAATATATACTTAAGAGAGTGTTTGGTTTATCATAACTCCTAAAGAAATTGGTCAATTTGTTCAAATTGGTTACTTTTCCATGTTTGGTTGCATTCGGGCATCAGGAAAGTTTTATAAAGGCACACAATTTCTCATCTTCAATCACGAAAATTGTCATGTAGATAGGGTAGGGGAAATTTGTCTTTGGAGAATCTTTCTCATGAAAAACTTCATAGAAAAAGTTTTTGCCAGAAAAATTTCTTGTCCTGCCTAATAGAGCGTTTGGTTGATGAACTTTCCCATGTTTGATTCTCTATAATATGTAGAAAGGTTTTAATGTTGGACCTATTATTCCTTCACAATTTCAATAAAAAGTTACATAAGGGCAGGGGCGGATTTGGGGCTTGTTTTGGGGTGTCCATGGACACCCCTAACCAAAAAGAAAATGATTGATACAACCACCAAACACATGGGGCTAGGGAAAGTCTTTTCCAGTAGATCCGCCACTGCCCAGGGGGTTAGGGAAAGTCTTTCCCGAAAAAGTCTTTCTTGGAGAAGTCTTTCCCCAAAAACTACCAAACGTACCATAAATTTGTTTAAAATGAGGTGCAAAATGAGTACCTCTTCAGCTACTTTCCCAGATTCAGCATAGGCAACTTCAGCTTTGTTTGATAAGGTGGAGACTGTCAATGTGTATGACAATCCAGCAGCAGCAAGCAATGGGACAACAGCCAAGGTTACAAGTGTCAATCTCCATTCTGACATGAAGCCCAGTAGAAAACCTACCACGAATTGAGAAAAGTACCGCACACTATGCCCTATCTGCATAAAACATGATGAGAAATTGAGAATCAATACTATTAGACCTGTAAATTCGGACTGTTCGGGTCGATTTCGGGTTTATTTATGTTTTAGGTTTGGAAATTTTTGGGCCTAACCTTAAACTTTCGGGCGGGTTTGGGTTGATTTCCGGGTCGGGTCAATTTTTGCCAACTCTAAAGACTAAGAACAAAACTCACAAACTTCTGTTCCGTAACAAGCTTTTTGGACACTGTTAGCTTTTCGATCAAATTCAAAAAATGTTTGGCAAGTAGCTTTTCATATTAGTTTTTTGGACCAAATAAGCTAGTTTTCGAAAAACTACTTAACGTAGCTTTTTGAGGTAGTTTTTCACAAACAACCACTTTATCAAACATTTTTGCTGCAATAAGTTAATCCAAACAACTAACAGCTAAAGTCAACAACTATCAACTAATAGCCAAAAGCTACCAGCTAACACAGTTGATTGTCAAACAGGGTCATAATGTTTGGTAAACAACTCTTTGGTCTTACATATAATAGCTATTTTTTGGATTACTAAGACCGATTTGATTAAAAGTTTGGACACAATATTTTCCCTTTTCCACTGAACCCTATATTGACCTAAATCCAAGCCGATATGAATTGTCCAACCCCAAAAATATCTTTAAAAACTAAGTACCATACAACAACTTTTCGTCCGATATCCACTCTATAGAAACTCAAAACGACCCAAACTCGAAATTTTTGACAGTCCTACCTTATCTCCTATGGCATCTTGGACAAGTATGGCATCACTGGAAATGTGGAAAACCAAGTTTTGCTTTTGGGCTTCGGTGTCAAAATAACTGATATCCTTTCTCAAAATTGCCTCCAAATATCTCAAACGCAACCGACCTGTTTGCCTTTCCCCTGTTTGCATCCAAACTGCTACTCCTACATAGCATAAGAACATGACATTGTACAATCAAATTATTAAAAAACCAAATAATATTATGACACTGGGTCTTATTCTCTTATTCTTTTGTGTGGTACATTGATAGATTAATGTGATAAAGTCGAATGAATTAGATAAAATAAAGTAAATATACGTGAAATAATGTGTGGTCGGTAAATAAAGTGGACGAAGTACCACACAAATGAACATGGCCCTATACGGGTTCATCTTTGATTGCCAAAGTGGAATGTAAGGAGAGTACATACCTATCCACGAACATAAAAATATAACCAATCCGATGTAAACCAAGTATATAGAATACTGCAATTGATAAGGAAAGCAAATGGTCAATTGACAAGGAAACATTGTTCAGAGAAAGTTTTCTCTGTTAAAATTCTTCATGAGAAAGAATTCACTATAGTATTTGATTTATATTTTAAAATATAGAAAAGTTGGTAGCAAAGTTTATGTAAAATGTCCAAATTAACCTTATTAATTAAATTTATGAAATATTATATTAGTCCCATAAAAGTTGTCCATTTAGCAAAAATTAAGATGACCAATAAAATGAGTTAGTTGAGTTAAATTACATGGAAAGTTGTAAAATATTAGCAATAATGTTTGTATATATATTTCTTTCCCTTACTTTTTATATCTTTATGTCTAAATAAGTAAATAGTTAGTAAAAAAATGCAGTTAATTGAAAAAAAAATTGCAATAAAATTGTAAAATGACAAATAATTTAAAATAAAAAATTAGCTAAAGTAACTATTATTATGATATGGAGATAATAGTTTACGGGGATATTTTGAAAATCTACATTTATAAATAGTTTCACTTTTCCACTTGAAAAACACTTACCAAACCCCACTCTAAAAAATATTTTCCATCAAGACATCAATTATATATAGAAAATTTTTAAACATAGCTCAAAAACCTTCCAACCTTATTTCGGTTATTTGCAACCAAACATATCAGCATAGAAACAAAGAAATTGAAACTTTTTCTTCCAAAATCACAGGGCTGAAACAACAGCTGTCATTTGATAATTGGATGCATAAAACTACAAAAAATCAGAAATCAACACTCTCTTTGTTTTCACCAGACATGACAAAAAAAATTAAAATTGAACCAAAAAATTTATATCAGAATTGAACCAAAAATAAATAAAAATTTATATCAGAGTTGAACCAAAAATAAATAAAATTTTATATCAGAATTGAACCAAAAACTAAATAAATAAAGTGGATGAAGTACCAAAAATAATAAATCATATCAGAGTAAATTTTTGTCAAAAAGCAGTTTGATTAACGAAAAAATAAAGATGATTTGGTTTTTGATTCACAAGCAATAATATGGCTAACCATTCAACTAACCAACAATCATTAATTAATTTCTTTAGGAAAATAATTCTCAAATATTATTAAGTGACATGCAAATTAGACAAAAAGTATTAGTAAGAACATCGCACAATGAAGTGTTGATTTTAAATAATAAAGAATTAGGTAAAATCAATTTGGTTTTAAGTTCACATTTTCTTTTTTTTTTTTTTTTTGAGAAAGTTTTAAGTTCACATTTTGGATGAATTGGAAAAAAAAAATAACTGATTTTTAGTTAACTAAAAATTGACTAAAGTGACTTTGCTCACCCCTAATTTCCCCGATAACTGTGGGACATAAGTTATGGAATTATTTTATTATTTTAATAGGAAATATTTTCACTATTTTCTCACTTTATTATTACGATATTTTCATTTATATTCTTAGCCATCGTGCTATCACATATCCCCTCGCTTGAAAAAAAAAAAATTCACAAAAACAGACAAAGTGATACATATCAGTATATCACCACGACTAGATTAGATGGATGACTAATTGCCAAGTGGGCGGATTTAAAATCATAATAACTAGAAATTTCACTCATATTCATACTCTCATATTACTATATTAGTATTTTTTTTTTAATCAACGTAATAATAATAGATGTGTATTATAGATTATTATATACTAGTATATTGAAAAATATGATTGTTCACTCTCATCTTTCATGCTCAGCACCAACATTCAAGTCGAGATGGAAGCAAAATGCTTCTCATTGACAAATATTGTGAGGTTGATCAATTGTTATATGGTACACCTTGCAATACCTACCTAAGTCCCCAAAAGTGCTCAATCTAAAATTCTTTATAGGTTTATCAACGTTATTGCAAAATTCATCGATATTTTTAGATTTATCAATTTTTCACTCTAATCTACTACATAAAAAAATTGGCTTTTAACATGTGGACCTTATTAAGTCCACCGTAGTATACAGTATAGTTTGTGGAGGTTGGTGGGTCGTGTTTGCCATCGAGGATTACGTATTGATCTGCCACATTCGTTGTTAGCTACACGTGAAATAAGGACAAGTAGCAGGCCAAATTTATCTCGTCCAAAACAAAACAGAAATATTCCTTATTAGAATGAGATGTTGGTTCAAAATTCAATGAACCCTCCTCAGCTTAATATATGTATGGCTATACCCTATATTTTGTGGAAACTTTTTTCAGAGCTCAATGTTTTTAGAATATATTTTAAAGTATCCCATAATTAATAATTGTCAGCAGACAAATTTTGCCAGCACTAGAATGAGATAGGGACCCATATGCAAGCCAAATTTATCCCGTCCAAAAACAATCAAAATATTCCTAACTAGAGTGAGACGTTGGTTCAATGATTCTATAAACCCTCCTCAGGTTACTATATGCATGGCTACACCTAGACTTTATATTTTGTGGAAGCTATTTTCATGCCTCAATGTTTTTGAAATATATTTTAAAGTATCATATAACTTAAACTAACAATTGTTAGGAGAAAAAATTTTATAAGCACTATATGTGAGATAGGGACCTATAAGCAGGGGCCAAATTTACCCCATCCAAAAAAAATAAAAATATTCCTAACTAGAATGAGACGTCGGTTCAACGATTCTATGAACCGTTCTCATGTTACTTTATGCATGGATATACCCTACATTTCGCACTTACTATTTTCAGGTGCCAATGTTTTTAGAATATATTTTAAAGTACCCCCATAAATCAAGTTAATAATTCTTAGAGAACAAATTTCGCTAGCACTATGCATGAGATAAGGACTCATAGGCAGGCTAAATTTACCCTGCCCAAAAAAAATAGAAAATATTCCTTACTAGAATGAGATGTTGGTTCAAAGATTTTAGGAACCCTCCTTAGATTACTATATGCATGGCTATACCTATATGCTACATTTTGTGGAAACTATTTTCAGGTTTCAATATTTTTAGAATATATTTCAAAGTATCCTATAATTTAAATTAACAATTGTTATTGGACAATATCTTACTAACACTATGCGTGAGATAGGGGCTAATAGCTAGGCCAAATTTACCCCGTTAAAATTAAAAAAAAAAAAGCAAAATATTCCTAACTAGAATGAGACATGGGTTCAGTGATTCTATGAACTCTCCTCAAGTTACTATATGCATGAGTATACCTTATATTTTGTGAAGATTATTTCCGGGCCTCAAAGTTAATAATTGTCAGGTGACAAATTACCAGCACTCTACCGAGATAGGGACCCGTAAAGATGCCAAATTTATCCGTCCAAAAAAGCCAAAGATATCCCTAATAAGAATGACACTTTTTTGTACATACCTGAGCTACATGAGCAGACAATTTTAGAGGGTCCAAGGAAAGCCTCCCCATGGAATCAAGCATATGACCAAACAACACCAAAAACACCGGAAGCCCAGCGCCATGAATGCAAGCTGCAATGGTTCCGATCAACATCAACAAATTATCGATCCTGTCTGCAGCAGCAAACAGGCTCAAAAGTGAAACTTGTTTCCTTTCAACAGTCGTCGTTGTGCATGGCACAGGTCGTCCATGCACAACTTCTTCTTGACAAGATTCATTATTACAAGTAGTAGTGTTGTTCATAGCTAGTTGAGTTTTCTCTAGCTATGTATGTTTGTATGTGTTTGCCAATTGTTGAAAATTGGTATGTACCTTCAAATTCAGTTTGATGGGGATTTATAGTGTAGCTAGGTACATAAACCCCATGTGTTTGTCAAATAAGGGGTGTCTTTTTAGTTTGAACGCAAGTTGGTACTATTTCATTAGGTCTAACATCAAGAATGTTTGGATCGAAGTGTCACTCGGCTTGTCCCAAATGTTATAATTGTACGTCACCGTAATTTTTTTCGGTTAAATCGTTGCCACGTAACATACTCCCATCCCGCCCGTCGTTTCATATTAATTATAGTTTTGGAAATTGTGCAATTAAATTTTAAAAAATTTCATCATGAATTTCTCAATATATACAGCCACTCGCTATATAAGATTACTACAATTATATTTGTAATGAAAAATATTATCTTAAAATATAATATTGTAATTGTTAATATAATATTAAATAAAAAAATCATCAATCAAAGAGTGACATTAGAGACCATGATGGAGTATTTGTCTTTTAGTTGATTTGTACGGTCACCAATGTCATTCTTTGATCGATGATTCCAATAGCTCTAACATCAAGAATGTTTGGATCGAAGTGTCATTCAGCTTGTCCCAAATGTTATAATGGTACGTCACCGTAATTATTTCGGTTAACTCGTTGCCACGTGGCCTACTCCCTCCGTTTTATATTACTCCTGTCATTTCATATTAATAATAGTCTCGGAAATTGTGCAGTTAAATTTTAAAAAATCTGATTATGAATTTCTCAATTTATACAATCACTTGTTATATAAAATTACTACCATTATATTTGTAACGAAAAATATTATCTTAAAAATGTAATATTGCAATTGTTTATATAACATAATATAAAAAAATCATCAATCAAAGAGTGACATTGGAGACCATGATGGAGTATTTGTCTTTTAGTTGATTTTTGTGGTCACCAATGTCATTCTTTGATCGATAACTTTTTATATATTTTTCTTATTATCAATTGCAATATTATATTTTTAGAGTAGTATTTTTCATTACAAATCTAATGGTGGTACGTTTGTATAACAAGTCATTGTATATATTGAGAAACTTATAGTCAAAATTTTTAAATTTTAACAACGCAATTTTCAAAGATGACAAATAATGTGGAATGGACGGAATAATAAAATCGAAATAAATGTTATTATGGTGACTAATAAAATCGATTTCCGACTTCGGAATGCCGACTGGGGTCTACAGAAGATAACGAAGAAGGAGAGAGAAGACTGAGAGGAATTAGGAAAAAAAGGGGGGAAACAGCTAGGGTTGGATCAAATTTTAAATTTTTGGGGTTGGAAGACTAAATTTATTATGTTAAAGTGTTTTTATTTTTAATTCATTGTCATGTCATTATAAGATTAAATGAGTTGGTGCCTACATAAGTTTAAAAAAATTTCAAAACCAAAATCAATTAAAGAAACACGTGCTGAGGCTGTCCAGCCAGCATTTTGACGCCGAAAATCAATTTCGGTTTAGTCTGAGTAAATAGGTTAAAAGTTGGATTATTTTCAGCCAAAAAGTGAGTTTGAATTATTTTCATCCAATGACTTCTGACTTCGGATTATTTTGAGCCAAAAACTCATTATAAATGGACTTGAGTTTTGTCTATTTTCGCTCTTTTGGACTTAATCGAAGGAGGTTATACAAGGAAGGTCTGCTAAAGTTTGTTTTTTCAAAAATATTGTCACGTATTAAATTCATTTCACACCCAACAAAGTACTACAAATGGTTACTATAAGTAAATTTTAATCAAAAGTGACATTTTGGACTATTAATATGTAACATGGGAAGTATGTAATGTATAGCATGTAACAATAATTTATAGAAATTATATATATCAAAATGGTTACTTACATACAGACAATAACTCGGGTCCTCTACCAATGAGCTCTTAGCTCAAGTGGTACTCGATGTACTGTGGTATTTCACAGGTCCCGGGATTACTCACTGCCCCACTTTACTCATTCTTACCAATTCTACTTATTTTTATATGGGTTTTTGGATGCTAATATACTGAACTTTTGGGGTATTGGACAATAATGCACTGAACTTTGACCTTGGACAATAATGCACTGAACTTTAGGGGGTGTTGGACAATAATGCACTCGAGACAATTTCGACGGTGGCGAGCTTGGTGACAATCTTACGTGACAGACCGAGAAGACAAATATTTTTGGACCAATTCATCTCCTCCACCCGTTACATAGGACTGCCACCAAGTTAGCCATTGCCAAAATCATATTAGTGCATTATTGTTCAACACCCCCCAAAGCACAGTGTATTATTGTCCAAGGTCAAAGTTCAGTGCATTATTGTTCAATACCCCAAAAGTTCAGTATATTAGCATCCAAAAACCCTTTCTGTATCCAAACTTACATGTTTCTTAAAAATGCATTACCTATGTCCATCTAAACCTAGCTAAACACACTCAAACCTACCTAAGTTTATTTTACCCAGCTTTCTCTTACCAATGGGGAAAAAACAAGAAACAAAGCCTAATTTTACTGTTGGTAAATAGAGGTATTTAGTAACTATTGAAAAAGTGATACTTTTGAATATAATAATAGTTTTTTAAGTATAAAGCAAATATAGATAAATGTTTAAAATTTGATAAATTTTGACAAGTTCCAGTAATTTTTGGCAAGTATTGGGAAAAATGATATGCTTTTGAAAAATTACTCGGAGGTACCCCAATATTTGAGTAAACTATTTTTCGGTACCTCAACTTTTCAAAACTCATTTTGAGGTACCCTTACTTTTTGGGTTAATAATTATTTGGTGCTTTTCCGGCCATCAATTTTATTAAGTGACCGAAATACCCTTATTCTTCTTCTTTAAAGGTATTTCTTAAAAAATGGAAGAACAAGGGTATTTCGATCAATTAACCAAATTGATGACCGATAAAGTATCTAGTAATTTTTAACCCAAAAAGTAAGGGCACCCCAAAATGAGTTTTGAAAAGTTGGGGTACCTGAAAAACATTTCACTAAAAGTTAGGGTACTTCCGAGTAATTTTTTGGAATATAATGGTACTCCTTCCATTCCTTTTTATTTGTCATTTATACTTTTCGACGTCAAATTTTAATCAATAATTTCTCATACAAGAATTTCATAAAAAAAATATAATAGTATACTCTTCCAATAGTATTTTTTATAACGAATTTAATGACATTAATTTTGTAGAATGAATTATTATACAACTTAAAATATTAATGGTCAAACTTGTTTGCATGGAAATTAAGGAGACAAATAAAAAAGAACAAAGGTAGTAACTTTTTAAAAGTATAAAGTATGGATAAACGTGTAAATTTTAAAGTTAACCTTTGTTAAATATAAAATTATCCAGCGTCATTTACCAATAATTTTCAAAAAACTACTTAGAATTACATTACATTTTGTAGAAACTATTTTAAGGCACCCGTGTTCTTAGAATATATTTTGTGCTACTATGTATTTTGTGGAAATAATAAATGATTTGCTGTTCCGATAATAAAACACATTTTCCGATAACTTAATGTATTTTACGATAGAGTAACCACACACCTGGATTAAAAAACATAGCTTGACTAATAAATCTCCCAACACTTTTAACTCAGGTGTCGTGTCTTAATGTGTTTTGATAATAAAACACATTTTCCCATAATTTAATATATTTTATGGTAGAATTTATATGCCCTAAAGTCTACCATACCATACCAATGTCCAAAAGAAGAGTCTAAGTCTACCATTACCAATCCTTCAAATTTTCTTCCAACTTCTCAAATTATGCAATTGATTGTTCAAAACCAAGCCATCACAAAAGTCCCACAAATTAGATAACTAGGATGGCTTTCTATGCAAAGAACCAAGAAAGTGGATGTATGAAGAGTTTACACGTTAGTATTTTCAATTTAGCTACAAGTATAGCTTTGCTCACTAGCGGACGATGAGTGTCAATCACCTTTTGCGTAAAGGGTGTGTTTGGTTGATGTTGTTTCTAGGGAAAGTTAGTTAACTTTTTTTAATTGATTTAATTTTTTAATGTTAGGGAGGAAAATAGAGATAAGAAAGTTTTTAACTAGGGCCCACAAATTTCCTACAACTCATGGTAAAAATTTTCCAAGGGGGTTTGGGAAAGTTTTTTCACCAAGTGGGTGGGAAACAACAGCAAAATTGAATGAAAATTCTACCATAGTTGAATTTATTTTTAACTATGGTAGTTGAAAATTTCATACCATTCATTTATTAAAAATAAATCATATTTTTTAAAAAGATTTATATCCTCCTAAACATGGTTACTTATTATATCAAGTTACTATGATCAACCTACATTAGTTTTGAATTTTATGGTAAAATTAATGGTATTTTCTCTTTTCAACTACGATAGTTGAAAAAAAGTCAATTATGATAGAATTTCTTTTAAAATATTCAATTTTGTAAAAAATTATAACTTAACATATAGATTTACTTATTGTAACAAGTCTTATGGTGAATATATATATTAATTTTAATTTTTAATGACAAAATTAAGAGTAATTATACATTTCAATTACCATAGTTGCAAATAAATTCAACTATGGTAGAATTTTCCAAAATTGAATTACCGAAAATGCCCCCAAAAAAATTAGAAAAATGATTAGAAATTAAAGGAGAGGAAATGAGAATAAATAAGGGTAGTATGGACATTTCAAACATTTTTTTTTCTTAGCAAAGTTAAAGTTTCAACCAAACACTGAAAAAACTTTCCAATATAGAATTTTAGATGTAAACCAAACACAGTAAAATACACCTTCCCAGGAAATTTTTCCCATGAAAAACTTTCCCAGAAAAAAATTTCCTGGGATTCTACCAAACGTACCATAATTGATAAGAAGCCCACCTCCTATTCATGCGTCCAAGATTTAAATCCTAGAGGCGGCATCTCTCCCTTATTAACTTGGAGAGCGTTGCGGGTTGGAGTGAGGCTCATCTTTAGGTCATTGGCACCCCTTGTATCTCGTCCATTACAGGTTTGTTGGGTTGTATCCCTGAGATAGGGACCCAATGGGTTAGACTACTTACCAGGGGCGGATCCAGTGTGTAGGCAGTGTCCACTGAAATTTTGGAGGAAAAAAATTCTAATTTAGAAAAAAAATTATATCCTACTAATATATATACATTAACAGCATTTGTAGAGATTGATTAGCAGTTGCTTCAGTGGTCTTTGTGTGAATGAATGTGTGATGTGTCGCGAGTTCGAATATTCCTTGGCATGGATGGTGGATTTTTTTGGTTTAAACAAGTCTGTTTTGAAAAGAAAAATGTTTATAATACTATATGGGGTAAGCTCACTGTATAAATGTACATGTACTTGGTAATTAGTCCAGTAGTTAATTTGTGGATATGCATATTACTAGTGAGTTGCGAGTTCAAATCATATATGCAAATATGGGGGGGGTTTGTTATTGTTTTGTGTTTTTATTTTGCTTTTCGATTTTGTGTTGTAAAATTTGGCTTCATTATTGAACTATTATTACGATTTTGCTTCATGGAATCTCCACCGTTGCTCTGGATCTCAACAAAAAAAAAAAAAAAACTCATTGTCGAGCACAATCCTCATTCTCTTTGAAGTCCAAAAAAATTTAAAAAATCTAAAACTTTAAGCAAAACAATATACACAAATACACTCACTCATCCACCGTTTTCGTTGTCCTCCAAACTTAAACGGAGAGATTTTATGAGAAAATGGCCAGAAAATAATATTTAGGTTTTTCAGTGTCATTAAATTTAATTTTTTTGGTCAATTAATTTTTGACTCCACTGACTCTAAATCCTGAATTACCTGTTAAAAAAAAAAAAAAAAATAGTGGACGATGAGTTGAACATGTTTTTTCCAAGTACGTAACGATGTGTTTTTGTTTGGTGGTGATCAAAGAGGGGCCACTGATAACTGTTCGGCTGGAGGCTTCTTAGAGTGAACTTCAACGTGCCCACAAATTTTGGTAAATTTGATTGACATGCATTGTGTATTATGACAAGATGTACACAAGGAATGTTTGACAACATAATGACTAATCAAATACTACTCCATTTATTTATTTATTTATTCTTTGCGCATACAACAACGACAATAAATTTTTAGAGATACGTTTGAGCGTGGTTTGGGGAATCTATATGTACGTAAGCAGTCTTTCCTTATAAAATGAAGTTCATAAAGATGTTGATTCCTACGAACAGTTTTCTTGGTGTATATATGACAAGATGTACATCAACCTGCCCTTTTTTGGACCATGGCTACATGTATATTCTCAATATTTGTCCATTTTTAACTAATTGTTTTATACTTAATTATTCGTCATTTTATATTCTCAATATTACTTTTACTAATTTTACTCTCCATAATTGACTTTTATAAAATTAAGTAATTTTATTATTTTTCCTAACTTTTTTATTTACTTTGGTAAGTTTAGTGCCTTTTTTTTCAATTTAGATTATAGTGGGATAAAGCAAAATTTCCATTAGACTTCCTCTACTTCTTTTCCATTGAATAATAGGTAGTGAGCAATTTTCAAACTTTGTATCAATTTGAACTGGTCTCTACCTCAACCTGTAGCGGAATTTCTAAATGTTTGCTTTTGATTTTGGTTTTAGACTCGTAATTAAAATATAACACTATACTTTTTGATAAAAGATAATGTAAAAAAATCATATATATATATATATATATATATATATATATATATATATAGGAAAATTGGATTCTAATAATCCCTACTTTTGCAAATTGGATGGCAATAATCACTACTTTCAATTTGTATTCTAGTGATCTAAAAAAAAATTGTATTGTAGTGGTACCAAATCCATCGCCACATTCTTTTTATTTTTTTCATGCATACCCCATATGGTTTTTGTTTTTTTCGTTCCTGCCCCCAGATAGGTAATGAAGTGTAGTTGCTAAAACATTTTTTAAATTATTTTTTTGAGATTTCGAGCAATCATTATGATTTTTTAAAAGTAATAAAATTGAAAAAATCATAAAAAATAGAAAAAAAAATTTAAAAATTGGGAGAAATGTTGTAAATTCATTAAAAATCGTGTTAAAGTGTTATACAAAGTTTTGAATCAAATGCAACACAAAATATATGATATTTAGGGTATACTCTCGATTATGTCCCACTACAATACATTTTTTTTTTTGGACCACCAGAATACAAATTGAAAGTAGGGATTATTGTCATAATGTCATCCAATTTGCAAAAGTAGAGATTATTAGAATCCAATTTCCCTATATATATATATATATATATATATATATATATATATATATGGGAACAAAGGGTGATGATCGAATTATGCATATTCTAATGAGGGCATTTTGGGAAACTTATAATTGATTTTATTTAATTTTTTTTAAAAAATATAATATTAATGTGTGCATTAATGTGTGTTATGTTTGCATTGATGACTCTTCTTTCTTTTCCTTTTTTTTCATATGCACTATTCTTTTTCCTTTATTCTTTTAAATAAGAAAACTATTCTTTTTATTTTTCGTTATTAATTTTTTCTTTATTTTTAAAAATATAACATTGTTAATATTTCAACAATACATGTAGTTCACTTACGTCATGTGCAACTCTAAGTACTAGTATTAATAAAAGATGGAATTTTAACAACGTAATAATCAATCATTTTAAATCAATTATTTTGAAACAGAAGGAGTTCATACTTTTAATTCTTACCCTCAATTTGCCACCAAGTCTAATCCAATCTTTTAGGAGGAAAATTCAAGCGTACAATAACGACTTTTACGTTAACATGTATCTATGATTTATGAATATGACCCTCTTGTAAACGTGGAGTTTTTTTGGGTATGTTTTAACAATCAAAATATGCCTTTTGTGGTCCATATAGAATTCTAGTTAAAATTTAGATCAACTAAATATATAATCACAACAATAGTCTAATAAATTGAAAATTGATTGACCAAAATGCATTGATATTAAACTCCCGTTGACACCCCTAATTTCAAAGTGGACGGCTGCTTTGTTCGGGCAGCAAGAAGTATAGACATCGATACGTGGCACGGATATAATATACTTCTTCCGTTTCATATTAATTGTTTTAATTTTGACTTCCACGATCTCTAGTGACGCTTTTTGATTGATAATTTGTTATATAATATGTTATTAACAATTGTAATATTATATTTTATGATACTATTTTCTATTACGAATTTAATGATGGTATTTTTATGTAACAACTCATTGTATATATTGAGAAATTTATGATCAAAATTTTTGAAATTTGACTGCACAATTTTCAAAGACGACAATTAATATGGAACGGATGGAGTAACAATGACACGCATGCATATGGATTTTGAAAATTTTATGACAATACAAATACTCCCTCCGTTTTTTTAATTGTCTTTCACGGTCAACAATTTCACCTATAATACTCTTATAAAGATCTATGACATTTTACTTTTCTAATAGTATTTTTTTATAACGAATCTAACAACATCAATTTTGTATAATCAATCATTGTACAAATTAAAATATTAGCAGTCAAGGTTTTTAACACAATTATCAAGGTGACAATTAAAAAAAACGGAGGGAGTAGTGGACACGTAGTATGCATAGATATTTGTTCTATCTTGGTGTGTGCATGATTTACTTTATTTGATAAATTGCGAGCAATTAGCCCAAATTTAATTCACCATTAAAATCATGCCCATTACAGCATGCGACACAGTACCATACAAATCTCAATTTTGGAGAGGATTGTATTTGGATGAAAAAAGAAACAAATGTTTCATAGTAATAGCAAAAACTTATTCTTTATACTATCTTTATATTGTGCACATATCTAAGAGTGCCCATAGAGTGTCCGAAAGTGTCCGTGTCCAATATATGTTAGACACCGATATATGAAATCAGGTGAAGTGTTTGCGCTTCTTAGGTCAGGCAAACCAAAAGAAAATTGATTCGCAGTACTATCTTGATCATAGTTTTGCTCGTGTAGATACTTTTGTAAACACCAATTTCGAGTCTAAAATAAATAAAGACAAGAAATTGAGAAACAAAATAATTTGTATTAATATTTGAATGTATGCGGATACAATCTCTGTATTAAATACAATAAAGTAATCATCTTATTCGATCTCCTGAAATTTTGGTGAGCCGAGGGCGCGGATGCTTGATCTCGATCTCGATCACGAATGCAGGAAACCATGTTCACAACTACAACTTGGTAAGCTTTCCTAAAGAAGTCCTTCGCAAAGTATTCTTCCAAAGTGATGGGAGCTCGCTCAAGCAACTCAATCGAACAAGCTTGTTGTTCCTGGATGGCTTTGAGCTTCTTCCTCCGCTGAAGGTTGTGGGTTTTTCTTTCTCCTTTGTTGCTTTCTTCGACAGGGTGGTGGTTTACGGACTTCACTTTGCCCCCGAGTCTTCCTTTGAGTTGCCAAGTTCCTTCCTCCATCTTCACCGAAAGCTTTTGATACTTGCTCAGGGTGAGACTCATCTTGAGGGGCTTGGCTTAGCACAACAAGGTGAACCGGTTTTTGGCGTCCAAACTGAATCATCAAGAATTCATTTCTCTTGGCTGGAATCGGTTGTGCTGAAACATAATTGGCTTCGGCGTTGTCATCTAAGTCCAATGTTACATGTCTTTCCTCAGCTAGCTTCATGATCCGCTCCTTGAGCGTGATACACTTCTTTAGAGGGTGGCTAACTACCCTATGATAACGACAGTGTAGTTCTTCCCACTTCTTTCGACCTCTTTGGTTGTGGGAGTTCAATAACTCCTTTTTCTAACAAGTTATCGAGCATTCCTAAAAAATTCAAGTCTGAAAATGGGTACTTCTTTTCTTGAAGCTCCTTCAATGTAGGGCGCTTCCTTTCAGCATCTTTCGAGGAAGTGACTCTCTCCCTTTTAGGTTTAGGTTTAACTGAGATCCGCATTGGTTCACACATTGAAATAGCCATGGACTCTTCTGTTAAAGTCTTCTGTGACTTGCCATTTTCTTATACCCACTAGCATCGTCCCCCTAGACGACGCTCAAACGTGTCACCTGGGAAGTTGTTGTTGTTTCTACTAGCATCGTTCCGTGATTCAAATGCAGATGAAGACCTTCCCCGTCAACTTGATATGGTTATCTCCATATCATATGCCTTAGTTGCCAGCTCCTGAAAAGTTTTCGCCTTGACCATCTTGAGGACGTAAAGCAAATACCAGTGCCACCTTAAGCGCACATATCAATGGTCGAAGCTTCGGTGAGGCGATCTTTACATTCAAGACTAAGAGCCCTCCACCGATGGATGTATTCGAGTATTGGCTCGCCCTCCCACTGTTTAGTGTTTGTCAACTTTGTCATGTTGACGGCCCGTAGAGTGTTGGAGAACTTATTGAGAAACTCTTGCTCCATGTGTTTCCAACTGTTGATAGATTTAGGTTCCAAATTCGTATACCGGTCAAACGCGATCCCCTTTAAAGAGCGAACGAACTGCTTGACTAGTCGATCTCCTTCTGTGCCAGCATTGCTACGAGTCTCGATGAAATGAGCAATGTGCTTCTTGGGATTACCCTTTCCATCAAATTGATTGAAATTTTGGGGTTGATGTCCTTGTGGCCTCCGAAGGGCATCGATCCTTTTGTGTATGGTTTTGTGTATAAGTTACTCTTTCTCGATCCTTCTCCAAGCTGAGCCTTCACTGCATTTGCAATTAAGTTTTGAATATCTTCTACAGTCATTGATCTTGAAAATGAGTCTTTCTTTTCTTCCTTATCGCCAACACCTTTGGAAGACTCTTTGTTAGATTCTTCCTTGTCAGTCTCTCTGTCAGACTCCTGATAGGGGCACTTCTCTATTTTCTTCATCAGTTTTGCAATTTGTTCACTCTCTTCATTGATCTTTTTGTGTTTCTCTTCGTCTTCCCTAACAAGCCTTTTCAACGCAGCATCTAACAGCTATCTTTTCTTCTATGTTGACAGCCATCGTGTCGCTTGAATTGAAGGTCGAATTTGATTTCTTGGAGAAAGAGATGAGAGGTGGAGAGGTCCCACCGAGCGTGTCAAATTTGTAAACAAAAATTTCTAGTTTAAAATAGATAAAGACAAGAAATTGAGAAACAAAATAATTTGTATTAATATTTGAATGTATGCGGGTACGATCTCTGTATTAAATACAATAAAGTAGTGATCATCTGATTCGATCTCCTGAAATTTGCGTGCGCCGAGGGCGAGGACGCTTGATCTCGATCTTGAATGCAGGTCTAGCTGAAGAACTCTTGTAATAGTTCTTGAGCTGAAGGTCTTGAGCGTTGATCTCCTTAGTGCTTGGTAGCTGGAGGTTGCTTGAAGTTTAACCGTCTATAGGTTAACGGCCGGATGCAATTCTTCAAGTTCTTGGATGCGAGGTCTTGAGTGCTTTATCTCGATCGATGAACTAGACGAGGAAGACGATCGCAGTCTTTGATGCGAAGAACAGAAGTTGTTGAACTAGCCGACGTTGGTCCTTATTGCTTGTAGTTGGAGAGTGTTTGTAGTTTGATCTTCTAAAAGCTTTGCAGGTCTCGCCAAAGAACTCTGTAGCAGTTCTTGATCTTGACGCGGTAGAGACTAGGAGACTCGATCTTGATCTTCTGCAGACTTCGATCCTTGGCGTTTGGTAGCTGAAGGCCCCAGGCAGTTTGATCTCATGGAGCCTCTAGATGTTGACCGCTAAATCTCTAGGGATTCAAAATAAAGGAGGGATCCCTATTTATAGGCTCTGGATGCCCAGCCCTTAGGGTTTGAGTTGAGCTTCGGGCTGGACCCAAGTTAATTATTTATGTAATTTTAAATAAAGAAATTATTATTATTTTCTGCATCATTTTTTTTTACATTTGTTATCTTGTGATTGGTCGGAATATAATCTTGACCAAATGGGTCCACCGAAGTCAACTTGACACGTGGTAGTTTGTAATTTACCATATAAAATTAATTTATTTTCCACATGTCATTTTCTTATTTGTTGACAAAATTTTGGCTCCTACAACATTAAAGTTGTTATACTACATTCCTAGCCTTGGACTTCCTACTTTAGAAAGCAAATATACACCAATATAACAATCAATTAGACCAATTAGTTTGTGTAACACTTTTTATAAGCATTATTGCTAAAATAATGGTAAACAAACTTAGACTGATGCTTAATAGTATCATTTGTCCCATGCAAAGTGTCTTTGCTTTGTTCCTAATAGATAAATTCGTGATAATATCCTCTTATCTCATGACATAATGCTTAAGTTTAGAAATTCAGAGCTAGAAAATCCATAATTGCACAAAAACTTGATATGGGAAAAATTTATGCCTACATTCAATAGAAGTTTCTAAAGCAAATTCTCATGCAAATTACCTCCAACACTTATGGGTTAACTAGGTAATGGAATGCATTTCCACGATCTCCTACTCAGTTTTGTTAATCAATCTTGTGGAATGATCAAGCCTATTCATGGGCTCATACGGGGGGCCACTTCCCCCCTACTTGTTTAATTTGTATGGAAGTAGCTTGGGTCGCTCTTAAGTTAGATGCGGAAAAAGCGTAAGATTGAATTGAATGAAATTCCTTTTCAAGTCTTACATTTATTTGGCTTCCATGCCAAATGGATCTAATAGATTAAAGAATGTCTTACTATCCTCTTTTACTCCCTGTTGGTCAATAGTGATGTTTGTGGTTTCTTCAAACCTTATTGTAAAATTCGCTAGGAGGACCCCCTTTTGCCACATTACTTTATTATTTGTATAGAGGTGCTCACTAGAGCCCTCAAAAAGGCTTCTATGTGCTCCCAAGGTGGTAGACCTCCTATAATTGGAAAAATCTTGTGCCTTCTTTTTTGTGGACGACAACTTCTTTTTAGTTGAACTAATCTTGAATCTCGTGAGTCCCTTAACAACGTTCTCAAATTTTTCTGTGATATCTCGAGCCGACTTACTCACTTTGATTAGTTTTCACTGAGTTTCTCATAAAATGGCAAATCTTGTGACAAAGTCATGGTCAGAGGTGTCTTCAATATTTAACAAATTGGATATTTTGGGCAATTACATTGGGTGTCCGGATTAGGGGTGTAAACGAGTCATGCTCGACCCCCCCAGGCTCGGGCTCGGTTTGGTTAAGAAAAGCTCGGCTCAAAGCTCGTCGAGCTTTCAAAGTCAAGGCTTGGCCCAGGCTCGGTTCATGTATCAGGGCGCCGGTTCGGCTCGATTTTTTATTTTTAAAATTTAAAACTCTCTAACTTCAAATAAAAAATCAAAGAAATTTCTAGATATTTATCAAACTTAACTAGAAGTAGCATTTTTTATAATATGGGTATAGTTAAGCAAAGTTTAAGCATTAATGCTTGAGATTTACGGAGCTTAACAAAAAAAACTAAAGAAAAACAATATATTTGTCCTCTAATATTAAATTTTTTAAACATCTAAACTAATATATAATTTACTAATATTCATAGAGCATTAACCTACTTCTTACTTAAAATACTTAAACGAGCCTAACTGAGCCGAGCCCGAGCTAAGCCCGCCCACGCTCGAGCTCGGCTCGGTAGGCATCTAAGTCGAGCCCAACTTTGGTATAACCAAGCTCAAGCCAAGCTTTCACCAAGTCAAACCCGATCGACTTGCAAATTGGCTCGATTCAATCGCAATCCTAGTTCGGACTCTAAAGGTGCACCTAAGAAAGACATTTTCTCATAATTAATCTCCCAAACGACCAATAAACTTCGACTACAGAAGTCTAAATTTATTTCTAATGTATTGTGTGACCATTCATTCAATTCAATATTGAATCTACGTTGTTACACACTATGCAATATTTTCGAGTTGCAAAAGATATTGCCATGAAGATGAACCGGGTTTACATGAATTTATTTGGAAGGATGTAAGTACGAACAACGGACCACCTATGATATCTTGGGACAAAGTTTGCACCCAGAAAAAGGATGTTGGGTTGGGTCTTCGCTAGATGGAAACATTTAATTATATGCTTTTATGAGTGAGCATTCATGAAAATTGATGTTTGCAAAAAGCCTCTTGTTTGACCAAATAAGAGATAAGTTCCTCAATAACAACGACTATGTGTTGGAAATATTTCAAGAGTATAAGACAATTTTATAGCCTAAAGAATAAAGTATATCAAGTATAAGGATCATATATAAGTGAAACAATAAGAATATGATCAACACGGGTGAAACAGGAAGCAACACGGGTCGTGTTGCCTTCCAGAGAGCAAGAAAACAGTTCCTGCGCTCAACACGGGTCGTGTTGAGCCAACACGGACCGTGTTGAATCCAACACGGGTCGTGTTGATTGTTAGGAATGGTTTTTAATGCTAACGGCTATATGATTTCGTGTAATTAGTTTTTGATATGATAATTAAGCACGATTATTATGAGATTCCAACAGCTATATGACTTGACTTGGTCAAGGCCATATTAAGTGTGTGATCCTCCATTAAAGACACTTGATTGCTCTTTGACTAGGGCATCCTAAGTGTGTTGGTATTCTCCTATAAATAGGAGACACCCTAGGCTATTTGAGACACACCAATCTAAGCTATCACATCTTCACTCTTGTCTAGACTGCAGCTATACTTGAGTGATTCAAGAGAGAAACTATTATTCTTGAGTGTTTACAAGTGCTAAGTTTTATCCCTTTGAACATTTACGGTATCGTAAATAGTTCTTAAGGAAAGTGAGTATTAAGCCACAACTCTTAGCGTTATCCAAGCGAGTGTTCATTGTTTATATACTGTTACTCCCTTTCCTCCAACAATCTTAAGAACTATTTACGAATGACCTCGCTACGTGATATGTCTAGCAACTTCCAAAAGCTAGAGCGCTTTGAAGGAGTGGATTTCCGACGTTGGCAAAGCAAGATGCATTTCTTGCTAATGACTCTCAATGTGGCATATGTGCTTAACATTGAGATTTCTCCCAAGGTGAATCAAGAACCGTCGGCCAAGAAGGTGACAACCGAGGAGTCTCCAAAGGAGGATGCGATTGTCAAGAGTTCCACGGGAGAAGGAAGTGATGATCAAATAAGGACGTCCGTGGAAGATGCGGAGGCTACTCGGCAAAGGCTCAAGATGGAGAATGATGACTACATTTGTAGAGGATGCATTCTCAACGGGATGAGCGACACCCTCTTCGATGTGTATCAACATGTGGAGACGGCAAAGAAGCTTTGGGAGATGCTTGAAGCTAAGTACATGTCGAAAGATGCGTCAAGTAAGAACTTTCTTGTTATTCAATTCATGAAATTTAAGATGGATGATAATAGGAAAATTCTAGACCAATTCGATGAGATTCAACGTATTTTAAGTAACTTCAAGCAACATAATTTGAACATGGATGAAACCATAATCGTATCCTCTATTATTGACAAGCTACCTTCTTCTTGGAATGAAACTAAAAGGGCTCTCATGCACGGAAAAAGGCTATGTCTCTTGAAGGTTTGGCTAACCATCTTCGGATTGAAGAGGAGTTACGCCTACAAGATGGTACCAAAGAGCAATCTAAGGTCCATATGGTGCAAGAGAATAAGGGAAACAAGAATAAGAACAAGAGCCACAACAAAACTAGCAAGGGAATTCAAAAGCCTAAGCAAGTTTGTTGGGAATGTGGGAAACCGGGACACACAAAGAGAGAGTGTTACCAATGGAAAAAGAAGCATGGTCTTTTGAACAAAGATACATCTAAGGGCAAGAGTAAGGAGAAGGAACCCAATTCCTTCGTGGCCATGATTAAAGATCATATTAACATGGTATCCATTGGTTGTAATGATTGGTACATAGACTCGGGTGCGTCAAGGCATGTTTGTATTGACAAGAGTTTATTCAAGACTCTCAAACCGGCGGATGATGGTGTGAAACTCTACATGGGCAACAACCATCCGGTTAAAGTTGAAGGCATTGGGCAAGTGGAACTTGTTTTCACTTCCGGTAAATCTTTGCTTTTAAATGATGTGTATTTAGCTCCGGAAGTATGTAAGAATCTTGTATCCGGTTATCTCCTTAGCAAGTTTGGTTTTATGCAAGTTTATAATGAAGATAATTATGTAATTTCCAAGGGTGGGACTTTTGTAGGGAAGGGATATGCTTATGGGGAAATGTTTAAATTGAATGCGAAAAGTAATAAAGATGGCATGATTTCCGCTTATATGCATGTGTCTACTTTGAATAAGTCTTTTCTATGGCATGCTAGATTAGGACATGTGAACTTTTCAAAGTTGAAAGAGATGTCTAATCTTGATTTGATTCCTAAGTTGAATGATGACATAGAAAAGTGTAAGACATGCATGCTTAATAAATTCACCAAAAGTTCATTCTCAAGTATAAAAAGAACTTCTAAATTGCTTGATTTAATTCATAGTGATTTAGGAGATTTTCATAGTACACCTTCAATAGGTGGTAAGAAGTATTATGTGACATTCATTGATGATTATTCTAGATATTGTCAAGTTTATCTTTTGAGTTGTAAAGATGAAACACTTGAAAAGTTTAGAGTTTACAAAACTAGAAGTGAACTTCAATGTGAGACCTTGATTAAAACTTTAAGATCCGATAGGGGAGGGGAATATTATGATCCAAAGTTTTTCCAAGAAACGGGCATTGTTCATGAGACAACTGCCCCGTATACACCACAACAAAATGGGGTTACGGAAAGGAAAAATAGAACTTTAAAAGAAATGGTGAATTCTATGTTGTCAAACTCCGGTTTAAGTAATGGATTTTGGGGTGAAGCCATGTTAACGGCTTGTTATATTTTGAATAGAGTTCCATTCAAAGGGAATTCTAGTACCCCATATGAGTTATGGAACAAAATAAAGCCAAGTCTTAAGTATCTTAAGATTTGGGGATGTAGGGCTATTGTAAGAGTCCCGGAACCTAAGAAAAGGAAATTAGGTGAAAGAGGAATTGAGTGCATCTTTATAGGCTATGCTCAAGATAGCAAAGCCTATAGGCTTTTGGTGGTTGAGCCAAATGAGTACATTTCGGTGAATACCGTAATGGAATCAATAGATGCAATTTTTGATGAGACTAGGTTCTCTTCAATTCCTAGACCTAAAGATGTAATTCAAGATATTGTTCCTTTAATTGAGCCTCAAGATGAAAATCATGAGGGTATATCCATACAAGATGATCTTCCAACTCATGAGGTTATTCATGATGAAGAAGATGAAAGTATTGAGTTAAGAAGGAGTAAAAGATCAAGGAAACCAAAAGACTTTGGTTCGGACTTCTATGTTTATTTAGTAGAAGGTTCAAGGGACTCAGTTGAAAGTGAGACCCTATGTATGTACAACATAAATGAGGATCCTAAAACTTTTAAAGAAGCTATGCAATCTCATGATGCTTCTTTGTGGAAAGAAGCGGTACAAGATGAGATTGATTCGATAATGGAAAACAATGTTTGGATAATGGTTGACCTTCCTCCGGGAAGTAAACCAATTACCTCTAAGTGGATCTTTAAAAGGAAAAGGAAAGTAGATGGTACTGTTGAGAGGTATAAAGCTCGGTTGGTTGTAAGGGGCTTTACTCAAAAGTATGGTATTGACTACTTTGATACATATGCACCGGTGGCTAGGATAGCTTCAATACGTGTATTGTTAGCTTTAGCCACTATCCACAAGCTAGTTATCCATCAAATGGATGTCAAAACGGCATTCTTAAATGGAGAACTAGAAGAGGAGGTGTATATGGAACAACCCGAAGGGTTTGTTGTTGAAGGTCAAGAAAAGAAAGTTTGTAAACTTATAAGGTCCTTATATGGACTTAAGCAAGCACCTAAGCAATGGCATCAAAAGTTTGATGAAGTAGTGCTTTCAAGTGGTTATAAGATCAATGAATCGGATAAGTGCATATACTCTAAGTTTGAGAATGGAAAAGGGGTGATTATATGCCTATACGTTGATGACATGTTGATCTTCGGGACTGACGTGGAACAAGTTAATAAGACCAAAGAATTTCTATCCTCTAAGTTCTCTATGAAGGACATGGGTGAAGCGGATGTAATTCTTGGTATTAAGATCATTAGAAATAATGATAAGATAAGTTTATCTCAAGAGCATTACATTGAGAAAATATTGAATAAGTTTGGAGGTGATAAGGTGTATCCGGCAATGACACCTTATGATCCAAGTAAGAAACTAGAGAAAAATTTAGGTTCTCCGGTTAATCAACTTGAGTATGCTAAGTTGATTGGAAGTCTCATGTATGCTATGACAAGTACAAGGCCAGACATTGCTTATGCAATTGGCATGTTAAGTAGGTTTACAAGTAATCCGAGCAATATGCATTGGTTTGCAATTCGGAGAGTATTAAGATATTTAGCTGGTACTAAAAGTTATCAACTCACATATAAAGGAGAACCTTCGGTATTAGAAGGTTACTCGGACGCGAGTTGGATTAATAAAGGAGATTTCTCCTCTACCAGTGGATGGGTGTTCCTTTTAGGAGGTGGAGCGGTTTCTTGGGGTTCTAAGAAACAAGCTAATATAGCGGATTCCACTATGTCTTCGGAATTAGTAGCATTATATGCTGCTTGTAAGGAAGCTGAATGGTTAAGGAACTTATTATTGGAAATACCGGTTTGGTATAAGCCAATGGCTCCAATCACAATTCATTGTGATAGTAAAACTACTCTTGATGTTGTGTATAGTCATGTTTACAATGGCAAGTCAAGGCACATTGGTTTGAGACATGCTTATATACATCAACTTATAAGGGATGGAGTAGTGACTTCAAGATATATCAAGTCAAAAGAAAACTTAGCCGATCCTTTAACTAAAGAATTGTCTAGAGACTTGATAAAAGGTACTTCAAAGGGGATGGGTTTAAGTGTAGCTCAAATATCTACTAATCACAACAAAGACTCAACTTTATGAATTGGAATACCACCAATTTCTAAAGTTCAAATGAGTACGGAGTTGCTTAAATTAGTTGGAAGCATCAATTTTATTATCCCAAGGACAAGTGATGCTTAAAATCTGTAATGACAAGAGGTTGAGTAGTAATACTCTTAATAGACTTTGTGGAAAACCTAATTACAGGGGTGGTATAATTACAAAGTCTACCTATGTAAGTGTAATGTGTGGCCGCATAAAGGAACTATGACCTAAAGTTCCGAAACACTTACGAAGGATAAGGACACAAGGCCGGATAATAGTGTCAAGGTATTTACACTCAAGTTTTAAAATATATGTGTGTTATGAGTATAGTTGGTCAATATAAATCCAAAGTTCAAAGTTATGTCTACTTTGCGATTTGGACACAATTTTGGCTCATATACACTAATTGAAAAGTTCAAAGAGTAATCTACTTTTCATTAGGCATATGTTTGTGAGTTTCTCTGGTGATTACAAGTTAAGGTATATCTCAAATAGCGGGGGTTTAAGCTCCTTAAGTAAAGTTATTTCAAGGGTTTTACATACTCTTAAAATAGCGGGGGATTGTTGGAAATATTTCAAGAGTATAAGACAATTATATAGCCTAAAGAATAAAGTATATCAAGTATAAGGATCATATATAAGTGAAACAATAAGAATATGATCAACACGGGTGAAACAGGAAGCAACACGGGTCGTGTTGCCTTCCAGAGAGCAAGAAAACAGTTCCTGCGCTCAACACGGGTCGTGTTGGATCCAACACGGGTCGTGTTGATTGCCAGGAATGGTTTTTAATGCTAACGGCTATATGATTTCGTGTAATTAGTTTTTGATATGATAATTAAGCACGATTATTACGAGATTCCAACAGCTATATGACTTGACTTGGTCAAGGTCATATTAAGTGTGTGATCCTCCATTAAAGACACTTGATTGCTCTTTGACTAGGGCATCCTAAGTGTGTTGGTATTCTCCTATAAATAGGAGACACCCTAGGCTATTTGAGACACATTAATCTAAACTATCACATCTTCACTCTTGTCTATACTGCAGCTATACTTGAGTGATTCAAGAGAGAAACTATTATTCTTGAGTGTTTACAAGTGCTAAGTTTTATCCCTTTGAACATTTACGGTATCGTAAATAGTTCTTAAGGAAAGTGAGTATTAAGCCACAACTCTTAGCATTATCCAAGCGAGTATTCATTGTTTATATACCGTTACTCCCTTTCCTCCAACACTATGTTGATGTCAAGCCTAAGCAGTTAGATTCTTGGGCTTGAAAGCTACTCTTCATAAGCATCTAATGTTCCATCAAGGGATTAGATGGAAGGTGGTTAATGGTAGAAGTATCAACTTCTAGTTAGACAATTAGTGTGTTAATGAGAACTTAGCACATTTGAACAATGTTTAACATCTATCATCTATTATCATATCTCCCTCATTAACTGATAAGATTAACCCTCTACGAGAGTGGGATATTTCAATTCTTAATCTTTAGTTAATAGTGATGATTATATTCGATTGATTTACACAATCGAGTCTATCTCTACTCCTCTTAATGCTCTGAATGAATCCATGTGTTGGCCACTTTCTAGCATTGATAACTTCACTAGAAATCTACCACTCGGGTGGCACATGGACTGTTGCCAACCAGCCCTACAAGTTGTGACTATAAATGGAGAAATTAAGTATTATGTCTAAACTGAAATTTTTTCGGCAATTTTGTCATTCTTCCTCTCTGCCAAAGGAAGTTTCTTCAGGGAGGAATTTAAATTGATCCCAAGTGTCCAAATTGTCATTATTATAATGAATATGTTGACCATATTTTATTAACTCCAGAAAACATGTTCACTTAACCATTAACCATAATTGTATTAGGACCTAGTGTGATGGAAGTCTTGTCCATTTTCCGAATGGATTTGAAGCTCATAAAGGCGGCAAAACCAGACTAATATTAATATCCAAAATATTGGTACTCCCTCTGTCATTTCTAAGTGACGTTTTGAGGGATAATGGGAATAACAAAGAGAGGTTGAAATGGTTTTCAAAATGGTTTTGTCCTTGTTTTTGAAAAAGTTTTGCCTCTTGGACCCGTCAGAATAAACTCTCTTCACGTATTTCCATGCATGACAAGAAGGTTGCATACATCTACATTCCTTTAGACCTCAGCTTAGCGAGACAATAATTGAGTTTTTTTTTTGTTGTTGGTTTAGGACCTTTGTGTCCTTCCAACCTAAATGAGAGCATTCTCAATTTTGTTTCCAAATTTAGACCCAAGCCTAAACTCTTTCAATTGGGTCGTATCATCGCTCTTTTATGGAGCATATGGAAATTTAGAAATAATTTTATTTTTTTGAAATGAGTATGTTAAGGTGATTACCTTACTTAGGGCTAAGAAAACTACTGTTGAATGACACATTAAACACAAACTCACAAACCGCATCCTTCAACCAATTCCTTCTCATCATCCCCTTCCTTCAAATAAAAGCCACTTTGTCACTTTGCATAAACCTCGAGGGAAAATTCATCAAACTTATTGATGGATCTAAATCATTTTCAACAACAGATGGCTTCATAGTTCGAGATTGACGAGGAAGATTCATTCTAATTGTAACTCAATCTTGGGGAAACTTTAGTTGTGGTGGTGGAAGCTATGACACATCGGAATGGTATTAAGCCAACTATTCAAGAAGATTTTCAAAAATCATATTGAAGGAGATAACAACACTCACATTCAACATATTCAAGGAGTCATCCAAGTTCTTTTAGGCAAGGTAATTGCTATGAATGGACTGGTTAAGTTAGATCTATCTATCCTTCCCATGAATTTATATTCCTAGGCTTCATGTGAGGAACTAGCTAATATTTATTCTTAGATTAGGAAGATTCAAGTCTTAATACACAATATTCAAGCTTTCATCACATCTTCTAATATACAACTAGGCATCTTTTTAGACAAGGTAATCGAACCATTGATGGAGTTAATAAGTAAGGTTTATCTATCATGCATTTATGGTCTTAGGCTTTATGTGAGGAACTTGCTAGTATATTGTACGACGACAATGTAGAGTAGCAGGATTAAATTGCTCATGTACTTGTCAAAAACGATAAAAGTGTCACCGAAAATTTTGCACTCAACTCAATGCCTGTGTACTTGATAACGTGATTAATATGCCACTAAGGGGTCTGGTTATCGCTATATGTGATCAAAGACTTGATTATACATAAGCAGATGGATTGATTGATCTCTCCCATTCACTGCCTCTTCTTCCTCCCTGAACTCCTTTTATTCTTTAACCCAAAAATCTCCACCCACTACCACCGCTAACCACCACTGCCGACTACCACCATTCTCTCTCTCTTCTATAAATCTCCACCCCACTCCCCCCTCCCCCTCCCCCTCCCCCTCTTCTATAGACTCATCTCCTCTCTCTTTCTTGACCCTCTTGCCACCATCTCTAATTCACCACGATCACCACCATTGATGCCTAGAGCTGCCGCTCAGACCACAAACCGCCGCCAACATACCACCCAAAACAATTTCAACGTAATACAAATTCAAGAGCACCCAGTCCACCCACATCCATCTCACTTCTTCATCCCAAGTCCCCAATCAATATTCATCTGAAAATCAAATCAAATACTCACACCCATCGCTACAATATATCAAATTAAGGTTATACTCGTTGGATTTAACCAACAATCACTAGAAAACACCCTATTTGCCACCCAAAACCCCTTTTCCCCTCCTTTGTTTTGCCTATCATGCACTGCCACTGAGTGACGCCCCTCGCGCCACCTCAGTTGGCGTTTTTTAACACTGGCCGCGTCTGTCCCACCATCTTCAATCACCCCTGCTCCTAGCCAATCGACTTAAGTGACATTTTGACTATTTTATCTAGTTAAGTGACATTTTATTAACCGAAAAAGTTTTGGTGGCAATTTTACCATTTTGGACAAGTACAGTGGAAATTTAATCACAATACCCCGACTAGAACTTTCGAGAGAAACACTGTCTAATTATGAATGTTATCTTATTATTCTTTAAAAAAACCTCAAAATTGCTTATATTTTCATTTTCATAATTTCATTAAAAACAATAGGGGAAACTGAATATCTTATCACAAAATCAAATACAGAAAATCTGGTCACAAGAAAAAAAATACATAGAAGGAGCGGCGAAGTGAAACAGCAGAACAGGCTCCAGAGGATCTAGGGTTCCTCGAATTTCTTTATCCCCCGATTTTCTCTCCCTCTTTTGCAATTTGTGTGCCTCTTCTATTCGTTTACTGTGAGATCTGATGATTAGGGCTTTTCTGAACCTCCGCAAGGGCAAGATTTTAGGCTTGTCATGAGTATTCTAGGGTTCGGAGCAAATCTGATTCAATCGTTTTGATTAATACATTTTAAAGGTTGACGAACTTGAATCGATTAGTATGCAAGGATCGCAGAAATCGAAAAGGGTTTCATGGCCGTCTGATGCAAATCTTTGTCAGGTATTTGAAAGAAACTGTTATGTCAGAGAATGAAAATTTCTTATTTTTAGCTCTTTCTCCATGTGATTTCTCCACTGCCATAAGTACGGACTCCGATAATTGAAGTGCGGAAGATATGTAGATTCGAATTGAATTGAATTTTGAGGGGTTAGGGTTGACGGAAACTTGGGTTATCAGTCATGTTTTGAAAGTTCAAGTGATCATCTGAAGTTGTTGAATGACTTCAAATTGCACAACGAAAGATTTAATAATGCTTTCAGAATAATGAAACAATCAGAAAATTGAACCTCCATGTATTAATTAAAGATGAGAAATCATGAACCCTAAAATTTGTGCGCAACAACTGCAACGTTCTGTACATCTTGACTTGCTTAGACTATGCTTCTGGAGGATCCATGCTAGTCGTTCTATACTTTTATCCCTAATTTGTGCATCTTAGTTTCCCCCAAGGTTGTTAGTTGAGACTTGAATGAAGTAGACTGCATTCAGCTATGAATAAGATAGTGGATTACTAGGAGTTCAGTTGTCTATAATGTTTATATATGACATAGGAAGCCAGCCACAATTTTCCTTCATTGATGCTATTTGTTTTGTTGCTTTGTTTGATGTTAAACTCCTAGTTTAGGGGATGAGGTAAAACAGGTTCGCATCTTTTATATTCAAGCCAATGTACATAAGATAGGCGTGATGTAGGTAAAGATTAGAGGCTTATGTTGATCCATGTTGGAATTCCGAGTATGAGCTCTTTTGGGTGCAGTATACATGGAAGATAATTTTGTTTCTTGTTTAGCCCTTTCATTCCAAACAAGTATACCTGCTTAAGAGAGAGAGAGAGAGAGAGAGAGAGAGAGAGAGAGAGAGAGATGAACTATTGAATACACACTCGTTCTTTTGTGATGCCTAGTACGGTAAGTCTCCGATTACTGGCTTGGGAAACTTTTTGGTAGAAGTGTCAAGTACAAAGTTTACAGTGCTGTTCCTGATGTTGTTTTTGGCTATTGTAGTGGGAAAGAAATAGAAGAGTGTTTGATGGGGCGGAGTTGTTTATGGAGCGTTTGGTGGATATCTGGGTTAGGACTTTATTCTTTTGGAAGGATGTGGGTTGTAAATAGCTTTGTTGGATGAGTATTTCTCTCCTGTTTGGGTTTGGTAGGTAGCCTACTCTTTTGATAGGATAAGTGGGTGTTAGTATGGATTACTTTCATCTCTAGGGCTCTACCATAAGTGGGTGTTGGTTCTCCTCCCCCTTACCCAACAACGGTGGATAGTTGTGGTGTGTTTAGCTTGGAGAAGCTTCTAATAGGTAACGGAAGAGGTGGGAAAACATAGTCTCGGCTCATTGGGTTTCTTAATTGATATCTGATACTTGTATTTGTAGTTGTTGGGTGTCATTGTGCTGCATTTAGAATAATAAGTAGAGTAAGGTTGGCAATTTTGAGCCTTCTAGATTTCGTCATCTAGTTACTATAAAATGCTCTCTTCTCTAGGGTTCTACCATAAGTGAGTGTTAGTTCTCCTCCCCATTCTCCCAAAACAGTGGATAGTTGTGGTGTGTTTAGCTTGGAGAGGCTTCTAATAAGGTAACGGAAGAGGTGGGAGAACATATTTTTGGCTCATTGGGTTTCATAATGGATATCTGATACTTCTATTTGTAATTGCTGGGTTTGGTTGTGCTGCATTTAGGATAATAAATAGAGTAAGGTTTGCAATTTTGAGCCTCCTAGATTTCGCAATCTCTATTCTTGTTCCCCCCCCCCCCCCCCTCAAACGGATGAAGTGGGTGTGATAATAGTTGACTTTGGGAGTATAGGGCAAGTCAAAAGATGAACCTTTTGTTTTCTTTTCTTTCAATGTCTTTTCATTTTTCTTTTCCAAGTGTCACTGGCTGTGAGAAATAACCATATGGGTTGAAATAAGGTGTCTTAAAATGTTGTGAGGACTGTAAATTGCGTCCCTTGGTCTCTGCCTTTAGCTTGGCATGTCGAATGTAGCCTGGTTATTCTCTGCTTATGCATGGCCACTTGTACTCTTCTTTCCTCATCCCCCTTTGTCCTCTCCTGCTTTGCAGCCCTTTTACAAGACCTTTTTCTCTTTGCTAATTCAGTACTCCCTAAATAAGGTTTTAGGGTTTATGTTCCTTGCTTCTCTGCATCTCTAATTTAGCTGATCTGCTACCTCCTAAATTTGTGGGGTCAACTTCACTCGGAGTCTCATTTACTTCTTTAATAACAGTAAACTCACAAGGCAAAAAACTATTGAGTTTAAAGGTATATTTTAAGCAGGAGCATACAACGACTACCACGCTCTTGTGGTTTGTTTCATAGATTGTACATTGTCCGCAATGTTGTGCAACAGCTGCAGTCACTGTGATATTCTGGTCTACCAAAGCTTTCAGCATCCCTTTTCAGCGTTCTTTTAGTTTACCTCTCTAACAACAGTGAACCTCACAACGCAATGTTGAATGGGGTCTTCTAGGTTGGGTTATACCCCTAGGCCTTATCCCAAAGTCAATCTCATTTCACACTAAACAACTCTCATAAACCTAGTGACAATGCAGTCTTGACACCTTCTTCATTATCTGTTTGTTTTCTTCCTTATCCTTTAGCGTAAGACAAGTCTTTGTTGCTATGCTCATGTGCTTGACATCTTCAGCTCTTGCTAAGTGGCTTAACCTTTCTTTCTACTCAACATGGGTAGATGAAGCTTGTAGCATTTCAATTAATTAGCTACTCCTTTCCCATATGATGCTCATATGTCTCTTGGAAAATCATTTTTGGCGCTTATGTGTTCCCTATAAAATTTGAATTACCTATGTTGCTCGTGTCTTATAAATGGTATTGTTTCCACCTTCTTTAAGGATTCTTCCTTCATGAGGACCCTAGCTTCCCCATCTTGAATGCATGACAAATCTCCAAGTCTGTGGTTATACTTTCATGTAGCGTTCGTAAGCTTGAACTCCTTGTTTTCCTTTTTCCTAGACTATAGCCTTTGGCATAGCATGTCATATCTTTTATTCTTTGGATTGAAAATGCCTTTATGTGGTTTCCCATTTGCTTCCTTACACATTTCTTTTTGGCCACTTTCTCATATGAAATTATTACCTTATTGAGGTTGTGTTGTATACTTGTATGCATTATCTTTTGCTTTGAACTTTTCTTTTACTTCATCGTTCCATCATGAAGTTCTCCTTTTGACTCTAATAGCCCTTTCCTAAGATTTTTGGAGGGGAATTTTCAAATGAATTGTGCAAGCACCTTCCATGTTGGCTTTGTCAACATTAGATTAAAAATGCTTAAGGCGTAAAGGGGCCTCTTTGATTAAAATAGTGTGGGGCACAAAAAAGCACACAAGTCCCCCAGGCGTGAGGCGCGAAGCACAGAGAAAAGGTGCGTGCTTCATGCATGCGAGGCGCACCAAAGCAAAGTTTTTTTAGCTATATTTTCACGTAACAAGCTCAGAAAGGGCATCAAATAATGAATTAAACTCGAGTAATATGATGAAAAATCACGCAAATCGTCTTTAACATAACATGTAACACCAAAATATTCTTATAAAGAAATAAAACAAGCATAGTCACGCAAGAAGAGAGGAAGAAGGGTAGGGAATCGCGAGGTCTAGGGTTCCCTCACAGCCTAGAAGGGGTTTTTTAAAAAATACACTAGACAATCCATATTTTTTAATGAGTTAAACAGTTAAAGCTCCATAAAGCGCACCATAAGGCGCAGAGGGGACGAGGCGTGCGCTTTGTGAGCTATAGCGCACGAGGCGCGCGCTATTTAAAACTAAGAGGGGCCCTGGAGTCTAGTTGTAGGCTGAAGGAAAAGGTGTGTGCCTTTTGGTTTAGTTTTAAAAAAGCGCTGCAAAAAAAGCCCCAGCGTACCCTAATGTGCTTTTTCATGTCAAAGCTGAACACATTCTGCAAGTGTGGGCTTTCTTGCCCTTTTTAGTGGAGCGCAGGGCGCGAAGCTCATTGGCTTTTTTCATCCTAAGTTGTCCTTGCTCCCTCTCGCCCCAAATAAGTCTCTTTTCTTCCGCTTCCACTCCTTGCTTGTCGTACTTTGAACCTGTCGGCTTCCTCTCTTTCCCTCTTCTTCTTCCTCTTACAAGTTCCTCTCTCCTATTTTCTCTGTTTCTGTTCTATTCTTTGTTAACATCTCTGATTTTTTTCTCTTCTTCATTCTTTTGCTAATTAATACGCAAACATCATTCTATTTTTTTCTTGGTTTTCAATGTTGCGCCCCGCCTGCGAAAAGCACACACTCGCAGCCCACATCTCGAGCCCCAATCACCTTTGCGTTTCATCCTCTTTCAGTCCAAGGCTTTTGGACGTGACATGCACTTCATATGTATAGTTAATTTTGCTTGAAAATCATCCTCACATGAATGTTTTGGAGAAGAGTATAACTGACGAGGATTATAGGGGTCCTATTTGGATTTGAATATTTTTGTATCCATGATTTGGAGATTGATGAATGTTTGGTTCTGGGATTCTCGAAATGAAATGGAAGTTTTACCCAAATGAGTAATGCGAAAAGATAAAGAATTCCACACTGAAATGCATATCTTTGGGCTTATACAACGTGGGTCGTATCAACTGAGTATTCAACTTTGTTAGCCTCTTCTAGGAAAGGAAATGAATTTTAGATGTATACGTAGGGAAAGCCGTGTGCAATAAAAAAATGCTATCGCGGGTTGAGTGATTCCTGAGGCTTATTAGGGTTGGGGGATCAGATTAGGAGGATACTCAACAGTAAGTGGTGGTCACGGCCCCTAAGACCCAAAAGTTACGAGAGGTGCGCAAACTAGCGTGTGCTTTTCTGGGGTTTGCGGCAGGGGCTTGCCTGACCCCTCTGAGGCCCCACAAGTTGCGCCCTGTCCCTTCTTGGTCCGACAGGTGTACCTTTTGAAACTAAGTTGTCAACTTATTCTAAGCCACTTATACTTTTACCTTCTTGGACAACTCAGATGTGTAGGAGTTGATTCCACCATTAATTTGTGCATCACAAAGACCTCCTTTCTCTTCCTCTTCCTAATCTCCATATCTGTAAGACCGTAACCGACAGTGTCTTGTGTAATTAAGCCCCGGTATCAACCATCTTCTCAGAAAGAACAAAATAAAAAGCTTTTATCACTTTCAATCTCTACAGACGGTTTTTGATAGTCATTTTCCAAAAAAAATGAGTTCACTTTCACTAAGTTAAAAGTATATAGAATATGCCCATCGTAATTTTTTGTTGGTAGAGCTGAAGTTCTCTTCCTCCATTTGCATGCATCAATGCAGTGCATATGACTGTGACGACGTATCTTGTTAGCCAACTTATGATTTCTCCAATGCATTTTCCATGTTTCCTTTGCATCTCCTTTGGCCAATCTGCTTTAGTCTATCCCCCTTCTTTTCGCGACGATTTCACTTTTGGAACGTGGTGGTGGAATGACCAACTCTGATATTCAAAATGGCACTGAATAAAATAGAACTCCTTAATTTTTTTTCCCATATTGTTTCTGTTCCTTGTGGTTGCTTTTTTCTTTTTTTTTTCCTGAGGGGGGGGGGGGGATTTTTTGTCTAGGAGCCGCTTGGTTCTACAGTCAGTATCTAATTTGGCTAATACATGTCTACTGCATCACCACAAAACATTCCTCCCTATAAGCTGACCAGTAGTGCTTGCACAATTGGTTTCATCCTTTTTTTCCGACCATATTGCAACGTCCATAAAGGTTTTTTCGGCACTTGTAGCCATCAATGGTGAATGAGTTATCAAATGCAAAGGAGAATATCGGCTGTATAGCTACATACAATAATATATTCAATGACATACAAAGAAGCAACATCAACTCTTACATTGTAAGTAAATACCATCTAATGTGAGGCAATAATACCCAAGGAGGGGTGTAACTAGCTTCCAATACCAAAGAGCAAATCTATTGATATGAGAACAAAGAGTAGACTGACTACTGACTAGTAGCTAAGCAAACGAAGTAAAACGGCTGTCCTCCACCAAGGACGCCCCACTGTTGGCCCTTTCAATACTCTTAGATGGGATGAGGGTATTTTTTTTTAGACAGATATTTGTCAATATATTTTACTCTCTTTCTGTTGGATTTTTGCGTTCTATGATTGTTAGGTTTCTTTTGTTATATTCTTAATTACTTCTTGAAACAGTGATTCAGCCTTAAGGGGAAAGCGACAACTCTAGAAAGCTTTTCCCCTCCCCTGTTTTTGGGTGGGGGAGAATGACTCCATTGTTGCATCTATTATGCACACTGTTGCATTTATAATGCAGGGCCAAACTTCTCTTAATGATAATGCTAAATTGTTTTTACAACCATTCTCTTTCTCTGTTTTAATCACTTGGTAAATTGAAGAGTAGTTTGTCGGTGGGTCATTAATTGCATAGTAGCCTGCATATTTTGTTTTCTACAGTAAAGACATGGTTTTGTGTTTGCATTTGAGCTGTTTTGTCTCTGTAACTTTGTGCTAAAAATAAAATGGATGGAAGCATGGTTAGTGTTAATTCTTTTTGATATTGTTATTCTTGCAATACATATGCTTACATAGTGATAACTAATTTTCTGAGTAAGTTACTGTAGGATCCTCATGTGTTAGCCTTGTTGAAGGCTTGATAGATTTTGTAGTTGTCACACAGAAGTCCTAGAGAACAACTGTTTGTAACTTCTTCTCCAATGTGACATATGTGCATGTGTTTAAGATATGAGAACCCGTATAACTATAAATAGGCTACCTTTATTGTTGGGCTTGAGTATTAGAGTCTTATTAGAGAAAGGAACAACTGACGTAGGAGGTGCGCTTGCTTCCACTGGTGGTGATCGGGCGACATATGGGCGGCTTAGACCATAGGATGGGACTGATGTCAACGGAAAGGCCTTCTGGAGTTAGGGTAACCTCTGCCGTCTTAACCAACTTCACACCAATCTTCGAGGTCCGGGAGTGGGATTCTATGAGACTAAAAGCTCCCATTTTGGTCTAATAATAAATGTCTGAGTTTCCTTTGACCAGCTCTCTCTTTCCTCTAAATAGCTATATGGTCTCCCACCCAAAGGGCAAGCTAGTTCTTTAGCAAAAAAATAGTCTTTCAACCAAGCTATGGATAAGAGGGATAGGTCAAAGGTGAAAAAAAAAACAAAAAATTTAGCTATCAGGGTGCATCTCTGTGGGTGTGTTGCTGCAGGGGTTAGTCTTTATGTGAGAAACTTTTTTGGCCTTTTGGGGAATGGGGGAGTTCACGATTAAAGTGACCTCCTGTTAGGACCCAGCACAAGGTACCAGCTTAATCTGATGTTCCTTGGTTTTAGTTGAACTATTATTTCAAGCAATCGTAAGGCAGAAGACGAGGCTACCTGACTAAATCAACAGAGACTAGAACTGCAGGTGGAAGCCCATGCACATTGTGTATTCAATCTGCCATCTTTTTGTCGATGTCTTTTTCCTAGGCTATCTAGAATGGACAGGAGTTAGAATTTTCTCAGTTAAGAGTATGAAAGATAGAATTTGTTTGTACTTCTTTATACCGGTCTTACGTCTACAAGAATAACCTACTACAAATTCCCCTCATAGAGGGGATTCTTGAGGATTTTGGAATTATATAGTGCCGTGATATGGACTCAGAAATGCTTTATCCCGCAAAGTGCGTATTGATTGTCCACATCATCAGATATACTTAGTCATAAATTTATGGGGCTTATTCTGGGAAGTCAGTATTGAGCTCCCCAGGATAAGACACTATTTCTTCCATGTGACATGCAAATAACATAAGTCTAATGCTTTGAACAGGTCAGGCTATTTCTGTCAGAAGAATCTCCTTCACAAGTTGGGGCGGGCGCTCAAGAACACCTTCAAGCAAAGAAAAGTTTATCAGGGGCTCATTTGAATGGATTAGTTTCAGACGACAATCTTCCTCCCGGGTTTGAAGCGTTTAATCCTGCAACTCAGTTGAAGAATAAGTTAGCACAGATCCCTCTTGTCAAATGGCGGCGTCCTCCAAGAGTAAGTGGCTTTTAGTATTACGGTCCTCTTATTAGATTGGCTTGGAGCTTCTTGTTTGATGTAGCAACCTAGAGTTTGTGCATGTGCTCTTGAGGCTATGCTCGTGTGGTCCTCTTTGTTTTTTCGCCTATGATCACTATTTATTTTATCTTTTTAATCCTGAGTCAATTGGACCAGTCTCTCTAGATTGCAAAATTCAGGGGTAGGACTGTTACATCCGACTCTCCATACTTTTTCATGTGGTGGGATTGCGGAGTATTTCTGATATGGGATAGTTAGGATGTTAGATGTTTCATGCCACCGGTTTGGGGTTTGGTAAGCAAGATATTTTCAAGAGAGCAAGCATAAGCAATGGTTAAATTAAGCCAAGACGTGTGGGGATATTGTGAATGACATGTTGTTTACCTCCGCTTTTGTGCCATTTTGCAGTTCATAGTGGATGCAGCGTGGCAAGTGGTGAGTGGGGAGGAAAGCAAAGAGGTGGAAGTCCAAAATCAGAGAGAATTGAGAGTGCTCGAAGCAATTTATCCGCGCGAATCTGCAATCCCACCTAAGTTTGACCCCGCTTCCCGAAAACTATCATATCCATGTTTCTGGTTTTTTCTGGTATGCCAAACTGACGATTGTCACGGTTTCTCCTTTCTTACAGCCCCGCGGTTTCACCAGATGCAGAGGGAACTCATGTCCCCAACGATCATAGAGTGCCTTTGATCCCTATAACTCCCATCGAGGAAGAAGACCCATCAGCAGATTTTTCATCTGACTCGAACGTTTCAATCCCTAGTTCCACCATCTCAAACCCATCATTGTTTGCCCCGGGATCATTTCCTCCGTTTCAGGGCACTTCGCCTAATTTCAGCAGTGCAAAATCAGCATCAGGCAGTGGTGGCGATCAACAGGAGATACTGAAAGTGGCGCTGACAGCGATCGCGAAGAGCAACGAGCAGATCGACCACGACCTCCTCTTGAAAATCCTCAGCAACCCGTCGATTTTGGAGCAGTTGGTCACGCAACACGGTTCTAGCCCTAGCCCTAACCCTAGCCCTAGCCCTAGCCCCGCCGTGTCTCAGTGCACCACACCCAAGCCACCGATGTACATGATGGACCCACCCCCACATCCAGCCCCGCCTCAGTTCAACAAGGTCGAAACCGGGACTTCTTCATCAGGAATGATGTCGAACGGGCCGACATTGTATCCATATCCGAACAGCACAGTACCCATGAACGTTCATCAACAATCGGTTCAAGCTCCATCCCTTCCCAGCGCTCCACCAATGAAGGACCTCAGCTACTATAAGAACCTGATTCAGCAGCACGGCGGAGAAAGGCAAGGTGAGCCGCCAATTTCTTCTTCGTCGTCATCATTCGCAGCTCATCCTATGCACCATCCGAGCGTCAACCAAGACGCCCCGGACAACAACAGTTCGAAGCCACGCGACACGAAACCTAAGATCATGAAGCCCTGCATGTACTTCCACACCCCAAAGGGTTGCCGGCATGGAGCCAACTGTGTCTATCAGCACGACACGACATTCCAACCTCGAACTAGTAGTAGCAGTACTGGCATCATCCCGGAAATGCAAAGTGCAAAGAGAATGAAGATGGACAGAGAGATTAGAGGGTCACAATCATACACTTAGTTCGACCATATCGTTAACTTTTCGAACGGGCAATTACAAATGTCGGTCAGGGCCAATCAAGGAGCGCCATCTGTCATTTGGTGGCATGATGAGCTTTCGAGCGTGCTTGCAAAGATGTCGACGGAATCAACGGCCGCGAGAAGTCCCCCGGAAAAGTGGAAATCTCTCTGCTAACTCGATTGCCGGAGAGTTTGATTTTGTTTGTCGATAATTTATTGTTGCCATTTTTCTCATTTTCTGTTGGCATATAATATGATAGGCAGATGATTTTGAAATAATATTTTACTCACTCTTGGGAGCCTGCATGGATGGATGGCCAAAGGATTTGCCAGCGGGAGGAAATTCAAGCGGGGTTTCTTTCTAATTTTTTTAGTGTTGGTTTTTTGAGTAATTTTTCCACACTTTTGGGGTGCTTTGGAAATTTATTAAAAATTGTAGGTGTAGGTTTTATGCTACTTTCCTTCCCTCGTAAATTTATCTAACGTTATAAATTATATATAGTTAAAATTTGAAAATTTTAACACCTTTATCGATTCTTTTTTGTTTGTTGTTTTAGAAATTAATGGAAGAGTCAATGCAACATAAAGATTTAGGATGAAACATATAAAAAAAAATGGCTAAAGGGCCTACTTATTAATGGTGAAAATGGGACGATTGTCAATGGAAATGTAAAAGCAATAAATTATTAGAAACAAAAAAAAAATTAAGTTGATAAATAATTGAGATAGAGTGAGTATTAATTTCTTGACCAATAATAACAAACTCTTGGAGAAACACATTTGAGTGTAGTCAATTTTCCTTTCCCCCATGAATTGATACAGTGGTAGAAAATTTGGTTTTGTCACATTTGCTTCTAAAGCAGATGGTGCTAAAATTATTAAAGAGTTGGATGGTAAAATTGCTAATGACGTGTTTCTTGGATAAAGTTTCATAAGGAAATAACTTTCTCAAGATAGAGGGTGGTCAAGAGATGGGTTCCTAGAAAGTCTTATGAGCACTTTGAAAGTGTAAGGATAGGAGTCAATCCTACTCATTTTAGTAGCAAGACTGTTGAATTGATCGATATGGTTACAGTCTTGCAGATAGCTGCGAGAACAAAGCTTATGTCCCATTTGTTGGATCAGACAGGAGTGATATCATTTCTGATCCTCCTATTGTTGGTTTGAATGTCGCAGTTCATTGGTAAAAGGTTTTATAAGTCATTTCTTTTGAGTGGCTCCTCCACAACTATTGATGAGAGGCGGTGACCCTGACCCTTCTGAACAAGGAGAATATGTGGAGGACAATTCCTTATCTACTAAATTGGACTCTGACATCTCTCATGGGATTGATGATTTCTTCCTTGAGGGCGCCAAAGCCCACACAAAGCTCAAAAGAAAGGAGAAAACGATGTTTAAAGCTAAATGGTGTATGCTAAATGAAGTTGCATACAAAGTTATTTTTTCAAGGAACCTAAAGCATTAAAAAGGAAGAAATAAAGTAGGATGCTTCGAAAGCTCATTGGAAATGATGAGATGACATGAGCCCTCCAGATAACCTGGTGTAAAAATCTTATAAAACTATGTATTAGCATCGATATTAGCTGAGACGTCATTGACGATCAGTGGGACGCCGTAATAGTTTCCAAGGAGTAGTGGAAAATTTGAACAAGAAAGCAGGAGTATTGTTTAGAATGTTGCAGGCGTTGAGCATCATTTTGAAAAGCCATATGTTTGTTTTGACTTTTCTATTGTTGTCAATTGTTGGTTTACTTTCATTGTCGTCTAACTGTTGTATTATCCATGATGTGAATTGGACTTTCATTATGTTTCAAGCTTTGAATAATCAGAAAAAGGGGAAATTGGAAAAAATAATCAATACTTTGGGGGTATTGCAAAAAAATATTCTGAACTAACATTTTTGTTATGGATGAATTGAATTTTAACCCTTATTGTTTTTAGCATCCACCACCTAATTAAACTCGTACGAAAAGTGATTTCGTGGTGGCAATATTGTACATGGAACTTATAGCAGTTAAAAAAAGTTCAAATTATGCTCTGCGTGTACTATTGCCGCCACCACGTCACTTTTCGAATGAGTTTAATTAAGTGATGTATGCTAAAAATAATATGAGTTAAAGTTCACCTCAACCATGACAAAATTGTAAGGACAATAGAACACTCTTTATGGTGAGTATGAGTTATACTCACGGGATGAGGTGGAAGCAGTATGACCCACAATAGGAGCTAGAGTTAGACTCTCCATATTAATTTGTTTGCCAATACTGAGCATGAACTTGGTTAAAATAATTTTAAAAAAAAGTATATGTCACACATTTAATAATTTAAATACACTTCAGTCAAAATAATAATAAAAAAATTGTCGAGAATCTTGTCTTCATCCCCACGTGCCGGGCATGTGTAACACCCCCGGATTAACCATCTTTAAATTAAAGATGAATGCCCTTGATTAAAAGATTAGTGCAGAGTATTAAAGACATCTGAGGGCATTACGGTCGTCCAAAAGGACTAGGCTATAACCACCGAACGACACCACTAAACACAAACGGTTAACTTGAAATGAAATGCGCGATTTAGTTGGTTTAAACACATTAATTAACTTAATTACGTTGGATTAGGATCGGGTTATTACAGTTTACCCTCCTTAATAATAGAAGTTGTCCTCGAAACTTGATAGAAGGGATTACTCAATGGGAATTTGTGAAATGATTCCATTTTGGGCATAATGCCATGATTTTGTTGCTCATTGTACTTAACGCCATTATTGTAAACGCACATTCTCACAACAACTCAAGAATCTTTTGCTCTGATACCATAACTGTAACACCCCCAGATTAACGCCCTTAATTCAAAGATTGTCGTTGCGGATTAAAGACATCCGAGGGCATTACCGCCGTCCAAAGGGACTAGGCTACAACCACCGAACGACACCAATAAACACAAACGGTTAACTTGAAATGAAATGCACGATTTAGTTGGTTTAAACTCATTAATTAGCTTAATTACGTTGGGTTAAGGTCGGGTTATGACAGCATGACTCCAATTATTCTCACTGTCGGCACTCGTCCTCGCCGCTACACTGCCTTTATCATCCTAGACCATGTCATATCAGTGTCATGTCACTGTCAAATTCGACGTTGCAGTTGCTCTACGTTCGAATTATTCTTTTCAAATAACCTCAAAGTAAGGTTATTATAATCGAGATCCGAACTCAGATCCATGAGATAGTTTGGATCGAAATTAACCCACATAGAATCGTGGATCAGAATATAGATAGTAGAATCACGTCGATGATGTTGAATCATAAAATCATAGGATCGTTGATCAAGATATCTAGATTTTTATAACTATGCCCTAAAACATCGATTTTTTTTTTCCAATTTCCCACAAATATTTGAGATTTTGTACCTTTGTGGCCCGATTACTCCTCCTTTTCTGCGTTGGAGCCCAACCCGTTTCTGACTTCAGTCTCTCTCTCAGTCTCATCGCCAACAACAACAAACTAAATCCCTCAAAAACCCTAAAACTCCATTCCTGGTTTTCTACTTTTCTCCATCTCCAAAGCTTCGATCGAACAACCCAGATGAGAAATCTATGGCGTCTCCTCCTTCGTCACCACCCCAAACACCAGGTAATCACCTCCTTCTCTTCTTCTTCTTCTGCTCGTTGTTTTTCTTCACTGCTTCCTCATGGCAGCATCAATGGCGTCAAATTCAATCCACCATTCCCAACTCACTCCCACCTCCTCTTTCCCCGCCATTTCTCGACTAGCGAGAACAATTCCTCCGACCAATCAATCTTGTTCCTCGATATCTTCTCTAAACCTATCAATGGCGACGAGATTAAGTCCCGACTCGAATCGAACAATGTGGTCATCACCCATGATTTGGTCCTGAATGTCCTTGGGGATTTGAAATCGAACCCTGATTCTGCGATTAGGTTTTTCGATTGGGTTTCGGAGAGAGATGGGGATAGGTTGAGTTCCAAGGCGTATAATTCGATGCTGAAAATTCTGGCTAACAATGGGTTTGTGAAAGAGTTTTGGGATATGGTCGATGTTATGAAGAAGAAGGGTTATGGAGTATCAAAGGGAGCTTTTATTGAGGCATCGAAGAAGTTTGAGGAGGATGGTTTGGTGTCTGATTTGGAGAAATTGAAGAGTTTGTTCTCTAATGAAATGGATGTAACTAGGGCTGCTTCTAGGATTTCCAAGATTGTGAGGAAAGGGGTTTGGGATGATGCTGTTGAGAGGGAATTGAGAGAGTCGGGGGTTGAATTTTCGAGCGAATTGGTTAAGATTGTGTTGGAGAAGCTTAGTTCGGACCCGATGAAAGCTTTTATTTTCTTCAGGTGGATTGAGGAGAGTGGTTTGTGCAAGCATGATGGTGTGAGTTACAATGCCATGGCTGTAGTTTTGGGCAGGGAGGATTGTTTGGATAGGTTTTGGAAGGTTCTCGAGGAGATGCAGAAAAACGGGCACGGAATGGAGGTGGGTACTTATGTTAAAGTCGTGGGTCGGTTTCTGAACAGGAGAAAGTTGGAGGATGCTGTTGGTTTGTATGAATTTGCCATGAATAATGGGAGGACGACCGAGCTTCCTAATAACGAGGAGTGCACCTTGCTTTTGAGGAAGATATCGACCGCCAAGGAGAAGCTTGATTGTGCCTTGTTTTCTAGGGTTGTTAATGTCTTCACAGAAAAGGGTTTTTCTCTGGAGGATTCGATGCTTGATTCGGTGCTTAAATCTCTAACCAGTGTAGGGAGGATGAGCGAGTACAATACGGTCTTGCAGGCCATGTTGGAATGTGGGTTCAAACCTAGCGGTGCCATGCAAGCTAGGGTTGCGTTCGATCTAACTAGTTCCAACATGCAAGACGAGTCCGACGAGTTTGTCAGAAAACTCGAGGCACGCGGTGTGGTCCCAGACTACAAAATGTGGTCTGCTTTGGTCGAGGGTCACTGTGTTGCGGGTAACCTAGACAAAGCTAGGGTTTCTCTTCAAATGATGATTGACAATGTCGGGGTTTCTAATACTAAAGAGGCTCTCGACATGCTTGTCAATGCATATTGTAACAAACACAGAGCTGCTGACGCGTATAAGGTTCTGGCTGATCTTGTCACTAGAGAAGGGTTAGAACCATGGCACGCCACATACAAGACGCTCGTTAGCAAGCTTCTGTTGCAGGGAGGTTTCCGTGATGCTTTGAGCGTGCTTGGTTTGATGAAGAATCACGGGTTTCCTCCTTTCTTGGACCCATACATCGCTTATCTATCTAGAAAGGGAACTGTCGACGAGGGGATGCTGTTCTTGAAAGGAATGACCGTGAACAAATACCCGTCAACCAGTGTTTTTCTTAGGTTGTTCGAAGCCTTTGCGAAAGCCAAAAGACATGCAGAAGCGCAAGATTTGTTGGGGAAATGCCCGCAGTATATCAGAAACAATGCCGATGTTCTGAATCTGTTCTGTTCCATGAAGAAGCCCGGAAACCCTGTAAAACCAGATGCTGTCCCTGCATAGGGTTTGTAGTGAAGGGTAGTTTGTATTTTTTGATGAGTTTAGAATGTCTCGTATCGACCCAGAATTTTTTGCTGGTAGGAATCCCTCACATTTGGTTGATTTTTCAAGTTGAAATAATAGTTGCTTGTAACAAATAGTCACACTTGTGGTTTGATCAAGTTTTATGCCTTGTTTCACTTGTTGTAACCCTAGAACTTTTGAAAGGGCTGATATTGTGGTATATACTTGGTCAATATTGCAGCTTTTCTGGTGTGATTTTTGGTCTATGTGAGATGAGTTTAGAGTTAGAGAAGTTGGTTTCATTCATATGGAATACATTCAGTCTGTTGGGAACATTGTTCAATTCCCGTTAAATATAAAGAATTAATTCTGCCGTGCTTTTTGGTTGATTGGCTATGATGTATCATGTCTTTTTTTAAGTTGTCTTGCTTTTTTTTAAAAAAAAAAAAAAAAAAATTTTACAACGCTGTTATGTTCTCTTCAGCCTATTCAAGGTTGCTATAATGCTATTGTGGAACTATTTTTAGTGCATCTTCTATTATACTCCCTCTCTTCCATATTAATTGTCATAATTTTGACTTTCACGGTCTCCAATGTTACTCTTTGATTGATAATTTTTTATATAATATATTATTAACAATTACAATATTATACTTTTATGATAGTATTATTCGTCACAAATCTAATGGTGGTGATTTTATATGGCAACTCATTGTATATATTGAGAAATTTATGGTCAAAATTTTTGAAATTTGATTACACAATTTTCAAAGACGACAGTTATGGAGCACTTTTCACAACAACATCAGTTGTCTGACCTAGCCCATTATGAGCAACATTGGTTGCACCTTTGTCTGTCTTACTTTTCACAACAACATCAACATGCAAATGGCTAATGTGTTGCTAATTTTCACTGTTTTGTGCTCTTCCTCTTTCAGACTATCGTAAAGATTCTTAACAAAATCATTCAAGTTAACTCTACAATTCAACCTATCTTCTAAAATGGCCTTTCTATGTTAAACATTGTTTTCCTTGTCACTTTTTTGAGACTCATTCCTCAATGGCTTGGCTTTGTATGCGTAATGTTTGTCTTACCGAAGTCTATATAGATTTCAACATTGCTTTCTCTTTTTTCTTTGTCTAATTTGAGATTTAGATACCTAGAATATAGAATCCTCAAACTATATGAAATTTCAGGTCCCGACTCAATTGAAAAGGGGTCACCTCCGTACACTGGTTCAACTTGGGATAACATCTCTTGTTGTACTCTTGGAAAGGGAATACTACTATCATGTGATGCCAAATCACTTCTCACATGCCTATGGTGATTCATATATTGTATAATTAGGTTAGATATAGTTTCTCAAAGTCTACATTTCCATGAGAGTTACCAACATGAGAGTAAATATGATGGTTAACATTAGTGGAAAGGCGGTGGATTCACAAGGCTATCTACAACTATCTCAACAAAATCGTCAATCGTACCATGGCAACAAGATGAGACTGAAACTCAACCTTTTGTCTAACCTTAGGAACCTGTTTCCGTAGTTAGACACTTTTCTCGAAGAAAGTTTAAAGCTCAATTTTATCCTAAATTTCCCCCTTGGCCCAAGGCAAAACTAATGAAATTTCTACCATTAAGAACTTCGATAACTGTGACACCCATTTCCGTATCTTTGAATTCAATAAAGTCAATTGCTTACCACTCCTTCCTAATTTATTAGAAACACAAACATAACAATATCATCACAATCCTTAAATAAATTTTCCAACCAATAAAGGTTAGCACCTAACAACAAATTGCCAACAAACATTGATATAAAATCTGTTGGACCAACTAAACAAATGTCAATGGAAATAGGACCAATTGATTGCGCTAATGAAAACAAGAACAGTTCTCATAACTTGGTATGCTTGGACTTTACTTTGAACATTACTGATATTTTGAGTTTACCTTCTCTTTGTTTCTTTCCCCAATAAATTAAAGTCGATTTTTTTAACCTAAATTAAAGTTAGGTTAGACCATTTTAGGATAAGATTTACTTTAGATCGATTAATTTCGACAATTTTGAATACTGGTCTAGTTGAATTCCCGGTGGTTATTCAGATAAATTTACTTTTGCAGCTTTGCTAGGTTAGATATTGCCAAAGAAAAAAAGTTTACCAAAGCGGAATCACCCAATGAATTTACAAAATTACCCATGATAAGCATGACTCATCAACTTTTCATAGAAACATTTTTATGTCTACGAAAAAATTGAACTTTGATAGACATTGATTGAAAAATAAAGCTCACTACCAAGCATGTTACAACCTCTTTGGTGGAATACCTTGAGAAGCAACCTAATCAAGGGCAAGCAACAGATCATGTCGCCGTAAGGTTAAGAAGGTTGTTCATATAAAATGGGGGTCACTAAAGGATTGAAGCATTAAACATTATGGCTCGTGTAATAATGTTAAAGAGTCGGTAAATGGGCTGAACTAGATCGACCTATCAATAACTCAAAATAAATAGTTTTTGCTATTATTTTAAATGTTGACTTACTTAAATATCTTATTAATGCTTTACATTAAACAATAACTAGAATAACTATTTTTTCTTTGGTACAAATTATTCATTCTAACTTTAAAATCAAAATGGGTCCACTCTTGGGTCGACCCATGCTCAAGAAACTTTGACCTGACCCATAACTACAATGAGCCAACGTTGACCCAACATGAACCTACTCTCTTCGTTCCATATTAATTGTCGATTTTGGAAATCGAGCAATCAAATTTCAAAAATCTTGACAATTAATTTCTCAATATATACAATGAGTTGTTAAATAAAATTACCACAATTAGATTCATAACGAAAAATACTATCGTAAAAGTATAATATTGCAGTTGTTAATAATATATTATGTAAGAAGTTATCAATCACATAATGACATTAGAGATCGTGAAAATAAAAATTATAACAATTAATATAAAACAGACAAAGTACAAAATTCTTTTTAACTTTACAATCAAAATGGATCAGCCCATTTGCCAAAAACCCTAACCCAACCCACATTATAATGGACCAATCTAAACCCGACACGAACCTATATAGTTAATGAGCTGACCCTAACCCGACTCGTTGCCCTACCCGTAAACCTAACCCTAAACCTAATCCATCCTTTACAAACCGTCAAAATACTCCTAAAAATCAAAATGGGTCCGCCCATTCACCTAAAAAACCCTGATCTGACCTATAACTATAATGGATTGATCTATACCCTATATGAACATATATAGCTAATGAGCCGACCCCAACCGGACTCGTTGCCCCACCCATAGCCCAAACCCAAACCCTAACCCTAACCCCAATCCATCCATCACAAACTTTCAAAATAATAATTGCTATTAAAAAAAAAAGGACGGTCACCAAAAGGGGAAAAAAAACAAGAGTTGAACCGGATAAGGAGTTTGTTAGGGCAGTTTCGGGAGGCGGAGGCAGAAACTGGGGGGTATTTAAACGACCCAAGTAGCCACTCTGCAGTTTTAGGGCGGAATAGACGATACAAAGCCGAACAAGAGGGCTCTTCAACGTTTCACAACGCAGGTTTCTCCTTCTTCTTCTTCGTTTGTTTGTTTCTTCATCGATTCGATTCGATTTCCTCTTTTTTCTATGCTTTTCGATTGTTCGATTGATGTTCTTGAGTGTTGCAGTTTTTGATGTTTTCTTTGCGTTTTTGCAGAAGATGGATCGCTACACAAGGGTAGAGAAGCCGAAAGCGGAGTCACCTATCGATGAGAATGAGATTCGTATCACTAGTCAAGGGAGAATGCGGAGTTATATCACATACGCCATGACTCTTCTTCAGGTTTTTGAAGAATTTGTTTTGTTTTTCCGCTGTGTTTGTCGATTTTGTGTTTTTTTTTCGCGTTTTGCGGTTGTTAGGATTGTGGAAAGTAGTGTTGCGGTCATTTATGGCCGTTTTAGGGCATGAAGCGGCGATGCATGAGTGATTTTGCGCAACTTATTTCGTCTTCATTCCTGTTTTCTCGATTTAGTGTTTTTTCACTCGTTTTGCAGTAGTTAGTGTTGTGGAAAGTAGTTTAGCGGTCATTTATGGCCGTTTTAGGGCTTGGAATGGGAATACATGAGTGATTAAGTGGTATTTGCGGAATTTGTTTCGTTTTCGTCGTTGTTTTTCTCGATTCTGTGTTGTTTTTCGCGTTTTGCGGTTGTTAGGGTTGTGGAGAGTAGTGTTCTTGTCATTTATGGCCGTTTTAGAGCTTGAAATGGGAATACATGAGTGCCTAAGTGGTGTATGCGCAATTTTTTTGTTTTCATTCTTGTTTTCTCGATTCAGTGTTTTTTTCCTTGTTTTGCAGCAGTTGTTAGTGTTGTGGAAAGTAGTGTTGCGGTAATTTATGTCTGTTTTAGGGCTTGAAATGGCGATGCATGAGTGATTAAGTGGTGTTTGTGCAATTTATTTCGTTTTCGTTCTTGTTTTCTTGATTCAGTGCTTTTTTCCCCGTGTTTTGCGGCTTAGTGATATGGAAATAGTGTTGAATTCATTTATGCCTATTTCAAAGCCTGAAATGGCAACACACGAGTGAGACTAAGAGGCTTGTTCTGGCTTTTGTTTCGCGTGTTTTCATTTGGTTGTTAGTATTACGGAAATGAATTTTTTTGTGTCCTTTTTAAAGTTTGAAATGGCAACACATGAGTGATTAATTGATTTTTTTGTGGCTTTTCTTTCACCTTTTTATGATATCTATTGATATTGATTTAGATGGTGTCTTTTTCTGATTAGATATTAATCTACTGTAGTATAGATTCTTTTAATTGGTACTATGACAGATAAAAGTGCATTTTGAGCTTGAAAATGTACTATTTTATCAGTTTAGTGTGAAAGGTAAAGGGTCATGTTTCTTGATGGAAAGGCGCCATTTGTATTATTGTCAGGAGGATCATGTTTCTTTATTTATTTGTTGTTGCATTGGACCAAAATGTTTTTGGTGTATGCCAAAACTTTAGATTACTAGTGATATAGTGTTTCTTTATTTAATTTTGAAGTGGTGTTTCTTTTGCTTTTTTGTTTATAAATCAAGAAAAACTACAATTTTGACTTCTGAAAATGAAAAAAATGAAGTTAGTTTTAGTTTGCAAATATGGAAAATTATAATCTCTTTATCAAGTGGATGCCTTTCATGGAGTGGGAAAGAGATGAATTGACAACATTCAAATTTAGCTTTCCTAATCTTGATGCAGTCTTAAGCATCAAGAAGCCACATCTAGATTCTTACAACATCAAATGAATATTGTAAAATGCTAATATTCATTTGATGTTGTTACAACCTAGATGTGGCGTCTTGATGCTTAAGCGACCCATAGGCTCTCGAGTGTGGTTTTGGATGTTGTCTTTAGCCTAGACCTACCAAACCAGTTGTTCTAGCTGATGATTACAGGTTTATGGAAGGTTTGGGTTTTTGTCAAGTTTGGTTTTGGATGGATTTTGAGTCACAACTAATTTGGTTCAGGTGAAGTTCAGGTTAGGCCAACTTCGTGTGGTGTTGCTTTCAGTCAGTTCAATCATTGGTTAACTCAACTTCAATTTCAGCGCTCGGGTCAATTTGGGTCTATTAAAGTTTGGGTTACCTCATGTTTTACGACCTATGGCAAAAGGGTGAATATGTGATTTAGTGACAAAGTAGGACTTTAGCTTTTTTCAAAGTATACTATGGTTTGGGTCTAAATTGGGTCAAATGTCCAGTTTAGTTCATTATCAGGCTTTATTCTTTTGGTCTTTTTGGAAGCAGTTGGTTATGTTCTTTGGAGACTTTAGTCTCTTTAGTGGTTTGACTAGGCGTGCTATTTGTAAACCTATTATGGCTCTAATTTTTCTGTTGTGGACAATGGCATTGTGCAGGAAAAGGGTTCCAATGAAATTGTCTTTAAGGCAATGGGTAGAGCAATCAATAAGACCGTGACGATTGTGGAGTTGATTAAGGTCTTTGCTGCTTTATTTGCAATCATTTATGTATTTCTATTATGGACCTTATCTAACGTCAATCATAACTCATATGCAGAGAAGAATCGTTGGTCTGCACCAGATCACATCAATTGGATCCACTGACATCACCGACACATGGGAGCCACTCGAGGAAGGTCTCCTTCCGTAAGTGCTCATTGCACTGTACAACTTTGCTTCCATACTTGACAAATCATTTGTTTTATCACCTGAAAATCAGCATATTTGTTCTGACTGCGGTGCAACGGTTACAGTTTGGAAACCACAAGGCATGTTTCAATGATCACAGTAACGCTTTCAAAGGAACAGCTGGATACATCTGCAGTTGGGTGAGTTTGTTTTCTATTTTCCTTAACCAGTTTGTTTTCTATTTTCCTTAACCAGTTCGGTTTTATAATCATGGAGAGAAGTTGGTTGTTGATCTTGCAAGTTTTTGCGGGTTTGATTTATTTTTAACAACATTTGTGCAAATCTGGGTTATTTCATTGTGTGATGAGTGAAGGATGTGACTAGTAAGTGATGTAATGCAGGTATCAGCCTCCACTGCCTGCTGATCAAGTGAAAACATCAAACGATTATGAATACGATGGAGGTAGGTGTAAATATCTGAGATGCTTGTTTCTAACAATTTGTTGAGTCCGAAGCATTGACAATTTTTGGATGCCACAGAAGGCTCTCCGCGTGCTAGAGGCAGGGGTCGTGGAGGCAGACCTAGGGGAAGAGGCAGAGGCCCAGCTGGTTTGTACTAATGCTCCCTTTTTTTAATATTATGAGCATCTTTGTTGATGCATTTATACACATTTTGGGCTTCATTTTCTGGTGATGGTATTTATTAATAGAAAATCAATTGCAGGGAATGGGTTTATGTCTACAGAGTATGATGATGGTGGGTGGGATCAGAACCGGGGATATCCTAGGGGCAGAGGTCGCGGTAGAGGACGCGGCTTCCGTGGTCGTGGAAGGGGAGGATACGGTTACAATGGCCCCGTCGACACCCAGCAGAACATGGGTGGCTACAACCGAGGGCCGCCCGGTCAAGGCCGTGGTAATTTCTTGTTTAAATTTGATCTTTTGCATCTTATGGGTCCTGGTGATCCTTTTTTTCACAGTTCAATGCTAAAGTATCAATCTACTTTTGCCAATATGTACTCAAATGAGAATGCCAATAAAAGGTTAATCCACAATGCAAGTTCTATGCTACAAATAGTGAATTTGGATATACATATGCTCATATAAGTCCCATGTATACTCGTGTAATTGACTGTAATTTTGACATATTGACCATATTTTTGCTATAATAGGTCGTGGGCGTGGGAGGGGACGTGGAAGGGGTGGTCGCGGTGGGCGCTCCAATGGCCCAGCCCAGGCTCCTAGCGGTGGTGCTTAACTGGTCTTCGGTGTGTCCCCCTGGAAAAAAATGCGCAGGAGATCCTGTTATAAAAAAGTGTGCAATGCCTGCTCAGTCCGTCTCTATGTTTTGACGTTTCGGTCGACTAATTTTGTACCATTAGGACATAAAATGAATGTGTACCATTATAGCCCACTTTTTTTGGTTGGCAGTTTAATGTTTTGTTTCTGTTCTAGGATGAGTTTTGTTTGCGTTCATTGTAGTTTTTCCTTTTGAATTTGGTGAGCAAGGCATTCTTTTATTTGTTAATGTTTCAGGTTTTTGTTCTCCAATAAATTCTAGGGTGAGGTCCTTTAGTCTTTAACATGATGGATACTTATTTAGGCTGATTTGCTGGGTGTCTTATGGTGTTGGATTAATGCAGTAGACTGTTCAATGTTATTGAATCCAGATAATCTAATACCACCTAGAAACATTTATGCTTTATTTGCTGAAAATGACTTTTAACAAAGGATTTGCTAAAACCTTGTTCTTTTATACGATTGATTGTCTAACATCTTGTCACAACCCACTGGCCATTACATAATCAATTTTTTCACATTTATTGACATAATTTACAATTATGAAAAACTAAATTCATAACACAATTCACCACAACTTTTCGAGATCCATCGAATTTCATCACATTGCACCATCATTTTGCAGTCAGCTATATAAAAGAACTGGGCCTAAAATTGCATGAAATGTCATCAATAAGGACTTGTTAAATTTATGAGTAAAAATTTATCAATTTTTATCTAAATTTTAAAACAAAAAAATAAATAATTTTGATATATTAGCGTAAATTTGTCAAAAGCAATCAAAATTTATTGAAAGTTATCAAAAATTATCAAATCTTATCAAAATTTAACTTATAAGTAACTACAAAACCACCATCAAACAACCATTGATTCAAGGAAAATCTCTAAGACCATCTGTAATTGTGTCCATTGCTGATATGACATGGAATGAGAATGAAATGAGGTCGTTGGGCAAAAATGAGACTTAACTCGCGAGGCTGATGATGAAAATCAAACAAGATGATTTTAATTTTAACTGGCGAGACTGATGGTGAAAGTCAAACAAAATGATTTTGATTGATTGTGAGTTTATCACACATATATTTTAGTTATTTTTTTCATTTCCTTATCCACAACATTTCTTATTAATATAATCCCATTAACCATATTGTTAAATATGATCTACTTACTTTTTTTAAAATTAATACAAATGTAACTCATGTTCACCGCTAAAAAATCAACTAAATAAGAAGATCAATTTTGACAACCACATATTACACTCTTCCAAAGAGTCATACTTGTATCAAAAATAAATAAAAAAAAAACAAAAAAAAAAACAAAGAAACAAAGAAAAAACCCTAAGACCAGATTTCGCCAGTTCCCGCAAACTCTAAAACCCTCGTTTCTCCTAAAACCTCACCCTCCTTCCCACACCAAATTCCCTCCTCTCCTTTGCTTCAGAAGTAGCAATGGAGGCAGATGGCGGCTTCATTTGGGATGTTCCGAGCGACGAAGAGCCGGAGTTCGACTCCGGCGACGACGGCTCCGATCAAAATCCCGCCGGAAAATCTCAATCGCCGTGGGACTTCGGCGCCTTCACGGAGGCTGTAGCTGAAGAACACGCTCGCCGGAACACCTCCTCCGTCGACGAAAAGATTTCGCGGCTCCGGCAGCAGAGCGCCGTCGCGCTTCCGAACCTCGCCGGCGACGGAGAATCCGACTCCGGCGACGACGACGATGAGGAACCTCACAGACAGGTCTCTGTCGTCAAGTGTTTGTGTTGGTTTAATGGTGTCGATTTGGGATTATTTGAGTCTGATTGTGATGGTTTTGGTTTATCAGGAGGATTACAAGCCGGAGGAGGGAGATGAAGGGCCGGATGATGATGGTGCGAGTAAGAAGAAGTCGTTCTTTGCGACGTCGGAAGGTGTTTCTTTCCATGCGAAATCGTTTGCGGAACTCAATCTTTCGAGGCCGTTGCTTAGGGCTTGTGATGCGTTGGGGTATGCTAAGCCCACACCGATTCAGGTTTGGAGAAGAGTTTTGTGGATTTTGGTTTGTTGATTGGGTTTATGTTGCTGTGGCTGAATTCGGAATTTGGATTTTGATTTGTTGATTGCATTTGTGTCCCTTTGTTGATTTGGTTTATGTCGTTGTGGCTGAATTTGGAATCTGGATTTTCCTTTGTTGATTGTATTTGTGTTTTTTTGTTGATTTGGTTTATGTTGTTGTGGCTGAATTTGGAATCTGGATTTTCCTTTGTTGATTGTATTTGTGTTCTTTTGTTGGTTAGGTTTATGTTGTTGTGGCTGAATTTGGAATTTGGAATTTCCTTTGTTGATTGCATTTATGTTCCTTTGTTGATTAGGTTTATGTCGTGGCTGAATTTGGAATTTGGAGTTTGGATTTTCCTTTGCTGATTGCATTTGTGTTGTTTATGTCAAACTTATGTTCGGAAACTGTTATCTGCATTTGTCATTGGGTTATGTCCATAATGCGGATAGTTGAAACTTTCAACTTAGATTTTAATGGACTAAACTAAAATGCCTGCTTCTTTTCCATGGAGTTGTAGGTATTGGACGATTTTAAATGGACAGTTGAAACTTTCAACTTAGATTTCAATGGACTAAACTAAAATGCCTGCTTCATTTCCATGGAGTTGTAGTCATCGAATGATTTCTAAAATGGATAGTTGAAACTTTCAACTTAGATTTTAATGGACTAAATTAAAATGCCTGCTTCTTTTCCATGGAGTTGTAGGTATCGAACCATTTCTAAAGTAGACAGTTGAAACTTTCAACTTAGATTTTAATGGACTAAACTAAAATGCATGATTTATGTTGTTGTGGCTGAATTTGGAGTTTGGCTTGTAGGCGGCTTGTATACCTATAGCGATGACGGGGCGTGATATATGCGGGAGTGCAATTACTGGTTCGGGAAAGGTACTTACTGGATTTGTTTCTGTTGGGTGTGCTATGTTTAGTTCTGATTTTGTTGGATTTGTAATTTGTTGATGGTGGTTTGTGTAGACAGCTGCATTCAGTTTACCTACTTTGGAAAGACTACTGTACCGTCCTAAACGAGTTCCTGCCATTAGAGTCCTTATTCTTACTCCAACAAGGGAGCTAGCTGTCCAGTAAGTATCTCTGCTTTCTGCTATTCCTGTTTGTGCAGTATGTGTATTGCAACTGTAACAGTGGAAGGAGTTTTGCAATTTGGGGTCTATATAGCGTACACAGACCTCAAAACTTGATTGAAGGAGAAAGTGATTGTGAGTTTTGTGACTAGAACTGCATTTTCAATTCTTGCTCTTTAATATTCTTTGTGGGGTAAGTACAATTGCTCTAGAGGTTGAGAATTGCTAATGAGACTGATGCCTCTTAATTGGCCTACTACAGATGTGTCCTTTAAACCCACTCACAGAGGGAAAAGCAACATTGTGTTGCTATCTTCGAAAGGATGAGAGCAATTAACTTGTTACCCTTATTGGGTTTTGTTTCATAGAGAATGACAACATCACATGAGTGTATGCAAGACCCATCTCTACTATTGAATTCCCTCACGTTCTAAGAAAGTATCCTGAATACTCACCTCTATTAGACAACCATTAGCTCTACAAGTTCTTCGTCTTTCTCCTTATCAATGAGTTGATACTTGTTAGCCAAGATTGCTAGGAGTTATATGTCTATTAAAGCATAATGTTGTTCATCTTCCTGGAAGATGCATGGTAGGAAAAACTGAAAAAGGGTGTACAAAGACACCTGGATGAAGCTCATTGACTTTGACAAACCAATGCTTTTGATGTTTTCACTTGAAGTCATCACTATGTGCAGACAATCACATGAAAAAAAATGAATCAATGACAAATAGAAGCCATATATAATAAAGATGACCTATGTCATATCCTTGAAAATGAAATATGTATTCTTGATTTTCAAAATTTGATGTCTAAATATCTCAATTTAACCATAAAGATTTTGAAGTCACCATTGTGCAACCCTAAACGTGTCTAACCGCCGGTATTCTAAGCATCTTTGCTCATTGGAGTGGGACTTAAACTGAAAGAGAAATGTTGAATGGCCAAGCTACTTTTATGGGACTTGTGACTTTTTATGTTTTTGTTCATTTCTCTAAATAGGCTGTCTTTGCAGACTTCTTGTTCCTTCTATTTTAACTGCGATGTCAAAGTGTTACTTTTGTTTGTTTCTAATTTTTTCCTTGCCTTCCATTTCAGGGTCCACAGCATGATTGAAAAACTTGCTCAATTTACAGATATCAGATGCTGTTTGATTATAGGTGGGCTGTCAGACAAGGTCTGTTGTAACTCCGTTTTGTCAGCTTAATTCCCATTGATGATTGTTATTTTTACATCTTTCCATGAGACATGTGTCATGTGCTCCTGATTTTATTGGTCATTTCTGAATTCGGATACTATAATCAAGATTGCCCTGGTGTTGTCTTTGATAATTGAGATTTTTCATGTTCCTTGCTTCTTTGTCCTGTTGTCTAAGCAATCTTTATCATCATTGGCATATGTTGTTACTGTTGTTTTGGTTCCACTATGCTTCTGAATGCCAGCCATTTGCAAAATAGTGCGTTCATGAGTCTTTGTTACCTGTGCTGTGGTCTGCGGTCGATTGCTAGTTGCTTTTGGTTTTGTAGCATCTTCTTTGTGTGTAATTTTATCAAAACTAATATTGAAATTTGAAATGATATCATGCAGGTACAAGCAGCTGCTCTGAGATCAATGCCAGATATTGTTGTTGCTACTCCAGGACGAATGATTGATCATTTACGTAATTCCATGTCTGTGGATTTGGATGATCTTGCTGTTTTGATTCTGGATGAGGCTGATCGGCTTTTGGAACTTGGGTTTACTGCCGAGATTCAAGAGCTTGTTCGTATGTGCCCTAAGCGCAGACAGACCATGCTTTTTTCTGCTACCATGACTGAAGAAATTAATGAACTTGTCAAACTATCCTTGACAAAACCACTGCGCCTGTCAGCTGATCCATCCACTAAACGGCCTGCGACTTTGACGGAAGAAGTTGTTAGAATAAGAAGGATGCGTGAAGCACATCAGGAGGCAGTGCTTCTGGCATTGTGCTCAAAAACATTCACTTCCAAGGTGATTATATTTTGCGGAACTAAGCAAGCTGCTCACAGGCTGAAGATTTTATTTGGGTTAGCAGGCTTTAAAGCAGCAGAGCTTCATGGGAACCGTACTCAAGCTCAGCGCCTTGAGGCCATTGAGGTTTTCCGGAAAGAGGAAGTAGATTTCTTAATGGCAACTGACGTTGCTGCTAGGGGGCTTGACATTGTTGGAGTCCAGACAGTTATTAATTTTGCATGTCCACGTGATCTTACAACTTATGTCCATCGAGTAGGTCGTACAGCAAGAGCTGGTAGGGAAGGATATGCTGTAACATTTGTCACTGATAATGATCGGTCTTTACTAAAAGCCATTGCAAAAAGGGCTGGTTCTAAGTTGAAAAGCAGAATTGTTGCTGAAGCGGCCATAAATAAGTGGACACAGACAGTTGAGCAGATGGAAGATCAGGTTGCTGCAATTCTTCAGGAAGAGAGGGAAGAAATGATTTTGAGAAAAGCTGAGATGGAGGCTGCAAAGGTTTAATCCGAATCCAATTTAATTAAGATTGCAGAATGGTTTGCATAAAGTTTGTTGAAGTTTTCCGTGACATAGTCAGTTTATGCAAATTTGTACCTTCATTTGGTGAACAGTTCATATTTCTGAACTTCAATTATTTTGTCTACAGGCAGAAAATTTGATTGAACATCAGGAGGAGATTTTTTCACGACCTAAGAAGACATGGTTTATTACAGAGAGGGAAAAGAAATTGATGGCCAAGGGGACAAAGGTAGTTGCTTTGAATCTATCAAGTTCCAGACGCTGTAAACATAGATAATGCTAATATTTCTTACTTTGTACTGCTCATATTTGGTGCCCTAACAGTGGTTTTTAGCTTTCTGAATAGTGACAATTTTTTTTTTCTTTTTTTGTAAATTTGGACGGTGAATAGTGTTTTGGACTGTTCCCTCACTTGAGGGTTATGAGTTAGTCGCTGTGGAATGTATTCAAAATATGAAGATGTAAGGCGGTTAATGTCTATAATCAAGCTATCATAGCAACTAGACATCTGGGATTTCTGTCCGCTTGATCTTTGTGGCTATCCCATTCTTGTAGTTGACTGCTGAATTTTATGTTGGATTGTTTACTGATGGGTTTTGGTTTTTATCATTATGAAATTCAACAGGAATCCTTGGAGAAGGATAAAAATACCAGCAATGAGCTTATAAGTGCCCAACAAGCCGAGGAACTGAAAATGAAGGAGAAAAGAAAGCGGGAGCGTGAGGTATCTGTCTTAATGCCACACAACATGTTTTTTACTCTTTTGACTAAAAGTCACTTAAATTACACTCTTTTCTCTCCGTTGCTTGTATCTATGCAGAAGAAATTGCCAAGAAAGAAGCGTAGAAAGCTTGAAGCTGCTAGGGAGATGCTGGAAGATGATAATGATTCTGATGAGTCAGAAGAGGTAGGTATCTCCCTTACATATTCAGGAGGCAGTTTCAGTGCACTTTTGTGCTATTTGAATGGGATACACTAGTTTATATCGAATGGTGCAATGTCCTTATCTGGGTGTAGAAAGAATCCAACACGGTTGCGGTAGGAAATATGAATAGTCGGAATAACATGACTCTGTGGCAACCGCCCCTTCTCTCATCTTTCTGCCCACCAATACCCCCCCCCCCCCGGCGGCGCGATCTCACTAAATTTTAAAAATCCTCCCTAAAAGGAGACAAAAATGAAAAATGCCCCTTGTACTCAATTTCCTAGTTTAAACAACGGAATAGTCCTGTCTTGCTTTTTGTTTTAGGTTTTCTCAAGCTGATTAATTTCCAAATATATATTTAAGTGACCACAAAACATGTGATTGCAGGAGAATACAAAGACTAAAAAAGATAAGACTGGACCACCCCTTGTTGATGTAGCATATCGCAGAGCAAAAGCCGTAAAGGCTGCAAAGAAATCCCAAGATGCCGGTAAGAAGTTGAAAAATGTCAAAAGCCGTGCAAAGCAACCTCAATCAAGAAGCGAAGAGATGCAAGAACTATTTCAGCCTGACATGAATGGACGGAGCCAGAAAAAGACCCCCCATCAGAAAGCTGCAAAGAAGCCAAAGAATTCATTCAAGAGCAAATCAAGGTACACTGCTCATTCTGATCCCCTCAGACAACCACACATATTGGCTATCATATTTGTTTAGTGGTAGTTTTCTTGGAAGCCCATGTGATATGTGCTTGGAAATTTTGCATTGTTTATTGTTGCAGAGACGTGCACCTTAAAATTGTTGTTAATCCTGGTTGGTAGGAATGGAACCTAGATTATCTTTTTAACAACTGCTAACGGCAGAAGGATACTTTTTAACAAACCTATATCAAGATTAATTTGTACTTTTTAAGGTATGGTAGGTGAGGATCAAACGGTAATTCATATTATCGTTGGTTAGCATTAAACATGACCAAAAAAGAAAAAGGAGTCCAGAAAGGTGGTTTGGAATAAGTTGCGAGATATCATGTCTCGATATTTTGCAATGTAATATGGAATGGAGAGGTTTAGGCCTTTCGGGGGACCATGTTATATCATTATATATGGATAGATTGTGTTATATCATTATATATGGATAGATCGTAGCAACGTCCTCCTTTTCAAACATTGTCATTAAGTTGGATGCATAGTTGCTAGGATCAGGGATCGGTGTCATCGAGGATTGGAAGTGTAAACCTGATTGAATAATGGGTTAAGGGGGTTAGGTACAATAGGATGTTCGCTCATTCTATTTGCTTCCTGTATGAGTCTATTTTATCAAATTTTAGATTATTTTTTAAGCATCTAATTTTTCTGAAATTGTGATCTAACCGAGTAAGTGAGTAACCGCGGGGTGCTCAGATGTAAATCTAACTCGAAGGGCAAATATTGGAAACTTTGTTCTTGACAACCTTAACCAACATATTTTGCTGATTTTCGAGGGCAAAGATTATCTTTGGCAGATTTATTCTGAAGTTGTATATAATTGGACCCAAGTGCTCAGTTTTAACCTCTATTTGATTGAGATTCGGGACAAAACCCTTGATTGACTGTAGAATCCCTTCAGCATGGCGTGTTTATTTGTTCTCAGCAAAGATTCAAACTTTTGTAAAATTTTCTTGGCCTTTCTTATTTTGGTGCAGGTACAAGCGAAGAAAGTAGTCGCCGAGTTCTAATCATTCTCCGGTGCTTCTTTCGAAGAAAGACATTGAAAGTATTCACTGAAAGTCGCATTTCATCTGGTAAAGTCTTGTCGAAGCGGGTCTGGAATTGTGCACCATTGTGTACTCTAGCATGGAAATGCCACAATATATAGCTTGTTAAGCCATGATTAACCCATCTAGTTTTATTGATCAACAGATACACAACCACTTGTGTAAAATAGGGTTCTCATGTAACACTCAAATTCTGAATCTTTGATAGTTTAGAATTAGAAAAGATGCTATGCCTTTGTTATTTGTTTTTGTGCCATTCAATGTGTGAAATTGCCACATCATGTTAGATATACTAGTTCTTGCCAATGATGCATTTCAGCATTGTCTTGTAATGTCATTTTGCAAAGTTGCTTTACTTGCTCTTTCTGGGCTCCTGTCTAAGAGTAAGTGAACATTTATATATGTGTGCATGCGAGCCTGTATTTGGGCATAAGTATTTTGCCAGCGGTTTATTTCTGCGTTGGGTTGTAATTTCATTTTTAGTTATCATTTGCGAAGGCTAATAGATTGCGACAAAGCTTTCTATAGAGCAGTGGCAAGAAGATATGATCACACATTTGTAGGATAAATCGTAAATGTTTATTTTGAGCATAAGTGGCTGTTTGTTTTGCTTTGGTGACCCATGTTTATTTTGCTGTCTTGCTAGTTATGCAGTTACATTGCAACTTTTGTTGCAAGACATTGAGCTTTTTTAGGCTTTGAACAATCAAAATAAAGTATATGATAATATTTATAAACTAAAAAAAAAAATAATGGAACCAATAGTTTTTTCAACATGATAAAAGATTAATCCTTAAACGCAAGAATTTCTTCTTTTTATTATCGTAGTGGAGAGCTTAGTACCGAAAAATCTGTTTATTTTACAAAAGAATATGTATTTTTACCCTGTATCACCTACCAGTATAAGAGTGCTAAATATATCCAAGACCAAAAATCTATGATGTCTCTATAATAGTAGCATTGTAATGGAAAAAAGAAGTAAAAATGTATGAAACAAATTATGTAGCAAAATATTATTGGCAATGTTAGTTTGTTGTCTTTGAGAAGGGAGTACTGCTTGTGTTTGTTTAGGAAGGAACTGCAAGAATGTGTCAGCTAATTTTTGCCCAAGTATGACTTGAGACGACGTCGTTAGATGCAATTTATCAGGCTCCAATTGGAGGCCCATTGCATCCACTGTTTTAAGATTTAAAAGATCGATTCCAAGTTGGGCTTGTCTCACTATCTGGATGTACGGACCTTCTCCTGATGCTATGGCTACCTACATTACATTATTTACATACATACATGAGAATCGAGATTATATGAGCTTGTAAACTATATATTGTAATTTATTCCATTGAAAACAATGAGTTATGGGGCAAAAAGCCTCCCAAGGCCGGATCTTTTATGCCGTAGGATACGGCGCGGTGCCATATTGTACCACATTCTTTAGTTTCTACCACACTTCACCACATTATACCACAATTATTACCAATATATCTTTTCACTTTTCTTTTCTACTTTTCACATTTTCTCTCATCACCTACCTCACCTATTACAACTCTCACCATACTTTTTCAATTTTTACTGCAATATATCATCACCGCAATCCACCTACTGCATAACAGAACGAGGCCTAAATATACTAATTTAGTATACAATCCTATACTACTATATATTAAATGGAAAATAAATGAATGTGATTGAATTGTATAAATATAATTTCACATGTAAACATATAACAAAGAACTCTCAAAAACAACATGCTTGTGCATGATTTGAGGGATCATCTTCCCATAAACTAATGTTCATGGAAAGGTTGGACCAAATCTACCTTCACAAATAAAAGGGTAATTGGATGAAGGTAGATTTGGTCCAGCCTTTTATTTTGGAATACCAAATCCACCTTCATTTGTTTTTTGTATGTTAGTGGTTCCAAAATATCAAAATTGTATTTTAGAGTATTAGTTTTTTTATTCCCTCCCCCATAGGAATGATAAAAGTAGTTACTAAAAGAATTTTTAAATATTTTTTTTTGAAAATATGAGTAATTATTACGAATCTTCAAGGAATAAAAGGGTAAACCATAAAAATTATAAACAAGTCAAAAAAATTGGGACAAGAGTAGTAAATTCATTAAAAAACGTGAGGAAACATTGTACTACATTTTCGAGTAAACACAACTCAAAATCCTCGATATTTAGGATATATACACTCGTAATTTGTTAGTGGTCTCAAAAAATATAATTTTATTTTTCTGGATCACTAATATAAAAAAAAAGTAGACATTATTATGATCCCATTGCTAATTCTAGGGATTATTAAATCCAAATTTCCAAAATAGAAAATGAAAAAGATTGATAATTGAGATAGAGCATGTGCTCTGTGCTCACAGCTAAGATTACCAGTTTTAAGACCATACGCACCATGCCACCCAAGATCTATGTGTCTATGTTTCACTAAAATCCACATCTACATTCTGCATTCATTTCTCACTAATAAATTAACATGTTCAGCTTCCTCTATCTAGCTAGCTACCAGCTCTAAATAATCACTTCTAAACGGCATTGAAGTTAGTTAACATTTAATAACATACACCAAAAAAAAAAACACACTGCACCCAATAATTAGGCCTAGTTTTTGTTTTTTTATATGGTTGATAAGATGTAGAAATGATACGGAGGATGATAAACTTTGGAAATAGTATAGTGTGGTGAATTTATGAAAAAAATGCGATAAGATGTGAAATATATGGTAAAATTTATGAAAAATGTGATTGATGTAATAAATGATAAAACGGAATATAAAAAGTAGAAAAGTGACGAAATATAATGATAATGATAATAGTTAAATGTTAAATAGGGCAGTGAAGTTTTGAAGAATAGGATTAACTAATATGATAAATTATAGCATCTCATCATACCACACCGCATAAGAACTTTATAGCAAAATACTTAAAGTTTCGCTGCATAATTTTTAAAAAATAATAATTAATAGGAGTATAAGGGAGCTTCCAAAAAAAAAATAAAAAATGGAGGGAGTAATCTTACCTGAATAATAGGTAGCATGGGAGCCTCCAAATCATCCCTCAAATCCCCAAAAAACCTCTCCAATCTCTCCCCGTACTCCTCCGCCCCACCTTTCAACATCGCATCTCTCTCCCCCTGATACCACAACAACCCCTGCAAACTCCCGCCGCCGCCGCCGCCGCTCTCCCTCACCGCCGCCCTCGCCCGCCGCAGCAGCCGCCGGTACAGCCACCCTCCCCTCTCCCACTCTTCGATCCCCGTCCCCCCCACCGCGCACGGCACCAGCCCCACCACCCCCACCGCCGCCGCATCTCCGGCGATCAGGGCATTCGCAAAGGGCATTCCTGGGCCGACGCCGCATGTGTGGTTGGTGTCGATGTCGGCGTGGAGTGGCTCCGCCGCCTCCACCCACCGGAGCTTCGCGTCCAGCCGGAGCACGGCGGGGCTCGGTCGGCACTCCGGCGGGACGATGTGGTCCCAGGACTGGTGGGTGCCGGAGGTGGTGACGCCGCCGCGGCCGGCCATGTTGCTTTGCCCGGCCAGGAGGAAGATGCTGGTTGGAGTTCGGGCAGGGTTAGGGTTTAGGTTACGGTCAGGGTCAGGGTTAGGGTTAGGGTTAGGGTTAGGGTTCAGGTCATCGGATCTGAGGGAGGATGAGGTGGGGAGGAAGTGGAGAAAGAGGAGGAGGAAATAGAGAGGGAATGAGATTGAGTTGGAGTTTGGCATGGTGGGTGTGGGTGTGGGTGTGGAAGAAAGAGAGGAAGGACCTGAAACTCCCAACTCCCAAGGTGTTTGGAGGTGTTTAAGTTTTTAGTATGTTTGGACAAGGAGGAGAGGGATCTAACACCCATCTTGCAAGGAAAGAAAAGTAAAGGAAAGGAAAAGGGATGGAAAGGGAGGGGGGTAGGTATGTCTGTTTCATACATGGATGTGAATGTGATGGAACTCTTTTTTTTTTTTTTGGCTTCTTTTTTTTTTTTCAAAACCATGTTCTTGTATGCTGGCTGGCTGCGAGTACGCCGTACCACAACTTGTCATATTTCGACCCTGTTCTTTTATACGGTACCGGTGCAGTGCGATTGCGGTATGGTGGAGTGTGGTGAAGTTTGGTGAGTTGTGATAAGTTGTAGTGAAAGTTGTGGGAGATAGGGTAGGTGATGAGAGAGAATGTAGAAAGTAGAGGAGAAAAGTGAGAAGAGAGAAAATCACGATTATCACAATTCTGCCACACCGCAACCAACCATATAAAAAAACAGATAAATAGAAAAATTGGATCAAATGCTGCTGCACTTTTTTGGGTTTTATATTGGGGTATACTATATTTTTTGGGTTTTAGATTGGGGTACAATGTAAAATGAAAAAACTGTTCTATTGCAGTGCACTAATATAATATTTTTTCACTTTGATATATCATAACACCATTCTAAAACATAGTATATCACAATCCAAATATTTAAAGTGCACTAAAACCCAATTTTTCTTTTAAATATTAATGAAAAGGGAGAAAAAATTGAGCCAAGTTATAATTTACTAGGCATTCTTAGCAAAATTTTGACCGATTCAGAAAAAATAAAGTATGGTTACCAAAAATTTCTGGTAAGGAAAATTGGGATTGGATTGTCCAAATTTCAGGTGAAAACACAGGTTCGGCAATAGAACAATGTGCAAGCCTAATTTATGAACGAACTTTGGTTGGCTTTTAATTAGCTTTATGTACAATATGAACATTGAAATTGAACAATCTTTGATCAACCCAACACCAAAAGTATGAACTTCCTTTTAGATATAATTCAGACATCGGACATACGGGTCCAGGTCCAAGTATAGTCTCTGTGTCCGGATTTCTCATCAAACAAAGTCAGGATAATACATTTTTGACCAAATAACAGATTTGTACAAACCCAAAGTTACCTAAATCCAGATTTTTATCAGGCCTGTAACATAGGATCAAATGGATCAACAAATTGCAGTAGGTCCCAAGGCTCTTAAGAATCATGTGAATCAACAATCGAGTTTCAACAAGAGAAGACTTGAGTTTTAGATATTTATGGTTTGGATAATGGAAAGATTAGTAGATTAGGTAAACCCTTAAATTTACATTTTTATAACCGATTCACAAAGTATTGAATAAACATGTAAGAATTTTTAACAAATAGAATTATTTGGGTAATGGATAATATGAATATCTATTACTCCCTCTGTCCCAAATTAATTGACATTTTGACTAAATTTTTACCGTTAATTATTCATCAATTACAATGAGTTACAATATGAAACTACCTCCATTGTAATTTTTAATAAAACATCTTTCTAATGACGGTAATTTCATGTTGGTACTCATTGTAATATGTTAATAATTAGTATTTAGCCCAATGTGAATTTTCAAAATTTTTGAGATTTTCAAAATTTTAATTTTTTTTCAATGTTTTGCCAACCAATATTATAAAATTGAACCAATTTAAATTTACCACTTTAAAGTACTATAACATTTATTTGTGATTGCATCTTTGGAGAGAAAGTTGACACAATATAGCACAATGGTATATTTAGGCCCTGTTCGGCAAAATTAGTGTTTAAGGTAGCGGATAAAGGTTTATGTAGCGGATAGAGGTTTATGTAGCGGATAGCGGTTTAAACAGCGGATATCGGTTTAAGTAGCGGATAGCGGATGACTGTTCAAATGAAAATTGTGTTCGGTAAATTTAACGGTTGAATTAACTGATTATAGTGAATTGACATAAAAGGATATGAATAATTTTGAAAGATAAAATTTTCAAAGGGTATTTTTAGACCGGAAATATGAAACGCTATACTCCAAACGCTAAACGTTAGCTTTATTAGCGTTTCACAAAACGCTCCTCAAAACGCTAAACGCTACTCAAAACGCTAGCTTACCGAACACTAATATTTACGCAATTAGAGTTTTAATTTAGTCAAAACGCTAAACGCTGTCCCAAACGCTACTGCCGAACACAGCCTTAGTTTAGCCATACACATAATGCGTGTATACCCAAACCAGTGAGTGCATAACATCAATATACCAGATTCTAAGAGAACAAACAGAAGATAAGGGATTAGTTTAGAGTGTCCACATCAACATGGTAAACAATCAAAATCTATATTTTATAATTTAGATTTGTTTGTGTTACTTTAAAGAATAATTTAGTTTTGTTAAATATTGGTTGATAAGTTATTGGAAAGGTGTAATATTTTAGAAAAGTAGAGTAATTTGGGTGTGTAATACAAATATATATATTTTATAAAATTTTCAAAATTTTACACATACATTGTCAACCAATATTTACCAAGAGAGCGGCTGGTCGGTCAAAAATTCTCGGAAAATTGATCAATTTCCCAAGTCAACTAACTTTCCTGAGGAAAGTTCCCAATTATCGGGATGAATTTCCCTGGGTTCTTAGCAAACGCTCTCCGGATCTAAATTTATTCCTCAATAGAACACACTTGTCCCGTTACATAGATTTGTGATTGTGTCTTTGGAGAGAAAGTTGACACAATATAGCACAATTTAGTTTAGCCATACACATAATGCGCGTATATCCAAACTAGTAAGTGCATAACATCAATCTACCAGATTCTAAGAGAACACAAACAGAAGATGAGCAGTTAGTTTAGACAGTCCACATCAACATGGTAAACAATCAAAATCTATAGGTGAAGTGTAACAATCTAACTAAATTAGAAGAGTCAGAAATGATGGATATACTTGTACATTTTCTGTAGTAACATCTCCATCCATTGTCGCTATGATATTCAAGTGTTGAAAATACTGCCTTTGTGGTTGCTGACTTAGGAGGACACTCCTGAAGATGAGCTTTGACCCTGACTCATGTCCAATTGTAACTGTGGTAATCCTGTACCCTTGCAAAGCCCCTTCATAACACAATCCAGAAAAAGAAAGGAAAAAAAAAAGAAAAAAGAAACCAACCTCCCATGAATATCATGAACACAAATCAAAATCAATTCCTGCCTAGGTGATGTATGAAGGTTGAGTGGAGTATTCTTACCCGGAATTTAGGGAGGTTTGTTTCAAATTGACCTAAGTTTTACAAATCGTTCACTATTGACTGTTTCATGGAAAAGAAACAAAGGGGTTTTAATGATGCATTTTACTTCATTCCATTCAAGCAAAGGGTTAAATACAAGTCGACTATATACCGACTTTGAGTAATTACAGGTAAGGTATATTTCGAGTTCCACTAAACACAATCAATGTATTATAATTTTGCGTCAACCAGCGGTTTATAACCACAACCTCTTTTCCAACTTTTAATTGGAAAGAGTTGTCTCTAAAATACTCTAATTTCTTCATTACATATAAAACGATACGATTATCTAAGTAAAACATGATTGATTGTGCCTATAGTTTAATTGTCACAAATCCTAACGAAAAGTCTCACATTCCAACAACTTTGAACTTTAAAAATAAAATTTGCGGGTCAAACGGGTAGTTTCGTTTGACCCGCTAACTAGCAAGTTTTCTGGGTTATGTTTCATTTCAGGTCCAGGCCGAGAAAATCGTGTTCAAAACCCAGGCAGAATCGAGTTGACTCAAAAAAATCGTGTTCGATAACCCAAAACTTGTTCAACACATAGGGGGTGTGGACAGATTTAGGGGAGGTTCAAGAACAGATACCTTAGACTGCATGGGTGGATTGAAAGGCCTGTAATGTGTATTTGTCAATGGATCGCTGACAAACAGAGGCCCAGACTTGCTATTTTCCGATGTCATAGCCAGAAGAGCCTTATATTCGGAGGCACCTGTGCTGGAAAGATCAAATGCAGTCTGCCCAGACGCCTCGTGATTGCTAGGGAATCCGATTCCTCTGCTGCTGTTGTTGCCGTCGTCAATGACAGACCCCATCTGTGGTAGCTGCACTGCTTGTGACACGCTTGGCAAGTAAAACGGATGCAAAGACGAACCATTCCTCAGCGTTAACATCTGAAACATGGTATGAGTCAAATGCGAAAGAAAATTTACCAAAATTTATACATTTATCAATACTTACATTTTCCCCAAAAAGCATGTTAGTTTATGCAAACGAAACACTTTTTCCAATACTTCCCAAAACTAACCTTTATTTTCCAAAAACTACCAAAACTTAACTTTTAACATGATTCATTTACCAACGAACTTTACTGGCCCTAATTATGCAACCCCTCCTCAAGGTTAAGGACCCCAACATTTTCCTTCTGTGTTGGGTGGTTATGCAACTAATGATAGAGATAACAGACATGCCAAAAGACGAGTTTAACACACTTCTGTGGATATTTTTAGAATGCCAAGGTCCTTTTCCCTGTTTTCCCCTTTATTCGGTTAATACTTACCAACGAAAAGAATAAGACCTTACAGTTAAAAGGCCTTGGGGACATTGTATTACACTATTACAAGAAGCAAACTTATGTTTAGACCTTTGTCCTATCTCGTATCACTCATAAGTCATAAGGATCATTTTATCTGGACTCTTATTTACTGAACACAAAACTTGAGTCTTGCTTACCGAACTAATAAGAAGGTCAAGTGCAGACACTCTGCGTAGTTATTAAAGCTTGTTAGGGTTTTAATTATAAGAGCATATTAATCCGCCGAAGTAGAAAATAAGATGACCACTGGATATCGGAAAAAATAAATACAAGATCAAAGGGGACCATAATTTAACGTGGAAATCCAAATTGGGAAAAACCACGAGCAGCACAAGCACAAACGAATCCACTATTAGTAGAGAGTACAGCGAACGATCTCCTTCCAAGATCCAACAAAGAATGTATTACAAAGACCTCAAACACCGAAAAAGATCCACCCGAAAGAGACACGTGCTCTTAGTCAACAAAGCTCTCAACAAAACCTCTCTCACCAAACAAGGCAAACAAGACCCACTACTTATAGAGAAAACTCTTTATAAACCTACCTTGACTCTCACTCCAATTAGATTTAGAATTTAATACAATTAGGAAACCCAACAGAATAATGAAACATAAATAATATTCTAATACAATTAGGAAACAACTCATTGTGGGATCAAGAAACTGATTGATTTTATGATACTTTCCTAACAAAGCTCACCTTGTATCAACAACCATTACATTTGATATACAAAAACAGGGTCAACTATATATAAAAATGTTACTAGTTGTCGAAGAAATTGCACACCCTTTGACAAAACCAAAACTAAATAAGTAAACAACTCCATATTCCAAATTACACTCTCGAGAATGGAACATAGGTAATTTTGATATGATCCACTTTCCATCCTCAGACGTAACTTGAAAATTTTAGCATTGTCTCAACCCCAAGTAAAACAGCACCATTGTTGAACATGTTCAGAATTGACATGGAATTGATGCCATTTATTAGTCAATATCTTTATCTATCTTATATACTGATGGATCAGAAAAAATAATAGGTTGTGCAGAGGACCTAGAAACAAGTGCTAGAAGAAAAACCATGGTTTACTCTTAATAAATCACTTTAGAATCAATAATTAACAATAATTGAAAGTAATTTTATTATTTTAATTTATTTCCACCTAAATTTTTGGGTTGTATCAATTTCTCCACTTCTTTTCAAAAGAAATTTTGGACGCTAATATATTGAACTTTTTGGGTATTGGACAATGATGCACTGAACTTTGACCTTGGACAATAATGCACTGAACTTTGGGGGGTATTGGACAATAATGCACTTAGTATGATTTTGACAATGGCTAACTCAACAACCCCCAAAGTTCAGTGCATTATTGTCCAATACCCCAAAAGTTCAATATATTAGCATCCAAAAACTCTTTTCAAAATAACAAATAAAGAGGGATGGAGAAAATATGATGTAATAGGATTATAGGAGTAAACTAAAAAAATCCTAGGAAAAGGAAAGTCATACTGGAAGGAAAATAGGAAGTGTTTATCAACGTTTCAAAATGAAAATAAGTGGGGACCGGATTGAAAATAAATACCCATTATTCAACCAATTCATTTATCGATGTTTCAATAAATAATTGACAACTAAATATAGCAATAAAATTGCGAAGTCAGGATGGCCGAGTGGTCTAAGGCGCCAGACTCAAGTTCTGGTCCTCTAACGAGGGCGTGGGTTCAAATCCCACTTCTGACATTTCTGATCGAAATTTAATACTGGTTGACAATTTTTTGATATGCATTACCATCCTTAGTAATAGACCAGTGAGAATTGTGACCTCTATATCTAATTATCTATGCCCCCATTTCTTACCATTTTCATAAACTAAATATGAGAATTGTACTATTAACTTTTGTATTTTCATTCCCACTCTCCAATTTTCTCGTACCAAACGCCTTGCAATAGATTGAGGAATATGACCCATGACAATTACATCTTTTGCAAAGGAGCAAAGATGTAAATGCTATGGGCCAGATTCCTCGGTCTACTACAAGGCGTTGGCGTGTGGAGAATGTGTCAGATTTTAAGTTTGAACCTCAACAATCCTCATGTTTATTTATATAAGGTTAAGATACCTTTACAATATCCATGTTTCAAGCACCAAAGGCATTAGTGTGTGGAAATGTGCTAGAATATAAAATCATTATTGAATTTTTAACCATTAACAAACTCACTTAGTTGAGATGATTTCATATGTAATGCACATGCTCTACAGATGACTTTCTCAGGGAATGAAGCTGATTAAGAAATCCCTGTGATCAAATATCAACCCATGGGGAAAGGGATGGGTTAACACAGTACAGCAGGTACCACTTGAGCTAAGATGATTTAGTATAAGATAAACCGTTTCGGGTACCTTGTTCTAAAATTAGGGACCTTATTCTTACTTGTTATGACATGTTCCTAATGTTTGGGACCTTACCTTTACCTACGGTTTAAGTTCCGATTTCAGGGTATCCGTCAATTATGAAAAATTTATTTTCTAACATATAATATTTTTTTAAGAAAAATTTTTATACCTTAGCGTCAAGTACATCATGCTGTCAAATTATGATGGTCGTAACACCACATTTGATTTTAGCATTGACAATGAAAATTGAAGAATTACAACCGGTTTCTGAATAAATGTATAAATTAAAATTAGGTTCCATGTTCCATATATTTGAATGTAGGTTCTTGATTCCAAATACACAGAACTTGAACCTGTATAACATGTTCCAAGTTCCGATCCAAGATTACATTTTAAGATCATTACTCTTACCCATCAAGACCGTTTTTCTGAATATTAAGAACCTTATCCTTACCGTTGACAAGTTCCGGTCAGGTTTCAGGTTCCTGTTTTGGAACCCCTCACCCCTAGTTTAATGGATGATGTTTTTTTTTCCATTTTTTTTGAAAAGAAAAACCAAAGACCAAGGCAAACATAGTGAATACTGATAGTTCAATTCTACAATTGGAATATGAAAATACCATATGTGCAGTAGATTCACATAGATTATACAAAGAATGACATTCTCCTTGAGTAATTAAGCATTATATTATTAAAAAAAGGAACCATAAGTAATACAAGTAGCACACCTGAACCTGTAGCTGGAGCTGTTTTAAATATTCGATTGCTTCATCCAACATTGAAGCCTTATCCGTCTGTCACGTTGGAAAACACAAACAAACCCTAATCAAATCAGCTGTTATCTTTGCAAAAAGCTGTAGAATTAAAAATTCTGTAAAGGAATGTTGGATAACAATCTAGCAATCGTCAGGAGTATTGGATTATAAAAAAGTAATATTTATTATTGGACAACAATATCTCTTACTTTTGTGAGATTATTAGTATATGAATCGTAAATAAGATGGTGTTGAATAGATCTCCAAACTGACGTGGCTCGTTCAGGGGAAATAAACATGCCCCAACAGAATAACTTTGTTAATCTCTCCGTTTTTCACTGGCTCACGTTAAAAAAATCAGCCCCAGCACAATAATCAAGGAGTTGGTGAACCGGATTCCGTGCTGACGTGACGTACATGATACAACCAACCAATATCTTGTAACATATGTTAGAGACAATCTCACCACCAGCCATGTTCGTATAACAATCTCACCTAGGCACAATCTACTATGGTCCGTATATTATCATTCAAAAATCCTTGGTGTAAAACTTGGATTAAATTAGCTTTGATTGGCGCGCTAATTAACAACAATTAACGACTACACCCGTACCTTATTCGAATTGGGGATCAATTTCTGCAACGCTTTCATTTTCTCGTTAATTTTCTGCCGCCTTCTCTGTCAATCAAAATCAGAAACAAAAACCCTAAATTCTTCGTCGAAAACATTCACCAACTCGTGTACGTAGAATTCAAGCTTAAAAAATGCAAAAAATGTCACAATTCACAAACCTTTTCAGTCAGATTATGGACTTCGGCAGCTCTGCTCCGTTTAGACGAACTCCTCGCCGGCGGCCGATTCGCCGGAGCATCCTCATGGTCCTAACATCTCACCGACGAACAACACTCTCTCAGAAACTCAATTTCATCGAATCAATTCAATCGAACTCAAAATTATCTCTATCTTTCAACCGAAATTCAACAAGATCGATACAGAATTCAACATAACCTCACCTCGCTTTCGCATTCAACATCGTCGGCGATTCCTTCACCGGAGATCCCGATCGAGCCGGAAAACGCGTTCTCCTGCCGCTCGCCGGGGCCGGAGCCGTAGAATCCTCCGGCGAACCGAAAATTGATGCCGGAGGAAGAGTCCAGTAATCCGGACTGCTGCGATCCGGCGAATAGTCCGAGGCGGTGGTGGATTAGGTCATGTGGCGGCGGCGGCGGAGGAGCGGAGGAGGAGGAAGACTGAGAGGAGTGGTGGAGGAGAGTGTGGAGGAGGGAGGAGATGTCGTCGGAATCCGGCGAGAAATTGAGAGCGGCGTGCGGCGGAGGAGGCGGCGGCGGAGGAGAAGGAGAGGAGGAGGAGGAAGGATCGAAGAGATCCGCCATTGGAGGATGAGATCGAAGGATTTTCTCTACTTTTTCGCCAAGTTTCTGCGTCGTCTTCTCTCTGTCTCTCTCTAACTTCTCTCTAGAAGGAGTAGGTTTGGGTAAGGGTCAGTCATCATGGAGAGTGTTTTCTGGGAAACTCTGGTATTTGTGATTAGGGTATTCCTTCCATAAGTGGAAAGGATTAAGCTCCTCTTTCTAATCGAAGTTTTTCTTCATTTTCCCGCCTTAATCACGTCATTTTCGTAGCAACGCAATTTATAACGTGCTGACGCCATCCTCCCGGTCTAATTACGTACGGGACAATCGTAGTACTCCCTCATTCCCAAATAAATTATTCGTATTTGACTAATAAGGGTGTAAATGACTATTAAGGGTGTAAAATTAATTGAAAAGGTAGGGTAAATTAATTTTGAGTGAAGTTCAGTAAACTTAGGTTTGGCAATTTAGGTAAAATGTATCATGCCCCGTTTTTTTATGCGGTAGATTGTGATGCGGTACCATATCGTACTGTAATTTTTTAATTTCTAGCACAATTCATCACACCACAAGGTAGTTGAGTATTGAACGTTGTGAAATATTAGTATTAAATTATTTGAGTAGACTTCTGTCTCCTACTTTTTCTATTTTTGTGTCTAAAAAATAATACTCCTCTCTTCCCATATTATCTGTCACTTTAACTAAATTTATTTTTTTCATAATATTTGTCATCTTATAATTCTAATACTACATTAATTACTAATTTATCAAATTAACCTTATTAATTATCACCTCTGTCCCAAAATATTTGTCTTTTTACCTAATTTCTTTATCCCAAGATATTTGTCCCATTTACAATTCTAACGACTGTAATTAGTTTTCTAACCCTAATTAATGAATTGATTTTTTTACTTTTTACAATTCCGACAACTATTATCTTCAATTAAAGTATGAGTATTTTGGGTAAATTATAAATTTTTCACCTCAATTTCCAATATATATTTGTCTTCTCACGTTAGATAAATAGACAAATATAATAGGACGGAGGCAGTACATCTTTTTCTTCAATTTTTTCTTTTTTATTCATCATTTTGTTCACCTTTTTCTCATTTCCAAGAATGAAATTTAATGTAAAGAGGAAGTTTTCTTAGTTTTGTAAATTATGTCCTAAGTGACACATAATTTGGGAAGGAGGGAATATAAAAGGAGTTAGTTAGAAAACGTTACATAAAAATTGTAAAATGAAATTTAATGCAGTTTGCCACAAATCATTACTCTTCTCTCTCATCATTCTTCTCTCTCCTCACTTTTCTCCTCTACTTTTTACATTCTCTCTCCTCACCTACCTCATATACCAATAACCTACCACAATTCCACCACACCCCACCACACCACACCGCAAAATACCGCAGAAAAGAACAGGGTCGTAGTATCTCTTCACTTTTTTCTCTCCTCACTTTTTTTTTCTCTATTTTTCACATTCCCTCTCATCATCAACCTCATTTACCATAATTTTCACCATAATTCACCAAAACTCACCACAATTCACAACACGTTTTCAAATTTCACCGCACCGCACCATTACCACACTGCAACCAACCATATAAAAGTGAGGTGCGATGTGGTAATGGTGCGGTGCGATGCGATGGAATTTGAAAAAATGTGGTAAATTGTGGTGAGTTGTGATGAATTATGAGAATTGTAAAATTGGGCAAATAAAACCAAAAATTACAGATGGAGTACTCTTCCAATGTGATAGTATTATTTAAAAAATGACCTTAATTGTCCACCTAATCTACTGTAAAATTGGTTTCCTAATAGTTATGTCGTAAAGTAAATTCATCAAATTAGTTGAGAAGATTTGTTATGTCTCTAATAATCATGTCGATCTGCCATAGGATGTGAATAGAATCTTGGATAGTTGGGATGAGGATCATGTTGGGATTCAACCATGAGTAAATGTCCCACATCGAAAAAGTAAAGAGAAAGCACATGATATATAAGTCAAGTGGGCTACTCCTCTTAACACCAATTGGTTTTAAGATGTAACCTCAATTAACTTGTATACCATGGGCCTTGGTTGAAGTGGGCTCACCCCTTGGATCTCCCCAACAAGTGGTATCAGAGCTGATGGTTCGTTCGGTTGGGCGCATGCAAGGTGCGGGAAGATCACCGTGGACAGGAGCAGGGACCATAGCGCGTGCTCGGCTGGGTCTCCTGAATGCTCAGAGTGGTGGCATGAGACTCGGGTGGAATAGGGTGCGACTCTGTGGAGTAAGGTGCGGCTAGGACTCTTGAGACAGAGTGGTGGCATATTGAGACTCAGGTGGAGTAGGGTGCGGCTCTGTAGAGTAAGGTGCGGCTATGATGGGCTCCTGATGGTGACTTGAAACCTTGGGCAAAAGAGGCTTCCGATCATGGGGGAGAGACTCATGTGTGAAGGGGGAGATTGTTGGGATTCACCCATGAATAAATGTCCCACATCGAAAAAGTAAAGAGAAAGCACATGGTATATAAGTCAAGTGGGCTACTCCTCTTAACACCAATTGGTATTAAGATGGAACCTCACTTAACTTGTATATCATGGGCCTTGGGTTAAGTGGGCTCACCTCTTGGATCTCCCCAACAGATCAGACTATCGATTTCAATCTGAACTTTTAAGGATCCAGTCCGGATAGTTTGTTGAAGACCATAGTGAAGATTTAGGCGCCTACGTCATCAAGATGGACTGTGAACTAACTAAACTAACACCTGCTTTGCTTAACTTGCCCAGGTGGTCATAAATTGATAAGTGCATTATTTTCCATGATTTTTAGGGGACTTTAACGGTAGAATTAGGAAAGTTTTAGATTGAAAATGTATATAATTTCTCCTATTTCCCTATTACGCTTGGTCTTTGTATTTTTGGTGAAAGCTTGTAAGTTTAGGAGCAAAACATGGATTTTGGGAGTAATTTTGGCAAGATCAAGGGTACCACGGGCCTCCACCACGGTTGTACAAACCGTGGCACAAATTTCAGAAGAAGCAGAGTGGCCACCACGAACTGTGGTGGACGCTGTCTTCGCACAACGACTTTTTGACAACAATTGAAAAGGAAAGAAAGAAAAAGAGGAGTTCTTCATTTCTTAGAGTCAGAAAAACTTTGAGAGAGTTCACCTTCCATTGCAAAAACTTCCATCTATCAGCGAGAATAAAATCAAAGGACGTTAGAGATCGAGATTTGAGAGAAGCTCACGGCATTTATGGAGACATTTCTGACCCGAAGGTTGAGAGACTCTACGAATTTCGCTTCACTATTTGCCCTATTCTTTTCACATTTCCCTCTTTGTTTTGAGATTTGATAGTCATTTTTAGAACGTACTTCGTGCTTTTGATAACTATTAGTGAGTAGATTTCGTTCTTTTACTAGGGGTTTTCAAACCGAAACACTGATGTTTGACTAGATTGTTATTAGTTTGTGCTTGAATTCTTGATTGAATCAATACAAGGTTGTGTTCTTCATGTTTATATGTGTTCTTAAGGCCTTGAATTCTTGTAATTTGCGAATAATCCGAGAAGTACCGAAGGGTGAATTGGAACAATCTAACCACCAACCTTTTTGCCTAATTTTACGGAATTTGAGAAAATATTAGTAAAATAGGGGATCAATTTGATAACCTGACTCCCAAGACCTTCGATTTTGATTAACTTGAAGAGTATACGAGAGTTGTTTGTTGGGTTGATTAGAATAATTATATCTAGCATTGAAAGAACGATAGCATTCTAACCGTTATTGGTTATTGATTCGATTGAGTGTTTAACTGCACAAGTTGAGACTTAATTACCAGACCCCTTGTTAGGTGAGTAAACCCCTAGAAGTCTTCATCCATTGACTTACCCTTAGATTCATTTCCTGTTTGCAAAAGTTTAGGTTAGTTGCTAGAATACTTTGAAAAAGGTCAAAACCCTAATCGGCTTAGCAATTAAGTAGATGGCTAGTTCATTGTGTTGCTAGTTTGAGTCCATGTGGGATCGACATTGATATGCTACACTGTACCCGTGCGCTTGCGGCCCTATCATGAATGCCATGACATGTTGTTGAACTTTGCGTCTCCTCTCTCCATCACTTTACACGGACTATGCCTCACCTTGCACGATTTGTGTTGCTCTAGATTGGGCCTTTTGGACCCGAAATGTCATCTAAAAACTTCCTACAATCCTTTTAACTAATTTTAATCGATATTTAAATTTTCATGCCTTTTAAGCTCATCAAACACACCCACATACACACACACACATATATATATATATATAATGTCAACATTTAAATGTCAACAAAAAGGGCGGTGAAAGCAAGCATCACAAGATAACTGAGATACTGCAAAAGAAATAATGGACTTGGCGGGAAACACCCCATTAGGCCATTACTTGTGACATTCATTCATTATGCAACTCCCAACTAATCCAAATAAAAGAATGGAGACACAAAAAAGAATTGAAAAAAAGTCTCCAATAAAAAAAAATAGAAATTTACTGTTATTCATAAATAAAATAGTTCACTTCAATGAGAATGGAGGCCCATGTGATCTAAGATAGAAATGAATTGAAAATATTCGAGATTTAGGTCCCGTTCTTTTGTGCGTTAACGCAACTAACCGTAACGCAACTTACCGTAACCTACCGCAACATACCGCAAATTACCATTATCTTTTAACTATTCCCACAGCAACTAAACATAACGCAACGCGCAAAAGAACGGGGCCTTAATATCGATGTGGTGCAGTGGATTTGAACCCATATCTAGGTCAATTCAATACAATACTGAATCCAAAAACGAGAATTTAGTTGCAATTGAATCTAATATTGAGTTCTAACATATCAAATTCAAAACTGAATCCAGATCCAAGTAATTATTTTAAAATTATTGATAAAGAAACCTAAATTTCAATCATTCAAATCCAAGTCTAAGCCCATCTCATCACATACACATCAACTTTGAAAAAAAAAATCAAAGTGATAACTCATACATCAACATTACATCAACTTTGACAAAGAATCAAAATACTTTAACTTTCTCTCAAAGAAAAGCCAACATTTGCGCGGTTCTGTTTTTTGGATTGGTTAAAATCAGGTTTAGATGGATTGGATTGGATTAATTGGGATGGTTTGGACAAGTTATGATATTTTTTGGGAAATTGTGTTTTTAGAGAGTATGTTTTTTTGAGAAATTGTGTAAGGTTTGGATAAGTTTGGATTGGATAGTTGAACCAATCCAAAGAACAGGGCAATCCAAAACCGGCTGAATCCGGATTCAAGGATCCGGAGTTATGAATCTAGTGCCAGTTAGATCCAGTAATGGATCCATGAAATTTAATTGTATACCCGATATTGCTCCCCCTAATGTTAGATTACCAATTGGATTTTTGATCTTCGAATTGTAACATGAAAGACTTATAAAATTTTACAAGAAATTATGAGATTCTAAACTATATATATATTTTTTGAAACCAAATATAACGATTTCATTAATAGCAGCCATACTACACTTACAAGATTCTAAATTATATGCATGGATAACGATTTCATTAATAGAGTTTAGATTCTAAATTATATTTATATGCATGGATAACTATATATATGATCCATAAATAACCGTAGTATATATCATCCATGGATATATCCCTAAAATACAATTAAAAATTTCTCTCTCTTTCAAAATCTCATAATTAAAAAATCTTTCATAAAAGTTCAAGGTGAAAAGCCCCATCTTATGGATTTGTAGTTGGGCAGACAAAGGTTTGTTCGGCCTGATAACATTGACCGGTTTGACCGAAAATTCAAACATGATCTTTTTTAAATTTCTATTAACCAAACTCGATTCAGACTCGAATTTAAGCTTGTTCGATTTATCTGACCCGAAAAATACTCGACAAAACTAGGCATTGGACATAAGGTTTCCGTCCTATGTCCAATTTATCCGAACCAGAAATTACCCAGACCCGAATTTTTGTCATCTCCGATTTGAAGTAAATAGGTATTTGTCAGCTCTGATTTGAAATCAATGGGTATGACAAATTGAAAACCCATATTAGTTCCAAATTTATGCTTATCCGATTTGTCCGATCCAAAAAATTCTCGACAAAACTAGGTACGGACATCAAATTTTGTCCCATGTCCAATTTATCCGAACTAGAAATTACCCGGACCCGAACTTTTGTTATCTCTGATTTGAAGTAAATGGGTATTTGTCAGCTCTGATTTGAAGTCTATGGGTATGACAAATTGCAGTAACCGAACCCAATTTAAACCTGAATTTATGCTTCTCCGATTTGTCCTACCCGAAAAATACTCGACAAAACTAGGCATCGGACATCAAGGTTTCCAAACCAGAAATTATCCAGACCTGAATTTTTATCATCTCGTATCTGAAGTAAATGGGTATATTTGTCAGCTCTAATTTGAAGTCAATGGGTATGACAAATAGCAGTAACCAAACCCGATTTAAACCCAAATTTATGCTTGTCCGACCTGAAAAGTACTCGAAATAAACTAGGCGTCGGACATCCGGGTTTCCAAACCAGAAATTACCCGGACCCGAATTTTTGTCATCTCGTATTTGAAGTAAATGGGTATTTGTCAGCTCTGTTTTGAAGTAAATGGGTATGACAAATTGACAATACATTTCACCTCAAATAAGTGCCCATGGGGACAATTTCCACTTGCAGTGTGCAGGATAACTGATTTGAAGTTATGGGGTTGGTTGCCATTGGCAATGTCCAACCACTTTATTCAATCTCTGGCCATAATTCATTCAATTCACTCACCTGTCTACTGCAACATCCCAGATTATGTCCTGGATTTCCTATAAATTTGGCTTCAATTTCATTTTCCATAGAAATGTGAAAGTAACATATAGTAGCATACACCCATAAATTCGGGCAGGCGGGCGGTTTCGGGTCGGGTACAGTACAGGTCAATTTCGGGTTTGCTTAGGTTCCGGGTCAGGTTCAGTACGGGGTCAATTTCGGGTTTGCTTAGGTTTCGGGTCAGGTCCAGTACGGGTCACCTCGGGTTTGCTTAAGTTTCGGGTCGGGTTTAGTACGGGTCAGTTTCGAGTTGGTTCAGTACGGGTCAATTTTGGGTTTGCTTAGATTTAGGGTTTGGAAATCGTGTTCATAACCATTCAGGCGTTTTGAGAGACAATGTGTTAGATTGTGTGAAATTCTGTTGGGTCTAAATTTTCAGGTATAGGCCGAGAAAATTGGATTCAGAATTAATCATTTTCGGGCGGGTGCATGTCCGGTTGGGTCAAGAATTGACGGGTCCCTCACTTGACATTGATGGCTCGAACTACTCCGAACCACACACAAGTAGTTTCGGGTTGGGCTGCCCATGATTCCTCCGGCAAGATCACTCCATACACTTTCAAAAGAAGGTACATGTCTTTTACAATTGTAAATAAATGCATATTTTTAATTAGCAAGATAAACATTCTTCTCATTCAAATGTTTTACATTTGAATCTTTCGGATATCGTGTTATCGTGACTATACTAGTAATTATTGTTATATATTACTCCTTCTGTTCCATATTATTTGTTCTTTTATGATTATCACAGTCTCCAATATTATTCTTTAATTGATAATTTCTTATATAAATGTCTTATTAACGATTATAACATTATACTTTTAGGATAGTCTTTTCATTACGAATATAATAGTAGTAATTTTATTTAACAAATCATTGTATATATTGAGAAATTTATGATCAATTTTTTAAAAAATTTGACTGCACAATTTCCAAATGTGACAAATTATATGTAAAGGAGGTAGTATTATTGAAAAGTTATATTAGTGGAGACTACTTGTCCACTACACCGAAGATTGTTGCTCATGTTTTTGTTTTATTATTCAAAAGGTATACTAGAGCATACTACTTGGGCACTTATATATGAGGAAAGAAAGGCTCACTCGAAAGATCGGACTTTAGTGTGTTATTTTCCTTTTGTCTTTGTCATATTGCTGTTTAAGCTAGGTTTTTGCGGTTTCTTTTTGTTGTTTTGTTGTTGTCTCTGTTTTTCGATACTTTTTTTACGTGAACTTTTGACTCATTTGGCCTGAATAATAATAATAAAAAAAAGTCACTAATCATTGTATTTTGTGGACAGAGAAAATGGAGAAAATGACGTGACAATCAAAGTTATGTATTGTGGGATGTGCCACACTGATCTTCACCATGTAAGGAATGATTGGGGGATCACTATGTATCCGGTGGTACCTGGGTAGGTTCATAAGATCCAACTCTAACTCTTCCAACTTCATGTGTTCCATAATAATAGGTTTCATAGTAAATAGCTTAATTGGTATTTGCTGTAATATGGTATCCCACAGATCTCGGGATCGATTCCAAGGAAGCAGCAACAGGTGTGCTTGCTTGGTTTCCCCCACTCTCTATGGGCTGGTGGACCCATTGGGCTTCCCTGAGATAGAGGGCCCAGTGGGCGGCCCAATTAACATTGTAATAAAAAAAGAATAATCATTTCGGGAGTCCTATAAAAAGAAGAATGAACTATCATTATAGAACGGACAGAGTAACTTATCAGATTGTCGTGTTTTTCTTATTTCTAAATTTTATTATATGTAGGCATGAGATAACAGGGTTGATAACCAAAGTTGGGAGCAAGGTGACAAGGTTCAAGGAGGGAGACAGAGTAGGGGTGGGTTGTTTGGCTGCTTCATGTTTGGAGTGTGAATTCTGCAAAGATTCCCAAGAGAATTATTGTGATCAAATTCAATTTACATACAATGGGATTTTTTGGGATGGAAGTATCACCTATGGAGGATACTCTGATTTCATAGTTGCTCATGAAAGGTACTCGCTCCTTTATATTTGACCTGTGGTTTTGGTTTACGTGTCAGTTAAATTTAGAAAACTTTTACCATCAATTTCTTAATATGTATGTTGATCATCACTAGATTCAAAATGAAAAATACTATGACAAATATATATATATAGGGAAATTGGATTCTAATAATCTATACTATCACAAATTGTATGGCAATAATCCCTACTATCATTTTGGATTTTGGTGGTCAAAAAAAAAAATTGTATTGTAGTGGTACCAAATCCATCACCACATTCTTTTTATTTTTTCCATGCCTACCCCATATTGTTTTTATTTTTTTGGTTCCTACCCCTAGATAGGTAACGAAGTGTAGTTACTAAAACATTTTTTAAATTATTTTTTTGAGATTTCGAGCAATTATTATGATTTTTTAAAAGGAATAAACTTGAAAAAATCATAAAAAATTGAAAAAAAATTGAAAAAAATCGGGAGAAATGCTGTAAATTCATTAAAAATCGTGGTAAAGTGTTATACAAAGTTTTGAATCAAAGGCAACACAAAATTTATGATATTTAGCGTATACACTCGATTTTGTCCCACTACAATGCAATTTTATTTTTTTTTTTACCACCAAAATCCAAAATGATAGTAGGGATTATTAGAATCCAATATCCCTATATATATATATATATATATATATATATATATATATATATATATATATATATATATATAGTTAGGATCGAGATTGAGATTTGTTGCCAGTTGTTAGTCAGTTGTTAGGGTGTAAAATAGAGTAATATATGCAGCGGAAGAAAATACAGGATGATTATGGAAATCGAGGATAATAATATAGAGGCAAGAATAAAGATAAAGGGTAAGACAATATTTTTACGTGGGAAACCGAAGCACTCGGAGAAAAACCCACGGGCGACAACCAATATCCACTAGTAGAAAAGGAGATATTACAAGAGGTAAAATTTATGTGAACTTAGACTCTGTTAACCTAGGGATAAGTAGGGTGAATATGTGGAACTAACACCGTACCTCCCTCATAGGGAGTTTTGAAGGCATTCACATCTACTACATTGGTCGTTTGGCGCTAGTTACAAGGTGAATAAGGATCTCTATTTATAGTGGTAAATATCCTATAGATCTGGCTAGACTTCCACTACAAATACAATTAGGTTTTAGAATGCTTTTACAATTAGGAAACTAACTTAAATATAATTAAGAAATAAAATAATTTCTAATAGCAACTAATAACTTGGAGTGTTTTCTTATGAATATTATGTGAGAACTTTCAGTCAAAAAACGACATTGAAAACTGTGAAACAATTAATAGATATGGATAAACAGAAAAGTACAATTATTTTGTCTTTGCTAGAAATAAGATATTGCGTCCTGCCATTGTGAATTCAATCTACCCTTAGTGAACTTTGAGCATGCTTATAGAGATTATGAAATAATTAACAGGTGATAGATAAAATGAAAAGTACGGTGTATATTTTGTTTAGGGTTTTTAGCTTAAAATAATCCGAAGTCAGAAGTCATTGGCTGAAAATAATCAAAACTTTTAACCTATTTACTCGGACTAAATCGAAATCCATTTCCGGCGTCTAAATGCTGACTGATTAGCTTATGTAAACACCCGTCAGCATAAATTCAAAACCAAAATAAATTAAAGAAACACGTGGTCAGGCTGCCCAGTCAGTATTCCGACATCGAAAATCGAAACACGTGGTCAAGCTGCCCAGTCAGTATTCCGACATCGAAAATCGATTTCAGTTTAGTCCGAGTAAATAGGTTAAAAGTTTGGATTATTTTCAGCCAAAACATGAGTTTGAATTATTTTCAGCCAATAACCTCCGACTTCGGATTATTTTGAGCCAAAAACCCGTTTATTTATTTCAGTAAATGGCAAACATGTTGCGCATTTATCCCGGCCCGATTATTATACAGGTTGATGTGACTTCTCCATGTCGACATTTTCAACCAAAACAAGTTGCAAATCCATGATTTCGCGTCGTTTTCACGTCGGTAATCATGTCAGGATAGCGTTTTTCATCTTTATATGTAGGACCTTGGTAAACCCTTCACAATATATGGTATAATTTGGTTTCATATACGGATCAGGTACGTAGTCCATGTGCCAGAGAACCTACCGATGGACGCCGCAGCCCCTCTTTTGTGCGCCGGAATAACCGTTTACAGTCCGATGAAAGACAGCAATTTGTTGGATTCATCGACGACGAGTCCTAAGAATGTTGGCGTCGTTGGGCTCGGTGGGCTGGGCCATGTCGCGGTGAAATTCGCAAAGGCATTCGGACATCGCGTCACGGTCATTAGCACCTCCTCTTCCAAAAAGAAAGAGGCATTGCATCGCTTAGGTGCCCATGATTTTGTGCTCAGCACTTGTCCCGACCAAATGCAGGTCCTTTACTTTCCTATCTCTTCTCCCAAAGTTTAGTGTCGGCACAATTTTGTCCGATCCAAATACCTGAACTTGTTCGATTACAAAAAAAAATATATTTAATCTGAATCTAATTTTGACATTGATAGAATTGACCGAGTATCCAGACACAGTATTTGTTATTTTTTTTATCACTCAAACCCGATTTGACTCGAATAAAAGTCGTGGCCAGATGTCATTTTCTTGTCTTTCGATGTCCGCTTTGTCCAAACCCAAAATGCCCTGTTTATAAGAGAAACGTTAATTTATATGTAGATGCAAAAGTGTTGCATATGTTAGATTGAATTGTTTGGCAATTAAGCCGAATTGTATACAATCATACAAATGATTTTACTACCCTATTATAGTAAACATTGTGAACATAACATTTTAATTTTCATTGTAATACACAAGTTCGGCCATCCATATAGAATTTTCCTAGTCCATTGGCACCATTATTTTGTGCGTTAATGCAACTAACCGCAACGTAAATTACCGCGACTTACCATAACTCACCACAAATTATCATTACGTTTTTACTATTTCCACCGCAAGTTACCGCAACTTACCGAACCGCAACTTACCGCACCGCAAATTAACCGTATAAAAGAACGGTGCTAACATGAAATATTTGGGTTGAAATTTGGTAATACTAGTATATCAACTAAATATTGTGACAAATATCAAAAAAAATTTATATTGTCATTGAATACACTAAGTATGAAACTTATCCCAAATAATATAAAATGCGAAACAAAAACATTAAAAAGAAAATTTAAAATTGATATTTTTTATGAATTGGAACCTCATAGTCTTTACTTGAAATTTTATAATCTATTTGCTTCATGGGTGATCGCTTGTACCTGTCAATTCGGGCAGGCGGGCCAGTCCAGGTCGGGTTCGACACGGTTTAGTTTCGGATTTATTTATGTTTTACTTTTGGAAATTCTATGCCTAACCTTAAACTTTCGCGGTGGGTTCGATCAGTTTTTGGTCGGGTCAATTTTTGCCAGCAGCTTGTGGTCAATAACCCTGTTAACTAACATGAAATATTTGGGTTGGATTTTCTAGGCAAAGCGAAGGAGTCTTGATTTTATAATTGACACAGTATCCGGCAAACACTCGATTGGGCCAACATTGGAGCTTTTGAAAGTGAATGGCACACTCGTAATTGTGGGTGCTCCTCAAGACCCTATTGACTTGCCTTCATTCCCTCTCATATTTGGTACTCTTTCTCTACTTCTTCCCACTTCTACATTTGATATATAGCACCAAAATATGATTCTATGTCAATCATGATAGTGAGAAATTAAAATTTTAGACTTCATTTGTTTTAGACCCGGTAAATTCGGCCCGTCTAATAGGATTAGACATGGCGAAACTGAACCGAACCAAGAAAGCCAAACCCGATCCAATGTCCGAATGAATGATTTGATCTTGACCCGAACTCGAACCTGATCCGGACTGAAACATGAAAAGTGATCCGATTAAGATCCAAGCCCAAATGACCCCACATAAAACCAGAATCCAATTGGAAAGAATCTCCCTCGAACCAACTTGAATAAAACTCACATGAAGCAACCGGTTCGTGTACACGAAATGAACCGAAATTGGTTGACCCGATGCCAAGCCAAACCGGTCTCCAACTAATCCAAACCCGAACCAATCTTCAACCGACTAGAACTCAAACCGGTTCATCTGATTGTCAGGTCTAAATAGGATGAAATTTTCAACTATAGATTTTATTTTATTTTTTGTCACCAAGAATTGAACATTGATAGGGAGCGTTAAAAATCTATTACGCCATTAGATTGAGTATGATTTCGGAGTAATCGAACAACTTTACATGACAGGAAAAAGAGTGGTGAAAGGAAGCATGACAGGGGGAATGAGAGAGACCCAAGAAATGATGGATCTTTGCGGGAAACACAACATTACTTGTGACATTGAAGTCGTTTCGACAGACCAAATCAACGAGGCTCTTGATCGACTTGCGAAGAATGATGTTCGATATCGCTTTGTTATTGATTTCGCCGGGGACTCTACTAAGAACACGTTGCTCTAGTGGTATGAGAGCTAAAAGTTTATCCTCGTCACTAGAATTAAAATTTTACTGGCCGCAGTTACCATGGTCGATATTGTAATGCTCCTGTAGGCTCAATGTGGATCTGCTTTCTAATGGACTATTTTTATGTTCCATCATGTTATTTTCTAATTTTTCATTGTGAGTTGTGAATTGTCGGATTCCTCCTGAAAACTAACCTTTTTACTTGATTATTTTTCGTTTTTATGGATTTTTAATTAACCAATAATATGTTGACATTTTAAGAGCAAGAAGGCTTGAGAAAGGATTAGAAAGGCTTGGGATAACTCAAACTAGACAATACTTGCATTCAAATCATTCCAAACCTTACGCTAGCAGAATTATACTGGAATTTGTCGTTGTTGTTGCTGCATGTCAGCATGTGTCTAGTCTTTAAGTACATGACTCTTGTCTTTTTGGATATTATATTATATTATATAGACTGCAATAACTCAAACTTTTGACATATCACAGCGCCCTTTGGGCCGATCCATTTTGCACTTAACACTCATTTCACACGAACAGTTTGTTTGGACATTAGAAGGTTGGATGTGGGTGAATTACCCCCCTCCCCCCAATCCTTTATTTTCACAAACAAGAGTAGAGAAGGTTATTTAATATCTTTCCCATCTCATAACTCCAATCCAAACAGACGGTCAATGACCAGGTGCCTCAATGCTGACCACAAACGGACTTCTAACCTTATACTTCTCGTTTGCCCAGGTGATTAACCCAAACATATCCTCCTTGCCACCAGCCGATGAGTACGAAAACCTAACCTCGTAACTCACCCTCTTAACACTCCTCGTAAACTTGATGACATTTGGCACCACCTCTACCTGCAGCCCCTTGGGCGCATCCACGGTCACTCCATACGTCGTCTCCTCGACATCATCCACATTTGTCACCGTCCTCGTCACACTGATAACCGACGAGACGGCCTCTTTTGTGAGGTTTCGAGACACGGCTATCGATGGGTAGTTGATGTTCGATATCATGTCCACGGTCGAGTTTTCCGGGCAGGAAAACCCGGCCGGGAGCTTGCCTGAAATGAGGGTTATTTGGGAGGCGTTGTAGCCGTAGTAGCACAGGAACAAGAGGTAGTCGGAAGGGTCCGTTTCGTAGACGAGACCCGGTTGGATTCCTCCGGTCGGGTTCACTTCGCCGGCTCCGATGTCATAAGGTGTAGCCACTTGTCCTAAATGAGTGGTTATGGGCTCTTTCAAGTTGTTGGTTTGAAGTGCTGCACATATGGTAAAATTACAATGTTATGCTCTTACGATAATATTTTTCATTCTGAATATAATGAGAGTATTTTCGTATGATATAACAATGTTTATGTTGTAAAATTAATGGTTAGTTTTTAAAGTTTGGGTGACACGTAGCTTTGTTACAGACTTACAGATGAAATAGAAAGAACATAGTTCAAAATAATATTCCATTAATTCATTAATATCTGTCATTTTTAATAACTTTTTAGTTTTCACAATATCTTGTAACATTAGAGTTTCAGTACAACATTAAACATGCTATTTAAATCCAAGACCCTTGAAATCTAAGTTATTTCACTGTATTATTAAAGTTTAGATTATTAAGAATTTCACGATTCAAAATTCATATTATTTAAATCTAAAAATCCTTTGTTTAAAATTAGTATAATTTAGCATTTAGGCTCCATTCTTTTTCACGTTGGGCACTACACAACAAATTTCTAATTTCCAACACAGCTCACCATAACTTTCCATTTCCATTTTTATTAAAAGTGAAAACTTTTCAAATAAAAAATCAAAACTTTCACTTTATTTCCACCTACCATTATTTTCAAATTAAAATATAGTAACACACCTTCCATTATTTTCTCCACAACTTTCCACATTCCACCACAACTTTCCACATTTCACCACACCTCAACCACACCGTAAAAAAAAATGAGGCCTTAAATTATACACTCTTCGTTTCTAAATAATTGACTTTCACCCTTTCCAAGCTTTATCTTTTTTCAATAATTTTTCATGTAATATTTATCAAAAAAATTTAATTTTATACTTTTCTAAAAATAGTTTTTAGTATGAATCTAATGGTATCAATTTTGTATGATGAATCATTATATATACCGAGAAATTAATGGTCAAAGGCCCTGTTCTTTTTTGCGGTTGACAAACTGCGGTAACACAGCATACCGCAGTTTGCCACAACTCACCACACTTTACCACAAATCACTACTTTTCTCTTTCCTCACTTTTCTCCTCTACTTTTTACATTCTTTCTCTTCACCTACCCCACATACCAATAACCTACCACAATTCCACCACATCCACCACAATTCCACCACATCTCACCACACCATACCGCAAAATATCGCAGAAAAGAACAGTGCCAAAGTTGTGACACGGAAAACAGGGCGACAATTAAAAAAACCCAGAGGGAGTAGCTTGTATGTTCATCAAACAAATGCGATAATATATTGGACACCCCTATTTTAGATGTTCAGATCTGTCACTGTTGTTACCTGTTGTGATTACTGAAGACATTACAGCAGAGGGGCTCCAAGTAGGGTTTTGAGATCGGACGGTGGCAACAACACCAGCAGCATGAGGGCAAGACATGGACGTCCCAGATATGATGTTGAAAGAGGGAGGGTCTTTCCCCTGTAGGGTTGTCTCTTCTGATGTATCATTTCCTATCCATGCAGCTAGAATGTTGACTCCTGGTGCTGCAATATCAGGCTGCAACAATAAAGTTTCTTACGTTACGTTTGGTAGTTTCTGGGAAAAATTTTATTAAGAAAGACTTTCCCCAGAGTCCTCCTAGAAAAATGTTTACGGAACTTGAGAATAAAATAATGGGTCTTACACTGAAATTTTCTATTTGTCACAACCAAACATGGAAAACTTGTCCACTTGGGAAATTTCACTGACTTTCTTGAGAAAGTTTTAAAACCAAACACTCCCTGATGTTCACACTCATTCACCTTTATTTATTCATTTGTTTATGCATGCATGCATGGGGCGGAGGAGTATTTCTTAATAGTTAAGAAACCGTAAGACAAAGATATATTGCCTCCGGTCTTTTTTTATCTTTTAACTAGGCCAGATAAACGGGTGAATCAATTTGGGTTCAGATCGATTGAAGATTTGTTCGAGTTGTCGTCGGGTCGGCCAATTTCGACTCGGGTACGGGTTTGAGTTGACTTCAGGAAAAACTTATTTGGGTGAGGTTATTATAGGTTGGGTTCTGGTTTGATATGAGGTCATTTTGGTATTGATCTTTATTAGGTCATTTTTTGGATTGAGGTTTGAATCGGTTTGGGGTCGGGTTTTCTTCGGATTCTAGGTCAAGATTGTATCATCCATTCGGGTGTCAGTTCTGATATGGGTTTGTCTTTTCAATTGAGTTTCGGGTAAGTTTTGTCAAGTCTACTTTTAACTAACTTTACTAGTTTCATACTATCTATCCTTTTACAATTATAATAACATATTAATTACTACTTTTCTCATTTTACCATTGACATTGATTGAATCAACCCCGAATTTTTATTTTAACTAAACGTATTTACTTAATTTTCTCACTAACTACCTTATAAATTTCCGTGATATTAGTTTTCCCCCACCTTCTCCGGAAAAACAAATAAAAAGAAAGGAAAGGAGCATATATACATCACCTTGAGAAGGTTTTGTGTGATGTAGGAGGGTCCTCTTGAAGAGAAATAGGCCACTGTTGGTGCTGGTTTGTAGTTTGTCGAGGTTTTTGTGGGGAGTATTGTTGCACTTGGGTTCCTAAAATGTCAATATCAACAACAACATTGTCAGATTCCTGTTAGAGTATAAAATCCATCATCGGACCTACAACTTTCAGCTTAAACTTTAGTTTGAGATGGTTTCATTTGATATCAGAACCAGACTGAATTGCACGAGGTTAAGAGGGTCATTGCAGCATCCACAGTTCAAGCCCCAAGGTCATCATGTTAGAGTTAAACTTCTTGTTGAGATATCAACAACAATATTGTCAGATTCCTGTTATAGTATAAAATCCATCGTTGAACCTACAACTTAAACTTTTGATTAAGATGGTTCCACATAATATCATAATCATACTGAATTTGCGCAAAGTTAAGAGGGTTATTGCAGCATCTACGGCTCAAGACCAAAAAACATGGACATCATGTTAGAGTTAAGTTGAAAGTTGTTGGTCTAATGATGGATTTGTACGCTAACAATTCCTTAGAAGATAGGAGTATCACTTTGCAAGTTAGGCCCAGTTTGGCAAATAACTGTTGACTATTGACCGTTGGTTGGTTGTTGGCTTTTTGCATTTATTGTATATAACTTACTATTTGAAATGGTTGTTTAGATTGACTTTTTGATTTGGTTGTTTGGGAAAAAATATCCAATAAAATTAACTGTTTCTGAAAAGTGTATTTTGCAAAGTTCCATTTATACTCTTTAGCCATATTTCGACATAACTTTTGTCGGTTATTTATTGATGGCACTATATATGTAATTTCGGTGAAATATTCTTGGGTAAAATGGTCATCTTTAGAATAAGTTGTTTCCAACAGCATAGACTACTTTTCTCAGTCTATTCAAAATCGATTGTCTGTGTCTAAACAATCATTTGAATAGGTTGTTTACCAAGAACCAATTTAACTATTTTGACCCGTTCAAAACAACTATTTACGTCAATAGACCTTTTTTTGGGTCAAAAAAAACATGTTGGGGATATCCAAAGCGGGAGCCCATTTCAAATAAGGCCCATGGTACACAAGTTAAGTGAGGTTCTTAAAACCAATCGGTGTTAAGAGTAGTAGCCCACTTAACTTATATATCATGTCCTTTCCCTTTGCTTTTCCGATATGAGACATCTTACTCATGGGTGAATCCCAACAAAATCGTTTGCCAAACACTCGTAATCAAACAAGGTAGATTATTGATTGTAGAGTTACCTGGTGGAGTTAATGTAGTCAAGAACTTGTGCACCATCCTGTGTGCTAATTACAGTCATGGGAAATGAGCCTGCCTTGGTGGCAACAAACTTAGCCTCATTGTTGGCAAAAACTACACCAGCACCTCCACTTGCTTTCACTCCATCCAGCTTTACTTTGATTGAGTAAATGGTGTCATTGTGTTGGCAAAAAACTATTTTCCCTTGGATCTTGTCTTTGTCCAAGGAGTCTGGAAAGCAATTCCTTGGACAAACACAGAGTAACAATGTACGTCATTTAACAGCAACAACAACAATAACAGACTTTTAAGTTAAGCATGAATAAACACGGTCTGAGGGATTAAGATATAGGAGGCTTTAAGTGTTATCCCACGAGTTTGGATAGCAGTTCCTTAGACAAACACTGAGTAACAATGTACGTCATTCAGCAACAACAACAACGACATACTTTTAAGTTAAGCATGGATAAACACGGTCTGAGGGATCTAGATATAGGAAGCTTTAATTGTTATCCCACGAGTTTGGATAGCAGTTCCTTAGACAAACACAGAGTAACAATGTCATTTAGCAACAACGACAAATTTTTAAGTTAAGCACGGTCTGAGGATCTAAATATAGGAAGTCCTAAGTCTTATCCCATGAGTTTGGAAAGTAGTTCCTTAGACAAACACAGAGTAACAATGCCATTCAGCAACAACAACAAACTTTTAAGTTAAGCACGGTCTAGGGATGTAAATATAGGAAGTCTGAAGTCTTATCTCATGAGTTTGGAAAGCAGTACCTTAGACAAACACAGAGTACCAATGTCATTCAGCATTAATAACAACCACAAATTTTTAAGTTAAGTATGCATAAGCACGGTGTGAGGCATCTAGATGTAGGAAGTCTTAAGTCTTATCCCATGAGTTTTGAAAGCAGCTTCTTAGACAAACATAGAGTAAAAATATCATTCACCAGCAGCAACAAACAACAAACTATTAAGTTAGGCTGGCATAAGAACGTTGTGAGGGATCTACATATAGGAAGTCTTAATTCTTATCCAATGAGTTTGGAAAGCAAATCCTTCGATGTGAGGGATCTAGATATAAGAAGCCTTAAGTCTTATCCCAATGAATTCGGAAAGCAGTTCCTTAGACAAACACAGAGTAACAATGTCATCCCCAACAACAACAACAAACAACAAACTTTTAAGTTAAGCAGACATAAACACGATGTGAGGGATCTAGATATAGGAAGCCATAAGTCTTATCCCAATAAATTTGTAAGCAGTTCCTTAGACAAACACAGAGTAACAATGTCATTCACCAGCAACAACAAATGACAAACTTTTAAGTTAAGCACGTATAATTATGGTCTGAGGGATCTAGATATATAGGAAGCCTGTCATTCAATATTAACAACAAACTCTTCGGTTAAGCACGCATAAAGAATGAGGGACACATATATAGGAAAGTCTTACCCCGTAAGCTAAAGTTCAAAACAATGACATTCAGAAAAGGAAATAAAAAAAACAAACACAAAATAATAGGCGACATGCGTGAGAGTCATGACCATATATACCTTGCTTCGTCCTCCTTCGCAGAGCTAGCCTTCGCAGAAACTCCTTCAATCAAAGGGTATTCGGGGGTCTTTTTTAGACCTGAAAAGTTTATAGATTCACCCTGTATGCACGAAATAACTTTCTCAGTCAATTACAAACAACCAACAATTATTTACAAAACATAACCTAAGAGCATGCACAATACCCAAATATTACATCCCCATGCAAATGAATTTTTAGCTTAAAATATGGATGACTCTACTATACTATTCACAAACCAACTCATTCACAATCTTAACCAAATCTTAAAGTAAAAAGAATGATTCTCCACCCTAACACCTACTCGTGAATTATATGAGAATTAGACTTTTTGTTAAAAGATGAGATAACATTGTGGACATGAAATATGTGCGTCATGTCCACATATTGCATACCATGTCTGTATCGAATCATGTCCACATTTATTGTGGAAATGAAATATGTGTGCCAATGTGCCATATCCACATATTGCATACCATGTCCGCATTGAACCATGTCCACACTTTGAAATTTCTCATGTCCATAATATTATTTCTAACATCCTTGAAAACCAAGAATTACACAACTGAAATTCACATATTACCTTAATGATGTTGTTGTTGCCTAGAACAAGATCGGACTCAAAATCGCGATCAATAGTGGTAGCAGCAACAGTCAACACCCAAGGAGCCACGTTAACGACCGTTTGGGGGGAGGGTCCATCGTTCCCTGCGGAGCATACCACGGTGATCCCCTTCTGCACCGCATGGAACGATCCAATGGCGATGGGATCGGCATTGAAATCCGGTGCGAAAATGGCAGAAGAGCCGAGGGAGAGCGACAGCACGTCCACTCCATCAGCAATCGCGTCGTCAAAGGCAGCCAAGATGGCCGATCCACGACATCCGAACAAGGAGCACACCCTGTACATCGCGATCCGCGATGCAGGGGATCCCCCCTTTGCCGTCCCTGTGGCGACGCCGTAGTATGTTGCGTTCGCCACAGGTGAGCCCACCGCGGTGGAGGACACATGGGTCCCGTGTCCTATGGCGTCTCTTGCCGAGTGGATTCGCACCTCAGAACCACGGTCGTCGTAGTATCTCGCTCCTATCAGTTTTCTGTGGACGTGCAATCCAACAAGGTCATTAATCATCTTGATTCAAGATATTTGATTTTCGCTAATCCAATATGAGACCACACGTGAGATGGACTGCTTACATGATGAACATTTCAGTAAGTTACTATCATGACTTTTTAATACGAATATAACTAAAAATTTATGGGGGAATTACTTTTATCAGAGTCACCCCAAATAAATTATTAGTTACCATTATACTTACGAAAAGTTACAACAAAGTCACACGTCTCATAACACATTTATGGTAGGACGATCTTATCTAGAACTTGTTATTTGAATAAGATTAAACTTTGGTAGAAAGTTAGGAAAACGAAATAGTAGTCAACTTAGTTACAACCTCTTACGTGTGTAATCAACACATGATGGAAAAGATTTGAGAAAAACTAGAAGGCTTTAGGCATAATGCATGTAACATTTATACCTACTAGAAAAAACTAGAAAGATGTGACAGTACAGTGACAGTGACTGTAATTAGTCGAACTTTTAGGTTTTCCACCAAGCTTCAATTCTTGATGAAGCTTGGTGGAAGTAAACGATTTCACAGGCAAAAATCATGTGAAATTGACAAGTCATTATTTGTCCTGAATAATCCAATGTTTATTCTTTGTCCTTAGTCTATAAAACTTATTAATAATTGCTGTTAAAATATAGTTGAACGGACACCCAAATTTATCCAGTTTAAAAAAAGTAAATTTACCTGTTACAATTTGAGGAATTAAAATCTTGGCCAGCCATACAAGTCCCATTCCATCTTGATGGGATAGGACCCAAACCTTTGTCATTGAAGCTCTCAGATTCCGGCCATATACCTACGTGTACACGGTATACCACGTAATTAATACGGTACCTCAAGGAAAAAAAAATGATATACTATGAGCATTATATGAGTTTTAGGACAAGACACATTCTTTTCTGAGTATGATATCTACATTTTACAAAACTCATTGTAAATTGATCAATATTCTTGTGAAATTCGACGATTCTCTTAAATTTGTCACATAAAAGAATTGACTTATTTTATGCAAGCAAAGAATTTAGATGACTTTTATTTTTGCGTTGATAAACCAGGCCACTCACTGAGCCCCCATCTCAGGGAAAGTCTAATGAGTCCAGATCCGGTAGCCCATGGGGATGAGGAAACAAGGCATGCACGCCTGTTGTTGCTCCTGGGAATCGATCCAGGACCTGTGGGATACCCCGGTGCAGCGGATACCAACTGAGCTAAGAGCTCATTGGTAGGGAATTTAGATGACTTATTTTAACACAAATAGTGAATTTAGATGATTTCTCCATGATATACGGTATAATTTGCGCACACCCACCTGTATCGAGTATACCAATTATGGTATCTGATCCTTGTGAAGGTGGGTCAGGATTAGAGTGTGGATGGGAGTCGATCAACAACGAGGTTTCGTAGAGAAGGAATTCCCACGACCGTGTCGTGTGCAGCTGCAACACGGGGTCCGGAAACACCGACACGACTCCTGGCTGCTTTGCCAACTCCTCTGCCTCGGACTCTGACAACCGTGCTGCAAACCCTGTGAACCCGTGCTTGTAGTCGTGCACCACGGAATTCTTCACCCTAGTGTACAGAAATAACAAATAAGTAAATAAATAACGTCTCGTATCATTGCCACAACGAATACATATTATGTAGCACTGGCGAAAATTAAGGTCCGGGTCAAATTTGGACCAGTCAATATCAAGATTCGTGCGAGAAATTGATGTGCAGAGCAAGTTTTTTCTAAGGTCCGACAATTCACATAGAACTAAATCCGAGTCAAAATCGGGTTCGGACAATAGAAAATAGAGAAATATTGTATCAGAATATTCGGTTAATGTCGAAATTTGGATGAAAAATTTATAACCAAACTCGGTTTTTCCGAGTCGAACAAAATTTTACCAGTGCTACTTCTATGTACCTCTAGGCAACTTCAACAATAACAACAGACCTCAATATATTTGAGCTGAAGAGATTGATTCATATTAAGGCAACCTTTTATTTATATATATATATATATATATATATATATATATAGGAATTGCGACTGAGTCGAGAGTTGAGGCTAAGTCCCACCTCTGGTCCTGATGTTGACATGGACTTTAATTTTAGTCCCACTCCCAATTCCGGTTCCACCGAGAACAGAATTCCAGGATCGTACAGATGGAACTGGATTTCTCGGAACTTTTGCACACCCCTTTAAATAAATATTCCAAGGAGTACCACATAAAATTGGGATTCTACTTACCCATGCAAGTCATGCCATCATTCTACTTTCGAGTTTTTGAAACAAGGCCTTGTCACTTATAAAAGATGCATGGTGATGATACGTAAGCTAAATATTGTGCATAAAAGGTGGTTAAAACAACAATGAAATGACCTAAACCAAGTTTACAAGAAACATTTAGAATTGAACTAGGGGTGTTTGGTTGTCAGCTTTTTTGGTAGCTTTTAGCTTTTTGGACACTGTTATCTTTTTTATCAAGGTTCAAAAGTTATTTGAGGTGTTTGGTAACAACCTTTTTATATTAACGTTTTGGACCGAATAAGCTAATTTTCAAAAAGCTACTTGAAAAAGCTTTTTGCGGTAACTTTTCACAAAAAGCTAGTTTGCCAAACATCTTTCTTGCAATTAACTAACTCAAATAGCTAAAGTCAAATAGCCAAAGTCAAACAACTATCAACTAACAGCTACAAACTAAAAGTTACCACCTGGTTGCCAAACAGAGCCAAAGGGGATGGTTGGCTGCCAGCTTTTTGGGGTAACTTTTTACTTTTCGAACACTATTAACTTTTTGACCAAGGTTCAAAAGTTATCTAAAAATTGTTTGGTAACATGCTTTTCATATTAGCTTTTTGGACCCAATACGCTAGTCTTCAAAAAGTTAATTGAGTAAGCTTTAGAAGAGTTCGACCCAATGCTTTATTTCGGCCCTAGTTGATCCTGATTCGACAACAGAAGTATATTGATTTTTCCCCAATAAGAGGTAGTTTTTCACAAAAAAACTAGTTTACCAAACATCTTTCCTGAAATCAGCTAACGCAAATAGCTAAATTCAAACAGTTAATCCAAACAACTATCAACTGACAGCTACAAGTTACCAGCTGATAGCCAAACAAAGCCAAAGTGACTAAGTCTATTTGCCTTGCATGCATGGGTAGTGTACAGAAAACAGACCTCTTCATCAAAGAGCTAAGTAGAAGATTTTGCATATTCTTGTTGGTAGAAGAAGTTGCAGCCCCCATGTAAACTATGTACACCTTGTCACCACCATCAGATTGTGCTGCTTCATACTCTTGGAAATGAGAAACAAGTAAAATGCAGGAGAACAAGAAGAACGGAGCCTGAGAGATCCTCATGGATTTTGACTTGCTTGTTAGTTGTCAATTACCTATGGGGAACAAACAAGGTTGGCAAGCCTAGCTACCATATATATAGATAGGAAAATAATATATGAGTCTTGGGACAAGGTATAAAACTTACATATATGCGTTAGCGACAGCGTTGGCAAAATTTTGTCTCATCTGGGAAATATCCGGTTTGGTCCGAACTAGATCTTAACATTAGCTGAATATTCGAACATTGCATTTCTCTTTTCTATTGTCTAAACTTGATTTTGACCCGAATTTAATTCCGTCCGAGTCGTCGAACCGGTTTGATCTGAAAAAACTTGGTCATGACATCAGTTTCTCGTATGAATTTCGAGATTGATTGACCCCAATTTATCTGTACCCAGATTTTTTCCTAAAATTACATTTGTATCTATAATTTAAAAAATTTACAAAAAAAAATATGTCAAAAAATATATCTGACAAATAGGGTTCATTCGATAAGAATGCCATTCATAATTGTAGCTATAGCCAACAAGATTCAAGTTTTTCAGAATTGAAAATTAATAGTGCTTATCAAAAGAATTTGCAAAAAACGATTGAAGGGTCCTCATATTTTGATATAATTATTTTAAGAGCCCTGTATTTGATAAATAATTGTAAAGTGACATTATTTTTGTTGTAATTCTTTATGGGGGACATTTTAATCTATTTTCCGGCGAACAAAACATTAACTTCAGTATTTATTATTGATTAGGATTATGTATCTTTGACCAACCCTAAATAGTAAGGCCTAAAATGATAGTTAACTTCAATTAAAACAACTTTAAATATAAAAATCATTGTTTCGCGCATTTTTAGACCGGAAAATTAGTCGGAGTGTCCCTAATAAATAATTACCGCAAAGATAATGTCACCCCATAATAATTTGTCAAAATATAGAGTCCTTAAAATAATTACATCAAAACATAGGGACTTGTTAGTCGTTTTTTGAAGAATTGGTGTCAAAAACTATAATAAATAAAAATTATAAAAAAGCAATACAATTAAACAATATCATACCATATCATTTATTCATAATATTAAAGATAAAATGCATGTATGAAGTGGGCAATATGTATGTATGCAAGTATGTATGGAAGAGCAAAGTGCGCATGCATAGAGTGCACCCAAGCGTGGGTCCCATCCCTCCCCACAAATGCCCAAAGTGGGCGGCCTATTATCTTCTGCTTCTTATCATCACGCCAGTTTGAGAATGCACATGATTAGTTTTTTACTACATTTTGGTTTATATATGCAAGGTGGTCTATGCCACACTTTGTTTTACATGTATAAACAAAAAATATAGACAAGTTGGGAAAAAAGAAAAAAAGATAAGTTATAGTTGTTGGGTCTACCTTGTTAAGTAGATCAGGCTCTGCTAATAACTTGCTATGTGCATAGTGTGAACCTGTGGTGAAACTGGTGATCATGTATTACAACGGATGTAGAGTTGGATACAAATCGAGTTTTTTTCATCAAAGAGGTCGGTGGTAGCCAAAGTGCGACTACTCCCATCTTCCAACTTTTCCTTCAAAACTCATTGAGTGGAAACTGTGGAATTGATGGGTAGTCATGAGCAATTTAACACCTTCCTTTTATCCCATACTTGTAGAACTTATTGATGATTATAGATAGCGGCACAGTTAATGTTCCGCTTATCCCGAACTTATAGAACTTACTTAGGATCACTCCTTATATAGATAGCGGCACAGTTAATGTTCCGTTTATCCCCGCACGTCTAGGAAGAGAGAAGAGATGGGGAAGCCTTGTAGAATTTACTGATGATTACTCCTAATATAGATAGCGGCACAGTTAACATTCCGTTTATCCCCGACTTGTAGAACTTCCTAATAATTACTCTCGATATAGATAGCAGCCCAATGAACGAACCAAATTTACATAGTGTAAGAAAAACAAAAAAGAATTGATGTATATATATCTCAAATTAGGTAGATATTGTCATATTGTGGCCACTCTTTAACTTTAATGCTAATTTATGTTTATATGCCAAAAAAACAACTGCTGAAAACTCCCTTAAATGATAAAGTTTTTAATGAGTGTTTGCTTGCAAGAGTGAAATTTTTTGACGTGAAAATATGGTAACTGAGGAAGCAACTGAAATGCATGCTGAGTGGATGGGAATTGGGAAGGTGGAATCCCCTCTCTTTCCCACAATCACATAACTATGGTGATTGGTGTGTGTTTCAAATAGTAGTAGTAGTGCTAACTCCACCAACAACATATTGGATTTACCTCATCTCCAAATAAGTAGATATGGGCTATCCTAATATTTTTAAAAAAAAATTGGACACTAATATATTGAATTTTTGGGGTATTGGACAATAATACACTGCACTTTAGGGGGTGGTGGACAATAATGCACCCACAACAATTCCGACGATGGCTAACTCGGTGGCGATCCTACGTGGCATGCCTGCCACGTAGGATTCAGTGTATTATTGTCTAATACCCTAAAAGTTTATTAGCGTCCAAAATTCCTATTTAAAAAGGAAAACAAAATTGTCCAAAAATTTTTTGAACGGTAACCATTCTCTCAACGGCTCTACCTATTTTAACCTATATGAGGATGTAAAAATGAGCGACTTACAATCAGCCCCGATAGAAGGGGTGCCAAGTTTACCCCCATGATTCAACTGTTTTTTGGGGTGTCGAGGATTATCATGGTTACCCCCATAATTTATCCCTCAGAATTAAGCGTAATTACAAAGTTATTAATGTTACCTGTAGTTTTGATATGTTAATGGAATGCTCATGTGATATGCTTTAAATAAACTTTTATTAACCCCCTAAAATAAACTTTTATTAACCCCCAAAATAGTAACAAAGTTTATTTAAACTACATTAACAATTTCAAACATGACTAACTTTATAATTACACTAAAAAGTTATAAATAACTCAAATCATCATTATTTTTTGTCAAAGATTAGGTGAAGCTGTAATAGTCTTCAATGCCTCAATGGTTGAGGGTCTCACTTTGATCAATGATCACATTCAATCACAATTATCCCCATTCCCCGAGTCACTAGAAAACACGGAACTATTGGAGATATAGATACGCATTAGGGCTCTATTCTTTGGATTTGTTAAAATCAAATTTGAATGGATCGGATTAAATTATTTTATACAAGTTATAATGATTTTTTGGGGAATTATATTTTTAAAGAGATATTTTTTCGAAGAATTGTATAAAGTTTTGATATGTTTTGATAGGTTTGGATTGAATTGTATTGAACAGCTGAACCAATCCAAAGAACAAGGCCTAAAAAATCAAGAAAGTGGCCAGATTTAGCATGGAAAAATGGGGGTAGGGAGATTCCCAGCCCCACATCAAAAGGACAATTCTTGCAATGATACAAACCTAGCAACACTAACCCGAGACTCTGAACTCTAACTGAAAAACCAAACCCAAACCCTAGCTGACAACCAGATGGATGATATGATCTAGGCTGAGTGAGCAAAACTCATCCCAAATCATATCCGAACCGCAACCTGAAAAATAACCTAATTAAGATCCAATCCAAACGACCACAAATCAAAACAAAACTCAATCTAGAAGAACTTCACTCGAACCAACATGAATAAGACTCAACTGAACCAAGCTAGACCGAAATTGGTTGACCCGATTAAAATCGGTTGCGTCGATATGCACAGTGGGAATCTAATGTAGTTTCAAATCCAATCACACAAAATAGTTAACCAAATAACTCACTCCAGTAAGACTGTATCAGACACCCAAAAAAACAGTACACCAACAGAGTATCAACACACCAAAACAAAAGAAAACTATAATCTAAACCTGTCTCCTACCAAAAAAAAGGGCAACTCAGAAGAGCATCTAAGAAACAAGCTGCTGCTCATGAAGAGATAATGAGGATAACTGATCAGCAGCATTGTTGCCTTCTTGCTGGGCAACGTTTCTCAGAACCTCCATAGCCTCTGCAACTTTGGCCTTCAACGCATCGGGAGACTCCAGCAGATGCAATACCTCGGTCTGGTCCATCTCCAGAAGCATCCCAGTCACCTTCGCTGCGTTGTCGTGCTCGATCGCATCCACCAAGGGGTACAGGCTTTCTCCAAGCATCTAACCAAAAAAAAAGGAACGTGTTTAGAAGTTGTATAGATGCAAATAAGAACCAAGTTTAAGAGTTGTACAGATGCAAATAGGAACCAAGTTTTGGAACATAAAATAGGGGATACGGGCTTCCTCCAAGCATCTACCCAAAAAAAGGAACATGTTTAACAGTTGTATAGATGCAAATAGAAACCAAGTTTTGGTAACTTTTGATAAATAAAATAGGCTACCCAAAAGGAAAGACTTATGTTTAAAAGATGTATAGAAGCAAATAGGAACTAAGTTTTGGTAAAGTATAAACAGAATGTGTTTTGGAATAGCGAAAGGTTAGGAATGTAGCGACTTGTTCGAGGCCATAATCAAAATGAGAAGAGATTTGATAGGCACGGAGAATCGCCATTGAGATTGATATAGACAACCTTCAATGCAAGATAACATCATTCTATATTTGACGACCTTGCTCTGCAAATTGGCATCAGATTCATAAACACAAACTCAAACTGATATAGAAAAACATAACTCCAAGACAAAGCCATGGAAGTCTGTTGTTGCAGTTGTGGATGCAAACACATGAAAAAAAAAACCCTGGAAGTTTTAAGTATAAAAATAAATACTTGCTCCACCCCATACTATTTGTCTTTTTTAACTTACTATTTGTCTAACTTTTGGCAAATATTTGCAATCCTCCACTTACAGATGAATTTTACAGTTCTACTCCCTCCATCCCTTTATATCTCACTTTGGTTTATGTGTCGGTCAAACTAGTTATTACAGAACTTTGATAGTATGTCAAGTATTGAAGATACGAGGCAACTTACAGTCCTCTGCTGCTCTGGAGATGCGTTAGCCAAGGCACTTGCCAAAGCAGTGATGGGCACAGGCTGTGCAATGCCACTGTCACGCACGGGCACACCACCCATGTCAAAACCAGGCATCATAGCACCACCACCTGGCAATGGCACTTCTGGCATCATGTTTCTCCCCGGGGAGTAGCGGTAGCCACCACGCCCTCTTGGAAGCATCTAAAAAGTAATAATAAAATTGGTGCTTAGCAACAGCAGCGAGCGATTCGTTCAATGAACCAATCATATTCACAGTTTGAGAAAGAAAGAATGACACAATTTGCAAACCTGAGGTTGCATCATGGGAACCGGCTGCTGATTCTGCTGCACGGGCCCAGCACCGCGCCTTCCCCCAGGGCGTGGACCATGCTGTCCCTGTTGCATGTACGGCACGAAAAAGTTGGGCATTGGTGCTGTTCCCGGTCTCACTCCAGGAACAAGTTGCTGCTGATAACCAAACCCAGCCTACAATAAACCATGGTACAGCATATTAATGCCATCACAATTCTCACATTAGCTAGACACATTTTGCATCAAGCAAGAATTGCAAAACAAGAGTTATCATGTGTACAGCATATTAGGGAGGGGGCTTAGTAGCATGAGCAAAAAATTACTTGGGGAGGCATCATGTGTGGTGGTTGCCCATAAAAGATCTGTTGTCCAAGACCTGGGGCACCAGGGGGATACATTGGCAATCGAGCAGCAATCGAGTTTGGCATTGCCATCGGCCTAGCCTGCAAGAACTGTGCCTGCAGAACAGAATATCAAGCTATCAAACAGAGCAAACTGACAATTAGTTGAATGGATTTATCAGGCACTTTCACATTTGTTCCTCAGAATGAGGATAAACTTTTAGCAAATTAAAAAGTAGGAACATGATTCTCAACAAAATAAATCCATTAAGAAAGAAAAAAACATGGCATTATGATTTGAGTGAGTTAGCATACTGCACACCAGAGCCAAAATGGACGTCGACGAGGTAAACACATGTCTCCATCCAGATATTCAAAGAAACAAATGTGGACTATGAAGCCGAAATTCAATAAGGCAGAGTATCACACTTCCATCACAATTAGATTTTTCATCTTTTTTTTTTAGCACTTCTTTTTGTTTCGGGGAGGGAGGGGAGTAGCTCAACTACCATCTTAAGCCAACAAGATAAAACCAATAACCGAAAACTAACTAGGGCCCTGAAGAAATATGTTACCAAACCAATCAAAACCTGCATGACAATCAGCCAGCACAACAGTTCACAGATTACAAGTCAAGGGAAAATAATTACCAAACCTATAAGAGAAAAACATCCAAAAAATGCATGTTCAGAGTTTTTTTATTACACCAAGTTTACTGTGTGTGTTACCTGCAAGCAAGCTCTCCTTTCCTCTTTCCTTTGTGCAAGCGCCACATATAAAGGCTTGCTGACAATAATTTTGCCATTCATCTCAGAAAGCTGAAGAAAACAAAAAGGTTCAATGCAATTGTTCAAAAAGGCATCACAAATCATACTGCATATCCAGACCAGGCCATGACTTACAGCTCGAGAAGCCTCATCTGGGGTTGAAAATGCCACAAATCCTGAGCCCTTGCTTATACCGCTAGGATCACGCATTACCTGTTAGCAGTAAGATGAAATAACTGAGATCGCATTCAATGGAAACCATAATCAGAAACAATGACATGGTAGTAGTAAAATGACAATCTAAGAACCTTGCAGGATGTTATTTTTCCAAATTCAGAAAACAACTCCTTTAGTTTCTCATCATCAATGCTGTCATCCAAGTTCTTGATGTATAAATTTGAACCCTGGCTTTTATCAGCAGCTTCCTTCATGCTTTGTTCGAATTTTCCCTTCAGTTCAAGCTCTCTTTCAGATTTCTTCTGTGCCTTCCCCACATACCACTCTTTATCATCAAATTTCTTGCCATTCAAGGCATCAACTGCTTTTGCAGCGTCATCTGCATTTTCAAAATTGACAAAACCAAAACACTTTGACTTCCCATCTGCATCCCTCATCACCACGGCACTGGTGATGCTCCCGTATTCACCAAAAATCGATTTCAAGTCATCATCTGTTGTTGATTCAGATAAGTTCTTCACATAGACATTGTTGAATTTTGTCTTGCTAAGAGATGTATCTCTTTCCTGCTTCCGTATGAAAGGTCCAACGTAAACTTGCTTATCATTGAGAAGCATACCATTTAGCTTCTCTATTGCTTTTTGAGCAGATTCTTCACTATCAAACTGCACAAAACCATAGCCCTTAGACTGCCCACTAGAATCAGTTGCTATCTTGCATGATAGTATGTTCCCAAAAGCAGAAAAGGTATCATGCAAAGCCTTATTGTCAATAGTTTTGTCCAAATTCTGCAACAAATGACAAACAAAAAAGATAGTTAGAGAGGCAATAGCTAAAGTTGACAAATATACCTCAGAAAGAGAGCAAATCACAATAATACCAGCAATCTCACTTTCCCACTAACAAAGAAAATTTTTTCAAAATGGAAGGAAACAATACTACAACAACAAACTCCCAAGGAAGCATGCATAAGCACAGTCTAGACGCATGAACTAAAGTTCATCAGGAGGGTAAAAGACTAAATGCCTGCCAGGAGCTTTGATCATAATTCATAGGAACATAGACCCAGCAGCAATCCTACGGTGAAGGAAACAACACTAAATCCTAGAAAATGCAGTACACAAACAGCCAGAACAATACTACCGCAAGAACAATAACTTCATTACAAAGAAAAATGTAAATGAGATGTCAGAAAATTTTATCAGCAAGTTTAATCACATTCACATTCAATGCCAGGAAGCATAATAAAAAAGGAATAAGCAACAAGGCAATTACCTTAATGAATATATTCCCAGCACCACTTCTCCGAATACTGGGGTCACGGTGTGAATACATAACTCTAATTGTCTTTCCATTCAGGGGGGTGAAGTTCAACACCTCCAACGCTCTTGCAGCTGAAACGATAAAAACAAGAAATGGTAAAACAAGAAATGGTATGATTCAATACATTATAACCACCGCTCATAGCTGAAAAATGCTGTAATTGGCTTGTCAATTGACATGGATACGAATAACAACAACAAACTCCTCGACAAAAGCACGCATGAAAGGTACATTCCTGCAAAGCCTCATAAGACCCTTGAAACCCCACTTTGAAAAACCTCCAGAAAACCAACTGAATGTCCATCATATCCATATGAATCAGTTCTACACTACAAAATGCACAGATAACCAATCCCAAATGCTGTGAAATGCTCAATAACTTTTTCCTTCCGCACTCTAACTTATCCCTTTCGCACTAATAAAAAAATGCACCATATAAAGTAGCCACTACTTAACAATGTAACAACCACACACGAAACATCAAATTCACGTACAAACAGCAATAATACAGTAACAACGACAAATCCAAATAACTCTAAATACACCATTTCGAGTTCTTACCATCCTGAGCGTTGCTGTAGTTGACATAACCATATCCAAGAGACCGCCGAGTGCTCAAATCCCTGCAAACCCTAACAGAAACCACCTGTCCAACCTGGTTGAACAGATCGTAAAGCTGCGAGTCATTGACACTCGCGTCAAGGTCGCCGACATAAAGCGACGTCGTCACAAACGCTCCGGCACCACCCGCATTCGCCGCCGGAGCTCCATTCACCGCCGTCGCCGGCGACTGAGGCTGCACCTGAACCTGCGCCATTTTTTTCTCCTCTTTTTTGTTTTTTTTCCTCCAAAAATTCAATTCAATTCCTTTCGTAACTCTCACAGATTGCGTCTCCTCTACCTAAATCAGCGACGCAGAAAGTAACGCGCAGAGTCGTAAGTCGTAACCCTAGAAACCGACTATAACTGCAGGAACAATGAATGATTGAGTGACTCACCGATAATCCACCGGAGAATCGAACGCCGGCGACCGGAAAAAGGAGAGTGTGTAGAGAGAGAAAGTAGAGAGAGAGAGAGAGAGAGAGAGAGAGGAGGATAAATTTTTTTTCCGGGGGGAGGGCAGAAGTAACTGCACCGCAAACCGGCGGAGGAAGTAACTGTTGGGGTTTATATAGGGGGGAAATATCGGCGGCTAATGAAAAACCCTATCGCAGTTTGTTGAGGAATTGGATTTGATTGATTGATTAACTAACTATACGGGGAACACGGCGAAAATCTGGGCCGCGACCCAGGGGATCGCAATCAAATCCAAAGTTATCAACAAACTCAATCTACTTTTTTTATCTGTCATATGAAATTTTAATCCATACTAGTAATTTTTAATATAAAATTTTTATAAAAAATTATAATTATATTTTTTAATATTATTTTTTATTACAAATTTAATGACGTCAATTTTGGATGATAAATCATTATATAAATTAAAATTTTAACGGTGAAAATTTAACACAATTACCTAAGCGACACATAAAAAAACCGGAGGTAGTAGTAATCTAGTATATTAACCCATGGTTATTAATGCCATGTTCTTTGGTTAGGTTATTTTCAAATTTCAAGTTTGGATGAATAAATTATGAGAAGTTGAGATAAGTTACGATATTTTTTGGGAAATTGTGTTTTTTGAGTGAATGTTTTTTTGGAAAATTGTGTTAGGTTTGGATAAGTTTAGAGACTTATATCCAACCTAATCAAAAAACAGGGCATAAGTTCATTGTGTTATTTTATTTTCAAGGGTCTTTAAAATTCAATGTTAAATGGTAGATATGGTAAATGGTAAATGTTGTTTTTGATAAGTTTTGGTGAATTTTGATAGCTATCGATTTGTATGTTAAATATTATTTTTGATATGTACGACGAGTTTCGGTAATTTTTGGTAAATTACGATAATTTTTGGTAAGTTTTTATCCTCGCTCGCTCATCATCCAACTTTATGTTAAATGGTAGATATGGTAAATGGTAAATGTTGTTTTTGATAAGTTTTGGTGAATTTCGATAGCTATCGATTTGTATGTTAAATATTATTTTTGATATGTACGACGAGTTTCGGTAATTTTTGGTAAATTACGATAATTTTTGGTAAGTTTTTATCCTCGCTCGCTCATCATCCAACTTTACAGGTCCTAACTAAAGTTATCAAAAATTCGAGTCCGGTGATTTCAAGTTCGGACAAATCGGATATTGTACGAATTGATACCTAGTTTTCGCGTATTTTTTGTGTCAGACAAATCAGACAAGTATAAATTCAGGTCTAAATTTGGTTCAAACAATAGAAATTTGAATAAATATTATATTTGAATTTTCAGTCAAATCAATCAAAATTCGGCTTACGTAGTGAAAAAGGGTTTTAGCGGCTCTTCTCTAATATCCAAAGCCGGTAGGGTGGCCCTTATTCAATTGAATCTCGAGTCGTTTCCTGCTCACACCATGCAATGTTTTCAACTCCCTAAATTCATTACTATAAAAAAATTGATGCCATATCTTCCTAAAAAACTTGGAGGTTTGGCCCTCCGTAAAACTGAAGCGATCAATAGTTCCTTCCTTGATAAGCTTTCATGGAAATATTTACATGGCTCAGGGTATGGGTTGATATCATCCTATCTAAATACCCGTTGACTGAAAACGTTTTTGAAGGCAAACTCAATAAGAGAGACTCATAGCCTTGAAAGTTATCCTTAGAAATCATAACACCTTTTGTAAGGGACTCCGTTAGATTGGGAATCAGTAATTCCATTTATGTTTGGACGGATAATTGGCGTGACACAACTTCGCTTTTATCATTGAACACATCTCTGATAGTAATGACATTGACTTATATCTCAAAGTCTTTGATTTCATTAGACAAGACAAAACATGGAATTTAGATTTGCTCAAAACTATTGTCAACTAAGCTTCAATTGAACTCATAAAAGCAATCCCCATTCCCGTGATAGATAAGGATGTTTGTTGTTGGGGCCTCTCAAATTCCTACATATTCACTATGAAATCTTCTACCTGGCTAGTTCATGGTGTTGATAAAATGTCCACTCCTTGAGAATATAAATGAACTTAGAACCTTAACATCCAACCTAAATTGAAAACTTTCGTTTAGCTTATTTGTCACGGTGTTATTCCCTCGAGAGATGCCCATCTCAGAGGGGCATACCTATTGATACTACATGCGTTACTTGTAACCACCCCTTTGAAGGTCAAAACCACATTTTCTTAAACAAGCAGGTGGCTAAAGTTGTTTTGGACTAGGCTCTTGACCACAATTGGATTTTCGAATGCCCGAACACTATCAATTCCAGTTAGTTGAAAGTGTTATCTGATTTCCGCCAAAATAATCAATTTTTAAACCTTGGCAGAATAACTGCTCTCTTATGAATCTTATGGAAGGCACGTAATGAGCTTGTTTCCGAAATGTGCACCCAAGCCCAATTCAAACTCTTATTAAGGTTAAAAAGTGAACGCTATATTGAAAATCATATTCGGATTAGATAACATTCTTGAAGACATCCGTATGGAACCTAATATTCCAAATTCCCGTTTGAAATCATATTGGGTGGCCTGAACAACCCCCCCCCCCCTTCAATGTGATGAAGCCTAATTTTGATGGTGCTAAAACCAATTTCAGCGCTGAGGTTGTCATTCGTGAGCAGAGGGGTGCCTGTATTGCTTGCCAATCTTAAAATTTAGGAAAGGTTTCGAATCTGATAGCTGAGGCGACTGTAATGCGTAATGATATTAAAGATGAGTTATCAAGAGGTGTTATTAATATTGTAGTGGGAGGGGTAATATAATTGTCACCGATGTGGTCCACGGGAGTTGTGAAATCCCTTGGTCTATTAGATTCTTGCTCCAACATTTCGCTTATTCAGCAATCCAACGCGTTTGTAGGGAGGCAGATGGGGCGGTTGTTTGGTTAGCTAAAGCTCGACTTAATCATTCAAATCTAGACCTTGAAAATGATGTTTAACCGGCGTGAAATTCATCGCTTTTTATTGCCTTCATGATCATCTTGCAGTATATATAACAAGAGAGATTGAACATAATAACCAAATGGTTATCTTGCTTATATATTGCAAAGAGTCAGGAACGATTTTATTTTTCCTTAAGAACTATTTACTATACCGTAAATGTTCAGATGGATAAAACATAACGACTTAACACACTCAAAACATATTTGTTTCTCACTTGATTCACTAAAGTATAACTGCAGTCTATACAAAAATAAAAGGTTGTGATTAGATAATGGTTTGCTCAAATGACTGAATTAAGGTCCTTAATGAATCTTTTGATCTTGACTAAGTCAATTGATCATGTGAACTAAAGATAATATAAATGCGAGGGTCTTAAATATGGTGTTAATGCGAAATTACACCTTAATGATGAGGATTATATAGTCGTTGGAGGATTAAAAAGAATATGGGGCTCAACACAGTACATGACAAGGTCACCACGGTACGTGTTAGAGTAACACAATCAGTATTACCTCAGTACGGTCCGTGTTGAGCTTAGAAATCTTAATTTAGCACTCTAGTTGCCAGCATGACTCATGCAGGCCTTAGCTTTTCATGTTATAGAATCCACTTATACTCTTGAAATAATCGAACAAACCTACCGATTTTTTATTTTACTTATAATTCGAACTGAATCCGCCTGAAATTTATAGGTTTTGAACACGATTTTAACGATCTATACTAGAAAATCCAGACCTGATAGAATTTTACCCAACCTAAATATCGACTTGAACACGCCTTAGGGGTGGAAATCGACCCGTACTGAACCCAATCCGAAACCGTCCGTTCGCCCGAATTGACAGGTCTAAATTTGCTGTGCCCACCTGACAAACATAAAAAATAAAAAATAAAAAAATTATTTTCAAAATTATCCATATCCTTTTGACTAAACGAACAAAGATGATTGGGATTTGGGACGGTGAGAGTAGAAATTGAAATACAACGAACGAATTGGTCGTGTAGCCATATCTGGATATAATAACTCAATTCATCAACGGAAGCCATGGAAGCTGAATTGAATCCTTCAATCAAACCTCTTTTAGGTTAATCGAAGAGAGCGAAATCGATGGGTCAAGGCGCATCCGCATGCTTCGGCGGCGGGATGTCGGAGGAAAAAAAGGAGCAAGAACGCAAAGCCTCCGAAGAAGCTCGCGCTAAAGCCGCAGAAGCCGCCGAACGCAGGTAATTCAATTGACTCCTCTCTCAATTTTGATTTGATTTGATTTGGTTTGGTTTGATTTTGTTTCATGTTCATTTTTCGTTGCCTTTGGATTCGACGTTTATGAGTTTGATTGATGCTCTTTGCGCGTTGACTTCGTTTTGAATTGAGAAAAACTGGATGTGTTTGATGATGATTGCTTGAGTTTTGGAATGGTTCTCGTTGAATCTCTTTATGTCTGAATGATAATTGTCGCAATTCGTGTGTCTGAATTGGTTGATTTTGTTGGACGGATGTGAGAATGATGTGTTTGATGCGTAGTGCGATGTTTTCAGCTTTCCATTAACTTCTCTCGCAATTTGATTTGATTTTGTTTCATGTTCATTTTCGTTGCCTTTGGATTCAACATTTATGATTCAGATTTTACGCTCTTCTGAGTGTTGACTTCGTTTTGAATTGAGAAAAACTGGACGTGTTTGATGATTGCTTGAGTTTTGGAATGGTTCTCGTTGAATTTCTCATGCCTGAATGTTAATTGTCGCAATTCGTGTGGCTGAATTGGTTGATTTTGTTGGAAGGGTGTGAGAATGATGTGTAGTGCGATGTTTTCAGCTTTCCATTAACTCCTCTTCCAATTTGATTTAGTTTCATTTGATTTGGTTTGATTTGATTTTGCTTCTGTTCGTTTTCGCCGCCTTAGGATTCAACATTTGTGATATAGATTTACGGTCTTCTGCGTTGACTTCGTTGTGTATTGGCTGGACGTGTTTGGTGATGATCGCTTGAGTTTTGGAATTGTTCTCACTGAATTTCCTCATGCCTGAATGATTGTAGTTGTCGCAATTCGTGTATCTAAGTTGGTTGATTTTGTTGGACGGATGTGAGAATGTGGTGTAGATGATGAGTAGAATGTTTAAACTTTTATTAGGTTAGATTGAAGCCATTTCTGGCCATGGTGATTTTGGTGGGGTTTGATCGAAAACATTTTGGCGTTTGGTTTAGATATCGGATAGTTTGATATGGAATTGATGCTGTACAACATGAAATCAACTGCTCAATGCAATCAGAATTCTAGGAGGCTGGAAATAACATAAAAAAGTTGGGTGTATCTGCATTTTGAGCCGTATGGGAGTATAATCTTTGCTGGCCTTGTTAAAGTTGACATCGTTGAGACTCTATCAAGTGAACTCATAGATTCTGGGTTTCTTTCGTTCAGCTCATTGCAAAATACAATGTTCTTATTGTCGATTTCATCTTGACACCTTGCTCTAAAATCAGACGGTTTCCTCACTTCTACAATAAAATGGGCAAAGAGACAATGATCACCCTTGTTCTTTTATACGGTGTGGTGCGGTGTGGTGCCACAACTCACCATATCACTCAATATATCTCCTCACTTTTCTCCTCTACTTTTCACGTTCTGTCTCCTCACCAATCACATCAACCACACTTTCCACAAATTTTACCATGTCAATCCACACCTTACTGCACTTTCCACAATTTCACTACACCCCCACTATCTCCGCATCTTACCAACCGCACAAAAGAACAGGGAGATTTTGCAATAATGTATAGCTGGCAACTGATGTATGGGTAATTCACGAAAGAATTTGACAGTTTTTCTCTATACCTTCCCTTGGCGTATACCAATTATTGACTCTTCAATTCAAAAGTTGTATGTTTCAGACCACCAGTGAGATGATGTAAAACAACCTCACGATGCAATTTATGTCTGATGCAGTTCTAATTGTTTTAATCTTTTCTTCAACTGCAGGCAGCAGCAATTTGAGCAGTCAGCTGTTGGAAGAGCCGTCCGTGCACAGGCTGCAAAAGCAAAGCAATCAACTAGCAGTAATAGCGGTGAACCAGCTCTGAAGGTAAGAGTGATTAGGTTTAGGTGCTACTGTATTTTCTTCCTCGGGTTTTCTGATACTTTAAAAATCGGAAAGTTATTCCTCTTTCACAGCTGTAGAAGCTTTTGTGATCAACTGACAATAGTCATGACCTTTTTTATGTTTTGGGGGGGGGGGGGGGGGTTGCTGGAGCGGGTTCATGTGGGTAGGCATAACTTGACCGACCGCAGGTCGCACGCAACGAGCGAAATCAATTTGTGTAGTTTGTTTTTAAGTTGGTTTGAAACTTGCTCAGCTCATTTATAAAGAGGTCCCAGGGGCTCTTTTGCTTGTGATAGAGTTTAGAGCTTCAACTCTGACATGGAGTATTGAATCGATTGGCATGTTAGAAACTAAAGTCTGTGTGTGTGTGTGAGAGAGAGAGAAGGAAAAGTCAGAAGTAGAAAACTTGCTAAAATAATGTTTTTTCCTTTACCAACTGCAGGCTGCACACATAACAAAAGATATCAGTATGTGTCACTCATTAGGTTATAACTCAAGTGACAGTTGGCTTGAGTAATAGGATTAGGATCAATAACTTCAGAATGGGGTATTGAACCAATAGGCATACCTAACTGTGAAATTTATTCATTATTGCATCGGAGTGTTTGCAGCCAAGTATGGTTACTAGAAAGCACATTACGAAATTTAGGGAAGGGTATACTGATATTATGGGTCTTTTCACGCGAGTATTACTCTGTCTATATTATATTATATCTCTGTTTTCCGAATATATCACCTGTTAGATAAGTTACTATGTGATGCCTAATCGACTAATTGTGTTTCACTGATTTGTTAAATGCAGTGGCAGATGGGATAGCCCATAGTCCGTTGTCTATGCAATATTGTAAGTGGAAACTCGAAACATCAATTTCTTAACTGCTTGTTTAGTATACTTTCCTCACACATTAGGTCTGAGATAAATACTGCTTTCTAACTGACATGTTATATAAAAAAAAATCATGGAGGGCAGAGTTGCATGAGATGTTAAATGTTAGGAAGGTCTAAATTGGGAGAGATGGTTAATTTGTGATATACAGTTTCAGCTTGCAATATGTTTTGATTCGTCATCAGATGCTGGTCCAAAATTTTAGGGTTCTGGTCTTAATAGAAGTCTCATCGAATTTCTCCTACGTTGCTCCCTTTAGTTGCCCTATTTTGTGTTGGGATTCATCGACGCTTTTCTTCTTTCGCTGTTGAAAATCCTGCAAGCTAAATTGTAACTTAACCCATTCTTTTGAATCTTGCTTGCTTATTTTATCATCCGTCTAGCCACATGCTTTGACATAACAACTAAAAACCCCGGTGTAGTTCCACTAATGTGGGGACTATTATCTACATATTATCTCAAGCACTCTGGGAAAAAGCTGACCTGACCTGAGACCGACCCACCTTTTCAAACCTAAAGTATAACAAACCCGGAATATGGGGCATATTGAACCCGACCTGCCTGAATTGACAGGTCTAATCTCAAGTGTATACTCAACTATTTAAACCGTAACTATAGATGTCGCTTGTAATATGCATGTAACCTATAGTACATACACTTACCTATACTCGCCTGCACTGAACTAGGTAACTAACTACATATTTTCAACTGCCCTAAAGAATGAGTCCCAAAAGTGCAATTTATTGCACGCTCCTAGAGTTTCTGCTCGAAATATGGTCATTGTTCACTTGCATATACTAGATTTTTTACTTTCAATAGTGTAATTGTTCACTTGTAGATACCTTGGAGCATAAACTACAGGTGCATGTAATATATATTGGTCTTTCCAATGGCTTTTCTGATCGATTGTCACGTTTCTCCTTCCAGACTGATCTCATGAAAATGCTTCATCTTGCGTGTGCTCATGTTGTGCAAGGTCCCTGTTGCAGAAGCGAAATCTGGTCCAGAATTACAGGAGTGAAGTTTGATTGTTTCTGTGTCCAAACATTTAGTTATTTCACTGTATATAATGTTTCATTTGTCAATACTCAAAATACTCATTCTCTTCTCCTACATTGATCTTTTAGAGCTTTGCATCTTATGTACATTTGTAGCCAATAAATGATGCCTAATGTTTCTCGGTTTGCTCCTTTGGCATATTATTAGCCTTATTAGGGCTATCTGTGTTTATAGCGCCAGCCGCCGGGTTAAATTCAGGTTGGTCGAATTTGGTTAATGTCAAAATTCAGATGAGTAATTGATGTGCGGAGCTGGTTTTTTGGGTCGGATAATTGGGACGGGATTAAATCTGGGTCAAACTCCCGTTCGAAGAGTAGGAAAAGGAGAAATATTATGTCCGATCATCCGGTCAATTTAGCCAATGTCGAAATCGACTTTGGACCAAATTTAATTAAGATGGATTTGGGATTAGTATCGGTCAAAATTTTGCCAGTGCTAAATTGTTTAGGCATTGCTTAATTATACACTTGTTATAAAACAAATGTTTTATTCTGGTTGCATAAAAATCTAGAAATTTACTCATGGCTTGAAATTTGGAAATTTTAAATTAAATAAATAATATAAATCAAGTTGACCCGAGCTTCGGGCTGAGCACAAGTCCAAGCTTTGATCGTAGCTGTGCTTTTCCAAACCGAGTTGAGTCCCAGCTGAATGCACGGATTGAAAGGAAATACACTCCCTAGATAAATAAGGGTGAAGAAAACATGAGCGAGCACCAAATTCAATCAAGCATGAAGACTTAGGTCATTGGTGGATAATATTTGACTCATTCATTCAATAAAATATTATAAAGTTGATTCATCATTCACTTGAAAATGAAAGGTTTTTACAGTGGCAAGTCATCCATCTTGTAAACTACATTTAGGGTGTGTTTGGTTGGAATTTTCCCATTTTCTGGTGTTTGGTAACCGGAAAATGAGGAAAACTATTTTCCAAGAAAATGATTTTCTCCCGCTCCTTTACAAATTATTTTCTTGACTCCAACATAAAAAAACAACTCTCTCTCCCTCCCCCTTCTTTCTCTCTCTCCACTATTCTCTCTCACGCACCGATTTGAATATTTCTCTCTCTCTCCACCACTTTCTCTCATACATCCATTTTCATATTTTATCTCTCGATTTTCTCTCTTTTACACACTCTCTTTCTTGCACCCGTTTTAATATATATATATATATATATATCCCTCCCCTCCACTCTGTCTCACACACACATTTTAATCTATGTCTCCTTATTGTCGAACAAGTCAAAATAGTTTTCCGGGAAAAATCAATTTCCTGTGTACCAAACACGGGAAAATATCAAACAAAATTCATTTTCTGATAAAATCATTTACCAAGGAAAACCATTTTCCTAGAAAACAGTTTTCCTACCAAACACACTTAAGTTAAAACATAAACATTTATCTTTTAGTCCATTTATGCCCAAAGTACCAAATTACAATAGAAAATAAACAGTATTAACTAACTAAAGAAGGCCTACAACTTTCACACATACTCGCAATTTCTCACCCTCAACCAGGTGAGAAATGAAAATTTCATCTGTGACGATTGTGACTCACCATTGATATGCTATCACTCACTCACTTTTTATATAGGTTTATGTGACAAGTCAAGAAAATATCACCGTTAGTAGTGGCCTTACAACAAAATAGGCCTTTACAACCAATTCCAAACTAAGTACCTAAGTATCGATAAGCTCTTAGCAGTTGGTATCAACTGTATTATGGTATTCCATAGATTCTGAGATCGATTCTTAAAAACAACAAACAAACCTGCAAACTTGGTTTTCGCCTTCCCTATGGGTTGGTTGGCCCACTGAGTTCTCCCTAAGATAAGTGACCCAATGAGTGGCTCAACTTACCAAGTGGATTTTTTTTTTTACCGAATGGTGGTACCAAACAGATGGTAGACCATTGGTGAAAATTGTGGGACTGATGGGCCATGTATGTCATGGTTAGTTTAATAACTGTGTGACACCTCGGGTATATGGTTAAGTGTGGCTTAAAATGATTAAAATGACTACTTGTATCATCAAGGTGCACCTTCTTTTATAGTAGCTCATCCATTGGGAACTCATCAGTTAACGTACTTGGCTGGGAGTAGTCTCAGGATGAGTGACCTCCTGAGAAGTTTTCTCAGGCAGCGTATGAGTAAGGACGAAGCATGCTGGAAAGACTCGTGGTGATTTATGGGGCCAGTCAGCGATCCTTAAAGCAGTTATTGATAATGTCCGCGGCCCGGGAGGAGCCGGGGAGTTACAATCAATCTATTAAGTTTAATTGTAGTTATTCCTAAGATATGGCCCAATAGACTGGCAAAATTTATCGGTCTTAGAAAAGGTACCAAAGGTGGTAGCTAAGTGATTATTACTTCTATATTCCAAGCTATCTACCAAGGTTCAGCTCTTGGTGGAAGGAAAAAGAAAAAGGGTAGGGCGTAATGCAATTTATCACATGTTCTTAGAGTTTGTGCTTCACTTATTGATATCTTGGAGTATAAACTCCAATGCATGTAATATATATTGAGGGTGTTGGCGAGATCAAAAGCGGGAGCTCACTTCAACCAAGATTTATTATAACAAGTTAAATGAGATTTCTCCTTAAAATTAACTGATTTTAAGACAAGTGACCGACTTGACTTATATACCATGTTCTTTCAATTTAATCATTTGATGTAAGAATTCTTACTCACGAATGAATCTCAACGGAGGAAATAAGGAGAGTATTTGCATTCTACATTTTAGTTTCTTTTACAATGTAAGTAGGGGTGGGCAACGGGCCAGGTCAGAGGCGACCCATTAGACATATGGGTCGGGTCAAGGTCGGCCCTTTGTAGCAATGAGCAGGGTAAGGTTTTTTTAGTAAAAATAACGATCGACCCATGGACCCGTTCCACCCTAAAGTTAAAATTAAGTGTATCTGTACCAAAAAAAAATAATTATGCTAATTATTATTTAATGTGGAGCATTAATAATATATTTAAGTAAGCTAGCATTTTAAATAATATGAAAAGCTATTTGTTTTGAGTGATTAATCGGTCGACCTGATTCGTCAATTCACTGACCCTTTAACATTGTGAAACAGGCCGGCTTGTTAATGACCCGACCCATGACCAACCCGACCATTTGACAACCCTTGTATTTTAGGGTCCAACCCTCTTAATCCTATGAGCCCCGGCGCATTGCCCACCCCTAGATGTAAATTATTGAATAATGTAAATGGATATAAAGACTACCAACAATTATAACTTTTGATGTTACTTAGCTACCTAGACTGCACTTAGGTGTATTACTCCATTTAAGACACCATTAGATTGAAAATTGGATAATAGATTCGGGTGTATGGGCATTTTTCAGATTAGTGTATGAGTATTTTTCATATTATTGCATGAATATTTTTCTATTTTGATTTTGTGGACACTCAGTTTTTCAAAGACTATTGCGTGATTTTTAAAAGTAATTAATAACTTTGTTACTGTGCATTTTACAAGGTAACTTATGAGCATTCTGTTTCTTAATTTATAAGCAATTTTTTGTTTTCATTAGGGGTGTCAAATAGGTCGTGTTGGGTATTATTCGTGTTCGTGTCAATATTAAACGTGCTGAAAATACCCCAACACTAACCCGACCCATTTAATAAACGGGTTGAAAATTCCTGACCTGCACCTGACTAAAATTTAAATGGGTTGACCTGGTACCAACCCGTTTACCCGCTTAACTTAATCGAGTTTGTATCAGGTCGAGTTTACCTATTAAGATCTGCATTGGATTATTATGGCAATTTAACATTTTACCATGTTAAAAGTATCAAATCAACATTTTAAAATATTAATTCCTTTTATATTTCAAATATTAATTCTCTTTATAGTTCAAATAATTTTTTCCCTCCTAAAAGTGTTGTTTTTAACTTTCTATAATATTTTATTAGGGTTTAAAAAATAAACGGTTAAATTGGTAAATTGGTAAATAGGTCAACTTGTCTAACCCAATTAATTAAACAAGTTAAAACATGCATGTACTTTTCGTGTCGGAAAATTCAACCTGAACCTGACCTTTTTAATTAAACGGGTTACGCGTGTTAACCTATTTAATTAAACGTGTTCAAAATTTATGACACAACCCGCCTTATTTCATGTCCGGTTCGTATCGCGTTATCGTGTCGTGTTAACTTTTGCCACCCCTAGTTTTCATGTTATGAACGCTCAGAGTTTTTTTCTATAATATTTTTCACCTTAATTTTTGAATACTTGTAGGTCTTTTTTAATGACCTAAATGGAATGTTATAGTAAGTCTATAACTATGTGTGAGAAGTCTTCATCTTTGTCCTAATTTTATATATAATCTTTTGTACGTATTGCTTTTGGTAAAAGTTTCTATGGTTATAAATTGTGAAACATGGATCGTGTGTGTCAAACTCATTTTCAGACTTATGCTAACGTCCAATGACATTCTAGGATACACCAATGTATCATCTGACTTATGTACGATGCTCGGTACACCCGAGTGTACCATCCAAACCTAAGTCTAGGTGGGACATCTTTCGTCATCTCCCTCCCTCATTTGCTATATGTGTATCCGAGCAACTTATCAGATTCAACAATTAGAAGTTTTTCCTTTTCTTATTGGAAAAGAATATGTACAGTCTACATTTTTTCAATATGTATTAGATGCACCTGGAGCATGTGCTCCAGATATTTGCGAGTGAACAATCATATGAATCAGAATGAACAATCGTAATAATCAGAGTGAACAACCTAATACAAATGGGTGAACAATTGTAGAATCTAGAGCACATGCGCCGGAAACACCTACTTAATTGCAACATTTTTTCCCCTATTTGAAAAGAACATTTGCAGGTCTATCTTCTTAGGTAGATTAGAGTCTATAACATCTTTCACATCCATAAATACCGCATGACCTTTGGATTTGATTTCTAAAATGTCTCTAATACCAACTCATAGATCAATCAATCCATCAATTTTCCATTGCCAACACATTTCATTCAACATTTTGTGGAAATCCTATGTATGGAAATGTAGTAATTGGCAATTGAAACAACACATAATTTTTGAAGCCAAGGTTGATGACATGATTAATCCAAACTTTTGCCTTAAAAATAAGTTAGCTTGTATTTTCCCATTGCTTTCATTAGGGACAAAATCAAACTAAAACGAGGCAGCGGAAAGTGAAGGAAAGAAACGCACAATATGATGATTATGATTCATTTCAAAAATGTTATGGGTCTCCTACATTTTGTTAACAATGGTGTTGTGTCATTTTCCCACAAAATCTAACTCTTTTCCTGTCATTTGAAGGGCTTTTCTTATACATTCGTCGATCAGCAGGACTGTACTGGAGTTTGTTGTTGTTTTTATAGAGCGAAATGGTCTCTTCCCAGATCGAAATTACGTCCTCTCCGTCGTTTTGTTATGTCCTCAAGGATCACAACAATCGTAGGGAGAGGAGGATGAATCCAAACCCACCATCGACAACCGTGAAATCCCAATCTAATTTCCAAAAGAACCTAAAGGAGTTGGTAAGGGATCACCTCCAATCGTGCATATCGATATCGTCTAGAGGCTCTTTGAGCTCTCATGAGGCAGACGACGAGAACTTGGATCATCACCAAAGCAATAGTAGCTCCACCTCCAGCTCCAGCTATTGGGGCAGGGGAAAACGAAGCAACAACAACCAATCTCCGAGAGGAAAACACAACCCTACTATATACAAGGGAAAGGAAATCACGACGAAGCCACAACAACAATCTAACAACAACAACGACGACGACGACAACGACAAAGATGAAGGTGCTGGAATTACATAAATTTGTGATTAATTCATTATCTTGATTGCTTATCTAGGATGAGACTGTTTCATATAGCTTATCGTGAGATTGATTGCTAACATGGTGACCTTTTCAATATTTCACTATGACTAATAAGTGACATTAATTACAAAGTCGTTTTATACGAGTATGACTAATAATTTATCAAGGCATGACTTTTATTAGAGTTATCCCAAATAAATTATTACTCACCCCATTATTTATAGAACGTCACCACAAAATTATGTATCTCATGATAAATCTATGGTGAAACAGTTTCACATAAGACTTGTGTTTGACTGCTTTATTCTGTTTCCCAACAGAAGGAGCAGAGGTGATTGCATTACCCTCGATACCTTCATCCTCTTCGCCAATGGCCGACACCTCGCCAACTCGGTCCGACATTGACTTTAGCGTGTCCTCGTTGGTCCAAAAATGGCGCGAGGCAGAGGCTCGCAACAATAACCTCCTCAACAATAGCAGTTGTTGTGGCAACTGCAACAACAACAACAACAACAACGCGACTCAGCCACAAAGCTCATCATCAACCCAATGCATGAGCCCAAGCCCGAGCCCAAGCCTAAGTCTAGATCATCAATCGAGCACTAACTCAGTGTCGAGTGAATCAGGGTTAGGGCATTGTGAATACGACACACATCATGATCAAGGAGGTGGGGACGTCGCCACATGTATGTCGGATGGCGAGGAAAGGGAGAGGATTAGGGTGGCTGACATCGTTCGAAAATGGGCACAAACAAACCATGTTTCCGCGACTTGTGATTTTGAAGGAGGTAATAGTAATCAATCTATATATGGGGAAACGTTAACTCGTTTGAAAGTTGGGATAGATCGTCATCATATAGGAGGGGAACAACAACAACAACAACAACAGAAAGGGGTGTTTGTTTGTCCGGTGCTTTGTTCTCCGAGGATAAGGGGAAGACAAGCCATTATGGATTTGTACATGAAAATGGAGAAAGAGAGGTATAAAGAAGTCAACTCATTGGCATCCCACCAAGCCGTTTCTAGATTCCCTCAACGTGGGCGAATACAGGTATTTGTTTATTATTATTATTATTGGTTATGCCAACAAATATAAACGATACCTTAATCGAATCAAAGACATTCATTAGCTAGCATATTTTTGCATTAAGGCTCCAAGACTCGTACCAATTATGAAAAGAAAAAAAAAAACTGACATTATTTGAGCGTGTCGATCTTCTTTACATTTCTCCTATTGCACCATGCATGTAAATAGAGACAAAATAAAAAGTTCATAAAATTACCTCGTAAAGATAAATCTAGTAAAATAATAATGAGAATGTAACGTGACTAATATTGTGGAACAAAAAATAATTAGCTAAGGGGTTTGACATGGGATTGCAGTCATTACTCAAGTTTAGATCACTACGCCGGGAGGTGTCCAGGGAGGAACCACCACAACTCCTGTTACCACCACGTCTATCAGAAACTCAACGACGGCCACCCTTACCAAGGTTAGTTGATCGGCCACCATCATTGCCTAGGCCTACTCAATCAAACAACAAAAACCCCACGCCTTCCGTTTCACATATAAGGTAAATTATCCTAACTTTCATCATGAAATTTGATCTTACGCCTTAAAGTGACGATTGTTAAAAATGTTGACTCTAAATTTCTCGACGTATATATTGATATGTTAGGGAGAGCTTCAACGCAACGACCAATCAAGAATCCACCAATACAAAAATTGCTCAAAGGGATTCAACGAAGATAGAACAAGTTGAAGATAACACTTGTATATTGAACCAAACCTCTAAACAAGAGAGTTCACAAAATTCTCAAGGGCAATTTGAGCTTAAGAGTTGTATGATTGAGGCAACAACCCACAACCAAAGTGTGGAAGTAACTATAAGAAGTGATAACCAAGATGAGTCTCAACAAAGTGGTTATCAAGAAGACCAAACAACCCATAGAGTAAAGACAAGGAGCCATCTAAATGTTAAGATGGTAATTCAAGAGTTTCAACAACAAGCATATAGGTATAATTTGGAAGCAAATAATATAGAACCACCACGGTTGTGCTTCAATGAGGATGATTCGATGAACCTGCAAAATATGAATACCAAAGTCATTGAAGAAGAACACCACCATCATGAGGAGATGTCATCACATGGTATATGGGATTCCAATAGTTGCAATGGTGTAGTTGATATTGAAATGCAAGATAATGCAAGCGTGTCGTATAATAGTTGGGAAGAACAACAAGGAGGACGAGGAGAAGAGGGTGATCATGGAGAGGTAGTTACAGAAGAAGAAGAAGAAGAAGAAGAAGAAGAAGAATATGACGATAGCCAACAATTCAATGAGCCCAATCTTGATTGGATTGCTGAAATCGCTCGCCCCCGTAGCTATTGGGAGGATCTTAGGAAAGCTTGGTACCAAGAGGTGCTCAATACTAGATCTCAAGATGAGGAAATCAGACAACTTCTTGAAAGGTATGTCATTTGCTTATAGCAAGTAGTGAATTTTTTTAGATCAAGTAAATTTATCTCGACTAGTGTACCCTTATTTTGGATAGCCATTGATAAGCTTTACAAATTGGGGGCAAAGAGAAAGGGTAAATACCGATTGTCAATGACAAACCTTACCCATCAATATTTTCACCTTGGTGCGTTTGGTTGTTTCTTGGGAAAGATTTTCCCTAATCCCCCTGAGAAACTTTTTACTGAGTTTGTGAGGGAAATATTGGGTCCCACATCAAAATTTTCCTATATATTTTGCATACCAAACATGAGAAAGTTTTTCAACTTGAAAAAGTTGTGAAACTTTCCGGGGAAAGTTTCTCAACCAAACGCCCCTTAGACTTTAGATATGCACCATTTATCATCACCACCACTAAACCTCGGCGTGAGTCCTGCATACATAGGGTCTTGGGAGATTTGGATTTGGTAGTCATATCTCAGGAAACATAGCAACTTGTCGAGTTAGGAAACCATTATGAAATGCTCTCTAACTCATATATAACTACATGATAGGGGAAGTGTATCTACCGTTTTGGCGAGTGATTTTCGAGATAGAATGGATAGATTGGTGATGTGTAGCGTGCAAAGAGCAATGCACTCTATCGAAGACGAAGAAGAGGAGCAACCAAGGAGAGCCTTAATGGCTCCATGTGTGACATTATGTGACCAAAACGAGGTAGAAGAGGAGCAACAAGTTGCCATGTATGTGGAAGAACCTAAAGAAGAAATGGCAAGAGAAGATAAAGAAGATGATGAGACACGAAACGAAGAAGAGGGTGATGTTGAGGAAGAGGATGATGATGATATGGATGATTTCTATGACCCAACTCCATCTCCTACACAATTTCGATGGGATCATTCCGAAGATGATCTTGAAGCTAGTGATGATTTTGACAATGCACCATCTACATCATTACAACAACCTTCTTCCCTACCTTCTACCGACCCTGACCCTCGTGGAGGATCTCCTTTTAAGAAATCTTCTATCGTAAGCCCTTTTTTTTGTACTTGTCTTTCATGTATTATTTGTTGCGTTTCTAATAAATTAAACATAACAACAATCCCCAGCGTAAATTTGACCAATGCAAAGTTCGAAGGGATGCAAATCCTAAGAGTCTTTATCAAGCATGTGAGTGTATGAAGAGACTGTTTTCGAAAAATCCCAGAAACCCTTTGAAAAATTCAAAACTAAACCATTTAGGAAACCATTTGGAAAGTGGAACTAAATTCAAATAACTGAACCGTATTTTCCCTCCCTATTTGCAGGAAATGGAACTAATTTATGACTTAAGATCCCATATGGAACAACTTTATCAAGAGATGTCCGAGTTAAAAAAGACAATAGCAGGTTGCATGGAAATGCAAGTGAAGTTACAACACTCCATTAAAGAAGAGGTTTCACTTGCAATTAATGATCCCAAAAGTAAAATTCAAAACCTAGCTTCATTGCATGACTGTTAAATTTATTTCTAGCATATCCAAATATCTTTACATATTTACATTTTACAGGGCAAGAAAAGGGCAATGATTCAAATAGAAGGCGCCCAAAGAAAGGACATTGTTGTATTTGTTACGATAAGAAAGTTGACACTCTTTTATACAGGTAAAAAAATCATTTTATGTTCGAAAAAGAAAAGAAAACAAACATTTCCTTGTCTTTTCCATTTAGAAATAGGGGTATTAGCTTTTTCTTTGAACACTAACACTTTATTCAAAAGTATCACTTTTTTTTAATAACTATCTTTATTTACTAAAAGTTACCAAAACATAACACTTTTTCATGGTTTGCAGATGTGGGCATATGTGCACGTGTTTTAATTGTGCACACGAACTGCAATGGAGTAGTGGAACTTGTCCGATTTGTCGAGCGCAAATAGTTGATGTAGTGCGAGCATACACTGATTTCTAATTGTACGGATTTCTATCTATAGAAAACTCACCGTTGACATGTCAAATGGTGTCCCATTCTGTGGCAAAGACATGCCAAGTTGTTGAATATCACCATAACATCATTTGCCATCGTTGAAGACAAACATATATGCACGTTACGCACGTACAAGAACAAAATAAGCACACGATTGAATCAAAACGAACTGAACCAAATAGTTTTCAAATGCCTAGCTTATTGATATGTACGTTGATTGTTAGTTGACACAAACACAAAGTTAAGTTCGGAATCGACGAGGGTTCATTTCTGTTGACAGGCATTAGAATTTCTTCTTGTCTGCCTCCTCCAATACTACATTGTTCCCTCACATATATATGTCATTCAAGTGTATATCAAGAAAAACATGTGATACAATGATAGTTTAGGCCATGGTTCACACTAATTCAATTGAGAACCCCTTTTGCAATTTTCACATTCAATTCATTGATTATTCTTCTAGGATAGGGGAAAAAATGATGGGTTTTGGCATAAAATATTGGATAATTGGATTCTAATAATCCCTACTTTCACCAATTGGACAATGATGGACCGTACTTTCACTTTGTATTCTGGTGGTCCAAAATAAAATAAAATTGGATTGTAGTGAGATATTTTCAAGGGAATCATAGATTTTGTGTTGCATTTAATTCAAAACTTAGTATAACACTTTACAATGATTTTTAATGAATTTACAGTGTTTCTCCCAATTTTTTTCATTTTTTTACTATTTTTTACGATTTTTTTCACTTTTATTATTTTCAAAAAATCATAATAATTATTTGGAGTCTCAAAAAAATATTTTAAAATTTTTTTTAGAAACTACAATTCATTAACTTTCTAGGGGCAGGAATGAAAAAAACAAAAACAATATAGTGTAGGAATGAAAAAAATAAGAAGAATGTGGAGGTGGATTTGGTACCACTACAATCCAATTTTATTTTATTTTGGACCACCAGAATACAAAGTGAAAGTACGGTCCACCATTGTCCAATTGATGAAAGTAGGGATTATTAGAATCCAATTATCCTAAAATATTTGTCTATATATTCGTCTGATCTTTGGAAGCAATTATTGGCGGATACATAAGGGTGTATTTAAAAATGTAAACCGAATCAGAAAAAAATAAAAAACTCGTAGCGGGGAAAATGGTCAACCAATTTGGTTTTTTCTGAACAAAACGGTTCAGTCATGGTTCAAGGTTCAAAATAAATATGCTAGTCACAATTCATTAAACTAAACCGATTTATTTTTTTAAAAGAAAAGAATAAAATGAAAATTGGGCCGAAATTGGCCAAATGGGCCAGTAGGCCCAGGAAACAGGTTAGGTCCCTAACCCAAGGAGAAACTTGGCTATATTTTCCTTTAGTGCCACACTTGATAGTTTTTGGTCTTGGCATATCTATGGAATTTTACATTTTTCGTCAGAAAAATTAACCTAGGGTACATTTGGTTGGTCAAAAACTTTAGGGAAATGATCAAGTTTTCTTAATTAACTTATTCTCTTCATATTTAGATGTAGGTTGACCTTGGAAAATTTTTTACGGTGGACCTATCAATTTTCCAAGGGAAATTTTTCCCTAGGGTTCTTACCAAGCGTTCCCCTACTTTAGTATTTTCATGGTTTCTACACGATTATTGATGTAATTTATGTACGAAAATGGTATGAAATTTGAGGCATGACACATTTTAAATTCTTGCTTATCAATAAAACTATATTATTATATATTAAGTTGAAATAAAATGATATGATCGAATTCTATAACTATAATATTACATATAAATTTCATAAAATTAATACTTTTATTCATTATTTTTTATATTTTCAAAAATACCCAAAATATGTCTAACGAATGGGGTTGATTCAATTAGAGTATCATTTGTACTTGTTGACGTATCGACTGCAGCTAAAACTACTTATATTTGACAATCGACTGCAGCTAAAACTACTTATATTTGACAATTAATACTTATTATTAATATTTTTAAAATATTAATTTAGAAAAGAGTAAAGCACTTAAAAAATGTCTTTCGATAAAACTTGGATCACTCGGATTTCTCAAAAAGGACAAAATGAATTCAAACAACCTAACCAACCCCAAATCATGCCATCAATTTAATATTAAATTAAATGGTGTTTTTTTAATAGTATTGTATTGTAAAAATTCGTTTTGGCATGTTATATATATCATTGTCCATGAACTCTATATCACATGTGGGTCGCAGTTTTTTAATTGATTTTGGTCTCCTCGTCATTTTGTGCCGGTGGCATCGGTTCTTCTTCTTCTTGGTCAAAAATGTCTATTTTGATTTTTTTGTGCAAAACTTATAATGGAAATAATATGATTTTAAATGTCTTAATTTGTATAAAAATTATATTATTATTTTAATAGAAAAAAATTGATCCAATTATACAATAATATCATATTTTTTATTCATTATTTCTTATATTTATATTTGTTAGTATGGTCAATACATTTACAACTTTTCATAATTTATAATTAATATTTATTATTCAATAAATTTATATTAAAAACCATAATAAAAAACGAGATTTGAAGCACCCGCAATGGTGAGTTTGAGTTTGACCAATTGTATGATGTGGAATATGTGGAATAGTCAAAATTTAACCTTTTATTTAGTTAGTTTTCCAATGGTGAGAATGAGTTTGACTCATATTAATTAAAAAAAGTAAATCGGTCCCACTTAAGAATATAATTAATTTGGTTATATTGATAAAAAATGAGGTGAGGGAGGAAAGAGAAAAAAATATGATTAAAATATCAATATTTTAAACTCGCTTTCAAACTCGTCTCGCGAGTTTGAAAGCGAGATTCTCGCGAGACGAGTCTCATTCTCACCACTGAAGTTGACTAAAATAATGTTTGATACATTTTAGTAACTTCGAATAAATTTATAAAAATTGGTAGAGGTAGGTAGGTAATGTATTATATTTACCACATTTATCTCTAATTATTTGTCACTAAAATTGTTTTCACAAAGCTAAGAAATATAGCTAATGATGCGAAAATATTTCCATATTTTCAAAAATGTACTTGAAAATACCCTCGACATGGAGTGAAAGTTAATTTATTACAAATAGAATAGATTGTAAAAATTATATAATTTGAAATTGTAAAAATTATAATTTGAAAAATTATATAATTTGAAAATAAAAATTTTAATTAAATAATTTAATAAAAAACTAGATTATAGTTATTGAAGTTGTAAAAATTATATAATTTGAAAATAAAAAAACTATGAAGAAATTAGATAATTTAATAAATAAAAAGGGACGGAGGTAATAGAATCAAATAACCTGGGTAAACAAGGAGAGGAACAGAAAGAGAATGTTCGAAGACGCTTCTCTCAAGGCATCTACCCAAGTTATCTACACGAAACACGAATAATAAAAGAAAAGGCCAACAAAGGGTTACATGACCAAATGCCGATAGTAATTAAAGATTAGTCATCCAATCTGCCGTTAAGTTCGCTTCCCGATAGATGTGACCAGTAAAGAATCTTCCATATGCTTGATGAGATTTTGATATCTCTAATAACCATATCGATATGTGAAGGGGTGAGGATAGCCACTCGAATAGCTTGGATAAGAACAAAACTGTCACTTTGGATTTGAATTCTTGAGAAATATTTTTAAATGGCTTGTTGAAGCCCAAAATAGAGGGACCAACGCGCTTCAGTCAAGAGAATGGGTTGTGAAGTAATCGACATGGCCCTGCTTTCCTTACTCTTCCAAGATTATGCATTACAAATATAGCAGTTGCTCCATGGGGATTTAGGGAAGTACCATCGAAGTCTAACTTCACCTGATCAAAGTAGGGTCGTTTCTAGGGGTGAACGGGACAAGGATCCGATAATTTTAGAAGGTCCTGGTTCTGGTTGTGATAGAGAGCAAATTTTTAGCAGGAAATAAACCATGGAATTTTTATTCCTGGCATCTCAATACTTAGGCCCCGTTCTTTTATACGGTACCTCTGCGGTACGGTGCGGTTGCGGTGTGGTGGAATTTGAAAAAGTGTGGTGGGTTGTGGTAAGTTGTGGTGGAAGTTGTAGTAGGTGAGAAGAGAGAATGTAAAAAGTGGAGAAGAAAAGTGAGGAGAGAAAAAAGTAAGAAAATATTTTGGTAATGATTTGTGGTAAAGTGTAGTGGAGTGTAATAGAATATTGAGTAGTGCGGTTTGATGCGGTACCGCACCGTACGATACTGTATAAAAGAATGGGGCCTTATGCACCTATTATTTGATTTATTTTCATAAACAATCATCGCAAATTATACAAATTTTCTCAAATTTCTACTCCTACTCGTCCTATTAGTATATCTTATCGATTGTTCTCCTAGTCCAGCTTCTAACTCTACCGATGCTCGCCTCGTATTTCTACACACACACACACACATGAACGGATTCAATGAGAAGAGTGTCAACGAAGGAAGGTGAGAATAGACCATGATCACATTCCCTAATATTTATGGCCCCATAACGTCAAATATAAAATCAAGAGTTGTGATTTCATCTTTTTACCTTCCTATCATAACGCTCTTCTCCCTAAATCTGTGTCCTCTATATATATATATCCAATAACCTCTTGTCTGAATGACAAGATGTCCTCCTCTTATTCTCTTGCTTGAATGGTAAGAGGTCCTCCTCTTATTCCTTACCTTCAAGCACTAGCGGATCTATGGCTAGCGGGACGGTGGCCACGACCACCGTTAACATTAAAAAAATCAATAAATTGGTATAATTTGGAATAAAAATTATGAATTTTATGTTTATCATATAAAATAACAGTGTATTGGCCACCCATGATTATAAGGTCGAGACCTGCCACTGCCTTCAGGATTCGAATCTTGGGAGGACATTCTCCCTTATTATTTCGAAGCATGTTACAAGAAAGAGACGGACTCATCTTTGAACCATTGACATTGTTTTCCGTTTATAATAATAGGTAGGTGAGAAGGTGAAATGGTAAGTGGGAATGGGGAAGATAAATTTATATGCATTTAAATAGAAACAAGCACAAATGTGTAAAGCTGGCAGGGAATAGTGTAATATCATCATCACCCATATGAGAATATGGGCCACATAGTGTCATAAAACAGTTGGGACTTGGGAGATTCATGGCAGAGAAAAGAATAAATAACAAAAGGACCATGATAGCCATATAGACTCAAGATGGTTCTTAATCATCTTGAATTGTTTATATTTCACATTTTTATAACTTTTATTAATATTTTCTTTAATAATTATATATATTTATCAATTATAATAATATAATATTTATTAGCTAGGTAAAAGAATATAATAATAGCCTAATTTTATCAATCATAGTAGAAAGTCCATATTTTATACATAGTTTTATATTTAAGAAATAAATAATTATTTTTAAATTGTTTATAAGTTGTAATAACCCTGAAAATAATGAAACATACCTTTAGAATGATTTTATTAATGATTTAGAAAAAATTTAAAATGATTAAGAGTCGTCTTATTTCAAAATATTTATCATTTTTTATAACAAAAATGGAGGAATAAACAGCGAAGGTGTCGGATCAGATACCATACCATCATACCAAAATTCATAACTGGGGCCCCTCCTTTGCTTTTCGATCGATTCTACCTGCTGTTGGGAGTAACAAACTAAAGATGAAGGACGACAGAGCAGATAAGTTGAAAGACAAAGATCACCACCACCGAGACATACCCAGATGCGGCGGCGTTCGCGGCGGAGGTAAAGGCGCCGCCGCCGACAGGAGGCTGTTGATTGGACTCCTCTGGCGGCCCAACTGCGCCGCCGACGTTAAGCTCTTCCTCGTCGCCGCACTTCTGCTTTGCTCCATCTTCACCCTCTTCTTTCGGCTCTCCCCCGCCGCCACTAATCCCACCGCCGCCATCTCCGCCGCCTCCGACAGAAAATCCGCCGTCATTCCACCGTACCCCCCATCGCCACAGCAAAACGCGACCCAGAAGCGCACTTTCAACCCTGAAATCCCAGCCGCCACCACTCACACCGCCGCCATCTCTGCCGCCGACAGCAACTTCACCGTCGTCCCCGCCGTCACAACTCCCACCACCGCCATCTCTGCCACCAACAGAAACTCCACAGACATCTCCACCGCCGCCAAGGCCTCCCCGTCGCCGCGGAACGGGACGCTGAGGCGGACTTTCCACCCCGTCGGGACCGCCGCGTACAGCTTCATCCTGATGTCGGCGTACCGCGGCGGCGCCGCCACATTCTCCGTCATCGGCCTCGCCTCGAAACCCCTCCACGTCTTCGGCCGCCCCATCTACACCTGCGAATACGAATCCGCCGGCGGCGCAGCCTCCACTTCCGTCGCCGGCGCCGCCATCTTGCCGGACTGGGGGTACGGCCGGGTCTACACCACCGTCGTTGTCACGTGCACATTCCCCTCCTCATCCCCTGCCGCCGCCTTTTCCGGCGGCCGCCTCCTCCTCCACGTGACCACCAATGGCGGCTTCGACACCGCCGTCAACCTCACCACCACCGTCACCGTCCTGTCCGAAGCTCCAAACTCCTGGGAACTGTCCCGGTTTTCCGACCAGCCACCGAAGTACGACTTCTACTGTGGGTCCCCGCTGTACGGGCACCTCAGCCCACAGAGGGTCCGCGAGTGGATGGCCCACCACGCCCGACTGTTCGGGCAGCGGGCCCACTTTGTGATCTACGATGCCGGCGGGGTCCACGTGGAAGTCATGGAGGTCCTCAGGCCGTGGATCGAGCTCGGGTACGTACTGTTAGTCATGCATGGTCCTAAAATTCATTTTATTACGTCCGGCGAAAATTCTGTCCGATCCGAAAAAGTTCGACTTGGTTTGAATCTAATTTCGACATTGACCAGACTAATCAAATATTCAGAAACAATAACGCTCTTTTTTCTAGCTACTGCCTATCCAATTTCAAAAGCTCCTTCCAACAAATGGATTTAAAAATATCAATTTCTCGTCCGAATTTAATCAGCTCAAGTTTACCCTAACCCAAAATTTTGTGAACCCGACCTTTGTTATAATACCCTTATCTCTCCATCCTTTGGTCTGACAATGTGCAACTCATTCTTCATCATGACAGTGAGCTAGCATTCATTGTCTGATCATCAAGCACCCAACACAGTTCAGTCATGCTGTAATTTGTTGATAGAGCTAGCCGAAATCCGGGTTCGGACAAATAGGATACTGGACAAAAACTTAGGCCTCGTTTTTTTATGCGGCTGGTTGGTTGTGGTTTCATGACGCATCACAATTTTTCATATTCCACTACAATCTACCAACCCACTTACAATTATTTACACCACAACATCCCACAATCCACCACAACCTTCCACATTTCACCACAATTTTTCTTTTTTTATATATAATTAGTGGTCAAAAAACCCTTTTTATTCAAAAGACAAGCTGAGTCTCTATAATCAGGCTAATAGTTGACTAAGAGAACAATCAACAATGAACAAAATGAAAATCCTCCACCACAGAAGCCCAGCCCAGGATATCGCAACCAATAGCCTACTTAATCCACCACAATTTTCAAATTTCCACCACACCGCACCAATGGCACAACAACCAACCGTATAAAAGAATGGGACCTTAATGTCTAATATCCATCTTTTCACGTACTTTTCGTATCAAACAAATCGGACAAGCATAAATTCGATTCTTAATCATATTCGGACAACAGGAATCAGAAAAGAATCATGCTTGAATTTTCCATCAAATCAATCAACATCAAAATCATGACAAAAACTACACCACGACACCCTATTTTTTCTGGGTCGGACGAATCCAAACAATCGGGCCATTTACTATGGTAAGTATGGCAAGTAACATGATTTATTTGCTCCCATTTTTCCTCTTTGACAGGTACGTAACGGTGCACGATATAAGAGAGCAAGAGAGGTTCGATGGGTACTACCACAACCAATTCCTGGTGGTGAATGATTGCTTGCATCGTTACAGATTCGATGCGAAATGGATGTTCTTCTTCGATGTCGATGAGTATATCTACGTCGAAGGTGGTTCTGATCGAGATGCTTTGAGATCTGTGATGGGTTTGTATCAGAATTACACCCAGATCACCATCTCACAGATGCTTATGTCAAGCAAATTGTGTCGGGCCGAGGATGAGGATGATCATCATCAAGCTTCCAAGTAAGTTATTGATCGATCTTTTCTTCTATTATTCATGCTGATAACTTAGAGAAATGCCTTGAGAGAATGGTCTCCTAAGTGTTTCTTATTTCTTGTTTACCCGTGTTAAAAAAAAAAAAAGTAAGTTCTCGAATCTCGATCAATCTTTTGGCTGTTTGCTTTCCATGATTTACGGACGAATATGGGTGGGCAATGGGCCGGGGCTTCACTGGATCAAGAGGGTCGGACCCTAAAAAAATAAGGATTGTTAAAGGGTCAGGTCGAGGAAGGTTGGCGAATCGACAGATTGGGTCAGTTGGTCAACAATTCAAAAAAACAGTTTTTCCTATTATTTTAAATTCTAACCTTACTTAAATATATTATTAGTACTCCACATTATATAATAATTAGCATAATTACTTTTTTTTTTTATAGAAATACACTTAATTTTAACTTTAGGGTAAAACGGGTCTGCCCATGGGCCGACTCTTACTTTTACTAAAAAGTCTTGCCCCTGTTCATTACTACAAAGAATTGACCTTGACCTAACCCGACCCTACATAATTAATGGGCCAACCCTGACCCTGACGCAGCCCAACCCGACCTGTTGCCCGCCCCTACTGATGGATGGCTAATGATATGTGTCTCGAATCAAAATGGTAATAATCCTCTTTAATTATTCATAATTTATATTTTTATAACTTTTAATAATATTTTCTAATAATTATATGTATTTATCAAATATAAGTGTATAATGATAATCACTAAGTTTCGAAGTAAGTTCTCAAACAATCTATGGCTTTTTGGCCTCACACACTTAGGCAGCGTGAGTAAAAATTCGAATGAGAGTTAAATTTGAGCTCGTCAAATCTAATTCTGGAAATAAATTGATGATTCCTCTAATTGTTTTGGGTTGAATTAGATAGATGTATTCATTTAATAGAAACATGAACGAATCCAGATGAAAAATTAAAATATGGTTCAAATTCAAGCTTGTCGAATTTAAAGCTTTTTATAATTGATAATTAATACTATTCATTAAAAAAAGTGAAATGATAAAAGTCTTGTGCAAGACACATATTTTGTGTCTTGTCATTATAGAAAATCTATATATTTGTGAATTAAATTGGAAAAAAGTTACATGATTGACTTCTATAACTATAATAATATATATAAATTGTATAAAATCACACTTTTATCCATATTTTTAAAAATTTACAAAAAAACGTCTAAAATATGCTCAACGGATGGGGTTCATTCGTTAGGGTGTCAATTTTAATTGTTGGCGTAGCCAACACATTCCAAGCTTCTTATAATTGATAATTAATAGTATCTGTCAAAAAAAATTGGGGTTAAAAACGATAATAAGTATTGATTTTATAAGGGTGAAGACATTTAAGGAATGTCTTGGGGCAAGACACTTATCATCACCCTTAAAAAAATTGGTGTAAAAACTATAATAAACAATAATTTCACAAAAATAAGACACATAAATTGTATCTTCCCCAAAATTTATATCGTTGTCCTTAATCGTATATAGTGGAAAATTTTCAAACACCAATATGGTGATTTACATTTCATTACTAGAATACCAATTGTGTACTTTAGTTGACCTTTATTCACCAAAAGGGCAAAATTGAAATTTGAAAAACATTTCTTTCTGGAATTATTTTCCTTAGAAAGCAACTTTTTCAACAAACAGTTCATGAAAAACATTTTTTTTATGGAAAACTATTTCTCCCAACCAAACATAACTAATACGTCACTTCAATAAGACAGGCAAGCCATCTATTAGTCTCATCAAGAAACGTTGAAGTGATAATACCATACTAACAATTATAAAATATGAAATTGTTAACTTGTTGAAAACTTTATAAATCTATTGATGGGAATGAATAAAATAATAATATCTTTTTAATGCATTAGACTTTGTAACTACTATGTAATCACTCATTCAAAGGGTTAAAGGCAAATTAAATTAATCATACTATGCAAGTTAGAAAAATATTATTTGAAATCATAATTATTAAAATATGTGATTCTACTATTTACATTTCGTTTCATTATTTTGTGGGTTAATTCTGATCCTAACTACCCCGTGGATTCGAATTAGGATATCGATTCTAACAATCTTGTTTGAAATAGAAATTTGTAAACCTTATTTTATACAAGGGAAATTACTAACGACATTTTTCTATTTACTGTTACTTTTTCTATATAAATATGTTGAAAACTACTTAGTTTTTCTGTTATCCAAGCTAGGAATATAAAGGCAAATTAGTAAGTAAACTTGATCAAGTCCTAATCTATCAAGTTTGAGCTAGTGTATGACATTATAGTAGTATACGGTAATATGAAACCTACTTTATCCGTCCTTATTTATTTGTCATTTTAGAATAGTACATAGAAGATAGCAAGATAAAACTAAAATTAACTGAAAAAAGAATGAAATTAATTTTTGCTTCTAATTAAAGAAAGAGGGGTTTATTTAAATAAGCATGAAAAAAATGCAGTCTTTTTAATGAAAATATAACGAATTCAGTAATAATACTTCAAATGGTACTTATAATGAAAATCGTGACTGAACAATTATATATCTAAAACATAGATATGAAATTCAACTTGTAAATAACTAATACTATTCTTAACGAACCATTGTGAATCTAAAATATCCAAGTAATTCGATTGGAGTACTATTGAATGTAAAATTTAGCTATAAGTACAAGAGCGATAAATATTTACGAATTTTTTAAAAAAAATTACGAAAACTTACACAATTATTATAATACTCACTTTTCTTAATTGATTTTTATTTATCAAAAATTAATAAAACTTAATTTATACCTCTATTTAAGAATGAATTCCACCTCAAAAATTTCTTAAATGCATACATATAGCTATATAATGGGTGTTTGGCTATCCAACTTTTTAGGTAGTTTTTAGTTTTTTGGATAGTTTTTAGCTTTTTGATCAAGGTTAAAAAGCTAATTGAAGTGTTTGGTATGTAACTTTTTATATTAGCTTTTTGGACCCAAAAAAACTAGTTTTTCAAAAAGCTACTTAATGAAGTTTGTTGAGGTAGTTTTTCACAAAAAATTATTTTACCAAACATTTTTCCTGCAATCAGCTAACTCAAATAACTAAAGTCAAATTGCTAACAGTTAACGGCTACCAGCTGATTACCAAATATCGTCATAAAGTTGATCCAGTGGCAGGAATATTTATTTTAAGAGCTCTACTGCCAATTATTTGTTAGATGATGCAACACAATTATGTATTAATCACATGCTATGTATGCTGTTGGCACATGCGATGCATCCAAGATTAGGTTGTCTTGATAAATTAACTTATTTATTTTTTGGGGGAGGTGGGTACGGTGGATTTTGAATATTCAAAATCGTTATTTTTCCTAATATTCAAATTTGTTCTGTTCCTTTATTCCCAAAAAAAAGAAGAAAAAAATAGTTCTTTTCCTAATTGTTGTGCTACAAGATCATGCAGAAACATTACTACATTAGATCTAACTGCATTTTGTTGACTTATAACGTTTGAACGATGCTGTACAGTCTGTATCGTTAGGCTTTATATATATATATATATATATATATATATATATATATATATATACACGCGTAATCTTTGGTGAGATTATTAGGCATCGTTCTTTTATATGGTGGAATTGCGGTGCGGTAAGTTACGGTGCGGTGGGTTGCGATGAGTTGCGATAAGTTGCGGTGGAAAAAAAATGAATGGGTGTTGATATTAATAAAAAATAAATAAATAGTAGATTGCGTTGCGGTATATTGCGGTAAGTTACGGTACCGTATAAAAAAACGGTGCCTAAGTACCGTCCCCTGAAAATCATTTTTTCGATGGAAAAAATAATTTTTTTATGCTTGGATAACCGCATAAATACTCCTTGCTTTAAATATATAAAGATAATATTTGGTTGGTGAAACCGTGGTCAACATAAATAAACTCACCTAAAAATAAAATGAGAGATAGATATATTATTTATTAAGGAAAAAAATTCTCACAGTAGCAGGATTAGAGTGGAATTTATTGTTATATTAATATTTTTTTTAAAAAAGGGCTTCTCATGGGGCACCAAACATTTGAGTCTCGGTCCGGGTCGGGTCGGATTTTGAGTCCAGGTCCGATTGTGGTCTCACTACAGCAAACCAAGTCCAAACATCTAACATTCGTGCATAGGTCTAGGTTCAGACATGGTCTCAACTCTCACTACCCAAATCATTTACTGAACAAGGTCGGGATAATAGGCTTTTGTCCGAATAACCGATGTGACTGAACCCAAATTTTTGTCGGTTCTACTTCCCATGCAAAATGCAAAATGTGTTGCGTTGCATTTCAATCATAACTTTACATGATTGCATGGCACACTAACTACACTATTTGATCACAATATTGATCAATCTTTACTTACACTAGACCCTTTGTTTTCCCCTCCATTGCAGAAAGTGGGGTTTCGAAAAGCTCGTGTTTCGAGACGTAAAACGAGTCTCGAGGAGAAATCGAAAGTACGCAGTGCAGCCACGCAACGTGTTTGCAACAGGAGTTCACTTGTCGAAAAACATAGTGGGAGAAAGCACTTATCCTCCCATTAAACTCATCAGATACTTCCATTATCACGGGACAATTACACTGCGACACGACCCGTGTCGCCAATTTGTCAATGGGACGTCCGCCAAAATCGGGGACGTCCCGTACGCCCTTGACACGACCATGAAGTCTTTGGCTTCCAAAGTTAAGGATTTTGAACATGCCACAACAGGCTCTCGTCTTCAAGAAACACTACAATTATAATTATGAAAAAGGAAATTAAAAAGGAAATAGATTTATATTATATATATATAGTATTCATTGTATTCTTTCCCTTCCTTTTTTACACATTATTATTTCTTGTACATTCAAATTTTGTATATGTTGCTTGATTAGCCACCAATACATGTAGAGGGTGTAATGTTGCATCCTATCAAAGTCATACCTAGAGCTTTATCTAACTCAAAAAGTTCAGTAGGGTCATAAATTTTTCGCCGAGATTTTAATATGGACCGATTTAACCAGGTATTCAAGGACAATATTTAAATCATTCAACCCGAAAATAATTGGTAGTACATGTCAATTTCTCATCCAATGTAACCGATTTGAATTGACTCAGCCTAATTTTTTGCCAGGAAAAGCCGTATCTATAAATATTATGTTTAACAACTTTGCAATATCGCTACGTGGTAAGCTAAACAAATTCAAAATATTTGAAATACTAAACGAATAACAACCAATTGAGAAAAATACATCAAAACTTGTACGGATAGGACTAGTTAATAGAAGGTATACTTGATTAGTCGACTTGGTACCCTGATGAGGCCTTCAACTTGGGTGAAAATTGAAGGTTGATACACTATATTGATCATGGACAATTTAGTATTTATCATTTTTTTTTTCCTATGAAATTTGTAGTATATAGGTTATTGATTTCAAAGGATGATCCATGAAGTGGATAATAAAGATCCAAACAAGACTATGAGGTTTTAATTACAAGAAATATCCTTTTTTTCTATTCATGTTTCATATTATGGGTGGTTTCGGAGCAAGTTTCATACTTAGTGCATTTAACAAAACATTAAAAAAAATTAAAACTATTATTTCTCACAAATTGAAATCTCGTAGTCTTACTTAAAACTTTATAGTCCATTTATTTTATGAGTCATCTCTTAAGGTCAAAAACCCAAATTTGTTAGTGATACCCTTGAAGTAAGGCCCAATAGATATGCCAAGCTTACCTTATTTTAAATCTAAAAATAAAAGTACAATGTTGTGGATTTAGCCTAGCTTTGTGTTCACACCTTTGTGTTCATAATCTAAATGGTTGAAGAGGATTATATTTCTCAACTTAGAAAGTAATGGACTATACAAAAATATCTCATTAAACCTCATATAATTCTCTTCCATCAAGTTGTAGGTAGTTAGCTACCGAATGAATCAAAATCAGTTGAAACCACTCTCTCCAAATTACAAAATACAGTGTTGAGACAGTTACATCAAACCCCTCCATATCTGCCTAACTAGATTAGACAATACTAGTTTTGGTTTCCTTAGTCTTTATTCCCTTGATTTTGTTCTAGAAGACTTGCTTAATCAATAAATTAGGCCCTCAAATGAAATCTCAAATTCATTATATTGTGATCTTGCATTCAGACATGGACGTGTCCTCATTGATGTTAAGGTTGGCCATGACGGCCCAAAAAAAATTAAAATCTATTATAGTTTAAAATAAAAATTATAAATAAATTGTATATTTACTAAATTAATATGATATAATATAATAGAAATCCCTAGTTCTAAGATATGGATCCGATATTGAATTACAGATTATGCCTTGTTTGTTGATAATTAGAGCCATGAAAACTGTCACTAACACTTGTGCAAATGAACACACAGACAAACACCAATAAGACTCATACTTTCTCTATTCATGCAAATTCAACAAACACCCAGAATTCTTGACATTGTTGTTTTTCTAGTTCATGCACACTACTTTATGGTTTTACAACAGAGAAATGTTTTTGTCAGTATCCTACCACTAAAAATAAGACTACATACAAAATCAAGGCATCAGTTGCCCTGCTGATATTTTCTATCAAATCCATACCAAGACAGACAGACAAACACAACTGGACATGCCATTAAAACTACATATCCATGGGTATGTATCCTTTTTTATGATCAACTCATCATCATCATCATCATCACCATCACCATCACCATCACCATCATGCATCATGCATCATGCATCATGCATCATGCATCATGCATCGCATTGCTTCCTCCTTACTCTGGCTCTAACCTAAAGCTGTGGTGTTCAGAGGAGCAACCAGGAATTTTTATGAAAATTGTGACCACATCACATGTCATCAACTCATCATCATCATCATGCATCATCATCATCATGATGCATATTGCATGAATGCATTGCTTCCTCCTTACTCTGGCTCTAACCTAAAGCTGGGGTGTTGAGAGGAGCAACCAGGAATTTTAATAAAAATTGGCTAGTGATTGCTTTGGACCCTACAATACAACTACTGCAGCCAACATATGGAAAAAAAAGAAGAAAAAGGAGCTTCCCATCTTTCTGAAAATATTTACATCCCCACCACCTACTGCGACTGCAACTGCAACTATCTGCGTATCGTTCTCGTTTGTATCACCATGGCCCGGTTTGTGTTCGCCTCAGCCTCTTTCGAGGGCCGGATTCTGCGTTCATCATCTCCATAACCTGAAGAGAAACCGTTCGAAATCATTGCCACCTACTTTTTGTTGCAATGAACATTTACAACAACACATCCTGAGTGTAATCTCGCAAATGCAAGCTAGGCAGTCTTTCCCCATACATGAAAAAGTTGGGTCCCGTACATGAAAAAGCTGTTCCCGGCAGACCCCAAAAAACGTTTTGAAGATCGAAAACAAAACCATTTCGAAAACTAATTGGAACACCGTTTGGGACCAACCTGTAAACATTTGAAAACCAATAATCTTTTGCAAAAGAACCTCTTAGATTGGCCTCTTTGATCATGCAATTCACAATAGGAGGTAATTTGAGAAACAAATACACTAGTAAAGGAAAAAGGGTGATTAGTAGTTCACAAATATGTTACTTCGACTCTTCATTTTCCCTGTCATACCCGTGTCGGACCCTTGATATCAGGACAAGGGTACAACACTCGACACTTCAAATTACAATGAAAATATACAAAGTTTCTTAAAAATTGCCGAGTCTGACACCCATATCCGTGTCCGACATGGACATGTGTACCCGAGTCTGAGTAACATAGGTTCACAAATTGAATGGCATATGTAAATCCCTTAGTTAAGATACTTCTGTCCTAGTTTGTAACCACAAGTAGTTTATCAAATCGATGAATATAGGAAATGGGGTTCAAATATTTGCAAATTGCCAGACACACCCTTGGATATATCAAGAACTTAATGGTCAAAATACTGAATCCCATGGCGACAAATTAAAAAACCAAAGGGAGTACTCCCTCCGTTCTTTTTTATTTGTCACTTTGGAAAAACAGATAAATATCCAGCAGAAGTCCAAAAGCAATTTAACATGATAGATAAATAGCAGCGGCTTCTAAGGTTTACCTGATTTTTCTGCATTTCCATAATCTCTGCCTGTAATGGTCAAACAAGCATAGATAAGTCACAGGCGGCCGTAAATATATTTTCAACATGAGCATGGCTAAAAGGTCGAGTTTTCGAGTTACTGACCTGTTTTTTCCTTAATTCTTGATTCTCCTCTTTTAGTTTCTGGACTTCCTGCTCCAGCTCCATAGTGTATGCCTAAGAAAGCAAGAGAGTTTACAGTCATTAGACTAAGATTCGATTAGTTTTGCATAATCAGAGTACAAAATGATTTTCCAAACAGCCATAAGTAAATTCAGTACAATACAGTACTAATATTCTCAAAACCATCATCAATATCACAGTTAGGACTAGTTTAAACCTATGTTACTCAGACTCAGGTACGCATGTCCATGTCGGAGGACATGGATTGCTATTTTTAAGAAACTTTGTATATTTTCATTGTAATTTGAAGTGTCGAGTGTTGTACCCTTGTCCGGATATCAAGGGTCCGACACGGGTAACGGGTACGGCAGGGAAAATGAAGAGTCAAAGTAACATAGGTTTAAACAATTGCGGCCTGAATCTTCATAGTTGTACGCTTATACTTGCTAAATAAACTTGGGAGGAACACGCGTCAGTCCAAATAAATATAGCCCACAGAACCAAGATGAAAACAAGGTTGCAACTCAGGGAATTTTAGCCATCAGATTGTTTACAACACATTTCAATGGTCCCTAAATGTTTCGTCCCTTTTGCATCAGACTGTGGAGGGCTTTCCTAGTGAGAGGTCCAAAACAACAAAATAGCAAGGGATGCAGAAAAAGTCACTCAATACCCGACACACACATACAACACAACAAGCAAACCAACAAAGCAAAAAAGGGCAGCAAGTAGTGCCAGCAAAAAGGTTGAGTCCGCGTCAAATTCGGGTCGGCCAAATCGGTTTATGTTGAAATTCGGACGATAAATGGATGATCAAATCGGCCTATGGCCAATTCGGTCGGTGTTTAAATTCAAAAGAAAAATCTATGGCCAGAGTACCCAACCCACACACACCACACAAGCAAACCAACAAAAAAGCAGAAAGGGTAGCAAAATAATTGGCCCGGGTCAAATTCAGGCAGGTCAAATTGGTCAACGTTAAAGTTCCGACGAGAAATTGATGACCGTCACACAATTTTTTCCGGGTCGGAGAATTCGGGCAGAGATTAATTGGGGTCATACACGGGTTCGGACAATAGATTTACGGCAAATACTGTAATTCAAATTTTCAGTCAATGTTTGAACTCAGACGAAGAATATATGACCGCACCGATTTTTCCCCGGGCTAGTCAAAATTTTGTCAGCTCTAGCACCTAGCAAACAAGTAAGCCAATTGAAACAACATTTTGAAAGAAAGTTACTCAGTACCTACCCAACACACACATGCATAGTGGGTCTCCATACAAGTGCACAAGCAAAGTAGGACAAACAAAGCCAACTACACAAGACTTTGCAAAAGTTGAGGATCAAAAAACTGGTAGTAAGCATAGAGATCCACCTGCTTGCGCGCCCTAGACCTCGCAGCAGATTCTCTGTTCTTGATCATCCGCCTCTGCCTCCGCTCGACAACCTTATCCACCGTGTTGTTGCACTTCCTCCCCCTTATTCCCCCATTGAACACATACGGCACAGGCGATACCGACGACGTGTCCCCATTGCTCTTCGCGAGCCCATCTGAGGACAAGGCGGCGGGGGACCCAGCAGGGACCCCGATGGCCCCACCGCCACCCAATCCAACAATCCCCATCCCGCCACCTGGCAACGCGGGTCCCCCAGGGACAAGCGGGCTGTTCATCCCAGGGTCACCTAACCCAACTAAACCACCTCTAATCCCTGGACTACCCAACTGTGCATACGAAACACCGGTCTGTTTCGGAAACAACGGCTGCTGATGCGGCGGCTGCTGATGTGGCGGTGGCTGTTGTGGCAGCTGTTGGGGCGGCTGCTGCTGGTTGTGCTGAGAAGATCTCACGCCGTTCACATTCAAAGGCAAATTGGTATTATCCGGAATGCGATTGCTCATGAACTCGACCCCTCGCCCAGGCTGCTGAAAATTAATCCCAAAACCACCACCAGGATGATGATTACTATTACTATTACTACTATTGTTGTTGTTGTGATTACTATTGCTAACCCTAGCTAGATCCCCAAAAATACCACTCTGAACAGCAGAAGAATTAGGGTTCTTCCCAGGCAACTGAACATCTTCCCTAACAACCCCAGCCCTAACCAGAAACTCCTCCAATGTCATCTCCCCCAAAGTCTGCTGTCTTTGCGGGGCAGTGGGCCCAGTTCCGCCATCTTTGGAGAACTCATTCGTGATGTCCCTCCAAACTTCATCCACAGTCTTCTGACTAAGCGTTCGAGGTAGGGTTAGCGACCCCTGCCGCTGCAAATACCCGCCGCCGTCGGCGGAAGATGCGGCGGCCGCCGCCGCAGCCGCCGCCGCCATGGATTGAGTCTCCTCGGCGCTGTAAATGTTCTTGAGAAGCTCATCCATGTTCATGGAGCCGAAATCCTTCCCCATGCCACCGAGAGTTGTCTGAAATTCGTCGATTGTGAGGGAGTAGATCGAAGGTTGTCGTGTGAGAGGGTAATTGTTGTTGTTGTTAGGTCTGCTGGAACCACTGCCATCTCCAGGTGGTTCGTTGCCGAAATTCTTGAAGTTGAGATTGCTCCCCATCGATTTAGGGTTAGGGTTTCGAATTCAAACCTTAATTCTCCGAATCTCGAGCTATGAACTAGAGTTTCGAAGCTTAAGTGTGAAAAAACGCAGCTCAATCAAGTAGTGTGCGATTCAAGCCTGCATTTCAAACCAGAAATTTCGTAAAAACTGAGAGAATTCAGGATTTCATCCATTACTCAATCACAGAAAGAAGAATTATACACAAACAAATTCTCATATCGAATCATCAGCTCAATCAAGTAGTGTGTGATTCAAGCCTGCATTTCGATAACAGAAATTTCGTAAAACTCAACGAATATCACAATTTCTCACAATTTCATCCATGTCTCAATCACAGAAAGACGAATTCTACAATCACAAATTCTCATATCGAATCATCAGCTATAAACTATAAACAATCATACAAGCTACAATTGGCCAGATCAAAACAGAGATGATTAGCAAGTTACGATCTCCAATAAAGCATGATTTTCTTCCTTTTTAGGGGGGAAATCAAGCAACCTAGCATCAAAAAACCTCCAAAAATCAAACAACTTCAATCATACTTCACATTACTACACCCAGCAATCAAAACCTCAACAAGAACATCCTCGAACAGATTCAGAAACCTAATCACTGAACAAAACCTCATAAAAACAACGAATGAAACAAAATGAAAATTTCAATTTCTGGCAGCAACAACAACAAAAACAAACTTCAATTCAGTATTATATTATCATTTACCAGATTTTGCCAATGAAAAATCCGCTTGAGCTAGTCCCTCAGCTGCTGTTTCTAGAGAGAGAAACAAGAGAGAGAAAGGAGAGAGAGAGAGAGAGCGCTTTGATGGAGGCGACAAGTGTCGGCTCTCTAGTTTCTTCTTCTCTTTTTAAAACAGAGAGAGAAACACTTTTTTTCATTTTTCCTTTTACTTTTATTTCCGTTTTCATTTTCGTTTTATCCCGTCGCTTTTTTTTAATTATAGAGGGGTCCACAGGAAAGGGTACGTGGACCAATCAGGGAGTAGTAGGGGCGCTTGATGCGATTGCAGCCAATCAGATTCTGCGATTTGGGTGGATCTCAGCCGTCCACGTTGCGAGTAGTGATCGGCTGCTTAACAGATGAGGAAACTTAGCTATTATTTTTTGCGGGTTTTTTTATTATCTGCTCCCATGTTTTGTCGTGTAGCCTTTGATGGTGGTTGCTAACGTGCACTATGGAAATTTTAGAAATTAGGTTCCATCACTAAATAAATATTTCTATATGTTTCAAATTAATTGTCGTTTACAAACAAATTTGAAAAATTTTGACCATAAACTTCTCAATATATATAACAAGTTGTTATATAAAATTATCATCATTATTTTCACAACAAAAAAAACTATCATAAAATTATAATATTGCAATTGCTAATAATATATTATGTAAGAAATTATTTAACAAAAAGTGTAATTGGAGACCGTGAAAATCAAAATTATAACAATTAATAGGAACGGAGGGAGTATTACATGATTTTTAATATTTTTTTCTTTTGTTTAAATATTTTTTTAGTACTTTCATAATAATATTTTTCATTACAAAGTTAATGATATTATTTTTATATAATGGTGTATTTGATAGCTTTATGGATAGATCTTTTCAAGAAGAACTTTTCGGGAAAGGTTTTCCCTAACTTCCATAGGGAAACTGTTTACTAAGCTTGTCGAAAAAATAATGGATCTCACATTAAAACTTTCTCATCTATTAGAGAAACTCAAACATTAAAATTTTGTCCGACCCGAAAAAACTAGGTATGGACATAGATTTTTCGTATGAATTTTGATGTTGACCGAATATTCAAACATAAAATTTCTCTTTTTTATATTATCCGAAACCCGATTTAAACTTTATCTAAATTACGACCCAAAATAAAATCGATGTAAGACATAAATCTCTCATTCAAATTTTGATCATTTATTTAACCCAAATTTACCCAAACTCAAATTTATGCTTACACTAAAACGTTGCATGACGTGGGGAATTGGGGATCATAGCTCACCTACTTCGTAATGCAAAGTTGTGGTAAATACTGGTAATGCTTTGATCCAGAAGTCAAACGACGCCGTTTAGTGGAGAACGGAGCTTTTGCTTTGCGGCCGGCTTGTGAATTGGGAGAGTTGATAGTTGGGAGTGAAAGGAGTAGTCACTGTCAAATAGGGAGTCAAAAAGTCGTAGGGATATTAGCCATTTTGGTAATTGACAAATGTTGAATCCCGCGGCCTTAATTTAATTGTTCAATTAAATACTCCACTTTCATTTCAAATTTCAAACTAGAAATTCACGTCCTGACCCAGTTTTAGAGAAATTTAGGTTAGAGAAATTTGGATAATATCAAAATTCAAATAAGAAATTCATGTCCAGACCTGGTTTTATTTCGGGCCGGATCGAACATCCGGACGCAGTTAAAATCAGGTTCGGACAATGGAAAAAAGAAAAATTTTATGTCCGAATATTCAAACAATTTTTTCAATATCAAAATTCAGACGAAAAATCTATGTCAGAACCCCGAGGTTGGGGAATACGGGTCGGACAAATTTTTGCCAGCTCTATTTAGCGCTGACAAAAAATTGGGTTCAGATAAATTTGGATTAGACAAATTCGGACAATGACAAAATTTGAATGGGAAATTCATGTCCGGACCAAATGTTATTTTAGGTCGAATCAGGTCGAACAATTCAGAGGCAGTTAAATTCGGATCGAAATCGGATTCGGTCAATAAAAAAATATAAATTTTATGTTCGAATATTCATTCAATGTTAAAATTCGGATGAAAAATCTATGATTAGATACTGGAGAATCCCCACAGACATTGGAGGTGACCAAGACAAAAATAATAATTTTTTAGCGAAATTAGAAGTAAAAATTATGAATTTCGCTTTCGTCATATGAATGTAGTAGTATAGTAGATATCCCTATTTTGAATATTTAGATCCGCCATTATATTTTTAGGATAATATTTTTTGTTACAAATCTATAGCTGTAATTTTATTTAATAAATTATTCTATACATTAATAAATTTATGATCAAAATTTTTAATATTTAGGCCCTGTCCTTTGGTTAAATTATTTTCAGGTTTGGATGGATAAGTTTGAATAAGTTATGATACTTTTTTGGGAAATTATATTCTTAAAGTGAATGTTATTTTATATAATTATATTATATTTAGATAAATTTGAATAAATTATAATAAATTGAAAGAATTATATCCAATCTGACCAAAGAACACGACTTTAACCATATAACTGTTAAAAATGACAAATAATATGAAACGAAACTAATATGCTCCACTTTTCACTGTCAAATGCCAATCCTGTGCTTTGTCTTGTTTGCCGTAGTGATTAATGCCAAATGTTCACACCATCTGTATCCGCCCGTCATTGTGACCTTATCATTAACTCCCCCACTTTCTTCTTTTCTTTATCGCTTCATAAATTATGTTGCCACAAACGTTTACTTTTCAACCCTTTGTTACCACAAATTATTTTATTAAAATAAAATAGAGTTCTTGGGTGTTAATATACTGAAATTTTGGATATTGAATTATAATATATTGAACTTTGACTTTTGACAATAATATATTATATTTTGGGGGTGTTGAACCATAATGTACCCAAAATGATTTCGTCAGTGGTTGACTTCGATGGTAATTCTACGTAGCAGATGAGGAGATGAATTGACCCAAAAATATTTAAACTTATTACTTGTCAGCTAATCCATGCATCGGCATAAGCAAAGGGGGATCAACTTTGAAAAGAGTAAAAAAAACATGAAATTACATTTGTTTAAACGTGTTTTCATTGAGAGATTGTTGTTGTAGTTGTACAAAATCGTCTTTGCTTATGTAGATTAGCTAACATGTTATAAATTTAGATATTATTTAGCGAATTTATCTTCTCGGCCTGCCACGTAAGATCATCACCAAGTCGACCACCGTCGAAATCATTCCGGGTAAATTATTGTTCAACGTCCCTCAAAGTTCAATGCATTATTATCCAATGTCAAAGTTCAATGTATTATTATCCAATATCTCAAAAGTTCAGTATATTAACAATTTAGGATTCAAAAATCCAACAAAATAACACAAAAGATGTGTTTGGTTGGTCACGAATCATAAAGGAAATGAACAATTTTTCAATTTTTATTTATTTTCCTTGTGATTGGACATATGTTGATTTTGGAAAATATTTTATGGGGGGCTACCAATTTTTATGGAATTTTTTCATGGAAAATTCTTCACCATAAAATACTTTTCGAGGGTTTCTACCAAACACTCCATGAGGGAACTCTTGGTTCCAAAACTTTCCCATAAGGGTTGGACACTGTTTTTTTTTTTTCTGCAGTGGATAAAGTGTAGTAATAGTATGATATAGTAAAAATGTGCATAGTGTGATATGGAATGGTATGGTTTGGTAAAACTTGTGGTAAGAATGATTGGTGTGGTAGATGAAGATAAAGAAAAATGAAAAGTAGTGATGAAAAAGAAAATTATGGTTATTATGATAAAGTATGGTATAATATGGTAATATGTGATGATTTGTGGTTATTGTGGTATGTGTGTAACAGTATTACACAAAAGAACAAATCCTAAGTTTTTCCAAGTTGATAAACTTTGCCATGTTTGATTGTAAAAAATAGATTGTTAAGTTTTAAAATAAGACTCATTATTCCACCCTCAAATTCAGTAAATAGCTTCTCAATGGGACCCTAGGGAAAATATTTCTCATGAAAGTTTTTCCGAAATTTTTTTTTCCCAAAAAACTATAAAATGCACCATAATTTATTTATTTTAGACGGTTTGGATTGGGAAAGATATTAACAGGGCCGACCATGGAGGTAGGCACAAGGGGCAACCGCCTAGGACCCACGAATTTGAAGAAATTTTGCTTAAGTTTTAAGGGCCTCCAATAGACAGTATTAGTATCTAATGGGCCCACGGCCCACCACCATATCTATTGCATCTTGCACACAAGTCACGCCCTCGACCATACTAACTCTCGATGGTGTGCTAGTCGAATCCAAGAGAGGACTAAAGTTCAGATTATTTAATAACATTTTTAAAATTCAGATTATTGAGACTTTTACACGTCAAAGTTTGTATTATTTTAATCCAATAAACCAAAATTAAGTGGGCTTCTATAGAATTTTATAGTTCTAACCTCCTTTATACTAGAATCTTCAAGTCAAAAACCCTTTATAGAAATCCCATAATTTCCCTAGGTTTGCTTAGTACGTTTAGAAAGGAAAATATGGTATGTTCCATCAATAGATATGTAAAAGTTGGGTAAATTAAGGCTGAGTAGATTTGAGTATATGTGAGTAAGTTTATGTAGAAGGTGACGAGATTGTATTTGTTTAATCAGGGAAATTCATGTTTGTTAAGAGTTGATAAATTTCATTGTGGGTTGTTTATGATAGGGATGAGCAATAGAAAGTATCCGATTAAAATTCATTGATCCAGTCCTGGATATAGTTCGCACTGGATTCTAAAACCTAGATACATGCAACATTGAACTCTCAACTAATACACGATTGGAAAAACTTACACAAAAAAGGTATAAGCTACACTTTTTTTAAAGTAAAAAATCATGCTGCCTCTTTTGTACAAATTTATTTGAAAAGCCATAAATCGCAGTATAGAGAGGAAAACTTACCAAAAATTTTAAAAAAGAAATTATAAGTGACAGATATTAAGATGCACACAATATTAAGATTTTCATTTTATTTGTCACTTTAACTAACTTTCTTTTTTCTCATAATATCTGTCACTTTATAATTCCAATAATACATTAATTACTAATTTATCAAAATAACCATATTATTATTACATCTTTTTTTTTTCGAATTTTATTTTTTATTCATTTTATAATTCTTTATTCACCATTTTATTCAACACTTCTACATTTGTATGAAGTAAATTAATGTAGATTGAAGATTTTATAGTTTTATAAATTATGTTTGACAAATACTTTGGGAAGGAGGAAGTAAAATTTATACTACATTATTTCCATATTATCTGTCAATTTAACTAACTTTTTTTCTATAACACCTGACATCTTACGATGTCAATAACACATTAATTACTAATTTATCAAATTAAGCTTCTTAAGTATATCTTTTTTCTTCAATTTCAATTTTTTATTCACTATTTTATTCATCCTTTTTCTCATTTTCAAAAATATAAATTATGTAAAGTGAAAGTTTTCTTGATTTTATTAATTACATCTAAAGTGACAAATAATTTGGGAATGAGGGATTAAAGTTTACACTCCATTCATCTCAAATTAATTGTCATTTTGACTAAATTTGATTATTAATTTAAAAATTACAATGAATTATAATATTAAATTACCGTCATTAGAAAAATATTTTACTAAAAATTGTTCTCTCCGTCCTTAATGAGTTTCAAAGTTTTTAAAAACCTTGTATTTTTTATTTGTCAAGTTTACATTTCCGATAATTGAAATATCCATATTACCTTTAATAATAAATATGATTTTTATTTTATGTTTTAAAGTTCTCCTTTATTCTTCTCTTTTAATGAAATTATATTTGTCCATACATAATTTTTTCACTCTATTTCCAACACACATAGGTTTTGTAAAATTAGTTAATTTGACACTTATGATGCGTTTGGTTGTTTCCCGGGAAAGAATTTTTCAGGAAAAACTTTCCCAGGAAAGACTTTCCCTAGCCCCCCTTAGAAACTTTTTTCATGGGTCTGTGAGGGAAATTGTGGGTCCCACATCAAAACTTTTCCGGGGAAGTTTCTCAACCAAACATGGGTAAGTTTCTCAACCAAACGCCCCCTTAAAAAGGGATGGAGGGAATACAACACACATAATTTCATACTGTATTGTAAATTTGTAATTCATTAAGTCTGTGAATAATTAACTATAAAATTTAGTCAAAATGTCAAATAATTTTAGAGGGGAGGAGATATATAAATACAGACCTATTTTCATTTCCATCGTAACTTTTATACTGATTCTCGTAGTGAATCCTCTCTCCCTCTCCCATTTACCTACCAAACAAGCCGCAAAAAAGAACCCCTCAAAGATAGGAAGGAAAATCACCATTTTTTCATCTTCACTGTGACTCTGACTCTCAGTCACCAGTTGACTGCGTTCGTTCGTTCGATTGCAGAAATCATCTTTTCTTCATCGAATTTCCTGGTGTTTTCATCATCTTTTCACCTGAATCACTCTTGCGATTCATCATCTTCTACTGGTAATCTGCTTTCCAGGTGATAATTTCTTGATTTCCGTCGATAATTCTGCCGGGCTTTTCTGGTGTTTTGATCGTCGTCTTTGGTTTACGCTGTGATTCAGCAATGGAGAATCCAAGTCAACAGCATCAGCAGCAAGAACATCAGCCACAGCGATGGAGTTTCTTCAATTCTCCTTCAAATTTGTCGCCGAATTCGCAAAACCCTAGCGCATTGATGCCGAACTTCGCTCCTGCGCAGAACCCTAATCATGGAGCAAGACTCATGGCGATGCTCAATCCAGCGTCGAATTCGGAGGGTTTTCAACCTCCGCAGAACCCTAATCTTGTGACTCAACCCTCGCTCATGAGCATGGCGAGCAGTAAGCTACCTCGAGGCCGGAGTTTGGCCGGAGAACGTGTGGTTTACGACGTCGACGTGAGGTTTCCCGGCGAAGAACAGCCGCAGTTGGAGGTTACTCCGATCACAAAGTATGGCTCCGATCCAGGACTCGTTCTTGGACACCAGATTGCGGTGAACAAGACGTACATTTGCTACGGGCTCAAGAATGGAGCGATTCGTGTGCTTAACATAAACACGGCGTCGAGGTCGTTGCTCCGTGGTCATGCTCAGGTATCTTGTCAATCTCTTGCTCTTTATGCTGTCATTTGTAGGATGATATATCGTGTTTTGTTGGATGATGTCGAAATGCAATCACTCGCGTAAAGATGAAGACTACATAGTTGAGTGCACTCTTATGCTGTCATTTGGTACGAGTTTTATAATAATTCAGGTCTTCGTTATTTGGCGTGTATAATCTCGTGTTTTGGTGGGTGATGCCGAAATGCAAAGACTCGCGTAAAGAAGAGTCGTATGTTTAGGACTTTGGTGAGAAAATGTGGAAGCAGTTCATTTACTGTAATGGACAGGGTCAAGAATGCAGAATACATAGTTGAGTGTACTCTTATGCTGTCATTTGTTTTGAGTTTTATAATCAAGTCTTCGTTATTTGGCGTGTATAATTTCGTGGGTGATGTGGAAATACAATGACTCAGGTCAAGAAGAGTCATATGTTTAGGACTCTGGTGAGAAAATATGGACAGGGTCTAGATTAAAAGATGAAGAGTACATACTTCGGTGCACTCTGAAAAAGAAAAATCGACAAATTTCAAGGGCTCTTGCCTGGCATTAATATAAAAAATATAAAAGGTAGTTGATATCGAAATGCAATCACTCAGTACGCTTCGTTCTATGCTGTCATTTGTTTGGGGTTTTGTAGTTCATGTCTATGTGCTGGCCTGTGTTTGCATCATAGTGTGGGTTTGGTGAGAGTCAAAATCAGTTTTTGGTAATAATATACTTTTTAAATAAAATTTTGTGGGGGCAATCCTTCTAACACATCAAGAAGTCAAAACTCTGGTATTTGCTGTCACTGTTTGGTTGGTATTTTTGCTCTCTTTTTCCTTGGGCCAGTTTCACTGGCCTACATATAGATTACTTTGTATCATAGTGTGTTTGCATCATAGACTTCATAGTGTGTATTTTATGAGTGCTATTTAGGGTGATCACTTTGATAAGTTTTCTGTCCATTTTCGTGTAGGTCTTCATCACTTTGGATATATAACCTCATATTTTGTTGGATAATATCAAAATGCAATCACTCACATAGAGAAGAGTCATATCTATAGGACTCTGCTAACAAAATATGGGAGCAAGTCATTTACTGTAATAGATAGGGTCCAGAACGAAGATTGCAACTCGAGTGTGCTCTGAGAAGAAAAATCATCCAATCTCTAGGGCTCTTCTATGGAATTAATATGAAAGATATCGGAAAACAAACTACTTACATAAATGCTAATATGGTATCCATGTGAAATTAACTGTTCTAGCTTTTTATTCTACCCCATTTTTTGCATTGCCTGGTACATCTTTTTGCTAGTTTGATAGGGATTTCAAAGATGGTGCAGATGGCTTTCACATTCTTCAGTATGTTAATGTTATTTCTATGTAACAAGTAAAATGCTATTCAAGATATTCATGCTATAGATATGTTTTAGTTTGAGGGCAAATCTTTTTCTTGATGTTTTCTTTTCCTAATCTCTTGAAACCAATGCCCTAAGTGTATGCTAAAGGTGATTCACATATTTTACATTGCTGTATACTTGGTTCTCAAGTTTGTGTTAATGATGAAACCAAATGATTAATAGCTGCTCTGATTGGGTATGTTTGCTTTTTGTCTGTTAATTTATTATTCTCTAAAATAATGTCATGCTTTCTTTGTACAGAGGGTCACAGACATGGCCTTCTTTGCAGAAGATGTACCACTTTTGGCTAGGTACTCTACTGACTCATAACCTGTGTCTAACATTGTATTTGTTTTGAAATGACTGACATAGTTTCATACAGTGCAAGCATAGATGGACGGGTTTTTGTATGGAGGATTTTTGAAGAACTGGATGAGGATGAAAAGCCTCAAATTTCTGGAAAGGTTCTGCTGGCTGTTCAAATAACTGGGGCTGGAAGTTCAATTCATCCTCGGATTTGTTGGCATTGTCATAAACAAGTATGTGTTGTTTCCGTTCGTTTTACTAGGCTGTAGGTCCTGGTGTTTATTGTATTACTATATCATTTCAATATATGTATCCATGACTCTATCCGACTCTCCGCCACAGTCAGTTTGTGCTGATGCTTATGAGCACTCTATTCTGCAGGAGATACTGATTGTAGCTGTTGGCAAAAGTATCCTCAGGATTGATTGCACCGAAGTTGGAAAAGGTGTTGAATTTGTTGCAGAGGAGCCTCTGCAGTGTCCTGTGGATAGGCTGATTGATGGGATTCAACTTGTTGGCAAGCATCAAGGGGAAGTCACGGACTTGTCAATGTGCCAATGGATGACCACTCGGTTGGTTTCATCTTCGAAAGATGGAACAGTATGCCATTCTTTGTCCACCTTCACCCCCCCTCGCGTGCTTTCAAAAGTTTCTGCTGATTTACGTCCATTCATCTATTTGTTTGTCCAGTTTTTAACTTCTGTTCTCCCGTACATTGCTCATTCATTTTCTACCATGTCGTTGTTTCTAATATGATATTTTGATGTCATTATGATTCATATTTCCTTAAAAGCGGTTTTGTTTTCCGTGTAGTTTATTTTCCTCTTTCGATTAGGAAATATAATTAAACTGATATGCGAAAGTTTTTCGAGATATGATCATACAAAGATAGTAATACATCTCAAGCTACGACCAAATTGGCTACTTCCAATAAAGAACATACATCCTCGTTCCAAAAAGTACAAGTTTTCAACCATTTATCTTTCTTTTATTGTTTGGGTGCATACTCAAGGGTTAAGAGATGTACTAGTGGCGTGGAGAAGATTAAAGAAGTTGGATTTTAAGTGTCGTGTTTGATACCTTTGGCTATTTGGTGGTGTACTTGGAAGGAAAGAAATTATCGCATTTTTGGGGACAAGCCTAGGTCGCTTAATGACTTCAAACTTTTATTTTTGGCAGCCTCGTGTAGTTGGTATAAGGTTTTAGGCGTGGTACTAAGTTTAGCTTTTTGGAATTTGTGGTTAAGATCATTGTAGAGAGCCTAAAGGCTTGAGGCATTGTGGTTAGTGTTAAGCCTCCTTTTGTCAGTTGGTGACATCCCCTTGGTTTCATTTAATATATCATCTCTGGGAGGATGGTACAGAGAGGATCAAAGGGTAGCGGTGTAAGCCCTCATAATAATCAGGAATAATGCCTCCCTATCCATCAGAAGTGCACAAAACATGAAAAGGCGTCCAAGGGAGAACCATAACATGCATTTGTTGCCGTAGAAACAAATGGAGGAATCATCTCCAACCTAAAAATTAAAACAAGTTGTATGTTTCATCAGGTGCCCATCCTAATCCCTTGAGGTTGTATTTATAACCATCTTCTTCTTGAGCTTATCTTTCCCATTCATGAATTCTTATAGCTCCTAGTCCAGGAGGGCCTTATTGTGAATATCCTGGACTAAGAATCAACAAACTACCTCTTTGCTTATCGATTGGCTTGTCACTTTTCTTTTACTTTAATGGGTTTTAGTTGGGTCTATGTCCAACTTCATGTGTGGGAGTGGCAGATGAGTTAGTTGTTGCAGTTGAGCAAGAGTGGAGGTTCTTGGTATTGGGACACATTTGGCTATTTGATGTAGTATTTTGAAATTGGAAGGAAAGGGATTGTTGAATTGTTGAGATCGAGGTGAAACCCTATCGACAATTTAAGCATTGCTTTGCTGAGATATTTGATGGTTGGTTTGACATTTTTGATTGTGGCCTTAGTTATTTTTCATTTTCTATTTTTTCGATAGGATATATATATATATATATAATTAGTGTTTTTTTTTTAAAGACTTGTGGCCATAGTTGCCAGAAATTCACTGTATGTCCTCGTAATCTGAGTTCCGGATTCGAACGATCCAAAGCCTAAATGAAGCTGAATTTGTTGAGCACGTAGGAACTTGTGTTCCAGGCTAAGTAATCCAGGAAGCGTTCATGATAACTATGACTAGCACAAAGTTGTCTTGTTTGGTTCTTGTAGATAAGATTATTAAGGGATCTTCTGGGCATGATTATTTTTGTAACTGCCTTAAGCAGATGGGTGTCATATTAATACAACTTCTGACCTACTGGAGCATGGGGCATCAGTGGATGCATTATGCTTAATTTCTTGCAACTCAATTGCCTCTTTGCCTGCCCTTCTATTATTACCATTGACTTGTCTTTAACATTTTCTATTTATTCATTCCCTTGAAGAGTGTACATCTCTTCAGATATTGTTTTATTTCCATCACCCCCCCCCCCTTGAATTCACATAACTCTACAAGGTGGCTGCAGTATCATCTTTCAATATTCATTGACATTCTCTATTCTGCAGGTTAAGATTTGGGAAGATCGCCAATCAGTTCCGCTTCTGGTTCTTAGGCCTCATGATGGTGAGCCTGTTGATGCAGCTAAGTTTTTGGTGGCCCCTCATCGACCAGACCATGTCATTCTTGTCACATCAGTATGCTATTTTCTCCCTTTTCTTGTCCTGTCAAATTTTACGGCATACATACAGTTCTGAGCATAACTTGTTTCACAGCTATGAGAAGTTTGAGAAATTGGGCATATTTATCTAAGATGAATGAACTGTTTTGTTTTCTTCTTGAATCTACATGTATCTGATTAATGTATTCAGTCAGGCATGTGTTGCTAAGGGTTTTTTAGTATTCTTTCATATGTGTGCTCTGTCTATACATAACTAACATCAAATGTTTGTCGAGTCAGGGATCACTGAATCGGGAGGTTAAGCTTTGGTGTTCATCTGATGATGAAGGATGGTTGCTGCCCAGTGATGCTGAGTCATGGAGTTGCACACAGACACTGGAATTGAAAAGTTCAGCTGAGCCTCGACATGAGGAAGCATTCTTTAATCAGGTTGTGGCACTGTCACAAGCTGGGCTTCTTTTACTTGCCAATGCAAAGAAGAAGGCTATATATGCAATACACTTGGACTATGGTGCTAATCCAGCATCAACTCGCATGGATTACTTAGCAGAGTTCACAGTGACTATGCCTATCTTGAGTTTTACTGGGACGGACGATGTCTCACCCCACGGAGAACACTTAGTTCAAGTTTATTGTGTTCAGACACAAGCCATACAGCAGTATGCTTTGGACCTTTCTCAATGCTTGCCACCACCATTCGAGAATATGGGCTTGGAAAAGCTGGAGTCAAGTGTTTCTCGCGATGCAGCTGAATACAATCAAACCAGTGGCCTTGATAACTCAATCGAGATCAAACATCCAGTGAGCTCTGCTTCTAATATCACCGTTGTACAGGAAATCACAACCTCAGATATGCAATCCACATCTGTACCAGCGTTATCAGCTTCTGGTCATCCTGATGATGGCTCTGTCATGTCTCCACCTCTCCCTGTTAGTCCGAGGTTGTCTAGAAAAGTCAGTGATCTTCATGGGGATCAAGGTGTTGCTGATTATTCCGTTGATAGGAAAATAGATAGTGCTCTGCACTCTTCTAATGATGATAATAGAACAGCTCAAGGGACTGTTGCTGATGTTAGTGGAGCTGTTATGTTCAAACATCCTACTCATCTGATAACTCCCTCAGAGATTATGGCTACATCATCACCAGACAGTACTCGTACTGTTGAAAGTGGTGAGAGTGAGACCAAAAGTCAAGATGCAATTGTTTATAGCACCAAAAGAAACATTGAAGTTGAGCTTGAAGTTGTGGACTCAGGATTTGATGGGAATAGCGGTGAACCTACTCAGTGGGCAGAACCAGTAAATGTAGCAGAAAGAAAGGAAAAATTCTTTTCTCAAGCATCAGGTCTTGGGGCGGATATGGGTAGAGAGTGCTATGTGTTACAATCTGAAGCTTCTGTCATGGAGGAAGCTAGAAATAACATAATGGAGGCTTTAGGACAACCTTCAAAATCTGGCGGGGAGGACGAAGATGAAGCTAACGGGGACACATCTGAGAAGCGTGGTGAATTTGCTGCAGCAAGCATGCCACAGTCTTCAGCAATAGCTGGCAAAGGGAAGAAACAAAAAGGGAAGAACGTTCAGGTTTCTGATTCACCGCCTACTTCTCGGAGTGTGTCCAATTCAGTAGAGATGGTTCAGGGATCGGCTGCCAGCTTGCCTTCCTTCGGTTCACATATTCAAGCCATGCAAGAAATGCTTAATCAGGTAAGTGCATCAGGTTTCGCTTTCAATTTCTTGCTCATTTTAAGGTCCCTAACCTAGTTTGTTACGAGCTTATTGAACTGTTAGCACAAATTTGTTCATTTGAGATTGAACTTGATTCCTTGTACAATGTCTACTGTCTCAATTTCATGCACCTGTGCTTCATTTTTTGCAAGTGACACATCCGTGGATTTCACATTGTCACATAGTGAGTCATGCATCCTCCCACTTGAAATGGTCACACCACACCCATATGATTTTAATTGTGAACAAGGTCAACAACACAGAAGGTACCCTAGAGATAAATTTCATGAGATCATAAAGGAAGAGTAAATTTCACCAAAGATGTTAGGTTAGGCCTTTTGTTGATGTCAATGTCAAAACATATTGAATGATTTTCCAAAGCTTCTGCATCGTGCAAACCACCTCAAAGGGTTGTGCGAATCTTCTAGTTCTTCCTGCATTCTCAATATCTTTCCACACCTGAAAACGGAGGCATGACCTGCAAACTAGGTTGTGGACTTTTGTTGTGGTCCTTGTGTAGGATGACATTGTTGGGTAATTGGGTGCAAAATCATTGGGAAATGAAATGCACACTTGAAGTTAACAATTTGAGCACGCTTGGATGACTTTCGATTTTAGGATTTCCGTTGAGTTTTTGGTTGGAGATTCTTCTGTTTCTTCTCAATTTTCCCTCTGCCTTGTGTTTTGTACTACCTTTTTATCTCCTTTTTATTTCACCCCTTCTTCATTGAAAGCTCAAACAGTAAACAAAAATATATTATGACAGGTTTTCACCTGTGAGAGGCTCATATGATGGCATTTAGTCGCACTCAACTAGTTTAATGCTATTTTAGGTACATGTTAATTAGTTTCTGCAGTGGCAATTTTGTGTTCAATTTGCTATTTTGAATTTCTGTAGGTACTGATTACGCAAAAAGAAATTCAGAAGCAGATGACAACGGCGATAGCAGCTCCTGTTACAAAAGAAGGTAAGAGATTGGAGGCAGCTTTGGCACGGAGCATGGAGAAGGTCGGAAAGGCCAACGCTGATGCTCTATGGGCCCGTGTACAAGAGGAAAATGCTAGACATGAAAAACTGTTGCATGATCGAACTCAGCAAATCATTGGTTTGATAAATAACTTTGTCAACAAGGATTTAATTTCTGTGCTGGAGAGAACAATCAAGAAAGAATTATCTTCAGTTGGTGCGAATGTATCTCGTTCATTAGTTCCAGCTATTGAGAAAAGTATCTCTTCGGCTGTTACTGAAGCCTTTCAGGTTAGAAATTCATTTTGTTAACTCAGTGTGGTGTTTCCTTAAACCATGTTTGGCGTACTTTTTACCAATCAAATTGATGGATATACAGAGAGGTGTTGGTGACAAGGCAGTTGGTCAACTGGAGAAGTCTGTATCTTCAAAGATAGAAGCTACTGTTGCCAGGCAAATCCAAGCTCAATTCCAGACCTCTGGCAAACACGCGCTTCAGGTATACATAACCTTTCAGATGAATATCAACTTAAAATATTTATGCATTTTGATATTGGTTTCTACTATTCTGGTGGATCTTTGTCACTTCATGTGCATAATATAATGAAACAACGCTATGTTTCTATAGGATGGATTGAAGACAAATTTGGAGACTTGTATAGTCCCTGCTGTTGAGAGGTCCTGCAAAGCAATGTTTGAGCAAGTTGATGCTGCATTCCGAAAGGGAATGATGGAACATACGGCAGCAGCGCAGCGCCATTTTGACTCATCACACTCTCAGCTAGCTGTTGCCCTAAGGGTACGATTGTTACATTTTATTACGTGTTCCTGAAGTTTGTGCTCCAAATAGTGTGATTGTTTACTTGCAGATATCAGGTTGTTTGCTCTCAATAATGTGATTGCTCACTTATAGATATGCTGAAGTATAAAATCCAAGTGCATGTAATATACTTTTATGATGTCTCTTTTTCCCTTTTTCTTTTTTATGATTGGAAAAAGAGTCTTTTTCCTTCTTTTTTTTTTGTGGGTTGTTGGGGGGGGGGGGGGTTTATTTTGAAAATGTCTAGTTTGGGACTGCTGAACACACTCGTGGCATGCCTACAGACGAGAAGGTCTTTGGTTTTTGATAAACAATTTCAAGTAATCATTGTGAGTGCACCCAAATCGATATGGACCACGAGAAACTGATGAAATAATGAATACTGCATTAGTTTCTTAATATCTGTTATACTATGTTGTCATTTGAGCTTCGGCTTTCTGTGTTTATTAACTTCACATTTCTTCCTCATGTTTACTTCATTTCCTCCTCATGTTGTTTGCTGACTATGCAGGATGCTCTTAATTCAGCATCTTCTGTCACACAAACGATAAGTGGAGAATTGGCTGAAGGTCAACGGAATTTGTTGGCCCTTGCAGCGGCTGGAGCAACTTCCAAAACAGGACATCCCTTGGTCTCCCAGCTGAGCAATGGGCCTTTAGCCGGTCTGCATGATAAGGTTCGTTTCTTTACTTGTTCATCCTGTTCTAGAATCAATTTTCACCGTTCCTCTTTCTTTATTACAGTTGGTTTATGTATCCTTGTTTAATTTTCTTCATGTCTTGGGGAAATTGACCCATATCTGATGACCCAGTTCAAGTATCTGAGATGAAAGTTCCCATAATTAGTACTGGTTGTATTCCCGTAGCTATTTTATTGCACGCCGATAGGATACCGAAACATAATCTAACCCAAAAGTTATTGAAATACTGGAGCCTTACGAGCGAAATTCACCTTCTCTTGAAATTAATCCTAGCAAAATTGAAGTGCTGAAGAATAATTTGCATGGCCTTACTGATATTGGAAATTGAGCAACTTAGAAAATGCATTGCAGGTTGAGCAGCTGTTTGACCCGACCAAAGAGCTGACAAGACTAATATCTGAACACAAGTATCAGGAAGCATTTACCATGGCATTACAAAGAAGTGACGTAGCTATGGTATCATGGCTTTGTTCACAGGTATGTTTTGTTTTAATGTAGGGTCTGCTGATGCTAATCTCAGAGTATGCAATACCCAAACATTGAGAATGAGTCATAGCCTAATTATTCAAGATTTTCTTAAAATTACTGCTTGTTTTTAAACATACACACAACCGCACGGGGATTGATTATGAGGAACGGTCGCTGTTCGTTTGAGTTTTTGAAACTTAGTCTTTTAAATGCAAACTCCAATTTATTCAAGTACCCCATCCTGTGATGTCGACATTAGGACCTTCCAATCGACTTCTTGCTTGTCAGCCTGAGCTTAAGGCTACACAGCTCATATCAACCCTCCCCAGGCCATGCTCTGCTGGATTGAGACCTGTCAATTGGGCAGGCGGGTTAAACACGGCTGGGTTCAGTCCGGTTTGGTTTTGGGTTTATTTAAGTTTCGGGGTTTCGGAAATCATGTTTAAAACCCTAAAGTTTCTGGTGGGTTTTCAGGTTGGGTTTTTGCCAGGTCAGGCTGTGTGTATTTCTAGTTGTCGTTAAATGTGGTATTCGTAGTCTTTGCTTCTTGACATTAGACAGCCTTTCCTTAGAATGTGTCGTATGCTTTGCACTTAATCTTGGCATTTTGAGGAAAAAGGTGGAGATTTCGATAATCCTGAACTCGCTTTGTACACTGTACCAGGTCGACCTGCAGCGCATATTGTCGATGGTTCCTCTTCCACTGAACCAGGGCGTGCTGCTATCGCTTCTGCAGCAGCTCGCGTGCGACATAGCAAACGATACAGCGAGAAAGCTATCGTGGATGACCGAAGTGGCCACCTGCATAACCCCACACGATGCGACGATTGCTGTGCACGCGCGCCCGGTTCTGGAGCAGGTTTACCAGATACTGAGCCATCAGCGCAGCCTTCCGACCACCACTCCTGCAGAGATGTCGAGCATCCGTGTCGTCATGCATATCATCAATTCCATGTTGCTGACTTGTAAATGATCCCTTTGCCTCAAAAGATTAGTTGTAGTTCTTGAATGCAGTGCAGTCTTTTTTTTAAATTTTTAGCCCATGTAAAAGGTGGTTATTGTATAGATCATATATACTTGTTATTTTGCCCATTTGATTTGGGAGTTTGCATGACCTTAGTCTTGGTTCAGATGTATCTCACTTGTAGAGTTGTAGTGTGATATCATGCTCTGGTTGCTTTTTCCAGGCTCAAACCTGTGCATCCTTTCAAGGCTTGGAAAAACCTGACCCGACTTGACCCGAAAAAATATAAAATAAAATAAGTTGTCGGGCAGAGATTAGAGGGAGTATTATTTGGAGAGATTGGTCAGTTAATTAACAACTATTTCAGTAAGTGTGTGTCTATAATTTCTTCCCTAAAAGTCTTGTCTAGTCCTAAGGGTCCGTATGGCAAGGGAGTTAGAAAGGAAGGTAGGAGTCTCTAAAGGTAAATGAGAGTGAGTGTATGAGAGTGTTTGTAAGAGTAAACTATTTACCTTGGGAACTCAATTAGGATAGTTTATAAGAGTGAGTATTTAATTGACATATTTGCCCTTTCATATTATATGTAATACAATGACATTGTGCTTCTCATACATTAGCTCTATAATTATTATCCACTACCTACTTTACCTCCTTTCTTTCTCCAACCTCTCACCCTCTACTCTCTCAACAACACTTATCTCTCTCTCTCTCTCTCTCTCTACTCTCTCTATATTTCCATGCAATTTATTAGGTGCATTCGGAGCATATGCTTCAAATTCTGTGATTTATCACCCATATATATTATTAGGTTGTTCATTCTGATTATTATAGTTGTTCACCTGCAAATATCTGGAGCACATGCACCAGGTGTATGTAATATGTATTGATATCTCTCTACCTCTCTCTCACACACACATGAGAGATAGAGGTGTGTGTGTGAGAGAGAAATGTGTGTTATGATTCAATTAAATATTTGTTTATACTCTGAATTGGGGTGTTGAAAAATAAGAGTTAAAAAGAGTAAATGAGGGTAAATAATGCTTCACCTTACTCCCCCTTACTCCATCTTGTTCCCTTCCCTCTTCTTAAGCATGGTTACGTAAGCACCCTTCTTAAGTCCCCTTCCCCCCCCCCCTAAAACTCTTCCCCCAAACAGAGCATAAAGCTCCTATATACGAAGATATGGCTTATCTTTACGTATGCTATATATGAGGATGTTGACTTTTGCTTATAAAATAAACCGTTCGAGAAAACCACTTTGAAGAACCAGTTTAGATAAAGATTCCCCAATAGAAACAATAGCAATGATATCACAATCATATTATGATTGATCGTAGATTATAATAGTCTCATCAACAAGTATACAACCATACAGAACAATCAGAGACTCAATCCATAAGTAAATATTATCTTATTTACATGAGTAAGGTGTAGGTGACATATTCTTAACTAAAGACATCCATCATTATTGCATGCCCCTCATAGATAGGTTCTACCTAGATTATCTTCGAACAGAATGGTAGAGAGTTCCTAGGACGAAATTTGATTCTAGACAAGTGTGAAATTGAGAGATTTGACCTAATTTCACAAGCCAATTCGCTGCTCGATTTCCTCGTTTGAAAACATGATTTCAGATCATTGGATTTACCAGCTCATCGGTTGGTAAATCCCAAAGGACGGAGTCAGAACTAAACACACCATTGGATCCATTTCCGATCTTCTTAATCCCAATACTACCCTGGTCGGAATGATCTCCATCTTCATGCATGGTAGTATAAATATCTTCATGATCACCTTGTTGATACAAATTCAAATGACCCATTGTTTCTCTTGTGAGTTCCCAACAAGGCTTCATAATAATATCATTCTCATGATCATGATCATGTGTGTGATCTTCACCACTCTTGGCTCCTTGATCATCTAATTGTCCACCCTGTTGAATAGCTAGTAAAAGTTAGTTAGAGATAAATGTGTTGCTCCTAATTAATATCTCACATAGATTTAAAAAAAAAATAGTTTCTAATTCTTTACAAGTTAAAGAGCATTATAAGTTTAAGTATAAATAGACAGGTGACGAAATGGACTAACTAGTGTTCCTAGAGTTCAACTATTTTTAACTGTCAATTTTATCCAACTATGTCGTTATTCCTATCCAAATTATATAAAAGGCAAATCTTGTTTTAAAAGATAATGATCTAATCATGCCTCATAGCTACATTCAATACCAAATTATCTAGCATGCTCACTTGTGGCTTATTTATCAATGAACAAATGGGGTCTATGGACTCCATTTAGAAAAATAAAATATATTATATTTATATGATTATTAGGTAAAAACAGTATATATTTTATGTTAAATGGGCCCCATAGAAATTAATATTTGATAGTCAATCCCTATAAATCACTATCATCAAACTTCAAAAGTTTCGAACCTAAGCATAATTTTGTTTTTTCTTTTAATCTCTAAATATTGATAAGGTATAAGATTATAATAGCTCATGTTTGACATACTTAATTTGCACATAATATGTTGATTTTAAGTGATTTTTATTTAGAAAATTGAATCATCTTTTGTTTGAATATGAAGTGTAAGACAAAGATGAAATCGAACTAATTAAATCATCTTTTGTTTGAAAAGAAAGTAATCTAAAACTAGCTTTAACGATTAAAGTAGATCTATTAAGAGTGGTTCAAATCATAAACAAAAAAAACCCAAATTATTATTAACATGAGTCGGACTCCATAAAGAAAAAATTTCTGAATCCGCCACTGACACTCACCATGACCATGATGCTCCCATTAATAACATTGAGATGGTGATGATGATCATTGATGTTGGGGTTTGAATAAGTAGTGTCACAACTAGTTGTACCATTGGTGGTACTTGTAGTACTTGTAATCATTAGAGTATTGTTATTGAAAGGTGGGACTGAAGAAGGCAAGAGTTGTGGGTCAATTCTTTTCTTTGTGAGGAGATGAAGCATCTCATCTTTGAAGCAACCAAGGGCTGCTTCTGTGAGATTGGCAACTTGTGGTGGTCCAAGTGTTGTGGCAATCTCAGCCATTAGATGTGAGAATGACTTGTGGGTCACGGGATCGATTCCCATCCCAGTCAGTTTCTTCTTCAACTTTGTGTTCCAGTGATTCTTCACGTCGTTGTCCGTGCGTCCGGGAAGTTGAGCCGCTATCAGGGACCACCTGGATCGATTGGTAAGGTAAGATTGAGTAAAATAAGGTTCTGCAGAAAGTTGTGGATATATGTAATGTTCTATAAAAAGTTGTGATTTTGATATGCATTTTGAGATTATAAAACTTATAAACTCACAAAGAAATGAATAACATGATTGGTCAATTTGGCATAGTTTGATATGTATGTATGTATGTATGTATGTATGTATGTATCATACCTGTTGCCAACCACAGCATGAAGCTTCATAATGGTTTCTTCTTCAGCCGGAGAGAATTGACCGTGCTTGAGATCAGGTCTTAAATAGTTTGTCCACCGTAACCTGCAACTTTTTCCACATCTTTGAAGGCCTACAATTATAACATACACACACAAAGATTTTGTCACATACCCATGCTTGAAGCTACCTAGGTCTTCATGGATGTATGTGTCCATCTTTTAACTATTGATGAATAATGGTAGAGGTGAAACTTCAATACTCTTTCTTTTTCATTATCTATTTTCTTTTTGGGTAATTATTAGATATTCTCAAATCCATCTAGGATCTTTAAAACTATTGTAAACCTAGCATACATCAGTATTTTCTCCTATTTTATTTCCATGGTTAATTAAAAAAGAAACTATATGTGGTTCTATCTAAATAGCAAGATCCTACATTACTTAGGACTTGTTCTTTTCAACTTATGATAAACAGTTATTATCAGCATCCAACACTCATATTTAAAAAAGTACCTGCATTCTTAGGAATAAGGCGCCAATTACGAGTCCCGTGTTGAGCTATGTAAGAAGAGAGTTTGTTGTCTTCCTCGGGAGTCCATTGCCCTCTCTTCACCTTCTCCTTCTCGCAGCATGGAACCCTACCCATATTTAACTTAATTTCTCCCCCCTATATATATTTTTCTCTCTTTTTTCAAATCTTATTCACTATATGAAATTTTTAGTATCTAAATCCCCAACCTTCCAAATGAATGAAGTGTAAAACAATACTTTGAAATAATAAGCAAGAAAGAAACTAGGGTACAAAAACAAGTAGTTATTTGGAGGTAACCCTAATCTAATTGTTTTTTCTTTTTTTTTTTCAAATTTTTTTGGAGGGATATAAAAGCATGCAAAAATATATAGGTATTAGTAGGGGGGATCAAGGTGGCTTTGGTATTTAAATATAAGAGGAGGTGAAAGGGGATGTTTTTAATCATAATATATTTGAATATGTATGAGATATAGCACAAAGGTGCATGAGTAGATTAAAGAATTCAATGCTTGATAGATAGTGTGAGAGGAGAGACTGGTTGCTCACTCACAAGACACCCTTAATTACTTGGTCAAACACACATTTGTGACTTAATTAAGTTGTTATGTGAGATGATTAATTCATTTGCACGAATGGTATGTTGGTTTGGTTTAAGATTTGACATGTACATGATACAATCTTGAGCATGTAGGGGTGCAATTGCCCCACTTTTTTTAGACTGGGTAAATTTGGTCTGTCCACTGGACTCCTATTTTCGGAGTAGACTTGATCATTGGGCTAGAGACCCACCTGACTCGGCCTGAAAATTTGCGGGTAAGGATCAAGATTTCTTTTAAAGTTGTGCCGACCCAAAAGCTTAGGGGGCCAACCAAATTATGGTTGGGTTCTGGTCAAAGGTGCCTTAACCTGATCCGACCTGGTGACCCAATAAATAAATAAATATATATAACATAATTTTCGTTAAAAAGTTAATTGGAATGTTTGGTTTTAGTAATAAATTAGATACATGATGTCGGATTTTTCTATTTTGTTTTGAATTTGAAATTTGGAATTTTATTGATAGACTTGTGTTATTCTTTGTTGAAAGCATAAAATTTTAGGATACTTTCCAATGAAAATGAGTAAAGTAATTAGGGTCGGTCAACCTGACCCTTGACTTTGAATAGGCATACTCTGGAGTAACTACCATTGAACTTAACATGTCGATACAAGAAGTTTACTTAAAACACATTGATAAGAGCATTTCGGTCCATTTAAATTTCATAAACCATGCTTTTGCCGTAAATGTATTTAGCATCAAAGTTAACTCGCAGACGTTGATAATTTTGTAATCACGCCGAACTTTAGGGGGTATTTCGATCCATTTAACTACCATTGAACTTAACAAGTCGATACAAGAAGTTTACTTAAAACACATTGATAAGGGCATTTCGATCCATTTAAGTTTCATAAAACATGTTTTGCTGTAAATATACTTAGCATCAACGATACGGAGGTATGAAAGTTAAGTTGCAATACGGTTAATTTTGTAATCGCACCGCACCTCAGGTGGTATACAGGGGGTATACATGTCAAATCTCCCATGTATTATTGCTACTTACACCTGGATTGATTACTGCACTAAAACATATACTCTTGCAGTACATGGTGGACTAGGTTATCTCATACAATATTTTCTGATTCTGGGACCTTATCAAACTAACCAAAGCCAGACATTACCAATAATCATCATGCAGCCTGTGCTTCTAGAAATGCCTCAAAGTCATCCTCTGCTTGATATAAAGGAGTCTTAGCAACAACCGGCTTCGAAACACCCCCTGTTGTTGTTGTTGTTGTCATTGTTGTTGTTGGGCCGTTGTCTGTTGCTCTACTTACCTTGTTGTCACGACTGTCGTTGTCGTTGTCATTGTCATTGTCAAACACGAAAGCCGCTGTGACAGGGGATTGCATGTCGCTAACACTACACCTGAGGAGCTCCATGGGGAGATCGAAGAAGAGGTTTGGGGACTCTCCCTCGCCCTCGACATTGGGCTCACCGATGGAAGACCACGAGCCGCACTCAAACCTCTCGAGGGAAACCGTCCTAGATATTGTGGCTGGTTCAGTCGCCGCCCTCGATACCTGGGACACTAGGGACGCGGTGTGGGCCAGGCTCTCGAGAGAGCCTGACCGCATCGGTTTCCCCTTTCGGGGGAGGAAGAGGCACAACTTTCCGCACTTGAACTTGTCGTCCTCAGGAAAACCCTGATCCCTGCTCCTGTTGCTCATCTGGTGTTGGTTCGGACCTAGAGGCGGTTTAGACTGCTTCCGAGAGACCGAGTGTTGTGGGAGTGGATTGTTAGCCTTGGAGCCCCCTTTAGAATCCGAACTAGGCTTTTCGAGCCACAGGTCAAACTCATCGACCGGGTTGCTTGGTTTGGCCCCACCGAGGGACCTGCTCCTCCGTGACTCAGATTGTCTCGCTGCAGCAAGCTGGGCGTTGTCCATGGCGGATTGCATCCTAGAGAGACCACTCTTGGCATTCGACGAGGGCTTCCCCGTTCCTTTACCCTTAGAGGAGGAGACAGGGGACGAGCCAGCTGAGCCTGGGAGGCTCGCGCTGAGAAACTTGAGCTTGGGCGGTGGCGAGGGAACCGGATGGTTCAACCCTAACCCTAGCCCCGACCTTGGTCCCGGCCCATTCGTGGGCGGGGACACGAGCCGGAAGCTCGCCTGCCTGATGGTGGACCCCATCAACGAGATGGGGTCCACCGAGATCTGCTTCTCCTTCTGGAAGCTCTCAATCTTACTCAGAGCCTGCGGAGGCTCCACCGCGAAGAACTCGGCCCCATTATCCGTGTCGATGGTCATGTATATGTCCTCCTCACTGTCCGTGAGGCTACCATCCGAGGGTCGTCCCGAAGACATGGAAGAAAGCATGTTTGGAGCCGAAGACTGCATGTGTGTGTGTGCGTGCGTGTGCGTGTTTGTCGAGGATATTGATGACGGAAATGGAGGAGGAACACAACATAGCAATATTTGAAGTAAAATCAAAGGGATGTGAAGGAGGAAGAAGTAGTTGTCATGAGGATGAAACTAGCACAACGTGCACAGCATAAAAATATCATGTCACCAATTAGTGTATGAAGTGATCTCCATGATTGTATGCCGGCTTATTAAAAAAAAAAATTGATTTATGTGTACGTTTACATGAATAAATACTTTGACTAAAACCTTTTCATTGTCTGTCTGCGAATTTTAGGGTTTAGTCTAAAATTCAGTTGGTGTAAAGGCATTAAAGAATTTGAAAAGGTCTCAACAGTTTGAGCAAGTGTTACATAATGTCAACCATATACCCACCAACTTTTTTTCGATAATAGATAGTTTTTAAGGGCGAAAATAGCATTAAAGATGCTATAAAGATACACAAAATAGCAAAACATAAAAGAAAACAGCAAAACAGAACTACGACAGCTAAAAGATACAACCAAGAAACCACGTAATGTCAAACTATATATCCACTTACTACAACAACAAAAAGTTTAAACATGAATTGAACTTAGCACAAAAAAGTGCCTGAAATCACGATAAATTGCAACCATTAGACTAGAGTTGGGCAAAATTTTGTTAGAACCAAAAAACCTGAATAGTCTGACTTGGAAAAATCAGGTCTGGGCATTAAAGATGCTATAAAGATACACAAAATAGCAAAACATAAAAGAAAACAGCAAAACAGAACTACGACAGCTAAAAGATACAACCAAGAAACCACGTAATGCCAAACTATATATCCACTTACTACAACAACAAAAAGTTTAAACATGAATTGAACTTAGCACAAAAAAAGTGTCTGAAATCACGATAAATTGCAACCATTAGACTAGAGTTGGGCAAAATTTTGTCAGAACCAAAAAACCTGAATAGTCTGACTTGGAAAAATCAGGTCTGGGCATAGATTTTTCGTCCGAATATTCAGACACAATATTTCTCTTTTTACTATTTTCTGAACCAAATTCTGACCCAAATAAAAACCGGGTCTGGACATGATTCCCCTCCTCTCCCCCCAAGTTCTGATGTTGACTGAATTTGGCCGACCTAAATTTGCCCGAACCCGATTTTTGTCAGCGGTACATTAGACCATGCTGCTCATGTTCATCCATTAGTAGGGTACGAAAAAATAAAAAAAATCAAAATCGGATATTCAGGTAAACGAATTGGATTTCATCAAAATACTAAAAAAGGCCACTAATTACAAGAACCAGATGATGTATAGTTCTTCACAAAATGATAAAAAGTATTTACTGCAAAGAGTTATAGAATAGGATTAAAACAACAGAGATACCGATAATGACGGGGAAGGCTGTGACTAGGTATAAAGCTCCATAGCCCTGTTACAAAGTAAAAATCAGTCAGAACATAAAATGACTTATTAATGAGTATATTACCAAAAAAACAAAACCAATTTTCCAAAAAACGCACGAAAGTCACTTTGCACTATAGATATGGTGCAATGCGATAGTATGTGTGTAATTCATAGAGACGAGCGCTATAAATCGCCTGAGTGAAACTCAGGTGATTCTATAGTGCAAAGTGACTTTCGTGCGTTTTTCCATAGAGACATAAAATGACTTACTAATGAGTATATTACTAGAAAGCAAAACCAATATTCCAAAAAATGCACGAAAATCACTTTGCAGTATAGATATGGTGCAATGCAATAACCATACAGACAAGCCCTATAAATCGCCTGGGTGAAACTCAGGTGATTCGATAGTGCAAAGTGACTTTCGTGCGTTTTTCCATAGAGACATAAAATGACATACTAATGAGTATATTACTAAAAAACAAAACCAATATTCCAAAAGATGCATGAAAGTCACTTTGCTATAGATATGGTACAATGTGATAGAATGTGTAACCCATACAGACAAGCCCTGCCCTATAAATCACCTGAGTCGGGTGATTCTATAGTGCAAAGTAACTTTTGTGCATTTTTCCATAGACAAGCCCTATAAATCAGTCTTGTCCCTATGGGTTACACACATACTATCGCATTGTACCATATATCTATAGTGCAAAGTGATTTTCGTGCATTAGGGCGAGATATGGAAGGGTCGAGTGTAGCAGTCTTGTCCCTAAATTTTGCAACCAGATTTCATAACACAAATTTTATCCCATATTAAAAATTAAAAGAGTATATTACTCCCAAAAAAAAAAAACAAAAATGAGGGTACGTTGCTCCGTCTTTCTTTCTACAGACCACAATCTGGGGAGTCAAATTTCATCACCAAAGCAACTCTAGCACATTTGGGTTGATTAAAATTTACACCAACAATTGCTCAATAGTTACTTGCAACTTCCTAACCTTAAGCTAAATATCAGGTTACAGATGTAAGAATTTGTATTTGGTTGTACATAACTTTGTAGATGCTTGTTGGGCATTTGTTCTTTTAACCTTACGATTAATATATATTTATGTTTTCCTATCAAAAAAGAAAAAAAAATTGTATTTGGTTGCAATGTGGGGAGTCAAATTTCACCAACAAACCAACTCTAAGACATTTTGCATTATAGGCTGAATGCCAATTTCCTAACAGCTAGCAAGCAGCAAAAAAAACCCTTGAATTTGTATTTGGTTGGATTAACATTCTCACCAGTTTTTTGCTTGAGTAATGACTGTGGGGAGCTCACTGCTTACCTATTCCTAGAAGCAATTTCAAGAATACAACATCAAGTTACTACAAATTGAGTACAAAGGAACATCATGCGCTATAAAACCATATTTTTCGTACGTCCTACCCAAACCTTAATACACAAATACAGGTCATAGGTGCATGTCCAGGTCTGCAGGAATCAGTCTCTCCATGAACTTCAGTTCATAGGGGAAAGCTACCTACATCTGAATCCCCCAAACTGTGCTCAAGCGTGTTTATCCTAGGAGTTTTTTGATGTTGTTTAGGTGCATATCCAAGTCCTATACGAAGCACATATTAAAGAATTTTTACTTGTTGGTCCGAAATCAAGTGTAAAGTTTTCATCTATGTTACTCCAACTCCTCACTTTCCTTGTCATACCCGTGTCGAACCCTTCACTCCCGAACAAGGGTATAATACTCGATACTTCAAATTACAATGAAAATATGTAAATTTTCTTAAAATTAACCGAGTCCGACACCCGTATCCGTGTCCATATTGGACAACCGCACCCGAGTATGAGTAACATAGGTTTTCATAACCATTAGAGTGTCATGAAAATGCTAGGTCAAATGAGGAGCCGACATAGTACAGCTAGGGAAAAGGGGGGAAAAAGGAAAAGGAAAAAGAGCTCACCACAGCGGCAGGCACATCAGCCTTATCAGATGATTCTGCGTCCGCAATCTCAGCAGCTGAATCCCAATCACTGTTAAGCCTCTTTGCGGCCACTTCAGGATCGATACCAGTATCAGTGACATTTGCATACAAGGATCTTCCCTTTGACTTTTTCTTCGATACTTCAACCTGTTAGACATCACCAACAGATGAGAAATTGACATCATCATCTCATAACTTTGCCAATCAGTCATGTTGATGAGATATGCACACGTGCGTGCATCAATAAGATTCACAGTTATGTCCACAATGCCAAAGTTATGAATCCATAAGAGGTACAGATTGTATTTTAACAGTTCTATTTTCACTTGGATATTTATAGGCAACTCTAGCATACTAAAAGTAAGGTCGCTTAGTAGTGTTTTAGATACACGCAGTTTAACATTCTATTTCTAGGTGATCTATTACCATTTATCTCTGTATTTAGGGTATCAGAAATAAATCATGCATCTTTGAACATCTTTATGCTTAAATGATATTCAGATGCTGAGATTTATTTACTGCGTGTCTTCTGTTTACTCAGTAATTGATAGTAGCATAACTCGTGACGTATTTTACTATTGTTTTATGAGTAACAAAACGTTAAACTAATGAGACACCAGGGATATCACACCCTTACAACAGGAGCAGGACACAAATCACTAAGCCCTCAATCACTTGGGGCGCGGAATATTGATAATTGGAAACACAGACTCATCAATGTTATTTTGGTGTAAATATTGGCGTAAATAATGAAGATATGCCTCACAACAAAATGCAAGACTTGCACTTTTGCATGAAGATGGAAATGTCACAATCACCGATATGCAAAATGTACTGAATATAGATACTTGTGTGGCATGTAAGACATATACAATAATACCTCCAAATTAGGCCAGTTCATCATTTCCTCCGCCAGCATTCGCAGGGCAAGGCGATTTCTAGGAACTTTCCCTTCGTTAACCTGTAAGATATTGTGCACATTCTAAGTAGCATTCTTAACTCAAGTGCAGCTAAAAATGTGTCCTTATGGTTATGATAATTATATTGTACAAACACAACATTGTTGAAGAAGAGTACATTTCTTATTGTAAAACCGCCTAATTCTTTAGTGAGATGCAAACAGTCCTCACAAAGGCTATTTGAGTGACGAAAAACAGATAAACATATTTCTAAATTAGACCATAGCATATGCACATCCACAACATAACTTAGCAACTACAGAGTAGAGATAACATGATTGGATATTGTGGCCAAAGTGACATTAATCAAGACCAGATACACAAGCACAGCTGGAGAGGAACTAACCTTCCATCGTTCCAGTTGACATGTTTCACAACAAAGCCACATATTGTACAGACGCATCTAACGATAAATTTCACAATGCGTGATACCAAAGTGAGAAATGAAAAATGTTCCCCCGCATTAAGAAAAGAAAAAGAGAGTTTTAAGAAATAGGCCCTCACGGACAGTCACATGAATAAGAAAAGCATAACATTCGAAAATTCTTGCACAAGGATTTTGACATCTGCCGCAGCTTGATATAGTTGAGCAAAAGTTAGAAGTATGAATGCAGCGAAAAAATATCAACATAAAGAATAAGTCATGCAAAGTTTCATCAGTAAATAAGGCAAGTTCAGAATTCTTATGGGAATAAGGCATGTATTGACATTGCTAGAAATAAACAACTTAATGCTAACAAAACTTGAGAAAGAGTGATACGATTACCTCTTCCAAAGCTTCAACCAAATCATCCCTAGTCGGTGCATCATAATCATCAATCCCCAGCAATCTCCTTCTTTCAACTTCTCTGGGGTCCTCAATCATAACTGTCAACTTCACCTATATAATACCAAAGCAAAATAAAACAAAATTAAGGACCAAATACATGCTAAGACACACCAGTCCAATAAACCACCACAGGAACTGTCATGATTAATTATCTTATTTTTCCTGTTAAACTATAATATAGAATAAAACTTACCAAAAAAAAACTTTAATGCAGAACAAAATACTATACAGAATAAAAGAGGGTTTTTATTTTAACCAATGGCCATCGACCGCTGCCCTATGAGCCATGGGTGGATCCTATACATGGCTATGGGTGGACACAACCACCGGTAACATAAAAAAAAAACAATAATTCAGTTGAATTTGTGATAAAAATTATGGGTTTTATATGAATTTCGTGAATATAACAGCATATTGGTCACCCTAATCAGAATACCTAGATTTGCCACTGCAATGAGCATCAATTATTTTTCACATTCTTTAAGAAAACAAAAGGGGGGAAAATAAAGAGTTCATGTGTCTAGACATAGTGAAATCACCATCCAACCACAAGCAAAACACCATCAATAATGAATTTTACATGCAAACAACCACTGAGATACTCCAACAAAAATTTGCTGGGAGGTGCCATACATTCTTAACAACTGGCTCCTGGAGGACCACATTTTTTTAATGCACTCAAAGGGGACCAAGTCCTCAAACAAATGGCTGGGGGGTGCCTTTCCGGCCATTTGTCACCGGAAACCGGTGACAGTTGGGTTAAGTACTAAATTTTTTAAAATTGATGGGTGTAGTTCCGAAACTACCCTCCAATGGGTTAATTAATCAAGCATTACCAGCTAGGTAATTCACTGCCAACACCATCCAAACAGAGGAAGAACAACAGCATTCAGTGATGAACCAACACCATTTCAGCATTACCCAGAATCCCAGATTTACACAGATGAATACACACAGAACCAATCAATCTAGAGTCAATGGAGATTTCTTAAACTTGGCAAGCAAATTGGCATCCCAAAACCCCACATAAAACTGGGCAACTCTTTCAAGAAACAAAGCCGCCTGATGAACATTCAACGCCGAGACAATATCCCCAAGAACACTCCTCCGCAACCGATTCGCATCCAAGAAAACCCTCCCCACCTCCTCCGCCGCCGCCCCAACCACCTCCCCAACCGCCCCTCCGCCACCGTCCCTCCTCCACGCCGCCCCCAGCTCCGCCGCCATCGCCGCCTGTGCCTCCCTGTGCCTTGCCGTGACGCTGGGAACCATCAGCCTCAACCCGCACTCCACCTGTTCGACCTTATGCCTCAGAGAACCATCCCCATCTCTCCACGCATTCCAAGAACTGCCCACCAACCCATCGTCGGCGGCGGCGTCGAGGAGGGAGCGGAGGAGGTTGGTGAAGACGTAGGGGTGGAAGTCGCCGAGCCGTTTACAAATTTCGAACCCTAAACCCAATTTAAACCCTAACTTCACTGTAATTGAACACATTTTCACTTACCATTGTTTCACTCTGTTCGTCGACGAAGTTTACACCAGACAATCAGCAGCAACTTTCCGACATCCACAGCAGCACCGGCGAACTTCGATCACCAGCCCAGCGACCTCCAACTCTTGATGCTCAGTTTCACCAACGTTCGAATGAAATGTGTTTTGTTTTGGTGGTAGTTGAGGAGTATTGAAGAATAAGAAAGAAACCAAGCAGCCTTCGTTTATTTTGAGCGGGCAAAACTAAGGGCTCCTGGGTCTTTTCACCAACATTGGTAGGGATATTTTAGTCTTTTCATGGTTTCCGGTGCAAAATGGCCGGAAAGGCACCCCAGCCATTTGTTTGAGGACTTGATCCCCTTTGAGTGCATTAAAACAATGTGGTCCACCAGGAGCCAGTTGTTAAGAATGTATGGCAACTCCAGCAAATTTTTGGATACTCCAATGCAAGATTAAATAGTCCAGCAATCTCCACATGACTAAGAATTTTCTTTACATGGCGCTATGAAAGAGCATTTGTTTGGAATATGATGATTGCGATAAACCATGGAGCACTTGAAAACCACGGAGCTATAATATAGTGTCTTATTGACAATTGTAATATTATACTTTTAGGATAATATTTTTCGTTACTAATCCAACGATAGTAATTTTTTTTGACAAAGCATTATATATATTGAGAAATTCATGCTCAATTTTTTTTTTAAATTTAACAATACAATTCCCAAAGAGGACAATTAATATGGAACGGCGGTAGTCACACAGAAACCTCAAGCAAAAGCAACTCAATGCAACTGCACTCAGTAGATAGAGCTCAACATTTAGCTCAAATGAAGTTCATATCCAAAGTGTTCATACTTCACAATAGCAACTAAGCATCAAAATCAAAACACATAACCGCAACTTTCCCATCCAAATCACACAATTCCACAAAACTAAACTCCATACCTCACCAAAAAGCATGTCCCTGTTTTTCTTCAGCAGCTCCAAAACCTACACCAAAATTCACCATAATCTTCAACTAAAATCCACAAAAACACTGTAAAAAACACATGATCAAATCAAGAACATCCACTGACTCGTTGAATTTGGCCGACATACTCAAGATCCTCAGGAGTAGCCTCAACCTCCTCCTCCTCCTCCTCAACAGCAGTAGCTGTTCCGCCATCGCCGTCGGCACTCAGCGCCTCCGCCTCCTCTCCCGCCGCACGGACCACCGGAATCGGCTGCCGGAGGTGGCGTCGGAGGCTGACGCCGGGACTGCGGACAGCGTTGCGACTCAAAATCGCCGAATTTCCGGCGGGAAATCGCCGGCGATGAGAGAAAACAGACGGCCGCGTAGATGACGAGGAAGAGGATGCTACGGGGAGGTATAATTGTTGAGAGCTCATCGTTGACAACAATGGCGATTGTTAATGCAAATTTGATTGGTTTTGGTTTGTTTTGGTTTGCAATGGAGTGATGAAGGTTCTGAGCCGCAAGTTTGTGACTCTGTGGCTGGAAATTTTTGTTGGAGTCTCGAAATCTGGATTTTCTTTCTATCCACATGGATTACAGGTTTTAACCGTTAAAAAACATTCTTTTGTGAAAAAAATGCATTTTTTGATACTACCCCTCCTTCCCAAATTAAGTGTACACAATTTAAAAAACCAAAAAAACTTCCCATCTACGTTAATTTAGTGCATTGAAAATGTGGAAATGTTGAATAAAATGGTGAATAAAAAAGGGAAAATGTGAATAAAAAAGAAAAATGGATGAAAAAGATGTAATTAATAAGGCTAATTTGATAAATTAGTAATTAATGCGCTATTGAAAATATAAAGTGACAGATATTATGGGAAAAAAGAAAGTTAATTAAAGTGACAGATAATATGGGAAGGAGGGAGTACATTGTAATATTTATTGTGCTTTGAGGGCCCGTTAGCTTCCCCCTTCATTGACGAGGAGGCAATTTCGCCTAACTCGGATGCAGGGCGATAGGATGCGGCCATTGAGGATCAAATCCATGACCTGCGACTAAGCAAACATCCCCCTACCAACTGAGCTACACGACGTGGGGGTATGTATGTATTATAATGGCTAATACTAGTTTTTTTTTTCAACTAACAATACAATAAAAATAATATGGATAGTCTTCAAAAAAAGATAATAGGGGTAGTAGAAAAGGAAGACCCCTTTTTTTATAAATACAAAGATTAGGAAGAAAAGAAAAGAAATCAAAATCAAAACATTACACATACAAACTCGGGTCGAAAACAAAACTAAAATCAATACTTTGAAATCCGCCCATGCGAGTTTGGAGGGGTCTGATTTGTAATTTTGAGATATTAATTCCGATTGGTCCAAGATTTATAACTCATTCATTGCCTTCAACTCCATGGAAAAGAAGCAGATGAGATTTATGAAACATTTTACTTTAGTCAATTAAAATCTAAATTGAATAATCATACAATCTAAGGCCGATATACCATATTATCCTATTAAAGATGACAACATATAAAAATATAAATTTGCTTTCATGGAAAGTTGAAGAGCGAATTTCATGATACTTACCGGTACAATAATATTTGGGAGACTTATCAATTAAAATATGACAACACCATACAACACACCTTCTAATTAATTGATTTTGACATTAATAAGAGATGTCATAGTCCCCTGCACCCTCTAAGTCTCATTGAGAAAAAAATGACACTATCTAGTAAAACGGTAAAAGTAAAAGGGTGATTTGCTTCAAAATACAACGATAAAGACATTTTGTACTGGCAGTACGTCATTCATAGTTGGTAAACTTCAACAATGAACAAGAAACATTCATAATAAATCATTACTTTGTCGTCTAACCAAAGAAGGGTCTTCCGTAATAATAAGAAGGGGCGTTGGCTGGATTTCTAAAACCACCATGTGAAGGAGCTACCAAGGGCTCTGAAACGTGGACCGCACTCTTAAGTTTTTTGAACCCCTTACCGAATATCCCCCATCCAAATATAACTCCCACTGCCACAACCACCAATGATAGGCAAATGATACAGCAACAAAGGCCCATTCTTCACCTTCGTCTTCTTTTCCTTGTGCGTAAATTTCGCCTCTCTATTTTTATTTAATGAATGAAGTTTAGTAAGATTGTCCTATCGAATGAAATGACCGAATGAGTGTGTTCAATCTTCCTTTCAAGGAAGAGAAGGAGGAAGAAGATTACGTATGTGTATTGTACTTGCTTCTTTGTACGTCTTTTCTGTCAAAGAGTTATCTCTTTTAAGTGATAGTTCATGTATAGAGATTATGATTTAAATGGGAATATATATGAGGAATAGTATAGAAGGAACCCCAACAACAAAGATTTCCATTCTTTTAGCATGTTTTTTCTAGGTTGTTTTAAACGACATTTACTACTTTTGCTCGTTTGCTAATCTTAGATCTCATTCTTCTCATTTTTCTTTCTCTCCCTCTGTTTGACTGTGGTAATGTGATATGATTTATGCGTAGGATAATTTGATCTAAAATATCTTCAAGTACCGAAATACTTATATTTAAGTTATTAATTAAAGAAGGACTACGAGAAATATCTTGTTTCATGACTATTTTAATGGGTTCCTTGTATTCCCCTCGAATAAATATATTTTAACATAAATTCTAGCAGACGCTAATCATAAGATGTTTAGTATTAGTTGTCTATTCTTATTACTAAAAATGATATTCTCGTCAAAGTAGTTTCAAACATAAAATCATGTTTTGTGTTTGACTTTCAAAAACAACACATACACTTATTTTTGTTGAAAATATTATTAGTTTGATAAACAAATTATAAAGTTTACTTGTTTATGCGATAATTATCATGCAACATAAACTAATGACATCTTTGCTAGATCTAGTAAGAGATAGTGAGGTATTTTGAAATAAATTTAAAGCAAATACCCCTATTACCAACCATTAGCACATCAAATCTGTTCTTTCTCTTAGTAAGGGAGCATTTGGTGGGAACCCCAAGGAAATTTTTTCTGAGGAAAATTTTCCATGAGAAGTTTTCCATTGGAAAATTTTCTCTTAAGCCCCCCTAAGGGTACGTTTGGTAAGATTCCTAGAAATATTTTTCCCGGGGAAAAGTTTCCCTGGAAAGTTTTCCATTGGAAATATTTCCACGGGAAAAATTTCCCTTAACCCTCCTAAGGGAAATTTTCCCTAGGAAAACCTTGCAAATTGTGGGCCCCTTGTAAAAACTTTCCCGATGTCAATATACAACCAAACATGGGGAAAATAAGTAAATTCGGAAAAATTGACCATTTCCCTGGGTTTTTTGACTTAAATAAACGACTCTAAGTGAATTTTCCCTAGGAAAATGTAGAAAATGATAGGCCCCTGTGAAGTTTTTTCCAAGATCAACATACATCCAAACATGAGAAAAGTAAGTTAATATTGGAAAATTAACCATTTCCTCAAGGTTTTTTTACTAACCAAATGCCCCCTAAATAATAAGTTTAATTTCCTCGCTTTCGTTGGTCTTCTTTCTCCTTCCCATTCTTTTGTACCGCTGTGAAAAAATAGATGAGTTGGTGGAGTTTTCATGGTGGTGCATGGGGTGTATGATTCCGACACGTGAGGATTTATTTTTTATTTATTTATAAATAGGGTAAACAATGAAAAGTTAGGTAGTCTTCTCTCAATGGTTCTACCTAGAGTATCTTCATAAACAATAACAGATAACTTTGTATCAAAACTGGTAAAAAAACAACAGAAGCTTGAACAAAATGCCCAAATATCGCCAACCAAACAACAACTCTATTCCCCTCTATGCGAGATACACGAACATTATTACACACATCCAAGTACGCTTGAATATCTTTGTCCAGCATAAAAATCTCCCAAGGAACATGAAAACACCCTTGACAACATTGACAAGTATTAAGTTATCAACCTCCACTATAATATTCTGATACCCTTCATGAACAACATCTTTAACTCCATTACGCATAGCAGTAGCTTCAACCACCGAGATGGAGCTACCTCCTAAATTAAAAAGGACGCCTGAAGATTGAATCGCCCCTTGAAATCTCGTATGATGTAACCACTTATAGTTGTCTAGTTACACCTGGAACCATCAAAATTGATTTTAGCCATTCCTCAGTGAGGTATGTCCCAACACACTAATGCAACATTTAACCCTTAGTCTTTAATACAATGTATTTGAAAATGCCATATCATTTACTCTATTATAAAAGACATAGTTTGCCTCCAGTTTTTCGCGTGTTGTGTGCTTGTGTTTTGCAGTATTTTTGGTTGGTTGGTTATTTAGCATTGACCTTTTGCAGTTACCACTGGACCCTTTGGTTGCCCTTTGCCCAGTGACACGTGATGTGCATCGTACAACTGTTAACAATTTAGATTGGAAAATCGTAACATTTTAAACAATATTTGTCTCATAAAATTTGCGACCTCCTTCTTTGTCTTCTTTCTACCCTTTTATCTCCTTTTCCACAATCAATGTATTTTTTCATTCTATCACCAATAATCAAATTATTAAGACATGAACAAAATAAACATCTTGAATTATAACACTCAGATATAAGAGCCCGAAAACTGAAACTTAACCTAGAAAATCTATGCACTCAAAATTGCAAACCCGAAATCTATGAACTCAAAACTGAAATTAACAATTACAACAATAACTCAAAAACAAACTAACACAGAAAAATCAAATAACTCGAGAATTCATGAACTCATAAAATCAGCCAAGTGACAACCCAATAAACATATCGATGTCATAACCATAGTCGTAGACGAAGCCTAAACAATAGAAATTGGAACCCAGATATAGCTGAACCCTAGAATAAACATCAAGGAAATTGTGTATGGGAATACGAAACAAATATATAACCAAAAAAAATAAAATAAAAACTCGAATTAAATCCATATAAGTATGTAAATGCGATAGTATTTTTACTTATAATCTAATGAAGTTAATTTTAAATTTAAATAATTAGATACTAAATGATAATTAGCCAAAGTTCATAAAATTTAAATGTACGTACCTTATAACGATAATAACAAATATTGAGGATCAAAAGGAGTAGTTAATATAATAAACATTAATGAAGATGGGAGTACAATATACTCCCTCTATTTCATAACAAGTGACATCTTTGAAGTTTCATAATTTCTAGTACACTAATTTAACTTCAATTTCTAAATGTTGTATATTTATAAAAACTATATTACTTTATTCATATGAAACATTCTTCACGAAAAATATAACAATGTTAATTTTACATTATTTTGTACTTTTATAAAATAGACTAGATGCATCCTGTGAAAACAAAATAAAGGGAGTAACTTATCATTACATGTGATTTCAAAAAAAAAAAAAACTTATCACTACAGGTAAATTGAAGACTATATAAATAAATGAGGACGAGTTAGACAATATTCTTTATATAGGTATGATAGAGTTTTTTTTTTAAAAAAATTGGGTATGATAGAGTTAGGTGAAATAAAATTGTAATACATCAAAATTTATCGACATTTACATTTTATAATTTCTCCAAAGTTTGTGTTTGTCACCCTTATTTTTTCCAATTTTATAATCATTATTTCTCTTCTTTTGTCTTTTAGAATTCATGGCTATCTTTTTATTTTTTGTCTTAAACAAAAAAAGGGAAAAAAAATCATTATCAAATGTTGCCACATTTACATTTTCAATCTTATTACCATTTTTTTCTTTCCTTTTTACTGTTTAAAATTCATGCCTATCTTTTTATTTATTGTCTTTCTTAAACAAAAAAGAAAATAATCCCATTATTAAAATTACCACATTTACATTTTATAATTTTCCCCAAAGTCTGTCTTTTATTACCCTAATTTTTTCTTCTTTTAAAAAAAAAACCCTATTTTTTTCTCTGTCCTCTAGACCTTTGTTTTCTTTTTGGATTTTTGTCCTTTAGAATTAATGCTCACTATCTTTTAATTTATTGTCTTTCACTCTTTCTTAAACAAAAAAGGTTAAAAATCCCCATTGGCTTCCCCCCTACTTCAGAGTTCTTGCCTTGTGCCATGACAACATAGTAGAATGGCCATATAAAAAGTGTAAAAGTGAAGAAAAAGAAGAGGAAAAAACAAGGGAAAAAACCCAAAATCCAAATCAATACTATAGAATTTCCTGGATGAAAAAGGAGATCAATTCAAATATATAAATATTATCTCTAAATTTTGTAATTTCAAAGAGACAGTTTCTATTAGATTATTAATCTCTTAAACAAGAAAAAAGTGAAAAAAAAATCGCGTTATCAACTTTTACCACATTTACATTTTATACCTCCCCCAAAACTTGTACCTGGCCTTCTTCCGTGAGTGCATAGTAACAAGTGTAAAAGTGAAGAAAAAGAAGAGGAAAAACAAGGGGGGAAACAAAACAAACAAAAAAACCCTAAAATCCGAACCAATACTCCGAAATTTCCCCATATGGAATAGGGGATCAAATATATCAATCTTACTTCTAAATTTTGCAATTTCTCTTAAACAAAAAAAGAAAATAATCGCATTATTAAATTTTACCACATTTACATTTATAACTTCCCCAAAATTTGTTTCTTACCTTCTTCCATGAGAGCATCGATCATAGTAACATTGCAATTTATTACATGTTCTTAGAGCACATGCTCTAAATATGGTCATTGTTCACTCTCAATAGCATAATTGTTCACTCATATCTACCCGTTATTCACTCTCAATGACATAATTGTTCACTCATGCCTACCCAGAGCACATGCTCAAGGTGCATATAATATGTATTGTAGTAACATGGCCATGGAAAAAGTGTAAAAGTGAAGAAAAGGAAGAGGAAAATCAAGGGAAAGCACAATAGAAAAACCCCCAAATCCAAACCATTACCCAAAAATTTCCCTAAACCAAATAAGGATCAAATATATCGATAAAGGACGCCCCGGTGCACAAAGTGTCTCCACAAGTTGGGATCAAATATATTGATCTATAAATTTTGTAATTTTGTAATTTCTCTTAAACAAAAAAAAAAATCTCATTATTAAAATTCACCACATTTACATATATAACTCTCCCAAAATTTGTCTCTTGCCTTCTTCCATGACAACATCATAGTAACATGGCCATGGAAAAAAAATGTTAAAGTGAAGAAAGGAAAGAGGGAAAATAAGGGGAAAAACAAAGGAAACCTCAAAATCAAATAAGTACTATGAGATTTCCCAGCCGAAATACTTTCAAATTTTATAATCTTAGAGAGACGAATTTCATTAGATTATTATACCTTTTGAATAAAAAAAGAAAAAAAATCCCATTATTGAATTTTACCAAATTTACATTTTATAACTCCCTAAAAATTTGTATCTTGCTTGCTTCCATGAGAGCACCATAGTAACATGGCCATGGAAAAAGTGTAAAAGTGATGCAAAAGAAGAGGAAAAACAAGGGAAAAAAATCCCTAAAATCCAAACCAGTACTTTGAAATATATAAATTTTACCTCTAAATTTTCTATTTTTCCTTAAACAAAAAAAAATTCCATTATTAAATTTACCACATTTTAACATTAATATATATATATATATATATATATATATATATATATATATATATACCACATTTACATATATAACTCCCCCCAAAATTTATCTCTTGCTTTCTTCCATGAAGCATCATAGTAACATGGCAATGGAAAAAGTGTAAAAGTGAAGAAAAAGAAGACCAAAAACCAGGAAAAAAAAAGTTAAAAGAAAAGGAAAAACCCCAAAATCAAGGTTGTGGGGTTTCTTCTTCTTCTTCTCTCATCCACACTCAAACCGTCGGTGGTTGTCTCCATCCCTCGAATTCATCTCCTCATTTATTACCCTCTGCACAACTATCAATTCACTGGGTTTACTTTCCTTCATTCAATTCGATCTTCTTCCTTGATTTCCCCCCATTTTTCTACTCCTCAAATTGTTTCTGGGTGCTCAATTTGATCCAGATTTGGTGGGGGGAAAAGGGCATTTTGGTGTTGCCTTAATCTTATCCGATCTGATCTGATCTGATCGTATCGATTCATCGGGTGTAGAATTGGGGATCGAGTGATCGTAGATCAGATCAGGTTAGGGTTTATTAGATTTGTTGTTTTTGTGTGTTGGAATTGGGAGAAATCATGGAGAATGAGAAGAAACCTAATGCTGTATCGGATGTCGGAGCTTGGGCGATGAATGTTGTGAGCTCTGTGGGTTTAATCATGGCGAATAAGCAGCTCATGTCTTCTAATGGCTACGCCTTCAGTTTTGGTTAGTAGTATTTCTTTTGTATTGTGAAACTTTAGCTGGAGTTGGATTCTGAGATTCATATAAACCCTAGTTTTTGAATGCAAGGCCTTGTACTAGTTCAAATTTGGGATGAATTAGAGCTAAATTCATGAATCTAAACTCTTGTTTTTAATGCATGAGCTTATATTAGCTGAAATTTGGGATGAATTGTGGTTTGATTGTAGTTTTGTTTAGTATCTCTTTTCAGTTATGAAATTTGAGTTAGAGTTGAGTACTGAGATGCATATAAACCCTAGTTTTTGAATACATGGCCTTATACTAGTTCAATTTTGGGATGAAATTGGGGGGTGGGGGGATGGGGGGTTTGAATGCAGTTTTGGATAGTATCTCTATTCTCTTAAAAAATTCAACAAAATTAGAGCTAAAGTCATGAATCTGATCTCTTGTTTTTTAATGCATGAGCTTATATTAGCTGGAATTTGGGATGAATTGGGGTTTGATTGTAGTTTTGTTTAGTATCTCTTTTCACTTATGAAATTTGAGTTGGAGCTGAATTCTGAGATGCATATAAACCCTAGTTTTTGAATACATGGCCTTATTCCAGTTGAAATTTGGGATGAAGTTTTTGTTGGGGGGGGGGGGGATGAATGCAGTTTTGTATAGTATCTCTGTTTTCATACAAAATTTAACAAAATTAGGGCTAAATTCATGAATATAAACTCTTGTTTTTAATGCATGAGCTTGTGTTAGCTGGAATTTGGGGGGGGGGGGGGATTTGAATGTAGTATTGGTTAGTATCTCTGTTTTTCTTATAGGAAAATAAGATTTATATAAATAATAGGATGAAAAAGCTCAGATGCTTATGAAGCATCATACAAAGTTATGCACAACCAAAATATAGGCTATCCACAAAATTCTCTAAACCCAAAAGTAGAGAGACTTCATAAACTTATAGTAAACTCTTGTTTTTTAACGCATGACAGCTTAAATTTGGATGAATTGTTTTTTTTTTTGGGTGTTTTGGGGGGGGGGGGGGATTGAGTTACATTCAAGGTTGTTCTTCGCTGACTATGACTTGAATTAACATGGGTGCCTTTTTTGTGTTGTTCAGCAACAACATTAACGGGGTTTCACTTCACTGTAACTGCCCTGGTTGGTCTCATATCGAATGCTACCGGCTATTCTGCATCTAAGCATGTTCCTGTTTGGGAGCTTCTTTGGTTCTCCATTGTGGCAAATATGTCGATTACTGGGATGAATTTGAGTCTCATGCTCAATTCAGTCGGGTTTTACCAGGTATGAATCTTCTAAAATGAACTGGAATAATTTTGAACTTTTCTTTTAACTTAAAAAAGCTTTGGGGTTTGAGGAAAACAAGTGAATGAATTCGGTTCACTTTGAATGCAGCCATGTGTTATTTAAAGTTCATTGCACTGGTGCCTCACTGTATCTTCACGCTTGATAGCCTTGACTATATGTCAACAAACCCTTTTTGTGCAAAGTCATTATTCAAGTGCCTTCGATCTGGATGAAACTTTTGCGTCCTCGATCCTATTGGGAAGATCTCAAGGGGAAGGATTAGGAGAGAGAAAATCGATGGACCATAGGGAAATTTCGGTGAGAGGATGGGGAAAATCTTGATGTACAACTCCATATTTAGTTGTTTACCCATAACTTCTATGTACAACTCCATTCCATAGTAACTCTTCTTAATTGCTAATGTCCTACTAGGGAACACCCCTAACCTTTTCTCTGTTTAGCTCTTCTATGTGTATTGATGCCAGATCACTTGTTTGTCATCGACATATCATTCATGCTTTTTAAATGATAACACTAACGTATTTAGTTAAAGATGGTATGAAACTCATTTTTCTTGGACGGCATTCATATTCAACAAACATTTTGAGGAAGGAGTTCAAAATCAACCCATCACCCCCTCCCCTTTTCAGCTTTTGAGTGCCTCTTTCTCCGGGCAGTAGGGGTAGGCAATGGGCCGGGCTCCCATAGGGTCAAGAGGGTCGCGCCTTAAAAAATAAGGGTTGTCAAAGGGTTGGGTCGATGAAAGGTCGGGTCATTAACAAGCCAGCCCATCTCATAATGTTAAAGGGTCGGTGAATCACGGACCGGATCGATCGATCAATAAGACAATAACTCAAAATAAATAGTTTTTCATATTATTTTAAATGCTAACCTTACTTAAATATATTATTGATACTCCACATTAAATAATAATTAGCATAGTTACTATTTTTTGGTGCAAATACACTTAATTTTAACTTTATGGTCAAACGGGCCGGCCCATGGGCCGACCCTTATTTTCACTAGCAAGCCCTAACCCGGCCCATTACCACAAGGGTCGACCTTGACCCGACCCGACCCTACATGACTAATGGGCTGACCCTGACTTGGCCCGTTGCCCATCCGAGCAGATATCTTCTCAGACATTGCAACTTGAATCTTGAACACACAATGCGCTTAACCCACCCACCCCCCCCCCCCCAAAAAAAAACCCCCAGCCAGCCCCAACCCAAAAAAAAAATTAAAAAAATGAAGGCTAAACAGAGATTTGTGTCTGAAATTTGCCACTGTTTTCATGTTAGTTTTAAGGCTTGTTCTTAGCATCTCAACACAGATAAACATCTCTGCAAAGTCCGTCTGGCATTGCTGTGTTGATGTAGAAATGCTATTCCTGAATTGTTTCTCTGGTTCACAGAATTTTGCCACTGTTTTCATGTTAGTTTAAAGGCTCGTTCTTAGCGTCTGATACTATTCAACACAGATAAACATATCTGCAAAGTCCGTCTGGCGTTGCTGTGTTGAAACAGAAATGCTATTTCCAAATTGTTTCTCTGGTTCGCAGTTCATCACGTGTAAAACTTAAGCTTGTCTTCATTACTCTTTTGAGTCGCAAATGGACATAGGTGAAGGGAGTGATTGTTCTGGTTAGGTCCTTTAGAACAGAAAGAATATTCTCGGTATAGCTCTACTACTGACAGGTTGACAGATCCTCATGTGTCTACTACACTTATCATGAAGGAAATCCTAGAACAGGTTCTTGAGTGCTTTTAGAAAGTGATTTGCTATATGCTGTCTATCTGAAATTCTGGGAAGAGGGTTTTTTATTTTTCTGTTGGGGGGGGGGGGTGTTGAGGTTAGTTTTGTATTAGAAGCCAAAACATAGTTATCGGGAACGCTACATACACCTGCGACCCGTGTTCCGGGAACAAGCGTTCCGAAGTCAAAACTAGACTAAAATTGTGTAAAAATTAGCGACCCGCGTTCCAGGACGAACGACCCGGGAAGCGTTCCGGGTAACTATGAGCCAAACTATGGATCCTTGTTCAAATGCTAAACTGCGAGTTTGTGACGTAGTACTCTTCTAAGCAGAACATGTCCTATATATTGACATATTGTCCTTGGTTATATATTGTGGTCTGATGTTCATTAGGTTTACTTTCCATATCCGCTACTAAATTATGCATGTCCTGTTACAGATATCAAAACTGAGCATGATTCCTGTAGTATGTGTGTTGGAATGGATTCTACATAACAAGAACTACAAAAGGGAAGTCAAGATGGCTGTTGTGTTTGTCGTTATTGGTGTGGGTGTTTGCACCGTCACTGATGTTAAAGTTAATGCCAAAGGTTTTGTGTGTGCAACGGTGGCTGTCTTATCAACATCACTTCAACAAATTGTGAGTTTAAATCCCTTCTTGGTTACTCTCAAGTTTCTTTGGAATCCGTATAAATTGCTCTTTTCAATTGGTGTATCTGGTTTGTTTGGAGGTACTTTATCATCTTTCGAAATTTGTATGTGCTGTGACCTATGATCAAAATTGGATGTTTCCTATAGTTTTAACTTGTGAGAATACATGAATTGACAAATAAAAGAAAAATCCTAAATTTTTGGTATAATAGAATCTTGCACTGGCAAAAATTCGGTCCAGGTAAATCCGATCAATGTCAAAATTCGGACGAGAAGTTCATGTCCGAACCCGGTTTTATTTCGGGTCGGACGATTCGGACGAAGCTAAAATCGGGTTTGGACAATAGAAAAAAGAGAAATTCTATATTTGGACAAAAAATCTATGTCTAGACCCGGTTTTTTCCGGGTCGGACAAATTTTTGCCATCTCTTATCTTACTCTTTGATAACTTTCTCCCTGTCCTTTCCTTTTTCTCCTGCTACTTTGCTATGCTTGCCTTGCAACATGAAAGCTTTGCTACTGGCAAATAGGAATGATATAAAGGCTCTTCTGCCTCTTCACTATGTTTCAGATTAAAGATATATGACAATAATGATAAATGGAATAAAAAATACAGTGAAAACCATTGTTTTTTGTAAGCCCAACATAGTAAAAGCTTGGAAGAAGGAATATTTTTAAAAAAATTATTGGTTGTTCAAAGGTGGGCATAAGCCTATCAGTCTATCAGATAAAAACACAAGCAAAATACAGATCTTCTTATCGTAAGATGCAGCTTGCTTTTTATGTTGTGTTTCCATCTGCGTATTTTTGTTATGTCATCTGTTTGCTGATCAATCGAAAATTTTCCCTGTTGTAGTCAATAGGTTCTCTACAGAAGAAGTACTCGATTGGTTCTTTTGAGTTGCTGAGCAAAACAGCACCATTTCAAGCTCTCTCTCTCATTGTTCTTGGTCCATTTATCGATTACTACCTGAATGGAAAGTTTATATTGAACTACAAGTTGTCTACCGGTGCCCTTGTAAGCACTTACGATCTTTTAGTTTTGGCGCAAATAGATACATCTAGGGTTCTAAACAAGTCAAGCCTAAGCCATGCCAAGGTCCAGTGAACCACAGTCCACAGCCAAACTGTGCTCGAACCGAATTTGGGATGTAGTTTGTGACCAATCTAGGTTTTCGCCCTTTTCGCTTTTCGCTTGCATATACACATTTTTATAGTTTAGGATGTAATGCATGCAACATCATCGACAACATCATTCCCCATTGTGGTCCCGCTAGTGCGAGGTCCGGGGGATCTAGACGTGGGCATTCTTTTCCCTGTGCACGGGAGTGCATGAACAGGTTGATTCATGCGGACCCAAAAAGGAACCTTTTGGAAACCAAAAACTACAGCTAGCAAAATTTTGACCAACCCGAATTCATGAATATGTCCGAACCAGAAAAAACCGGGTCCGACTATGGGCTTTCGTCCAAATTTTAGCATTGACCTAATTGACTGAAAATTTAGACCCAACATTTCTCATATTTCTATTTTCCTAACCCGATTTTGACCCGAAAATTTTAGAATCAATCTTTTGTCTGAATTTCGACATTGAACGATTTTACCGACCCAAATTTAATCTGGACCCGAATTTTCAACAGCTCTACCAAGAGCAAAACCGTTCCGAAAACCAAAAGGAAAACCGCTTGGGAAACCAAGAGAAACTAGAATCAGAGAGAAACATAACTTCATACCGTGTGCTCCAACCAAATTGAGTAGTCCCTTAATCGAGTAAACCAAACATACCGTGTCACGCTTATGGATTCTCATTACCACTGTACACGATGTGCAGTTGTTCATCCTCCTCTCATGCTCCCTGGCGGTGTTCTGCAACGTGAGCCAGTACCTCTGCATTGGTCGCTTCTCGGCGGTCTCTTTCCAGGTGCTTGGCCACATGAAGACGGTCTGCGTCCTGACGCTCGGCTGGCTCCTCTTCGACTCCGAGATGACGTTCAAGAACATTGCGGGCATGGCACTAGCCGTCATGGGGATGGTCGTCTACAGCTGGGCGGTCGAGGTCGAGAAACAGGCGAACGCCAAGGCGGCCCACCACGCCAAAAACAGCATGACCGAGGACGAAATCCGCCTCTTGAAGGGTGATTTGGAATCCGCCCCGGCAAAGAAGGAGGTGGATCTTGTAGAAACCAAGGCATGAAAATATGAAGATGGTGGGCAAAATAACTGGTAGAATTATAGCTGTGATTTTTGCCAACCAACTCTATTTTAGAATCCTAGGGTTTGTCCTGCACCTATCTATGTGGTCTATCCTCTATAGATTGTAATTTTTGATGTCAGTCAATTTGGGTAAAATTAGTTGGCTTGTATTACTATTGACAGTTTGGCCTGTAATTCTTTTTGTTTTTACTCCCCCCTCAATTCATTTTATTTAAATGTGTTTAGTGGTGATTATTATAGTGAAAATGTGGCATATTATTCAGGTGTTATAGACAAGCATTGTCTCTACCGTGTTTTTGTTTCAATATGCAATTTATTAGGGGCACTGCAGCATTTGTTTTAGATATTATGATTGTTCACTTTTATTGTTATAATTGTTCACTTTTGTTGTTTGTATGCAACTTGTTTAGTTTTGCTGTCTTGCCGTTTGTATGCAACTTTTGTTGCTAAAATCTTTAGCCCTTTTGGGCTTTAAATAATCGGAAAAAAATTGTTAACTTTCGGAGTAATTGTTCGCTCTTATTATTATATAATTGTTTATTCCCAAATATGCGGAGTACATACTCCAGGTACACGTAATATATATGCGGTGCGGTACCACACAACATCGTACTCTTTAATTTTTATCATACTTTATTTCACTACGCCACAATCATTATCAATATATTTTTTCATTTTTCTCTCTCTTTCACTTTTCTTCTCTATTATTCACATTATTTTTTCTCACCTACCCCACATACTTCAACTCATCACAGTTTTTAAAATTCCATCGCATCGCATCTTCACCCCACTGCATCAACCGTATAAAAGACCGGGGCCTTGTAAAAAGTTAGTGGTATATGAAATCAGATTAAAATTGTCCAATGACTTGAAAACAGAACATGTGATTTGCATGCTATTTGTGCAACAGTTATAGTTTTTGCTAGAACCACACATTACTTCTAAACCAATTCATATAATTGTACAATGTACTTCCTCAATGCCTAATTATTTGTCTGCTACAGAAAATTTAATAAATCTAATAATGAACATAAGGGAATGAGAATTTTTCTTTTTACAAATTATAAAAATGTCGTTAAAAAAGGTAAAATGTTTATTATTAGGAAATAATGTAGTATTGAAATGGGGTAAAACTTAGATAATTTAACAAAAAAAGTTGGGAGGAAGTAGTTGGGAAACACGGACAACAATCGAATTCATGTCAAATTTTGGTCGATTGAATCAGTTAATATGAAAATTCGGACGAAAAATATTCATCACCTGATTTTCTTGGGCTTAGACCCCATTGAACGGTTCGATTTCGGACATATTTATACTGAGTCCAAAATAGGATTCAAACAATAAAAAGAAAATATTATATCTAAATATTCAATCAAATTATCAATGTCATAATTTAGACAATTTTTTTAATAAAATTTTTTGGATCGTTATATACCCACCTTTCAAGGTATTAGACTGTAATGGACTCACCTTTATTATTGGATACGAATATACCGATCTTTATACCTAGGTGATTTTAATGTACTTACTATGACTTTAATGATGGTGAATCCGTTTCAAGGATGACTTAATTTGGCTTGTATTGGTTCCTATGGATCTCGGAAAGTTTCAGTTGTCTGTCACATTATCCTTGAGACCACCACTTAAATCATGGTAAGCACATTAAAATCACATAAATATAAAGGTCAATATCTCAGTATCCAATAATAAAGTTGAGTATATTTACAATTCAATATCCAAAAATATGGGTATATTACGATTCAAAAACCCTTATAGCATATCAAATTTGGTCCCTTTTGAGTTTTGGCTACATAGCTTTTTCGGAGCAAAAAGAGTTTTTCGAGGCTAATTAGCATTTTCGACCCATCAAAACAACTACTATAGTATTTGGTAAATATTTTTTTAAATCAACTGTTTGGACTCAAAATTTAACAATAATTGTTTCTGAAATAATTAATTTTACTAAATACTGTTATTGCAAACAACTAATCTAAACAGCCAATTCGAACAACTCTCAATGGCCCAATAGTTAATACAAATAGCTAACAACCAATTGACAAACAAACCATTGTTTGGAGCCTATAGTTTAGAGATGACAACGGGGTGGGGCGAGTGCCGAGTGCCGAGGTATATTCTCTATTCCCATCCCCGCATGGGCACCCCAACCCCCGTCCTTGCCCCATTACCCGTTACCGGGGGGGGGGGGGGATCTTCCCCATCCTCATCCCTAGCGTATACCCAAGCCCAGCAAGGATGAGATTAAAATCAAAATTAAGACAATTATGGGGTGAGAATGAAGAATTATGATTAGGGAGAATAAATCATTTATATGCTTAGAGTTTTTGATTAACTAAAATTACAAATTTCCTGAAATCATACATATAAATTTAATGCAGGAAGCGTATTTATGTATTTTAAAAGAAATTGAGGACAAAGATGGGGAATATGTGATGGGTAGTTTTCCTGAGCGGGGAAACGGGGGTGGAGATGTGGACGGGGAAAATTTTTGTCTCCATCCCCACCCCGTCCCCATGCGGAGAATTTAATTCTTCACTTCATCCCATCAGAAGTAGGGATTTTTACCCAGAACATGCGAGGCCTTGATGGGTACAGAGATTCCTCGCCCCACTTCCATCTCTACTACAAATGCAATTTATTAGGTGCACCCAGAGCATGTGTTCCAAATTCTACAATTGTCACCCACATATATTTAGCTGTTCACTCTAATTATTATGATTATTCACTCTGATCATTATAATTGTTCACTCATAAATATCCAGAGCGCATACTCCAAATGCATATACTACGTACTATTTATTGTATTACAACCTCCGTCCCAATTTCTTTGGCACCACAACTATCTTGGCAATAGCAACACATCTTGGAATTGGGGTGAAAATTTTGAACATTACCCAAATTATCCTTATATTTATTGATATAATAGTTGTTGAGATTATAAAAAAATAATAAATAAAGTTATTAATTAGGGACAAAAATGGAATTACCATCATTGGAATTGCAAAAATGACAAACAAATTGGGACAAATGAATTATTTCTTTTCCTTTTCTCTAGAAAACCCTAGCCCCTATTATCTTGGAGGGGCTGCCATCGATTCTTTTGTCGATGGTAAGCCCCAATTTGATTGATTTATACCCCAATTATTAGTTTGGTTTTACGTTTACGCAAAATAAGTCAGTCTCTTATTTTGTAAGAATTTTTTGTACCTTTATTTAGGGTTTTTAGTCTCTTTCTAGAGTTTTTGTTCAGTTGGTGTGGTCTAATATGTTGTATGAAGATTGACTTTCAAATCGCTATAACACGGGTTGTGAGGTTCTCCATCAATGGTAAAGATGCAGAGTCATCGAAGAAATTAGAGTCGAACGTCAGTAAGATTAGTATTAGTTATTTGGAAATTGAATGTCATATCCATGTTTTAGATTTACAATTATTCAATCGCAATTTTTATTATAAATACCATATGACTTGTTATTAATAAAATCTCGTTAAATATTGAAAAAAAATTAATTATTTTGACAATCATTTTGGACGGAGGCAGTAAAAATGGTTTTTTGGCGTAATATCCAATATCCAATAAACCAATAACAAAAGACCCTACCTAATAAAGGACCCAAATCCCAACAAAAACAAGGAAATTAAAAAAAATATCATCCTTCGACGTAGCATTTCCAATTGGTAGCCACAATTTGGCAAGAGGTCGGCATTCAATTCAATACTGCGTCTACGTAACTCCTTTTTCTCTTCTTATTATTCATTATTTATTATTTCTTTTTCAATATTTTCAATCTCAATTCAATTTGTTTCATCTATTCGTCTCTCAAGTCTAATCGACAGTGTTACCACAATTCACCAATAACTACTCACTACCTGCCTCTCTCTCTCTCTCTTCGCGACGCCATTGGAGATTGGAGGAGAGTTGCAGGCAGCTTGAGCTTCCTAGGTACGTTTCAATCTCTCTTATTCCTCCATTTTTGAGGTTTTTTGAGCTCGTTTTGAAGTCGGGTGGAATTTTGATGATTTGAGGGTTTCTTGAAGAAAATTGAGCTTAGCTTTGTGAATTCAGCTTCGTTTGTGTTCAGATGGATCATTGTTCGAGAATTTGTTGTTGATTGAGGTTTTAAACCGGCTGGATTGTTTTTTGATGATAAAATCGTACCTATCTTTATGAATTCAGCTGCGTTTGTGCTTTAGATGTGTGGTTGTTCAAGAATTTATTGTTAATCCTCGGTCTGAATAGGATTCTGTCGGAGTGATTGATTTTTGCTGATTTAAGGGTTTTGTTGTCGGTTTCAATTTCAATTTCAATTCAATGTCCTTCATTTTTGTTTTTATTTTTATTATTGAGGATTCGTTGAGGAAAATTGATCTTCACTGCGAATTATTGAGATTTTATAGCATTTGGATTGTTTTTGGATGATAGAATTGAACCTAACTGGACGAATTCAGCTTCATTTGTGTTTAGATGTGTGGTTGTTTGAGAATTTGTTGTTGATTGAGATTTTAGAACGTTTGGATTGTTTATTGATGATAAAATTGAACCGAACTTTATTAATTCAGCTGCGTTTTGGTTTAGATGGGTGGTTGTGCGAGAATTTATTGTTAATCCTTGGTTCGTATAGGAATTCTGTGGGAGTGATTGATTTTTGATGCTGTTTGGATTTATTTTTGCTGATTTAAGGGTTTCATTGTCGCGTGTGTATAAGATTTTTTTCCAGAAAATTGAATTCAACTTTACGAGTTCAGCTTCGTTTATGTTTAGATGGGTTGTTGTTCGAGAATTTATTGTTAATCCTCCTCTGACTTGGAATTCTTTAAGAGCGATTGATTTTTTATGGTCTTTGGATTAGGTTTTGCTGATTTTAGGGTTTCATTGTCACATTTGTACAAAGTTTTCGAAGAAAATTGAACCCAGCTTTACGAATTCAGCTTAAATTATCTTTGGATGGGTTTTTGTTTGAGAATTTGCTCTTAAATTCGCGCTCCTTATAGCATGCATCTGCTTTTCCATGAACAATTCAATTTTGCATTTGGCTACATGTGAGGAAAACCAAAGCCAAATTTTGAACTACTCAAATGCTTTCATCAAATTTTATGGAAAAAAAGAAATAGATATTTGCTATCTGAGGAGAACTGAATTGGTGAGGTTTTATGAAATTTTCTGATGTAGGAAATTGTCTATTTCAGTTCTACAGGAAACTGACTTGAAGCCACAACATTGGGCTGCTGCACTTTTATTTCTATTACAGATCAGAAGGTGTAGTTGATTAAACAAAAAAATGTCAATGGCAACTGCTACTGGTCAGCTTCCTTCAATGGGGAGTTCAACCCTTTTGCTATCTTCGAACTCCAATTACTGTCCTCCTCACTTGTCAGTCATTAGTCTCACGAGAGCAAAGAGTTTCCCCAGATGCATCCGTGGAAGGCGAAGAGCTGGGGCTTTAACACGTTCAGCGCTGGTGGAGGCTAACAAAAGCTCTGTGCCGTCCCTTGGTGATAGGGATGTCAGCAGCAGCAGCAAAAGTGATATGACAAAATCTACAGCTGATGGTTCGGGTGGAGGAGGAAACTCCGTCCTTGCTATTGCCAAAAGTAGCTGGAATCGTGCTGATGATATGCAAGCTGAAGCAAGGGCCATGGCCCGGGCCGCCTCTGCTTCTGTCTATTCTCCAGAGATGCTTACCAATAAATATGCCTCACGTCCTTTCAAGGTAGAGTAGTCATGGAGCTTTAAAATCTCTTTTTCCTGCCTAGTTTTAGTTCTAGGTTGCACATATTTCTTCATGATGAATCAAGAACGTAGAATTGGTTTTTACCACCTGTTGCAGGTGGTGCAGAGAACCTTTGAAATAGTACAGGGATTGGGATCTTTTGGTTTTACTTTGTGGCTAGATCAGAGGAATGGTCAGCTAAATCAGAACAAGAGAATGCGGGCGATCCAATTGAGGAAGATTTTCACTGTGTTGGGACCTACATTTGTCAAAATTGGTCAAGGCTTATCTACTAGACCTGATATCTGTCCACCAGAGTATCTCGAGGAACTGGCAGAGCTTCAGGTATAGTCTCTTTGTATTCTTGAGGTTAGGTAAAACTGATATTGATAGTTTAGTTTGAACAAAAATGTTACTCTTTGTCTTTGTTCCTCATCTATGAAAAATAAGAAAAGAGATTGAAACTGTTTTTTTTTTCTTTTTTCTAGGGGAGGGTGTCTTGTTAAAAGAAAAATAATACAAAGAAGAAACGAAAGCATAAAGAGAGATTGCAATGGCCAAGTATCCTATAACCAACAGAGACTCTGTAATCCTAGTTTTTCCACTTTTTCTGGGGATGGGGTTAAAAGAGGGGGATTGGGTCAGTGAATCAGACATATACCTGGCCTTGTTTTACATCTAACTCAATTCACTCCTTGTAGATATGTGTGAAGCCATTAGTGATCATTCATTGAGTTCTTTCTGTGTCGCTAAAAACCAACACCAAATCTAGAACCAATACTCTGAAATCCCGCCTAGGTGGGGTATGGATGGGTCGGATGTAGCAGTCTTCCCCCTAAATTTTCCAATTTAGAGAGATTGGTTCCAATGAGCCAAAGATTTAGAATTCGTTCGCTATCTACTACTCCTAGGAAAAGAAGTGGAGGAGATTTAATGAGGCATTTTACTTTAGTCCATTACTCCATTACAATCTAAACAATCTTTTTCAACTACCCAGATTATGGACATTCTTTCTGTATTGCTACTGAATAGTTTTTCTTACTGTTACATTTGACTTGCCGGGAAGTCATTAACTTCGTTATGCTTTGGAAATTCCTAAAACCAGTGCTATCTTCTGTACTGTACCCTGCGCTAAGTGTCAGACCCTAATTTTCAAAACATGCTTAAAACTTAAAAGCCAAAACCCAAAAATGGTCTTTTGTCATGTTTTCTGAACTTCTATTCATATTGGAGGTTTCAGAGGAGCATGTTGAGGGAACCCTTGCTTGTTCTCTCATAATGCATCTTGGAGGTTATGACCATGTTGGATTTGTGATATTGTAAAGATTATATGATATTACCAAATTATTCATGGAACTATATTTATTCATCCATGTGTGTATATTGTACTTCTTATCCCCTTAAAATGATTCTTCAATTTAGATGGGCTTCTTAATCTTGCTGTTTGTGCATGTTATAGGATGCCTTACCTACATTTCCAAATGCAGAGGCATTTGCATGCATTGAGAAAGAGTTGGGATTCCCTCTTGAGGACATTTATTCTTACATATCTCCAGATCCGATCGCAGCTGCTAGTTTGGGTCAGGTTTATAAAGCTCAATTAAAATATTCGGGTCAGACTGTGGCTGTGAAGGTGCAAAGGCCAGGTATTGAAGAGGCCATAGGGCTTGATTTCTACCTTATAAGAGGACTAGCGAATTTCATCAATAAGTATGTCGACCTAGTCACCAGTGATGTTGTTGCTCTGGTTGATGAATTTGCTAGAAGAGTTTACCAAGAGCTTAATTATGTACAGGTAGGTGTTGCTTCTTCAAATAAATCTTTTCTATTATTAGCACAATTATTTGCATAAATGGTAATCCATCACCATCTGTCCCTTGGAAACTAGATACTCTCACATTGTCATGTCTCTCATTACTGGGTAATTGTTACTGATTTGTCTCTAGCAGACTCGTTCCGTGTGTGTGTGTGTGTGTGTGTTTTGGATTGGGGTGGGGTGGGGGGGTAACAATGCTCGACTATCTTTCTTTTTCTTTGGATTTGAATGTTAATTTGACAGGCATGTGCAGGAAGGGAAGAATGCAAGAAGATTTAAGAAGTTGTATGCCGACAAGCAAGATGTTCTTGTTCCCGATATTTTCTGGGAGTACACTAGTGGGAAAGTATTAACGATGGAGTGGGTTGATGGTGTCAAGCTGAGTGAACAAGCTGCTATTGAAAGACAAGGTCTAAAGCTATTGGATCTGGTGAACATTGGTATACAATGTAGCCTTAGGCAGCTGCTTGAGTATGGATATTTTCACGCGGATCCTCATCCCGGCAATCTGTTGGCAACCCCTGAGGGAAAGCTTGCATTCATCGACTTTGGAATGATGAGTGAAACCCCAGAGGAAGCAAGGTTTGCTATCATTGGTCATGTTGTCCACATGGTTAATCGCGATTATGAAGCTATGGCTCGAGATTATTACGCTCTAGATTTCCTGACACCTGATGTGGATGTTTCCCCAATTGTGCCTGTACTTCAGGCATTCTTTGACGACGCACTTACTTCAACTGTTAGTGAACTCAATTTCAAAACAATTGTGGACGGTCTTGGGGCTGTATTTTATCAGTATCCATTCAATGGTAAGCTTCATTTCTTCTGTATAAACTACCAAAGATCCTATGTAGAAAATCTGTGTAAGGGCACCAATTAGACATGTCAATCTTTGACCCAACCCGAACCCCTTGGGAATTCTGGGTTTTGAACACGATTTTCTCGACACAAATCTGAAATAAATGAACGCAAAAACCCGCAAACCAATGCGTCAAACCCGACCCGCCCGTTTGACCCGAAAACTTTATTTTCTTAAGTTCTAATCTATTAGAATTTGTGACTTTTTGTTGGAATTCATTACTATTAAACTGTAACCACGACTCATTTATTAGTCATTTCTCTAATTTATGTTTCAACTTTCATTACAATAATCTATTGTTAATGGAAGATAATCGTATTTTATTATGTATATTATACAAAACAATTGTATTTAGAGACAATTTTTTTTAAAAGAAAAGGCAGAAAAAGATCGTAGTCATAGCCCGTTGGGTTGACCCAAAATCGAAATACACCGCCTGTATTTCACCAGAACCCAATATACCACCAACCCTTACCTGCCCGCCCGCTCGAATTGACAGGTCTAGCACGAATTGAAAATCACAGAACCCTCTGAGCCTCTTTCTGATTTCCAATCAGACCTCTAACGCCTTTGATATTTATCTTATTAAATCGTGCAGTTCCAGCATATTATGCGCTGATACTGAGGTCACTCACCGTGCTGGAAGGCCTAGCGCTCTATGCTGATCCAGAGTTTAAGGTTTTGGCTGCAGCATATCCATATTTTGCTAAGAGGCTTCTTACCGATCCCAACCCATATTTGAGGGATGCTCTTATAGAGTTGCTATTTAAGAATGGAAAATTCAGGTTAGTCATCCGAGCCTTTGTTGGAACTACAATTAACACTTCAATGATGAAAATTCTCATATAGAGTTATTATTCAATGGTGCTCGACTCCAGGTGGAATAGGCTTGAAAACCTACTTGTTCAAGGGAGTAAAGATAGGGATTTTTCTGCAAAGGATGCTTTGCAGCCCGTTCTCAAGTTGTTACTGGGTCCTGATGGTGAAGAACTGAGAGTGTTGGTTGTTAAGGAAGCTGTACGTGTCACTGAGGCCATGGTTGTGGGCTCAGCAATTGATACCTACCATTCTTTACCCGATTTTCTGCGAACTCTAGTGAGCAATGGAAACCCGACTGGACCGTTCACAATGAGTTCTGTGGAGCAGCAAAATATGATGGAGCTCCGAGCGCAAGTCCTAAGGATTTGGGGGCTTCTACAGTCATCCAGGAACTTCGATCCTTCTATTCTGCTACCGATATTACAGGTCCTGCATCTCACCATGATAAATGCTATTTGCTTTTTTGTTTTCTTCTCTTTACATGTTCCATATACTTGGATGTTATATTTAGAGTCTCAGACCAATCTGTCTGGCTGGAAAATAATACACAAGATAGAATCACTTATCCCATAAAGGAGACAACGCTATCTGTCTGGCTGGAAATCAAATTTGAGTATTTAGAGACAACTGGTTTCTTCGGGGAAATCAAGAAATTGTGGCCACGACCAGTAAGCCCGAAATAGAAGTACACTCAAAACCTGCATTTATCCGAATCCAAAATACACACAATCTGCATTTAACCCACTCGCCCTAATTGACAGATCATCTTTGATGCTTGTGTTAAGCTCATTTTGAATGGCCTTAACTGTGGAGAAATATGAGTTGCATATTAGCTAATAAACACTGAAATGACCATTATATTATCCTGGCATTTTATTTAATGTGTAATATGCCAATACTTGCAGACTATTCAACAAAGTGAAGCGCGCGATCTTGGGGGGCGTGTTCTTGGTGGCATTACTCAGCGTCTCGCAGCACGGTTGTTGCAGCAAGTCCTGCAACCACCAGCAACTGCACCAACTATTAGAGGGTAGTGATTGCTTCCAACTTTGTTTGGTGAGTTGCTAGACACTCGAAACTCATTTTCTTTGAGTAGCCTGGCCATGTTAGTCACAATTGGCAATGACCTGCCATATTCCGCTTTGCTTCCTATTCTCAATTTCATTTGTCATGGATATAACCACAGCAATGCCTGTCTTAGACCTGGCAAAACTGACCTCAGACCTGAAAACCGAACCCGAACCCGAGCCAGACCTGGATGGATAACCCAATCATGACCTGAACCCGAAAAAAAGCTGACCGAAACTGATCGAGACCCTAGGCCAAAAAGTGACCCGATTAATTATCCACCCGAATGACCCCAGATCAAACCAGAACTCAATCTAAAAGAACCTCACCTGAAGTCATCTGAACCCGAGCCAGACTAAAATTTGTTGACCCGATGCCTACACAAACCGATTCACCTGTTTCTCAGGTCTAATATGTCGATTGGTGATGCATTTGTGCATTGCATGTGTGTGCTTGTCTAGTGTTGTCAATGTGTTGGTTTGGTTGTCTAGTGTGGCCTGTAAAGTGTAAACTTGATTGGGATTTGGGAAGGTAGGATAAGGTAAAATTAATTTTGGGTAGATTTTGGTAGATTTAGGTGAATGTAGGTAAGGTGTAATAAATTGTGACAATTATAGACTTGAATAAATTTGGGTATTTTTAGAGAAATTCAGAGAAATTTGGGTAGATTAGGGTAAATCTAATTTTCATATAGATTATCAATCAAATTTACAGGCTCCCGGGCGAGTACCGATATTTTCTGGGAGCTAGTCGATTCTAATGTGCTCATCATTAATCAAGACAAGGGCCCAAATAAGCATATAATATACAATCAAATAACAAGAAACAAAAAATGACTAAAGGGTCCTCATATTTTGATGTAATTATTTTAAGGGCCCTGTATTTGATAAATAATTGCAGGGTGATATTATCTTTGTTGTAATTTGTTAGGATCGAGGTAAAAGATAGCCTAGTATTTGCAGCGGAAGAGATAATTATCAGGATGTATAAATTGAGAAGAAATATAACAAGATCGATCAGTAATTAAAAAATAGAGAGTATAAAGACACACAATTTACGTGGAAACCCAAATCGGGAAAAAACCACGGACGGCAACGGAGCAATAATCCACTAGTACAAGGGGAGAGATTACAAGAGAGATCCCAAGGGGCTATATAACGCAAGGGGATCGACGACCAAATCACAAGGGGTTAATAGCACAACGGGATATACTGAAGACAAAACGAGCTCTCTAAAGGACTCTCACAACCTAGGAATGGGTAGAGGTGAAGAATGCTCTGTGTGTGTGTTTTTCGTATGCCGTAGGTGTATAGGTTGATAACAACCTATATTTATAGTAGAAAAACTACCTATAAACCTAACTTGATTCCCAATCCAATTAGATTTAAAATCTAATACAATTAGGAAACCTAACATAATAAGAAAACCTAAATAATATCCTAATACAATTAGGAAACAAATAATTGTGGGATCAAACTAGATTTTGGGCCATAAAACCCAACATAATTATTTCTGGGGGACATTTCGATCTATTTTCCGGCGAACAAAGTATTAATTGTAGTATTTATTGTTGATTACGGTTATGTATCTTTGAACAACCCTAAATATTAAGGCCTAAAATGATAGTTGACTTCAATTCAACCAACCTTAAATACAAAAATCATTGTTTCACGCATCTTTTAACTGGAAAATTGGTCGGAATGTCCCCAATAAATAATTACCGCAAAGATAATGTCACCCATAATAATTTGTCAAAGTATAGGACCCTTAAAATAATTACATCAAAATATAGGAACCTGTGAGTCGTTTTTTAAACAAAGAAATAGGTAAACTACTCATAATTAATCACCCAAATTTCTTTGTTTTGCAGATTTCATAGCAACAATGAAGCTTGGAATTGCCATGTAGATAGCTGACAATCAGACCTAAATGTCGTCTGTTGTATCACATACAGAAATAGAGGATGTATTCATTATTTTTCCCTTCGAAATTATGTGTTGTATCTTTGATCAAAAAGAAATTTTCTTGGGAAGCCGAATTTAATTTATTAATTTCGTAAATATGTTCAAGGGAGACCACTCCACATACAATGTTCTTTCTGTGTTTTAACATATTGATTGATATAGCTAGGCATACTTGAAGATTGTGGCAGGCGAATATCCAGTTTTAGTCCAATTCAAAGAAAAGGGTGTGGTTATAATTTTGTCTCAAATTTGATATTGAGTGTTCTTTTTCTTGCTTTCAGTTTTTCATTTGCAAAAAGGAACAAAAAATGGCTTTGGATTATAGGTTTTAAAATACCGATTTTTGAGGGTGTGTTTACATTGGAATTATTGATGTCTAAATCTTTCCGGTAATTAGATCATGGTCCCGGAATCATGAATTGCTATGGTCTTACTAGTTACAAGTTTCGTTTCATATTTGTTTTGGCTTGGGTTTTTAGTGTACTGCATGCTTTTTGTTTGTATTAAGGACCATTTAGGGTACTGCATGCTTTTTGTTTGTATTGTTTGGGTTATGACCGTAAAAGAACGTGATCCCTAACCTTTAATCTAGTTTATATATATAATCTTTGAAAATGATATTTGTGAAAATGCATAAATCATTGTTATTATGGGAAATAAGGTATGAAAAAATGAACTCTCAAACAACATAAAATCTTCAAATTTCATATTAGTTAACTGGGGAGAAGAAGAAAAAAAGAAAAAAAGAGCAAAGTTTCAAGGCTAACAAGGTCTCCTTGTGACTTGTGAGATGTGCAAGGCTGCAACCAGCTGTGTTGGTGCTCAATTAAGTGTTGATGTATAATAATAATAATATATGGTTTACATATTGCTACAACAAAAGTAACCCCTTATATCCATCCAACATCTTGCAACAAATAAATCTAATGAATCCTACAACATTAGCTTTACAATAACTTTTACCACCTATAAACAATCCTACTTTTATCCTATCCTCAAGCGGAAAAATAATACGCACATCAATGAAACATAGACAAAAGCCAACGAAAACAAATGTGTCGCGTTCCATGGGACAAGATTGCTATACCACGAATCACCACTAATCTTCAGTAATCTTCTCGTGGAGCCTCCTCTCACTCCTTCGTCTGTCACGATGAAGGCTCAACACGTGCCAAGAAACCAAATGCAGAAATGGTTCGCTCGAGCTTCCACAATTGTCTTTTGCAATTGCGTGTCATAGACGGTACAACAACAAACTCCCAAGAGAAACACGTTTGAGCACGATGGAATCCAGATATAGGCAGTCTTCCCGCCATGAACCAGGCCTAACGAACATAACCAAGCAGCCAAAATTGTCCTGACATCGGAACTCCTATCATAGTGGTAGGATATGAGCCGCCCCTTGTCTCCTGACCAAACAGGATGTAAAATCACAGAGAATAAACAAATACGACAATTTTCTGCAAGCTTTGCTGCTCGATTTGTCCATTTTTATAGCCTAGCATGTCCCTCAGGGGTCGTGTCGATTCCCAAGACGACTAAATAGTCCCAAAATTCAAATCTTCCCATTTGAATGCATGGCCGGGGGTGACATGCATGCTTTTGAAGAGCAGGCAAACACAAACACACACTGCAGCGATGGCTAACATCGAGTGAACAAAGGGACGGTGAAGCAGAGTTCTGGATCTCGACATTCTGCCGTATCCATAACTCATTGTCGCACACATCGAACAAGATTTTTGGGTCCTGTTAGACTGTTGTAGGGTTCCTCGTTCTCTCAACTCTGTTGACAACTCTATTTCCATCGCGTCACTTTGAATTGATATCGACACTTGACCGTTTCTTCTGCCATTGAGTTTCTCGGCCACGATAGTGTTGAGGGAATGGTTATTTCTCATCATTGCATACGTGTAAGGAGACTGCCCGCAATCATCCAGGAGGGATTTCCAGCAGTTGAGTCCAATCTGCACAAAAAAGAGCGAGGAGGATGTATTTAGAATGTGCAACCTAAGCAGGACATAGCTCGGATTATTTTTCGATTTAAATTGGAATGGATTAAAATAAAATGCCTCATTAAACCTCCTCCGCTTTTTTTTCCTATTTAGTAGTAGATGGATGGCGAACAAATTTTAAATCTTGGGTCAATTTGAACTGGTCTCTCTAAAATGAAATTTAGGGGTAAGACTGTTATATCCGACCTCTTCATACCTTCTAATGTACATGAACGATGAACCAGTAACTTTTGGAAAAATAAGTAAAGGTAAACTCAAGGTTTGGTAATTCTGGTAAAATTTAGGTAAGTTTGGATAAGTTTTAATAAATGTAGGTAAATTGTTATTAAAGATTGAAATTTCTATCTACCCACAATTTACCTACCAACTTCTACCCACTTGTGATTTCGCCCACAAATTGGATAGGCCCTTAAGAGGGCCATACCCATACAAATTTGATCCCACAAAATGCCGAATGATCACTCTTTATGTTTTCGTTTCCATTTTCCCCATTTCAAAGAAAGATGGCAGTTTGGAACATGGATTCAAAATTTGGCATCGGACACCACTTCGGCATGCCAAAAATGCAGATTGCTGCAGCCATTTCAGCGCGAATCAGCCACATATTAAATCCACGATTTGGTGTTACATATTAAACAAACTTCGAAGAAAAAAAATGAAGAATAGTCGAAGAACAATTACCTGCATCGGATCATTGGTCAAAACATCTACAATTTCATAAGATCCTGATGTACACGCAGCCAAATGCAGGGGTGTGATGCCCCCCGGACCTCTGAGATTCGGCGGAAAAATGTAGTTATTGACACTGTTGCCAATGCCAGGTACCGAATAATGGATGAGCAACTCAACCATGTTCTTAGATTTTCTCTTAACCGCCCTGTGCAAGAGGTGCATCTTCGCAAGTGCATCCAAAGACTCTTTCGATAGCCCTTCCGTTTTGGAATCCCTTCCAACAAATATGTCCAAAATTCTCTTGACCAAAGTGCAGTAGTCCCTTTCAACAGAGAATGTCAGGAGAAACTGAAAGCGATGAGGCAAATATTCACGAAAATAAAGATCAGATGACGACGTCTGCCTCTGGAAGAGCCACCCAAGTTCGTTTAGAAAGTGGAGAACTTCCTCGTGCGACCTGGGACCCACTGTGTTATGAACTCGATCATCATGGGTGGCCCCACAAACGATTCCTTCTTCAATGAACTCGCTTTCAAGATGCCTTAGTTCCTCGCAAATTTTATCATCTGCTACAATTATGGGAAAGCTATTGCCCCTTGCACCATTTTCTACCTGTTCGGAGGACCCGGACATTGTCAGTAGCAGTGGGGTAAATTTCAGAATGCTATGAAATAGGAATAGAGTTTTGGGCCCCAAAGAATCCCTAATTTAGGCTCTTTAATTGGACATAACTAAGAGAGCGTTTGGTAAAAAACCCCAAGGAAATTTTTCCTGGAGAAAGTTGTCCATGGGAAAATTTTCCTCAGGTTTCCCTCAGTGAAGGTGGGAAATTGTGGGCCCTTGTAAAATTTTTCCCAAAGTCAAAAGACACCAAACATGGGAAAATTGGTCAACTCAGGAAAATTGACCAATTTCCCCAGGTTTGACCAATCAAATGCTCTCAAACTTATTACCGACTTTAGGCAATCAACAATCCAAAATCCAGTGCCTAGAATAGGTAAGTATTTTAGTTATAGAAAATAGGTTAAAAGTCTGGACTATTGATGAATAAAAAGTCAGTTCAAATTACTGCCAATCAAGGACCCAAAAGTAGAGATTATTTAGGGACAAAAACCCATTGAAATATTGACAATGGGTAGACAATACCTCAATGAAACAACGGCCCAGAACAGAAGACGACTCTGCAAGTACTTTAAAACCATTCAATCTTATCTCATCATACATGTGCCCTTGACAAGATGACCCCGTAACTTCCTTTGACGAATACCCGCCCATAAACGTACAATGCACCCTACACAAGTTGTAAAGACCGTATTGATTAGAAAATATACAAGATAATGAGAAAAGCTCTTCATGCCGAAAGCAGTGGACTTACTTGGTGCCTGGAGATGAAAGGTTCCTCCCTCTTAGTGTTAGGGACGTATCTTGTCCACCCACAACCGCAAAAGGTGTAACCACAAATAACTCCGGTGAACACAGCGTGCTCCACGGTTTACAAAGGCGAATGCTTCCTGAAAAATTAATGCATAAACAAAATGCTAATTAGTCAAGCACTATCGTCACCTATCATGTCCATAATCTAGATAGCTGAAAGAGGGCAATTTTTTTTCAACTTAAATTGTAATGAACTAAAGTAAAATGCCTCATTAAACCCCCTCTACTTCGTTTCCATGGAGTAGTTAGTAGGGAACGCTTTTTAAATCTTTGGTCAATTGAAACCAATCTCTATAAATTGCTAAATTTAAGGGCAAGACTGCTATATCCGACCCCTCCATACCTCACCTTGTGGCAAGATTTCGGAGTATTGGTTTTGGTTTTATCATCAACTACCATAGGTTAAAGACAAATACACTCCATTCACTTCAACAACCTCAAATCCCACCCCCAACACCTCTCCCCCCCCCCCCCCACAAAAAAAAAAAGTACCCAAAATACTAAAAATGAAAACCTAAATAAAGGTACGAACAAAAAACAAAGATATACACTTAGGCCTGTCAAATTCATGGATAAAGTCAGTTTACCAATATTTACCAGTTTTTGCCTAAACTTACCAAAGTTAAAAAACAAAAAAATTAATTTTGATATACTAAACAAAAAATTTACCAAAAGTTACCAAAATTTTAACTTTTACCCAACTGCTTTTTACCCATGAATTTGACAAATTAGTTACATATTACAACTAACAATTGAACAGCAAAGTTACCTACCCTCATTATGAATAGCTAACTGCCTTCCAATGCTCAGTGAAAACCTTCCACTCCTCCAGAACTCAGAGTCTGAACCTTCAATCAAGGCACTAACTTGTTGAAGAAAACCCTCTTCAAGCTGAAAAAAGAAAGAATCTTGCTAACGGTCAGTTCAAATTCTCGACTGAAAATGTATTGCATGATCATAAGCTGATGCTCTTACTTGTAGCCAGGCGGCAGATGACATCGACACATAAACCGAAAGAACCACACAACCCGGTCTGATGTAACTCTCCATCTCCGTCGGACTGTTCGAAAGCCAATTGTAAATCTGCAGTCAGACACACCGATTAGCAATCTTTAGCGTGCTTCAGAGTTGAGACAAATCAGAAATGACAAGACAAACGGCAATAATAAGAAAAACGAGCTGTATCCCACCTGTGTCCTGAGTGCCGCAGGAAAATGACTTGGGTCCTTGTCAAACAGTTTAAACATAATCCGACCAGTGCGATCCATCTGTTGTATTGTAATCAAACAATGCATACACAAAATTCAGAAGTCAAAATCAACACAAGTTGGAAGCTCAAGCAGAATGAGGTTCTATTTAGCTAACGCTGGCAAAAATTCAGGTCCGAGTCAAATTATGGTGGGTCAAATTCAGTTAATGTCAAACTTTGGACAAGAAATTGATGTTCGGACCCGTCGGATTAGGTCCAACAATCGAGTTAAATCCGGGTCAAAATCGGGTTCGGACAATAGGAAAAGAAGAGAAAATATCGTGCCTGAATATTTGGTCAATGTCAAAATTCGGATGAAAATGTGTGACCAAACCCAATTTTTTCCGAGTCTGACAAATCCAGATATTAGGGTCGGACAAATTTTGTCAGCTCTATATTTAGCCCTACCTGCAGATCAGATGTGAAGCTTGGTGGAGAGTGATCGGACCCAGATGATGCATACCCCGCCGGGTAAGGTGACGTCTGCATCAAATTATCAATAGCTCGATCTCCAACGTTAAAGAGCTCAAGGGTCACTCTTGAAGCAGCAGATGTTTCAGCCTGGCTAGGCTCCAAATTCATATCGACATCTCTTCTTGATGTCGTCTCTAACGGGAAAAAAGTTTTCGTAACAGGAGGGGATGAGGACGGGGTTCTCTCTTCAGTAGGATTGCTGCTCTCGGACGAGAAATAGTTTCTAGAATTCATATTGGGCGGGCTACCATTATTCCCGGGAGACGAATTAAAGAGCTGCAGCGGTAGGTTTGGTTGAGTAAGAGTTTCTTGATCTTGGCAGTCCGAATCAGTTGGAGACTGGTAAGTGGAACTGCTTCTCTCTGTCACCGCCTTCTTAAATGCATCTGAAGCAGTATCTTTGTCCATGGCAGATGATGACTTGTTTTTCTCAACAAAAACACCCGGGTCGTTCCTCTGAGATAAGAGTGCAGCAGCAGCATTTGGAGCCGATGTTAAAGAAGCTGAAAGAGCAGCAAGAAGACCTGTGGTTGCACCAGAAGTAGTTGCGTTCAAGTCCAACTTCCTTTGATCCGGAGAACCGTGCTCCAAAGGTTGCTTTGGTGAGTTTGAAGGAACAGTGGGGTTAGCAATACCATCTGCTGAAACGGGCAACGAGTTTATCTTGCTCAGTATTTGAATAAGTTGGTTTTTGTCAGGCAACGATGGACAAGCCGGAGCGTTCTGTTGTGCGTTCCCTGAAATTACAAAAGCATAATGATTGATTGGGGATTTAGAGCCAGCAACAACAACTAAATATCGTTTTAGAAGTATGTCTTTAGGTGTTGCTTGGGTCATATCCTATTCAGTTAGAAGTCATCCTCTAGCTTGGGAGGGTGTCTTTGATAGGAAACCGAACAAGGAGATCGCCATGGTTATTCCACATGTGATATTGTGGAGTATTCGGAGAGGAAAAAACAAAGGGTTTTTAAGGGAGTCGAAACTCCTCTTCAACACTTGAAAGACAATTTCATGTAATCTCTCGTCTTTTGGGGTTAATGGGAAGTTTAGCTCTTCGTCTTTTGATGTATTAGATTTTGTACATAGTCTATATTTTGGTTGTGCATAATTTTGTAGATGCTTCCTAAGCTTCTGGTCTTTTCTATTATTAACATATATCTATATTTTTCATATAAAAAAAAATATTGTTTTAGTAGTGTAAGCGAAACACTCTTGTACCTGGCCCACCGGCTAGAACGGTCAACAAGTTGACAATATCCACAGTACGACCGATAGTTTTGTTGGCATCAACAGGATGTATAACTGCTGATGTGGCCTCCTCTGCCTGAGTTTTTCTTCTACGCCTATTATGTCCAGCGAGTCTTCTTCGGCAACTTCTTTTGCCCTCGTCGAATTCAGAAAGTGGATGAAACCTGAGGGGAAAAAACGACGTCAATCACCAAATTTGACAATTAGAATGCCCATTGCAATCCAAGCAACAAACACCATTATATGAATACCAAAACAATTTCGTGTTCTCGAATAGGGTAAAGGCAGGTTGGGCAAATTTTGGGAGAATGTGGAAAAAATTTTAAAGATTTTAATACTCGTATTACACATTACTCAAATTATCTAACCATGTCCAAAAATTTCCACGTTCTTCCAAAACTTTCCTGGCTAAAATTTACCCAACCTACCCCTACCCTCCAAAAGAACACACCTTAAATCAAACCAGTATACCAAAATCCCATCTAAGACATGTTTAGTGGAATGGAGCTTCCAATGACCACATAAATGTTGAAAGAAAAAGATGTTGACTCCCCATAGAATGCAACCGACAAGCTAAAGAGTAAAGACCAGTTTACTAAAACACTCTTTTAGAGATAAATTAAGGATAGATAAATTTTGGTAAATGCCTGTCGAAATATTATTGAAAAAGAGCGTAAAATTTGGAACAAGTTAGTTAATTTGGGTGTGCATATGAGTATTTGCCAATTATCATATACTACGGAACATTTTCAAAATCCAACACATTTTTTCAATACTTCACCAACCAATATTTACCAAAATCTATTCTACCATGACCAGGAGCACAAAGAGAAAAAAACACCTGCTGCATTGCTGGCAAAACCTCTGCATCTGATCCCCGACAAGCGCCTTTGTGGCTTTGCTGTGAAACTCACACACCTTATGCCGCCTGTGATAGTCCTTCGATTTCGAGAGATCTTCCTTACAATTATCCACCTGACACATCGGATAATTCCCCCCACCACCGCCACTACCGGGCGACCCAGACCGACCCTTCTTGTTGGGCCTCGAACAAGCCGCGGGGTCCTCGACACCATTGGAGTTCGAGTTTGAATTCGAGTTCGAGTTCGAGTTTGAGTTTTGCCCGTTGTTACCGCTATGTGTTTTGCCCGTTTCGCCCCCGACCCCGGCCCCTCCAAGCTGTAGCCTAAGACTATTCCCATCCACCGAAGAATTGCTAACTTTTGACGGAACGGGCGGCTTATTTTTAGGAGACAATGACGTGGCGGCCACTGAAATGGTCCCCAAATGGACCGGATTATTATTATGATTAGGTTCGCTGGGCCTACTAGGCCGGGCAACGAATCTAGAGCTATCCCAACCCCACTCATTCGGGCTCCAGGATCCATCCCTCGAACCAACAACATCTTGGGGATGATTATTATGCAACTGTTGCTGATAATTTAAGTTACTACTATAACAAACACTTCGCTTTTTACCGACCAAACCTCCATCACAGAATCTGCCTGCCATTGCTATATTTTGGTGTATGAATAAGGGGGGAGCTACTTGTGTTCCCACCTCCTCCATCTCTCTCTCAGTAAATATGTACTAACTTTGCTGCTCTGGTACAATTACTGAAAAATCAGAACCCTATATTAGTAAACTTACCCACTTGTAAGCAATGCCAATATCTAGAAGTGAACAATTACACAATTGAGAGCGAAAAATCCGATATCTGCAGGCGAACAATCACATTATTTGGAGCACAATTGCAGAAGATGATGGAGGTTCATGTACAACACATGAATGAAGGGGGGTTTCAATATTTTTTGACCTAAATTTTTGAAAACAATAAAGGAGGTCACACAAAGATAAAGTCACATCTAAAACAAGCAAAATGAGAGGGGATTTTGCCAAACAGAAAAGAAAAATTAGGTAAGAGAGCTGATAAGTAGGATCTTTGCTTGCTCAATCGATTCAGTTCAATCAATGCCAACAAATTTGTCACATCTAAAACAAGCAAACGGGGGATTTTGCCAAACAGAAAAGAAATTAGGTAAGCAAGCTGATAACTAGCATCTTTGCTTGCTCGATTGATTCAGTTTAATCAATTCCAACAAATTCTTCCACCAATCACCACCAGATACTAACAATAACACAGAAAATCCAGAAGTAAACCGAAAAATCAAACTGACCTTTTTCCGAGCTTCAGATTTTTGAAAACAATAAATAAAGTCACCCAAAGATAAAGTCACATCTAAAACAAGCAAAATGGAGGGTTTTCGCCAAACAGAAATTAGGTAAGTAAGCTGATAAATAGGATTTTCGCTCGCTCGATTGATTCAATTCAATCAATTCCAACAAATTGGTCACATCTAAAACAACCAAACAGGAGATTTTGCCAAACAGAAAAGAAAAATTAGGTAAGCAAGCTGATAAATATGATTTTTGCTTGCTCGATTGATTCAGTTCAATCATTTCAGTTCAATCAATTTCAACAAATTCGTCACATCTAAAACAACCAAATAGGGGATTTGGCCAAACAGACAAGAAAAATTAGGTAAGCAAGCTGATAACTAGGATCTTCGCTTGCTCAATCGATTCATTTCAATCAATTCCAACAAATTCATCCATCAAATACTAACAACACCACAAAAAAAAAAAATCCACAATCAAACACCTAAACTAACCAAAAAACAATCAAACTGACCTTCTTCCGAGCTTCAGATGCACACACAAACCCTCATTTGCGACCAAAACACCATCAAAATCTGCTCAAAACTCAGTCAAACAGCTGGATCTCCCCATCAAATCACGTCAAATTGGAGAAGACTTGAACTAATAAACACTTCACATACACAAAATCAGAGAAAAATCACAGAAAAAAGAGGAGAAAATCAAGAATTACGAGGTGGAGAGATCTTGAGCAGAGATTTGGGGGAAATAGTGAGATCTGATGATGTTGGTGGAAATGGAGAAGAAGATGATAAACATGAGAATGAGATTAGGAAAGGACAGGAAGAAAGAAGAAGGGAAGAAAGAGAAGAAATGAAATGAAATGACTACAGAAAGGAGAGAGAAAGAGTGATGCTATAATATTATTATTTAAATAAATAAATTATTTTATACAACATATATAGTACGAATATCTGTATATACATGTAGTACTCCATTTTTTTAATCTGCAATTTATGTTTTTCTAAGGTTAATGTTTAATAAGTATTTTTTTAATAGAAGACTTTTATTAAAAAATATAGTATTGGATTTTTCTAATAGTATTTTTTATTGCGAATCTAAAGACATCAATTTTGTACAATAAATCATTATATAATTTAAGTTATTCACGATCAAAGTTTTGTCATAATGTCCTAAGTGACACATATATAAGTAAAAACATAGGGAATACTCATTTGTATTTATATTAATTTTCGTCTTTCGAAATTGTTCAATCAATTTTGAATTCTTTTTACCATAAGTTTCTTACTATATATACAATGATTTGTTGTATAAAATGACTATATTAAATTCGTAATGTAAAATATAATTAATAAAATATCATATAAGAAAATATCAATCAAATGATGATATTGAATATCATGATAGTCAACTAAGTGACGATTAATATGAAATGGAGAGAGTATGTGTAATACCCCTTCGTATCATATTAATTGTCCTGTTTATAAATTATGTTGTCAAATTTTAAAAAATTTTGAAAATAAATTTTTCCATATATACAAACACTTGCTATATAAATTTATTATTATTAAATTCGTAACAAAAAAATATTATCATAAATCTATAATGTTGTAATTGTTGATAAATGTTATTCCCTTTGTTTTTTTTTATGTGTTGCTAATTAGGAACTTATGTTAAAAATTTTGATCGTTAATATCTTAATTTATTTAATGATTAAACATACAAAATTGATATCATTAGATTCGTAACAAAAAATATTATTAGAAAAGTATAATATTATAATTTTTTATATATGAGAAATTATTAATTAAACATAGACCTTTAAAAACATAGATAACAGATAAAAGAAAACGAAAAAAGTAATATATATATTATATAAAATTATCAATCAAATAATAATACTATAACCCGTAATAATCAAATACATAATAATTAATAGGAAAATTGAATGATAATATACCGACCTTTAGGTGTATTGAATAGCAATATACCGACCTTCACTTTTGGATAATAATATCACTGACCTTTATAGTTTGGTGACATTAATGTACCTTCAAGGATTTTGTGGGCGGTGAACCGGTTGACGGTCTTACGTGGCAAGCAGTGCAAAAAAAAAAAATCGGTGCCATTTTTAGGGATGTTGAGTGTTTGTATTCGGTATTTTTAGGATTAGGGATTAGTTTTGTTGTTAATTTTTAGGGTGTAAATCCTTGGAAGTACATTAATGTCACCAAACTATAAAGGTCAGTAATATTATTATTCAAAAGTGAAGATTGGTGTATTGTTATTCAACACCCCTAAATAACAAATATATTACCGTCCAATTTCCCTAATTAATATGAGGTTGATGGAGTAAATTATTATATAGAGTATATAGTACGAATATAGTATATGAAGTAAATAAAAAGTAAAAACGCCACCTCTTTCGCGGCGACTTTTCCTGGATTTTTTTAATGGAAAATCATTTATTGAAGATTTTTAAATGTTCGTACCAATAAATTGATTAGTTAATTAATTATTTAATTGGTATAGAGTTTGAAGTCTCCATCAAGGTCGTACGATTTATACTGCAATTTACAGCTTGTTGATGTTTATTTTCTGCGTGCTGAATTGTGCGCTGGATTTCTGTACTTGAATGGCTGGGAGCACAGTAAAGCACGTGATACTGCTTTAGTTTTGAGTGCTTCTTGGACAATTTCGTCAATGTAAATACTATTTTTGTTCTATATTAATTGTCATAATTTTGATTTTTATGATTTTTAATATATTTTTTCATTGATAATTTTTTATTTAGTACTTCATTCGTCCCAAATTAATTGACAGTTTCACTAAATTTTGACCGTTAATTATTCACAAATTATAATTAATTACAATATGAAATTATCTTCATTGTAATTTTTAGTAAAATATATTTCCAATGACGGTAGTTTCACATTGTAACTCATTGTGATGTGTGAGTAATTAACGGTCAAAATTTAGTCAAAGTGTCAATTAATTTGGGACGGAGGGAGTATGTTATTATCAATTGTAACATTATACTTTTATAATAGTATTTTCCGTTAGGAATCTAATTGTAGTAATCTCATATATCAACTCATTGTATATATTGAGAAATTCATGATCAAATTTTTTTTAATTTGACTACATGATTTTCAAAGACGATAGTTAATATGGAACGGAGGCAATATTTGAATTTGTTCGACTTAGAAAAATTTGGTTTGATCCCAACTTAAGCCCTGTTATTTGGATTGGATAAAATGAGGTTTGAATGGATTAGATTGAATTGGATTAGATAAGTTACGTTACTTTTTTGGGAAATTGTGTTTTTAGAGATGATACATTTTTGGGAAATTGTTTAGGGATTGGATTGGATTGGAAAGAGTTATCAATCCAAAGAATTCGTCGACGTTGGTTGCGGTGTGGTGAAAATTTAAAAAATGTGGTGGGTTGTAAAAAGTTGTGGTGGAATGTGGAAGGTTGTGATGGAAATAATTGTAAATGGTTTGGTATAATGTTTAATAAAAAGATAATAAAAAACTGAAATGGTAGATTGTGGTGAGTTGTGGAAGAACTTACAAAGTTGTGGTGCGGTGTAGAACCACAACCAACCATTCGCATAAAAAGAACGGAACCTTAATTGATTATATATTTTTCCTACTGTTGAACCCAATTTTTATCTAGTTTGACCCGAAAAAACCAAATATGAACATCGATTTCTTATCTAAATTTCAACATTGACCGAATTTGACAAGTCTGAATTTAATAGAGTCTCGCATTTTTGCAAGGGTTACTCCATCTAGTTTTTTTAATTAACTTTTTTTCCTTTCATATTATTTGTCATTATAGTACTCCAATAATATATCAATTACTAGTTCTTTAATTTACTTGTAATATTCATTAGATAAAATACCAAAAGTTAATTTAATTGAATAAAATTAAATAGGTTTTTTATTAACTACCCCATAGATTTTTACAACTTTGATTTTACCCGACTTCTCCAAAACAACAAATAAGAAAAACGGAGGGAGTAATAATTATTATGCCAAAGGCGTGGAGCTTAAATGTATTGTTTAACCTGTTCTTTGGATTGGTTAGAATCACTTTTGGATGGATTTGATTATACTAGATTGGATTAGATAAGTTGTGATGTTTTTTTGAAGAATTGTGTTTTTAAAGAGGATACTTTTTTGGGGGAATCGTGTAAGGTTTGGTTTGAATTAGAATGAGCTATCAATCCAAAGATCAGGGCCTTAGTCCACTCCCTCTATTGTTTTGTTTTGTTAAATTTAATGTCCATAATTTGAATGATTGAAAAAGATTATTCAAATTAAAGTTGTAATGTAATAATGTTAAAGTAAAATCTCTTACTAAACATTGAAGATCATCTATTCTTTTTTCATGAAATAGTGGTTAGTCAATGATTTCTAAATCCTGTCATAAATTGCAAAACTTAGAAGTAAGACTACTACATCTTTGATCTGACCTCTCCATCTCATTTGGGGGATTTCAGAGTATTAATTTCGGTTTTGATTTTTCCTATATTGCCAAATTTGGCAAGTTATCGTACGTAGCTTAGTACACATGCTCTCACCCATACGAATACGTAATTTAAATATGTATTATTATATTTTTCCATTTATATATTTAAAATTCATTGAGATAAATTCTAAATTTCATACTTACATACTTTCCAAATATTTATATTCAGCTTTTAACTTTTAAATTCTATATTTATAGACTATTCAACTTTTAAAATATAAGTGGCGAAGCAGGATTTTTTCGAGCCTAAGTCATTCCAATGAAAGATCAAAGACTGACATGACCCAAACAAATTTTAGGTTTGGATGATCAAGATGACAAAACCAGATTTAGTCAAGACATCTTGAACAGTTAGAGGATTAATCATAGATTTTGGTATGTATCAGAATATTAAAGCTAGATTTGGAAACTTTCTAAAAATTTGTGATTCAATTGTTGGTTTTCTTAGGTGTTTCATTTCATTTTGGCAATGTAGTTTCCTTTCAAAGTGGGCCAATTTGGTAATGTAGTTTCCTTTCAAAGTGGGCCATTTTGGTACTGTAGTGTCCTTGGCCCTGTTCGACAACCAGTTGATAGTTGTTAGCTGATAGTTGTTTGGATTAGCTGTTTGTCGGAAAAATGTTTGATAAAGTAGCATTTTGTGAAAAATTATCTCAAAAGTTTCATTAAAGCCCTGTCCTTTTGTACGGTTGACAAGATGCGGAAATGGTGCAGTGTGGTAAAATTGTGGAAAGTGTGGTAAAGTGTAGAATAATATGGTGAAATTTGTGAAAAATATGGTTGATGTGACAGGTGAGGAGGGAGAATGTGAAAAGTAGAAGAGAAAGAAAAGTGATGATTGTGATAAAGTGTGAGTATGGTATGGTATGTTGTAGAAAAATATTAAGTGGTACGGTGAATTGTAGTACCATATCGCATCGCACAAAAAAACAGGGCTTAAGTAGCTTTTTAAAAATTAGTTTATTGGGTCCAAAAAGTTTATATAAGAATTCCTTTCAAAGTGGGCCAAACACCTCTTTTGTAATATGCATAGGGTACAAGCATAGTCTCCCTCGTGTGCAATGGTATGCAACTTCCCTATTTATGAAAGAGATAATTGTTCACAAGAATTAGCCATCCACCGTAAAATCTAGTTCAACCCAACCTGGGAAAAACCGGATATGATCAAAAAAATTCAATCCGAGCTATGACAATGACTGAAAATTTTCCGGGTCAGGACAATATTTTTCTCATTTACATTGCCGAACCTGAATTTAGACTCATCTGAATATATCCGACCTAAAATAAACCCAAAACTACGACATTGACAGAAAATTTTCCGGCTCCGGACAATTTTTTTTCAAATTTTCATTGTCGGACCCGAATTTAGACTCATCCGAATGTATCCAACCTAAAATACACCCGAAAAGACTGGACAGTAGACAACAGTTTTTCATTTGATGTCCAATTTGTCTAAACCTAATATGACCCGACAATGAGAGCACCAAAAATAAGTCAGCCAAAGAAGACATCCAAATTTCACAACTCTATTCACTGGAGATTGTTCATATACTAGCCTCCACCATTACAATCACAAAATGAAACTGCAAAGCAACTCTAAACCGCGCGCTATTGTTTGATTTTGATGTATCCATTCATCAATAGCACAAATGAAGCTGGTTCCGGCGGATAAATGATAAACCTAAAGATAAGATCAGAAGATTATGTCAAAAGTTAAGAGTTAAGACAGACTCATGCTTCATGTTGGATGCATGAGAGTAGGCAGTGGGCTGGGTCCCCATAGCCGTAGGGTCAAGTGGGTCGGGCCATAAAAATGGCGGTTGGCAAAGGGTCGGGTCGTTAAAAGAGTCGGGTTGTTATGGCCTATGGGGACAACCCGTTTAACAATGTTAAACGGTCGGTAAATGAGCCGGACCGAGTTGACCTATCAATAATTCAAAATAAATAGTTCTTATTCTTTAAAATGCTAAACAAACTTAAATATATTATTAATACCCACAATATTAAACAATAATTAATATAACCTTTTTTTGGTACAAGTATACTTCATTTTAACTTAGGGTAGAAATGGGTCGGGAATGGGCGGAGACAAGGGGGGTTTGAGGGAGCCATGGCCACCCCCTATGCCCAGCAAAAGTAGTAATACCAAATGAGAATAACAACTTGCAATTGCTTATCTATAGCTGAATTGGTAGTCCTTTACATTTTATAGGAGAGGTCATGGGTTCAAACATGTGAAAGATGCTTCTTGTCATTTGTTTCGTTTTTCAATTTCTTCTCATTTGTTTACAAACTCAATAAATCAACACTTTTATTTACATGAAGGCTCTTAATCTTTTTTCTGAATTTTTTAATTGATACAAATATTTAATTTCTTTCATATTATTTTTCTCCTTTAAATTTTGTTTTCTTCAATTTGTTTTTGTTTAATGACCTTTTAAATATAAGTTTTGAAGTTTTGTAATTCTATTATATCTATTACCTTTTGATTTTACATGTTGTTTGTATTTAAAAATTACATGTTTTTAACAAGCTTAATTACCTTCTTTCCTTATGGAGAATAAGACAATATTATCAACATTTTGAGGAGTACACTTAGAGAAAATCATATTGATTTACTATCTTGTATTCATATATGTATATGTGTCTCACTATGGACTAAAATTGAATGAATACATAGATTTTAGTCATGTTATTATGAATTGATTAATTTATTAGGTAGTACTAAATTGATTAAGTTACGATTGTAGAAGCATAGTTATATTAAATCAATTTTAAATGAATTATGTCATATAAAACAATGAGTTACCTAAAAAGTATTTTATTATATATTGATAATTAAAACTATTTTCAATAAAGCTAACAACAATACAAAATTTTGGCCCCCCCTATTGATTATTTTCTGGCTCCGCCCCTAGGTCGGGCATTGATTTTTGCTAGAAAGCCCCGACCTGACTCACAGCTTCAATGGGCCAGCCTGACCCGACCCGACCCGAACTCAAATAGCAAGTGGGCCGACCCTGACCCGACCTATTGCACACCCGGGTGCAGAATAAGGTAATAATATTCCAAAATCAAACAATAGCTTTCATAGTGATAATACAAACCAGTAGTCTGTGTCATTACATCATCACTTAGCTTGCTATCACTGTTACAAGCAATCAAGCATGTAGCAAGCAATTACTTTCTTAACATTGGAAGCAAGCTTAATGAGATAAGAATATAATATCGAAATAGATTCGGTCAGACATAACATAATAAACAGTTCAAAAAACAGGGCTTTCGACTTTCATCCAGCCCTTGACCAAAATCTTCTCATAGAAGCGAAACCCGATATCTTAGATTACGACCACAGTATCTGAAAACAGACAGAAAGAAGCAATGTACACAACTGCGCGAACGACAAACAGAAGTATGTTAAAGATAGCCGCACCTGATTCGCTATTCACTGAACTTCCTTCCTCAGGTGATGATGGCGGGTCTATTAGCCGCCCGCAACTTTGATCGGGATGAGCTTCTCTTAGGAACTTCTGTGAGCAACGCGTACATCTTCACCGCAAACAGTTCTTCGGGAAATCCCGTTTGGTCCTTTATCTTGTAAACATGCAGCCCGCACCTCCGAAAGAGCTCCTTGAAGTACGGATCGGACCTTGTTACACTGCGATCCTCGTTGTCCAACACAAACCCGTGTCTTGCGATGTTCTCCTTCATGACGAAGAATCCCCCTGGCTTGAGGCCGGCCCTGGCTCTGCTAAAGAAAGATACAAAGTCATCGTCTGTAAGATGGCCTATGCACCACTGTATCCAAATAACATCATATCTTCCGGCATGTGGGGTGAACTCCTGGAGGGGCGTGCAAAAGAAATTGACGGCTCTGTGATTGTCGTCCGATGATGCACTCGAACCCTCGGGAGCTAAACTCTCCCTTGCCGCCTCTAGGAAGTGCGACACCGGCTCGAGAAGGTCGACTTCGTTGAAGTATCGCACGAGGAGATTCTTGGTCACCCTGCCAATGCCGGACCCACAATCTAAAGCAACGAGATGACGGTTTTTGCCACCATCCCCAAGGAGCTCCGCAAAAAGGGTCTTGAGGAAGGCTTCGCTACACTTGATATCGGCATTATTCACACGCCCGTAACCGCCTAAGACACCATCTACAGACGCCTCCACCTCTTGCCAATAGCCAACACCTTCGCGATACCAATCAACACGCTTGTGAGAGTCGGTGTCTTCACCAAGTTGCTCCTTCCACATCTCCGCAGCGTTCTTGAATTGTCGACCGCTAGAGTCTAACCCACCAGCCTCCATCTGGATGCCCTCAATTTGGGATCAACTAAAGCTCTGTTGAATCAACACAGCAATATTGCTCCTGGGCAAGGTGGATCCAAGGTTTTGAGCTAAGTGGGCGTGGGTGAAATAGACATATGATACATCAAGCTATTTATGCAATTGAAAGTACATTACTAACACAACCAGATGGAATTTAACGATAAACCAATACTCTGAAATTCCAACATGGGGCGGGGAATGGAGGGGTCAGATATAGCAATCCTAGGGACACTAGTTCCAATTGACCCAAGATTTAAATATCGTTCGCTACCTACTACTATTCCATGAAAAAGAAGCAATAGAGGTTTAACGATGCATTTTACTTTAGTCTATTACAATCTAAGTTGAAAAAATAACCTTTCAACAATCCAAATTAAAGACACAAAATTTTAACAATTATAACATAAATTAATGATTAAATAATTACAGATACAACTAAAATTCCCTAAAATACAATAATTACCAAAGAGTTTGTAGCAAAGTGCCTATTATCCTCATCCTCCAAGGTTCAATTCTGTATCTCATCGTTGAAAATTGTGAAATTGATCTTGTCAAGGAAGTTTTATATTGTCCGTCGACTTGTAAAGTTTATTAGTAGTAACCCTAAGACAGGGCACTGGGCGGGCCAAATTTACCGGGTCCAATACAAAAAGCCCCAAAATACAGTAAATTCTAGTTAAGCCTTGTTCTGCGTTGCGGTGCTACAACTCACCGTACCACTCAGTCTTCTTCAACATTTTACCACTATCATTAGTTCACTACCAATATATCTCCTCACTTTTCTCTCACTTCACTTTTCTTTTATACTTTTCACATTCTCTCTTCTCATCTAGCACATCAACCACACTTTCCACAATTTTCACCATATCATTCCATACCTCACCACACTTTCCACAATTTCACCCCAGCGCACAATTTCCGCATTTTACCAACCGCACAAAAGAACAGGGCCTCAATCAATTTCAATTTCCCAACCATGGTATCATATCATTATCATCGATTTCTCCAGAAATACAATTGCTACACTCATAAAACCCAAAGTATAGTTTTCAAACAGAGTCTGCTTCCTCAAAAACCAGCTTCATTCTCCATTGTACAAAGTAACTCCAAACTGCAATTTATTACACTTTGAGCATGTTTTCCAAATACTATGATAGTTCGATTTTTCACTTCTATTATTATAATTCTTCACTCGCAATTGATTGTTCACTTTTGTTATCGAGCTCTTCCTCAAAAACCAGCTTCATTCTCCATTGTACAAAGTAACTCAAAACTGCAATTTATCAAGTGCACTTCGAGCATGTAATCCAAATACTATGATAGTTCGATTTTCCACTTTTGTTATTATAATTGTTCACTCGCAATTGAGCTCAAAACAAAGAGCATCAACAATGACCACCAAATCTCCACATTCTCAGCGACATATAATACACTCACATACTAATCATTTTAACCACAACAAACATGAATCAAAATAACAGCAATACGAATCCATAACCTATGGTAGGGTTCATCGTAAATCAGCAAGCATAGAGTTTAGTTTACCTCTGTAAGAGTATGGGTGGTGGTTAGAAGCTATAACTTTCTAGCGCGTTATCTGTAATCTCGCCGGATAAGAAATGCCATTGGATTTTCCGGCCGGAAAAAGAGCGACGGGTTGCCGACGGTCGCCGGAGATGTTATTGGCGAGGCTTAGCAGTTGCGAGAAGCCAAAGGGTTTTGGGAATCTGAAACTTAGGGTTTGTGTTCACCACATACAAAATGGGATAGTTCGGAATTTTACAAAAAAAATTAGTCTGATGTAACCTAATTTTTTGTGAAATATTTTTTTGATACCCAATTTTTTAAAATTAATTTTGAGGTATCCTTGCTTTTTGGGTTATTAATTATTTGGTATTTTTCTAGCCATTAATTTTATTAAGTGACTAAAATGCCCTTGTTCTTCCCTTTTTTAAGAAATACTCTTGAAGAAGAAGAATGAGGGTATTTCGATCACTTAATAAAATTAATGGTCGAAAAAACACCAAATAATTACCAACCCAAAAAGTAAGGGTACCTCAAAATTAGTTTTGAAAAATTGGGGTACCGAAAAATAGTTTCCGCAAATATTAGGGTATCTCCGAGTAATTTTTTATCGTTTTTATTTGTCTTGTTCTTTATCGTTTTTATTTGTAACGGGAAATTGCAAAAAAATACTACTCCCGTCCTAAATTATTTATCTATTTACCTAACTTCTTTCTCCCAAAATATTTCCCATTTATAATTCCAACAACTGTAATTTATTTTTTATCCTTAATTAATGAATTTGTTTATCACTTTTTACAATTTCAATACCTATTATCTTCAAAGTAGGGGTAATTTTGGTAAATTGCAAACTTTTTATTTCAATTATCAACATGTATTGGTCTTCTCAAGTTAGATAAATAGACAAATAATTTATGACGGTGGTAGTAATTCATATTTTGGGGTATTGGAAAAAAATAATTTGAACTTACAACTTTGTTATGAATGAGCTGAATTTTAACCTCTGTTATTTTTATTATCTACCACCTAGTTAAGTTCATCCGAAAAGTGACGATATTAACATCCTCTTAACTTGTTTTTTTAGTTGTAAAAAGTTTCATGTATACTATCGCCACTATCACGTCACTTTTTGGACAAGTTTGATTAGATGATCGATGTTAAAAATAATAAATGTTAAAATTCAATTTATCCATAACAAAGTTATGAGTTCAGATTTTTTTTTTCCTCAAAGTTTGGATTACTTTTTTCAATTTTCCATTTATAAAACTATTTAACTTCTCTGTTTTTTATTGGAATATACAAGATTATAATAAACGGACATTTAAAATTAGACGTCAATATAATCGCCTTTATACGAAGGTGTTGTTAATGTACTGAAATATAACTATTTTAGGTCATTTTCAGTTAGACTTTATCATTGAGTTGGCCACCATCCCGATCTGATTCGAAAACTTACGAGCCTGTTTCGAGGTTTTTTAGGTCAATCCGACTTGACCCAAAAAGTATAGGGCCTTGAGCCTAATATGGGGTATGGATTTGAGTCTGGGGTGTCTTTGACCCAGTATGATGCGCTTAGAAAAATGAGTGGATTAGGGCTTAGTTATAGGGGCAGACATCCGGAGAGAGTACGCATTCAGCCACTTGATATTTTTTTTTAAACTATATATATTTCTTTTGAAAAAAGCAATAAATTACAATTTGTAAGACCCGACCCGAAACTGATCTGATATTTCAATAGGTTTTAATTTTATATATAAAAATGTTATTGGTTTTTAAAATATTATTGGTTTTAGGGTTTTAGGGTAAGGTGCCCCGCTGACCTAACGGGTTAGGGCTTGGGCCAAGGTACCCATGCTCGAAAACAGGTCGGTTCAGATCCAGGTTGAGAGGTTAAATACTTTTTATTCAACCTTTGAACAGGTTTAGCTTTAATATAATCTAAATATAACCGTCTGAGATATTGGTGTCAAATTTTAAAAGTCGGTACCTATCGATCTAGTACCATCAAATGTTGATATATTACGATCTAACATGCATCTTTTATTTGACTAATCATCTCACTTTTATATACTCAAACTATAATAATACCCATATGTTTTGTATTGTTTATCACCTTGAAAATTTTACCGATCAAATTTTATAAACTTTGATTATCAATTTACAAGATAACTCGTTATAAAAAAAAACTACTATTGTTATATTGGATTTGCTAAAAAGTGTCTATAAAGTATCACCTGTAATTAATTACAAAGCACTATATGATGAATTATTGGTCAATAAATTATTGTTCTTAGAGCATATGTAACGCGAAATTATAATTATGAAACTTTCATCTTCTCTCTCGTAGATGCACATTCTCTTTTTTTATTTTTATTCATTCCTTTTAGTTCTAAAACTCTGAAAAGTTCCGTAACTCCAGGGAATGAAGAAAAATCACGAGAGAGAACGTGACAAATGGGGTAGATAAAATGAAAGTTCCATTAGTAGAGTTCTGGATTGCATATGTTATAAGGACATGTGTTGTCTGTGTTTGAATTTGTTGTTTGTGTCGAGGTTGAGGTTTGAGAATGATGTAAGGGAGATGGTGGCGATTGTGGTGACGCCCGTGGTCATGGCGGAGAAGAGGATGATGGTAGGGTGAAGTTTGAGAGAGAAGGTGAGAGGCTGGGGGTGGAAGGGAGAGAGGTGAGGCGAAATTTTTTAAAAAATGAAAAATGTTATTATTCAATCAAAGTAAGCAAAAGAATATGTTTTTGTTTTGTTTTTTTATTGCTTAAACAATTGCCACATAAAGCATCATCACCGCCATGTCATACTTTCAGGCTTCCAGCGAGTTAGAGTCAGTGGTGGTTTGTTGGATAAAATACCATGTTAAGTTAAGTTTGTCTGAAATAAATGTTCAAGGTCGGTTCGTTATATTAAAACACCCCTAGAAGTTGGTTTATTTAATTCAAATTTCCCAATATAATTAATATTAAACGCTCGTTCTTTTATGCGGTAACTTGCGGTGCGGTACCGCACTACTCAATATTCTACCACATTTCACCACCTTTTACCACACTTTACCACAATCATTACCAAAATATATTATTACCTTTCACTCTATTCATTTTTTTCATATACTTTTTATATTCTTTCTTCTTATTTGTCATACCTACCATACTCACCACAAGTTCACAACCCACCACACTTTTTCAAATTTCATCGCATCGCATCGCACCGCACCATTACCATAACGCACCGCACCGTATAAAAGAATGGAACCTAATTCGGTGTTAAGCTGCTGACAAATAAAACCCCAAAAGTTTGGTTATTCATTTTGAAAACGAAGATTGAGATATGCAATTTATTATGTGCTTTCGGAGTATGTGTTTCAGATTTTACAATTGTTCACCCATATATATTAGACTGTTCACTCTGATTATTATGATAGTTTACTTTGATTCATCGCTCACAAATATCCGAAACACATGTTCCGGATACATTTAATATATATTGGTTGGCAATTTGGCATATTATGATAAACCATCTCATGATCTTAATAATCCTTTTCCAATTAAAAAACCTAGGTCAAAGTTAAACCAGGCGGGAAGAGTTATCGAGTGAGTGCATACAATCGCAGAGAAAGAAAAAAGAAAGAATTCGACACTCTCAGACTTTGTTTTTCTTTTCCGCTGAATTCAATTCTTCCCTCGTTAATCCGCCAAATTTCAATCAATCAATCAATCAATCCGCCATATCTGTTTCGCTCTCCAGCTCCTCTGCTAAATTCGGTATTCTCCCAATTTCTCTCCTTCTTTTTTCTCTCTCTTTTGGTTCCGAATTCGTAAAAACCCTGTTTCGTAACCCTAGAGGGCCGCCATGTTTAGGGCTTGAGGAAGAAACCCTAGAAAATGGGGAATAGTGAGTGCGAGATGGATGTCGGCGATGGTCCTCAGGAAGAGCCGGAGTTTGAAGAGGGCGATGCGGATACTCCTCCTGATGCCCTAATTCAAGGAAACGGACACTCTGCAAAAATCGAAGACGATAAAACCCTAATTGGGAATGGCGGTGGAGATGCGAATGGAAATGGTGAAGCTCTCGTCACGCCGTCATCCATGGCGAAACCCTTGGCTAGGAATGCTAATGACGCACTTTCGACGCGCTCCAGTAATGGTATCAAGAAATTTAAGGTGCCATGAGTTTTAGTTTTCTTTTGAAATATGAGATTCTTGAAGTGTTTTTGTTTTCTTTTAGGGTTAAGTTGTCGTTTGTGTGTGCTCTTCTGAGGGTACATTTAGGTTAGGTGGATTTTGGTAAATATTGATTGGGGAAGTATTTGGGGAAAAGTGTGAAATTTTGGAGAAGTTAGGCAATTTTTCCAATACTTTGTGGCCATATTTATCAAAATATGGGGGTTTTTGGAAGTGTCTTTGTGCCTTCATCCATGGTGAAACCTTTGGTTAGGACTTTCGACCCGCTCCGGTAACGATATCAAGAAATTTAAGGTGCCATGAGTTTTAGGTTCTCTTTTGTAATATAGGGATTTTGAAGTGTTCTTGGGCTGAGTTCTCTTTTGTGTGTGTTCTTCTGAGGGTACATTTGGGTTAGGTAGATTTTGGTAAATGTTGATTGGGGGAGTATTGGGAAAAAATGTGAAGTTTTGGAGAAGTCGGGTAATTTGCGTGATGTGTAACATGAGTATTTGTTAGATCTTTTTGTGAAAATTTCAAAATTTTATACGTTTTTCCAATACTTTGCCGGCCAATATTTACCAACATATGGGGGGTTTTTCAAGTGTTTTTGCCTTTTCTTTTTCTGTGTTGTTGGTGATTCGTAGCATTTGCATATGGGGTTGTGTATTTTGTTCTAAATAGTTGTAGTTTGTGCTTTGGAAACGATCCATGCTTTGAATTACCAGCAGATGATTGAGGACGAAGATGAGGCGGGCACCAAGGAAGAACAAGCTGAGTTCATGAGAGAGCTCGAGGCCTTCTATAAGGAGAAATTCATGGATTTTAAACCTCCTAAATTTTACGGAGAGCCTCTAAATTGCCTCAAGTATGTCCCTTTTGTGTTTTTCACTTACAATAATTGCTCGTGTTTTATTCTTCATCCCCCTCTGGGTACCTATATTAGGCTAATTGAGGAGTTATTGTTTCTGTTTGATTTAGGTTGTGGAGAGCTGTGATTGAGCTGGGTGGTTACGACCGGGTATGATTCCTTACCTAAGAGTCACCTACTATGTCCTGTGTGCTGTAATGCTCATTTGAATTAAATAGTAAATTTGTTGACCAAACCAAAAACAAGACCAGTACTCTGAAAGCCCCCAAGGCAGGGTATGGAAAGGTCGGATGTAGCTGTCTTACCTCTAAATTTTGCAGTTTAGAGAGACTGGTTCCAATGGACTCAAGATTTAGAAATCATTCGCTACCTATTGCCTCATGGAGAAGAAGCAGATAAGGTTTAATGAGGCATTTGTTGACATGGAATGAATAGTATGATGGCCGTGCCTGTGATACTAGCTAAGATGCATAGACACCGATACAGAACGGCATAGACATGCAGATGCGAATTTATGAAATTTCAGGATACGATATTGATAGAGGACACTTTGTGATAAGAAAGAATTTTCATTATATTACTGATTTTTTTTTAATGATTTATGGTATGCATTTAGCCTTTGATAGGGTTGTGTTTGGACAAAAACTATATCAAATTGTTCATGGTGTTTGCATTCTACAACTAAAAATAACAAGACACTATTTATGTATTTGTTTGGCATGTGTTTGAGAGCGTTGGACATGGATATCTGAAGCCAGACGGCGTGTCTGTGCTTCTTAGTGTACTAGTGTCATATAGATGGTGACATGTTGTGTAGTAAGTTTTTAGTGGGTGATCTTGAACTTCTTTGCTTTTTTTTTTTGATTTGTTATGTTTCACTATCGTTTTCTGGTGAATTTCTTGGTATGTGCTATGCTTCATTAAATTTAGTGTTGTGGAGAAGAACAAAATATCCTGAATCGCTCAATTACTCATGCTCGACCATTTGTACCCATTGAGGTTCCGTATCCTTAATTTACCCAAATTAGGATGTATTTTTCCCGGAGGCTTGGAATTGTTGGCCGCGTGAGGACTTGAAATATTTGTTTGACAGTTGCTATATGAGACTGATATCACCGTGTCTAGAGAGTAGAGGATGACTTCACCCTATAATCACTTCATATTATTATGTTGATTATTACTAGATAAATGAGTGAATGCGTGAATAAAACAATTATTGCTCGCTGTACTGTACTTGCAGGTAACTACCAACAAGCTATGGCGACAAGTTGGTGAATCTTTCCATCCTCCCAAGTAAGTTATGACACAGTTATAAGTTGGTGTTTGTTGCTATTGGTAGCAAATGAATTATGAAGCAACTGAATAGCTCTAACATTTCATTTCTTCAAAGTTAATCGGTTCACTGAAATGGCATCTTTTAGTCCAGTTGCTGTCAGTCTACTAAATGTTTGTATTCTTGTTCAGGACTTGCACCACAGTATCTTGGACATTTCGAATTTTCTATGAGAAGGTAGTGCTACATTTAAGGTTTACAGTTTTCCCTACTAAAAATGGTTGTGGTGAATCAACTTATCTTGTCATTTTTGTTTCCTGTGTGGACGACTTCTCTTGTTCTTTAGTAATAGTTGGTGATGCACCGCCTATGAATGGTTATCATCCACTTCATTTAATTGTTTACTTGTTTAGAAGGATTAATGAAATGGCTAATTTGCAAGCTACTCAGGTAGTGCTCTGGACCTGCTCTCTTCGATGTTCCTTTCTGGACTTTATTACCGTGCTTCCCTGTTTGTACGGTTTCTTTTTCCTTTTTTTCTTTGTTTGGACGCAAAAGATGGTTAATAAAATGAAAGCATATGCTAGACGACAAATTGGACAGCATAGCCGGGAATTTGTCTGCATATCTGCACAAATTGGACAGCAAAAGATGGTTAACTATTGAACTTTGGCTGAGGGCTATGGATTTATTGAACACTGTATAGCAGGTCCTGGTTACTGTTCTATTGTATAGAATAATTCTTCTGACTTCAACTTGAAAGTTAGTGAATAGTGTTCGACATTTCCATTTTACTGTAAGGGGTGAGGTTACGTTGCTCATATGTGTTTTACAGGCTCTTTTGGAGTACGAAAAGCACAAAAAAGAGATTGGCGAGCTCGAGTTCCCTGCTGTATCTATTCCTGAGCCTACAGCTGTTGAGAATGAGGTAAGCTTGTCTCAAATGTTATTTATTTTGTGTGTGTAGTATATGGGCTTCCAATTTATGAACGGTGCAAAGTTAGAAGCATGTATCCAATACTTAGTAGAGCAGCAGACTGATTTTGTGACCTAGCTGACTACCCATTTATCCCAGATTGCATATTCTTTTCAAACTGTTTGAATGCTACTCTTGGGTTTCTCTTAGGGGTGGCAAAAGTCTGTTTGACCCAATAACCCAAATTTGTACGACTTGGAAAAAAAATCAGATGGGGTCACCTTCATTTTGTCTGAATCTAAAATTCGGACAACTGGTCATGTCTGAGTTTAAATCTGGGTCGGGCTCGGGTTTCGGTTTAAAGACAAGTCGGGTTCAGACAATTGGATAACCGGGTCTGTAAGGAGAGCACTTGATTTCTAGATATTTTTGGTCCAATTTTTCTATAATCTTTAAAATAATATTTGGACAACCAGGTTTGGCTTCGGCCACACACGGTTTCAGTTAAAATGTTGGAAAATCATATTAAAATTTGGACATTTGAACAACTGGGTCTGGACATCTGAATTTGTAACTGAATAGGATCCATGTTGGCTAATGTTTGGCAAAACGTTCGAACTTTCCATGTAATGTAAGTGTGTAACTGAATAGGATCCATGTTTGCTAATATTTGGCAAAACGTTCAAAATTTCCATGTAATGTAAGTGTTGATGTTCACTTTATTGAGATGTTTGTGAATCTAGATGTCTGCGAGTCTCTGCTAACCAGGAGAGAAGTTCCATGATTCTTGACCTGCAAGCCATTGCCTCAGTATTATTGTTATTCTTGTTGCTTATCCCACTTTTTGGGCATGTCTAGATGCCTCACTTGTACATGTTGTGGACAGTTGAATACATGCTCGTTGATAGGCATTTTAATTTTTAAGGGCTAGAATTTGACGGATCAGAAAATGAGCCCAATTGATCATAGGCTTCCAGCTCTCCCATGCAGAAGGCAGTATAAAGAAAGAAAATGAAACGGGTTGCTCATACTTTTCTTTCCTGTTTGTCCCTCCTTTTTGAAGTTTTCTTTTCATAGTTCACATGAATCAAACTAACCTCCACTTAGCATGTGAGTTTTGCTACTTGTGACTATTGGCAAGCTACCTTCCAAAAATGCATGTGATAAGCTTGGAGTAAGGCTTACAGCTGTTATTCAGTACTCTTAAGTAACTCAACCTTTCTAGACAGTTATACCTACCGATGACATTTAATTTACTAGGAGACTGCTTATTCAGGTTTTTTCTCCTTCCAGCACAACATGTGAGTTGAGAACCTATATAATCTTACTGATCCTAAACACGGGTGTAGGCTACCAGATACAGAAGAACTTCTTGTCCTCAAAGCACAAGAAACAAATACCACCTATTCTACTTGCATGATTCAATTCACCAACTATAGGACAACACAGATATGTGGGAGATCAGGATGAGAGGCGATGCCTTTCATCACGTTTCCTAAAACAAATATGACCCCGTACTGAGGAAGAGCTTTCTTGACTGAGAGTCATCAAAACTTGTACAATGGGCATATAGAATATTATATGTTTCGGTTTCTAGGGAATCCATCCTTTAGGTATGGTGATTAAGTGATGTATTGTGGAACTTCAGATCAATAAATAAAGTAGCCTTTTGGATAATCTTGACACTTGGCTTACAGAAGAGTAACTCAGTAACAGAATATGCCACAAGTATTATTTGCTTGATATTATTTGAGTAATTGGTTGTTATTTGCTTTTAATCTAGTTATAATGATTAGCAAAGCAACCTCTACAATTTGAGGCAAGCCTACCACATCTAGAATTGGACCATGTTTGAACTAGCTAATCAAACTGTGGGCGAAGATACACTAGATTTTCGGCAATTAAAATTTTGTTTCTTCTCGAGGTTGAAGCTTTATCAAATTCTTGAATGGATTTGAGCTCCTGTCTTAGTTTAGGCACACATAGGCGTGGGAGGATCAGGCCTTGGCGCTTAGGGTGAGGTCAGGCTCATCCAAAAAGCCAAGACGTGCTTTTTATGCACCTTTTTCGACTTTTGGGTCCAAGTGGAATATATGAAGTAAAAGGTTCTTTTTGATGTGTTTCCTTCTAATTCAACCCCTCCAATCCCTAAAACGCCTCCAAAATAGTCACAACTCCTACTCATCTCTAGTGCTTTCACGTGGAATGATTTTCATGCAAAAGAAATATACATATGACGTGCACCTTGCATCCGAAAGGTGCGTGCCTAGGCTCCAGTTTCCTAACTTATACTTTGATATAGTTTGTAGCATAATCTTGTCGTGTTTCTTGATTCATCTCAGGGAAGTGCTCAACAAGTAAGTGGTTCAGGAAGGGTGAGGAGGGATGCTGCTGCTCGTGCAATGCAGGGGTGGCATGCACAGCGGTTTTATGGTATTGGAGAAGGGGGGGAACAAACTACCAAAGTATGTCACGAGATCACTAAATGATATTGCTCTTGTTGTATGGGTGTGGTGGTTTCTTCACTTTAGACTTTAAATCCTTGTTGGTATAGGGACATTGCTAACATGTTCTTCTGTGTGGCAGGATAAGAGTGTCAGCTCTACGCAGAAGCGCGAGAAGCATCTTAAAAACATAGGTTTCTTTTATCTGTAGATCAATCATGCTATTATTTCATGTTTCTTTATGTTCAATTTTCCTTGAGATAATTAGCTGATTCATTTGCATCGCTGTATCTCACAGGTGGAAAGCAGAGGAAACCAAGTAGTCTGGAGCCCGCAGAAAATGAGATAAATGTTGAACCAAACAAACAGTTAGTTTCTCTCTATTACCTTTCTTCGTTCTTGCTTTCCAACTGATTAATTGGTCAAAAATGATTATTGTGCCAATTTCTGTTGAATGTTATCCATAGCTTCCACCATTTGCCAAAGCATAAGTTAAGGATTAACTGGCATAATATGATTATAAATGGATGAAATTCGTATCATCTACTTGGAACAAATTCAGATTTCTGTGTGGAAAATTGATAGGCTAGATGTGGGGAAGAATTTTCAGCATCTTGATGAGCCTTTGCAATGGTTAGTGAGATGGAATTAGGCGATTAGCTTGCCTCTGGTGAGAGTTCGAGCTGCGTCAGCGACTATCACAATCAATACATAATAAATAAATAAAAATAAACCTCACAATTACAGTTCCAGGCACCCTTTCATCTTGTGCTGTGAAAAGGAAATGGGGAAAACCACACTGTGTCCTCCTAAATCGCTCTATGGATGCACACCGGTTAGTAACTTAGACAAATATGGGTGCATTATGTGCCTTTTAGGAGGGAATCTGGTGCATGGTGTCATTTTGCTTGGAGAACTTAGGAGAGTAGCTGCATCAATTTCAAATGAAGAAGTGATGTTGATGATCATTGAGTACCCCGCTCTTCTGATGAGATCAACACTTTCATATTCTTGTTTTACGTTTGCACCCCTAGCCTTCTTATGAGATTGGAATTTAAGTATGAATTACAGGATTAAGGAAAATTGGATTATAATAATTTCTACTTCAGGCAATTGGACAATAATAATCCGAACTTTAAAAATGTACGCCAACGGTCCCAAATTTTGAAAAATTGTACCCTTTGCGTACCCAACATAAACCACTCATGTTGATCTGAAATCTTCACTCCTATATAGAATTCAGTGAGGCAATAAGGCAATTGCTGCCGTACTCGTTTCTTGCTATGAACTTGTCATATAGGAATAGTTCAGTGGAGGAATGGCCTATATTGATAAGTTCAGGTTCTATTGGCATATATTATGAGATTATTTTCTCTTGTGCTGGTTCTTCAGAAAGTTCATCAAAGAGGATGCCAACCTCTTAAATCCCATCGTCTAACCCTATTTCAGCTCCATTTTTCTAACGTCAGTCCAATTTTTTCTGGTTGGTCTTAGTCTGGACTGATTTTTATTTGTTCATTTCTCGGCCTTTCCTCTTATGAAGTCTCAGGTCTAACGTGATTTGGTCGTGAGTTTGGATTAGCATATATCCTACTTAGGTGGGGTCCTTGGGGTCATGGATATCGATTGTTTTAAATTACTCCCTCCGTTCCATATTAATTGTCGTGTTTGGAAATTGAGCAGTCAAACTCTAAAAATTTTGACCATAAGTTTCTCAATATATACAATGAATTGCTATATAAAATTACAATCATTAGATTCGTAACGAAAAATACTATCATACAAGTATAGTATTGCAATTGTTAATAACATATTATGCAAGAAATTATCAATCAAAGAGGGATATTGAAGACTGTGAAAGTCAAAATTATGACAATTAATATGGAACGGAGGGAGTATATCCTACTGTTATGACGGTGGTACAGTTTGCTATTGCCATTAATACCAAGTAAGTTGGCTAGGGCCAATCACCTCTTACTTGAGTGGCAAGAGGTCCACCTCTTACCCCAGGCGTTCGGGGTTCGAATCCTGGGGGCGGCATCTCTTCTTGACCGATTCGGAGAGTGCTGAGGGTTGGAGTGGGGCCCATCTTTGGGCCATTGGCATCCCCCGTACCCTGTCCGCTTCAGGCCCGTTGGGTTGTACCCCTGAGATAGGGGCCCTATGGGTTTGACTAATTACCTGTTAAAAAAAAAGAAGAAAGTTGGTTAGGATGTTGTAAGGCACTTATGACAGCATCTTATTCTGAAAGTCCCTGATAATCTATGTCACTTTATATGCAATATCCGTTAACCCCTTGTGTTTCGATCGGAACATCTCTGTCCAAAGTTGCTATTTTGTCTCCAATTTGGTTTGTGTTCTCATATTATGCTATCTTTGCCAACCCTGGATTTATCCATTTTACTGAAAACAGGTTATGTACGGTACATTGTTGCTGATTTTGTTCTCTCATTTCATCCTGCATATCCCAATCGTGTATTGGCTACACCTATTGTTGCTAGTAGAATTCTGTCTCTTTTAGGCATCTAATAATCGCTTTGATCTCTTAATTGTTAGATTGGCCACTACAGTTGTTGATGTGGGTCCGCCAGCAGATTGGGTTAAAATTAATGTCCGTGAAAGTGTGAGTTGTCTAACTATTGCTCTTGTTGATATTAATTGTGGTTCCCCTTCCCCTAAATTGTGAATTATTTTTCAATTTGCCTCTCTTTTTCTTCTGCAGAAAGATTGCTTCGAGGTCTATGCCTTGGTTCCAGGGCTTCTTCGAGAGGAGGTATTATGGTCTCTCTCTCTCCCCCCCCCCCCACGCAACTTGACCTAAAAACTCAAGCGGACATGTTTCTTATGTTCCCATACTTCGATGGTTTCTGAAATTACTTGCTCATGCATTCTGAATTCTGCTGCTCTGCCCTCATGCATGTGCCTAGTGAAAGTGTCCATTGGATTGGTGTTTTGTATAAGGATTGGTTATAATCATCTATGGGGATTTCGGATGATAATGTTGCTTGAATTTCTCTTATATTATAATCTATTATTGGCCTGTATCAATAGTTCTTGTAATTATTCTTGTGGACAATATTTGTCATGAGTTTTGTGACCCTTGATCATTTGGAGTGCTCTACATGGAATTGTTTATCATGGTCTGTGCAGTGATAAGTCAAGAGGAAAAATCTTTGCTGTCTGCATGTGTCAGAGCTAGGGCCATGTTCTTTCTGTTGGTACAGTAAGGTTGGGTGAGATAAAGTTCTGCAGAAAGTTGTAAATATATGCATAGTTACCAGGAATGCTTCCCGGGTCGTTAGTCCTAGAACGGGGGTCGCTAATTTTTACACAAATTAGTCTAGTTTTGCCTTTGGAACGCTTCTTCCCGGAACGGGGTCGCAGGCGTACCGCGTATGTAGCACTCATGATAACTATGAACATATGTAATATTCCGTAAAAAAGTTGTAACTATGACGGGAATATAAAAGCACATTAGGTAACTTTTGGTCAAGCATGGTACAGTTGGGTAAATTTAGTTAAGGTTCAGAAAGCCAGAAAATTAACGACGGAAAGAACATGACTACTTGATTTATGTCAGAGCTAGGGCCATGTTTATGTCGATGCTGCACTGTCTTAGCATTGGATGGTGTAGGATTTTTCTATTTGCATTTCTTCTAAATCTCTCGTCTCTTGATGATTTAGGTCAGAGTTCAGTCAGATCCCGCTGGACGTCTAGTCATCACCGGCCAGCCAGAGCAGCTTGACAACCCCTGGGGTATTACTCCATTTAAGAAGGTAACTCATCAAACTTTCCAAAATTACTCCCTCCGCATTTTATGTGTCACTTAGATCTACGCATTGGTTATACTTTGAAAACCTTGACCATCAGTTTCTCAGCGTATACAATGTTTCATTAGCCAAAAATACCATCATCATGTTCGTATGAAAAGTACTATCGTAAGATTGTATAATGTTGTAACTTTTTGATAGAAAATTATGTGAGAAATTGTTGGTCAAAGATGGACATTGAAGCCCAGAGGGAGTACCATATTATAGTGATCTAGAGAGTTTATTTTTGTTTTGGTGCAGGTTGTAAGCTTGCCAGGAAGGATCGACCCGCTTCATACGTCTGCTGTTGTAAGTTTGCATGGTAGACTTTTTGTCCGCGTCCCCTTTGATCGATCGAATCCGTGAAGTTTTTTTCGATCTGCACCAAACATCCTAGAGCTGTTAATTTTTCGGGGCCGAATTAGCAGAAGTTAGCTTTTTTTGGGGAGCCATAAGAGCATGAATGTAGAGTAGTTGACATTATTGTATGCTTAGATTAGGGAAGAAAATTGAAAGAAAGGATGGCTTGAACTGGGTGTTAGTGTTATCCATCTGCCTCAAATGGCACTTTTGTAGGCAAGCAGTGTCATGCAACTTCCCAATGATTATGAATTGGTGACCTTTTTGTAAATTATGATATGAAATTAGGTATAATGTTTGTAGAGAGGAATGGAATGAGGATTTTGATACCTGAGGCTGAGGTGAGAGGGTGTAGATCTTAAGGGAATTTGCTCGATCCAAAAACCTGAATTGGACTCGCCCGAGCTTTTAAGGGTTTTAATTTTACATGATTTTTCTTGATATGAACCAAAGTTAATATGTTTTGCTAAAAAATAGGAAATGAGTTCGCCATCTTGACATCATCTGCATCGGATGAGTTTTCGTCTTCTCTCCTATGAAGAATCCCCATGAACTCTACAAACCCTAGCCTTCGCTAGGCAAAACCCTAGGAACTCCTAGCCCTCCTAGTGGGGGTTATGTTGGCTTTTCTTGTTCCCTTTTGAGTGTTTGAATGCATTATTCTTTCCTTGGATTCCTAAGTCTTAACTTCCAAAGGACTTGAGATTCTTAGGGTTTTAATAGCGTTTAAATTGGAAACCTCAATGTGGAAGTTTGATCTCATGGCGGAGGAAGAAGAATGCATAGAGTTTATTGACCCAAAGGAAGAAAAGGCGGAAGATCAAGTATCATTGTGTCTCATAGCAAACTACACATAAAGAACCACTTTAATGCGAAGGCTGATAACAATACAGAAAATTGTTTTTAACTCAGGTGGTGAACACTAAAAAATTGGGTCTAAGTTGAGCTTAGCTACTACAAGGTTGAAAATTGGGATTGTTGTTTTCCAAAAGTGGGTTAAAGATGATGGGAAGAATTGATATGATATGTTTTTTTGGAGGTAAATAACCATTTTTTCAATCTAAATTTACCCATCATTTCTATTTTTTTTTTCTTTTGTGCACAAGGCGGAGAAATCCCAGTTTTACCCATCATTTCTATTAGTTTAGCCGAAACTTAATGTTACCAATTCTACCCACATCACCTTAAATTCAGAAGAACATAATAATAATGATGTTACTTTATTCGAAAGACAACGATGTAACAACTATAGTAATATTATATAAATGGGAGAAAATAGTGAGAGACCCAATGTGTGATAAATTGTCCTAGACATTATTAGTTAGTGAATTCTACAACTAAAGTTAAATAAATAATTGACTAAATGTCATCGACTTTGCTAGTTCTAAAATCTCAAATTCTTCAATAACTGTCCAAAATATTGAGGAGCAAAACTCTAGTATGGATCAAGCGTCGAATGATGCATTCCAACTCCATCTCGAGCACCTCCATTGCACTCTCTACTTGTTCGAGTCGCTTGTTCGCCATTCGAACCTCCATCGAATCGCACCTCTCGAGCAGTCGTTGACATCGCATTATGGGTATAAGTTTAGAAGCAAACGACGACGATTTTTGGGTTTTGCTATGGGTAATGCTTATAGTCATAGGCAATGAGATGAGTGTCAAAAGAGACTCTGCAGTAGAAATCGTCGCCCCTCGAACCTCTCTCAAGACATGTACGACGACTATGAGAGTTTGGTCGATTTGGGAAAGATCTGAGGCGAAGTATTTGTCTTTCATACCCTTGAGATCTCTCAAGCACTTGCTCACTTCCTTCTTTAGCTTCTTCCTGTAAATAGGTAGGGATGATAGTTAGATACGAGTTCATAGCAAATTTGATCAAATTCTAGACTAAAAAACCCAATACAAATACGGAAAAAAATCAATCTAAATTCGATTGAAAAAAGTCTGAATTCGAACATAATCGGAGCAACCTATTTACAGGTGCCCATCATAGTATTAATACAAAAAAATGACAAAAATCGACTTCAAATATTATCGAAGTGACGGATTTGGAGGTGCCCAGTTGGATTAAAACCGATTATGATATAAAAAAAAAAATACAGAAGATAACGAAAAGATTCTAAAAGTATATGTAACTATGACCATGACTCAACGGAGCCTAAGAGTGGAAATCCTAATCTCCATATTATCGGAACTTGTGTTTTTTTTCCCTTTAAGTTTTATGGTTTGGAACTTTCTAGAAGCATTTTGAAACTCGGGAATGACCATTTTCCAACGAGTTATAGTCAACATTGTATTTTCATAATTACATGCAACCAAAATATATACCTCTTAACTTTAAAAAATATAATAAAATATCGATCCGATCCCTACCTGTATAGAGCGTGGGTCTCGATTCGGGCCTCAAAGTCCGATCCGGGCCCGGGCCCATTGATGTTCTTCTTGGCCCGGGCCCGGCGAAAGGTGTGCCCTAGTTCTTGGAGGTGGTCCTTGACCAAGAGGAGGACATCCTTGGTTGTGCCACACAAATCCAAGAGTTTGAGAGAAGCCTCAGAAATCTCTCTAAGTGATGACCTAATGATGACCTCTTCTTGGTGTTGAACAAGGCATTGTTGGACTTGAGGGGACAAAAGCAAGTCATTTGCACATTTGTGGAGCTCTCTTAGGTCACTGAAATTGGGGCAAAACCCTGTTGTTGTTGTGGGTGTGGAGGACATTTTTAGGGTTTTAGGGTTTATGATATGGTATGAATTATGAAATGAGTAGTTGATACTGGTGTTTTTTTTACGGTGGGTAAAGTGTGGTGATAGTATGATATGGTAAAAATGTGGAAAATAGAGTCTAGTTAGGGGAGTTCCTTTAGGCTTACAAGAAAGGAGGAGTGTAAATTAAACTGTGATAATGATATGGAATAGTAAAAATGTGGCCCAATTAGGGGATTATTCTTTAGGCTTGCAAGGAACCAGAGCCCGACCCAAAAAACGACCCGATTAAGATCACCTCAAATCGAACTAGAACCCAATATGAAAGAACCTCACTTACTTAAACCCGCCCAATGAGACTAGCCCAGCCCAAAGTCAACACAAATCCGAACCGAACTGAAATCGGCTTACCAAAATGCCAACCCGACCCTGATCCAAATCTGAGTTGATTCACCTGTTTGCTCAATCTAGGTGTAAGTAGGCTAGGCAAATATATAAGTAAGGTCGGTTAACCAAAAGTAGGTAATGTACGTGGTGAAAAATGTAAGATATTTTAGACCGCGTAAGGTAAGGTAAATCAAAGTAAGGTAAATGAAAGTAGGGTAAATAACTGTGATTTATGAGCCCAAAGAAAAGGGAGTGTTTCTTAAGAGGGTGTTGATTGAGGGGATTAGATGCTACTAATTGGTATGCATAACATGTTCTTTTATATATGGGATTATCTAGCTGGTTAATTAATGCAAGGATTAGGAAGATGAAGATGAAGCTTCCTGGGTTTGAATACGTACAGAAGACGTACAAAAAACAAAGTTAGCTAGATTACGTTGGGAACAGCTGGTATTTGTAGGAGGAGAGAGAAATTATATACTCCCCTCTTTGACTATTATTAATTTATCATGTATTATATGAAATTAAAGTCACTAAATTTATATAAAAACTATTATTATATAAATATAATATTGTACTTTAACGTTAAAAATTAAGTGAAAAATTATCGATGTAAAGTGACATTAAGAGTCGTAAAGTATTTTCTGAGTTATAAATGAAATGCATAAATTATACCATATACCGTGAATGACCTATCAAAGTCTTCTACATATAGTTAAAATAAGTCGATTTTTTGATGTGATGAATTTTTTATAATAATACTAAGGGTTTTTGGATCGTAATGTATCTGTCTTTTGAGATATTGGATCGTAATATACTCATCTTTATTATTAGATATTAATATGTAGGACTTTCATACTTTAGTGATTTTGATATACTTAACGGTTACCGTCACTTAAATGGTGGTGAATCGATTTCATGGATGATGTGGCAGGAAGAGGAAACATCTCGAGACCCATAAAGAACCAATACAAACTCACTTAAGTCATTTTTTAGACCGGTTTACCACCACTTATATGATGGTGAGTACATTAAAATCATATAGGTATAAAAATCAGGTATATTAGTATCCAATAATAAAAGTTGGCATATTATGATCTGATACCCTAAAAGGTGAGTATATTACGATTCATTAAGGCCCCGTTCTTTTATGCGGTAACTTGCGGTGCGGTACCGCACCACACCGCACTACTCAATATTTTGCCACACTTCACCACATTCCACCACACTTCACCACATGATTGTGATAGATTGTGTTGCGGTTAGTTGCGTTAACGCACAAAAGAACGGATCAAGTCTTACCACAACTCTTACCACGATTCACTACAATTCACCAGTCACCACATTTCACCATAGTTTTTCAAATTCTACCGCACCATACCACTATCACACCGGACCGCACAGTATAAAAGAATGGAGCCTAAATGACCTAAACATGATTAAATAATTCAAAAAATATATATAATACAATTACAATTGGATAAAATGGGATGGAGAGGAGGTGGAGTAGTTTAATACTATTGGATGTTGTTAGTCATAAAGACAGGCCCAATTACAATAAGAAATACACGTGCATTGATGTCGGAACAGTGCATGCATGAATCATATAATCATAAATCAATAATGGACCTCCATATTATAAAATTTGTGCTTTTATGATTAATTTTATGATTAAGTAAAGAATTATAAGATTATATAGGGATTACAATTGGGTAGGGTTTGGCATCTAGCTGTGTACATATCAGGGCATCAAATCGGTGATCAGATTCACTTCGGAGGGGGCTGTTTCAAGGAAGGTGTGCATGTCATTTCATGCGAAGTTGCCTTTCATTTAGGCCAGCGCTGGCAAAAAATCGGGTACGAGTAAATTTAGATTGGAGAAATTCGGACAATGTTAAAATTCGGACGAGAAATTCATGTTTGGATCCGGTTTTTATTTCGAGTCGGACAATTCAGACGGAGCTAAAGCCGGGTTTGGACAATAGAAACAGAGAAAATTTGTGTCCGAATATTCGAGCAATTCGGACAATATCAAAATTCGAACGAAAAATCTATGTCCAAAACCGGTTTTTTCCGGGTTGGACGATTCACGTAATTTGGGTCGGACACATTTTTGCTAGCTCTAATTTAGGCCAGACAACCATCTGTTAGTTGATAGCTTTTTGGATTAATAGTTTGATTTTAGCTGTCTGAGTTAGTCGATTACAGTCAAAGTATTTGGTAAAAGAATTTTTTGTGAAAAGTTATATCAAAAGGTTATATGAAGTAACACTTTGAAAACTACTCCCTCCGTTCTTTTTTATCTGTCATTTACAGTTTTCTGTGCCATTTCTTAATCAATAATTTCTAATATAAAACTTTTATAGAAAAATATAATATTATACTTTTTTAATAGTATTTTTTATTACGAATCTAATGATATAAATTTTGTATGATGAATCATTATACAAATTAAGATATTAACGGTCAAAGTTTTCGCTACAATTCCCTAGGCGACAGATAAAACAAAACGGAGGTAGTAACTTATTAGATCCAAAAAACTAATATAAAAAACTATTTACCAAACATTTCAAATAGCTCAAAAAGATAATAATGTCCAAAAAGATAAGAAGCCAAACACCCCATTATACCTGTTAAGTAGTCGAGTCAGTAGTTTTTGACCCGTCAGCTCGGGCCCAGCCCGGACCGTAACCCTCGACTTGAGCCTTGATCCTACAGGCCACGGGCCGGGAAATGGGCCGACAATTATATAAGATGCATTTTTCTATACAAAAATCCTAAAAACACTTCATACATTTAATTTATGTATTCAATCGGGTCGTCGGGCCGGGCGTCACAGACCCTTGGCTCAGGCTCGGCCTGACCATACTTCGGGGCCCCAACTTTTTCGAGTTGGGTTGGATTGCCTTCTAAAATCATGGCATTGACTCGCATTTTTTCGGATCTAGCTGAGCGGGTCCCCAACTCGTTGAACAGGTCTACTTTTATTTGATGCGGATTTTGCACAAAAGAGGATCTTGGTGAGAAATATTTGTTGTATGAAGTTTATATCTACTAAGAAGAGTTGGAGGCTTTTTGGAACAGTTTGGATTCTTGATGTTTGGAAGTTTTAGCTTTTTTTTTTTTTGCTGTTAATTTTGTGGTGTATTGGTTGTATCTTCTTTTGCTGTAGTTTCGTCTTATTGTTTTCTGATTTTTTTTGTTGTTTTGCTGATCTTTATAGCATATTTTATGTGAACTTTGTTTTTATTGGCTTCCAATTATAAAAAAAGGTTGCCTTTTAGTTTGTGAATATTCTTCTAGAAACATGAAAAAATAATGGCTCAACCCACCACTCCCCAACAACGACCCCACAACCACAACATCAGTTGACCACCACACTGCTAACATCACTACCAATTCACCCCGTCGCCACCTCAAACACCAAAAACCCCCCAAGATCTTACCTAAAACATTACCACTAATTTTCCACAGTCACTACCAGTCGACGACCACTCACCATCGTTCAACAACTATCCTGCAACCACCATTACCAGTCGAGCACCACACCACCAACACCACTTTCAAATCCGTCACTGTTGCCCCCTTAAACACCTAAAACCTCAATAACAGCGAGTGCTTCCCTCTTCGAGGACAATCTCTATCAAGGTGATTTGGATCCCGAAAGCTGACTAGATTTTACCTGCATAGGATAAAAATGATTTATCCGTTGAGGTGGTTACAAATAACTCAATCCAGATGCTTTTCCCTCGAAGGTTCGTCCTGATGGTGATTCTATGGATTATGAATAAATCATCTTTAACCCAATTTGTGTTTTTTGGGTCATCCAATAAAGTTCATAAATGTCTCTTCTAGTGATCCAAATGATAGTAAGCAAACAAACTCTCTTGTTGGTTCGCTATGAATTTATCATACTTGTTGATCTTGAGGGCTCTTTCTTGGAGGGTTCCAACGCTCATTATAGAAGAAAGAAGATGAAAGACTTTAGGGCCTGTTTGGTTGGAAGAAAGGGAATGGAATTAAATATCTTTGGGTATCAAGTTCCCAATTGTTATGTTTGTTTGCGCCTTTTAGGGTTTGAGACTTGATACTCCAAGGTTTCAAGTTTCTCCCTTTTGAGAGGAATCCCATATCTCTCATATTTGGGGGGAATGAGATCTAATTTCCAAAAATAATACAAATATAGAAAAAGAAAATATTATCAAAATATTCTCACACCCCCTAATATTCTCCCTCATAATATTGCCATTGCCGTCTGAAGAACAAACCTCACCGGAAAACCTGCCGGCCATATTGCGATATTCCTTTTTCATTAAGAGAAAAAAAATTAATTATTTGTAATACAGAAGTATAAAATATGTAAAATTTTGACCGTAAGTATTTTAATTTATATAATGATTCATTATATAAAATTAATGTCGTTAGATTTGCAATACAAAATACTATTAAAAAAGTATAATATTATATTTTTTTCTTAAAAATCTCATACGAGAAATTATTGATTAAAGATTGACGACCTTGAAAGACGTAAGTGATAGATAAAAAAATTATTACAATAATGTTATAATTAATGGTAATTCAAATAATTAATATTAAAGAAATTTCAATTTTTATAATATTCAAAAATTATAATATTCAAATAAGTTAAGTGTTGATTCCATTCCATTACTATACCAAACGACAGGAACTGGGTACTGATTCCATTCTTTAACTGCACCAAACAACTGATTTCAAGTATCAAGTTCTATTCCTTTTTTTTTTTCAGGAATCAAGTTCCATCCCATTCAATTCCTGAATTGGTGAACCAAACAGGCCCTTATTGAAATCTAAATGTTATCTTATCAACCAAGCATTGTGTATGACCGCTTTTGTAAGGGTTATGAATCACAACAAGGGGAGGGACAAGAGTACTATATTGGTTGAGAAATCTTTAGAACTTCCTCAAGATCATTTGGCGGACATGGCGCGCAAAGTGACAAAATTTGGTTGTAGTTTCGGCTGCTTAAAGAAATATATCGAAGAGCGAAAATGCCAAATTCGAATCTTCGATGAATTAGTTTTGTTGCGTCATTTTTAGTTGATAGGTTGTTACGTTTTAGTTTGGTTTGTTGTTTAGCTATCTTGCTGCTATTGGTGTTTTTTTGCTATTTTCGTAACTCTATCATGTCTTTTTTCAGTTTGTTTAGGCTTTGAATAATAGAAATTTATTTCCTACTAGAACTCCAACGTCAAAAACCTTTGAACGAACCCATAAGACCCAAATTCAAAATTTTGACACCAACCCGTGATAATCATATATAAAGCTCACAAAATTTTGTCCGACTCGAAAAAAGGGGTTGGGTCATAAATTTTTCATCCAAGTTTTGACATTGACCAAAAAGACCAAATAATAGGATACCATTTTTCTCTTTCTTCAATTTTCCACATCCAAATTTGACCCAAACTTAATTCGATCTAAATTGTCCGATTTAGTTTGATTCAAAAAAGTGGACGCAGATTGTCATTTATGATCCGAACTTTAACAATCTTAAAACCTTGTTCTTTAACTTGGTAGAACAAGTGTATCCTTAATTTATTTTATCTTATTTTATTTTACCATCCAAAAAGAAAAGGACTATATTTTTAGATAACTTATATTTAAAATTTTTTTATTAAACTCATAAAATTTATTTAAAAATAAAAAATAGTTAATATTGTATGACATTTACCTAACTCGATCACTCTCATTATCTAACTTTATTTTATCTAAATCATGTGCCCTTACAAGTTACTACTCCCTCCGTTCCATATTAATTGTCGTCTTTGAAAATTGTGCAGTCAAACTCTAAAAATTTTGACTATAAATTTCGAAATATATACAATGAATTGCTATATAAAATTACCACAATTTGATTCGTAACAAAAAATACTATCATACAAGTATAATAATGCAACTTTTAATAACATACTAGTTTTGATATACACGCTAAGCGTGTATGAGTTTCAAATACAAAATCCTTAATACTAGTCAAACTCTGGGTAAAGATGAATATTAGCTAGCTCGTGTGATTAAAATTATTTTTCTTGCAATTTTTTTTTCCAAAATTACATAAAAAGGATGAGGCAATCCCGTGAATGAGGCGAAGGCTGCATATATCTGGAACCCCTCAAACCTCGCATCAGCAGGACAATATTGAGGAGCGTTGTTGTTGTTACTATACAAAATAAAAATAAAAAAGGGACAAATGTCAATCATTTCTTGCAAATAGAATGTTTTATGTAAAAAAAAAAGGGCTGATACTATTGATTCTGTTTAAAAATAAAATTCTTCAATAATAATTCGACTTTGGCTCATGATGGATGTTTGCGACTTGATGCAGTTAAAGCTATCTTATATATTTTCAGTTGTTTCTAAAAATAAGTTAAATAAGTTCAAGATAAATTACAAAATAACTCTTTCAAATGAATTCAAATAAGATCAAACAACATGATTTAATTTAAAGAAATTTAATTTAAAGTATATTTGTATACTAAATAAAATTATATTTGTATGCTAAATAAAATAATTTTAATAATTTAATTTAAAAAAATATAAATTATATCATGTATTTACTTTTTAAATAATTTTAATTTAAAGTATATAAAACCCTGACATATTTGTCTTTCTCGTAATCTCTCTACGATACTCACACGTACGTGCATGATTTAGTTTAACACCAATCAATATATTAGGTAAATTTTGATCTTTCTCATTTTCATAAATGATAGAAAAAATTTATATATACATACTCCGTTTATTTAAAATCAATCAACATATTAATTAGGTAGATTTTATGATTTTTTTTATTTTCATAAAATAATATAAAATTTGTATATGCATGATTTAACTTAACCTTAAGTTAATATATTAGATAGGTTTTATAATTTGATTCTTTTAGTAAATAATAGGAAATTAATTAGTTAATGAATGATAATGAGAACAAACAAGAAAAATGGAGGAGGAGAAATGCGAGGGAGGTTAAATGTCAAATAAGATGATTGACTAATTTCATTGTTTATAATTAATTTATAAAGAAAGATAAATAAGCAAATAAGAAATTATACAACAATTAGTGTGTTGACTTATGACATGGAAAAATATAATAAATTACGGAATCGGAGAGAAAAATCGGTATATGTTGATACTCTAGGTAAAATGTATTAATGATTTTTTCTTAATGAAATTGAATATTTTCTAAAGAAACAAAGATGATTAAGGTTAATATTATGCTTTGCACAAAACATCAAAAAAATAAAATAATGTAAGATAACAATATATGAACCTAAAAAAAATTAAAAAAATAATAATATAATGCAAATTAAGGAAAATAGAAACCCAACAAAAATAAAATGAGGTAAATGACGGTTCCAATGTGAGAAAGGGAAATAAAAAATATATGTAAAAAATACAAATTAAAATTGTGATGATCTAGTGGTATAGAAATTGGAGGGTTTTCTTTACATTAGAGGTTCAAATCTTAGTGGTAACATTTTCTTTGATAATTATTTTAATGAAAATAAAAAATATGTAATTACTATTCTATCCCTATAATTTATCAATAGCAAGTGGTAAAATGGGCAAACTGAAATTTGCGTACCATAATTAATATAGAATAGAGGAAGTACAACCGTGTCTAAATTCAACCGGTTCAAACTTTACCGGGCCTAAATTTTTACCGGCACTGTTCATCGATATCTGGTTCGCTCCATCTTCGATTCAGAGTTTAGATTCATCTGCAAATTCCGCGGACAATCGCCGAACGAAGCTGATCTTGCGGATTGGATTGATTTCGACAACAGTGATCAAATCGAAGCAAGAAGTAAGATTTAGGGTTAGGGTTCTTCCGATTAGGCGTGAGGAATCACGTCGAAGATGCGCCAGAAATGTGGAGAGAGATTTGCTTCCGAGAAGAGGGACGTTTACGCCCTAATCCTTTCTCCCGTCGCCTTCGATCCCGACGAATTTCTTCCTTCCAACTTTCCAATTCCAAAGAACTCGTATCTCCTCATCGCGGCGCTGTAAAGTCTCTCCAGGTCCCTCTCTTTCTTTGCTAGTCGTCGATTTTCTACTTTTCCTCGATTTCTGTTTCGATTTGTAGCGTTATTCGTGCAATATGTTGTTTTAGGGTTTCTGCGGCAAATGTGAGGTTTGAATTTCCGTTGATGATGACGATTTCTGAATTAGGGCGTAAGAACGTCTGTTGTTGCAACTTGTAGCGTTGCTCCTGCAGTATTTTGTTATTTTTGGGATTCTGTGGCAAATTTAAGGTTTGATGTTCCGTGATGCTGACGATTTCTAAATTAGGGCGTTTATAGTGATTTCTCCTTTAAGAATGCGTGTTTTTTTATTCTACTTGCAGTGTTACTTCCACAGTATTTTGTTCGTTTTGGGTTTCTGTGGCAAATTTCACATTTGAATTTGCTTTTGATGCTGACGATTTCTAAAGTACGGCGGTTTCTCCTTTACGAATGAGTGCTATTTCAACTTGTAGTGTTACTCTGTAGTATTTTGTGCTTTTCAGGTTTCTGTGGCAAATATACGATTTGAATTTCTGATGGTACTGAGAATTTCTGAATTAGGGCGTTTTTCGTGATTTATTCTTTAAGAATGTGTGCTATTTCAACTTGTAGCAATACTCCTGCAGTATTTTGTGCTTTATGGGTTTCTGCGGCAATTTTCACATTTGAATTTCCGTTGATGCTGATGGTTTGTAAATTAGGGCGTTTATCATGATTTATCCTTTAAAAATGTGTGCTATTTCAACTCGTAGCGTTACTCCCGCAGTATTTTGTTCTTTTTGGGTTTCTATGGCAAATTTAAGGTTTGATTTCTGTTGTTATTGACGATTTCTAGATTAGGATGTTTATCATGATTTCTCCTTTAAGAATGTGTGATATTTCCATGTTAGCATCAGAGATCAATTTATGTTAGTCACAACTCCACTATACATCAATTTCTGTTTCAATTTGTAACGTTACTCCTGCAGTATGATGTTCTTTTGAGTTTCTGTGGCAAATTTAAGATTTGAATATCTGTAGATACCATATACCAATATAAATGTTGACGCTATTGTTCGGTTGTGTATTTTGTGGTTTTATAAGTAAGGATTGTCGGTCTCAGGGATGGGTGTGAGGCTTGATTAAGGGTAATCGGTTTGTGTAAGGGGGTTTTCTCACAATGCGGAAAGCAGTAAATTATGTAAAGGAAAGCAATAAACTAATCTAGACATGATAATAATTAAGAAAGCAATAAAAGAAGAGCAATAAAGAAAACACTTAAGGATGAAATCAATTAAAAGACATGAATGAACAACAAAATTGGGAACAAGAAATTATACCTTCGATGACCAAAATCTTCTAACCTTCAATCTACCTTTGCAATTTCCCCCGAACAAACAAGAAATTGTGGATTAGATTACCAAGGATCTCCCAAATTCTCACTAGGAAGTAGAATTGGAATTCCTTGACCCTCCTCCCCACTAAAAGATGGATTTGATGTGGCTAACCCTAGAAAGCTTTGAAATCAAGTCAACAATGGAGATTAGAGAGAGAGAGAGAGAGAGAAGAGAGAAGAGAGAGAAAGCTTTGTAAAACTTCAATGGAAACTTGCTTGAATTGAGAAAACTTGAGAAAGTTTGAATACAAATGCTAGAAATCAATGAAAACTTGAAGAACAATTGAAAACTTGAAGAACAATTAAGAGAGATTAAAGCAAATAAAGGAAAGCAATTAAATCTAATTCTACTCCTAAATTACTTAGGCTAATTGATAATTTAGATTAATACAAGTGGGTATTTATAGAAGAAGGAAAAATACAACCCAAAACCTTAGGACAAATCGCAGCACGCGCGTCTGCAGACAGAGTGGCTCGGGCGAGCCACCCTCTGGCTCGGGCGAGCCAGCGTTCTGGCTGGTGTTTTGTTTCTGCAGCTGCTCGGGCGAGCCAGCTCGCGCTTTTCCCGCTGACTTCAACCGCGCATAACTTCTTCATCCGAACTCCGTTTTAGGCCCGTAAGATATCGATGGAAAGCTCTCGGTGTGTACTTTAAGCTCCCAAAATTTCAGAGCTATCGGAGTTGTAACGAAGGAGTTATGACCCAAAGGGTGAAGGCACACGTATTTCAAACCTTTAAGTTTGTACCGTTCCCCTGTTTTGCGCCAATCTTGATATGGAATTTCCGACTTTGGTTCGCCTCGGCTCTCGGCTCGGGTTGACTTGGTTTGACTCGGGTCTCGGCTCGGGTTGACTTGGTTTGACTCGGGAAATAGCTCGGGATTCCCTAAAAACCTTCAATTAAGCCCAAACTTCTTCTAACTCCTTATTTTCCTACAAAACACCAAATCATTATATCTAATATATAAATAGGGGTTAAAACAAGCAAATATACCCTATAAAAGAGAAGAAATTCGGCTCGAAACGAGGCCGAACAGCTAGGTACAAATACATGCTTCTATATGTTTTCTATGTAGTTGTATCATTTTGAATGTGTTCCTTATTAGGATCTCATATTAAGATGTCATGTTTTGATCAGAAAATCAGGTTGATTTGACCGAAGGGAGATATTTACTTTCTGGTGCATCAGATGCATCTGCAGCTGTTTTTGATGTTCAGCGTGCTTCAGAGTTTGAAAATGGAGGTCTCATTGCAAAGCACAAGTCCATTTTCGTTATTGATAAACAACATGAACAGGGACACAAGTATGCCATTTCCTCAGCCATATGGTATCCAATCGATACTGGGCTATTCATTACTGGTTCCTTCGATCATTACATCAATGTTTGGGATACAAATACACAACAGGTGGACATTTGCGTATCATTTGCTTTTTATTTCATTTGTATGCTTTAAATGTTCATAGGACGTTGCTGAATACTACTATATCGTATTTAGGTGGTCATGAACTTTAAGATGCCTGGAAAAGTTTATAAGACGGCAATGTCATCCATTGCTAAGTCTCACATGCTTATAGCTACTGGAACGGAGGATGTTCAAGTTCGGCTTTGTGACATCGCTTCAGGGGCATTTGCGCATACATTTTCTGGCCACCGAGGTATGCTGACTATAGGGGTGAAACTTGATTATGAGTTTACTTTATTCTTTATTCGCTTCGCAATTGGAAAGGAGAAGATTATGTGTCTGTTTTCTTGATGTGCTTGGAAATGAGGTAGATTGGATTGGAGGTTTTCATTCTGAGTAATTGTTTGATGCAGCATTTAAATACTATGTCATATTCTAGTCTCTGGCAGTCTTACTTAAGCATGGTTTCGTGGGCCTCACGGGTTTTTATTTGCTCTGGACTTCTTTCACAAACAAAACTCCGCTCTCTGAGCATACAGGGGGTTTGGGTATCTCTGATTTATTAATGATATATCAGAAATTAACCACGTCTTGAATTATAGGTAGATGCATAATGGTATATTACTTTCTGATTTTTCATTCGATACCCTCTTTCATGTCTTGACATGTACTAAGAGACTTGGTGCGGGGAATCGTTCTGCATACGAGTCTCATCTGCATTTGTTATTTTATGGCTGCAGATGGAGTGATGTCAATAGAATGGTCGACATCAAGTGAGTGGGTTTTGATTACTGGAGGTTGTGATGGTGCGATACGTTTTTGGGATGTCAGACGTGCTGGGTGTTTCCTGCTACTGGATCAGTCTAAATCTCAGCTTGGCAGGCGTCCACCACTTTTACCACGTTCAAATGTTGACAAGGTCATCATCTTTCCATTTTTTGCATGATAATATACATGTCTGCAAGGTTGGTCTGCATTTAGGTTAAAATCAATAAATGAACACGGCTTTTATTTAATAGGCTTTAATGTGAAGAATGGTATCAAGCTGTGGCCACTTCCTTGTCAAAAGTGCCCTAAACTAATCAGCAATGTGTGTCTTGTGACTGACATCATGAATATGACTATTACAATGGGACTCTGTTCTCTGACTCTGGCATTTTTCTGCTTTAAGGGCAAATTTAGTTTTTCTAGTGCTATAGGTGAACGGTTTCTTGAGAAGATTACTGTGTGTCTGTGCTGGAGTTGCTGGTGCTATTTTGCCTTCTTATCATTATTGCTTTTCTGGATAATGAATGTCTGAAATAACATAGACAATGGACTGTGATGTTCCACAAAAGGTTGTAACATGGGATTCATGTGGCATTAGAATATTCAATCGTTCATAACTTTATTAAACCTACGATTTGTTTGCTGACTATACATGGAAGTGACATGGTAAGTTTTACAGGTGGCAGCATCTAGCTCATCAGGCCAGTTCTCATCTTTGAAGAATGGGGGAGAACAGAAGAATATTTCCATAGGTAATGGCAGAAAACCTTCAACGTATAAAACGTCTTCCAAACTTAAGGGTTCTGCAAAGCAGAGGCTCCATCCTGGGATGGTTTCTGTTCAAGATCGTGCAACTGCTCACTATGGTGCTGTCACTGGCTTAAAAACGACTGAAGATGGCATGTTTCTCCTGAGTGCAGGTAACTTATCATCAACAGCTTAAGCTAAAGTGTATGCATCATTTCTACTTGAAGAATGAACGAGAAAACCGAGCTTGAGCGCAAAAAGCCTAAATTCCTCTGTTTATCTTTTCTTTGACTTTGGCCAATCAAAGTGGTGATCTAGGAGGTTCTAATGGATTAGAAAGTGGTGGTATCTGATCTTTCTAGTTTATTTGAGGCCCTAGTTGGCTCATTGGTGGTGTGTCTTATCAATTTGTGGAGGGGTGGAGGAACTAAGGCGATCTTCTTTCCATCTTCGGCAAAGGAGTAGGTATTCAAATGCATATCGTGAGTTAACCTTTTGATCATACAATTAAGGTCTTCCCAACAAAAGGTTACAAGTACCGGTATGAAGGGTGTTAAGTTATAATTCATCATCACATTTCTTACGAGTGTTCAAGCACTCAACAGAGCGCATCTTCCAAAGTCCTTCCATCAAAGCAAGATAAACATTCATGGAACTTTCATGGCATCAAAACTTATCATTATCGACCTTTCTCAAGCTTAAAAAGGTTACATACTCTCAATTATTCAAGGTAATTGAGTGCCTCCTCCAACAAGATTTGGCATGCTTTTGAAGACGTCATAATACAACAATAGAGCTTTTTTAGATCATCTTTAGCTATACTCAAGGATTAATACGCTCAAGAATTTGTGAACTTCACTGGTAGTCTTCAATCTCTATTCTGTGTTTCTGTAAATTGCAGGCTCTGATTCAAGATTAAGATTATGGGATATTGAATCTGGCTGCAACACTCTGGTGAACTTTGAAACTGGTCGCTTGCAGGGCAGCAAAGGCATACAGCTGGCAGTTGCACAGGACTCGTCAGTTGTGTTTATGCCGTGCATGACATCCGTAAAGGTAACTTTTTTCTGATATGCAGCTATGTATATTTTAAGGCTAGAGATATTGGCATTAACAATTTTTGTTTGTTTTCATGTTTTAGGCATTTGATCTTTGGTCCGGCCAGACATCTGTGACATTTCGAGGTCATTACGAATGTGTCAACTGTTGCTGGTTTAGTGCACAAGATCAGGTATTACATTGCTCCTTTCATCATTATCATTATTTCACATGTGAGCCTTCACTTCTGTTTCTGTATATGTCATTCTTTTTTATATTCCCCAAATTGAGATTTCTGGGTTCTTTTAAAATTATTTGGAGATATGTTGAAATTTCTGACTGGATATGGCAAAGCATGGAATGAACATTCTATGCTGTTGGTTTGGGGTTTCCATCTGAAAATGTGGAACTGAAGGTTTGGACCCCTTGATCTGAAATGTCGTGATACTATTTTATTCTGTTACTGTGAGGATGTTGATAGTCATTTGTTTCGTATTCCTATGATCTAAAACTCAGTGACTTTCAACCTTATGAAAATTTGACTGTGCTAGATATATGTCAGTTGACGCTAATTACTAAAAACCAAAACCGAATACTCTGAAATCTTCCCTAGGAGAGGTATAGATAGGTCGGATGTAGTAGTAGTATCCCTAAATTTTGCAATTTAGAGAGAATGATTCTAGTTGATCCAAGATTATATTTCAACTATCCAGATTGTGGACATGTCAGTTGATGCTAATTACTACGCAATGTAACTGGTTCATACTCATTCTAGGAATTATACACCGGTGGAAATGATAGGCAGATCCTTGTGTGGTCCCCACCGGCAACTTATGATGAATTGGTAAGTATAAATCACATCCTCCTTTCTCTCCGATGTTTCCCCCATCTTTAATGGCGAAGAAGGCAACGAAAGTTGTCTATGTGTACCGTGACACTTTCCTATTCTAACAAGTGATTGGAACAAGTAGCGCGGGCAAAAATTTGTGTCCGGGTCAAATTTGGGGTGGGTCTTATGTCAAATTTCGGACGGGAAATCGATCTTCGGACCCTTTTTTTTTAGGCCAGACAATTTAGACGGAACTAAATTCGGGTCAACATCGGGTTCGGGCAATAGAGAAAAGAGAAATATTGTGTCCGATTTTCAGTCAATGTCAAAATTCGATGAAAAATCTATATGACCAAACTCGGTTATTTCAATGTCGGACAAATTCCTATTCTTTATGTCAAATGATTGTTATATTTCGTGGTTCTGCAGGATGAGAAGAGCCGGAAAGGTAAAGCCCCCATGGAAGATGATGATAATTGGAGTGATTGAATTCTTGTTCTTTATGTCGAATGCTGGGGCGAAATAATCGGTAAGAATGAAGCTAGGATGAGAAGAGCAGCTGTATTTTCCTTTTTCCTTGTGCAGTTTCATGTCAATTGTATAATCTGTGATACCCAAACTCGCGGAGGACTAGTTGTAGCATTGCTCTATTGTTTTGACGATCAAAGAAAATAGAGCGAGTTTCTGCTTGCTGCTCACACAGAACACATCGGTTTGTGCCTGATGGTATGTTAAATTGCTAGGTAGTTGGGTAAAACTTAAGTTTTGTAAGTTTAGGTCAGTTTTGAGAAAAAAAAAATAATTAAAATTTACTCTAATATACAAAAGTAATTTTTTTTTTGTGCTTTTGGTAAGTCTTGGTAGATTTTCATAAAAGATTACTCCTTCCATTTTACCTAACAATTTGACAGGCCTTACTAGTCTATGATTTTTCCATACTAGTTTGGGCCAACTTAAATACAGATGATTGCCCTTGTAGTAATGAAGGAATGGAAGAAATGTTTGGTTGTGCCAACTTATTGGCCAATGCTATGTTGTCGGCGGGTAAAACTGGTTGAACCAGGTTATCAGGTGAACCGGTCAAAATTGGTATGGTTCGGTTATGAGTAGAAATTTTTTTCCTTATACGTTATAACTCATGCTTCAATTTTTGTAACTCAAAACAGTGAACAACATATTGCTACATGCCAACACCCTTAAGTCTACATAACCAAAGAATGCCTTCTATATCAAGTTTTCAACTAGTATTTGATAGTAAAAAATTTAAAAATCTGAATATAAATAATAAGTTTGATTAAAAGTATTATATTTTAGGAGGCCCAAACATTTAATTAAAAAAACTAAAACCCAACTTCTTTAAAAATTATGCCTACATGGCTATATGAGGGGTGTCCGAGAAAAAATGAAACCAAAAGTTGAACCACAAAATCATAATAGTTGAATCGATATAATTGGTTAATACTTAATTGGACGTCTTGACAATCTTTTATTTTTTCCCCGGTTTCAAAAATTGAACCACAAAATCATAATATCGATATAATTGGTTAATACTTAATTGGACGTTTTGACAATCTTTTTTTTCCCGGTTTCGAACACTATAAGTTTCTCACATCTATTGAACACTATAAGTAACCAAATTTTCAATACAAATTAAGTTGCTATTTTCATCAATTAAGAAAATAATACATAAAATAGCCAGAATTTTGAATTATTGACCAACAAAAAAAAGAAATTTTAGCCTAATTTTAAGTTCATTCGAATTAGTTCGACTTGAGACCTGGTTCAGTCTAACTCAAAAAGCTGAGTATGGTTATTGATTTTTGTCTCGAATTTTATCTGACCCCAAATAATCCAAAAAGTACTAATAAAGAGTCATCGACTTGTTTGAATCCAAATAATCTAGAAAATTACTACTACCTCCGTTTTGTTTTATATGTCATCTAGGGAATTGTGGCAAAAACTTTAACCGTAAATATCTTAATTTGTATAATGATTCATCATACAAAATTAATATCATTAGATTCGTAATAAAAAATACTATTAAAAAAAGTATAATATTATATTTTTCTATAAAAGTTTTATATTAGAAATTATTGATTAAAAATTGGCACAAAAAACCGTAAATGACAGATAAAAAAGAACGGAGGGAGTAATAAAGAGTCATTGACTTTTCATCTAAACCCTAAACCCAGATTATTCAATATATATTACATGTACAGATGCACCCGAAACATGTGCTTCGGGTAAATATGGATAAGCAATTATATTATTAACAATGAACAACTGATAAATATGAGGAAATAATTATATATATATTATTAAAAATAAGTCATTGTGATATTTGGAACATATGCTCAGTAAATTGCATATATCATTGAAATCCCTAAATTATTTAATGCTAATTTTTGCCGGGTAACAACCCAGGAATCAAATGTGTTGCTCCGACAGTTAGAACAGATCATGGCCTCAGCGGAGCAACCTCTGAAGAAGCGCAAGCTCTACGAACCTCCGCCGCCGGCGCCGGAACCTCCGCCGGGGCCACCGCCGGCGACCGAAGATCCGCCACCACCTCCGCCTAAAACGCCGCCGCCATTATCGCACGAAGAAGTCCTCCGAAGACGGAGGAACCACGAGGAAATTCGAAGCGTGTACGAGAGTTACAAGACGATCAAGCGCTGCATCTCCATTGACAAGCATGCTCGTCATGTGCCGGAGCTTGAGCAAGCATATCTGTCACTCATCTCTGCGTCTAGAGGTTGGTTGTTGGCTGAATTTTGTCCTCCCTCGGGTTTCTAGGGTTTCTTCTAGGGTTTTGTCAGGGTTTGGTTCGAGGTTAGTTTGCAAATGCTGTGTGAATTTGAGCTTCGAGGTCGGTAATTGACTGAATTATCCTAGCTCGGCTTTCTAGGGTTTTTTCTAGGATTTTGTTGGAGTTTGCTTCGTGTTTAATTTGCAAATGCTGTGTGAAATTTGAGCTTCGAGGTCGGTTATTAACTGAATTCTCCTTGCTAGGCTTTCTTGGGTTTGTTTTGGCTTAATTTGCAAATGCTGTGTGAATTTGAGCTTCGAGGTGGGCTAACAGAATTCTGCTCGGCTTTCTAGGGTTTTGTAAGTGTTTGCTTCGTGCTTAATTTGCAAATGCTGTGTGAATTTGAGCGTCGGTTATTAACTGAATTCTCCTCGCTCAGCTTTCTAAGGTTTTGTTAGAGTTTGCTTCGAGCTTAATTTGCAGATGCTGTGTGAATTTGAGCTTCGAGGTCGGTTATTGACTGAATCCTCCTCGCTTGGCTTTCTAGGGTTTTGTTAGCGTTTGCTTCGAGCTTAGTTTGCAAATGCTGTGTGAATTTAGTTTGCAAATGCTGTATGAATTTGAGCTTTCGAGGTCGGTTAACAGAATTCTCCCCGCTCAGCTTTCTAGGGTTTCTTTTCTGGGGTTTTGTTAGAGTTGCTTCTTGCTTAATTGCAACTGCTGTATGAATTTGAGCTTCGTTAGTCTCTCCTAGGGAGCCCTATTCTAAGACTTCAGGTTGGGTGCCTGTTATGTGGAATCGGATAGGCTGGCATTGTTTGATGAAATTAGTGAAATGTTGCCCTGTGGAGTAATTGGAATTCCTTTATGAGCAAGCTTATCTCTCCCTCATCTCTGCCTCTAGAGGTCGGTGAACAGAATTCTCTGTCATTGGCTTTCTAGGGTTTTTTTTTATAGGGTTTTGTTAGCATTTGCTTCTAGCTTAATTTGCATATGCTGTGGGAATTTGAGCTTCGTTAGTTTCTCATTGGGAGCCCTATTCTAGGACTTAAAATAGCATGCCTGTTCTATGGAATTGAATATGAATAATAGGAATTCCTTTATGAGCATGAGCATACAGTGTTTAAGATTACCAAGATTTTGATGAGGCAAGAATGTCCAGGGCTAACAGAATTCTCCTCCCTCGGCTTTCTAGTGTTTTCTAGGGTTTTGGTGGCCCTTGCTTCTTGCTGTGTGAATTTGAGCTTTCTTGGTCTCTCGTAGAGAACCCTATTTTAGGACTTCAAGTAGCATGTCTGTTATATGGAATTGAATAAGGTGGCATAATTCGATGATGATAAGATTAGTGAAATGTTGCCCCGTAGAATTCCTTTATGAGCATGAGAATACAGTGTTTAAGATGATCAGAGATTTTGGTGAGGCAAGAAGGTCCAGGGTTGAGCATACTCTTTTCTATCAGTCCAAGGATTAACTCTAGTCCAATCTGGCCATGTTTTATAGTGAGATAGAATTTCTATTTGTTGGGAGATTGTTAAGGAGAGAGCATCATGGGGTTCTTAAGAGCACGAAATTGCATTGGGACACTAAGTTCCTTATTCAGTTATGGCTAGCTCTTTATGGGAAACTTGTTAGCACTAATAATACTGCTTGTCACCCTGTGTGTGATGAAATGGCACCCTGCTTTGGGTGCTCGTCAAGAAAAGTATCAATGGGTGAATGAATTTCTCCCTCAATCAAAGTTTATTTTCAATAGGACACCATCTAACCTTGCAAAGCCTCGCATCTCTCTTCCTTTAAGGTTTTATATTGCTACAACCCCCTCCCTCCCAGGTTTGATTCCAATTCTCATGCTTACCAAGTTTTGCAAGTAGGTAAGTGGGCATTGTATATTTAGAAGTTCAATGTGCAAGCTAAGTCTTAAGCAATCAATCACAAGAAATGGTCCTTTTGAGAATCTTGGAATAGATTGACCATAATTCATAGAAGATTGACTTCCTAGGAGGATATTGGGTGTTAGCTATATTGAACTTCCATTGTTGTTGACCTTTGCTTGAAACACCAAACATGACCAGGTAGGTCCCACCAAACACCAGCAGGCAGGTCGTGTTCCATGAAAGTGTTCACAAGCCTATGCTAATTTAATCGTTCCATCTCTGCAGGCTGTGCTAGTGTTCATCGTATCCTGTCTGAATTCATTCCTCGTTATGCAAGACATTGCCCCACTGCTCTTGAAGCTGCTGCACAAGTCATAATAAATATGCACAACTGTAATTTGCCCGTCATAACACGGGGGGAGGATGCAGATGGAGTTTCATTTGATACTGCTACGAATTGTGTCGTTGGACTGGTTGATATCTGTCGCACCGCCTCATTGGAAGCACCTTCATCATCTGTTATCAGAGGAATATGCTCCACAGTGTTTCTTAATGTTGTCACGTTTTTTGCTTCTTCCATTGACGGGAATGATATTCTTCAAATTGTAGATAAGGAAAGTTTGAAGATGCAAGTTTGTGTTGATACATTTTCTCAGTTAAAGCAACGCGTTTTGGAAGAAAGCGCCTCTCCATTTCTTAAGTTGTTAAGACTTAAAGCTTTGTGCTTTCTTAAAATCTTTTTTCTTTGTCCAAAGGACGTACTTGAAGCTTGCTTTGGACTGTTTAGCACCCATGCTGCAGATGGAGTTTGTAGAGAAGCCAAATACATTCTCCGCCAGCTATCTGATAAACTTGATTCTGGCCACGAGAGCCCCTTGCTTGATGGGAAAGGTGCAAGTGATACATCTGAAGGTTGCTCCAGCTACATGGAAGTGGAGACTTCTGGCGATGCAATGAATTCCAGAAGGCAGGGGTCTAATAGTGGTTGCTTCAATGGGAATAAAGTGGGTTTACCGAAACCGTGCTTGTTAGGAGTGGTAAGGTTTCATCAAAATCCTAATCTTGGACTCCTTCCATTGCTATTCTTTCAAGGCTTCCACTATCGAGCAATTGTTATCTTTTATATTCTCTCATACTAGATGTGAAAGAAGTAGAAACTGCAATATTATGAAAAATGAGTGTATTTGAATGAGTGTATATTTTTCCCCCTTCTCATTTGAGGCTATGGTACTTAGTTGAAATGTCGAACAATAGTATGTGTCCACAAGTCAGACTCGGCACATTTTCTGACATTGTCATGTATTGTAGGTCTAATCTGAATTGTGAATGAATCATGCATGGTCAAGTAAATAGAATAACTAGTGTTAAGTAATATAGGTCAATTGTACATAGAAAAACAAGGAATCAAGTAACATGTCAGAATTGGTAATTAGCATAGGGAGGACTTGTGTTACATAGTTCTTCTCGCCCATTAACCCCTTCCCTGCGAAAAGGATAAGGGAAACATAAAAGAACAAGAAACACACAAATAACCCCTTTTCCCTTTTTTTTTTTTTTGGGGGGGGGGGGGGATTGGGGGTGTTCATATTATTTGCAGAGACATTTCCTGCGTCTTAGTTTTTCTCTTTACCCTTCATGACATCACCTTGTTAGGTTATTGGGTGTATTATCGGTAATGCTTGCTGGAACTAAGCAAGCATCTTGTCCCTGTGTATTCAGGTCCTTCGGCAAAATCATTCTTTGAAGAAGTGGATATTTTCTAGGTACAAGAGGCTGCGGAAATTTGCTTCAGCAGAAGCTGTGTCTCAAGTGACTATAGCATTTGAAGGAATATTTGAATCTTTTACGGAATTAGTACAGGTACAAGATGTAGAAAACAGTGATGAGGAAGGTCCAAATCCCTCAAAATATACCAGCGGGCAATATTTAGTGCACAGAATCTCTGATCAATGTAGTCCCCTGCCTGAAGTTTCTGGAAGAGATTCTGCATCTCAAATTACTGACAAATCCTGCACGGATGAGTCAGCAAACAAAACTCCCAGGCAGTATCTAAAACGCCATGGCTCTATATCATCGATTGAAGACGACCGCAACCACCACTCGAACAGTAGTGCTAATGAGAGTGGCTGCTTGAAGAGAGTGAGCTTTGATGGTAAGGAGCAGGGAAATATAGGCCATGCATGGTCTTCCATGCCGAAGGACCACCTGAATGAGCAGTTGCTCTCACCTATGTTGGAAAAACAATCCGAGATTAAGAGTGGTCCATTTGAACAGGGAGAGAAGGTTGTCCATCCCAGGATTCCAAAGGCAAAATCCTCTGATGGAGTGCCAGGTGGCGGTGAATTTGGAAACTCTCCTGCAGGCTATTATCCGTCTGCTTCCAGTCAAATCATTTGGTTTTCTGATGGGGATCCTGCAGCACTGGATGTGTTCTCTGCTACTAGACAAATCTGGTTAGGTTCTCTGGCCCCTGACATATCTGAGGCTGCAGTAAGACATGAGTTTGAGAGATTCGGTCCTATAGAGTACTTTTCCTTCTTTCCAGTCAAAGGTTTTGCACTGGCTGAATATAGAAGTATAACTGATGCCACTCAGGCGCGGGAATTTATGCGAAGATATCCCCCTTGGGGTTATCCAGTTCGTGTTAAATTTATTGATGTTGGTTTGGGAACAAGAGGTGCTGTGGGTGGTGTGGCAATTGGCTCCAGTTGTCATGTATTTGTAGGTAACGTGTTTAACCAATGGGTTAAGGATGAAATTCTACAAGAGACGATGAAAGTGGCCTGTAGAGGCCCTCGTGTGATTGCTGATTTCTCCAGTGAAGGTGCCTTGCTTTTAGAATTTGACTCTCCTGAAGAAGCTGCCAGTGCTATGGCATGCATAAGGCAATTGCGTAGAGGCATCGGCAATGCTACAGCACCTGCATCTGTTTGTGCTGGTCCTACAGATATGTCAAGCACTCGTGCAAGTTATTGGAATTCTGCAACAGCTCCTGTTGGAATGGGAAATACGTGCAACACTATGCTTGGCTCACCGCATGGTCAAACAGGTGGAAGCCCTAATAACAGGTTTGTTATTATTGACTACCCACAATGTCCAATGTGCACCCCCCTCCCCCCTCCCCCCCCCCCCCCCAAAAAAAAAGAAGAATAAAAGAAAAATAGAGGTGAGCGAATGGATGCAAATGCTGAAACAACTGAGCATCCCCTTAATTTGCTGTTCTATTTGCTGCACTAGGTGGGTGGTTTTATTTTATAATCTCACATTATTGGCTATTGTTACATTAATGTTGAGTTTAAATTAGTATCCATGAATTGGTGGCAATTTCTTTTTGGAATAGGACAATAATTGGTATGGATGTCTATTGTTGACTGTTGAGAACTTTAATTTTGCCAGCCTTCATCTCTCATTGTTCCAGGAACATGACTACTCGTGGTGTCATGAACCCCCCCACCCCACAGAAAAAACACACACATTGTTGATATTCTCTTCTCATATGGCTTTTGACCATTTATACAAATGTCCTAACGGGGTCTTCCCTTGACTGAAATCATAGGATGAACATTGCTGTTGTACCTAGTAAAATGAACACTGAAGGTGGTCCTCCAGAGTTTGTCTCTCCCAGAGCAGCTTTTGAGCAAGGGTTTTCTATGCAAGGCGGGCAATTGACTCATTCAAATATGATGCCCTCAGGTTGTGTAGACACACATGGGATTGGGTTCAGCAGAGGTAACTTTCTAAAACACTATTCCAGTAGCTCATTAGACACGGATTTCCGTACTGGAGAATTAGTTTGAGGCCCTTTATTCGCTAAATATTTGCGTTAGTCTGACTTAAGCTTATGTTATTGCATAGGTTTATGGTATTGTTGCACAGAAAAATTTGGTCATATATGCCATTAGCCTGTTGCTATATCTGCATGCCCTTAAATTTTCTCCTGCTATGAATAATCAAAGAATATATTGATATGACAGCAAGGGGGTGCCATCCCTTGACATGTCCTTTTAAACATTATACTTGTTTAAGGACAATGTTATTTTATCTCATAGACTCATAGAGTAGTTTACTTTGTGCGTTTTGGAATTCCACGTACACCAGCAAATCTCCAATAATTTCAAATATGGCGGTGTTTTAATATGATTTCAAAGAAGTATTGATTGTCTTTTTATTTGTTCAAAACCATTTCTGCAATACATGATAAAGTTGTAGAGTTTAAATTCCGTCTCCCTGGTTCTTGTAATGTTTAGAACCTCTTCCAGGGTTCACGAGGACATACGGTGATCAATGCTCTCTCTTTTCTCCCATTAGTTCTGTTTGGTTTCTTCAGGCTGCATTTGATTTTTGGAGAATAAGATGTGAGTTTTTCCTCCCCCTCACTAATCTAGTTAAAAAGAAAAACCCTTCTTTCCCTCAAATCTCACATTTGCTCCGTTCCTTGTCAATCTCCCATTTCCATCTCTCTCCCCTCTTACAAATAAAATATTATTGCAGCCTGTGTCATTTTCCTCCCTCTTTCCTCTCAATTTTAGAAGGAAAACTTTGTTGAATAAATCAATCAAATTTTCCATAATGTTTTCTTTGCAACTTCCATTCTTCCAATTTTCTTTAGGTTCCATGAATGTATATATTTTTTTGATAAGTGCACATTAGTGTAATTCATTTTGCAACTTTTCCCCCTTTCCATCCTATTCTCCAAGTATCTAATGGAGCCTTCATGTCACATTACATGGGAGGGAATTCTTTTCAGCCTGCTTTTCCACCTTCCCCTCAATCACCATTGACATCGTCGTCATCCTCATCTTCATCTCATTTTCATCGTTATCTTGGTGGCTTTGTATTTATTGTGAATTTTTTTTGGCCTTCTTAAATGTTTGTTTCCCATTCTGTGGAAGATTTTTGAACCTTCTTTTCCCATCTCCCCTGCCCCTTCACCTCCATGGCCTTTAGCATAGTCTTCATCCTCATCCTCATCCTCTTTGTTTAAGCTATCCCCAGGATTGGTGACTTGGGAAAGGCTTGGTTGCTTAGTTTTGGATGTCTTATTCACCAGTGTATTCTTGATACTTCTATGCCTTAGTTTTGGATGTCTTATTCGCCGGTGTATACTCGTCCAGGTGCTATGCCAGCTCCACCAGAGCAGATGTGGTGTTGGAAACCAGAGATCGAAAACCACTCCGCAGCAGGATCAGTTACGTGTACACCTATGGCTACACACGGATCCACAATTGCACCACCTCACTCAATTCAAGCACCCCCTTACATGCAACCTGTTTATCCTCCACCCACTACCAATTCCTGGGATCCACATGGTATGGGCCATTACGTATCAAGACCTATGCCTACTGGTGCACCGAGTGGCACAGTTCCTCTACCGTTTGTTCAAGCTTCAGTTACATCACTGTCGCAGATACCGGGAAGTGGAATCCAGCCATATAATCAGATGGTGCCCATGCCAATTATGGTTCCTCATTCAGCAATGCTACCGCCTCAGCCTGTTATGCCGCCTCCTATTCCTCCTTCGCCACCAGTTGTTCCACCTCCCCCTCGTTCCCCACCACCACCTCCACCACCCGACACCAACCCACCTCCGCCTTCCACTGTATTGTCCAGTACATCAAGCGCCGTGCAGATTCAGTGGCAGGGTACACTTGCGAAAAGTGGAGTTCACTATTGTACTGTCTGTGCCCATCGAGTAGATTCTGACAGTTGTAAATATTCAATTCCTGTTTCAGAGCCTACTGGGTAAGAAATATGCATCCATTGCGCCCAAAACTATAGATTTATGCTTTATGCATGGTATCTTATAACATTTTTTTGTTTTACTTCAGTTGGCCGGTGAAATTAGACATGACAAAGCGCACTGACTTTGGCCACGTTAAAGCTGCATTTAATAATACCCCACCATCCAGGGTGAGTCTCCATTTATATTAAATATACTTAATTATGCTTCTTTGCGAGCATCGACTTGCCTTTTTCGATATGCCAATGTTCTGATTATGACTTCACGTCTTCCCTTTGGGTCCTCTTAAGTGTTTTATTGTTGTGAGGTCTTGTGTTGCAGCTTGTAAGCTGGTCTGAACTCGTAATGCCCATGTTCATCATAATAGCTTGGGTCTCGTAATTATTAATATTGAATGTCCATTTTAAATAGTGTTATGGCTTACCTGAGCAACTTTGGATTGTGGGCGGAGTGGGGATCGGGATGAATAGCAGTGGTAAAGTCCCATGAGCTTGTTGCTTTAAGCTTCAAAATTAGAATGGACATAGAGGGACGACCATCTCTGTATGGAAACATGTTAAGTAGCTTTTCCTTTTCCTGATCCAAAGGATCATACAAACAGCCGGTAGACACCTACTTAAGGTATTAGTTCATTTAGTTGATATAATTAAAGATAGCCTATTAAGACACCTACTTAAGGTATTAGTTCATTTATATAATAAATGACAGCCGATTAAGATATGTCTAAACTCCTAGAACAAGAAAAAAGAAGACCCTAGTACAACTACCACTAATTCCTAGACTTCGGCCAACTTCAAGTAGTAGATGTGGTTCGTTAGCTCAATCAACTGACTAATTCCTAGATTTAAGTTGCTTTCATGGGAATTTGGCAGTTTGACTTTGCGAGTTCGAGTGAAATGTTGTCCCGAAAATCATTAGTCCTTTTTTATTTTCTCGTAGAATATTCAAATTTCATTTCTTTGTATTCTTGGCATTGTCATCTGCATGGTTCACTGGCCCTAGGCTTTTAGGAGTTTGTTTATTACACATGGAACTTATTATTTTGCTTCCAATAACTCGCCATGTGTGACTTGTGTGGAATGGACCCATTCCACTAAGTTTTTTGGTTCTTTGGACAGTTTGTTAGTACACATCTATGTGATGCAAGGGATTAATCATCATTTTCCTCTTGCTATGTGATTTCAAGTTATTATTCGAATATTAAGTGCTTGCATTCTTTCAACGTGATGAACACTTCTTTTTAACTTGGTGCAGAGGGAGGTATGTGAGCTGGTCCCGTCTTCAGCTGCTGATCATAAAGGAGTAAGTTACATTGCATGTTTCTAGTGGCAAAATGCTGACACTATTTGAAGACAGTTTTTTTCCTTATTGCCTACATGATAATTGATATCATCGTCTTATCATGGGAAACTTTTTGAAATAGGCACCCTTCACATGTGTTCTTTTATGCGGGTCTTTTTCCGGGGGCTCATCCTGTCTCCATTTCTTTCTTGCCTGCAGTTTCAGGATTTTATCTCATACCTGAAGCAGAGAGAATGTGCCGGAGTTATTAAGATCCCCGCCACGAAATCTCTTTGGGCCAGGCTACTTTTCATCCTTCCGTGTTCCCCACAAGCGTGCACGATGCTTTCCGTGAAGTCAGCAACTCCCGATTGCCTATTTGCCATGATTTTGCCAAAGGAGGCGAATTCAGATTGTACTTAACTGATTACAACCGACAAAACCCGACATTGGCAAGTGAATAAAGTGATGTGCACATTTTCGGCTCATTTGTGTGAACGTTGTCGTGGAAGGATTCAATTTCAATGTCTGAGCCTGCAAGTGAATAATGTCAAGTGCACATTTGATCCTGTTCGATTGTCGTTGGCCATAAAAACTCAATGTCTTGCTTGAGCAGAAGAAAGTTGTGTCTATAGTTGTTCGATTGACATCGCGCGATAAAAGATTCAATGGCTGAGCTCGAGCAGAAGAAAGTTGTGTCTATAGTTGTTCGACTGATGTCATGCCATAGAAGATTCAATGGCGAATCTCGAGCAGAAGAAAGTTTATGTTTATAATTGCCGTAGCACGTCTGTTAAATCGTTTGGAGAATTTTCACACCTTCTGTTGGAATGAATGTTGGTGGAACGTGTAAATTATGTTCCAAAAATTTTGTATGAGACTATCGGCTGGATTTGGCAAAGAGGATGTCTTTTGTGTAAAGCCCTGGCAGACAAAATTAACAGTTTAGATAACAGATAGCGGCTTATGTAGCGGATGCTACCACAGTTTTTTGTTTCAAGTTGGTTCTCTTAGGTTTTCCATTTGGATCTTTTTTGTGTCTTGTTTGGTTTCGAAATTGGCTTTTGAAAAGTTTTTGTGGGTTTGCAGGAATCAACCTCTCCATGAACTCTAGTTTATGGGGAAGGTTACCTACATTTGGATCTCTCAGACTGCGCTTGAACGTGTTTTCCTTGGGAGGTTGTTTTTGTATAGTGGCTTATGTAGCGTGTACCTGTTTAATTTGTGATACCAGGTAACTGTTCAAATGAAAATTGTGCTATGTAAATTTAGTGGTTGTCGTAGGTGGTTAATGTGATTTGACATAAAAAGATATAAATAATTTCCGAAAATACAATTTTCAAAGGGTGCTTTGCCATAACTCCAAACGGTAAACGCTAACTTTGTTAACATTTCATAAACACTACCTGAAATGCTATAAATTTACTAACACTAATATCTAGTATGTACGAATTTTGACTTGGTCAAGACGCTAAACCCTATTCGAGATACTATGGCTGAACACAACTATACTAACAAAGGAACTCTCCTGAATAAAATATTCAAGGATTAGTCTCAGCATCTGAATTTGTTAAGCTAGGTGTGTGGTGAGTAAAATGTATTCTTTGCTTTTCTCTCACATCATTTTAGCCTTTGATGTAACCTTCTCCTTTATGTCCTTACTTATCTAGATTGCTTGATATTCCTTATTCCACTTGGAGCTGCCACCTTTCCAAGGAATAAAGATTATCCTAATTTCATAACTTAACTTTATAGATGCTTTAGCTTCATGTATTAGTTTCATTTTCTTGTGGGCACATTGTGATTGGATATTTAACATGCCTATAGGCCTGTTTGGCAAACAATTGTTAGTTATTAACTGTTAGCTGTTTATATTAGTTGTTAGCAGTTAACTGTTTGAATTAGCTATTTTAAATAAATGGTCATAACACAAAAAGAAAACATTGTTCATAAACTAAGATAGAAAATGCTTATTAACATAATAGAATCTCTCGGTGATAATAAAATTGAAATAGAAAAACGTTTAAAAGCTAATATGGAAAATGCTCATAGAAAGGAGGTTGGCCTGGCCGAACGCAATCCATAGGTTCACAAAAGCAGCGTGCTCTACCAAGGTATACCATTCAATCTTTAAAACTTTAGTAGCACTGACAAAATTTTGTCCGACCTGAATATCCGAATTCGTCTGACCCAAAAAAACCGCTTTGGTCCGAACTTGATTTTGACATTTACCGAATATTCAGATACGGTATTTCTCTCTCTTTTTTTTTATTGTGCAACTAATCAGAACTTAGCTCTGTCTGACCCGAAAAAATCTGGTTCGAACATCAATTTTTTGTCCGAATTTGACCAACCCGAATTTTTGTCGGAGATAAATTTTAGACATGCTTTAGTATCACATACAAGTTTCATTATTCTCTCAACCTCCCATTGTGATTCCCATTCAACATGTTTATATATACATAAAATGAGAAGATTGCCTCAATTTTGATCCAAAGTACCAAACAAACTAAATCAAACCATCATCATCATCATTCATCATCATCATCATCATCATCATCATCATCATCATTCATCATTCATCACCCATGGCTACTACCATAAAGTTCTTAGACTTCCAATACAGCCTATCAAAAAGGAAGCCATCTCGTTTATTCTCCTTCAGCAACAAACAATACTCCAACATTTTGCCCATTTTTAAGCCAAACCCAGATGAAATGAAGGCCGTGTTTGGCAAGTTTGATAAAAATGGAGATGGGAAAATTTCACAAGAGGAGTACAAGGCTATACTTCAAGCCTTGGGGCAGCCAACAAACTTGGTGGGGGAGATTTTCAAAGTGGCTGACACAAACAAAGATGGTGGTTATGTTTGGAAAATTTTGTCTTTTCAAATTAATTCATCTACTTTTGGTTCTTTTACGCCCTCTGTTTCATACTATTTGTCATTTTATTGACTGTCAAAGGTCTCCAATATCATTCTCTGATTGATAATTTTTTATATAATATCTTATTAATAATTGCAATACTATATTTCTAGGATACTATTTTTGTTACGAATATAATGGTAGTAGTTTTATTCAACAAATCATTGTATATATTGAGAAATTTGTTATCAATTTTTTTTAATTTAATTGCACAATTTCCAAATATGACAACTATTATGGAATAGAGGTAGTAATTGTTAATAATCCGTTGTTTTCACTAGGATTATTAGGTTGTGAAATCCTAAACTTTGAGTTTAATTTTCGGGGGTGGCATTTGTCAGTAGTTCAAGGGTGAAGCCAGTATAATCACAGACGGGGCCGTATATTATATTCAATGTTTTTATAGGAGCCATAATACTAAAATTTAACTGCCTATCACAATCGGTAGTAGCATTTGTTATGTACTGTACCATATGAACTCGCTTTCCTATATAGAGAACGTTGTTGTTTGAGTTATAATTTTCTCAAAATTTGTGACAGGTTACATCGACTTCAAGGAGTTCATGGCGTTGCACAACAATGGAGGTGGGGTTAGGGTCATGGACATAAAGAACGCTTTTCGGGCTTTCGATTTGGACGAAGATGGAAAGATAAGTGCTGAGGAGGTGATGGAAATGTTCCGGAGGCTAGGAGAGAAATGCTCCCTCGAGGATTGTCGTCGGATGGTGAATGCCGTGGACGTTGACGGAGATGGGTTTATCAATATGGATGAGTTCATGACCATGATGACTCGTAGTTTGGTTCGATATTAAGGGTCCGTTTCCTTGGACTGGTAAAGTATAGTGCTGAATAATAGTCTCTGTAAAAAAACATACGACAAAAGCTCAACGAGTTCATGTCTTTGTCAAACTGAGTTTCTGCCTGATGAACTCGGTGACGTATTACTAGGTACTAACGCAGAGTACCTCAAAGTTCACATTGTTTACATCAAAAACATTGTGCATATTATTATCGTCCAATATCCTGAAAATTGGTATTATTTTGATCCAGTCTCCTTGTAACTAAGCATTAGGTATGTTTGCTGTTTGCTTCACTTGAGACATATGCATGATGTATTTGTTTGTTTGTATAGAGAGACTTCCTTTGTTTCAAATTTCATACCATTACTGTTTGATTGAAAACTTTTATTATTAATTTTTCAATATATACGATAATGAATCGTGTAAAATTACTATAATCGAATACAGAAAGCAAAAGAGTCCCATAAGTATGTAATTTTATAAATTTTTTTATAAAAAACAATAACTCAAGTGGAATATTCAAGATTAAATGGCCAATAATGATGTAGAGTAGTATATTATAAAAGTTAAACACAACAGTAATGACATTAATCTTTGTGTGTTAAACAAATGATAAAATGATAGAGGATTTTAAGAAAAAGATTTTACCATAATGTGCCAAAAACTTGTGACAAAAGTCAATGACCGAAGATCATTAGAAATTAGATTGAAGGCGAAGTACCACCGTCTTTTTATGGTCCCGACCAAACAACACAGACAAAAGATCTACGGTCCATTTAAAACTCAAATCCAAACAAATATGAAATGAAACTTGTAATTAATGGGATTATCCGGGGACCATGATCTAAGCACCAAAGCATCATCCTCCACGTCATTGACAAACAGAGTTCTCGTCTCATAGACTCGGTGGCGTACTGCTAACACAAAATGCCGCCTATGTTCATGCTACTCACATTCTAGATAATTGTTCATACTATTATCATTCAATTAAGGATTATTGGATGATAATACACTGAACTTTAGGGGTATTAGATAATAATGCACTGAACTTTTTTCTTGGACTCTAATACACTGAACTTTGAGGGTATCGTTTTTCTATTTTTTTCCAAAAAAATATATTAGTCATCCTGCTTATGTGTACTTTCTTATACGACAAAAGTTTTTTCTGAAAATAATAGAAAAATGACACCTCAAAGTAGGACAGTCACCGCGTCAAACACCAGCTGAATTGGTCTGAGTGCGTTATTGTCCAATACCCTCAAAGTTCAGTGTATTAAAAGTCCAAGAAAAAAGTTCAGTGTATTATCATCCAATAATCATTCAATTAAAGTTTGTATTATTTGATTTGATTTTCCTTATTATTATCATTATTAGAACTGATAAACCGTTCGTGAAGGGAATACTGTCTATATTTGAATCTCCTTAAATCTCGCGTTAGTAGAATTGTATTGATGTACATTATTAGAGCCAATAAAATTTGATCCGACCCGACTACTTGAATTTGTTCATCCCGAAGAAAACCAAGCACGAATACAAAACTTTCATACAAGTTTTGATATTGATCGATCTGAATGATATTTTCTATTTTTAATCGCCTGAACCCGATTTTAACTTGAAGTTAGGTCCACTCGATTGTCCGACTTTCTCTCCTCCGAATTTGAATATTGACCTATTTGACCGTACTCGATTTTTTTTTAAAAGAATATTTTATTATCGATTTGGGCCTATCAAATTCATAGGTAACTTCAGTTTACCAAATTTACCGGTTTTTCTCATATTACACTATCATTTAGGGTAAGGAGGTTTTATTCAGAATTGAAAACAGAATAGTTCCACACTGGTAAGCGCTTAACGAGCACCTGAAGCCGACGAGAGACGCACACACAGAGAAGAAGAAGAACGAAAATGGCGTGGAGTGCCACCATGATCGGAGCTCTCTTAGGTCTCGGCACTCAGATGTACTCCAATGCTCTTCGCAAGCTTCCTTACATGCGTCGTAAGTCTCTTTTCAATCTCACATTTCCTCTTTTTTTGATTTGTTTTTCCAATTCAATTCCTTCTAGGGTTCGAAATTTGTGTTAGAAATCTATGTCCTGATTTGCAACACTTGCGGAGATATCTGAATCCTGATTTCTGCAATCGGCGAGGGTTTATGCTCCGAAATCTGGCCCTAATTTGTGCGAAATTTGTGTTTGATCGTGTTGGGCATGGGATTGGGGGCTTTTTTTTGTGAATCGGTTTTTTTATGAATCAGCTTGTCGAGTGGGAAGATAATCATAATGAGGACTGATTTGCTTGTATTTTGATTTGTTTTTCCAATTCAATTCCGTCTAGGGTTCGAAATTTGTGTTAGAAATCTATGTCCTGATTTGCAACACTTGCGGAGAAATCGAAATCCTGATTTCTGCAATCGGAGAGGGTTTATGCTCCGACTGCTCCTAATTTGTGCGGAATTTGTGTTTGGTTAATGAGGATCGATTTGCTCATTTTTTTGTTTTTCCAATTCGATTCCGTTGCGAAATTTGTGGAGAAACCTAATTTTGATTTCTCCAATCCGTGAGCATTTATTCTCCGAAATCTGATGTTAATTTGTTAGAAATTTGTGTTTGATCGTGTTGGCATGGGATTGGGGGCTGTTTTTGTTAATCAGGTTGTCGAGTGAGAAGATAATCTTAATGAGTACTGATTTGATCGTATTTTGATTTGTTTTTCCAATTCAATTCCGTCTAGGGTTTGAAATTTGTGTTAGAAATCTATGTCCTGATTTGCAGCACTTGCGGAGAAATCGAAATCTTGATTTCTACAATCGGCTAGGGTTTGTGCTCCGAAATCTGGTCCTAATTTGTGCGAAATTTGTGTTTGATCGTGTTGGGCATGGGATTGGGGGATTTTTTTTGTGAATTAGCTTGCCGAGTGGGAAGATAATCTTAATGAGAACTGATTTGCTCGTATTTTCTTTTTTCAATTCAATTCCGTTTGTGAAACTTGTGAAGAACCTTAATTTGTGATTTCTCCAATCTGCGAGGGTTTATTCTACGAAATCTGATGTTAATTTGCTCGACATTTGTGTTAGATCCGTGGGAGCATGTGTTGGGCATGGGATTGGGGGCTGTTTTTGTGAATCAACTTGTCAAGTGGGAAGATAAGCTTAATGAGGACCTTGACAAGATGCTTGAGAAGGCGAAGGCTGCTAATGAGCGCCGCTATATGGGTACGTATTTTTCTTTTTTGCGGTTCAATTCGTACCATTTGGATTTTCAGTGTTGGTTTTAGGGTTTGAAGAGGTGATGACTGCCTGAGAAATTCCAATATCTGGCAATTCAATTCAATTCAATGTTTTTGTTTTTGGGTTGCATTGCTTGCCTGTAGAAAATGAGAAATGAATACACTGATTTCAAGGTCAGCCTATCGTGTTGATGGATTTTCAGTCAATGTTAGTAATTACCAATGCTGGTGGATTAACTTTTGTTTCTTGCTTGAGTTGCTTCTTTGCATTGCTTATCAACAGTTTAGTCAATGTGGATGGCTTTTGTCTATCCTTTGTGTTATGTTGATTAAATTCCAGAATTCATGATCCGGGTTTAATCCGTGTCTGTAGCTTCATAACTTGCATTCGCTCTATGCCATATGTTACTATCGGTTAGGTCTAAAGGATAAATCAATGTGGGTAAGGGTTGTATGATCATTACCATTTGTACGTTTCTCTTAAATGATCAATCTATCTTGATAAGGTTTGACAAAAATCAAATGATGTTGATAAAGTTACAAATAATAATATTAACAAAGTTGAGTAAATAGTGGAAGTCAAACTCGAAAGAAACTAATAGGAGGCTAGGAGTGGGGTCTTTGTTGGCATGGTTATGATGAAAGGAACTCTGATTTCATCAAAATCCTATTGATATCAAAGAAACAAAAATTCATAAACCAGTATATTCAAATGGAACTCACCGGATTTTTAGAGGACATGAGTACAAAAGGATTTTGGCCAGATTTGGATTTGGGTTGAAACTTTCAGACATGGGACAAAATTTTAGACCATGTATATATATATTTATTGACTTATTTTAATTCTTATCTCATAAAGGTATTGCTTAGGGTATTCAGGTGCCATATACCGTTTGCCTTTTGACACTGAATCGCTTTTCTTTGCTGCACCTTACACCTTTCTTTGAACTCTAACTCTTCATTTTCCTTGCCATACCCGTGTCGGACCCTCCACACCCGGATAAGGGTACGACACTCGACACTTCAAATTACATTGAAAATATGCAAATGTTCTTAAAATTAGCCAAGTCCGACACCCGTATCCATGTCCATATCGGACATCCGTGCCCAAAACCGAGTAACATAGGATGCTACTCCTACATGTGTGAAAGCTGCATGTTCCGTTTCCATAACATACTTTGACTCATGTATCAAAAAATCTTGTCCTGCTAAAGAAGTGTGATACATGGTATTGGGTGAAATTATTGGGCTCATAAAGTTTTCTAACACTCTTTTCTTTCTGCTCATTTTGTGCCCGTGTTCGTGATGAGAACGAAAGTTTTGCTCGTTATTATTGTGCAAAATTGGGTTGTAGTAACCCGGACAATAGGGATTAGGACAATGTTAAGACGAACAATAGGGACTGAGACAATTGTAAGCCGAACTTTAGAAATGTATCAAAGTGAATTGAACTATTGAACCTTTGAATTTCAATGCATCGTCTGGTTTTCCTATGCACCGTCTGTATTAGATAGATTGTAGTAGTACAAGCTTATCATATATCTATTCGATTGTAGTTTTCCAAACGATGATATATTGCATTGTAGTATTCCAAACTATTATATATTCGGTTGTGAAATCATGCATTCGTTTTTCCTTGTGAGTGAATTTGCAGTTGCTCATAACACACTATTATTACCTAGTTGCAAAAGGTCAAAAGGCGCAACGAGAGCCCTAAGCTAATTTAGCATTTTGCTATTCGATTTCCGGCTCACTTGTTTTCATCATATTTTGTTCGTTTGCCATTTGCAGATGAAGATGACTAGATGACTGATCTGATTGGTTTCGATTACTCGCTTCGGTAGATTAAAGGGTTTGCTGCCTTTCATGTATGTTCAAAGCTTCTCAATCAGCTTCGTCCGATGTTTGTATTTGGATGAGATTTCATATTTTTGCATTTGGTTGTTTCACGATCATAGTATCTTCTGTAATAAATCATGGGATATTCATATTCTCTGGTTCTCTGAAATCTTTGAAATGAGAGGAGTTTCTGCTTTGGGTGCTTTGCCCTAACCCACCCTTTCTTGTGTGTTTGTGTTTCTTTCTTCCACTTCTTTTTCGGCATGTTCTTTTATAAGGTGCGGTGCCATCTTGTGTCAGTGTGTGTGGGTGTTTCTTTCTTCCGCTTCTTTTTCGGCGTGTTCTTTTGTACGGTACGGTGCGGTATTACAATTTATCATATTATTCAATATTCTTTCATATTTAATCATATCATATCATGCTTTACCACAATCATTGCCAATATATATTTTCACTTTTCTCCTTTACATTTCACATTTTCTCCCCTCACCTATCACATCAACCACATTTTCCACAAATTTTATCATACCATTCCACACTTACCCGTAGTTTCTACAATTTCACTACATTGTGCCGTTTCTGCATTTCATCAGCGGCACAAAATAACAACAAGGCCGACGATAAGGGTGGGTGGATAGGTTAACTTTGGGTAAAGGTTGGAAAAGTTTTGGAAAATGTAGAAAACTTTTAAAAAAATTATAAAACGTGTAACAAATACTCGTATTACATTACTCCCTCTGTTTCATATTAGTTGTCGTCTTAAAAAATTGTGCAGTCAAAATTTAAAAATATATGGCTTGTTATATAAATTACTATTGTGACATTCGTAATGAATGAAATATTGTATAAAAAATTATCAATCAAAAAGTAATATTAGAAGTCGTAACAGCCAATTAAGTAACAAACAATTGACTAATATGAAACAGATAGAGTATGCATTTCATCCTAATTTTGCAACCTTTTTTCACATTTCTCCAAATGAGCACAATTGATATTTTTTTCGATAGTTGAAAGCCAAAAAAGGCTATAGCGCATTAAAGATACAACAAAATATCCACAAAATAGCAAAAATAACATGAACAAAACAGAAAAAACAGCAACAGTTGAACGATACAGACACGAAAACCAGAGAAAGACAGCTACAAAACAGCTAAGAAATCACCCAAAAAAACAATTCACTTAATCTTTGAAGGTATAACCTTTAACCAATAAACCTCTCTCACCAAAGCCCTCTTTCGATCAAGCACCGCTTCAATATTCTTCGGGTCCTTAAATTTCCTCGGCGCTTCAAAATTAGTTGACTTAGTCTTCCGAGAAGTTTCCAAAACCAACCTCTATTTATATTTCAACACGACCTTACCTCTCCTTTTACTCGTAGCATCGACCTTTGAGCGTACCAGGATAGAATCCTCAAGATAAGGAGAAACAACAGACATAAATTGGATCAACATTGTGTCCTCAGTATCATTAGTAGCATGATCACAAAGCACATCCTTGTACGAGCATGGAGGTGGTGAAGAACAACCACGAGCACCAAGAGCACCATCACTAGCTAAAGAATGAGTCAAATTTGCATATATGGGGTTGAAAGAGTTCGCTCAGAATCAGCAGGAACAATTAAGCCAACTCTTTGAGGGACAATTGGAGATCGAGACAAACCACTCTGTTTGACTTTACGGACCCAAATCCACTTGACATATTTAGAGCTCTATACATATGCTAAAATTGTTACTATAACATTTTGAGAGAATTAGAAAAGGATTATTGGACGATAGTACATTGAACTTTAGGGGTAATGGACATTATGCACTGATTTTTTTTTTTTTTACTCTAATACACTGAACTTTGAGAGTATGAGTATTGGACAATAATACACTCAGAACAATTTCGGTGGTGGTTGACTTGGTGACGATTCTACTTTGAAGTGTCGGTTTTCTTTTTTTTTCAAAAAAATATATTAGTCATCATGTTTTTGCGTACTTTCTTTCACAACAAATTTTTTTTCTTAAAAAAGGATAAAAACGACACATCAACAGTCACCGCGTCAACCACTAACTGAATTGGTCTGAGTGCATTATTGTCCAATACCCTCAAAGATCAGTGTATTAGAGTAAAAAAAAAAAAGTTCAATGTAGTATTGTCCAATACCCCTAAAGTTCAGTGTACTGTCATCAAAAAATCCATTAGAAAAGTAACATTGTTGACAAGTTAAATGAGACCAAAGTAGATGGCTAGATCCATAAGGGAAGATCATAAACACATTAAGGCTCTGTCAAATTCATGGGTAAAAAACAGTTGGGTAAAAGTTAAATTTTAGTAACTTTTGGTAATTTTTGGTAAATTCTGATAACTTTTGGCAAATTGATGCCGATATGTCAAAATTAATTTTTTTATTTTTTAAGGCCCTGTCAAATTCATGGGTAAAAGCCAGTTGGGTAAAAGTTAAATTTTGGTAATTTTCGGTAATTTTTGGTAACTTTTGGTAAATTCTGGTAACTTTTGGTAAATTGATGCCAATATATCAAAATTAATTTTTTTTGGTTTTTTTAAGTTTGGTACTTTTTGGTAAATTTTAGTAAATTTAGATAAAAATTGGTAAATTTGGGTAAGTTAGACTTACCCATGAATTTGACAGGGCCTAAGTTTGGTAAATTCTGATAAATTTTGATAAATTTAGATAAAAATTAGTAAATTTGGGTAAATTGCATTTAGTCGTAGATTTGACGGGGCCTAACAAGGGAATTTTTAGCTGCCACAATTGAAAGTTTACATTCAGCTGAAAAGCCCAGTCGAAACTTCCTGACAGCTAGGATTCATTTCTTTGCCATGTCATCAGAATGAAGCAATTTGATTGGCCAAATGACGGCAACTCCCTTCTCAGTTATCCACTATGCTAACCCCTACGGTCTCATCTCGTACACATCTCACAATATCCCGCCACGCAGACAATCAACTCATCAACAAATCACAACCGTTCATCAGCCAAACAATCCTGCACCCGCGTCGCAGCGTATCACTTCCTCCCCTCCTTCGCACTTGAGCAACAAATAAATACTAATCCAAGACCAAATTTATTGTTTAATTAATTCATTTTTTCCGCGAAGTTTCCTGGAGAAGGCTTTATATACCAATGAAATGAATTCCGCTTCTCAACAATTTCCTCTGTAAGATTTTGATTTTGATTTCTCTTGCTGAATTCGCACTATCTATGATGATGAATCCTTTTTTCTTATTTTTTTGTTGATTTGATTTGTAAATTCTCATGTGTTCGTAGTAGTCTTGAGTGAATTTCTTGATTGTTGGTGTTAGGTTTGGGGGTTAGGGTTATGGAGTTTGGATTGCTAGGCGAACATGGAACTACGATGATGATGGAGGAATTCGACTGGGAACACATGTTTGATGATGTTCAATTACCGGAAGATGCCTTCGATTTCGTCGACGCGAATTCATCGGCGCCGGAAGTTGTTGCCGGAGAGTCGTGGATTAGCGAGATCGAGAAGATGCTGATGAAGGATGATGATGATGGTGATCATGGGGAGCGTGAAGTGGTGGTGGATGGTTTCACGTTGTCGGATATCTTGCTTGATTCGCCGGAGCAAGCGTCGCCGGAGATTCTAGAGAAGAATTCTCCGCCGTGTTCGTCGCCGAATTCGAACTCTAGTTCGGATTCGGAGGGTAATGTGAATGTTAATGGTGGTAATCTTAATAGTAGCAGCCCCAATTTTGATCGAAAGGATGGTGATGTCGCTGATGATGTGAATGACTCTAAGGATGATACTGATGATGCTGATGATGATCCCCTCTCCAAGAAACGTAAAAGGTAGGCCTTCGATTCACCTAGGGTTTTGTTTATACAATATCTGATTAATTCATGAAATTCAGCTGCATGTTATCCATTTGGTGCGTATGATGTTTGGCTGTTGATTGGTGGTAAATTACTGTTAGTTTAGAAGTATTAAGTTCTTATTTTTCACTCTCAGTGATTTGTCTTTTGCGCTCTTGTTCATTTCTTAGAGATGGGTCCTAATATAATTCTAAGCGAACTCCAAATTTAGCAACACTTTTGTCAAGCTTGAATTTATAGATTCATATGTTCACAATATTTAGAGGGATTTGAGTTCAATTTATCAGGTCAAATTCCTACCAATGACTTTGATACTTTCTCTACCCTAGGTTGAACCATGATTATACCTCATTGTGATCAAATTGCTAGTTGCCAACTATGAGGTAGATAGGTTCTTTATAGATACAAAAAGTTCTCCAGATCACATATACTTGTGTATAAACTTCAGTGGCTTTGGTGTTTTGAATGAATGTAGCATCGTAGGGGGTGCCGATATTCGTTATGAACTCTTAACCCAGGAAAATCAGGGTTTTGTTTTTGACGTTGGTATTCTTTCCTTGGTTGTTAATTTGGGTTTCCACTTGTTAGATGGTGCAATCTTAAAGCTTGGGTGGGTGGCTTTCAAATCCAGTTTTCGCTTGACAGACCTGTAGACTACTATCTGCTGGTAATTTGTGGGGGTGGGAAAATTGTGCGTTTCGTAGTTGGTTTGGGTTTTTATTTTTTATTTTTTAATGCTGTGTTTAGGGTACTGTTTTTCGTCTTATCCTCCCCTTACATGAACACATGAGTGTAGATGGCTCATAGCTTTGATAGATGTAAATTGCAAAGAATCAGTTGTACCATACTTGTTATTCGATGTTATCCATCGTCGTTCCAACAGCTGAGATATGAAGAAGCTTGTTTTTCATGAGTAATATGTCCAAGAACATGAATGTACTACACCAATATGATTTTTGGGTCATGTTCTCTCTTAGATTGTGTTTTGGCCTATGGAGTCCTCTCTCTGGATTGATAGTTCTATAATGTGGTCTTGTCATTGGAAATCTTAGCAATTACAGACAAAATTAATATTGGGGATTACTGCATCTATAGCATAACCCTTTCCCGTGATTTTTGAATCATGTACTTTGAGTTTTGCTATTGTATGTTATGCCGATTTGTTCTTTTTGAAAAGCTTAGCGCCAACTAATGGCATGACCTGTTACTAACACTAGTTTCTCGTTGTTCAGGCAGCTGAGAAACAGGGACGCTGCCATGAGATCAAGGGAGAGGAGAAAGATGTACGTGAAAGACTTAGAAGTCAAGAGTCGATATCTAGAAGCGGAATGTAGGAGGCTGGGGAGGTTGCTTCAATGTTGTTACGCCGAGAATCAGATGCTGCGCATGTCCTTGCAGAGTGGCAGCACATTTGCCATGGCCAAACCGGAGTCTGCCGTGCTCTTGCTGGGTATGATACTTATCACTCTCTTTATTATTGCCATCCTTTGTATGCCCTTCATATCCTCATTGCTCATATTCATGAGATGCGCCTTCATGACCGAACTATTCGCAAGTGGTAAGGGGTTTGCAACGGGCTTGGTTAGGGTTGACCCATTGAAGTTGTGGGTTGGGGTGGGTCATCGTCGCTCCATTGAAGTTGTCGGGTCATGTCGGGGTTTCTAAGCTGAAATAACGGCTGGTCCATGGGCAACCCGTTTTGGAATGTAGTTATGCTAATTATTGTTTAGCGTGGGAGTAAAAAAAATGTTGTTCGATTCAAACTATAAGTTTAAGTGTTTAACATTTATATTTATACACAGAACTGTTTATATTGTGGTTGTTGGTGGGCCAACCTGGTCTGGCCCGTTCACCGACCCTTCAACAACGTTAAATGGGTCAGCCCGCTAATGACCCGGCCCTTGAGCGATCTATATTCTACTATTTTCTATTTACCTTACCGATTCTTACTTGTTTTATCCGTCTCTATTTACCTTACTTATCCTACCTTTTATACTTGTCGATCAAAAGAACCGGCCCATTGCCCACTTCTATTTACCTCCACTAGTGAGAGCCTGGGTTTGTCACGGTTTTGTTGGATGTGCTGTTGACTTTTGTTTAGCTCAGGATCTCTTATCCTATGCTTCTTTTGAGTTCAGCTTGGTATCATTTTCACTTTCACTTACAAACGGCATGTTTTCGCTTGTTTGACAGAATCCCTGCTGTTGGGTTCCCTGGTTTGGTTTATGGCGCTTATGTGCCTGCTCCCTCTACCCAGACTGACCCTGTCGACAAGTCAGGGTCCAGTACCACTGGGAAGCACGGACACAAGAAATCGGGGAAGCGCAGCACAAACAAGAAGAAAGGGAACTAATCCCTCTCAACCATGGCTCGTCCTTTTGTTCACGAGAAGCAAGAGGTGCAGAGCCTCGAGGACCAAGATGAAGGCCGATTTTAATTGCCAGATCATGGCAATTGCTTGAATCGAACCATCTCCATTTTCACTGACTTCGTCTGGTTTTGCCGACGTAGTCCGTGCCATGGAGAGTTGGTGCTGAAAATGGTGTTGAGCCCCCCCCCCCTCTCGACGTACCTGAATCAAGCCTCTTCGTGCATTCCTGTGCATCTGGGGTACGTTGTTGTAGTAGTAATATATGGATCTTTGTTACTTATAATGAGTTAGTTTAATGTCTAAACCCCCCCCCTCCCCCCCAACCCACCAATCCAGAACCATTTTCCAAGCTGTTGTTATGAGAGAAATTGGGATGCTTTTGATGAATAAATACCTCTGCTTGTAGCATAGTTATTAAAATCTCGATCCTGATCTACGATCCTACAATTTTATTATCCAAAATCCTCGATGCGATTGTACTATCTACATTCTGATCCACGATCTTACGTGTGTTAATTCCGATCTAACTACCCCATGGATCCGAGTTAGGATCCCGATTTTAACAACTTTTCTCTCTCCATTTTCACTGGTTTTGCCACAGGAGAGTTGGTTGTACTGAAAATGGAGTTGAGCCTTGTCGTGTATTTCTGTGTATGGGGAAAATTCTGCCTACATCTGGGTTGAAGCTGTTGTTGTGAGAGAACTCGGTACGCTTCTGTTGATGAAGAAAATACCTTGCTTGTAATGCTGTTATGTTGCAGCTTCGATTCAAATACCTTGCTTGTAATGCTGTTATGTTGCAGCTTCGATTCAATGCCTTCTATTTGTTGCCGGTGTTGGAATATTGGCAAAATTTACATATTGTTGCTATCAGCTCTGTTTGTTCCAACCCATGACAGCCGTAAGCAGTTTTGTGCACCCTAGGAATGTTTGGATGTGTGTTTTTTGGTTGGACGGGGCTAAATGCGGGTCAAAATTGGGTTTGGACGATATAAAAAGAGAAATATTGCGTCTGAATATTTGGTTGATGCCAAAATTGGGTTCGGAAAATATAAAAAGAGAAATATTGTGTGTGAATATTTAGTTGATGCCAAAATTGGGTTCAGACATAATCGGGTTTCTTCAGCGCTACCTCCAGCCTCTAGGTGCAAACATGACTGAAACCAAAACAGATGCTTCGGAAATTTCGGCATTCGACTATGCATGGTGTGGATAATGTAACATGGTGCGGAAAGGTCGGATGTGATAGTTGTACTCCTAAATTTTGTAATTTAGGAAGACTAATTCCGGTTGACCTACGATTTAAAAATCGTTCGATACCTATCGCTCGGTGGAAAAGAAACACAGAACAGAGAAAGTTTGAGGAGACATTTTGTTTTTGGCTCAAAATAATCCAAAGTCAGAGGTGGAGTGGCTGAAAATAATTCAAATTGACTTTTTGGCTGAGAATGTGCCAAACTATTCATCTATTTACTCTCAGTAAACCAAAATTGAATTTCGACGCCGCAAAATTGATTTGACGCCCTTGAAAAGTTCGGACTTGACTGAAAATTATATAAATGACTAAACTAGATATTAACCCACTGCATCTTTGAAATTTTTAAGGGTGTCAAGTCAGGTTTATGGTGTAGAAATTAAATTCTAGTTTAGTTAGAGTAAATAGGTTAAAAGTTTGGCACATTCTCAACCAAAAAGTCAGTTTGGATTAGTTTCAGTCACTCACCTCTAACTTCGAATTATTTTAAGTCAAAAACCCTTTTAGTTATTTCATTACAATCTAAGTTGATTATGGACATGTCACCATATCCCCTAATATGCACATACTAGTTTGTGAGATTAGTGGTGGTGGTCCTGGTGGATGCTGCCAATGAACGGCATCATTCTGACTTGTATCCAAACGACAAGTATCCTTTGTGGAACGACAACTTGTGCCTTTTTTCACCAAGTGTCATTTGTCATTGAACAAACATTATAAATAGCAACCGGATGCACAAAGCATATCTGTAAGCGGGGTTCAGGGAAAGGTCACATCACAAAGGTATAATGTAGACAAATTTTGTATTGCATTTCTGTAAAAAGCTACTTCTCACAATCACAAGATAACAACTCAACCGTTGCGTCAAAACTTCCATTTTCCGGACCCCATTAGTCGAACAACAATCCAAATTAATGGGGCGAGTCTAGAGTTGGCAAAATGTTAGTCAAGCCCAATGCCACAAAATTCGTTCGACTTGCAAAAAATTGGGTATGATTATGATTTTTTAGTCCTAATTTGAACATGGATGTAACCAAAGTCTACATCAAAAGATAACTAAGGGCCTTTCGAACATGGATGTAACCAAAGTCTACATCAAAAGATAATTAAGGGCCTATCAAATTTATGGGACTTTAATTTGCCAAAATTTACCAAAATTTATCAAAAATTATCAAAATTAAAAAATCAAAAAAATTTAATTTTGATATATTAACATAAATTTGTCAAAAGTTATCAAAAATTATCAAAAATTACCTCAATTTATCTTTTATCCAACTGCTTTTTACCGATAAATTTTACATACCCTAAATGAAAGACGGTAAGAATAGAATTCTAATAGCAAAAACATAAAACTGCAATTGCTTTCAAGTAGACCTGTCAATTCAGGAAGGCAGGTTGGGTTTGGTATGAGTCAATTTCGAGTTTATTTATGTTTTAAGTTTGGAAATTTCGAACCCCAACCTTAAACTTTCGAGACAATTTTCGAGTTAGGTCAGATTTTGCCGGCTCTATAACTTCTAGCGTGATTTTCTTTTTAAAAAAACTAGCATGGTTTTTCAAAGCATGAAACGAATATCTCAATTTATTCCCAGCATCAAATTGAATACTCCTCACGTCCCAAATTAATTGACATTTTGACAAAATTTTGGCAATTAATTACTCACAAATTACAATGAGTTATAATATGAAATTACCGTCGTTAGAAAAATACTTTACTAAAAATTACAATGGAGGTAATTTCATATTGTAGCTAATTATGATTTGTAAATACTTAACGGTCAAAATTTTGTCAAAATGTCAATTAATTTAGAAAGGGAAGAGTAACAAATAAACGGATAAGGGGGATAAACCATGGGCAGCAGCGTTTTCACAACGCAGGGTAATTTGGTAAATTGACTTGGCCGATATTTTATATATTTTTTCCATTTGAAAAAGATTAGGTGTCTGACTGTGATTGAAAAGTTAGGTGACTCGAAATGAAATTATTCAACTAACACCATCACACTCGCACTCACAATCAAAAGAAACAGCCAGAAAATCAATCACACTGAACAACTAAACTGAAGAAAAGGATTGAAGATTGAAGAACATCAATCGAAGCAGCCATGGATTCAGATTTCGGAATTCCGAGGGAGCTTTCTGATCTTCAGAAGCAACGAGCTCTTTATCAACCTGAACTTCCTCCTTGTCTCCAGGTGTTCTTCATTTTTCCACTTTAATCTTCGTTTTTGTTCTTGTTTAGTGAGTTTTTGTTGGTTGAATTTGTGATGCATTCAATTGAAGTCTGGATATCAGCTTTTTCGATCGCAGCATTCTGTAACTTTTTCCACTTCAATCTTCATTTTTGTTTTTGTTAAGTGAGTTTTTGTTAGTTGGTTGAATTGCGATTCAATTGAAGTTTGGATATCGGCTTGTTTCGATCGCAACATTCTGTAAATTCTGATTCAACTTGTTTTTTTTTTGTTTTGTTTTTGTTTAGTGAGTTTTTGTTTTGATCACAACTTTTTTGGAAGGTGTTTTTCCTTTTTCCTCTTCAATCTTGATTTTTGTTCTTGTTTATTGAGTTTTTGTTGGTTGAATTGCGATTCAATTGAACTTTGGATATCAGCTTTTTTCGATCGCAGCATTCTGTAACTTTAGGTTCTATTCATTTTTCCACTTCAATCTTGATTTCTGTTTTTGTTTAGTGAGTTTTTGTTGGTTGGTTGAATTGCGAATTTGTGATATATTCAATTGAAGTTTGGATATCAGGTTGTTTTGATCGTGATATTCTGTAAATTCTGACTCAACTTGATCGTGATAGAACTGAACAAATTTTGTTTGCTTGAATTGCGACCAGCTCGATTTCACGTTTTCGACTTCAATCTCCATTTTTGCTCTTGTTTAGTGAGTTTTTGTTGATTGAATTGCGAATTTGTGATGTATTCAATTGAAGTTTGGATATCAGGTTGTTTCGATTGAGATATTCTGTAAATTCTGATTCATCTTGTTCTCCTTTTCCCTTTAAAATGCATTTACCGGTGTATAGAACTGAACTAATTTTGTTTGCTTGAATTGCGATCAGTGCAATTTCACTTTGTACATCAGCTTGTTTCGACCACAATATTCTGTAAATTCTGGTTCAGCTTGTTCTCTTTTTCCCTTTAAAATATGTTTGCTGCTGTATAGAACCGAACAAATTTTGTTTGCTTGAATTGTGATCAGTTGAACGTCACTTCGTATATTAGCTTATGTGGATCCCAACATTCTGTAAATTCTGATTCCACTCGTTTAGAATATGTCATATGTGTATATGAAACTTATTAATTAAACTCTGCTGTTAGTCACAATTTTTTTCCACCGCCAAGCATATCCCCAGCTCCAATTCCATTAATCATTCTTATGATTGATTTGAACTTTGAAGCATAGTTTTTTAATTTGAAGCATAATTAGGTCTCTGTGTACAGTGAGACAAGGACTTGCATATTGTTTGATTGATTTGATATTCACTGTTTGGATGATCATGAAATGGGAATGGGTTTGCAGGGAACGACAGTACGGGTTGAATATGGTGATGGGACGACAACCATAGATCCTGCAGATGCCCACACTATTTGCCGTTACTTTCCCCACACCTATGGTCAACCCTTGGCGCACTTTCTTAGGGCAACTGCCAAGGTCCCTGATGCACAAATTATCACTGAGCACCCTGCTATTAGGTTTGTTCATCGCCCTTTCTTATGTCTAATATGTTTTTGTTCTTCACACTGCTAGTCAACGACACTGTTCTATTGTCCTTCAGGGTCATTAAGGGTTGATTGTCTTGCCTAGTTTCTTGTAACATTGCACCTTTTGTTGCTTGTGGGATTCGAGACTAATATTGACAAGCGTTCTCTTGGTACCCAAGAACTGTAGGTTTGTACGACTGTCCAACACTTTCATGCTGTTAAAAGTGACTAATGAGATTAACTTATGCATGTACTATCGTTCAATTTGCCTGTTTGTTTCCACAATGATTTAGCGCTGAGAAACTTAGTTTTTTTTTTTTTAATAAGAAAAAAACACAAAAAAGCCCCAGGCGCATCTCCTGCTCTTGTTTAGTGTTTACATCAAATCCCAACCTATTCCGACAGCAAAGGCTTTTTTTGTGCTTTTCAGCAGGGCGTAGGATGCAGAGCTCATGGGCCTCTTGCATCTTTAGCTGGTGTTAGCTAAATCTCTGTTTTTTATTTATTCTCCGTCCTTTTGATACTCGAGCTTCCTTCTTATGTTTTCTGGGTTTTTGATGTTGTGCCCACACCTTGAGCCCAAGATCCTTTGGGCTTCGTGCTCTTTTGCTCTAAGCTGAGAAACCTCTATTCCTCTTCTTTCACCTACATGGAAATTTCACCTGCTATAATGTTTGCTACCTTTTGCATTTTTAAGATGTGACAAGGATTGTGGATGATACTTAGTTGTGGTCTGATGCTCACATCACTTTCACTCTTATTTGAGCAGGGTCGGAGTTGTCTTTAGTGGGCGACAATCTCCGGGAGGACACAATGTTATATGGGGTCTTTACAATGCTCTCAAGATACACAACAAAGACAATGTTTTGCTTGGATTTCTTGGTACGGTTAAGCATTACGGGTTATTAATTTTTGGAGCATAAGCATTACATAAGTCAAGGATTTGATATGTGGTTATGGCTGTGAACAGCTAAATCCCTGTAATGTGGTTCATTCAACTTGAAATGGTTTCTGATGTGACCATTTCATCTCAGAGCAACCACAATTGGAAGCTATTATGAGTTTTTATTTTAAAAATTTTCTTTAATGGTTTAGCCTTCCATTTGTGATGAATTTCTAATGCTTTTGGTTGAAGTGAAGTTGAAATTGTACATATGTTTCTTCTTATTTCATCATCTGTTAGTATTATTGAGTACTTTTCAAGATATGGAAAATTAGCCCCCAAAAGAAAATAGATATGCACCCGTAACATAGAGATGCTATTCAAGGTTGTTAGAATCGGGATCCGACCTTAGATCCATGGGGTAGTTAGGATCTGAATTAACCCATGTAGGATTGTAGATCAAAATGTAGATAGTCGAATTGCATCGAGGATTTTGAATCATAAAGTTGTATGATCATAGATCAGGATGGGGATTTTATTAACTATGATGCTATTACTTGAGGTCCAAGTCAATGTAGTTCGCAGAAGGGGGTGGGGTTAGGAATATGGAGAAGAGAGGGGAAATGGGTCTATGTGAAAGTTAATGGCCTACTGCTCTTGTGCAAGTAGAGAATGGTGAATACATGTCTTGTCCTAACCATGGTAACTTAAAACTATAACTCAGTCAGCTTGAGTTCTTTCCATTTTGGTTTAGGTGTTGGCTGCCAGTGTGTTATTAATGTTGACCATAGGTGGTTGTTGATATAGAGGAAGTGCCTTGATTGATCTCATTACTATGGTATCAGTTCATCTAAGTCAAGTTGGTTGTTTCGAAGAAAACCGTGCTCTCTAAAGTATTTTATGTGTTACAGGTGGTACAGAGGGTTTATTTGCTCAAAAAACTCTTGAGATAACTGATGAAGTGCTTTCCACCTACAAGAATCAAGGTAAGGGTTGTGTTTACTCTGAACCTTTACCTGGGATTTGAGAAATTTTATTGGGATTTAATATCTCTTGCTTTTACAAGGTGGTTATGATATGCTTGGAAGGACAAAAGATCAAATTAGAACAACTGAACAAGTTAATGCTGCGCTTGCTTCATGCAACGCCTTGAAGCTAGACGGTCTTGTCATAATTGGAGGTACATCTAAGAGCATTCTTTGCTGGTAGGCAATCGTTTTAGATGTTCAAACACAAGTTGACCGCCTTCAAATATCTTTGTAGGTGTGACATCAAATACGGATGCTGCACAACTCGCTGAAACATTTGCAGAGGCCAAATGTCCAACAAAGGTGTCGTGATTGTTTGCATTTGTGTAGATTTTCCCCACTTTTTACTTCTCTCGTTCTCTTAGTTTCCCAAGCGGGTTTCCTCATGGTTTTCAAAACTGTTTTGTTTTCGGTTTTCCAAAGGTTTATTTGGGGTCCTTCGGCAGCCTCTTCAGTCTTCACGCATTCCCTTGCATGCGGGAATGCTACCTACATCTGGATCCCCCCAAACCTCACATTAGCGGGATTACACTGGGTATTGTTGTTGTTGTTGTCGTACTTCTGTGGCAACAGTAGACTCCTTTCTTTTTTGTGGGTGGTGGAGTTTGTTGTAAACACTAAATTTATGATATTTTCTATGGTCCATTTTACCCCCCCACCCCAACCAAATACCCTCCCGCCTAAGTTTTTGTGCTTTCGATTGACCCACCCTTTGCTACAAAGATTCCGCTTGGTGGCTCCATGTTAATATATAAATCTATTTGCGAGTTGCAGGTTGTTGGAGTTCCGGTAACACTGAATGGAGATTTAAAGAATCAGTTTGTTGAGACTGATGTTGGATTTGACACCATATGCAAGGTACATTAATATCTCTATGTTTTTTTAAATGTTCACGGAACTTTAAATTAGTGAGAGCAGGGATTCTAGAAGTATTATAACATGTGTTCATATTTGATTTGAAACTTTATCAATCTATTGTCTGCACCAAGGACGTGGTACAAATAACTGATTTATAAAGATCCAGATAGAATCTGAAGGAATATGTTAAATGGTGATATAAAACAAAAATGCAGAGATGCTGGGTTAATAATTAAAGTGCTGGCAGCTGATCTCGTACTGATCCTGCGGTGCTTCTCTATTGGTCGACTAAGAACCCTTGAATTTCGAAACGATGACAGAAAACAACGATGCTAATTTCACAATGATGAAGAGATGTTGGTTTAATAATAAAAAGGATGATCTCATACTTATCCTACGGTGCTTCTCTATTATTTTTTTATTTTTTTTTTTGGGAGGGAGGGGGGGGGGGGCACTTCAGAGAATTCGGGCGTACAATTCTCTTTTATCTGTCTCCATGTCGTATTTTGATAATCTGTTTTGTTTTTCAATACTCTGAACCACTTTGCACTTCCTATCTTCAAAAGCTAATTATTTCTTATTTTCCTTGCTTTGATGTAGGTTAACTCCCAGCTTATTAGCAATGTTTGTACTGATGCATTGTCTGCTGAGAAGGTAATGTAGTTTATATCTGAATAGAGTAGACATGAAAAATATGAACTTGAAATTACTTTGCCCTGTATGGGTAGATTATTCGGGTCTGTTCTTGTAAACAGTCTTTTTTCCTTTTTCTTTTCTTTTTTTTTAGGGGGGGGGGGGGTGGTGTCTAGGACGTCGTTCATGGCAGCATACATTCATCTCTGTGTCAGATTCAGCCATTTTCACTTGAGCTGAAATAGATAACTGTGAACTCCCACACTGACTGACACTTACATTTGGTGCAAGAAGCTCATTTGTCTACTTTTTGTTGGTTTCCCAGTACTATTATTTTATTCGACTCATGGGACGAAAGGCATCGCATGTTGCATTGGAATGCAGTCTCCAGTCACATCCAAACATGGCGAGTTCTCTTTTCTTTGATGCCAATACAATGCCTTAACATTATTTTACCAATAAAATCGGTCCGATGCACTATCTTTTAGTTGAACTGGGCTGTGACGTATTCTGCTTTTATATAGGTCATTCTTGGTGAAGAGGTGGCTGCATCAAAGCTTACTTTATTCGATTTGACGAAGCAAGTGTGTGATGCCGTCCAAGCTAGATCAGAACAAGGTGTTAAAGCTTTCCGCTTTGTTTGTCCAGATTGCTTGATGTATAAGCTCCTTCTAATACTATATCTTTTCCTATTCCAGATAAATACCATGGGGTTATCCTACTTCCAGAGGGTCTTATTGAAAGCATCCCAGAAGTCTATGCTCTTCTACAGGTATGCAATTTAAAAGACACATAGTTGGTGGATCTAGGTCTACTGATTAGGGGTGGCCACTACACTATTATATTCATCACATACGCATAAAATCCATAATTTTTATCCCAAATTTTACAGATTTTTTTTTTTTTACCGGTGGCCATGGCCACCCCTCACTTACCTTGAGATCTGCCAGTGATGATAGTTTGCATCTTGACCACTTGCCTAACTACTCATTGCTTAGAGCACACGGGGATTACCCTTTCCCTGATTCTCTCATTCCCTTGGTTTCCCAAACGGTTTTCCAAATGGTTTTCGAAATGGTGTTGTTTCGGTCTTCAAAAGGTTTTTTTGGTATCCGCCACGTGCATGGGAGGATGGTTGTCTACATCTAGATTCCCCCAGACCTCGCGGTAGTGGGGCTACACTGGGTCTGTTATTGATATTGTTGTATGGTTTGCTTCTTGTCTCCACAACATATGGGGCTCATGATAGCAACACTATTAGGGTTGCATATATGATTATAAATACAATTACTTAAGCTTTATTTGTTAAAGATGAATCTCTCTTTTGCTGCCGATGTCTGTATGCTTGTGCGTAATTTGTACATGTTTCTGATTCTGGACGTGCGCTTAACTGCAGGAAATTCATAGTCTTCATAGGGAAGGTGTCTCTATGGAAAAAATTTCATCCCAACTCTCCCCTTGGGCATCTGCCTTGTTTGAAATTTTACCGCCTTTTATCAGGAAACAGGTTCTTAACGCTTATATCCCGTTCTTTGTTTGAGACCATGTGAATTTATATTTGGGTTATTCTTCTCATAACATCAGAATATCTTTCTTGCAGCTGCTCCTTCACCCTGAGTCAGATAATTCAGCACAGTTGTCACAGGTGCTCGTTCGGAATCCTTTGAGAATTCTATAAGTCGTTTTGTCATTTGTTTCGGTAAACATGACCTACTTTTTGCTGTCTCAACAGATTGAAACAGAGAAATTACTGGCACATCTTGTGGAGGCAGAAATGAACAAGCGATTGGTATGATATCTAACATCCGTCTGACATTATTTTATGCTATAAAATCCTTGAGAAATTACTGTCACATCCGTCTCAACTGATTGAAGCAGAGAAATTACTGGCACACCAGAAACTTCTTGAGAATTTTGTGAAAATATATGACTCATTACTTTTGGAACGGGAGGAATTTAATCTTCACAAGAGAAATATATATTTTAGGAAGCAGTGTAGTAAGCAAGAGATAAACTGACATGGAGCAGAGTGGCTGCTCACGAATTTTAATGATACGAGGCCATACCAAACCAACATGCAAGGGTTCTATCTAAGTAGGATGCTACTTGTTAGAGTGGAGAACATATGTAGTGTTTCCTAATGCGTTTATCACAAAACTGTTTCTAATGTTGAAAAAATGGATGAATCAAAAACATTCTGTTCATCGATTCATTTTAGTCAGGCTATTCGTAGGCATTGGCGGATCTGGGGCTAAGCCAAAGGTGGACACGGCCACCGATAACACAAAATGAAAAAAAATAATTCAGTATAATTTGGGATAAAAAAAATACAGATTTTTTGTATGTCAGATGAATATAATAGTGTATATGTATTGGTCAACCCTAATCAGAAGACCTAGATCCGCTACTGTCTATAGGGGGACTTGCACAGCTCATTCTTAGATGTTTGTACTACTCTGTAGTGAATTCCTGTTCGCCGTGCATTAGGAATAAAAGAATATATTTCCCATTCTGGTTCCCATGAGCGCTTATGTTTCAACTGCTCTGCTGTGCTAGATGGTAGTAACTATATAAATAGATTTGATGCTTAAGAAAAGCTTGCTGATGGGGTTTGAGTCCTTGGTTTTCTGTGCATGAGAATGGAACTAACTTGTTTAAATTATTTGGCAGAAAGAAGGTACATACAAGGGCAAGAAATTTAATGCAATTTGTCACTTCTTTGGCTATCAAGCACGTGGATCGTTGCCATCCAAATTCGACTGTGACTACGCATATGTATGCCCTAATACGAGTAACTATGATGTTTTTATTCTTCCTTTTTGGGTTTTTTTTTGGGGGGGGGGGGGAGGGGGAGGGGGTGGAGTGGGGGGTTTGGTCCATATGTTTATCAACTGTACAACTCTTGTTGAATTGACAATAAATAATACCTGGACAGGTTCTTGGACATATATCCTACCATATCCTTGCAGCTGGTCGGACTGGGTACATGGCAACTGTGACCAACCTGAAAAACCCTGTAAATAAATGGAAATGTGGTGCAGCTCCATTTACGGTAGGCATCCTTAATTCTTATCTGCTTTACTTAATTGTCTGTTTTCCATGAGTTTTTTTGTTGAGAATATATTTCGACAACTTAGAGTCTCCATTTTGATTATGTCGTTAGGCTAAGAAACCTTCCCATTTCCGTATCGTAAATTTCAGGCAATGATGACTGTTAAAAGGTATTCTCGAGGTCCTGGCACATTATCTATTGGGAAACCTGCAATTCATCCTGCGACTGTGGATCTGAAAGGAAAAGCATACGAGTGAGTATCCTATATCCCTATTAATGTGCTTGTTCTTGAAATATTGATGGAATGATAATGAAACAAAAATACTATTACTATTACTGTTGCTGCTACTACTACTATTACTACTACTATTGTTATCATCGTCATATTCAACGCCGGACTTATAAAGATGTACTCCCTCCATCGTCTTTGAAAATCGTGTAGTCAAATTTCAAAAATTTTGACGATAAATTTCTCAATGTATACAATGAGTTGCTATATGAAATTACTACCATTAGATTCGTAACGAAAAATACTATCATAAAAGTATAATATTGCAAACATACTCCTTCCTTCCCAAATTATGTGTTACTTAAGACATAATTTACAAAACCAAGAAAACTTTCAATTTACATTAATTTGCATTCTTGGAATGAGAAAAAAGTGAATAAAATGGTGAATAAAAAAAGAAAAATTGAAGAAAAAGATGTATTTAATAAGGTTAATTTGATAAATTAGTACTACTAATGTGTTATTGGAATTGTAAGATGAATAATATGGGAAGGAGGGAGTGCTATGTAAGAAATTATCAATCAAAAAGTGACAGATAATATGGGAAGGAGGGAGTATTATGTAAGAAATTATCAATCAAAAAGTGACATTGGAGACCATGAAAGTCAAAATTAAGATAATTAACATGTAGTTGTGCGAATGGTTGTTAATTGCTAAATGCTCACTAGCAGTTGTGGTGAAGTCTACTCGAGACCCAGATTTGATTGGTTTTTTTCTATTTCACTGACAGGCTGTTAAGACAAAATGCAGCAAGGTTTTTGATGGAAGATATCTACCGAAATCCCGGACCGCTTCAGTTTGATGGCCCTGGTTCTGATGCCAAGGCAATCACCTTAAGTGTAGAGGACCAAGATTACATGGGTCGTATTAAGAAACTGCAGGAATACTTGGACAAGGTATTGCTTACCCTATGTCATCTGTTTATTTTTTCCAATAGAAAAACATACAACAAGAACAGTCTCCTGCGTGATCCTACTAATGTGAGGTTTGGGGGGATCCAGATGTAAGAAGCCTTCCCAACGCACGCGAGTGCATGAAAACTTTTGAAAACCGGAAACAGAACCGTTTAGAAAACCAATTAGAACATTGCTAGGGAAACCAAGAGAATGAGAGAATCATAGAAATAGACAACTTTATACCTGTCTACTTCAGGTAATGAGTAGTTAAGCAAGTGAAGTAGAAGTATCTGAAAACACAAATACAAGAAGAGCACAAGAAAACACAAAAAAGAAAAAGGCAAACAAGGCGATCGATAAAAAAATATATAGAAATAAAAATTTAAAAAAAGAGGAAGTCCCATGTCTATGCTCCGGTAGTCTTGTCTTGATGGGATACATATATATATATATATATATATATATATATATATATATTTAAAAACTTTGTGGTAGGACCCTTCCCCTGGCCCCCCGCTTGCAGGGACATTTTGTGCACTGGGTGCATTATATATGTGTGTGTAGTTGGGCTTGGGTTCCAATGTGACTGAAAGCTACTTCGTCAGCTCCGTTTATTTTATTTCCGAGGAACCAGGTTTTCCTCCAAAGTGGCATTGAACTCCCATGATGTGAAGAGAGAACATGTCAATCTCTTGATCTCTTGTTAACTTCCATGCATTTTATCCAATGTGATCAGACCGATGTTTCCCAGTCTCGGCTGTAGCCAAGTTGGAGCGTCGAATTTACGACATGGGTTTTAGGTCAGACTCGGTCATTTCCTCAATATTTTGTGTTCGGTGAAATGAAAGTCATGGTAATCTTTGAAGAGATCCACAATCAAGCTGATATTCAAAAGCCATTGTGTTTCCTTTTTGGGAATGTTGATACTTAATCTACCTTATTATTGATGAAATGAAGAAGCATAGTAACTAATGATTTGATTTTTCATTAGTTTAAAATAACCCGTTCGATCCACATGTAGTTATCGATTATTTGTGTGACTTTGAAATTTATCATGTCGACAATGTTATTTCTCTCTTTATTTCTCATATGACCTGTTCCACATGTGAAACGAGTTTTCTTTTCCCGGATTGTATTTTTGCATAGAATTGCCTCTCAATCTTGTGGCATGCTATGTGGTTTCTCTCAAGCCTTAAATTGGACTTTGCAGGTGCGTGCGATTGTGAAGCCAGGATGCTCGCAAGACGTGTTGAAAGCAGCGCTGAGTGCCATGGCTTCTGTCACGGATATTCTCTCAGTTATGACATCGAGGCCCAACACTGAGCAAAGGATCCTTTGAATGATCAATGCGAGTTATGTACAGTACTCTATTCTTGGAGGAACTATTCCTACTATGAGTTTGCTTGTGATTTTCCTGATGTCAAAAGTGTGGTGTTTCTCGTGGTCTTCTGAAGAAGGAGAGGTTTGTCATAATGTGATTGTGATATATAGGTAAAATCGTAAAACGGAATTAAAGAGTCGCGTGATTCGTAGATGCGAAAGAAATCTGAGAGGAACTGTTCCAATTGCGAGTTTGCTTATGATTTTCCGAATGTCAAAAGTCTGGTGTTTCTTGTGGTCTTCTGAAGAAGGCGAGGTTTGTCGTAATTTGATTGTGACGTAGAGGTGAATGGGAATTATAGAGTCCTGTAATTCGCGGATGCGAAAGAAATAAGCGCAAAAAGAGATAATGTTAGAAGGTTAGTTAGGATTTGTTAAGGGTGAGGCTCCGAAAGGTTGTTAGAAGCAGAGTTAGTTATTATGTTTCCCTCTTTCATTCCGTCACTCGTCCTCAGTCTATATGAAGATTGTGGGCTGTTGTAATGATCATCCATCAATGAAGTACAAACTCTAAATTGTATCTTAAATTCCTCTTTGTTGATTATGTAAGGATTTCATTTAGAAATCCTTAGAAGTTGTATCAATTTGGTATGAGAGCCATTGATCTTGTGATTACCTAATATCTCGGGGATTGATTCAAATAGGATTAGTTTCATACCAAAGTAAGAACCCTAAGCTACGATAAATCGAGTACAAGATACCAAAGAATTGAAGATGTATAGTAACTAATTTAGTAAATTAGTAAAACATTAAACATGTCAGACATACTTACCCATTTAATTAAACTAGTTAAAAATGTTGGGCACAATCCGCCTTATTTTATGTCGGGTTCATGTAATGTCAATTTTTCCTTGGTGTGTAGAGCTTGCTAATAGTCTAGGTTGAGTTTATGTTCGTGTTGAATTTAAACGGGTTTAAAATCCTTTACATGAATCTAACCTATTTATTAAACGTGGTGAAAGTTAAAACTATTACTATTTAAATTTTAAATGTGTTCACCCCATTTTGACTTGTTTACCCATTTAAGTAAAAAGATTAAAAATCATTTCATCAAGAAGAAAAAGAGGTCAAATTCCGGGCACAATTCATAGATTTTTTGTCGTATTTTGACATTGACTGTTTTGGTTGAATATTCGGACGTATTGTTTTCTATTGTTTGAATACGATTTTCACATGAAGATTGGTCTCATCCAAACGGTTTAGTCCGATCTGACTGAAAAAATGTGTCCGCCAACAATATTTCTTGTCCAAATTTTAATATAACACGACTTAAACTTGTCTAAAACCCCGACTCTTTGCTTGCGCTAGTTTATGAATGTCATTCCGAGTGGTCGTAGCGCATACAAAATTTTGTCCGGCCCGAAAAATCTCCAATCTGGTCCAAACCTTATTTTGACATTGACTGAACTAATCGAATATTCAGATACAATTTTTTTTCTTCTATTGTCCATACCCTATTTTAACCCAAAAAAACCGGTCCGAACCCCATTTTGACATTGGCAAAATTGAACAAATATTCGAACACAATATCTCCTTTTATTGCCCGAACCCGATCTCGACTCAAATAACCTCACCAAAATCTCACCCAAATTTTAATTTTGTTTTGCTGTGCTTCGTGTGATGGCCGCTTTTGTCTGGTTATGTCGTGTTTACTGAGTTGTTTTCCTTCCCTTATTCGGCTTTGGTTGTTTTGTGAACTCTTACCCTTTTTGGACTCTAAATAATCGAAAAAAAAATCTCACCCAAATCATCCGACCAAAAAAAAAAAAACAAAAGAAAAAAAAACAAAGCCCAAACATCACTTTCACACAAGAAAGTGAGAAACTCGGTGGTAGGTGAATGGTAAGTAGCGACTAGTGAGTGTAGTGTAGCGTGACTCGTTTGTATCGCCTTTCTTATTTAGATTTGGACCCCCGGTTCTACGAGAGGAGACATTATATATATAATATTCATAATATCATGCACGAAAACAAGCGAAGAAAGACTGCTTCTACCGCAGTAGGTTTTTCACTCTCCCCTAGACCAAATCAAGAACAACAAACCCTCGGAACAGCCATGGATTCAGATTTCGGAATCCCTAGGGAACTCTCCGATCTTCAGAAGCAAAGATCTCTTTACCAGCCTGAACTTCCTCCTTGTCTCCAGGTTGATTTTTAACTTTTTTTGGTGGTTTTAGGTTTGTGTTTGGCAGTATTTGATCCGGTTTTGATTTGATTTGATTTTGTTTGAAATGTGTTTAACTTTGTCGTGGATGGTTGCATTGCGATTGGATCCGGTTTCTTGGATCGCTGTTTTTTGTTGCTTGTGATGGTGGTCGTAGTTGGTTATGGTGTTACTGTGAAAATTCGTCGTGGTTTGAGTTAAATGTAGGTTAGATTTAGGGATTTTGGTGGTTGATGTGGAGTGTGACTTGTGATAGGATTCGTGGTTGTTTATGTAGGAACCGTGAAAATTGTTTGAATGTAGGTTAGATTTAGGGCGTTTGGTGGTTGATTTGGAGTGTAACCAGTACTAGTGTTGATCGTTGTTTGTGTAGCTACTGTGAAAATTTCTTCATAGTTCGACTTCAATGTACGTAAGATTTAGGGAGTTTGGTTGTTGATTTAGAGTGTGATGATTGTGTTCATAGTTGTTTGTGTAGCTACCGTGAAAATTTCTTCCTAGTTCGACTTAAATGTGCAGTAGATTTAGGGATTTTGGTGGCTGATTTGGAGTGTCGCACATTTTCCGAAAATGAATCTAGTTACTTCTTGAGAACCTTTGTAATGGAGAGTGGACTGTTAGGGACCCTTCACTTTTCAAGATTTTCACCACTTTTACCAACTAGTCAAAACCATCGATCGTCAGTAATAACCTTCAGTTTTCAGGTTTGTCGGCATTTTCCAGAGATTGATCGAAATGAGGATAATAACATTCAGTTTTAATGGTTATGAGCAGTTTCTAAAGCTAGTCAAAATCGTGGAAAAATAGCCTCCAATTTTTGGTACTGTCAGCATTTTCCAAAAACTGGTCAAAATAGTAGAAGATAGTCTTTAGTTTTAAGATTCTTTAGCATTTTGCTTGTCAAAACCATGGATCATATTCATAGCCATTTATTCTAATGATTTTTTTAGCGTTATTGAAGTTGGAATAGTAAATGAAAGAGGGATGAGGATCTTTTTCCTCTCAAAAAAACGAAAAATAAATAAATAAAAGGGAGATAAGGACAAGATTGGTAGACAAACTCGGATGAATTTATTGGATAGAGTAGGATTGCTATGATGTTTGACTGTTGTGATAATACTGCTTGACTCCTTATGAACTGGGATTGATATGCAGGGAACCACAGTGCGGGTCGAATATGGTGATGCGACTACTGCTATAGACACTGTTGATGCCCACAGCATCAGTCGTTACTTTCCCCACACATACGGTCAGCCATTGGCCCACTTTCTCAGAGCTACTGCCAAAGTCCCTGATGCAAAGATTATCACTGAGCATCCTGCTGTCAGGTTTGTCTATTTGCAATTTCACCACTTATTCCTATTTGACGATTCACTAATTGTACGTGGTCTATTTTTCATGGCTATCCTATTGCTTTTTGATCGTCTTCTTTAGTTTGATATTTTGGGCTACGTCAGTACTTGGCATTTTGCACTAGATGTATTTGATTTGATCGTATGAATTATGGGTATGAATGAGGAAATCACCTGCTAGATGATTGTAAATTGTTCAATGTTAAAGGAGGTAGCACCCTTTTTGTTTTAATGTAATGTGGCTAAAGTAGGTTTTGGACTCACCCGTCTCACCGACACTGGATGATACCTTTCCGTTCATTCACTTTCACCACCTTTTAAAGTTCCCACTCTATGTATCTATTAGTTTAAAAAACACACTTGCTGAAAGCTGAAAGCCCAAACTATTGCGCCTTGATAGGAAAAGCCTGCCCTTTTTGGCATTTTAAATCAAGGACAAAAACTTGTGTTTGACATTGACATCAACCCCTCTTATTTTTCATGATTCTTCTGTGTTTTTGTAATATTTCTCTGTTTGTTTCTCTCTCTCTATAATCCCTCTGTGTCCCTCCAAGCCCAAATGATTGCAAAGCATTTGCTATTTTTATTAGTTATAATAAAGTTTTATCAGTTCTTTGATGTCATATTTTATTTTCATAAAAAATTATAGTTTTAAGTGATTTTAAATGGGAGTATAAGTGCGCCTTGCTTCCAAAGGCCTGTGCCTTTACCTTGAAGCCTGCATCCTGGCTCCCTTTTGTGCTTCTATGCCAATATAGCTTTATTAAAACTAAGATGTGTCTCTGATTGAGTGGAAATTTTATCTGTAGTATTTGCCTTACGCTGTTCATTTTAATCTGCAATTGAGCGACAGTTTAATGTCGAATATTGGACTCTGGATATTACTGAGATGTGCGTTGTGCCATTTTACCTTTTCTGAGCAGGGTGGGAATCGTCTTTAGTGGAAGGCAGTCTCCTGGAGGACACAATGTTATTTGGGGTCTCTACAATGCTCTCAAGACACATAACAAAGACAATGTTTTGCTTGGATTTCTTGGTAAGAGGAACCATTATTTCAATAACTATTTTAGTTTAGCAGTTCATGTTGGAATGCATGGAAAAACAATGAGATGACTGTAGTCACTGTAGTGCAAATGCAGCTAATGTAAATCAAAAGGAAAAACTTCTATATACAAAAAACTGAGTATAGAGATAAAATAAAGAAAAGCTATTGAGGGACATATAAGTTATTAGAGAAGAGTTAATGATATGTGTAGTTCTTAATGGATAATGTTAGTTGGAATTAGGACTGAAGTAAATCAAAAGAATTAAAAAAGAAAGCTAGTGAAGATGTATAAAATGCCTGCAGCCTGCGTAACAAAACATGTATTTTACTTAGTAAAAGCAATGTCCTAGCATGGGTCCTGCTGACTGTAGGCGTGGACGATGGAGAGATAAATATGTACATGATATTACCCTAGGACATGTAGAGGGGACAGGATTTGGCCTCGGAAGATGTAATTTAGTTTTTTTATTTTTTTATTTAATGGTCAGGTCTTTCAGAAAACATCTGCATGAAGTACATAAGTAATAGGTTAACCTTTGCATAAAGCTTTAGGGGGACATCAAAGATAGTATGGCATATGTATGCCTAATTAGTAATTACTGACTAAATGAAGGTGGCTTTGGATTATCCCTCGGTAGGCTTGGTATCATGATCACAGTAAATTAGTGTTTCTTGGCAAAAGGATAGCGTATATTTCTTGATTGTTGCCTCTATGTACCACTGAGCTCTAACTCTCCTATGTGCTTGATTATGACCTCAATGAGCTAGGATCATGCTGCTATTTCATTTTGCTGTTTTTATCAAGCTGGTTGTATTTGTCTACTAAAGCCGGTGTACTTTTCTCTCTTTCAGGTGGTACGGAAGGTTTATTTGCTCAAAAAACTCTTGAGATAACTGATGAAATCCTCTCCACCTACAAGAATCAGGGTAAGCAGTGGGATAGGATTTATCAGAGTGGAAGATTTCCTGGTATTGGTTATTTACTATTTGTTGGTTGTACTAGGTGGCTATGATTTGCTTGGGAGGACGAAAGATCAAATCAGGACAACTGAACAGGTTAATGCTGCACTTGCTTCTTGCAAGGCCTTAAAGCTGGATGCCCTTGTAGTAATTGGAGGTTTGTATGAAAGCAACACTTGCTATGTAGATAATCATTTTCAGAACCCTGAAATTTACTGATGTTCTGTTTCTACTTTAAAGGTGTGACATCAAACACTGATGCTGCTCAGCTTGCTGAAACTTTTGCTGAGGCTAAATGCGCAACAAAGGTTCCTTGTCCATTTGCTTTCCTTTGTCCTAACTTATGTTTGGTTCCACTTCTGTTACCATTATATAAAATGCCAAAAGACGCCTGCATTTTTCTAAATAGTTAATGTTCTTCTGCATTAATGAAGTTGTATTTTTCTTTCTGTTCTTTCTTTTCCTCCATCCTTCTTGTCGGACTCCTCTTAAGAAGGACCTGTCTTGTATTGTTTTAAACTTAACTCTCTAAATTCTATATGGGAATTACAGGTTGTTGGAGTTCCAGTTACTTTGAATGGAGATCTGAAGAACCAGTTTGTTGAAACTGATGTTGGATTTGATACCATTTGCAAGGTATGCAACCTTTGATTTTGAACTTAAACGAGTTACTATATAGTACAGAAAGCTTTTTCAATGATTGATATTGTCAGTTTTTGAAGGGCATTCATGGCATGAACGAAATGATATATACTGTAGAGGGGATGAAGAAGATCTGTGGGTGCTTGGTAGATGAAAATTGGTAATTGTAATGGAGGTGGTTTGCTGAAAGGAGAGGGGTGGGGGTGTATTGGCTTTGGAATGGAATGGGGTCTATTACCTAGTTAATTAGAAATTTCATATCAAATACTGGTGTCTTATGTCTTTCTATCTGCAACAAGGAATGAAAGGTTCTTAATCCCCAAAACTTGTTAGCCGTAAAATTCACTTGCTGCATTGGAGCTGATTCGGTGCTGCAAGATCCCTCCTCATTTCTTCTTGTCCTGTCCCTTGCACCCTATTTCTTGTAGATAGATGTTTAGTATAACTCTCCTCATCATACTCATATCCTTCTCTACACAAAATACTGTAGGAATTGTATATGATGTCTGTATGATAAACTGACTCCTGAGTGCTCTATTTGATTCCTTGTCTTGGTCACTTTTTAGCTTTACTGTCTTTAAGTTCTTTTCCCGAAGGTGTTTCCCTTGGGAGTAGTTGTTGTTATTGTCATTGTCATTGTCTATGTAAAATTTTGACCTTGGCGAGCTCTTGTATGAGGTATTGTTGTATTGAGCAATTATGCTTAGAAGGTGCAGTTTATTCAAGGGCGCTGAAAGAATTGAGCTCAGGATTTAATCCTTTTCCTTTTATTCTGCCACCCTGCATCTGTTTTTCTCTCTCTTCAAATAATGGTCTACTCAAACATGATTCTTATTGCCTATTGGTTTATTTAATAGTGCTCATCCTGGGAAGCTAATTAATTTTTCTGCTTGTATCTAGGTTAACTCTCAGCTCATTAGCAATGTTTGCACGGATGCTTTGTCTGCTGAGAAGGTATTTCGTTTACACTTTATTTATGATAACTGATGTTAAATTAGTTCCTTACATTTCTGGAAGTATAATTTGAAGTAAGGAATTTCTATTTGTTGGCAAATTTCGGTAAGTGATGGTGCCCTATGGCAATTATTGTCTTTTAGCATTTAGTTAACCTTTCTGGACACTCCACCTAGTCAAAATACTGACCCAGTTTTATGTGAGGATGGGGGCCCACCAGCTTTACGGAGCAATATAGTATAGACAAGTAGAGCATAGTGTGGGAAATATTGTACTCCATTAGATCAGTGCCATATACAGCTGAAGAAAGGTGCTCAAAGAGTTTTGCTTGCTCAGAAATGTGTATTCAGAGATTTTATTTTCTAAGTTATTGTTCCATTTCCCGTATGAGTCTGACCAACTTGCTAAAGTATGCATGTGTTGAAACCTATGTTACCTGGACAAAGCGGTAGGTATTATCCAGCCATTGAATGTATCTAATCCCTTGATTTTTTGAAAATTTTGCGTGCTTTTGCAATGGAATCAGTGTGTCCAATAAACTAGAATAGAGAGTCCTACGAACTTGTGGTTCCACACCAACACTTGAAAATTGCGTGAATGGGTAATTCATTGTTAATTCTAACTTTTTTCGTTCCTTTCGCAGTACTATTACTTTATTCGGCTCATGGGCCGAAAAGCATCTCATGTTGCATTGGAATGTACCCTCCAGTCACATCCTAACATGGTAAGTTCTCTATCGGTGCCAGTACTTGGCTGCACTTATCTTTCTGTTGAGTCAATGTGTCCGTTCAATTATCATCTAGTCCACCTGTTAACTGTTAAGAGTGACTTGTACATTCAGGTCATTCTCGGTGAGGAGGTAGCTGCATCAAAGCTTACCTTATTCGATATGGCAAAACAGATCTGTGACGCAGTCCAAGCTAGAGCAGAGCAAGGTTTTGTGCCTTTCTAGTTTCTTTCTTAATAAGTTTATTAAACCGGTTATGTCTGATACCTTTTTATTGTTGTCTTTTAAATTTTTAATCCAGACAAATACCATGGGGTTATCCTACTTCCAGAGGGTCTTATTGAAAGTATTCCAGAAGTGTATGCTCTTTTACAGGTATGTGAATATCAAGGGAAACTGTTTGCATCTTCACTGCTAAGGATTTTCAGGTTGTGTTGATGGATGAGCAGAAAAGTATAGGCGATAAAGATTTATTTGTTCCTATGTTACTTGCACTCGGGTATGCGTATCCATATCGGACACGGATATGAGTGTTGGACTCGGCTATTTTTAACAAATTTGCATATTTTCATTGTAATTTGAAGTGTCGAGTGACGTACCCTTCTCCGGGTATCGAGGATCCGACACGGGTAGGGACTAGGGAATGGAATATGAAGAGTCAGAGTAACATAGATTTGTTCAACATTCGGTTGATGTGTACTCCGTGTTTTTTGTTTTGCTTTTATTTTTGATTTTTGATGTGGGATGTGTACCTCATTGCAGGAAATTCACAGTCTACATCGCGAAGGAGTATCTATCGACAATATCTCTTCGCAGCTATCTCCTTGGGCATCTGCCTTGTTTGAATTTTTGCCACCTTTTATTAAGAAACAGGTTTTCTATTCTGATATCCTGTTTTTCTTTTAATACATTTCTACGTCTTTCAATCATTCCTATGTTAATGGTGAAATATTTTTCCCCCTTCTTGCAGCTGTTGCTTCATCCTGAATCAGATGATTCTGCTCAGCTGTCACAGGTGGATTCAAAGTCCTTGACTGACTTCTTTATCAACTCCATTCATTATCCGTTTCACTGAATAATACCGCCTTTTTTGATGTATTTGCAGATCGAAACGGAAAAATTGTTAGCACACCTTGTGGAGGCAGAAATTAACAAGCGTTTGGTATGCTTTCTATATATCCATATGACTGCTGGTTTTGTGCTACAATTGCAAGTTCTATAGTTATATGGTTTCTTTTCAATCCTGTTTATTTGCTCCAAATATCCAATAAGGACTTTGTAGCATATTGGGTGCAGCCATGCTATAGATAAGTAGCATATTGTTACTTTCCTGGACACTCAAGAATCCATATGAGATGAAGTTCATTTCCTAATCTTATTAACATCCAGAGAGTGGATAGTTCTATGCTAGAATTCCCCATGAAGGGTTTCTGATATAAATTATGTTTCCCTTTTCTTTTCATGTATGGGCATCTTCCATAAGCTTTTATGCATGGGACATTGTTACTTCAAATGCCAGCAACTCTGAAATTGTATGGGAGTCAATGTCCTCGCTGTTGTTTTTCTTTTGATTTGATGTCATTCTCACTAGACTATCATGGGATGAACTTAACGTAATCAGCAGCATCCAATTGCATTTTGGAATTCTGCTTCATGTTTTCGGTGAAAACATTTCACCAGATTTTCTGAATTGTGAATACTCAATCTGCTATATGTGGTTTGCTATCCTGGCAAGTCAAAGTGCTTTGCTTGGTAGTTATATGGACGGTGCTAATTTCATGGCTAATATTGTTTTGCAGAAAGAAGGTACATACAAGGGCAAGAAATTCAATGCAATCTGCCACTTCTTCGGCTATCAAGCTCGGGGATCCTTGCCATCCAAATTCGACTGTGATTATGCTTACGTATGTAATCACATATTTGTTTTTGTTTTTTCTTTCGTGGGCCGGGGTTTATCGGTTTGAGTCTATGTTTTGACAATGAAACGATGTCCATGCAGGTTCTTGGACACATATGCTACCACATCCTTGCAGCTGGCCTGAATGGGTACATGGCTACTGTTACAAACCTGAAAAGTCCGGTTAACAAGTGGAAATGTGGTGCTGCTCCATTTACGGTAGGCACACACACTCAATGCTGTCTCATCTTATTTCATCGGTTGTTTTTTTGAAAATTTCATTGGTGGAAAGTGGACACATTGTTTATTCCCACAGTATAGCTCGGTATTCATATTCAGTCCGTCAATATGCTGATTGCTGACAGGAGGTTTTTGCTGTTGTGATGGAATTTCAGGCAATGATGACCGTCAAACGGTATTCTCATGGTCCTGGTGCACTGTCCATCGGTAAACCTGCTATCCATCCCGCAACTGTGGATCTGAAAGGCAAAGCATATGAGTAAGTCACCTTTCTAAATAACTATATGAAAATTCATTCCTCAAGCAATCACAAGAGACTTCGTAGCGTAATGGTTTCCTTAGTGTTTGATCTCAGTTCTTCAGAGCGTCCTACTTTTAGTTTTTTTGTCGATTTTTTTTCTCTGTTCCTTGATAGTTTATCCTCATGTCCTAGTGCCCTACAACTACAAGCATTCAATTTTCTACTTTCCCCCCAAAAAATATTGCGTTCAATTTTCTTCCTTTTCCAAAAAAGGTGGTTTGAAATGGTTTTTTCCTCGCTTTTCAAAAAGTTGTCTCTTGGTCTATTAGAATCTACTTATTCATGCAAAAATGTGCACGAGGGAAAGTCTACCTACATTTGAACTCCCTTAGACCTCGTGTTAGCGGAAGTGTGGGACAATAACTGGTGAATTTTGTAAGATACTCTAAACTAAGGAATTGGGAATCTTTGTTGGTGATTTGTGATTATATTCTTTGCAAACTATTTTGTTCAAATTTTGTAATTCTATTCAAATCTGAGTCTTATAGTATATGCTAATGTTGGCTTGATGAACTTGTAGGTTTTTGCCTTTTTTCCTTGCTAATATTGGTTTGCTTTCTTTCTTTCTTTCTTTCTTTCTTTCTTTTTTTTGTTTCCCTTTTTTGCAGGCTTTTGAGGCAAAATGCCAATAGGTTCTTGATGGAAGATATCTACAGAAATCCTGGCCCGCTTCAGTTTGAAGGCCCGGGTTCTGATGCTAAGGCTGTTAGCTTGTGCGTTGAAGATCAGGATTACATGGGCCGTATTAAGCAGTTGCAAGTGTACTTAGACCAGGTGAACATAATACCATCTAAAAACTTTTCAATACAAGATGAAGTTAAATAGCACTGTCAAAATGTTGTCCGACCCAAATACCCAAATTCGTTCAAACCATAAAAGACCGATCATGCTATAGATTTTTCGTCTGAGTTTTAACATTGACTGATTTGACCAAAAATTCTGACACTATTTCTTGCGTACTTGTTGTTTGAACCCAATTTGACCCGAGCATACGTCCTTCTGAATTGTCCGACCCGAGAAAAACTGTGCACTGGTCACCATCACTTTTTCGCCCGAATTTCGCAATATGACTGAATTTACCGACCCGAATTTGGACCCGGATCTGAAATTTTTGACTGCGCTAAAGTTATGGAGCAATTTTCTTCCACATTTGTCACTGAGTTGTGGCAGTCACAATTTAATCTTCCTTTGAAATTCTGATGATTTTGGATAAATTGGACTCGGTCTCTCTAAATTGCAAAATTTAGGGATAAGGCTGCTCAATCTGACACTTCCATACCTCGTCTAGATGTAGAGCTGACAAAATTTTGTCCGACCTAAACAATCCAAATTGTCCAACCTGGAAAAAACCGAGTCCGGACATAGATTTTTCTTTTGAATTTTGATATTTGATTGAATATTCAGACATGATATTTTTTTCCTATTGTCCGAACCCGATTTTGACCTGAATTTAGCTCTGTCCTAGTTGTCTGACTCGGTCTGACCCGAAGAAAAACCGGGTCTGGACGTGAATTTCTTGTCCGAATTTACCTGGTCCTGAATTTTTGCCAGTGCAATCTGGATGGAATTTCAGAGTATTGTTTCGTTCAAAGTCCGATGATTGATCGAACTCTAATTTTATGAAGCAAAGAGAACATACATCACGATCTTCTGTTTTAAATTGCAGGTACGATCCATTGTGAAGCCGGGATGCTCGCAAGACGTCTTGAAAGCAGCGTTGAGTGCAATGGCTTCCGTGACCGATATTCTCTCGGTTATGACAGCAAGGCCGAACTCTGGCCAAAGGATCCTCTGATTCATGCCTGGCTGCTAGCAAATGTGTTTTTACGAGGCCTTCGTGCTTGTTTTTTTCCGGCTTTTAGAGGATGTGTTTTAGTTCGAGGTTTGCTGCTGTTGATTTTCTTTATATTTTCTTTATAGCCAAGATTAGGGTTTTCAGTTTTGTTTAGTGAACACAAACCAGTTTAGATTGCATTTGGTCTTTCATTAAACTTTAGTAGTCTCTGCGCTTCTTCGTTGCGGATTTTATTCCAAGAAATGTGGCCCCGACTTGAATAAGGATCTTGTTGTCATTGCGACATCAATGTGAATGTTGAGTACGTCCTGGTAATATGGTATCAAAACCGAACTGTTCGAACTAGGCTATTAGACAACTGAGGCCCCATTCTTTTATACGGTTGGATGCGGTGTGGTGCAGTACGGTGTGGTGGAATTGTGGTGAATTTGGAAAAGTAATGAAAAAAGTGGAATAAATTAAATTAGAAAAGTAGATTGTGGTGGGTTGTGGTAGATTGCGGTAGGTTGTGAAATATGACACATTGCGGTACAGCCAATCAACCGCATAAAAGAACATGGCTTGACTAAGCTTCTTGCATCCAAACACAACCTGAAACATGAGAAATTTGTTAAGCTGAAAAAAATGTCCAATTTGTTTGGAGAAATTTACCAACCAAATGCTTTCTCAAGTTTTTACAAGAAAATTTCATGTCAATGTTTGCGTTTTGGATTTCGCCGTTTTTCTTCTACCTAGCCACGGTGCCCATGAGAGGAGTGTAATTTATTACTCCCTCCGTTCCATATTAATCGTCTCGTGGCATCATTAATTTCTCGTCATATACAATGTTCCAATATACGAAATCATTATCATTAGATTCATAATAAAAAATATTATTATAAGAATATAAAGTTGTAATCTTTTGGTAAAATATACTATAAAAAATTGTTAGTCAAAGATGATATTTTGGACAATTAATATGAAACGGAGGGAGTAGTAGGTTTGGCCCACTTTAATTGAATATTAATTCCGTCCCAAATTGTTTGTCTATCTACCTAACTTCCTTATCCCAAAATGTTTGTCCATTTTATAATTCCAATGATTGTAATTCCTATTATACCTCTAATAAATACTCTTTTGTTTCTTTTTTATTTTTCTTCACATGAAAAAAGTAAGGGCAATTCTGGTACATTACACATTTTTCACCTCATTTCCCATGACCATTGGACTTTTACATATAGTTGGATGGACAAACAATATGGGATGGAGGTAGTAATTTTTTTGTCTAACGATGACTTGGATTACTAACTAAAACCAAAATTAATACTCTGAAATCCTATCCAATGGTAGCAGAAGCTGAAGCTCTATTGATGGCAGTCCAACTAGGCCACAGATTCGGCTACGACAGAATAGTTTTTGAAACGGACTGTGCCTCTCTTATACAACGCCTCTTCAACCCTCAAGTTCACATGGCTGCAATAGATCTACTTATAGATCATATTAGAGAAGCAAGTAGACTGATACAAGAGTGCACTTGGGTCCATGTAAACAGAGAAGGAAACTTTGTAGTCCATCACCTTGCTCGGGTCATACCTATGTAACTATGGACAAGTTATTGATTAATGAAATTTGATCCTAGTTTTCCCGTAGAAAGAAAAAAATCATATCCAATCAGAATATAGAGGGGTCGAATAAAGCAATTTCGCTTCTAAGGCACCGTTCATTTGTGCATTAATTTACGTTGCGGTAAATTGTGGTTCGGTAAGTTGCAGTGGATTGCGTTAACTTGCGGTAGAAATAGTAAACAAGTAATGATAATTTGTGGTGAGTTGCGCTAGGTTGCGGTTAGTTGCGTAGTGATTAGTTGCCTTAACGCACAAAAGAACGAAAATTTTAGAATGAGTTATGACTTAAGGCATCCTAAAATTAATTATCAAAATACAAAGCTTAAATTATAGTATTAAAAAATTAGGGCACCCAAATAGATCTGACAAAGCTTACCTGAGTCCCGAAACCTGAATGGAAGCATGATCTTGACCCACATGCAAAGAGAACCCAACCCAAACCACATCCCGAAAAGCGACTTGATTAAGTTCCACACTAATGGTGCGTTTGGTTGTTTTCTAGGAAAATATTTCCTGGTAAAGTTTTTCCTAGGAAAGTTTTTGCTGGGAAAAATATTTCACAGTGTTTTGTTAACATGGTAAAGTTTGTAGAAAAGTTTATTTGAAATGTCGAAATTATCCTTATATATTAATTTATAAAAAATATTTTTAGGGGCATTTTGGGAATTGAGTTACAAAAAGTTTTCTTTTCCCACACCCACCTTTGGAAAGTTTTCACCATGATGCACGGGGAAATTGTGGGTCCTAGTTAAAAATTTTCCCAACCTATTTTTACTCTCAAACATGGGAAAGTTAGTCAACTTTGCGAAAGTTGGGAAAGTTGACTAATTTTCCTAGGAAACTCATGCAACCAAACACACCATAAATGATTTCAAATCAAACCAAAACCCAATCTGAACAAACCTCACTCAAATAAGACACACTCGAAGTCAGCTCGCGCCCGACCTAAACTGTTGACCTTATTCCAACCTGAACCGATCCTCAATCGTCCCGAACTGATTCACCCTATTACCAGGTCACCCGGACAGAATCTTTTGCATAAAAATACAATACAATCAAATAAATATTCAAAAAAAAGATGGGCCATGCTTTGATGACCACCACAAAGCCAGTGGCAACTATCTATCGCAACTAGCAACAATGAATCAAAAAATCAACCCCAAATTGCACTCCATCCCTTCACTTCTGGTCTTCCAACTTTCAAAAAACACAATCAAACAAAAATGGCGATGATGATGCAAATCGCCATTGCTGCTGCTCCTTCTTCAACTTCTTCAGCTGCCACTGCCATACCACTCCATCCCTTCACTTCTCACCTTCCAATTTCAGGTCGATTCGAATTGAATTCTTAGTTCGAATTTCTAGCGCATAATAATAATCATAATCTGGAGTTGAGTTGAATTTGTTTTTCGCAGGCACTAAAAACCTGGTAACAAGAAGAAATCGGAAGGGTTTTGTTGAGTGTTCCTCTGTTTCGAGCTCGAAAAATGATGATGATTGCGGTGTAATTAGCAGGAGAGATGCAATGGTTCAGATTCAGACGGCATTTTGTGGTGTGATTTTGCAGAATTTGTGGTCGCCTTCTCCAGCTCTTGCTGATGGTATGAACCCTAATCTATGTTTTAATTTCATCTGTATGTTATTCTTGTTCTGCGTCTTATTATTGATGTTATGAATCATGATTGATTGATTGATTGTTGTGAATTTGGGAGGATGTTTTTAGATGTTCCTGCAGATGTTAGGGTTTACTCGGACGATGTTAACAAGTATAAGATTTTCATCCCACAAGGTAACAGCTACTACTGCCTCTGTTCTTTGTTAACCTATCCATTTTCGTGACAAAAAAAAATCTGAATTCATAATAAAAAATACTCTACCGTCCCCAATTAATTGACATTTTGATTAAATTTTGACCATTAATTATTCATAAATTACAATTACAATATGAAATTACATTCTTTGTAATTTTTAGTAAAGTATTTTGTTAATGACCGACAATTTAATATTATAATTCATTGTTGTTTGTGAGTAATTGATAGTCCAAAATTAGTCAAATTATCAATTAATTTGAGACGGAACAATACTCTTAAGCAGATAAATAGTAGGTAGAAAAAAGTAGCATTTGATAAGAGTGGGTAAGGTTGGATTGTGTCCTGTTCTTTTATACGGCTGGTTGTAGTATGACGAGGTGCGGTGTGGTGGAATTGTGGTGGGTTGTGGTAAGTTGTGTTGAGTTTTATTTTTAATAATTGTAAATTGCATTGATAAATGTGCAAAAGTAATTGGAAAAAGTGAAATGAAAAAGTAATTGGAAAAATGTGAAAAAGTAATTGGAAAAGTTGATTGTGGTGGGTTGTGGTAAATTGTGGTGGATTGGTATGCTATGGTGGGTTGTGGCAAAGTGCGGTGTGTTGTGACACCACAGCCAACCTGCCGCATAAAAGAACAGGGCTGAGTAGTTTATAGCGGGTAAAGCAGATAAATCCTTTGATGCAGTTACTTTTAAGCAGTAATTTTACAAGTGAGACATGCAGATTGGCTAGTGGGAGCTGGACAGGGTGATGGATTCAAATCAATTACTGCCTTCTACCCTGATGAAGCTGCCTCCACCTCTAATGGTAATTTTCCTTTCTCTCTTTGTAATTAATTGTTTAGGTAGACCAACACTTGAATTTGTGTTCTGATGAACTTTTTCTTTCTATTTTTGATTGTTTTTGGCAGTCAGTGTGGTGATCACAAACATTGGTCCAGATTTTACCAGGTTAGAGTCATTTGGCAAGGTTGAAGCTTTTGCAGAAAATCTGGTAATCACTGGTGAAACATGTTACATGTATATATACTCAACATGGTTTCAGTTTTAGTTTTATTTTACAGAAATTACACATACATGCTCAACCCTCCAATATTGTCATTTACCTAGGTTACAAATTACAACTCTAGTTAGGGCAATTTTCACCCCTTACTAATATCTTCTAGTTACCAGCCATAGATTACCTAGGGCTGTCAAAAATCAGGGTTTAGGTCATTCAGATCCTGACTAATCAGAAATCGCGCGAAAAACTGATGTTCTGTACCAACATTTTTTCTGGGTTTATTCCAGGTTGGACAAATTCGGACGAGCGTAAATTCGGGTGTGAACAACGGAAATTAGGAAGACATTGTGTTTTTACCCAAATAGATTCGGTGAATATCAAAATTCGGTCGAAATCTTGACCTGACCATACCCAACTTTTTCTGGCTTGTACTGAAGTAGGTTTTCAGGTCGGACAGTTCTTTGACAGCCCTACAGAACACCTAATGCCAGTAGACATTCATGACATTAGAACATTGAAAACCTAAGGTCATGAGTCAGTGAGTGACATTCATTATTATGCTCATACTGAACTAGGTTTTCAGGTCGGACAGTTCTTTGATAGCCCTATGAACACCAAATGCCTGTAGACATTCATGACATTAAAACATTGAAAACCTAAGGTCATGAGTGACATTCATTATTAATTGAACCGGGTTTTCAGGTCGGACAGTTCTTTGACTCCCCTAAGAACACCTAACGCTAGTACTAGTAGACATTCATGACATTAGATTAGAACATTGAAAACCTAAGGTTATGACTGACATTTCATTATGATGCTGTGAATTTGATAATTGATCAGGTTAGTGGACTGGACAGAAGTTGGCAAAGACCACCTGGAGTAACTGCCAAGCTCATAGACAGTAAATCTGCCAATGGTAAATATAACCATCTCCACACTTGATACTTCCATAAGCAAAACTAGATGGACTAAGAGAGTTTTTGGTAAGAATCGAAATTTTCACCGGGAAGTTTTTTATGGGAAAAGTTTTCTTGAGAAAAATTCCCCCTACCCAGTACGTGAAATTTTCCCCGACGGAGTGGAATTTTCCATGAGTAAAGGTTGGAAATTGTCGGGCCCTTGTAAAAAATTTTCCAAGTCCCAAATGCAACCGGACATGAGAAAATATGTTAACTTGGGGAAATTGACCAATTTTCTAGGATTTGTTTTTATCAACTGACACTCTCTAACTGAATCTTATGTTGTGGCTTTACCCTAATTAGGGTTTTATTACATCGAGTATACGCTCCAAAATCCAGGAGAGAGTTGTAGGCATATCTACTCGGCAATCGGGATGGCCAACAATGGCTGGTACAATAGGCTTTACACAATCACCGGACAGGTTAGCTAAGCTTAGCTTTGGCTTGCTTAAGTTTTGCTTGGTGAAATTCTACACACTTTGGACGACTTTCTTTTTTGAACTTATGAACTGCAGTTCATGGGGGAAAAAATGTTTACATCTGAACTGCTTGCTTTGTATGTGAGTACCTTGCTTTGATTGCGGTTTTGGTTTGTGTGTGATGTAGTTTTTGGAAGAAGAGGCGGGTAAATACGAGTCGAAGATTGAGAAGGTGAGCTAAGTCTAGTTTCTCTTAACTCCATCACTTGATTTAGCCAACAATTGTCTATGATATTGCTGTGCTTTACCCAAGATTTTAGTGTGGAAAACCAATTCAATTGAAAGGCTAATTTGGGCTAAAGCGTGGATGTTGCAAAGTCTCCCTAAACTGCATGCAAACAAATATATGGGCTACTAAGATTAAGATCCACACCTAAACTGAAAAGCCGAACCTAGACCCGACAACAACCCGAAAGTGGCCCGATTAAGATCCACACGTCAATTACCCCTAATCAAACCCATACCCAACCTAAAAGAACTTTACCCGAACTAAACCAAATAAGACCCACTCGAATTCGGTCTGAACCCGAACCACACCTGATCCGAACCCAACCTAAACTGAAATCGTTGCCTCGATGCCAACTCGGACCAATCTTCACCCGAACCGATTCACCCATTTGTCAGGTCTAAACTGTCTAGTTACCACCCTTCGTGTTGATAATAGGTTAGAGGGAATTAAGGGCACTTCTATTATCATTCTTAGGGGTGCTTTTGCTTGGTCAAAAGACCTTGGGAAAATGGTCAATTTCCTAGGTGTACTTATGTTCCCCATGTTTGGATGTAGGTTAACCTTGGGAAAAAATTTATGGGGGATTACCATTTCCTGCATCCTAGGGAAAATTTCTCTTGGGGGGACTGGGATTCCAACCAAACACTCCCTTACTCTTTATTTCCCTGCTCTTTATTTCATATAATGCTGAGTTTTACTTGCCCTGCAGGCCGTGCGATCCTTCAGATTTAGCTGAATCAAGGGCTGACACTTTTCCATGGATCAATGTTCAAACAGATGGAGAGAAACCTCTATTATTCCCTTGATCAAAGCAGTAAACAGATTATTTTTTTGTAGATCGGGTAAATTTGTCGGTTCACTGAGTCTCTATTTCAGAGTTAACCACGAGCGAAATTGTGTATATGTTAGCTGAGCTTCACAAATGCAAATCTGGTGATAATTGTAATATTGTGTGACATTACCTCTCAATTTAATTCTTTTTCCTTACAATATATGTCGAAAACGAAAACAGATTAGCATTCGGCAATCAGCATGTATTATACGGGCGAAGATAAGTGTCTTATTTCGAGACCCTTCCTAGGTATTTTTACCCTTTTTCAAATATAAAAATGTCTATGACCAAAGGTCCCAATATCATTTGATTGTTATTTGTTAATATTGAAATATAAAAATGTAGATAAAATAAAAATAATCTTTTTCAAAAAAAGAATTTATTACTCTCTCAATTCCATGCTTTAAGTCCGTCTTAAATTAAAGAATCATACAGATCGTAAGAGTCATCATTGTTTATTTTAAGATCAAAGACTTGTATAATTTTCGTAAACTATACTACCCTTGTTCCATAATGGATGTCATTTTACTTTTGTTAGGTTTAAAAGACAAGGTTCCCTTTAATACACAAAATGATATTTTGACAAAATTTTGACCGTTAATTATTCATAAATTATAATGAGTTATAATATGAAATTACCTCCAATATAATTTTTAGTAAAATATCTTTATAATGACGGCAATTTCATATAGTAACTCATTGTGGTTTGTGAATAATTAATGGTCAATTTTTTTTCAAAGTGTTTATTAATCTGGGACGGAGGGAGCAATATATAATTTCTTTTTTTGACCAAAGAGTAATATATAATTGAAATTGTAATTGTGAGACAACAAAAGCCAATTAGAATGTCACTACTATTGGATCATAAAAATGCTTCTTTTTTTTTTTTTGGTTGCAACCACAAAATAAAAACAAATTTCCCTTGAAAACGGAGGAGAAAACGTGGACTTGAAATAATCCTTTCCTTGAGGCTTTACGAAGAAAATATCAATTTTTCAAAAAAAAAGGAAAATCACAAATAATATCAGGATCCAATTAGTCTCCGTTCTTTTATGCGTTAACACATCCAAACACAACGCTATTTACCGCAATCTACGGCAACATATCACAACAAAACGCAAATTACCATTACTTTTTAATTATTTCCACGACAACTTAACGCAATCTACCGCAACTAATAGTAACGCAACGCACAAAAGAATGGGACCGTCGACCAACTTTCCCATTTTGGTGCCACATCATTCTTAAATAATTTTGGTGCTAGGTGCTCCATATATTTCATATTAATTATCGTTTTTTAAAATTATACAGTTAAATTTCAAATATTTTTATCATAAATTTATCAATATACAGTTATACACAATGAATTGCCATATAAAATTATCATCATTAGATTTATAACGAAAAATATTATCATAAAAATATGATACGACATACTATATACTAGACTTTCAAATTTATCAGATATATCACCTAACTTTTAAAATTTATCAAAATGGTCACATGATGGAGTATAAATTTTAAGTTTTGCGACATTTTTTATGTCTTTGGTTGGGAAACTTTTTGCAAAAAATTAATTAATTTTTTTCAAGTTGACAACTTTTTTTTAATGTCTGGTTCTCGCTAATAGATAAGAAAGTTTTAATGACCCACTATTTATCTCACAAATTTAGTAAACTGTTTTTCAAGAGAGTGCTCGGGAGAGTATATCCTAGAAAATTTTGGTTGAGAAAATCTTCTACGAAAAACTACCGACCGCACTATAAGAATTATACCACGCAGATATCAATTAACCCATGAAAATGTTTTCAAAAATAAAAAATAAAAATAAAATAAAATAAAATAAAAATAAAAATAAACAAATAAATAAAAGGAAGAAGATGTAACAAGTATCCATTTCCATTTGTGTACCAGATAGCTCCACCACCTTCACATTAGCCATAAGAAAATCCATCTCTCTCTCTCTCTCTCTTCACTCTTCCATAAAACCCATCACAACCCAAAACCTCCCCAAATTCAATCCCCAAATTCCCAAATTTTCCGCCATGGGAGCTCCTTCTACTTCTTCCTACTCTCTCCTCTCCTCAAGCTTCCTCAGCAATGGCGTCCTCCTCTATCCTCCCACCCCTAAAACCTCCAAATCCGTCTTCTCTCCTGCTACATCCAGAAGAAACCTCGTCGTCTCCGGATCCCTGCGAAACCCTAAATTCCCCTCCAAATCTGCGTTAACTGCGCTGATTCTCTCCTCCACCATCGCCGCCCATCCAGCTCTCGCCGCCGACGGTGCTCCACCGCCGGCGCCACCGGCGCCGGCGGTGGAAGCCCCGGCGGCGATGCCGTCGACTCCGTCGCCGTTCGCGCAGAACATGATCCTGAACGCGCCGAAGCCGCAGGCGAATTCGGACCTTCCGGAAGGTTCGCAATGGCGGTACAGCGAGTTCTTGAATGCGGTGAAGAAAGGGAAGGTGGAGAGGGTGAGATTCAGTAAGGACGGGTCCATGCTACAGCTGACCGCCATTGATGGACGTCGAGCTTCAGTTGTGGTTCCTAACGATCCTGATCTCATCGACATTTTGGCTATGAATGGCGTCGATATCTCGGTTTCGGAAGGTGACGGAGGAAATGGTTTGTTCAACTTCATCGGAAACTTGCTCTTCCCGTTCCTTGCCTTCGCCGGACTTTTCTTCCTTTTCCGGCGAGCTCAGGGCGGTCCGGGAGGTCCCGGCGGCCTTGGCGGTCCGATGGACTTCGGCCGGTCGAAGTCGAAGTTCCAGGAGGTGCCGGAGACCGGCGTCACCTTCGCCGACGTCGCCGGCGCCGATCAAGCCAAGCTTGAACTCCAAGAAGTCGTCGATTTCCTCAAAAATCCCGACAAGTACACCGCCCTGGGCGCCAAAATCCCGAAGGGTTGCCTCCTCGTGGGGCCGCCGGGGACGGGGAAGACGCTCCTAGCACGGGCGGTGGCCGGCGAGGCGGGGGTGCCGTTCTTCTCGTGCGCGGCGTCGGAGTTCGTGGAGCTGTTCGTCGGAGTCGGAGCTTCTAGGGTTAGGGATCTGTTTGAGAAGGCGAAGAGCAAGGCGCCGTGTATAGTGTTCATCGACGAGATCGACGCCGTGGGACGGCAGCGAGGGGCGGGGCTCGGCGGCGGGAATGATGAGAGGGAGCAGACGATCAACCAGCTGTTGACGGAGATGGACGGATTTTCGGGGAATTCCGGCGTGATTGTGTTGGCGGCGACGAATCGGCCGGATGTTCTTGACTCGGCGTTGCTTAGACCCGGGAGGTTTGACCGGCAGGTCACCGTTGACCGGCCGGATGTCGCCGGAAGAGTTAGGATCCTTCAGGTAAGCTTATTATCTGCCTGAATTCTGAGACATTGATTTATAGTTTTGCCGGGTTTTGGTTTTGTGTGCTGTATGATTGTGTGCTAATTTAATCAGGGATTGAACTACCCGAACTATCTTAAAATGTCGAAAATAGGATCGTAGATGTTTTTTTTGTCAATTTTACCACTAAACTATCTTAGAATGTCTTTAACCTTATCTATCTGAGTTCTGATAATGATTTGCATACACTGTTGGTTTTCAGTTTTTTGTTCTCTTTTTGGGGTCTGTATGATCGCATGGTAAGTTAATTGCTGGATAGATGCTGGTCCAAATGGAAATTTGTTGGTGGAAATGATGTATATTGGTATGTTTTGGTGGATGATAGTGTGTGATTTCTTCGTAAGGCCCTTGTTGATGGCTGTTCGCTTTTGGTTGTTTGATGTTGGCAATGGATGTGTATTGATGGCTCTTTGGATTGGTGGTTTGCATTAAAATGTACTTAATCTATCTGGGAAGGTAGCCCCTCACATTTATCTTTGGATATACAGAGGAAAAGAGGGGGGGGGGGTGTTTAGGACTTACAGTCTGTTTGTTTTGGAGGGAAAAGAGGGAGAGGGGAGAGGAAGGGAGGTTATTATTTTTGTTTTCTTGTTTGGAAATAAAAATAGGGGGTGAAGGGAGGGGAATATTTCACCTCCCTTACCGTCCATTTTCTAAACCCTCAAAGTGAGGGGGAAAGATGGGGGGATTTAATACTTCCCCTCCCTTCCCCTCATGAATATTTTCAAATGAGGTTACCTTGCGAGTGTATGCAAATCATTATTGTTGTCGGGTTTATAGTTCTGATAATGATTTGCATACACTGTTTGGATTCAAATGAGGTTACCTTGCGAGTGTATGAAAATGGTTCCCCTCCATTTTCTTAACCCTCAAAGTTAGGTAAATTTCCCCTTCATTCCCCTCCCCTCCCCCCTCTAAATTGAATCCAAATAGACGTAGGAATAAAGAAAAGGGAAAAAGGGGAAATTTATTATTGTCGGGTTTACCTTGCGAGGTAGACCTTGGACTAATAATTTGCGGGTCTGCATTAGCTGTTTGGATTGGCTTCTTTGGAAAAGAATTGTTTACTAGAATGGGGTGTTTGGATTGATTGTTTGTATAGATTGTTTAAGGTTGAATACATCTGTCCTATGATGTACTACTTTTGTTGTGGTTCGTGGGTACCGGTTTGATTTGTTCTTCATGGTTTGTAAATGATGGGTTAGTTGATAGAGAATTCGTTCGGATACCAAGTTGATAGAGAATTTCCTAGTAGTCCTGCTGATATATTGTTTTTGTGACTGCTTATGCGCCAGGTTCACTCTCGTGGGAAGGCATTAGCAAAGGATGTGGACTTTGAAAAGATCGCGAGGAGAACCCCTGGTTTCACAGGGGCAGATCTTCAAAATCTGATGAATGAAGCAGCCATTCTTGCAGCCAGGAGAGGGCTCAAAGAAATCAGCAAAGATGAGATAGCCGATGCTTTGGAAAGGATTATCGCCGGACCAGAGAAGAAAAATGCCGTTGTGTCGGAGGAGAAGAAGAAGTTAGTTGCTTATCATGGTATGCCCATGTTCTTTCCTTTATTAATTTATTGACCTTTTGAAGCCTATTTAAATTTACCCAATCTTTACCCCATTCAACCAAAAGTTACCCAATAAAGTGTTTTCATATTGTCCATCACGGTTACAACTTTTTACAGAATATTACATACAACTTTCCGCGGAACCTTATTTTACCCGACCTTACCTTACCGATGGAGTCAACATGCCCATGTATGCCAAGATGAACTTTACCGATGTAGTCAACATGGCCATGTATGCCAAGATGAACTTTGTCCATCGTACATTTTAGGATGCAGTACAACTTTTAGAATCCCAAGATGAACCTTACCTAGTTAAACTCGCCCGAAAAGATGAACTTGACCAAACCTTACCTTACCAATGGAACAGCACAGCAATGTATGCCAAGATGAACGTTGTCTAACATTCATTTTAGGACGCAGTACAACTGTTAGATTGGAATCATTCCTGTTGGTCGGTTGCTATTTTGCAGAGGCTGGTCATGCCCTAGTGGGTGCTTTGATGCCCGAATATGACCCAGTCGCCAAAATTTCGATTATTCCTCGTGGCCAAGCTGGAGGACTTACATTCTTTGCTCCCAGCGAAGAGAGGCTAGAATCTGGCCTTTACAGCAGAAGCTACCTTGAAAACCAGATGGCTGTTGCTCTTGGTGGAAGGTTAGTCAGCGTCATTATGTTTGTTACTCTTCCGTTCCATATTAATTGTCTAATAATGTCATTAATTTCTTAACATATACGATATTCTAGTATACTAAAATACTATCATTAGATTCATCACGACAAGTATTATCACTAGAATATAATATTGTCATTTTTTGATAAAATATACTTATGAGAAAATCGTAGTCAAAGAAGATATTTGGGACAATTAATATGGATAGGAGGGAGTATTAACATAATTTGACATCCTGCATTGTCAATGTTAGGACTTGGGAGCACAAGGATTCAATTTGTGCAAAGTGGTAGTTACAGTGGGTGATCATTTTGGACCTTACAATGCTCTCGTCTTTGTATGTTACAGGGTTGCTGAAGAAGTAATCTTTGGTGAAGACAATGTGACCACCGGGGCTTCAAATGACTTCATGCAAGTTTCACGGGTGGCTCGCCAGATGGTTGAGAGGTTTGGGTTCAGCAAGAAAATCGGACAAGTCGCCATCGGTGGACCTGGTGGAAATCCTTTCTTGGGGCAACAGGTCGGTTATTCTAGACTTCCCAATATCTCACAATTTTCTAGTGATAATCAACAACAAACCCTAGTGTAGTTCTGCTAAAGGAAGGTGTGGGGGAATTCAGATGTAGGTAGTCCTCCTTCTAGACTTGTCGATTTTTGACCTATCCAATAACACGTCCCAAACCTGTGTGAAAATTCTGGGTTCTGAGCATGATTTTCTCGACCCAAACCCTAAACCCGACCCACCTGTTTGACCCGAAAACTTTGATTTTTGAAGTTCAATTCTATTGGAATTTGTGACTTTTCTTCGGAATTTCTAACCATTAAACTACTTGCACGACTCATTCATTTATTGTTGATATATTTCTCTGATTTAAGCTTAAGACATTTATAGTAATCTATCCTTGCTAGAAGACACTTACATTTTATCATGTATATTGTACAAAATATAGCATGTAGATGCTGATCCCAGCATATCAGGGAAAAACACCTTTTGAAACTGTGAACAAAACCACTCCGATCTTTCTTTTTGCTCCCAGAATTCAATCGAATAAATCTAAATTGACATGCTATCAATGCCTATGTTGTGGTGCAGATGTCAACCCAGAAAGATTATTCGATGGCAACCGCAGATGTGGTGGATGCAGAGGTGAGGGAGTTGGTGGAGAAGGCGTACACAAGGGCAAAGCAGATCATCAACACCCACATCGACATTCTCCACAAGCTTGCGCAGCTGCTCATCGAGAAGGAGACCGTCGACGGCGAAGAATTCATGAGTCTATTTATCGATGGCAAAGCCGAATTGTACGTCTCGTGATTGATGAAATCTTGTTGTAATATTCGATGTCGTGCATATATACTGCAAACTGCAATGGAGAACTTCTGTAGTGTAAAATGAGGTACAGAGTACAGAAGAAGAAACAATATTGTACCATTGCTGTGATGTGATGGCTTCAGCTCTTGTCTTCATTGGGAATGTATTATGTATATACTCACACAATCACAATGTAGTCTTGGAAGAATTGAAGCAATTAGTAAAGCAATAGAGAGCAAATTTTGGACAGTAGATATTGATACTGAGTTGGTCTGTTGATAATTGCAATATCCTGTTGGTCTGTTAACACTCTAGAGGTTCACTTTTACTATGCGTCTGGTTGGAAAACTTTCCTGAAACGGTTAGTCAACTTTTCCTTTGCGATGCATTTGCTAGTTTTTTGAGAAAAAATTCTCAGGAAACAGTTTCCCTAGAATGCTTTTGGGAAATTGTTTTATGGATTTGAAACTACACTAAAACTTTTCCAATTATTTAAGACAATCAAACATGGAAAATTTTGTCAAAGTTTTGAAACCAAACGCCCCCTTAGTTGTCAACGGTGGATGAATGGGAAATAACTTTTTCGAGGAACATTTTTCAAGATGATCTTTCCTAAGAAATTACAAAATGCATCTTTAGGTAGAATTTTGGGGGAAAAAAAACATTCTCAAGTTTGAGCGTGAAATAATGAACCCCACAACAGTTTCCCATTCATCTAATACAATCCAACATCGGAAGCTTTGTAGAAAATTACACGCCATTTAAGTTTTTTATTTAAAACAGCGTCGCCTTATCTAGTGTTTTTTTTTTTTTTGAAACCGCCTTAACTAGTGTTTACTAATATACCAAAGCAAAAACCAGAAGTCCTCTTTGAGCCTATATATATTGTCCAGTACACATCTGTGTGATCCCCAAGACTGTGTTCATTATGTTTACAAGTTCCAAGTACATTAATAAATACAGAACAAATTGTTGAAATGAACTGGATGACTAAAAATTGGCATGAATTCTGGACAACAAAGCACTACTCTCCCCTCCACAATTATCCAAAATGTAAGAATGTTTACATACACCCAAATTGCACCCTGAACTAACTTAGTACAACAAAAAACTCTCGAGAGGACGCGTTTGAGCGTGATCTTTCTTTTCATATGAACTGAAGTTCAAGGAGAGATTGATTCCAAAATGCAAGTATGTTTGCATACACCCAAGTTGCACCCAGAACTACCATGGTACAACAAAAAACTCTCAAGAGGACGCGTTTGAGTTTGGTCTAGGGGATTCAGATGTAGACAGTCTTCCCATATGAACTGATGTTCATGGAGAGACTGATTTCAAAATGTAAGTATGTTTACAAACACCCAAGTTGCACCCTGAACTACCTTAGTACAACAACAAAAACTCTTGGGAGGACTCGTTTGAGTCTGGTCTGGGGAATTCAGATGTAGACAGTCTTCCCACATGAACTGAAGTTCATGGAGAGACTGATTCCAAAATGCAAGTATGTTTACATACGCCCAAGTTGCACCCTGAACTACCTTAGTACAACAACAAAAAACTCTCACGAGGACACGTTTGAGTCTGGTCTGGAGGGATGCAAATGTAGACAATCATCCCCCATGAACTGTTCAATTCATGGAGAGACGGATTCCGGCCTGAACTAACTGCAACTGCAAGCAAAAGATTGCGAAGCAATGACAACAAAAGAAATGTACAGAAACAAATGGATCCTCAGCTTGGCTCTATTTAGCAGTCTGTTGCTCCTCTAATAGTGAAGCTTCACCGAGCATGTCGGCTGCATCTTCATGCATGCCAAGCTTCGATAGGGCGACCGATTGCATGTAAAATGCCGTGGGCCAATCCGGGTACACGCATTGTGCTTGCATTGCATCTCTCAAAGCTGCATCGGGCTGATCCATAAACAGATAACACAGACTTCGCCGCGCATGTACAGTTGGAGAAGTGATGATTCCAACGTTTACGAACTGCCATATCAAAGTTTGGGTTCAGAAGATTAACTGTCAAGGCTAAGATCCCCGAATCGTCATATAATTTAGATACAATTTTGGGTATTTTTTTCATAATTTTCCCCACAATGACCCAGTGCAAATGCTGTTAGACACCATTGATAAAAACTAGAGCACCATTCTTCTTCCTTTTTTGACACCATTGATAAATTATAGCACCACTCTTCTTCCTTTTTTTATCTTTCCTCATTTTTTGCGCTTTTTTTAGTTGGGGGGGGGGGTGTTGGAAGGTAGGGCTATCAAAAAGTTGTCTGATCGAGCATCAAGTTCAGCCCGACCCAAAAAACCAAGTATGGTCATAGATTTTTTGTCCAGATTTTAACATTAACCGAAAATTTTCTAGTATGAACACAATACTTCTGTATTTCTGTTATCCGAATCTGAATCTAGGCTCGTTTGCATTTGGAACAAGCACGAAAAAAACTGGGTATCGGACATCAGTTTTTCGTCCGAACCCGAAATAACCCAGACCTTGATGGCCCGAGTGGAACCCAAGTAGAGCGGGGATGTGAAATACCTTTGAATAGCATTCTACAGCAGCCTTGAAACATTTATCACGGAATGCCGAATCACCGCGCTTTCTAGTCTCCAGGATGTCTTTCATCTGTTGGGTCCACTCTTGAAAAGATAACTGTTGTACCAAAATACAGAGATTAGCCAGCTACAAGCATAAAGGACAAGGACGACGAAATTCCAATTGTGCACTGATTAGTGAAACAATAAGCCTTATTTGAGACCGTCTCACCATAAATTTATAAGTATAACTATGTGATGACTTTTTTTATTAAATTATTAGCATAACATGACCTTTAGTCATAGTAAAATATTAGAAAAGTGACCCTAGAAGTATTCCGTCTCAAGATATTTTGATTTTTGAGTTAGTGAAACTACCTCATTGGTGCCTTCATCATCTTTGTAGTGTGTGTTTACCAAGATTTGATGGATGGCTGTGAGATCGAGCCGATAGCAAGCATCTCCCATTGGAGAACCTCGCTTTTGCGGCTCGGGAGTTGCATCCTCCTCAGGCTTTGATATTCCCATCATCAGACAAGACGGAACCTGAAACCAGCAAATAGATTGTTCCTAATGATAAGTCATCTTCGTCGAACGAGCCATATTTATCTCAAATAACAGACATGAGACTCAGGAATCTGTTGAAGAAGTAAGGTTTCGAAGTTTACATTATGAAAAGGAAAGAACCCTTAAACAGTATTGTCAAGTGTCCAGTCTAGACCAACCAAAAATATTGAGGTCACTGAAAGAAAAGTATTTCTAAAATGGTATTTGGTTTCCCAAAATGGTTTTGTTCTCTCAGTGTTTAAATTCGTCGATTCAAAAAGTTTTTTGTGGGTACGCATGAACCGGCCTCTGTATGAACTTCAATTCATGGGGGAATTGGGAAGACGGTCTACATATGGATCCTCCATATCGTGCGCTCAGGCGTGAATGGTTATTAAAATCCTGATCCTGATCTACGATCCTCCGATTTTATGAACCAAAATCATCGATGCGATTCTAGTATCTACATTCCGATCCACAATCCTACGTGGGTTAATTCCGATCCTAACTACCCCATGGATCCGAGTTAGGATCCCGATTTTAACAACCTTAGGCGTGATTCTGATTCCTCTCGGGAGTTTGTTGTTGTTGTCTACAATGGTATTTGGTTCGATTATATTCCTCATGTAGCAGCGTATCAACTTAGTACTTTGTTGTCCTACAATGGTATTTGGTTCAATAATATTCCTCATATCATCCATTTACCAACAAATTTTAAAGACTCTAAGGAAGAAATTTGGTTGAGGACTTACATCAGCCTTCTTTTGCAACGGACCGAGTGTTGCAACCAGGTCTTTGAAATTTGGCGAGCCTCCAGGCTCGCACTGCAAGCACTGTGAAGCAAGATTAATGACAACCATGGCCTCTTCCTTCGAGAATGTGCCTTCCAAATGTGAATCCATAAGATTCATAGCGTCGCCCCTTGTCAAGTCAAGTGCCTGCATCAAAACATGAACATAGATTTCAAACATTTTACTATACATACACATCCAAATATTGATTTGATCATGTTGAACTAATTGACAGACTAATTATCCTGCTCTGACATCAAAATGTTGAAGCCTCGGCCAAGCCATTGAAGACAAACAATCGTACACCACGAGGGGATCACAATTGAACAAGACTCTTTCGAAGTGAACCCGAAATTTCTTATCCCGATTCAGAGATTGAAAGCCAATTTTGTCAAATCTCTCTTTTTTTTAATGGGACGTTTGGCTCGTCCTATTTCGATGTGGTAGATTTTGTGAAAAGTTTTTTGGTTATACATAACTTTGTATGGTGCTAGTTGAGCATCGGTTCTATATTTCTATTATTAATATATTAATATACATCTTTCCCTATAAAAAAAATGAACCCAAAATTTCTTTCAGACATTATTAACAGGTAACAGGTTTATAGATTAGGTTTACAACCATGATATTAACTGTTTACTGTACAAAAGTTAGAGGAGGAATTACTTACTTGACTTGGAGGAATATGCTTGCCACTGAGTAGATCCAACAGAAGTGTTCCAAAACTGAAGATAACACTTTCCGTAGCGACTCTTCCTTCATCAAAATCATAAGGATTGTCAGACCATGTAGGGTTGCATGATAAATGATGGTAAACATGTAAGGTAGATGACAGCAAACCCATGAATACTTCAGATTTAAATTGTTTGTTTCACCTGTGAAAGTCTACGGTACTGGAAAGAAAAAAACAAAACCGAGCCCAATCCTACGTATCTAAAGAACAGTTGTGTGTCTATTTGTAGTGAGGCATCTCGTATGAAGCACACAATCATCCATCAAATGATTCAAATCTTGGGTGAGGCATCAACCTCACCCAAATGATCAGAAAAGATGGATCTTATTGGGAGTGATTTTTAATGCTTTTGGCAGTGTTGAATTAAGGAGCGTTTGGTAAGAATCTCAGGGAAATTTTTCCCAGAGAACTTCCTCATGGGAAAATTTTTCCTATAAAAGTTCCCGTGAAATTTTCCCTGAGTGAAGGTGAGAAATTGTGGTCCCCTTGTAAAATTTTCCCCAAGACCCAAATGCAACCAAACATGAGGAAGATAACTTGGGAAAGTTGGCCAATTTTCCCAGAGGTTTTGATCGACCAGAAGCTTTTAAGTTCTTTTGGGGTATCTTTTTTGTTTGGACAGTGACTTGTAAATCAACAACCCCCATTATAGTGCTGCTAATGAGAGGTATCGGGTGATCCAGATGTAGACAGTCTTCCCCTCGTGCACTTACGTAAATGTTAACCTAAATCCAGGAGATACCTCTAACCAAGTACATTATAGAATTTGTCCTTTAACATGTGTCTAACCATATATCTTGGGTGAGAGTTCCAAGCAAGTTCTATCGAAAATCTGCTCACAAGTCATAGGCAATCATCCAATACATTGATTAAGTTTCTGGATGAACTCACAGCGAATGAGCTGCAAAGCGGAATCCATTAACTCGATTATATTGAACCAAATATGCTATCCAAAACGCGATCCAATCACAAAAATGATAAACAAACACATTATAAAGAACCAGCATATACCTGGTGCATATGCGACATTCGCGCAGCAACTTTTTCTGTCTCTGCTGTTCTTCATCAAGCCGAAGCAGGAAAGTCGAGGATCGCCATTCTGCAAAATTCTTAAAGACTTCAACATTCTCTATTTAAAACAGCTCCCTAGATCATCATGACATATCAAACAACCCATCATAAAGAAGGTCATAGATTACTAGGTACTAACCATAAGAATGAACCAATATGTATACATGAGAGACAACAACTCATTCAAATTAATAAACATAGTAAGCCTCAAACCAAGGGAAGATGAAATAAATTCATCACCTCATCAAAGAGAACCGTGTATGTGTTTAAATCATGGTACACAAGGCGGCCTTCGTTCGTACAATAATCCAATGCTTCAGCAATATATAGAGCAACTCTTAATCGCATCGCCCATTCCAGAGTTTGGTTCTCCCCTGTAATTTTTGATAAAATAGTTACAATAATCCAATGCAATTTTTACCATTGCTAATGTTGTAATTTTTGATAAAATATTACGTGAGAAACTTTAGCCAAAAAAACATTGACCACCATGAAATATTTAATAAATCTAATTTATAAAATACTAGGAAGGGGGGATATGGCACTTTTCATGAAGCTTAAACCTTGAAGTCCAACACACAACCAAATCAACCTGGAAAAATTTTTAAAAAAACTCTAAGAAAATTAAGAAATAAAAGATGCATCATACAGTGAAATAGATGGTTAGCAAGAGTATGATTTGGGATGAACTCAGCAACAAGCAATCTTTCATCCCCTTCACAGCAATACCCGATCAAATTCGCAAGTCTTTTGTTCCTCAATTTCCCAACTAACTTCGCTTCTTCCTGCAACAAATTTCCATCCATTCTATCAAAACCCACTGAATCAATCAAAATCACACACAAAAAAAGGAAGAAAATAAAAACCCAGATTGTGATGTGAATATGTGATCACTATTACAGCAAACTGAATAAATTAGCCACAAATTCCATCAATCAAAACCCACAAAACTAGCGGCAGTAAAAAATCAGGTTCTTACAATTCGAACCTCTGCACAATTGCACCACATTTCCAAACTCAAACTCAAACCCAAACCCTTTCCAAATTTCCGAAAGCATACTCGAATTCGTCAAAATATGTCCGATTTGTCCAAATATGTCCAATTTGTCCGAACCTTGAATTTGACGCAGACTTCAGATAACCCAAATTTGTTACTCCGTGCCCAAATTCGACCCGATTTTGCAAAATTGGATATGACCGACTAAGTCAAATTTAAAATTTGGACAAAATGTTGCACACATTTCCAATTCCAAACCCAAACCCAAACCCTTCCCAAATTTCCCAAATCATACTCGAATTTGTCCAAATATGTCCGATTTGTCCAAATATGTCCGAACTGTATTTGACGTAGAATTCAGACAACCCAATTTTGTCACTCCATGCCCAAACCTGACCTGATTTTGCAAAATCAGACATATGACCGAATGATTCAAATTCTAACAAAATGTTGACTGCCAAACCCGATTTATTTCGGATCGAACAAATTCAGGCATTCAAAAACCACATAAAAATCAATCAAAACCACACAAAAACAGAACAAAACCAAAAAAAAAAAAAAAAAAAACCCAGATAATATAAGAAGATTAGCATTGAGTGCGATGATCATTACAGCGAACTGTTTCGGGTCAGGCCATGCGAGCTTCGACAACCTCTTGACAGCGATCAACCGGCTGTCCGGCATCCGTCCGCGGTGAACGGCGGCGTCTCCGCCGTCGCCGGCGACGATCGACTCGGCGGCGAAGTTTCCGGTGGCGGCGCTGAGCTCGGCGAATGAGAACTCGGAGAAATCCGTGGCGGTGGTGGTGGTGGTGGTGGTTATGGAGGTTTTGGGGGAGTCGATTAGGGTTTCCGGCGGTGGATTGAGATTGGGAATTCCGCCATTGATGAGCTTCGATTGGAAGCACCCCATTAACAATGGCGGGAGTTAGTTAGTTAGTTGGTAGGAATTGAAGATGATTTGTTGTGGAATTTTGATTTCCAGAGAGAGAGAGAGAGAGGGATCTGAGAGTAAGGAGGAAGGAGTGTGTGTTGATTGGATTGTTGAAATTGGAGCTTGATTGGTACTATTATTTGATTGACCATGGCGAATTGACTTGACTTGGATTAGTTTTTGATGCGTTGACGATCCGCACCGGCGGGATGGCTGGGTTGGATGCATTAAATATGTGTCGGGAAATTATTTCTGGGGTTGTTTGACTTTTTGTAATCCTATAGTTTAGTCTTTGTAGGGTATGTGCTCTTTATAGAGCTTAATTATGCCATGTTATTTTGTGCCGTTTGTTATGTTGGTAAGATATAAAAATGATGTGGTATGGTGAAACTGTGGACAATACGGTATGATAGGTGAAATTTCTGGAGAGTCTAGTTAATATGGTAGGTGAGGAGAGAGTGTGTGAAAAGTTGACGAGAAAAATAAGGAGAGAGAAAATTGGGGAGGTATATTGGAAATGATTGTGGTAAAGGGTGGAAAATATTGAGGGATATGATGATTTGTGGTACCGCACCGCATAAAAAAGCAGGGTCTTATGGCTCTTAAAATTTTGGGTTCAAATCATTTGCATATGGATATTGGACAAAAAGTCGATGTATGATAATTTAGATGGGTCTGGTCGATATCGGGTTTATTCAATAGAAAAATGGAAAATATTGCGTCTGAATTTTTGTTCAAATCGATCAAAGTCAAAATTTGGACGAAAAAATTATGATTGTACTCAATTTTTTCAAGTTAGACCTAGGTAAAACTGGGTTAAATTGGATAAATTTAAATTAGGCCAAAAATATTTGATAAATTTTGATAAAATTCATTGGAAATAACTAAAGCCTTGTTCTTTTATACGGTGCGATGTGGTGGGGTACCACAACTCGCCATACTACTCAATATTCTTCTACAGTTCACCACATTTTATCACAATCATTACCAATATATCTCATCGCTTTTCTCTCTTCTCGCTTTTCTTTTCTACTTTTCAAATTCTCTCAACCACACTTTCCACAAATTTAACTATATCATTCCACACCTTACCGCACTTTCTACAATTTCATTCCACCGCATCATTACTGCATCTTACCAACCACACAAAAGAACATAACTTTAAAATGAGTAAGAATTGGATATTGCCTCGAAAAAACACTCATTGACCCTAAAGTCCCAATGGGTGAATGGTGTGCTAGTTTTATGTTTTATGAATAAGATCTACAAAGATATCGTTTCAGTATAAAGATACAATTTGAATTATGTTTTATGAATAAGATATATAATGATATCGTTTCGGTATAAAAACACAATTTGAATTATTTATGCAAGTTTAATATAAAGTACTCATCTAAAAGGTAGTCGAATAGCTTCATGGTCGAACCATTCGTAAAGTAAACCAGAGCCCCTACTAAAGTGTAAAACATCACAAGTACCCCATGACATTAGGGTAACTTATTATCAAAAAATATCTTAAATTGAGCCGTCGTTAGTTTTTATAAAGCGAAAACAATAATTTATTGATTATACTTTTGGAACAATTTTTTGTCAAAACTTTTTTTCAAAAACACTCAGCTTCTAGAAAAAAATATTGTTTGGTTTGGTTTGTACTTTTTCACTCTAAAAAACACGGTCAAAAGTCAAGTCAAACAAGTACTTAATATCTACAAATCAATAAAAAGCATGTTTAATATTTAATCATCATTGACATTATAGTTGTTATTAAGTAGTCAAATCATCTCTTTCCCGTCTACTCAATTTTCCCATAAAAATTCTTTTTGACCAATGAAAACAATATTTACTCGAATCTTTTGGATATTCATTCACAAATGACTTAGGCCCTGTCAAATTCATGGGTAAGTCTAACTTATCCAAATTTACCAGTTTTTATCTAAATTTATCAAAAATTACCAAATTTAAAAAAATCAAAAAATTAATTTTGATATATAGACATCAATTTACCAAAAGTTACCAGAATTTACCAAAAATTACCAAAATTTAACTTTTACCCAACTGTTTTTACCCATGAATTTGATAGGGCCTTAGTCGTTAAATGGGTTCTCCTCAATCAGCCAAGGAGGTCTTTGTGCATGTGATCAGAGGTCCCAGCTAGCGAAGGAGGAATTAAAAATTCGACTGTAATGTTTGGGGTAACGTTTAGGGAGTGTTTGATAGGAATTTTAGGGAAATTTTTATTGGGGAAAATTTTCCATGGGAAGTTTGGGAAATTTTCCCTAGGAAGATAGAGAAAATGGTGGGCTCATCGAGAAAATTTTCCCGAAGTCAACTTGCATCCAAACATAGGGAAAATAAGTCAACCCGGGAAAATTAACCATTTCCCCGGGGTTATTGACCAACCAAACGCACCCTTAGTGTTTTGACTAAGTCAAAGCTTTAATTGCATAATTATTAGCACTCAATAAGGTAGCATTTTGATTAACTTTGACCATTTCGAGGAACGATTTTTGAAACGTTAACAAAGTTAATGTTTAATGTTTGAAGTAATGTTTCATATTTTTGGTTAAAATATATACTTTATGACAATTTTATCTTTGGAAATTATCCATATTATTTTTATGTCAATTCACATTAACCTATTGACTCAAATGCTAAATTTACGTAATACAATTCTTATTTGAACGATCATCTGCTAAATGCTACTTAAACAACTATCCGTTACCTAAACTGTTATCCCCAACATAAATCGTTATCCACTAACTAAAACGCTAAATCCCCAAACACAACAACCTAAATCGAATCAACCTCCCAAATTCTCAACTAAAGAAACTGTGAGTGGGAGTAATTAAAGATAATGCTCCCTCCACTTCATATTAGTTGTCACTTAGTTGACTGTCATAATCTTCAAAGATACTCTTTAATTGATAATTTTTTATATGACCCTGTTCTTTTATGTGATTGGTTGGCTGCGACGCTACACCGCACCACAACTTGCCACATTTCACCACGACCGACCACAACCCACCACCAATTTACAACAACCCACCACAATCTACTTTTTCTAACTACTTTATCTCACTTTTTTTAGTTACAATTTCACATTTTCCAACACATTTATAATTATTAAAACCAAAACCCACCACAATTTTCCACAACCCACTACAATTCATCACAATTCCATCACGCCACAGCCAGCTGTATAAAATAACGGAGCCATAATACTCCCTCCACCTCAAAAACTTTATCCATGTTTGACTAATGGAGTCAAACTTTGTAAATTTTGATCGTTAATTTATCAAAATATATGTCGAATTATCATGTACCACCGTTATTAGATTTGTGATGAAAAATATTTTTACTTAAATATAATATTACTAGTCTTGTTAAGGTAAAACATAAAATATTAACAATCTAAGTACAATCTCGAAGACCGGGAAAAAGCAAAGTGGACAATTTATTTGGGATGAAGGACGATTTTATTAATAATTAGTAATTATAATATTATACTATTAAGATAATATTTTCCATAATAGATTTGTAAATATTAAGAATTTATGTTCAAATTTTTAATATTTGACCTAATAATTTTCATTTTCCAAAATGGCAATTACTCCCTCCGTTCCATTTTAATTTGTCATAATTTTGACGTGTTCAATGTCAATCCTTGATTGATAATATTATTAGCAATTGAAATATTATTCTTTTATGATAGTATTTCTTGTTACAAATATAATGGTGGTAATTTTATATAAAACCTTATTGTATAAATATTAAGAAATTAATGGTCAAAATTTTTGAAATTTAAGTGTACAATTTTAAAAGACGACAATTACTCCCTCCTTCCCTATTATCTGTCACTTTAACTAACTTTCTTTTTTCCCATAATATCTGTCACTTTATAATTTCAATAACACATTAATTACTAATTTATCAAATTAACCTTATTAATTACTCCCTCCGTTATTTTTTATTTGTCATTTACGATTTTCAGTACCAATTTTTAATCAATAATTTCGAATATAAATGTTTTGCAAAAAAAATAATATTATACTTTTTTAATAGTATTTTTTATTACGAATTTAATGACATCAATTTCGTATGATGAATCATTGCACAAATTAAAATATTAACGGTTAAAGTTTTGACACAATTTTCAAGGATGACTAATAAAACCAAACAGAAGGAGTACATCGTTTTCTTCCATTTTTCCATTTTATTCACCTTTTCCATTTTTATTCACCATTTTTTTATTCATCATTTTCACATTTCCAACGAAGTAACTTAATGTAGAGGGGAGGTTTTTTTGGTTTTTTGAAATTATGTCTTAAGAGACAAATAAAATGGGAAGGAGGGAGTAATATTTAACGGAAGAAATAAAATGAAAGATAAACAGTAAAAAGAAAGGAGCGTAAAAGGGCTGAAGCTGAAGTCGACCCCATTGTCATTTTTGCCGCATAACAATTCGAGTTTGCGTTTTCCCCAGAACAAAAGGAAGAATCGACGAACAAGGCTCACACAGACTTCTGTATCAGTAAAAACCACATTCAGCGGCAGATTTAGAGAGAGAAACTTAGATTCCCTGAGATTTAGATTTTAGAGAGAGAGAGAGAGAGGAGCACAGTTTTCCGACCGCCGCCGATCACACAGCTGCCGGAGCATTACCGGCCACCGCATTCCTGCTCGCCGGCGATCGGCGGTCCGCCATTGTTGTTCCGACCACCGGCATGCGCTAGCTAGCCGATCGGATTCAGGAGCATTGAGGAGGCGCAAAGGGAGCCCTACTTGCTCGGATTTGGTTAGTATTTCTAGGCTGGACTCCTTTTTCTTTGAGATTTGATTGAATTCGGTGTTGTGAAATTGATCTCATTACTGAGTGAGTTTGAAACCTGATGTCGGAACGTAGAATCTAGTTGGAGATGGATTGTTAGGGTTTGAGTTTCGTCGGTTTTGTTAGTACATTGTGATTTTTGTTTGTGGAATCATATGGAAAGCTTTTAGCACTTTTAATTTAGAATTGAAGAAATTGGTGCACAGATGCGGCAATTATTATGACTGGATGGCTCCAGAGTGCGGGACTAATTCATAATCTTGCTATGAACTTGATTTTCTCTGGATTTGATTGAATTCGGTGTCGTGAAATTGATCATGTGTGCTCGTTACTGAATGAGTTTGAAACCTGATGTTGGAAGGTAGAATCTAGTTGGAGATGAATAGCTAGGGTTTGATTGTTTGAAGCACATTGGTTTTGTTACTACATTTTTTTTTTTTTTTTTGTGAATGGATGGAGAATTGATGTGCTGGAATCATATGGAAATATTTTAGCACTTGTCGTGTTTAGAATTGAGGAAATTAGTGCAGATTCTGAAGTACGGGACTAATTCATGATCTTGCTAGGGAGTTGATTTTCTCTCGATTTAATTGAATTTGGTTCTGAGATTGATTGTGCGGGCTCTTTACTGAAAGAGTTTGAAACCTGATGTCGGAACGTAGAATCTACTTGGAGATGGCTAGCTAGGGTTTGAGTCGCATCAGTTTTGTTACTACATTGTGGTTTTTGTTTGTGAATTGATGGAGAATTAATGTGCTGGGATCATATGGTAAGCTTTTAGCACTTATCGTTTTTAGAATTGAGGAAATTAGTGTGGATGGGGCAATTATTCTGACTGGATGGCTCGAAAGAACGAGATTAATTCATGATTTTGCTAGGAACTTGATTTTCCCTCAATTTAATTAAGTTCGGTCCTGAAATTGATTGTGCGTGCTCATTACTGAAAGAGTTTGAAGTCGGAACGTAAAATCTAGTTGGAGATGAATAGCTAGGGTTTGGGTCTCTTCGGTTTCTTACTAATTGTGGTTTTTGTTTGTGAATGGATGGAGAATTAATGTGCTGGAATCATATGGAAAGCTTTTAGCACTTGTTGTTTATAAAATTGAGGAAATTAGAGCAAATGGGGCAATTATTCTGATCGGATGGCTCGAAAGAAAGAGACTAATTCATGATTGAAGCGTGTGTGGTTATTATTTATTCTTTGATTATGGGTGTAAATTAGGCGAGCTTTTGTTTTTGTGTGTGCAATTATGTTATGAACTAGACCTAGATATATGTTAGACTTGGTAATATGGAATGAATAATATGTGTAACTTATTCTTCTTGGTATTTAACCTGGGAAGTTGTAAATTTCATTGTTTCTCTTATCAATATACTTGGAGTGGGTGGATTCAGATGGGATTGGTTAGGCTAAGTTTATAGTATTTTAGGTTTCTTATTCTACTATTAATTTTTGTGATACACACAGATAAAGCACAATATGAGTAGACCTTTTTCCTTTCAGGCTCACACTGGTTTATGCTCTAGACAGTATATGTAAGTATTGATGTAAAATTTGAATCCATGATGAATAGCAGGTGCATAAACTGTGGAAGACAAATTATGCTGCCTGCATCTTGGTCCATAATTGTGTATAAGCTAAAGCATAAACCATGTGATCCTTTTCTTAGTTCCAACATGAATAGCCAAAAGTTTCTCTGACTGCATATGCTAAGGAAATATGTTATCCACGTATATTATTATTCAATTGTAAGTATTCACAAAGCCAAACAGAGGATCCAGGTGGTAACTTCCCATCTTTTAGCTATTACTGTAATTTATTTCAAGTAATGAGCTGATGACAAAATAGGGGTAACTCTTGCAAAAGGTGGTGCCAGGTTATGCACTGAAGATATATGATGTGTGTAAAATGGCTTTCCTAGTTTTATACTCACAGTAGATTTGACTAAGAAGATCACGGTGTAACTAATATTAGACCTTGTGTTCTGATAAGAATACACGAAGATCCAATTCTCTTCTGAGCAGAGGATCCTTGATAGAAAACTGAAAAATGCTTAAACATTAAAGCTATCATTCTTCCTTCACCTTTTATGATACCCTTGTGGCTGCTCATCCGTTCGGGGTTGCACTATACCAGTGGTTCAGTGATAGTCTGCCAACCCAATAAGCAACTGAAGCATTTCTATAAGATTATGAGATAGAGCACTATAAGAAAGTTGGGTGGCATGATGACATCGTAGTGCTGAATTTCATGTATATAGGTAGGCCTTTATATGCTGATTGATTGCTAATTGATCTGGGGCTCCACTGAGTACTCAAGCAAACTACCAGAAGTTGTGGTTTCCAGTACATAATACTGTGCAAATTGTACTCTGGGCAAAATGTTTCTCAAACCTTAAGAGGGTTTTGCAAAAGGATGCGATGAACCACGGGCTTATATAATAAGATGTATATGCACCTTTCTTTTTGGAAACTCTACATTTTGGGAAGTTCAATACATAAATCTGATTGGAGCGACTTAACAAAAAATAAAATAAAATATGGGGATGAGTCACAGGCAAAGTAATGAATTTATCCATAGTTCCATACTGTGGCTCTTATTGCTATTGTGTGGGGGCCCTGAAGTTAACTGCAAGACAATGAAAGGTTTACATGTGTTAATTGTTGTATGAGACAGCCTATTACTATGATATGACGTATGCGCGTCTCACAAATTTTAATAAAACCTGCTATAGGTTAGTAATACCCAACTCTCTTCATTCACCAAGTTATTTTCGCTAACCTGATTTTGCCCCTGATTGTCCATCCAATCTTTCCAAGTGTGGTACCCCCCTCCCCCCAGCTTGTGACTCAGCCTATTTCTAGCTTGTTTTTGCCCCATTGCCAATCCCTTAGATCTCTTCCCTCAGGCCTTCATCCTCCAATTGTGTTCCTCCCCTCTGATTACTAGGAAAATTTTAGACATTTCAAACTTTGAATGCTATCCTGGTCTCCATCAAGATAAGAGAGTCAGCCTATCACTATGATATGAAGATTTGGAAAGGCACGCAAGGAAGAGACAAGGGAGATTGAGAAATTTGTGGCTTCCTATAATTTGGCCTCTTGGTTGAGTTTCATGTATTCTTGTCTCGAAGTATCAACAATTTTGTCAACATTTTTTTGCAATATCTGTGATGCAAATAATAAGGGGATGTAAGAGAAGTAAAATGAAGAATATAGCATAAATAAGATATTCTCTTATGGGTCCAACCAAGATTTGTAATTCTGGAGTATAAAGGTTATTTTTAGTGGTGTTTCGTGATTACTTTGGGAATAATGTATGTTATTTTATTTTTGCAATTATTCAGTAATCTTTTCCACGTATCATGCTTGCAATAAAATAGACGATGGTATTTTTGTTCCTCAACAACTACAAAACTTGGGGACAAGATTTTTCTAATCATGGGAGAATGAGGTGAAAAATAATAGATCAACAGGAGCATCGGTAAAGAAAACATAAAGTTTGACACATAATAATGTAGTGCTTTATTAGTGTAATGTCTATAAGTACAGACTACTAGGGTTATTTTATAGGCAGTTTTGCAGTTATGTAAGGAATATTATCTTAATGGAGGTTTTTCTTTCCATTGTAAATTATATTTGCAGGTACTCCTTTGAGGACATATTTAGGAGCCAATATCAATTATTTTATGTGATCATTTTATGGTTGAAGCAATGATATAGGTCATGGTTTTCTAGGCCTACATAAGGATGTTTAGGTGTTTTAAGACATTACTTAAATCAGAAAATTTTCCAGCACCTTTTTGTTTATGTATTTCCTCCCTTGTTGAGTAATTACAACAACAACAAACTCCAACACCTTTTTGTTTATGTATTTCCTCCCTTGTTGAGTAATTACAACAACAAACTCCAGTGGAACACGCAGTAGCGCGGTCTGGGGGATTTCTAGATGTAGGCAATCTTCCCCCTATGAAGTATGAACTGAAGTACATAGAGACGTTGGTTCCTGTAGATCCATGAAAGACCTTACCTTGGTTGAGTAATTAAAATATTATATGCATATGACACCACCGAGTGTCTCCCATATGCAAAAGGAGCTCTCTCAAAGTAATATCATGCCCTATGTTTTGGGAAAATCTTCCAAATTTCTAGCACTTTATAGCTTTTTTATTTTTGGCCATCTGGGCTCATAGCTCTTTATAAGTAGACCTTTTGCAGCCCTAAGCCCCTAAGCTGTATCTCTTAGGTTTTCAGTTTTCTTAGGTGGTTTCCATAGAACTCTGTTGCTTGTCTAATGTTTTACTTTTTTCGCTTTATTTCTTGTCAAATCCCCTAATTCCCATAGTTTTGCCCACCATAAATCATGTGTTCCACTATTCTGATTCAGAGTTCATATTCATATCTGTCTTTCAGCAAATTTATACCCTTGTTATTCATTAGTCTTTCAATTTTAGAACAAATTGGAAACAGACTTTACATGTTCATCTCCCCTGGAATTTTCACACTTGAAAGAGGTGCTTGTCAAGGGCAATCCTTACACATGAGTTTGGATGCAGGTTAGTTAGGTCTATAAGGGAGTGTATGTGAATTTTTTCTATCCAAAGGGAATGGATGTGGATTGGGAGTTTTGTACGAGTCTTTATTGTTGTAATTTCTATGCATAGCACTAACAGAGGTGCAGTGAGCTAGTGATATAATTAACTAGTTTTGTGTTTGTGATCTAACTTCACCCTTTTTTTTTTTTTTTTGGTGGGTTGGGGAGGAGGGGGTGCTTGCTTCAGGAAAAAGCAATTTGCATATGCACATACACACATATATACATGCAATTGCTTGTACACACGTTTATACTTTATTTTTATTTTTTTTTTGTTTGGGAGAATAAACATATGTTTATGTGTTGTTGTGCGCACATGTGTGTTGCATATGCATGTATTCTTGTTTCTCTTTCGAAGGAAGATATATGTGTATATGTATATGCACCAATTCACAGGCTGAGATTCATACAAAGAAGATGGGTGCTAACCACGCTTTCAACAAAAGGCAAATTACAACCTTAGTAGTCAAATTGACGATGAGGGATTTTCTTTGGTCAAATGGCGACCACTATATGGGCTTTCATTGGGTTAAACGGGGCGATGTGTGTCATCCTAACATTGACGGTGACCTTGGTGTTGAACATCTTTTGCTAGATGAATGAAGCTCTTAAGAGTGAATGGGTTTTGAGGTTTCGTAAAGAAGGAGATGCTTCGTGGAGAAAGGTGATTGTGACGAAGCATGGAGTTCAAAGGCATGGTTGCAGGAGTAAGAAGTTGTATCTTGGAATGGTAATCAAAACTATTGGGACCCAACATTTTCAAGATGCCTGAATGATTGGAAAGAGGAAAGTGTGTTCTATCTGTTAGCTTTGCTGTCTAACTTTAAGGTAGCCCTTGAAGGTAATGATGACATCTTGTGGTCTCCTAACTCAAGTGGGTAGTTTACTACGAATAGTTCTTACAAAGAGATGTTTAAGGAGTTGCCAAAGTGAGACTTTCACATTAGGCTATTTGGAAGTCGAAAGTTCTCACTAAAGCTTGTTTTCTTGCTTGGGCAACCATCAAAAGGAAGATACCAATCCATGACATGTTTAAAAGGAGAAACTTTGTGATGGCTTGTAGGTGCTTTTTGTGTGCGGAGGAGCCACATCCTTATTCACTATTGTTGGGTCTCCATACGTTGGCATTTGGTGTTTGCTTTGAGTCTTCGATGGTGACGGGTATTAGTTGGGTGCAACCACTAGGTTTAAAGATGTCTTAGTCGCTTTTAGAAAAACGATTAAAGAAGAGTTGGGTTCTTGGAGTGTTGAAATTGATTCTTTTGACTATATTGATGGTGCATTTGTAAGGAAACATATTCATGAATTTTTTGAGGACAGGGCTAGCACGTTTGATGATTAAAAACTCTGGTTTTTGAAATTCTTGTGTAATTGGTGTCAAGGTTTTGATCATCGTAAAGAGATGGTCATTTTGGATTTTGTGGATAAGATCTAGAAGGCGTAAGGCATTGCGGCCTTTTACCTTTTGACAGTTTTGTTTAAGCCTCCTTTGGCATATGGGTGATAATATCGCCTTTGTGTGCTTTAATGCATGGCTTGATTACTCGTCAAAAAATTGACGATATCAAATCTGAAGATACAAAGTCCTTGCCCCTAAAAAAAAGTCTTAAGCACTGACACTAGTTGGCTTGCATCATTGTCATTCATCCACAGCTTGGTGCAGATCATCTTGTTACTCATATGCTTTTATTCTTCTGTCATAAATTCTCATTAAACAGGAAAAAAAGTCTTATGCCAGTTGTCCTTGATGCACTGAATGAGGTTGTATCACCATTAATTCATTGAAAGCTATGCTTTTGTATATGGATGAGTTCCCCTTTGTGTCCTCCTACTGCAGATTTTATAGGAAGGGTGAAAAGGAGGACGATTTGTTTAGCTTTCCTATACCATGATGTGTGTTTCTTGTGGGTTCGTAGTGTTTTCCAGATTTAATTTCCAACGGAAATAACTTCCATCTGGGCCCCAGAATCTCCTGGGGTACACCGTCACTGAGGAATATACACTATTTGATACTTAGATCTGATTTGGATATGGACTATGGGTTGTGATATTAGTGAATACTATAGCGTTCCTTCAATTTTATGAGTTTGCATTTGGAATGTACTCTTTGATTTGCTGTGTCATTGTTCCTATCAACAAACTGACCCTACATAAATAGTCTTTGCAATTCAGGATGGAATCGAGTGTAATATAGATCTAATGATCTACATAAATAGTTTCGGCAATTCAGGATAGTATTGCTACTCCTAAATCCCCTCCAATTCCCCCCCCCCCCCAATCAAAAAAAAAAGGAGAAAAAAATAGAAAAAGGGGAAATAAAAAGCCTGCCCAAGTAGGATTTGCATTTGGGATTTTCTTTGTAGTTGACAGAGTTTCTTTGATGTGATCACGTGCGAGTATTGTTAGGATGACTAAAGATGTATAGCTTCTTGTTGATTTAATTCTTATCCTACTTTTGAAGTTTTCTCTTTAGTTGTCTTTATTCTTGACTTGTTCACTTTTCTTTTTCCCACTTTGCCAGGCAATAAGGTGATTGATTCTGGGCACCTTAGCCCTTGAAATATTCTCAAATCATTGAAACCATATGTCAGATGGTATGGTCCTGCATAGCTGATACAGTTATCAGTGTGGAAAATGGCGTTTTCTTCAGAGGAGGAGCAAGCGGGAGATTACCTCTTTAAGATTGTTTTAGTTGGCGATTCTGCGGTTGGAAAGTCTAATTTGCTAGCAAGATTCGCTCGAGATGAGTTCTACCCAAACTCAAAATCGACGATTGGTGTAGAGTTTCAAACACAGAAAATGGTTATCGAGGGAAAGGAGATTAAAGCACAGATCTGGGACACTGCTGGTCAAGAGCGGTTCAGAGCTGTTACTTCTGCTTACTACAGAGGAGCAGTTGGGGCTCTTTTGGTGTACGATATCAGTAGGCGCCGAACGTTTGATAATATTGGCAGATGGCTTAATGAACTTCAGAGTAAGTAATGACAACGAGTTTGGTTAGTTATTCAGCTGCCTCTGTTTTTCATTGCACTTGTGTTCCCGTTTTCTTTCTTCCAGTTTAAGTTCTTGCAATGGTTACTCTGATATTGGCTTTGTGGATACACTTTTTGTCCTCTTTATCCGGGTTTATTCTCAATCATGATTCGTGGTGTTTATACTTATCTTTGCTGTAGAAGAGCGTTATCTGTTGAAGTCTGAGAGAGGGAGGGGGAGATAATAAGCTCCTTCTGCTGAGCTTGGTCTCATGTGCTTAGAAAAGTCATTGGTATATTTCAATTAGTGGATGGTAAGATCAGTAAAATTAGAATGAAAGATGCTAGCAGCTAGCCTAATCTTAACCCTTCTGCCGAGCTTGCTCTCATGTGCTTAGAAAATTCGTTCTGTCATAAAGGGTGTTAAAAATCCGGGTTCGGGTCATTTCGGTTGTTGGACGAAATAGTGATGTCCAATACCCTGTT